>OX465477.1:17245437-18529604 GCA_950022335.1 Eurois occulta | reverse complement strand
CGTTGGTAATAACCTTAATATCCCATCAGTGCTATACCCCATGCGTGTACAAAGATGAGGCCGGGTAATGACTGAGCGACCGACACGCGGACCCGCCTCCGCGACCGATAATTCACCTTTATTGAATAAATCTGTTTGATTACCGTATTGCACGCCACGCTTTATCGTTTGATTACGCTTTTATTGGAACGTTTCAAATGCAATCAATGTTTAAAGCTATTTATAAGGTCTGAAAACGACATTTCTACAATCCATTTGATAAGTCCTGAAAAGCGTTTGCTTGCTAAGGTTGGTTCAATAAATAGCCCTCTCTAGATCAAACTCGACCGATGCTCCAAGTTAACCTTTTGAACGCCCGAGCATAAAAGCACGCGCGTGCCCTCCACGCCAAGCCACAATTTTACCTTAGTACCATTTTGTTACATATTTGTGCCGTTTGGCGAACAGGGCACGCGCTTGCTTATCTGTACTGTCACTCATACGTGATAACTTATCACGTATGAGTGACAGTGGCCGTCAAAAGGTTAAAGCAGCCTCTCCTTGTTCTATAACATGTTTTGCTACAAGGATTGAAACACTGACCCGAAGGACAAAACTCTAGCGTTTAGTCATTGTGCTATTCGAATTGCATTTTTGGATCGATCTACGATCCCGCCTAAGATCTACTTACACCGATCTGTTTACCGAACGGAAAAGAATTTTTGGAAATCTTTATACATTATCAATCATACTATTGTATTTAGGTACGTACCGTCAATATTGTGTATAGTATTAGCCTAATGAATAATCCAATTTAATGGGATATCTAGTCTTCTGTCCGCTAGACAACTACGATAATTTAAATACCTACGCATAAGATACTTAAATAGTTGGAAAACCAAAAGGAAGTACAGGATACCGTATCAAATGTAAATACCATGAACATTTGAAAACCAAAAGGGCTCGAAGTTGCGACGCTGACTCTTATACCCATATAAAACATGCCGTATTCCCATGGGGGTAGGTAATAACTACAGAATGTCATCTATGGTTCTAATTTTTTCTTCGATTTGAGCGAACATAAGTCAAAGGGGCTCAAGGGGGGTCAAAGCTAAAATAAATTGAGTAAATTGTTTAATTCTATTTAATATTCTACAACTACTAAGTAATGAACATCGCAGCAGCTACATAGCATTATAGCATTTCAGATATTGCATGCTATGTATGTAACTTAAATTCTCTTGTAAAATGAATAATTAATCAGTAAACTTCAAAGCACAACAATCAGTCGTCGAATGTCATTCCCGAGAAATGTATGCCGACATCGTAAACGATGAGCTCGTATGGCTATAAGCATGGTGAATGAGGATTTCTAAAATAAGAGGCAATTTATTATCATAAGCATTGCAGACGCAGTGACGCAAACATTCGTCGACAGTTATTAAGCGCTAGAACACTGCATCAGGATGAAGAGGACGCGCGATGCTCGCGACTATATTGTCATCTCTCTTGCTTGTGGAATCACTTGCACTCACAGCTCATACATAAATCAAAGCTCAGACAAATTTCATGTCATTATTCTTCTTCAATTTACGAATACCTAAAACAATACGATCTGCTTTTACAACCACTTTCATATCTTAATTACACTGCAAAGCATTTGGAATCAATTAAAAGCCTTGTGTTTAATATGATAATTCAAGACAACAAGCAAACTCAATAATATCATCTTGGATTAAGACTGAAATTACAAATAAAAAGAAGCGTTTATCAGGTATCGTAAAAGCGATAACATTTTTTAATCATACACTAAGTTCTTATTATGTCAAAATACACAACGAAACCACAATCGGAGTGTATTATTTTTAAAGTGTGGATATCGAGTGAACATTGTGAATTTAATTGTGGAGCTGTTAACGGGTGCACCCCGAGGATGTGTCGTTAATAGAGCGTTGTGTCTCTTCATTTTGTTTGAACGTTCACTGACTCCGTTATTTCGGAGCGACTAATAAATTGCGTGATGACAGGTGTCAGCTGCTCCACCGCCTCTGCACTCTTGCGTCGATGTCTCATTCCTCACGTTCTACTCCTAAATTCTCTTATTTTATCAACGCTCCGTTCAATTTTCGTTTCGTTCTCTCCCTATTCTATTTGTTTGTGTTAGCATTATAGCTTCAGCTGCGTTAATTCCACGACACAGGAGATATTGTATATCTTGTGTTCATGGAAGACCAATATCTTAACTTATCGTCTATCGTAGTGATTGCCGTACATACAAATTATAAGCTTCATTGAACTGTCAAATATTTCATCATGAGAATCTTTTGATGTACTTTATATTCATCATGCCGTCATAAATTATTTTAATTTTATTTATTTAAACGTTTTAGACGTTTTTTATTGCAGTATATTTTGTCAGCTACATTATATTAGCGACATTTTAGAATCTCCTGTCGTAAAACACATTTCATTTAGTGGAATGCTCTACATGTTGCATTGTTACTTTGATATCTACATGAATTAAAAGTAAACAAACTACTTTTGAAACTTAAGAAACTTTAACTTTGTAACTTACAATTCCTGAAGATGTTAGAAAGTTCCTCCCCTAATGAAGACTAAAGTAGGTAAGGGAGGAATAAAAGTTTGAACACGAAATTCCGAAAATCTAGTAGGACACGTTTCGGTGCAAAGATAGTTGACTATACATAGGTTAAGTAATAAAAATTTAAATAACTATTCAACTTAAAGCTGAAATGGACAAATGGTGATATATTTCTCAACATCCCCTCTCCGATTACGACAGAAGTTCGAGTACAATATACTTACTCAGAAGAGCTTCTTGTGTTCTGAGTAGAACGCACCGTACGTAGGAAGCATTCACCACCTGTCCCCTTCATAAAACCCCAAGAATAAAGTCAAAGCATATTTCAATTAGACCATTACAGGCAATTTTGAAAGTCAAAAACAAAATACAGTCACAGACACAAGCCTAATAACTTGCGAAAGTACTGTAGTTGCACATTCCAAATCGTAGATCTCTATGGAGAAGAATGGGCAAGAAACTCCATGGACACTCTTTTAAATCAAAACATTGTTATAAAATCTTGGTTACATCATTCATGTTGAGATTATACATATATATTATGTGAGAACGATGTACAAAGACGTGCACATTAAGAGCGAATATTTGCCCAAACAAACTGCAGTGTCCAATGGAAAACATTTAATCGATTGCGTACCTACCAAGACAAAATATAGGGAGTATAAAAGGGAATTCAACAACTATAGTAAGGGATGCCTATACTTTTTGATGATGATCAAAATAGCATTACGAAAGCGTCAAATAACTAAACTAACTAATATACAAGATATATTTATCGATCCAAAGAAACGGATTTTAAACGTAACGTTTGTCGCAAACTGTAGGAATGTAGGTAATATACCTCCCTACTTAATTGGACTTAGATACTGACGAAAGAAAATCAATTAAATTCACCAAGCGAGAACCAGAAAACGTAAGCAAGGACGATGGATGTAGTAAGGTGGAGCGACTATATCCGCAGATTGCCTCGGTAGCTTCTGGATGCGAGTAGTTGAGGATCGACTTAAATAGCGTGCGATTTGAGAGCAATAGGTTCCGCAGTGGACTGCTACTTAAAGACCATTTTATAACAAGTTAGGTACATCTTTTTTTTTCAAACACATATCCAAGGACACTTGGGGTTTTAAGACAAATATGACGATACCTTAACTGTCCAAATCAAGCCAGCCGTTTGGAAAATACGAGGTAATAAAATATAACCCTTCTTTGGTAGTCAAGTAAAAAGATGTTTAAAATATACACAAAGTAATATTCCTAAAGCATTAAAGACCAACTGAACTTATTACAGCTGTGTCCTGTGAGAGCACGCGAGAGCCACGCGATATCTAGGCGGTTGCACACATGGAAACTTTAATGTTACCTCGTATTACTGCAACACAGAAAAAATGTTGTCTGCCAGGCTCGACATGTCAGCTCAGGCACCGGAACGTCTCGCGACCCCAAGCTGAAGAACGAGATGCAAACCATAACCTGCCAATAACTCATGCATGAGTTTCAGACTGAAATTCTAAAGTCAGAAGCCAGTTGGTCTGAAACCGATTTTCAATTTTATCAGGATGCACCTATCTCTAGTTTTTTTTTTCCCAATAAGCAATAACAATAATATTAGTGTAGGAATGGAAAGTGATGAATGAATGACTGTGTGAAAGAGATTAAGACGTGAGTGAGACGGATAAATATGATGTAATGGGATGACATGACTACACGTGAATAAATAAAGATCCCGAATCCCGATAACACCATAACTAGGTTTTTGGTATAACTTTTTTCCTGGGTTTATCCAGAAATATTTAATGCTGCATTACCTCGGTTTTATATCTCACATTTATTATTACAGAAATGCAACGGATTGCGATTTAGTTTTAGTTTAGTTTTTTTTTAGGATACTGGTATATATCTTACAAGGCCGGAGCCTCGAATATCCGGCGTAATTTTCTTGTCAAACGTTGCGCGGGCCGTTAGCTGGGGGTATTTGGTTTGTTGCTTATTGATATCTTTATGCCATGGATTATTAGGTATCGTGTTTGTAGATGGCGTATTGCATGCGTATTGCACCTATTTTCGCGCACAGAATTCATTTATATTCGTCAATTTTTTCGTTAACAATACAACATTATTTTTCCACATCGTTCGGGACTGCCTCGTGGACTCGTAAAGATCGCTATAGTTTGGTGATATTTCTGCAAGGTAGACCGGACCGATCACCTGATGAAAATCGCGGTACTCGGATGGTTGCGAGAAGCACGGGTTACTGTGGCGAAACTTGATGGAAGCATTTGACAAGCAATGGACGTCTTTAGGCTGTAAAGATTAAGTCGCGCAAAGACTTGCCGGAATCAAAAAATAATTGCTACTTTTTACAGCTCAAATGGATTTTAAACAAAAGCAAATATCGAAACGGTTTCCTCCAAAAACAAGCATGAGGAAAGAATGATATGATATAAATCAACAATATATGTATTTCTTTTTACTATCGTTAATTACAGAAGGGCGTATATAAATAAAGAACGCGCGTCCATTGAGGCGGCGTGGCGAGGCGATCGCCGCAGCGCGCCTTGTCGTTACAAGCAAATGCACTTATCTTACCGGGATGTGAAAAACTGTTTTCAACTCGCTGTCGTCGGTTAGTTGTACCAACACAATACATCCGAATGTACCCGGAGTCAATGCCTCCAGAGGTTACGTTTGAACAGGATTTGGAGATCCAACAAATAAAAAAGCTACAGATCAGAATGGGCCTAACAAAGAAACAATAAGAAGTAACACACTTATCTTTATTTAATTCTATTGTCTTTTCCGGAATTGAATTGGTTTACTTTCACGGTGCAACCGTACGAGTTCCTTCCATTAAAAGTCATTTTCTGTGTCCATTAAAATTAATGATTCGTAATTAAAGTGTAATTATGAGAGAGAACCAATATATCATTTGAGTCCGAGACGCGCCATCGTAAACCCGTCAGCGACTCCATGATAAAAATAAACAGAAGTCTTTGAAACATTATCGATACAAATAAATTGTCCGACCAAGAATGAATATCAATAAATTGAAAATGTAACTCGTAAAAACATATCATCGATTATTGTAAACAGCTGGCGGGCATTTATGCAAAACGAATCGTTCATTGGACCAATTCAACGGCGGTAGCGAAGATAGAAGAATTTTAATTGAAACTTACAGATTGGACCTGCGGCCTTGCGCCGCTCACTGACGCCCTGGCGCGCCGCCCGGACCTACCCGATGACTCGCGATTATGCACACTTTACAAAATGATAACAACGAATCAGTTAAGCTACAAATACTGTAGGTATGCTTAAACCAAAATCAAATAAAAATCGAGAGCTTATGCAACTCTCCAGAACCAGTAGAAACTTATCAATTTACATGAAGCCCAAACTTTTACTTGACAAAGACCTTATTAAAATCTTGACGGGAAGTTAATTTGCGATGACGGCTACACCATTAATCTTATTATAGCTTACATAACCTCGATCTTTTTTGTTAAATATTATACGAGCTTTCGGAAAGAACTCTGGAATAAACAAGTATTTCAACAAAGCCTTTTTACCCTGCTTGTTGATTCATGAAAACTCAAATAATTGTAGTACCTTTTCCAAAAAGATTCGTAACAGGGGGAGTCGTAATCAGAATTGTTCAAAATCCGCTGTACCCCATCTGTAGTTAATTCTATTTACTTAATTAATTGTGGCACTTAACCCGTTTCGTGGCAGCCGTGCGTAAATCTTTCTAACGGCTGATTTACAAATAAAACCACGAGTCAAGCATTCGTGATAGCGGTTATCGTCCCGTTCTCATCTCGTTCGCTTTTCTTTGCATTTGGTTAAACAAATAGAGGCCTCGTTGGGTCGGTAGGTTGATCCTAATTAAAAACTATATTCAGCCGCTGTCGTATATTACGCGGAGGCCTTAGGCAGTTAGTCACCACGTCTGGACACCTCCCAGTCGTTTAGCGTTCGTGTTGCGTTGGGGCCAAAGCCGTGAATGAAAGACAGGATGTTAGCGATGAAATCCCTTAGTGTGTGGATACGGTTAGGTACCAGTTTTTTTATAATATGTTGGTTTTCTTGAAACAGACAAAGGTCCTGCACAATAAAATAATATTTTGTTAAAGTAAAACTTCGCACAAATCGAGAGGTCATTTCGTGTTCGCAAGCGCTATTGTTGCGCATGAAGTCTTCGGTTCGAATCCTAGGTCGACACAGAGCTATGTGTTATCAGGAATTTCTCAGTAGCAATAACGATGCCCGGATTTGTACCCCATTGAAGACAATTTAGGTACGCCTCTTCTAAATCGTTCGGGGATTACAGACACATAATGTTAACGAAACACATGTTTTTTTTTATGTTTGTACATCAAGCTTTCTCGTATTAAGTATATCTGTCATACCAAAGTGTAGGTTTAGGTTATATTGTCTCGTCTATTACGAACGCCATGAAAACTAAATAAAAAGTAAGATACCTACTTACTTCGACCAGTTCATAATCAGAAGCCAATTAAATAACAAATTACAAATAAAACTAAACATCTCAAGATAATAACATACAATATCGAATTGAATGTTTGATCAATTCATAATTAGAAACAATTGTAAACACAAAAACTATAAGAGAGAGCAAGCGTGCGCTGGAAGCAGCCGGGATCCGAATCTTGTTTATAAGGCGGCCGGCCCACCTCGTCTGCACTAAAAGTTTGATCTTATCTTCAATATTTTAATAGGTTCCCGCGGCGGCACCTTCGCCAGTAATTGTATAAAGTATCTCTGGAGGAATAAATTCAATATTCCGTCGCGGGGCCGGTCGACCGGGGATCCCTCCGCTTAACCTCGTGATAAAGCTTAAATCAACACACAAAGTAATTACAATCGAGCCACACTTCATCACAGATGCGAATAGTGATTAACTATCTTCGTCTTTGGTTCCGCGGTGTTCGAACGCAGCCCGCGCCTAAGCCGCCTCCCGCTGCCCAATTAGATGCGAAATTGGATGAGACCTCATTTCAGTGGATGTGACATAAACGGAAACCATGGGGTTTGTTAATTTGGTGTAGATGTCTTCATATGTAGTTTAATCTGCGATAGAAACTAGCAGATTTCATTGTTATTTATACGTAGCAATTTTTAGTCGCTAAGCCGTTTTGGAAATGGTGATTTATCTAAATGAGAGGTATTTCAGCTTTTTCTCCGGGATGGCAAAGCGCTGCGCGTTGCCACACTACCCACGGATACCACTGATATTATCATCACTAATGCCACTTTTCTATAATTTCACTTTTTGATGAGCTGCCTCACCGTATGTTTTCCTGACATTACGCAAATTTAAAGAAATAAAAAAAAAATTACAATATCTCCTTTCCAAAATTAAAAGGCGGAGAGCATTTCTCTAAAGTCTAAATAGAAAGCAGACACAATATCGTCAACCGTCCCTTTTAATTTTGATTAATTAAAAGTTTTGCATGGAAAAGAGTAATCTTAACGCAAGGGTTGTTCTTAGTGAACTTCTTTTGTATTTTATCCTATAAAGAGAAGTTTTTCAGTAAAACAATGCTCAATCTGCAACAAAATATAAAAGTTTTACAATAACGTATACGCCTCGGGCGGGGAGATCACCAAAGACGAGAATAAATCCTTTTCTAAAGTTGTACTCTATTCACAAGTATTTAAAAGAACAAAATAATAGAAGGATTTATAAGAAGATAAAGATTTGTTTGAATTTTGGTGTACTTTGCACTACGTACCAATACAAGAAATAACAACGAACGACAGAAATTAGAAAGTAAACTTTTGTTTCGGAAGCCGAGCAGGTTTTGGTTTCGCACTCAGTACGACATATGAAGCGAGAAACGTATACGTTTAGACACATCTTACAAAGCGCTGTAATATTTCAGCTTAATGCAGAAACAGTGTCTATACGTATATTCGCATTTATGCCGTAATGAGCCCGTTACATGGCGCTCGAATTCGGTACTGTCGTGGGCGGGCGGCGGCGGGCTCGCACCTATTTCGCTGCAAGCGGCCTCTCCCAATTAGCCTTAAAATAATGAACATGTTTTATATTTCTACCCGAGTGCGGCGTGTACTTATCCCCGTTTGCCCCGGGAGGTCATGCGGCTGTGGCCCTCTCGCGTTGTTTTACACGGGAGTACCTTCAAGTAGGTAATATAATAAAAGGGACACGTTGGTTGGGGTTTCGAAATATCTGCGGTGAGTTGGGCGGTGGTAACGTTTTGTGTGTAAGAGGATCCCTCAGTATAATAGTTCAATCGGATGCACACTCGTTAGTCCCCCGGATTTCGAGATGTCTTTATTCTTTACTAGTCCGCGACTTTATTTGCGTGTAATTAATCATTATTATGTTCCGAACCTAAAAGGAAAAACGGATCCTTTACATATAATCTCACTTTTTTGTCTGGCTGTCAGTATTTCTCGAGATTTAGATTAGAATTTTTTATTCTAGTTCTCGATGCCGTACACAAAGATTTAAAAAAAATATATTTTTGAAAAAAGACTATGTAACTGTAATTGTAAAAACAAAACAACAAACCTTTTGAACAATGCAGTCTTATTATGATTGTATTTATTAGATAAAACTGCTGAATTACGTATAGTATTCCAGGCAGATTTAGCTTCGCAGAAGTAATATTGGTATGGATTAGCTTTTAGAAGTGAGGGGATGCAAATTGCATTGCGCAGGTAAACTTTAAATAGTTCTAGAAGTCCAATTTTTTATCATAATGACAAAAAGAAGACCTATAATGGTGCTCGATCAGATCCACCAGAAGCTCAAAACAGTCAACTGGGGCAAAGACACTAGGTATCCATATAACCTTTTCTTAAAATTACCACAGCATTTATCACATAGAGCTTGTAAATATTTATCACGTTTCACAGAGTAATATATTAAAAATTTGCCGCCATGACAAATGAGATGTCGTGGCGCGCCACACATTTCAAATAAGCATTTAACCACTTCCTGCCTGTTAAGTCTACAAATAACGCGACTGCTCAAAGATTTAACTAAGTCTGAATAAATAATCAATTTAGCCAGCCCCGCGCGGCTTCTGATCGATTGCCACAATGCCGGCTGGATGATATAGTCGACGAGCCGCAGCGATAAATATCCCGAGACAAATGTTTAGAGTGTCTCCGGAGAGTTGCGGTGACACTAAATTTAAAAGCTTCAATTGTACAGAAATAACCAAAACACGGTTAAGATCTTTCGAAAACAAATCGTGTATCGGTCGCTTGACGACAATCGTGATTGACTGCGCAAGTGAACGTCTCTAATATAAACAAATTAATAGGGAGCGGGTCGAGCCCGCTGTGGTGGCGGGTGTAATTTAGAAGACACTCGTTCACCGATAGGGGTTTACGAGTAGGTAGATGAAGAACAGCTCTCAACTATTCATTAATGCATTTACTAAAAAATATTAGACGCGCCAGCTGTAAATCACGACCACAGTTTTTTGTACTTTTATTAAATATATATTTCCTGTCTGTGATATTTTTATTATGGATGGCAATATTAAGGAAACATAATTCATCTATACATCTAGTTATATATCTATACAAATAAATAAAAGTAAAGTGTATGTTTGTAATATCAAAATAACAGTTTTTTGCTGAATGCATATTTTATATGAAAATATATACGGCACTAATAAAAAAACATATTTTTTTCAGTCTGTCTGTCGGTCTGTCTGTCTGTCTGTTTATTCCGGGCAAAAATCGGTCCAGCCGATTCGGAGATTACTCCGAATCGGGTGGACCGATTTTGACGGGACTTTACTGGCAGATAGCTGATGTTATAAGGTCTCACATAGGCTTACTTTTATTTTAGAAAAATAATTAGGGTTTCGTGCAAAAAAATAAAACCCTTGAAATTAGTAACACAATTTGATTCAAAAAGGGAAGTTATATTTTTTATAATAATTTCACGCAAAGGAAGGTCGCGGGCAACAGCTAGTAAGTAATATTTTTTATATCTGTTTTGTATCATCATAACCATAAGCCATGAACGTTGTTTGACTGTTCAGTTAAATTAAAACTAAAATAATAATATGAAATGCATGCTCTTAGAGACTATCGACAAAGTATAAAAAAAAAACTGAAAGTCAACTAGGGGCCATTATCTACACCCATTAACATGTTACATGTGTTAATCACATCCTCTTAGGACCGTCTTATCAAAACGGGAGCAATTTTAAGAATGACTACGCCTATAAATAACATTGTCCTTACATTAATTATGAGCTTAATTACGTAGAATCCCTTTGATTTACAAGCCGCTCATTGCCGCCGCAAACGAATTGTAGTGGCTTAGCGGAGTACCTCGAGCTTCGCCTACCGCTTCTTGGTTATAATTATTTTTGTCGTAAGATAGCTCTGCTCGGTGTGTATAGATCGAGATGAAAGTGAATCGAGACAAGTTGACGCCCGCACCGCTTTTGAAGGATTAACCGATTATATACACTTTGGTTTTAACACGAGCTGCTCTGAAACAAAAACCATTTTAGAATATTAACCTAACGTGAGAACAACTAAATGGATAATCTGAATAAATAAGTTTCTGGTATGAAGACAAAAGATAAAGATTCTGCGATAGGCATTTGTGTTCTAAAGAACGAAACATTTTGGCACAATGCGGATGATTACCGTAGCGTAAGAATAAGAGAGAAAAAAAGGTTAAAACTTAACTAGGTATAAAGATACTCTTTAACGGATAGGTACATTTATTTCAGCCTTAAAATTATATCTATAACGAAATATTTAAAGCTGTGAGTGAGGGTGCGGTACAGGCGGTTGTTCGCGGATTGCCGAAAGCGCCGCTGCGGGCGCGCGGCTTGTACGCCGAGGGCACCCGCCCCCGACATGCCCCACCTACGGTTATCAGCAACTATTGAATGCGGGATTAAATCGTGCAAAAATGCGAATACAAACGGCACAACTTGCGAATGACTTACAAAAAATCGAACAGTAAATTTTTGCATTCTTGAGAGGGAAAAACAATCGTATTAAATTTTAGGCTATTAATGATTATGAAAAGTGCTGTAAAATCCCTTCGAAAATATAGAAGAGAGGAGAGGTTCCTCCGACCAGGAGGCCACTGGAAATTGGATTGTGTTATCTTTAAATTGCAAAACTAAGGTTAGATGGTTTGTAATTTAGATTAAATCACATTTCTAAAAGGCTTGTGTTTTAAAGCCTACCAGAAATACACCTATTACTACTACCAATAAATTCGAAATACCTGCCATGAAGTATACAAATTGTAGTGTAAAATGAAGTTATTCTCCTTTTTTAACCGACTTCAAAAAAGGAGGAGGTTTTATTATATGCAATAAAAATACATAAACGTCTGTAAAGTTCATTTCAGACCAAATATGTACCTATTTTATAATATCGCTAAATAGATGTTACCAATATTTTTTTTCAAGACTATCATTTAGTAATTTTTGCTGAGGCGAAAAAGCTAACGGTCGATCGTACATTTTTTTTTTTAATGTTAAATACAATATTGCGTATTCCAAACATGTTGCTTGTTTATTATTTTATGAATTATATTAAAATATGATAACATAACCAAATAAATATCATTTTCAATATTACTGCAACACAAGACTAAGTTAGATAGATAAAAAAATGAATTACTGGTAGGAAAATAAAACATCAAAAGTAGAATGAATTTGTGTGTTATTATAAGTACTAGCTGCCCAGCGCTACTTCGTTCGCGTGGTGTCCTACCCCTTACCCTACCCTACTCCTACACTAATCCTACCCTACTCCTACACTACTCCTAACCTACTCCTACCCTACTACTAACCGACTCCTACCCTACTCCTACCCTACTCCTACACTACTCCTACCCAACTCCTACACTACTCCTACCCTACTCCTGCACTACTCCTACCCTACTCCTAACCTACTCCTACCCTACTCCTAACCTAGGTACTCCTACCCTACTCCTACCCTACTCTTAACCTACTCCTACACTACTCCTACCCTAATCCTACCAAAAAAAAAAGTATCCTAGTGTTGTTTTTAGACTTATCCAGGCAATTTTTTAATTTTTTCTCGCCGTAAAAACCATCCTTGAACCTCAACGAACATTTAAAAAAAGAATTGGCCAAATTGGTCCAGGCGTTGTTGAGTTATGCGCTTACCAACACATTTTGCGATTCATTTTTATATTATAGATGTATAGGTACAGCACATCAAACTACTACAATCTATCAATTTTCTAACAGATTTTCAACTTTATAGCTAATGGGAAAATTTGACAGTTTCGGGTAGCTTATGCTGGCGTCTGTACAAATCGTGCGATTGGCATCGTGGAGTGGCGTCGTGGGATTTATCAATGGCACGTTAAGGAACATAATAGTTAGAATCAGCCAATCAAAGAAACTTTCTAAAAATTAACAAATTAAAAATAATATTGAATCAACAGAGCTTTTTTAGATTTAGCTGGCCGCCCTCTTTCTTTCTCTTTCGCACCGTGGTTTCATTACTTCCCATTCACTGAAAAACTGTTGCCCTTAATCGTCGAAACTTTAAATAAAGGGAAACGACTGTAACATTATTTGAATTTAAATTTGTTTACACTAAAGCTATTTAGAACTGTAATTTTCGGTATTAATATTACTGTTTCAGAGAAACAACATTTGGTGAGCATTTATTAATTTTGTAAACAAAAAGAATATAAATACAAAACGTACAATTATTCTGATGAGTGTATATTTATTTTGGAACCTAAAACGTTGTTCTTTAGACACCTTGGTTTAAACTGGGTTTAATTTATATGAAGTTAATATATTTTACTTGCTACTTAATCTTGAAATTATTTTGGTGAGCATTTAAATCGTACTTACCCTTTCTAAAATAAACTAACCTTTCACTAATCAGACGATACGTAACCGCACCTCATCTATCACAGAATTTCAACAAAGATCGTAGCGTATTCAAACAGCGGGACAATCGAATAATTGTCCTCGATCGCAAACAAGCTGCGATCCCAACCGGACATTCGGCTGGCTCTATTTCTGCCCAGTGTTTAGAAACAATAGCTCTGCGCTGCAATTAGTTTATCCGATAGATGGTGGTCGAACGAGTCGTAAATCTACGCTCTTGCCACCAGTGGGCTCTCTACGTGGTTGTGGCGCCGTATGTAGATTCAGCTCGGTTAATTAATGTGCCACGGTAAAGTGCGAGGTCTCTCCCTCGTATCCCCAGCCGGGTTTCGTAAATTGCGCACCCATCTCCCACATGTTGGTACAATAGCTCTAGTTTGGTAAATTAAAATTAGACCCAGAAAAATAGTGTCAATACGAAAATGTTTCAGTTTAAAATGGCGATTACAAAGTTTCCACGTACTAAAAACTTACAAGTTAATTTAAAGCTCTGAGCCTTGTTAAGAAAAACATCGTGAGGAAATTCGCAAGCACGAGAAATTTTCAACGTGTACAAAGTAGCACCATTTGTCACACGAACCACAGAATACTGAAGTACAAGCTTACATGAACCACTGCGCAGTGTTAACACAATTTAACTTGACTACATATGACCACACTATTATGGAACTCAGTAGAACATTTTCTTTAAGAATTTTTAGTAAAATAAAAACATTGATTTATTTCTTCTGAGCATTTGTTTTCTATTTATTGATCAAACTATACAGACGATATAGTGTGATTATATTTTTTGAATCAGCTTAAAGCTAGTTAAGAAATTACGGTTATTATAACGTCCGTGAAGGTTCGCCAAATAATTAAAAAAGACTCTGTATTACTAAAATTCCCACATAATAAATCTTAAAAAGTGGGTATTATTAAATGCTAGGTAATCTACACTATACAGAGTGTACAGTAACAGATTGATTGAAGTCCCAAGTTTAGTCGATACTATATTTGAATAACCGATTCTGAAGATCACATCTTAACATTGCTCAACGCTCTTGAGTGACGTATGGCGGGAGCGATGAGGGGCGCAGGTTCCCCGCCACCCTCATTATCCCTTTCATGCTGAATTTCAATTAGCATGCTTTCGTGTTTTGCAATAACAAACCGAGCCCCGTTTGGAGAACACAACGTGGAATATAGGTACCTACGTACAACAATCCAGGCTTGGATATAGATACGGAAAAGTGTAGCGATTTACTTTTTAGAATAAAACATTACGCTTGCCATGCTTTTTAGGGTTCCGTAGCCGAATGACAAAAAACGGAACGCTTATGGATTCGTCATAGGGGCCATTCATAAATTACGTCACACGATTCATGATTTCATGATTTTTTGACAACCCCGCCTCCCTAGTCACAGCTGGTCACATTTGTAGGACTCCCCCGTCCCTAGTATGACGTCACATATTTTGCAATTTTACATGTTCGTATATACAGATAAGAGACGCCAATATTTTTAAATTTTTCGTCAATAGTTCGAATTCGTGTTGTAATACTTAGATATATTAGATTTTGAAATGTGACATCAGAAAATTTAGGACCCTTCTCACCCCATGTCACACTTCGTTGACCCCCTCTCCCCGCTAGGTAGATGTATTCTGTGAACCACGTTACGATTTTTATACAAAATAAAAAAAAATAAAGATTAAGGGGAGTTCCCCATACATGGAACTGAAACTATTTCTTTTTCATCACACCTATACGTGTCTTTAAATAGGTCTTTAAAAATGATATTGAGGTTCCTAACACCATTTTATGTGAAAGTCAATCGTTTGAAAAATAAGACCCTTCCAAAGTCGTAGTAAAAGGAGGAAAATTCTGAAAAAAGTGCGAGATTTTAGATTTTCTATCACGAGATCTTGATCTTCGAAATATATGCGAGATCGAGATCTCCTGAATAAAAAAAAATATATTTCAAAATATGAGTTAACCGTTTAAAAGGGTGCTTGATGAGTTGTTGCGTTATGTGATTATGTCTGCTGATTATTATGACTTTAGTTATTATTTATTCATACTAAAAATACAAAATTATTTTTAATAGTCGCAAAGTTTCGATTGCGAACATATCGATATCCTCAGAAAGCCGCGCGAGATCTCGAATGGTCAATCTTGACCCGTCTTAGCACGCAAGATCTCGAATTGACCATCTCAACTGCCAACATTATGCTGGTTTGTTCAATATTATTGCCTACCAGAAAAAGAACAAAGCATAATTGGTTGAACTGTTTACATACATTTTAATATAGCTGGGCGCTCTAAATCGATAGCATTCATTTCCAAAACCAATACACTATTGCGTAATGTAAAGACAAAGGCTAGTGTTGAATGATAAAATGTTGGCTCGTCCACTGCCAACACCTTATGGCGCCAGAACCAAATTACTAAAGCAGCACGAATGCTGAGCTGTCTCCTTTCAAATTTGATTGCGCCCAACATCACACGCCCATGAACTCTATAATGAAACAACCATATAAAAACAAAACTATGGGCATATATGATTAGGCCGATACACGAGTAAGGTAGAACCACTAAACAAACAACCATTACAATATCGCTGCGTCACCGTGTTCGAAATCACTTATTGTAGGAGTGACTTGCACTCCCGCGCAAGTGCCTTATGCTACGCGCCTAGGTCAATTCGTAGGAAATCCGCCGCGCCGCCGGCGATGTAGGTACTGGCGAGCGATCTTACATATATTTTGCTAGGAATTTTAAATTGTTGATCTTGTTAAATTACACTATGTGTTCTGGACATCATATTAATTCAGAAGACTGATGAGGAGCAAGTGGGTGGTGAAACCAGTGGACCTTTACAAACTGATTTCATATCAATAATACCTACGCTGATGACATGTCTGTAGGTAGGTATTATAACTAGGTAGACGTTATATACGCTAGTAGCACCGTGTAAACTGTGTTCGTGTAGCAAAGTTAACAGTGGTCTCAAATTAACAAAGCCAATTTAATATCTTATACGTATCAAGGTAGATGTCTAGGGCAAGTATTTATTTATTTCGAGTTTAAGAGATCACCTTTTCGCATTGGATTTTTATCGTTTACTAGTGTTTTATTTTTTATTACAACGCAATGTCACAATATTGGAAAAGATATCTTGTATTAAACACAGAGAGGAAACGTTACTATCGGCGCGTCATGTTCAACATGCATAACTGAACAATGGCGCGCGCGTTCGACGGACGGACGGGTCAAATGAGGCGCGGCGTCAAATCTCGGGTTGCACCGACTTGGCGCCGGCCGACAACACATTCGAGAAGTTAGCACACCCATTGAAAACGACTAAAAAACAATGCACTAAAAGTTCTTGCCGTCGTGCTTCACTTCACAAAGTAACAAGCGACCGTAACAAACGAGGCCGTCCCGGAATCGATTTCATCAATGTGCTAGGGTTAAAATTTTAACACAATTTGTTTAGCGTATGCAAATTTTATTAAAACTATCTAAACAGTCTTAAAACAAATGAATTACTACAGCATAACCATGTCACAAGACTACCTACTAGAATAATGAATTTAATAGTTCAATTAATTAGCACGTTGTTAAATGTGCAACTCATAGATTTAAATACAGATAAATCATTTAGAAAGTCACTGTCTTAATTAGACTGAGAGATGTCAGCGGAGCCGATGCCTTGCACCGGAATAAATCAGGACTTAAATTGCTTTCTGCAACGACACTCCCACCGTCGAGTTGGCGTTAATAGCGCGTGCAACCGAAATCTTAGACGAATGGTTGGGAGTCTTTTTTACAGTGAAATAGAATACTCGAGGTCTGCGAGCAGGCGCCACAAAAAAATGTGGTTGTATAGCCCAGTTAAAGGCACCAATTAGAACATGCCAAACCACACAACTATTAAATTTATTGTTGAAGCATCTTAAATGATATTTAACAAACATAATAAAATCCGTAAGTAGTCATTTAAATTAAAGACGACGGTATAAATTTCTACTTATATTACCCGATATAAATGTAATTAACAATACCATTATTGGATCGTATCAATATAACTGTTGGTATGGCAACCAACATCGAAATGATTTGGATTTAATTACTTGGATCACCAACCCCGCCCTCGTTGGAATCGAACAGTCGTAAATCAAGAATAATAATACCGAGCTTTGGTCTTTTTATTGACTAAACAAATCTTTATCAACACAATTACACGATCGTTAGTGAGCAATTAAAATTTACCAAATAGCTTTCTCGGAGCTCAATAGCTAAGCTAAAATAAATAAAGAATACAGTAAATTAAGCTGCAAACATGAGAATTTTGTCAATTTGCTACACCAACAGTTTTGAATGGACCACATTCGTCATAAGTATTTCCACACTTGCCAGACGAACATTTACATGTGGATCATATTTTGACTCGCACAGATTTACAAAACATAACCTAATTCTGAATTTCCTTACATAGCTGCATACTTTCGTATTCCTATTATAATTAGGAAGTTCCTCAACATCTGCCTAACCTTTTCCCAACTATGTTGGGGTCGGCTCCCAGTCTAACCGGATGTAGCTGAATACCAGTATTTTACAAGGAGCGACTGCCTATCTGACCTCCACAACCCAGTTGGTCTACTGGGTAATAGGTACGATATCCTTGGTAAGACTGGTTGTCGGACTTTCGGGCCACTGACTACCTGTAACGACTGTCAAAGATCTATAAATGACAGCCGGAACCAACGGCTTAACGTGCTTTCCGAGGCACGGAGGAAACTTGGTAAGTAATTCGGTCCACCATCCACAGACCAACCTAGGCAAGCACAGCTTAACCTAAAGATCGACCCGATCGGCTGTTATTATTATAATTAGGAAGCTCCTATTAGTAGATTATTTGCTAAAAGGCAATGAGTCAGAATTTGAAGCAAAAAACAAACCCTTATCTTAAACATTGTTTTCTTATTTTGTAATACGAGAAGGACTTTTGTTGTTCTCAACCTTTTGTAAACTAATCAGAGATTTACAAAAAGGTTATCTTTTAGAAAAGAGAATCTTTTGTCTTCGACTTCGTCGTGACGACTAGTATTGCAACAATTTTAGTCGTGAGTTCAGTCAGTCACAATTTATCAAACAATAATCAAAGTCTCAAGAATCTTTTCGTTGGCTGTTCTAATATTTCTTACACAGATAAAATGAATTCAACATTAACACAGTGTTAACGGGAATGTCATGAAGTGTTAAAAAAGCTTATAAAATTAGCTAATATATCTCAACTAATCATCATGAGACATTAAAATATAAATATTAAAGACGAGTTCTTTTAGATAGGAAGCGACGATGACATATTTAAATTTCTCATTTCAAAGAGAAACAAGCGACCCCTACAATAAAAAATATCACAAGAACCCACACAGAGAAATTTCCACAAATCTATAATTCCATCAGCAAGTCAGGCAAATACGAAAATAAGCATCAAAGTGTTTTTTTAGAGGAAAGACGACTAATGTCAACCAACAAGGCACCAGTAGCAAACACGTGTTACATATTGTCTGACAATATTTACTGTTGCTTTATTAGCTCGGGAAGTGGAGAGAAGAAAATGAAAATAACTGCCGTTCTACATTCTAAAGCACGTGTTAGCGTAATACCGACTCGAAGGATTAATTGGAAACAAATTCAGAAACAGAAAAAAATGTCAAAAAAAAGAAAAAGATTATGAAAACGCTGCGTTTTGACGACAAATAAGTACCAATCGGTTTGAATTTAATGGCCGGCCTAACTACTACCATTTTTTTTTTCAAAGTTCCTGCCATGCATAAAACCTATATCAATCGATAGCTGGTATCAAAACAAAACAGTTTTGTAGAAGACAAAATGAGAGAAGTGCTTGAGTGCTGAAGATGCCATTAGTGAATGGACTTTAACTTTGATAGCTCCTAGGTCGGAAACGTGGCACTTTAGAACATTTTGCCTCAAACAAAACTTATTTGTATTGATACCAGCTATTGATTAATATAGGAGTAATGCGTGGAATATACGTGAACTTTGAAAAAAAAAAAATATGGGAAGTTAGGCCGGCCAGTCTTCATACAAAAATCTTCCAAGCCCCTTGTTAATTCCTTAATTCGTTTTTTAACTATTCACATACTCAAGAATGGATGCCAATAAAATGTAAATCCAATTGCGTCGACCCTTGATTTACAACGAATCAATAAAAGAGAAGGCTATCATTACCTTTTTACTGCGTATTCAATAAAAGTAATGTACTCAGTAATCAATCCGATGACAGTCAGGTCTTTCAAATAAGAGCCAAACGGACATTTACTAAAATCCTTTGGATTTATAAACCTGAATTCATCACTATTTATTAGGAAGACCAATAAAATAATTTGTCTCAGGGTGATTGACGACTTCAATGATTCACTTCAGTCATCGAGGGTAATTTTATTGAGAGTTTTCACTCGGTTCAGAACTACTATGATATTCTCTGAAAATTAGCCTAATTAGTAGGAGAAGTTGTTATTCGTTATCACATAAATCAAATCAATGGAATGCTTTTCAGAATTAGCGATCTCTCCAGTTTATATGATGTCTATATATCAAGTGCGAGAGTTTAAACAGCATAAACACAATAGTGGGATAGAAAAAAATTGGGGTCTGAGAGATGGCTCGTAAAATAAAACAAGGGACTACGTCCGGAGATATGTCAAGATAGCATGCGGCGGGGGGGCGCGGGCCGGCGCCGGCCGTGCACCCCGAGACCCAATTAGAAGCACACCTTTTGGACATGTGCTCTCACTTGGCGCTAACTAACGCCGAAAAACTCAAGGATGCGGGACAACTACATCCGTTACCGTTTACCTAATTTTTTCATGGAAATTCTTCTGGTGCCCCAGGGGTATTTGTATGGCGAATTCGGACGTGAAAAATATTTTATACCATTAGTAGTATTTAAACAGTATCTACCTATCCAAGAATGAGCTTTGTGGGTGAAGTTGGGCTGTCGATTATAATGAAAGATCGAAGTAATGCAAAGTTTTCCACTTCCTGTATCTACTAGTTTAAATGAAATTCTGCAACCCTGCTTGTTATTCACCCGGTTTTTACTGTGTGTATAATACTCGACACCTAGCTCTTGCACGTGCTCAGTTCATTTATTTATTTCGTATAATACTATTAAATAGTGATCTTTCATCTCGTGTGCCTTTGTATATTTGTAACAAATCTTACCTTGGTCTTGACAAGTTTTGCGTTATCCTTGCACATCTTTGCCAAAGCATGGTAGTCGCCTCTTGCTGCACATAAAATCCATTGCTTTTGCTTCGAGTCCAATGGATCAGTCTCACTCTTCTGATCTAACTGCAATTAAATCATCTATTTTTAATTTGACCTATTAGCGTATTTTACTTGACGCCCAGCTCATTCTTACTTACAGAAACTCTGTCTTCCTCATCCACCCCCTGCGAACAAACATAATATTTCAATGAGACACCATCATAGTCAAGATTTCATTAACAATTTTATTCTTTTAAACACAAGCTTGTTCATTCATAGCGAACAATTTATTAAACGATGTACATCAACGTACTTAACGTCTGAAAACAAAAGATTAGGATTATAAATAAAGACGATATTTACATACATAATAAATATCTTAACGACACATATAAATTAATCGGAACCTAATATTTCAAAATTAATAAATGAGTACTTATATTGTGAAAATAATATTTTGAATTAATGGTCAATAAATTCGAATTCTCCCGTCTTCAGGCTTGCGCTGCTATTCACGTAAGATGATTTAGGTCACAAGTTATTTGTCTGGGTCAGCGTAATTAAAAACTCTCTGTGATGTAGAATACAGTTCATTTTCGTATAATGTATGGTTAAAGTTACAATGTTCGCGACTGGTGCACTGGGCGTGCGCTGCGCAGCATGACCACTTTACCACCTGTCGTTACATATTTATGTCTACACTATTGGCCTCACTGTTAGGGACTTTGATATTGACAAGATAACATCCTTAATGTGATGTGTTTGATTTAATAATAAGATTATGTTTGTACGTCGCTGGTTTTAAAGTTGTATGGCAACAACAATTAAAATTAGCGCCCAAATTAGTTTTTCAACGTTCACCTTCACCACACGCTCAATAGGAATGTTATTGGATACTCTCCATAACTACACTTTCTACAAACCAGCACATTACGTCAGTGTCTTTTTTTACAAGTTTTTTTTCACGGTCACCCTAATAGTGTTTTCAGCAAACTGATTTATAGTAGGAATTGACAGTACTTAAGTTCAGTACACTCATCGATATATTTGAGTTATCGCTGAAGTCCCTTCCACGCCAAGCTGCTCCATTCTCGGTTGCGTGAATTTGGGAACAACCCCATCAGTACTTCAGCGTAGGCAGCGTCTTAGTACCTACATCCCCCTCAGGATCAACAAATTCGTTTCGGCTATAATGTTGTTAGACTACACGACCTTAACAAAATACCATGTAATTATTCTGAGTAAGCCTTTCATTAATTAAAGTTCATTTTTTTTTTCTTTAACACGCGATTTCACGACTAACCGTCAGTAACTTTTGAACTGGAATGCAGATAAGTACTGGTAACTAATAATCTAATGTAAACAGTTTTTGTTTGCAAATAGGTACACTGCCCAAAATTTACTTTTGTACGCATTTCGGCGATTATTTGCTTATTCCTAACAACTGTCATAGATATGGGCTTCAGGGACAGATAGAGCCTCTGCGGCGATTAATGATCGATTTATTGATTACTCGTTTTCTAACACGGCCAAGTTGCTGAATGTGTGCTAATCAACATGATGACCGACCTCTTTATTATTAGTTTAACCGAGTATAGGAAAACGAGTTAGCTATCTTACGATCCGTGCATCTATAAAGCTACGGTATTTTCTTAGACACCATAAAAATATAATATAGGTAATTGATATTAATGTAAGTAAATTGTAAGGGTAGGCTCGCCTGTTAGTCGCCGAAGGGCTCCAGGCGTGCGTGCCTCTCTCCTCGCCGTAGGACGCCATAGGCATCACGTTGTTCGCGCTGGCTCGCATTATGGTGGCGACGACGGCACCACATTACAATCGATACACGTCACAACCTCTAACTTTCAACTTTATTCATATAATTTATACGACGGCGTGAAAAAAAAAACAAACGCCACATTCCAATAATTTAATGTAAATCACATTAAAAGACACCCGTTAAACTCTCTAATTAATTAGTCGAAGTCTCATACTTTATTCTCAAGTTAACGCATACCTATAATTAGAATTTAACTTTAAGTAACTTTAGGTTATAATAGTAAAGTTAAGCTATAATAAACTGAGTTTAGTTTTCGACATGGACGGGTACGACGTCAAAACGAAAGACGAGTCTAAGGTAATTTTGACGTGTTGGTTGAGTTTTGCTTATGAGTCATACATACGAAAACAGGCACAAATCTGTACTCAACGACTTTACAGACATAACTTAAAAACGATAAGAATTCAGAAACAAAACCAACCAAGAGCGTGTCGAGCCACGCAAAGTGAAGGGTTCCCTAGTCGGGATGAATATTTAGGCATGCACATTGCACAACATTGATTTTATCTACAGAAAACTTAAGTGTGTACACCTATTTCATAGTACATTTATTTTAAAGAAACAGTAAAAAATCTAGTTATTTCTGCGGGTGCACTGCTAATAATTTGCATTTAAACATTGCCTTAGAACATACAGAGGACGGACCGATGAACAGGACGAACTTGCGGAACCCGAAAAAGACCATGCTGCAGCAGCGTTAGGATTACAGATGTATTCAGAGCACAAAGGCAGCCAGAAAGAAAAAACATGGCTACCGAAAACTTTTTTTATTGGAGTGTAGGATTTAAATTGTTCAACAAATCAGGGTAGGAGTAGGTATGTTTATATTAGCGGTGCTCCACTAGGGATCAACTTTTTTTTAAGAAAGTAGATTTAATAATTAACTACCTCCGCGACTCCTCTTCTCATCCCTGCACAATAAGCACAATGTCTTGAGTGCGTTACATTGCGCGCTACCGTAAACAGTGATTTTTATCACTAGCTATAAAAGTCGTACCACAGCAATATTTTTTGGTTTAATAGTGCTTAGATGACGGCTATGTGATGGGCCTGTTTACACCTTAGGTATTCATAAGTGGGTTGACGAGAGAATAAAGAAATCAATCCAGTGACCTTGATGTCAACCTTGCAACATGGTACATTGGAACGGGATTGCTAGCCTTTCGGGCATTTTTCATAAAATGCGAACAAAGACGATCTATAATTCCAACATAATAATCTAACTCTTTAACTAAGCCCTGAAACTAAGTGCTGGAGTTTGACAGACTGAAACTGAGTTTCTGAGTCTGTGTCAACAGATTTCTATTATAATCATACTAGCCGTTTTGTATAAGATAAAATTTACTGCACTATGGCACTGTTGAAGACGAAAGATATTAAACAGCATATATCCAGCTTTCGCAACGTAGTTATTGTCATGGACACTTGATTGTTTCATGTCATGGACACTTGATTGTTTCATGCCACGGAGCGTGTATTATGCGCTGTCTTACTTTTATCATTGAATAGCTGACAGCTAATTCATCCGTTCCTATTTTCCATCACTTCGACAAGGCTCGTTAAGTGCGGCATCCGCGTTGTTGATGGCTGCGAGTGATTCTCAGGCCCGAATAGCACAGGGAGAACAATGAAATCGGTCATATTTTCCTTCGTACTCGCAACAGACCGTACCGCGTTATCTCTCATCGTGCATAACAACCATGCGTTTATTCAAAACGCTGATTATGATACTTAAATCGAAGCTTATTTAGGTGCCTCTGTGAAGGATTTATTACCAAGAAAGAGAAAATAAATATCTATAGCCCGCCAAAAAAATAGTAGGTTTCTCAGTTTTTATTTGTAAGTCCTATAATAATTGGTAGAGTGTGGTATTCCTTCACAACAAAATAACGAGGAAGAAATTTTAAATTCATAGTTTGTTAATAATATGCTATTCTTAATTCCATACTAAATGTCAAAGTAACTCAGTCTGTGTCCTTTTTAAATATAAAACTCTGAACCGATCGTCATGAAATTTGGCAGATAGTTAACCTGGGGAAGGACATAGCAAAATGCTACGTTTAATAAAGAAAAACTCACGGAAGACGAAGAAAACGACGCCAAATTACAATTACGTAAGAAGAATCCTCAGAGAATGCCATAAGTATAAGTACCAATTTCGTGCTAAACATCGTTCGCATACGCTCCACCATACCGAGTAAGCCAAGGGTTGTCATTAAAAAAAATATACTTTAAAGTTCTTCTAGCCCTCAAAGCCTGTACATGTATGTACAGACGTGTGGGCATGGGCCAAGACACGCATAGGGTGTCAGAGTCAGAGCATACGAAAGTACAACGGCACGTCATCACTCCGGTAAGTTCAAAGAATTAGTGCGTCTTAGTCGAACCGTTACGCCTTCAAACGACTTCAGATATGTACCTATTTGGTTACTAATCAGTCGCCAGAGTATCGACTCGTGCCATCACAGTCGAAACAGTCGCAAACGATTGAGTGATTTGACTATCTACTACGACTTACGACCGACCAAGGGAGACATACAGTTCGAGTCACCACAATCGCACGAGCGGTAGGTGAGGTCCGGCAGGACCAATAAAATGAAGATCGTACACTTTCCTTAATAGGGAGGGTTATGGCGTTCCGTTACAGCAACACAGAAAGGTACATTGATGGAATTTTGACACTAGACACTTTTTCACACATCTCATCATCAGCTGTCTGCCTTTTTTCCAACTATGTTGGGGTGGCCTCCAGTCAAACCAGATGCAGCTGAATACCAAGTATCTTACATGCCTATCTAACTAACGTAGTCGCTAATTTCTTCTAATCTTATTTGATCATTTTTTGATCGATTCGTTCCTATATTTCAGTCGCTGATTGTACTACGATCAATCGTTTACTATCGGAGTCCAAGATTATCTGAGACGTCTAGATGGACTTAACTCAAAATAAGGCAATGGGATAATAAAACGTTTACGGGGTGCTTAGCCCCTAAAAACCAATTGGATTTCGCGTTTAGCACGTACTAAGAAGTCTTAAAGGGATCACAAATTAAACTAGCCACTTTATTTTAAAGTCAAGTATTTATACGAATGTGTTTGTGTACTCCTGTGCAAGAGATGATAAAAATTAACCAACTCTTAAATGTCGCTAAGTACTACAAACGTCATTATGCAGGCTGGTCATATGAAACCAAACCGACAGCGTGGTCAGCACTAAGCACGAATGACCTTTTTTCAAGCTTTAATAGCGCACGTGCGCTTTGTAGTCACACGACAGTAATTGACAACCGACCGCAAGTCACGAGGCAGTATTCAATATGGTATAGGCCATGAATAATGATGACAATATTGACTTTAAACCTATCCGTACCTCGATTTGATGGACTGGCAGAAAATGGACACATCATAAATAATATGTATATTAGGCCCAAACGGATTCATTTGGGCGTTCTATAAAGTCCGGGAGTTAGCTAGTAATTAATTTTTAATTGAATTATAAAATGATTTTGAAATGCATTTTGTGTGTATGATGATTCGGGTTCTATGTATTATGCACATGCTAACTATGAAACAAAATTAGCTACGTCATTTTAAACTAACGTTGCAATAAAGCCTATAAGTACGTTATAGTTATGACCAAGATTCAACTATATGTTACCTGCCTAAAATATACTGACGTTCGAAATGACAAAATTATTTAGATCTTTTCAGTACTTCAGCTCATTCAATAATGCGTAAGAATGGTGTGATGCGATTTTCTAAATCGTGCCTCATCCAAACAAATTCACAAAAAATTATGCCCGAAAAATGAAAACTCCAGGTACCAACTCAACCCCAATATAGCATCAATCGGAAAAGCTTTCATATTTCTGTATACTATTTTTTTAAAGTTTTTTAACTGACGAGCGGAAGCGTATACTGTATACTTACATAGTCCGTCTATTTCAGTGTTGATTTATGCGTCGGGATCTCGCTCAGACGGGTGGCAACGTGGCATATTAGTGAGAAACGGTTTGTTCATTATTTATTGGCTTCCGCGGCGGCGTTAAGTGAATTCCAAAACCTGTGATTATCTCGTTTAGAAACGTAGCTATCTAAGTGACAAACTAATTGCTAAGCGGACATTTTCAATATTCACGCTGATTTATTGGTGGGGCACATTTCAGGATATGGTAATGAAAAACATTAATAAAGCCTACAGCGATGACGAAGATGATGTTGTGACAATCTCTATTTTAATTAACGTTGGTTATAATATGTTTTTTACAAGCTGGTTAATGTGCCTCTCGTCCTTTTTATAGGTTACATGTGAGGTAACGCTGTATAAAGCAATTGTAAAGTCCATTAGGTGCGCGGAGGCGCGGCCTAATATTTGTCATTAGGAGCTTTTGTTGTTCGTGTTGTGTGCGCCCCCGTGTAGGGGTTGTCCTGTTCGGATGAGCCGAAATTATTATTATATAAAATTTTGCTCTCGCGACGAGCATCCCTCGACGGTTGTTTCCAAAATGTGCCCTTTGGGTGTCATTGTTGCCAATTCAGTGCGTTATCGTATTCGGCAAAAGAGCACTAACTTTTAAAAAACTGCACCTATATCAATGAATGTACTGCATTAGTGATTTTATCATGTTAGTAATTTCCCGTCCTCTTTTGATATCCCGACGCGATCACGAAAAATATATCGATAATATCATATTCAACATCATTTTGACCGCCAAAGGCCCATGACGAAGGTTTTACAATTCAATTAGCTGCACCAGGTGTCGACAGACAGGAAACTTTTACCCTTACCGCAACGCAACAATTTAACATTCAAAAGACTTTTATTGGATTGGATAATCAAATTCATAGTTTAATTCACTTGTTTCGGTCAAAAGGTAGATTTACTAATATTATTATGTCTATTCTTAGCTTTATGTAGATTATTATTTATTATTTTAACTTACACAGTGATATAAACTATGTATTTTTGATACAACTAACTGGTTACATACACAATACGGTAGAAGGGACACCGACGCGAAAACGGTTACTAGACACAGAATTTTTCATCGGTTATTAAAAAAAAAACTGATATCCTACAAAAGTGCAATACTTACAAGGTCAAAATGTATGGAACAGCAGATTTTTTGTAATACTTAACCGTTGAAAAATTTCTATGTGGGGGGGGGGGGCCAGGATGATGTACCTTCCTACTGAATACGTGGTAACCGTTTTCGCGTTGGTTCCTCTTCCACCCCGTATTATGCCGATCGTTTTTATATTTTTTTTAAACCTAGATTTATATTTTATATCATTGTTAAAACTTAATCAATTTTAGATTTTTCTTTTTTTCACTATAAATTCCAGTTTTAATTTAATTTAATTGAATGAAATTTATTGTGAATTTATTGCATGTGGTGTAGGTAAACCTAAACACCATAATGCATAAGTAATTGTTGCGCTGTAATTTCATTTTAAGAATGTATTATGTCACTGTATTCAGTGTGAACCATTGTTGGTAAACCTAATATAAAAAATACACAAAGTACCTACCTACTAAATAAAAAATAACAAACAGAAAAAAAAACAAAATGGACACTAATTAGTGTTTGTCATTAAGTAATAAAACCCTCAAGATTTATTCAAATTCGACATCGTCCCGTCGCGCGTCGTGCTAAACGACACTAATGCTCGTTTTCACTATAACTAAACGACACCTACAATGAATGCCACCTAAGTATTGGTGCAACTCCAACTCCAGGTTGATCCGAGCGTTCAACATCTCAATTCTTCAAATATTTAGGCATTCATTAAAGGTGTCACCTACTGTTAGTTAAATCAATTAGTTAAATAAACACCGAGAGAATCGGAGAGAATTTAAGAAAGACCAAAGTATCAATACATGCTTCTAAAAACCGGCCAAGTGCGAGTTGGACTTGCGCACCGAGGGTCCCGTATAAAAGAGAATGCTCATGGAAGTATGGAATCCCGTACCATGCTGCATCAAAATCAAACCTTGTTTTTTATAGACTACACTGATAGTATTAACTCCTACAAAAATTATTTTTGAAAAAAAAACCCGCGTTTCAGAGTTATTTTATAAAATCGAAACTAACCTAAAAAGTAGGTCTATTTTTTCGACGCTACCAACGACGTATTTTAACACACATACATTACAGTATTGCTCTAAAAACAGCGTAATACACTAATATTAGTAAGAATTACGAGTTAAAGTAACATCCACAGTATGCTTGACTGAAACTCGATTTTATTTTAGACCTTTACATTGCCAATACTCAGTCAGTACAGTACAAATGTCAGATGCCACAGATAAGATAACTATAAACCATAGAGTATAGTAAGTGCTATAAACTAGTCGGGATTTAGGAATGTAATCGATAAATCAAAATCTTTAGGCTGAGAAAATCTATTTTGTTGCAAATAGCAATAAACCAAACTAAATCGATTTGGTGTACTGATCTTACTTAATTGTAATTAATTTTAGAGTCCGCTCGACAGACAAGGGTTTGTTCAATTGAAACGGAACGTCATTTATATTCAGTTGAAACGGAACGTCATATAAAGGGAGTAAAACAATATTCGTACTTTTAAACTCGAAAAGTATATTTCCAGTTCAAAAATCAAATCCCCGACGCGTAATGCCGTAAAAAAATATGAAACTAATTACTATAATATTTTATAATATTTTTGGTTTTGAGGCGCGAGACTTTTTGGTACCAACTTTGGTCATTGTCCTTTGGGTACTGGAAAAAGAAAATAATAAACAATTAAGACATTATCGGGTTTTGTTTGAAGTTGGTATCACTTAGTATGAAATACTTGAGGGTCAAAATATTTGTTAATGATTGTCAGCCGACCAACAGGTGCCGAGCTCCTTGCAGCCCGAACGCTGCCCCTAATATTTTATAATTATTAACTCATTATAAGCACTCCCTAACTAACCAGGTACCTAAGTAAAATAACTTTGGACGTTGAATGTGAAATGATTCACAAAATGGTAAGTTGCATGAACGACCAAATAAACATTTTTTAGAAAAACGAAATCATTTGTTACCTGACTTGGAAGTGTTGTTTTCGCTTTTACCTTTGTTATGTAGATGAACCCGGGAAAATGACGCATCTAAGGCATAAACGGTGCAACATTTATATATTTTACATTTTTTATTGTTAGCCTGAACTGTCTCTTGTCTCTTGGGCAAAGGCCTAACCCCCTTCCCTTCCACTTTTCTCGGAGTGGTGCCTCTTCTCGCCAATTAACGCAAATTATGAATCACATTTCCACGCAAAAATCAGCATATTTTTTTGCATATTTTCCGTTTCTGTTAGACTTGCAACAGTTGCCACTTGCTAAGTGAGAGATCCATACACACGTTAAAGTGCTTTCAATTCGAATCAATGTGGCTGCTTGTGACTGGACTTCTAGCTCACCCAAATGACGACTTCACATGACAGAATGAGATAGAGATACTGGAAAACGCTGATCCGTGCATGTAAATGTGATCTCACCCTAATTTTTTTACAGGTTGCCCAAATTTTTGGCGGGAATGGCGCAGCGCGGCGCGGCGCTTGTGGAAATGAACTCGTTACGTTAATATTAAAATCGAAAAGTTTGATAAACATTTGCTAGTAAAAAGTACGAGGTTATGACGGATACCTTTGCCCAGCAATAGGATACTGTAGGTAAGTTGAAACAAAAATTGCTAGTAAAATAGCACTTTAGAAAAACAAAAAAACACCGGTCATCTGTAGCCCGTGGCCAATACGTTATAATTGTCGGACAGAAAGCCAAGATCTTCGCTCCTCTAATATGAATAAGAACAACATTTTCGTAGCTTACTGCAATATTGAGTGCATCAGAAATGTTATTGGAAAAAATAAAATAAGTATGGCGCTATTTAAAAAAAAGGGAAGTAAGTACCTACATAATTTGGTAAATATCGATCCATACCCAGGCCTTCGTTGTAGAAGATCATCGTCATCACTGCTGATGGAGTCAAGAGTAACATGGACCAAAATTATAAGTCAGGTTGGAAATGTGATGCTGTAGTCCCTTAGAAAATTTCATACAAAACTAAATAAAATAAGCCGCTTTGGTATCAACAACAGTCTAAAAAGTTAGAAACCTTTATCACTGCAACCACGCATGTCAGAAATGGTACATTTTGATATAAGTGGGGAAACTTTGTTATTGCATTTGAGGCGGAATTAACACCTGAGCTGCAGCGGAGAGTGTTATGGAGCCGAGAACTGCAGTAACAAATCCCCACGCCTATCAAGCGACGTTTTTCAATACACTTTCGAAGAAATAAAATATTAGAACGGAAAGTATTTTTGTCAAAAATTATTAGGAAAGAAACTATGATTTAATTTCCTTTTTTTCTACGTTTTGCTTTCGCCAGGTTGCAGAAGAAGCAAAGGTATGGTCCCATACCCAATCACTCCCTCCTTTTTCTTTCCCCATTCCTCCTTTCGATCCATGAAGAGAGGTAACATCGGGGGAATCGTAGTAGTAATCTGGGGGGAGGAGCTTTTCTCTGCAAAATAGTGCCCACGACACTGGTTGGGGCTAATGCGCCACCTGACAAAACTACGGCCGCGACCTCCGCACCTCTTGATACACCGACGGCTGCGACTTCCGCGCCTACTACCCTGCCAAACTTACCTTCCACGAGGGCCTGGCAACAGAGCATGGTTCGGAATAATATAACCCTGACAATGACACCGACCACGCACGACTCTCCAGTCTTATCGGCGAACTCCGCGCGCTGAGCACCACCGGACAGGCAAGCAAGCTATCTGGATTCTTGCGCAATGTGTCCCTGGCACAAAACATCACGCCAAGCTCCTTGAAACCGTAACACAGATCAAGTGGCCAGGGAGCGGCGAAAAGGGTGCGCCTGGACGACGTGGCTTTGTCGAGCACGCTTCAGGGGGATGCCAAACGCGTAAAAATCCATTCCATTCAAAGGGAACAAAGAACCTATGCACGGGCCACAAAGGACATTCCTGCGAGGCTCGCCGTAGCGATCTGCCTCTCGCCTCCATTCCGAGACATGACCACTGACGAGGCCGAGCACGTTAAGCTCAGCCTTGAAGACCTCGTCATGAACTTTGACCCCTCCAATCCACTCGCGGCTTTCCGCGGTTACCCACGGGTAGCGGATGGCACCGTTCAGATGTGGTGCGAGAACCCCTACACCCTGGGATGCCCTGACCTGGCTGACTCTGAATGTGCCCAAAATAAAAATGCCTAATACGGACGCTAAACTGACAGTGATGAGACAGTCTGGCGTGCCGACTCGTGTCTGAGCAGCGCTCTTCGTTACCAGGTACAACGAAGACATAGCGAGTCTCCAGAGCGTTCTGAGTCGTCAGAACACTTGGAACGACATAGGGAGGTGGTCGCTGTACAGGACGACAGCAGTCGGTGGTGATAACCATGGCACTTATTTGACCCTGTCTTTAAATAGATTCTGGACCCAGGTTGGTCGCAGCAAGGAAAGCCTGCTCAGGTGGAGATTCATTCATGACTGCCCTGGACTATAAATGTGGTGCTGTTCTACAAACGATGGGGCAATTAATATCGTGTCCTGCGTGTCCTGTTGTTTGTTCAATGCAGGAACTAATGGACGAAAAAAAAATCAAATCACACCAATAAATGAATTTGAATTTGACGCTACCGAAAGCGCCAAACTAGTAGCTCAGTTCTGGGCTGAACAATTTAAATTACCATCGACACGCTAAGAAGAAAAACCCTAAAAACACTATGCTTCCAAAAACACTACCACACACTGCTTCCAAAAATGTCGGTATTTAATTTCGTTTTAACTTTATTATATACTATGTATGTTCCGGTACACATATTGTTAAATATTGTGATTAAATTTACAATTAAATGAAGGATTTTGTTGCTTTAGTCACTAATGGATCAAAAAAATGCTTAGTTATTATTTATAAAAGAAACATAAATATATTACAATAGTAAAAATCGTTCAAAAGTTCAAAACTGTACATTTACGGTGTGGTTGGTCAGTTGGTTGGTTGGTCTCTCTCTCTCTCTTTTATTTTCTCACAGAAGGTGTGTAAAGTGGAATACTCTCCTTGGGAATATAAATGCCTTTGTGTTAACAATTTATTCCTCTTGGTGAATAATCTAATATTAGGCTGTATCGGTACATGTTTATATAAAGGGGCTCATTAAAAATCCTTGCAAATACAAAAACAGCAAAAGTTCACAATATGATCACTTTTCAAGACGTCTGATGTGTATTCAAAGACATATTTTTGTGAATATCAAATCTGACATTAGTATAAATCAATAAATAAAAAAAATGTGAAAACCTCTGAAATCCAAACTAGGTAAAAAACCTGTGTTCAGCGTTCATCCTAATATCATTGTACAATTATACACATCTAACTGCCACCAACTGACCAAGGTATCTACTACCCGTGAATAACTAAATGATACCCATCAATGCTTTATATTTCTCAAATCTAACCTTCCTGATGAAAACATTTTTAAAATAAACTAAGACATACAAAATCAGCCCCCGTAAACACAAACAAACAATTTGGAAAGTCATAAGTCTGGCAAAAAAAGATAAACATACAACTTGTCAAATCGAAGCATTTATAAACACGGGGGTAGAACACCACAATACTTAAAGTGGTCAACACAACAGATAAGTAGGTATGTAATCTTGAGTTTAAAAACAGTTATTGAAAACACACTCAATAACAATCAGTTCAAATTGCCATTGTAATGGAAAAATCTTATTGTGCATTAGTCTTTTGTTGACTGTATAAGCATGCTTCTGAGGAGAAGGAAGAATGAACGTTTTAAAAACTGAATTGATATGATAATTTTAGTAATTACATATATTATAGATAACCACTGATAGCACACACCCTGCTTCAGGCACTGGATTTTTTATATGTGATAAAGGTATTGAAATATTTAAAATGTAGGTAGGTACTTAATGTTAGTAAATCAATAAATGAGATAAAGTATTTAAGTGGAAACAATGTTTTGTATTTGAAATAAATTGGTGTCATGTTGAGAGAGCACTAGCCAAGTTGACAATTAAAATAGATTAGATTTTAAAAAAAAAACTATTAGTTTGTATGTCAATGAATAGCATGTTAATAATGACAAGATCATCATTCTCCTGCCCTTATACCAATTTATTTGGGGTTGGCACAACATGTCTTCTCCGTCCATACTTCTCTATTACTCTTCATCTTAGTAGTCACCTCCTGTCTAGCCACATTCATCGCTTCTTTGGTCTTTCTCTACTCTTATAGCCATCTACATTCATACTCAACATTTTCCTCATTCTTCCACATCACAATGACATGTCCATACCACCATAACCGATTACCACACAAGTTTTCAGTCACCGACGCCACTTTCAAACTTCCTCTTATGTACTCATTCCTATTTGTATCCATTCGCATTGTACCACATATCCGGCTTACAAGACTCAGTTAATATTTAATTACTTTACTGGTTAAGGAAAACCCTAAGCAAAGCATAAATTTATACATCATGCAGAATCAAGTAAATGCAATGCTTTGATTAAGACTCAATATTATTATATGTATATAACATGAGGCAGTAATGTTACGCATTGTGAGGACTCAAACACGTCCCAATTAGGACACCTTGTCTTTAGTCCATGTCAACAAAACATTTAAATAAATAAATAAATATCCCTGGACATTTCACACAGCACCATCTAGTCCCAAGCTAAGCAACCTAATGCTTGTGTTATGGGAGCTAGATGGCTGATAAACTACATATATACATTTTTTTTTTGTAAATACATACATATTATAGATAGAAAAACACCCAGACCCGTAACAACTACTTGTAGGTCATACAAATATTTGTTCCATACGGGAATCGAACTGCGACAAGCAGCGCAGCAGTCAATCGCTTGACCACTGCGCCAACCGTGCCTGATTTGAAGCACAATCATACAAATGATAGCTATCCCTTTTACTTACGTACTTATCCTATCTTTTGTACTATTCATTGGTGGAACTTGTCAACAAGTGTGCACTATTGATATGTATATACCAGCTCAAAACTATGAACATAACACATCTTGTATACAATATCATTGTTAAGACCTAAATAGCTGAGCAGTAGTGCTCATAAAGTATGTTATGAGAGAAGAATTGTATTGTACTATGTGTAAGCAAATGGTCACACTACACCCAAAATTAACATGAATATTGTAGGTAAGTACTCACCTGTGAGCTTAAGTTGCCACCCAGTTTATTTGTCTTCAACACATCACTCTCAGAAGCCATCCGATTAAACATTTGCTTACGCTCCTTCACTGATATTGTTTGTTCGCTGTCTACTAACATGCTCTCACTTCTAGATGATGTTAACGTTGGTGGCAACGTGTTATCAAAACTGGACCCATCTTGATTTGGTATAGATGATCTCTGGCCTTGTGCTCCTTGAATGCTTGATCTTTTTTCAAAATTTTTATCAGATGACCGTCTCCTTGGATGCACTTTTGGTGGTATGTCCTCACTTGGAATAGATGTTAAACTCTCTTTAGAATCACTTTCATGTTTGAGAGCTGTATTACTAATGAGTGGGTTTTCTTGAATAAGATTTGTTAGAATGCTGAAATCTTGATTAAGTTGTAATGGCAGTGGTGGTCGTTGTGGGGGTTCTTCTTCGTTATTTGACTCAGTTTCTAAGGGTGTCTCAGTAACAGTTATGTTGGATGAATCAGTAGCTTTTTCCATGACATCTTCGTTATCTTTACCGTTAATCGTCATATATTTCTTTTTGAGTATAAGCCATTTCTCATTGTTCTGATTTTTTATGATGGCTAGAGCGTTCACGTGCTTTTTAAATGTACTTCTAGCTTCATCTACGAATAACACTTGCATAAGTCGAAGTAACGTTAAGAAAATTAAGTAAAAGAATCAACAGTAGGTTAACTACTCACCTCTCATGTCGGGGTTCATCAGAAATACTTTGAAATGTTTAACTAACTCATGGTTGGTTACTTTGCTGTTATGCAACAACATAAATTTTAGTATTTCTTCAAAACTTAATTCTGATGGTGGCGACATCATGTTTTGCGTCCTATTGAATAGGCGTCAAAACTTTGCAAGTTGTACAAAAACACCAACTACATACAAACCACAAATGAAATCAGTACCTAAAACGTCAAGCGCGTAGTTTATTAAGTTTGACGTTTACGTTTCTTTTCACTGGCACGGCTCATGGCTGATATTTGTAAAAATTACAATATTCTAGTCTTATACAGTTAACCCATTTATTTTACAATCTTTTGAATAACGATAATGGTATGACATGACAGGTTTGTGAAAACCATTTATTTTTCAGCTACATTCTTGAGTTATAAAGTTATTGATCTGACAATAAATTGGACAATCAGCCATAATCTTATGAAAAGATCTGTAAGCAACTTGAATGAGTCATAGTCAAAATGCAAAAGAGAGAATCTGCACAAACAAAATAGTTTCCGCTAAGACAGCCCGCGAATTTTAGAACTTTTTTTTAATTATACTGTCACGTACGGGATATCTTCCGTGATTATTTATTATTTTGAGCTCCCGATATTTCGACATTGTTGCAAGCGCCATGATTGCGGGAATACTTTTTTATATAGGTACATTTTTTAATTTCCAGCTCAGTGACTCTATTTAAAAAATATTTGTTATAAATAAATGGGTCAGACACGGTTGCCAACTATACGTGCTACTAATCATTTGAGAGCTTTGATTATTTTTATGAAACAAAAATTTGTAGTAGAAAGGCCATCCTACTTTGAAAACTAAGCTTTTATAAGTCGACTGACTTGCCTGGCAGTGCCGGCGTTAGGGGGGGGGGCGCGATGGGGCGACGGCCCAGGGCGACAAATTCTGGGGGGCGCCAAGGTCTGGAGTGGAGTCTCTGGCCTCCCCTGGTGCAAACCCTCAAAACTGTTCATATTTTTTATTGAGATTTTTTTAGATGGATTTGTTACATTGACGTTAAAGGAAAGATGAAATTCTTAATATACGTTCACATTGGTTCAGCAAAAAATTTTCACTTTATAATGATTTCCTTAAGTGGGCGCCACAATATTCTTGCTCGGGGCGTCAGTGGCCCTAACTCCGCCACTGTTGCCTGGACCAGGCTACGTCAACTCTGTAAATATTTTATCCATTTCTATGTTGCCTGTGGAAGCCGAGGAAGCAAATCGGGCCAGTGTCCGTGTAGTGTACTCTCCCTTAACTCCGACGAGCCTCTCCTTTTGGTGACTTGTGCTCTGTAGTTTCTTTACTGACAAAAAAATTGTAAGGAAACCGTTTGTTAGTACAGGCTTGTGACGAGAAGAATTGATACTAAGGTACCTTTAGCTACATGACTAAAAGAACAAATAAAAAACGGATGGATTGCATTATTGGTGAAAGATAATGGGAATGATAAGGCGATTGAGGACAAGGTCGTGTCGACTGAAAGAGCCACTTCCAGTAAGGAAGACTTAAGCTTGCAGTTTGAAAATGTAGGTTTGTACCTAATACCTACCTGAACTTCGAGGCCGTCATCATAAAATCGACCCTCATTGGTTGGTGTGGAGAGGCGTTTGGTTCTTCAAGGAACCTGAAATTGATTCACATATTTACCACCTGAAAATTAGACAAAGATTTTATCATTTATAACCCTCGAAACTATCTCAATGTTGTTCATTCAGTGATTATCTTTAATGGTGACAACATGAATTACTTTTTGTGTACCTTTCGAGCTAAAATTGATATGTCAGCATTTCTAAACTTTTTCATGGGTCATGTGGAGAACTTAACTTCATCATCCACCTTGCCTAGCCTTTTCCCAAACTATGTTGGGATCGGCTTCCAGTTTAACCGGATGCAGCTGAATACCAGTATTTTACATGGAGGGACTGCCTATCTGACACACACTCCACATCCCTGTCACTGGTTATTATGATACCTCTCGGTAATACTGGTTGTCAGACTTCTGACTAGTTACCTATTCGTATCGACTGTCAAAGATCTTCAAATAACAGACTTTTTTTTTTGGGATGGGAAATCATCAAATGACTCCTCCCGCTCTGGGCGGAGCGGAAAGGAGTGTCAGACTTTTACTGACTAAAAACCATCCATGTTCCTTCTTTTGCCCTTTATGTTCCAGGGCCGCGGTATCTCTTTCGAACAGTCCCGCAGCCCTGGCAGGCATCGGACCTTGCGGGCCCCTCATGTTTGCTGACATCTTTGAGGCGCGCGTGGAACACGAACGCGCCGTCGACACGGCCTGTCGTCATAAGACGGACGGTTGTAGGTCAACTCGCATAGTCATGCTATCTGAGAGTTAAAGTGATCTAGTGCATAAAACTTTGAGTTTGTGTTAAGAAACATTACTAAAGTGAACTTTAAGAAGTGATAAATGTGATAATTGCGTACAATTATTAGTGGCTAAAAGCAATAAGTGATTCGTAACAAAAACAGTGATTAAATTACAAGAGTGACACTACAAATTGTAACTTTTCTTCTTCTACCCACATATAATTATTTCAGAAAAGTTTGAAATTAATAAACGTCAGATGGCAAAATGTCATTTGACATTTGGGAAAGTGTTACAATTGTAAGAAAATAATTACCACCATGAGTTGCAAAAATGATACCAATTTGACTAGAGTGGGAAATCAGGCTCAAAGTCAAACCAATGATACTATGAAAATCAAAAGAACAAAACCTCACCTAAGAAATTTGTTCAACAAATCTTTCACCCAAGCCTCTTCAATAGACAAAGATCTAATTCACTGAGCGAGATGTCATCCAAGCAATCGGGTTCTTCTAATAATCCCATCCTGCTCGCCTGCGAGAAAGAATTGGATGAAGCAACAGAACAAGTGCCAGCCGCACAGCCTTCAACAGATGTAGCACATCCTCCACAATGGCAACGGGTTCCCACATCTAAGAAAAGGAAAATATGCGACAACTCACCGCCACCAATTGAGTCCGTAAACCGATTTTCCAATCTGCCGGTTGACCTAACAGAAGACACAAAAACTGAGCCTAAACCACCAAATAAGCCCCCTCCTTTTGTATGGGATTGAGGATTTAAACGAGCTCACTAAACTAATTGAGTCCGTAATTCGTCCAGAGGAATTTCGTTATCCTTACTAATATTATAAATGCGAAAGTAACTCTGTCTGTCTGTCTGTCTGTTACGCTTTCACGTCTAAACGACTGAACTGATTTTAATGAAATTTGGTACAGAGATAGAGTTGACCTTGAGCAAGAACATAGGATAGTTTGTATCCCGGACTTTTGAAGAGTTCTCTTGGAAACGCGATATAACCGAACTCGACGCGGGCGAAGCCGCGGGCGGAAAACTAGTAAAATAATAAATCAAAACCTACTACGCGTGATGGTTAGCACAGTCGATGATTACAAGCAAGTCATTGATCTGATACGACAGAAAGGACTAATCGGACACACCTTCTCTCGTAAAGACACGAAATGCTATAGAATAGTAACAAAAGACCTCCATCATACTATTCCTCATGATGCAATCGTACAGGAGTTGGAAAAATCTGGTAACAAGGTCAGGGGAGAAATCATCAACCACCGCTATGGAGCAGCGAAAATTCCTACCTCTACATTTTTTGTAAATTTGGAACCCAGCCCATGTAATAAACTGGTTAAAAATATCCAGTATATCCATCACCAACGAATTAAAATCGAAGACCCACGAAAAACAAAGACCATAGTACAATGTCAAAGATGCCAACAATATGGCCACTGCAAAAACAACTGAGGCCATACAGATGTGTCAAGTGTGGGGAGGGCCACAAAACTTCTGAATACTTACCCCAAAAAAGACAGAAATACACCCGCCAAGTGTGCCCTCTGCTCTTGTGACCACCCTGCTAATTACAAAGGTTGTCAAGTTTACAAAGAAATACTCTCAAGAAAAACCACACCAAGAAGTTTCCCAACCTGCAACTTTCCTACTGCTAAACAACGCATCGACACAACTCCAGAAAACTCCGCCCCACCCCAACGAAACACCCTTCGCAGATCAGAACGAAGCTACTCGGATGCTGTCGCTGGACGTACCAAAGATCGTCCTGGAGACAACGCCGCTAGCCCGCTATATCTCGTCCCATAGACAACCCTCAACAAAACGTATCCGTTATGGAACAACTTTTAATCAAACAAAATGAAAAAATCGACTTACTCCTGCAACAAATAGAAAAGACCCTAATGGGTCTATTAACTACTGTCATTGCAAAACTAGCAACATAAATGACTCCTCTACGAATTGCAATCTGGAACATCAATGGATTGGCTCCCAATATCCAAGAGCTGGAGACTTTAATAAAAACAAACAAACTAGACGTGGTTACTAATCTCAGAATCGCATAGCACGTCCCGGAGCTTGTTCCGCATTAGGGGCTTCAACATTTACCATACTCCCCACCCCGACGGTAGTGCGCACGCTGGCTCAGCGCTGGCCATTCGGGAAAACTTGAGACATTTACAGATAGAACCGTATTCTACAGTGCATCTACAAGCAACCTCTGTTAGATTGGAGGACCGAGCAGGTCCTATTATCCTCTCAATCTAATGCCCACCAAGGCCCCAAATAACTTCAGAGATGTTTAAAACCTACTTCAACACTCTTGGCCACAGGTTCATTGCAGGCGGTGACTGGAATGCCAAACATACCTTTTGGGGATCCCGCTATAACAGCACTCGTGGACGCGATCTGAAACGTTGTGTTGATGAAAATCATCTAAAATTGATCTCCACTGGTGAAGCCACCTACTGGCCTAGCGACCCAAAGAAACTACCGGACCTCTTGGACTTCTTCATAAATAGGGGCATAGACAGCTTACATACTACAATTGAATCAAGCCTAGACGGATCATCAGATCACACACCGGCGATCCTCACTATTAGCACTAGTGAGCTTACTCGAGAAATGACCGAGTCTCTGACAAATAGCCGAACTGACTGGGACGGTTTCAAGACTTACCTCACTGACAACTTTAATTCTACTATTCCTATATTCCTCACAAATTCCATTCAAATAGCTGCCTGGATCAACACACCCATTCGATCCAGAGGTTCGACCAACCTCTCCCATCCACCAAATCTTAGAAAAACGCAGACTTAGAAGAATTTGGCATCAGTCCCGTCATCCGCTTGATAAACACTACTATAACAAGGCAGCTAAAGAGAAGGCCAAAGTCCAGGAATCTATTAATTCAACAGTGGCAACAAACCTACAGATGTTGTCGCCTACGGAGGTTGGTGCAAACTCGCTCTGGATGGCAACGAAAACCTAAATAAGCCTCAACAGTCTTATCCTCCAATTAGGTCATAAGCTTCCTGGGCAAGAACTGACTTGGAAAAGGCCGAAGTATTCGCAATGCATTTGAATTCTGTATTCAAACCCAACGAGAGCGATGCAGATGAGCGTGATATTGATGCAATATTAGAGCAAGATCTGCAGATGTGTCTGCCCATTAAACCAACAACACCTAAAGAAATTGCGAAGGAAATCAGACAGTTGAACTCGAGAAAAGCCCCGGGGTTTGACCTGATCACACCCTCCATACTTAAAAATCTTCCCAGAAAATGCATTGCCTTCTTGGCTACTCTGTTCAACGCAATGTTCCGAACATCTCACTTTCCTGACCTTTGGAAAATCTCCGAAGTTGTCATCATCATCTGCCTAGCCTTTTCCCAACTGTATTGGGGTCGGCTTCCAGTCATGCCGGATTTAGCTGAATACCAGTATTTCCGAAGTTGTCATGATCCACAAATTAGGTAAACCTGAGCATGAAGCGTCGTCTTATCGGCCGATAAGCCTAACTGCTGTACTGTCCAAACTGTGGGAGAGGATATTCCTTAATCGACTATAACCATGCATGGACGTCAATGATGTTGTTCCACCTCATCAGTTTGGCTTTCGGAAATCCCATTCAACGATAGAACAGGTTCACCGTGTTTATCAAACAGGAAGACAGGCCTTTGAACAAGGGGATCAATTCATACGCGCATGCGACAGGTGAGGGCTCCTTTGTCGGAAAAACCAGTCAGAGTAACCACTAAAGAGGTGTCACAGGTTCTAAAGAATATGCGTAAGGGTAAGTCTCCTGGTCACGATGGGTTGAGCGTGGAGCATCTGAAGCATGGGGGTCCACACCTGTGTAGAGTTTTGGCGATGTTTTTCACCTTCGGTATTAGGCATGCTTACCTGCCGGATGATCTTACCCGGGCGGTTGTAGTACCGATTGTAAAAAACAAAATAGGGGATATCAGTGAAGGAAGTAACTACAGACCTATTACGTTGGCTACTGTAACCGCCAAGGTGTTGGACGGTGTGTTGCATGGCTATCTCGCACAATCAGCTAACCTTGAAGATGCTCAATTTGGGTTTAGGCCCGGTCTTTCGACTGAGAGTGCGATATTGGTCCTGAAACACACCGTCAAATACTATACCGATCGCAAAACGCCGGTGTATGCTGCTTTTCTGGACCTCTCAAAAGCATTTGACCGGGTAGAATATGAGAGCCTATGGGATAAGCTGCGGATTAATGAAGTACCGGAAGGAATTATAAATATTTTTAAATATTGGTATAGCCATCAAACCAATTATGTGAAATGGTCGGGGTCTCTTTCTGACACCTACCAATTGAAATGTGGGGTGAGGCAGGGGGGGTTGAGCTCCCCTACACTTTTTAACATTTATGTAAATGGACTGATGTGTGAGCTCAACAGCACCGGAGTAGGCTGCTCAATAAATGGTAAAATAGTTAATAACATTAGTTACGCTGATGACATGGTGCTGTTGAGCCCATCGATCAGTGCCTTGAGAAAACTGGTTAGCGTGTGTGAAGTGTTTGCGGAGACTCATGGCCTGGCGTACAATGTCAAAAAGAGTGAGTTGCTGGTGTTTCGGGCTGGGCGTAGGAGTCCCTCTCACGTTCCGCCTGTGATACTGGCGGGGGAGGCACTGAATAGAGTTACTCAGTTTGTGTACCTAGGCCATGTAGTAAATGAGGACCTAACCGATGAAGCAGACATGGAGAGGGAACGCAGGTCGCTGACGATTCGTTGTAATATGCTGGCACGCAGATTTTCCCGATGTTCTTTTGCCGTAAAGAGAACATTATTTAGGGCATACTGCCAGTCTTTTTATACGTGTAGTTAGTAGTAGTAGTAGTACTGACTGGCGCCTTTTCCTCTTATTTGTTGTGTTTGTGTAATTACTAACATAGTTTTAAGTCATCTTATTGTACTACTAACACTCTATGGACCTAATTAGTCTGAAATAAATGTTTTGAATTGAAAATTGAATTTGAACGCAAAAAGTACTGCTCAGCGGCATTTCTTGATGTACAACAGGCCTTTGACCGTGTCTGGCACAAAGGATTACTCGCAAAAGTGAAGGAAAAACTTCCACACTCATCCGGTCGTACTTATCCGACCGCTGCTTCCAAGGTAAACAGGGCGAAGCAAGATCAAGATTGTTTGAAGTGGAAGCTGGAGTACCCCAGGGTTCTGTTCTTGGCCCAGTGTTGTTTATCATATTTACATCAGATTTACCCACATTAGACGACATAACAGTTGCAACATATGCTGACGACATAGCCTACTTATCAGTTGACGACAACCCCGAAATGGCCAGCAATAAACTACAAGATCAGTTAGACAAGACACATAAATGGCTCTGTAAGTGGCGAATACGTGCCAGTGCATCCAAGTCTAACCATATCACCTAAAACAAAAAAGGAGGAGATAAACCATAAGTTCCGCAACCTGTATTGGCTCATGGGAAGAAACTCGGTACTCTCTGTACACAACAAGCTACTCATCTACAACTCGGTCCTTAAACCAATATGGACGTACGGAATCCAATTGTGGGGCGTAGCCAACAAATCTAATATTCTCTGCCTGCAAAGGGTTCAAAATGGTATCCTAAGAGCCATAGTAAATGCACCTTGGTTTGCTCGGGATAGCGAAATTCATGACTTCCTGCAGGTACCGCCCGTAAACTCTGAAATCGAGTGGTACAAACGCCAACATAAGGCACGCCTAACCAAGAAAGCGGTGGTAAAAAGGCTGAAGAGGAACCACCTTCTATAAGTGGGAGGCGCAGCACTGGCTGCTCCACCACAACGCCATGTAACTGCAACAAATTCGCTTATGGTCTGACGACCGATTGCAAATGAAAAAAAAGAAAAAAAAAAAAAAAAAAAAGACGCGCCAGGCCCGCGCCTACGGTGGCCGAGAGCCACCACGTGTCCCCCGACACCCAGTGCTTCTCCCGCGGTGGCTGGGACGTGAGGTTCTCTCCCTCTCACGTTCCGCCACCTCCTTTGCTAGCATGACTGCTTCGCAGAAGGAGGTGACGGCTTCCAATTCCCTCTTGCCCCGAACCATGGTTTGAACCAGGGCCGGACGCAAGAGGTCGCCGCCGCCAATCACTGCTTAACCTTGAAGATCGACCCGTGTAGAACATAACATAGGTACTTTCCCTAAATCTTTTATTTGCTTGCCTTGGGTCCAGCATTTCTGGCACGGTTAACAGATTTTTAGCTCTTAATGTATATGATAGCAGCCTCTCACATAAAATGAGTGCCATCAGTTCCTCTTTGGAAGGAAATGAAAACACCTGAGTATTAGCAAAAATCAACAATACAGAAATGCACAGGTTTTCTTTGTGTAAATCGTTTTGAATGTAATATCATTGCCATTTATGGGTTGGCTCTTGGCTCTGCATGGTTGGTGCTTATTGCACTTACTTTGGTACAAAGCCAAGCAAAAAAGACGACGACCTATTTTCTTCGTGTTGAAATCCTCATACAGCTGGACAATAGGTATTCAGTTACACCTTTGAGAAATATGTTTTCTTCAGAAGGGATCCACTTTTGCGTCAAGTGGATACAGTCATGGCTCTCAAAGCGAACACTAATATGGGTAGCGAGAGAGAGAGAGAGAGAGATGACAGATCCCAACCAGGTCAATCTAGTCAGAGTCGCATGATAGGTAGGTCACTATTTGAGCATGTGCGGCGCAGTATCCTCTCCGCAAAGCCACGCGGCGTCAGTCAGTCGCCGTCCTATTTTGTTCAATTTATACAGAAGAAATTGTGCACGTAGAATACACCTCTTTAGTGGGACCGTCAAACACATGAGAACAGCATCAGCTACATTTGTATGCACAATTGCAGATTTTCACCATAACCCTTAGACACTTACACCATATCGCGAGTTTGTTGAGCTATAACTGCTGCTCAGAATGCAAATGCAATCGCACTCTAGCGAAACTTTGGTGAGTGGCGTGAATCCTGTAGCAGAATCTTGCACAAGAAAAAACTAAAGATGACATGCGATTCTTCCGATCCTCAAAAATTCGAGGTACTTGATGCTGCAGATTGATAGGATTTGGCTCTTCAGTGCTGGTCGCCTGACAGTTTTCTTGACATAGGTATAAGTAGTGGAAAGCTATAAGAACACAGCATAAGATGGAGAAGATCTGATGCAGACCTTCTGTGATTGAGATTCTTGCGGCCATATTCTTTCATCCATTGAAGAGTCAATGGATGAAAGAATATGGCCGCAAGCGCGACTGCCATGCTTGCGTTTTTCCAGTAGCAGCCACGGAGTCTGGATTAGTTCTCGGTTGATGCAATATATAGCCTACTAGCTGTACCCGGCATGCGATGCAATGCAGCTTTTACTACTGCTGCTACCTACCTACCACCTACCTACCACCTGCCTACCACCTACCTACCACCTACCTACCACCTACCTACCACCTACCTACCACCTACCTACCACCTACCTACCACCTACCTACCACCTACCTACCGCCTACCTACCACCTACCTACCGCCTACCTACCACCTACCTACCGCCTACCTACCACCTACCTACCGCCTACCTACCACCTACCTACCGCCTACCTACCACCTACCTACCACCTACCTACCACCAACGTACCATCTACCTACCACCTACCTACCACCTACCTACCACCTACCTACCACCTATCTACCTTCCAAATTTCATCCAAATCCGTTAATCCGTTTGAACGTGAAGGAATAACATACATACAACACATATAAACTTTCGCCTTTATAATATTAGTGTGACGGACTTATACATAACTGACGAAATATTAGTGTACTTATTAAATACACGACTGTCCTTTGGGGGTAACTGGCGTGATGTTTATGTCAATTTTAGCAGTAGTATATTTTTAGGGTACACGGTCAAAAGGCTCTGGTGAAGCTTATCGATTTACTGTGTCGTCTCTAGGACTAAAACAAATCGAAAACTTGTGTTTTTTAATTGTTCCTAATGTAGCCAAGTCACAGTAAATACTTCTATGCCTGTTATTGGTAGCCTACATCATGCCACTGCTGGGCAAAGGCCTCTCCCCATGACTTCCAGTTCTTTCGAGGGCCAAGGCTAATACGGTCCACTGGTCTGCCGCGTCGCCTTCTGGCTGTGGCACAACTCATTGGGCATAAGATAGACGTGGCCAGCCCAGTCCCACTTGAGCTTAGCGGCTTTTTGAGCAACGTCAATAATCTGTGTTTTGGAGCGTAGTGTGGCGTTGCGTACGTGGTCGGTCAGGGTTACGCCTAGAATAGGTATTGCGCTCCATTGCCCGTTAGCAATCCTTAAGTTTGGACTTTTGAATGTTTGTCAAAGACCAAGTCTGGCGTCCATAAGTTAAAATGGGAAGCATGCTCATACCTATTCATGTTTTTTCGCTTGAGTGACAAAGGAAAGTTTCCTTTCATAAGCTCTTTCAGCAGTAGTTTTTCCAATCATTATCGGTTCATCTTAATATGACTTTCTTATCCTGCCTAGACTGGAAAGAGACTAACTGGCCCAACAAGATGTATTCGTAGAAAACATTTACTCTGATCCTATATTTAGTGGTGTGACATATTCATCGCCTATTTCAAATCTACAAGGGTTGGTAGAGAAGAGGCAGGTACGTCATCCAAATTTATATTATAAATTATACGAAAGTAACTTCTGTCTGCAGGTCAGTTTGTCTGTCTGTTTAGCGGCTGAACGAATTTCAATGAAATTTGTTAGACGAGTAGGCCATAATTGTGGTCAGGTTATAGTATACTTTTTTATCCAGGTTGTGAGTTACCGTGGGGTCATTCTGACTACAACGCGGACGAAGCCGCGGACAAAAGCTATAACAGAATTAATTTTCCTAGATTTCATTGTTGGATTAAGAGGGATATGTTCAGTATCTGCGCGGGGGTCTCAAAATAATTTGAAAAAAAAATAGGTTTATTTGGCACATGCCACAAGTGCATTGTTCACACAAAGTTACACACACATAAATAACAAAAAAACTTAAATGTAAACAAAAAACAAAATTGTGTGTCTGGGCTGCGCCAAATAGGCCCAGTTCAGCCGGGCAGCTAGACTGTAGGTATGAGAGAATGGTTATATTTTGCAGCAAGTAAGAATATTCCAAAGTAGGAAAGCAACTCTTTGGAAACGAGAAAAAGATTTATAAATTGTTTAAAAAGTTAATTATGAAACCTTTATTACTAATCAACTAACTATACCTAACCCATACCTACTTAAATTCCCGCCTTTTTCCTACATGGCTAGGCAGAAACTACAGAGCTTTTATACAGAGAGATGTTTATACATCTGGTCATACACGCATGTCGACAGTCCAACTTTTTGGTAAACTTTAAAGATTTTCATGTAAAAGTCTTCTGTGAGATAAAAACTGGGACCTACTGTACTTTGGTATCTATTTCGTGCCACGAGTTGGCTGGAGCTTCGTCTTCAATTTAATTACTTAACTTATGTTATGATACTTATATTTCGTTGAAGCCGACCGGCAGCATAGTTAAATTGAGAAAAGGCTAGGAAGATGATGATATTACGATACTCTAGTTTAAAAAAAACGACGTGTAAAAGTGTTTGATAAAACTTATTTGCAAATAATAATCATTTATCATTTACTTATATTTTTGGCTAAATTAAGTACCGGATTAAGCAAGCGCGGGGCCCGTAGCAAATTGTATCGAGGGGCCCTTGATCTGCCAGAGAGGGTACAACCCAAAAAATATTTTGCCAATTTCGTTCACAAATAATTAGTGGTGTGCTCGGAGCTAATTTATTTATGTTTATTGTTGTAGCTTTAATGATAAGTGGTGGGGAGGGCCGTATCCAGGAATTTGATTCGGGGGGGGGGGAGAGGTTACCCTAAATAAAAAAAGCAAATGTGGTGTGGTGAGTTAACCAATGAGTAAATCACTAAAGAATGGGAAATTTTACTTAAAGTTATCTGTTGTTTGAAAACAGAAAAGCTTACCAATTGAGAAAACATGGGATTGAAGAGCGAGCGTAACGAGCTTGAAAATTTTAGCATTCACCTCGATTTTGATGAATTTTCTTTTATCTACCTATTACCTAATACAAAAATATAACGAATTCTGCCAATATATACAAAACAGGAACATTTCTGCACTCCATTATCATCTTCATCTCTCATTATTTACTTCTGACCATTCATACTGAATTATGCAGAAACTTTGACGATTAATGCAGAGAAGTTTCTAGAACCAAGGGAATGCAAGAACGAGCGAAGCGAGCTCAAAAAATTTGAGGAGGTGGGTGGGCGGATCTGGTTTGCGCGGGGCCCGTAGCAATTGCTACTCCAGCTACTGGGTTAATCCAGCACTGGCGAAATGATAATAACTGCACAGGCCGAGTTTCAAGCTAAGCAGCGCTTGCCAAAGTCGATGTGTGGATCTTCGACAGGCAGTGGCTGGAAAGTCTGACAACTTTACCCAAGGGGCGTAGTAATTATCTGTACTTACTGGATTCTGGAGGTTAGTCGCTCCATGTACACATAACATCACACCAGACACCTATAATTCCCGAAAGGTTAGGTAGTGTGTACCTAATATTACACCCACACTTCGCCTGTTATATTTTAAGGCCCATGCAATAGGGGGCGAACCTATTGCCATCAACCACAAATCCAGATTCCGTGACTGCTACTGTAAAATTCCTGATAGAAAAACCCACAAACACTTTGCCCGACCCGGGATTCGCACCCAGGTCTTCATGCTCAGCCGTCGCGATTGCGACCATTCGAATCTTGGAGCAGTCCATGTAAAATACTGGTAGCTGCATCCGGTTAGACTGGAAGCCGACCCCAACATAATTCGGAAAAGGCTAGGCAGATGATGATACATACCTGAAGATTTGCAAAGAGTTTGCTACTGTACCGGGATAACTTTTTAAAAATGCTTCCTGCTGTACCAACTACTGACCTAACCGTAACTTCTCTTAATTCTTATTAAAATAATGTTTTAATAAAAGTTTTGCTTTCTGGGAGACTAGAAAGAAACTTTTTGTACTTACTTCTTCTTTTTCTTTCTTTGACTTCTTGTTTTCTTGTTCTTGTACAATTATTGCGCCTTATGATTATTGTTATTATTTATTTTTTGTATGCACGTCATGTCTCTGCGACAAATAAATATTTTTTCTTTCCTTTCTTTGTTTTCTTTTCCTTCCTGCGCTTATTCTGTGATACTTGGCGACTGCGCCAAATGTTTTCTCTTCGATTCTCCCCTGCCTACCGTCACGGTATCATTCACTCCTTTTATATTCATATCTACCCTCTCACAATCCGCTCAACTTTTATTTTCGTCCTATCTCTTTGGGTTAGTCGAAAGAGAGCAACAATCGATCGCCGTTGACTAATCCATCCTACTTTCGATCGATGGCATCGACTGGGTGATAACACCCTTTCAATTCATCAACATTGACCAGAAAGTCTTCTTTTGTTAGCAAAAGTAAATCTAGACTGAAAATCACACCACATATGGACATATTTCATTTTAAACCTTGTTTGTCTTTTGTCCCTTATTTGGCAATTTTACTATTCAACAGAACTACTGAATAAAGTTTATTATTAGCAATCCTAAGCAGGGCGGTAAGTTTTAATTTGTTAGAGTTCAAACTTTATCATTATCCTGATTAGATTTTCGTGTGGTCCATCACAACCGGAGCAGGTCCATGTCGTACCTATGCATAACATTGAAGAACTTTCGATTTAGTAGTATACCCACTAGTTGTGGACTTCCCGCTTCTAACAAGAATTAGACATTTAACTTTTAATTGGCCGCTTGTACGGTCTTCAGAAACTTTGTTCGCCGTAAGTGTTTAACTATGTTATAGGTACTCCACGGTTTTAATAATGACCAAAGTTGCTTTCTGCTTTGAAATAGTTTGGTTTCGGGCTCAAGCGTGATTAAGATTTAATGTGCAAATTTGATTTTTAGTTTTAAGTAGAAATAAATTGTTATAGAAAGATATCATTTTAGCGTTAGTGTTAAAAATCGAAGTCCTTATCTTTTGCTAAACAAAAGAGGGTAGTTTCAATAGCCTAGTCTGCCTATCTTAAACCCGGTATATGATATAAAGAAGTAGCGGTCAATCCAAAACGATACAAAAGTAGCTAGCGCTCTTGTGTCACCGCTGCTGCTGGTGCAGAGTTTGAGTGCGTTGTTGTTTAATATCGGGCGATAAAATCTTTGGTGGTTAAGGTTAGACGTTAAAGGGATAACATCAATTTTTATTTTGCCGACATTCCTGATAATTTTGCCGAATTTGCGATTCAGGGGTGTTTCCGATATCTTTGTTGTTTTAGTGTTAACATCAATCAATCGCCATTTTCCGCAGGGTAGCCCGGGAACTAAAAAAAATCTTGCATTTTTGCAATTGCAGGTCAAGATCATGTTGCATGTAGATCTTTATTAAGATATATGTAAAAAAAAATACCCCAAAGAAATGTTGCGCACGGCCTGGTTGGTCTTTATAAGACAGCGAAGGTTAGGAGAAATCGTCCCGAGGAGTGAGCAGTGTGAGCACTTGAACACTGAACGACGGCAGATGTTAGCAAGCAAGTGCAATGCAAGCAAACTTTCTTAACAGTCCTTGTAAAATGCTTTTCTTCTATAAAATGCTTGTAAACATGTATATTAATAATAAACTTATAGCGCTGAATGAATACTCGGTCTCTGTTAACACAAAGCGAATTTAACGAAGTCGAGATAGAAAAGAATGTGCATTCGCTCGTTATAGAGGGAGATCCCGTGACCGCCAGACCTACGTAATTTTATAAAAGCTGAACTTTTTCTGTAGAAGTACCTTACTATAAAACTACTAAACTTACTAAAGAAGACTAAGTATAGGTAAGAATAATTGGATATTATGAAATGTCGATAGTGGTGGTTTCGGCAGATAACAGGTAACAAAGGTGTGCTAAATACTTAGCTGGTAAGTTTCGTCATACTATAAAGCGTGATTTTTTGATATTACATAGAGGCTAGTGTGATGATTCACCTCATCCACTGCCAGGCACTTTGTGTGGTGGAAAATACTCGCCAGACACCTTTAAAGTATGTTAAATTATAAGTTATGTAACTGTTTGAATGGGTTTCCCAAGCTGCCAGACAGTTTTCATAACGTATACATTTCCCTAACCTTTTTAACAGGAACTGTTTCACCTCAAGCGAATATACCTACGAAACGTTTCCCACAAAGGCTGTGACTTTCAGTGTAACATCATCAATATACAACGTAGACAAGCAGACAGACTAGAGCGAGAGGGTGTTGATAGACTCGTCTATTGAACCGGTGATGTCTAACAAAAAAACGCGTTTCTTACTGCATTTTAATAAAGCGAAGAAAAACCCATTTTTCCAGCTTATACAACAATGGGTTTAGGTATTAAATAAAAGCACAGCAACACATAGAATAGGCATTATAATATTATTCATATTTAACTTAATTATATTTATCCATGAGCTTTATTTGTTGCACTTTTTTATGAATCTACGGATGAATTTAATAGTTTCAGTAAAAATATAACCCTAGAAAATCTTTCAGGAGGCGCGCTTGTAAAACCTTATAGGAGGTATCTTAACTTATTTGATAAATTCATTCATTTAATTATATCTTCGTAATTTGTACAGTCGAATGGAATAGATTTCAGAAATACCGCATTAGGATATAGTCAAAGTGCATTTATATTGTGTTCTGTTAGGTCCCAAGAGAGCACATAGACTTTTGTTTCACCACCTCTATAGGTACCTCTCCGGATAAGTCCCGGCTAACTTATCTGACGGATCGTTTATTACAAATTCGGATTATATTTAGCAAATACTGTTTTATACAGGGTGGAAAAGCCACCGACGCACAAATGCTTACCACGTATTCGGTACCTACATTATTCCGAACCCATAGCATAGAAAATTTTCATCGGTAATTTGAAAAAAAGAACAACGGTTTCCTACAAAAGTGCAATACCTAGATATACGTCACGATGAATGGAACGTCTGATTTTATAATAATTACCAGATTTTTATGAACAAAACTTTGTTTTTGTTCAGAACGATGTTCTAAATACGGTGTATGCGTTTGTGCGTCGGTGTCCTCCACCTTGTATAGTGCCTGTCCAGAGTCTGAACACTAAAACAGTCCTAAACTTTTTTGGAAGAACTTTTGGCAACTGCCAACTGAAAGTTTCTGAAAACATGTGAGTTTTTCGATTTCTAAAATCTACTCGAAGTTTTATTAGAATGAAATGCTTTCTGGTTCTTCTAGTGATGAACAGAGACCATACTGAATGAAGTATGCTGTTCAAAGCTGGTAAGCAGAGGTCTGCAGAGTGGTACGGCCATGTTGCGGCCGCAGACGGACGGCGGGAAATCGCGGCCGCCCATGGGAGGCGTGCGGCGCCGAGCCAGGTGAGCGGGACGGCTAGATTCATGCGGAGGAGGCACGAGCGAGAAGCGCGCGAGGCGGCGCGACGCAGAGGGCGTACGGAGTCGCGGACCGCCACGCACTCCTGTTCCGGTCGCGTCGACGGGCGGCCGGGAACCCGCGCCTCGCCACACTGACTCCGCACACGCTGCTAACACTGACTTTTCTCCTAGTACGTTTTTTGAATGCGCGCCGGTAACAGCGGGCACGTGATACGCCCGCGGCCACAGCTGTTTTTTTCTCTTTCGCTCGACTTTGTGACAGCTGAGTGTCGCGTGCGATCTCGCCCATTTCCCGCCACTTCCAGTAGCTCACGGAAAAGTAAAAAGTAAAACTGAGAAGTTTTTGGCGCGAAATGTGCGATTCAATGTCGCGCTCGCATGGAATGCTGGATACCTGTGGTAATCGCTAAGACGAATACTCTGTTAGTTTGTGAAGATTGTTGAGCTGTGATTTCGGTTCGCGTTTTTAATCTAACTGTTCAGGAAAAGTTTAATAATAATGGATGACTGGGAGCGGCACGTAACCCCACTCCTTCAGGACATGGGGTGTGCAAACGAAGACGCCCAAGATGACTTCTTTAATCAGCAAGACGTAAGTGATAAACGTAAAGAATTACATAGTAAACGTGCCTTTTAACAGCCAGGAAGACTACAGATAATAACTTATTATTATAATAATGTAACTAAATTGATTAAGGCGCTATTGACAGTTAGTTATCTCTGTATTATAACTACAACCGACTACTACTAAAATTACACTTAAAAACTTCATATTCTTTGGAACATGATACTCACATATTAATGATTAAGTAAATTGAATTGCTCATTACTGGGTTAAAGAGCAATTGTACCATAAAACATACATAAGCTAACAAAATCGCAATAAGTAAGAAAACCTTATAAACTTAAAATAAACAAGAGATATTATTTAAGACTGACTGGGAGTTAATTAAAATAATATATTATTGTATTCCTCGCTTAAAATAAACGTAATTATCTTCATGTAATCTTTTAATCACATGACTTACAATTTGTAAGATTTTAGTGAAGATTTTCTTAGTATTATTATGTATCCTTAACACGAAAACGAATTAATCTATTATGTGATAATGGTATCGCAGTTGCGTAAGAAAAATAAATAGTAATAACTAGAAGAACGCTTAATTTCAAAATTTATAAAATTGTGCGTTTGGCTCTTGCAAAATGTAAAGAATAGCTTGATAAGAAATTGAAAATAATTGAGAGGCTGTTTTTCCAATAATAGGTATTTGACATATCTACATAATTGTCAAAAATCCTATTATTTAGGATAGGTACTCATTTTATTAAATCCAGAGGAATATACTTATAAAGCTACTAGAAAAAGGATAGGCGAGTTAGTGTTCTAAATATTGAAGCCTGAATGGTGATTCAGGCTTCAGGCATAAAGAAGATTTGGATAACAATGGGGTGTCATTGTAAGTCAAATCCTCCTAGTTGCAAACCAGAGAAGAATATGTACGTCTTTTAAACTCGGCTACCGAAATAACTTTTAGACACTGTACATTAAACCAGGGTTTTTTGGAAATATTCTATGTAAGTATAGACTTTTTAGCTAAAATATGACATACGATTTTCTTTAGTCACGTCGTCAAAACTAAAGAAATTTTCTTTTAAAATAGGGAAACAGTTGTAATTTTATTTTCAGGATTTTACGCTGTAATGTCACAAAATACAATTATCACCAGTATACCCTTTCATTCTTTAGCACCAACTAGGTTTTCAACTCAGAGCCAACCTGAGGTTAAGTATGGTTTCACCCAAAAAATATTACATCTGTCAGAATAACTTTGGTTTAAAAAAAAATAACATTGGTTGGTGTAACTGGGCCTTTCCTAGAGTGAAAATGTGATTTACTGTTGCTTAAAAGGATTTCAAGTCACAAATGAATGTCAAACAAAATCACTATAATATTGCAAAAAACCACTCTCACACCTTTCATTGCCACCACGCTCAAGCCCTTTCATTTGGAAAATCCAACAACTAACGCGGTCAACTGCATCCGACCAATGATTATTTTGGAGTAGCGCCGGGGAACTTTCCAAACAAAAGAAAGAGTCAATAGGTTTTGATGTACCTACATATGTAGTAACAAATAAATGGAGGAATGGTTTATTTCGATCACTTATTTCAAATTCAACTGATCTAGCATCCACAGTCTTTTCATAATCTGAAGAACGCTTCGCCCTCCTTAACGAAGTATGTTTACATCTTATTTCATGATGATGACTTCCAGCGCTGATTTTACCTACCTATTGACATAGGGATAGTGACTACTTATAGAGCTAACCAACCATAAAACCAAACCAAACCATATTTCTTATATAGGAAAATCCCAATTTCTTTCTTTCGGTTACTTAATTCGTTGTTGTGTAGTTAAGACTTCCTGCCCTTGTTCATTCTATTTGCGGTCGGCGTAACACGTATTCTTCTTCCATTATCCCCTGTCAGACATCACGGCATCATTTACTTCTTTCTCTTTCATATCAGTCTTCACACAATCCATCCATCTTTTCTTTGGCCACCTCTCCATCCCTCCTCATTACATGTCTATAACAAGATAAACGACATTCGACATTGTCATTTTTTCTGTAACAGGCGCTACTTTCAAACTTCCTCGAATATACTCATTCCTTACTTTATTCATTCTTGTCACTCCACACATCCATCACAACATTCTCATGTCCGCTACATGCAATCGTTTTTTATCCATCTTCTTCACAGCCCAGCATTCTGATCCATACAGTACGACAGGTTGAATCACGGACTTGTATATTTTCCCCTTTAACTTGAGGGCCATCCGTGGGTCGCAAGTTGTTCCAGTGACCTGTCGCCATTTCATCCATCCTGAGTTGATCCGGTGCGTTACGTGTCGATCTACTTCGCCATCTCCTTGGACAAGCGACCCGAGGTACCGGAAGTCGGAGCATATCGGTATGAGCGTTCCGGCAAGAATTAAGGCACTGGACTGGAGAGACCGCCGAAATCGCAAAACAAGTATTCAGTTTTGGTTCTACTCAATTTCAGCCTAAGGGGCTGTCTCCACGAGCGAGAGAATCGCGACGATATAATCGTCGTTGCCACGTATTTCTATACACTCTCTTAGAGGCCGTCTCCACGAGCGAGAGAATCGCGGCGATATTATCCCATACAAATACGTAATATCGCCGCGATTCTCTCGCTCGTGGAGACGGCCCCTAACATTCTCCAGTCTTTGCCACCACACCTCCAATCTGCTCTGGATCTCTTGGCCGCTCTCGGCAGTTAAGACCTACACTCGTTAAATTCTTTATTTCTTACTCTTTCGTGTGGTTAGTGTCTAACCTGGTGTCAGACATTTTTAAAGCTGTCTATGGGTCTCTGACTTGGCTTTACATGCCGCCGAGAAATATGTCTCAGGCACACTGTGTGGTTTCCTCACGATGTTTTCCGTCACCGAAGCAAGTGATAATTATACAATACGCACTTGAATCCGAAAAATGTGAATTCTTTATTTGATATCATATTTTTAACCCTCAAATGATTAGGCAGAGCTGTATCTATAACATACCCACTTCGACATAAGTCCTAATTTGATGATAACATCTTAAATTGTCCACACCCCGGATGAAACTTGTGCAATATTAATAATGTATTGAAAAAAAAAAAAAACGTTTGTTCCACCATAAGCTAATGTTATAGTGGTTGATGTGGGTACCTACAACACCTGACAATTTATTGATTTGATAAATAAATTCATATAAGCATTCACTATAAGTATACCATTTCTATTGATATGTGTGTGCGGAATTTAGGCCCGGTTTAATCACTAAATCAGTTCTGCGCTAAACTTACTTATTTATAATAATTCTATCTCTGACAACTTCAAAAGATTGACAGAAATGGAACGATGCTTTAAACACGTTTAGCACTTATTGCATTTAAAGTGAATTTCACCAATGAAATTGAATGCGATCAACAATGATGACAATTTCAAGTATTTTTTATGAAGTTCACTCTTATTGAGTTGTGATGGACCGGGTTTTCATGGTTTAGAAATGAACTAATACTTATAATTAACCTGCTGAATTATAAAGATGCTTTTTTGGATCCAACTTTATAACGATAATTATGTATTTGAATGTAAACGTCTCTCCACACTAATACAAAAAAGAGGTAAAGAAGGGATGTAGGAGGTAATCTCCGAAACTTATACGATTTCATTATAATATTTCACTTTTGGTACAAACTTATTATTATAAAAGCATCACAATTTCTTTAATGTTCTTATTCTAAAAATAACTCTCTTTGAGATATGTATTATGTTGATAATATAAGTTAAAAAAATGCTTGCTTGTTGATAACAACTACCTGATTATCCAATAGCCACAAAGCATTGATCGTTACATCTCGTACTGATATACGAGTAGTGTATTTCGCCCAACTACCCGAGCTACGCTAGAGATATGTCTAACACCGCGGGTTAGACCAGTTTCAATATAAAACGAGATTCGAGTCTGCTGCCATGTGGCAAGGTGCCCGGGGCCTGGTACTGCTGTTATGCTTAATTGCCCGAGTAAGAGCGGCATTCACCGCAACATTCGCGTCTCTACAACGATGTCTTCGCTGAAACATGGAACTGTTATTGGTGTTTGAATCGGTTATTGGCCTTGTATTAGAATTGATATCGATGATACCGGAAAATCCTTGTTCTTTATGATATAGCAATGCCTTTATGGGAAATCTATTGCGCTATTCAGATCGCGTTTGTGCATTTCTCGTAACTTTTTACGGGTTTTCAGATCCTTCGATCTTCGGACCTATGCTTTGGCTATTCATATTTAATGTCATGTTGACTTATATTAACGAGTAAACCCCATATAAAGGATTAATTATTATCTACACATTACCTAGGTTCATAGGTAGAGCTACCTAATTAATATTGTCATCAATTACTGGCCACTATCAACACATTTCCTCGGTTAAGTAGCGGTTCGCACAAGGCAATAAGTTGTAACATTTTATAATTTCCTATTATTTTCCTTCATTTTCGCGCTAGCATGATGTGATGTGATAGTTGCCAGTTGATGCTCAGCTATGCTCAACTATTAGCTGAGCTTCTAAAGGCAACTGGTGAACATGGATATCTCTTATATAATTATTTTCCACATTGATTAATAATTAATATTTTAAAACACTTCTACTGCCAGTATTTTTAATTCTTGACACCAGATTACTGTAGGTGATCCTATGTAGTTTCGACTGTGTTATTAAAATAAAATAAATTAGTTTCAAAAGTAACAGATATTATTTTAAAACGTATACTACCGTTGGAGGAAATAAAGCGTTTCAAGTAGTTAAATGTTACAACACTATCTATCGAAGCGCTCACCGTTACCGTTAGCGATATTTTTTTTTGCAAAAAAACGAAGTGAGAATTTCTATTTACGAACGATTGTTGGCATTCTATTTATCTAAGAACATTACAATAACCAGTACGGAATGTTCTTTTGTTTACAAAAAAGTGCACAGAGAATATAATTTACATCATATCAATTTGGTATAAAATAAAATACTTATGTAAAATTCACTCGCTACGTGTTCACACGAGTTTCTGTCACGCAATATTGTCGAGTTGGTTTCACTCTCCCTAACGGGCGCGTGATTCAAGGTGATACACACTAAGTGAAACGCAACACTTCGAGGTGGCCGGGGGCTGAATTGAAACTTCTTCTTAAGATTTATCAAGATCATTGTTACATAACTTGGGAATTCATAAAAATATAAACGCAGGTTCAGTTATTACTTTCATTATCGATCAAATAAAAAGTAGACAAGCAAAAGGATTGAAAAATCCTTGACATGTCGACTTTCCGTTCTATTTACTACGAACAGATGAAGCCATAGATAAGTGAACCCCCTTCCAAAGGTAATTATTGAACGTAACTTGTCATTTCAGGTCCCGTTAATGATAGGTTTGCTTGTGGCGTTCACATAGTCAACCCTTGTTTCGAAGGGATCGTGATTGCTAACTAAAAAGTACCTACCGATTTCAACACAATTAAGTACTTCCAGTATGAATCAATATTCGTTGCTTTGTTTGTTCAAATTAATCTTTGTTTCTGACGTATACACAATTGACTACACTCTGCAAATAAAAATTGTGGAGTAATACCGAAAGTGTATACGATCCATCAACCGTTTTCATGAATGTCAGTGGCGTCGACTAATTGCGAGTAATAAAAATAGACATTCGAGGTTGTGTCGATTGTATCGATTGCTCTTAAATATTTTTGGGAGCAGTGAAATATATATTAAGTAGATTAGATTAGAGTGGATACCGAAGCAGTCGTCAGGAGAATGCGAATGGGCTAACAGCAAAGGGAAGTAGGTATATAGTTCCCTCATTTACAAAATGAAATACTGAAGAGCTTAATATCTCTTTAAACACGTTATAAAAGCCACAGGATTGCTCTGTGATTGTTATATGACTACGCATGTGTTGATTGATCAATTATTTACGCATATCATACGACTAAGCACTCTCTCTTGATCCTGACCATTTGAAAGCCTTCGAGCCGACGCATTATTTAACGATAATTGACAATCAAAATGATAAATGTCTAATGTCTGTCTAGATAAATGCATATGCTCGATATAGGAAGATCATTTAAAGATGTTTAATACTGGCCAATGTCCACGAAAGTCTTGTCTAGCTTTGCGTAGTCTGATTACATACCTATTCGTAACTAAACGTAATAAAAGCCTTATTTCGTTTAGTTACGAGGAGGTATCTTTTAATAACCAGGCCTCTATCGATCTACAAAACTAGGATTTTTTCAAACATTGTCCTTACATCTGTGATTAAAAACCGTTATTTAAATACAAAAAGAAATACTACTGAGGTTATAACTTTCATTTTGCATTAAAAACTATATCATTGTTATTATAATACAGTTCAAAATGCAAAAACCAGATCTCGTTTTATAATAAGACTGTAAGAGTTTATTTAGATCCTTTCGTATATTCTCGGATTTTTCTGCGCTATGCTTAACTTTAATCATTATAAAAATCCGATATTACTAGGAAGGATAGTCCTATGTGTCCATTATCTAGGATAGGTAGGTACTGATAAAACTTTAAACATTTTTTTCATGTCAAACTATTAGTACTAGGGTAAAACTGATCTGCCATTCAAAAAGTGATATGAGTAAGTAAGACGGTATATATTTTTCTAATAGGAGGGAATCAATTAAAATTAACGTTATAAACAGAACCTGCCGAGTCAACAAATCGGAAGTAGAGTCGAGTATGTATCTGTTCAATCAATAAACAATACCGCCCAAGATAGACCGATTACAGCATTTCTGATTATAATGAAGCAACTTGTTTGATTTATTCGTTGTAGGTGGACAATCTTGTACACGGTGAGCCCTCCCATTTGTGTGGAATTAATTGCATTTCTGTATAAATTAAATGTTAAGAACTTTACTGATTTCAAGTTTGATTTAAATAATAATAAATAATGATAATCAACAAACAAGCTAAGTTGCAGAAGCTATTATTAATATTATTTAAAACGGTGTAAACGGTAAGTCTCCCCGGTCTTGTCCCCAAAGCCCGGTCGCCTTTTGAAGATTTCCCAAGGAGAACAAAAAAAAAAGTAACATACAGCATCAAAAGTCGATTATTGCGTTGCTTTTAAAAATACATCATCCAAACAGAAACTATTTGAAATTAATAGTAGATACTATTTCAGCATTTTATGTATTATTAGTTATTATATAAAATGTACCTTAATTGTTCAGATTTTTTTATGAATATTTCCGTCAATAAGACTAAAAAAAACTTAACTGTTAATCGTCTTTTGCTGTCAACATTACCTTCCTGTTTATTTGTGACCGGACCAGTTACATCATATCATTATAATTATTAATCCCTAATTATAACAACAATTAGTTAACAGGGAAGCATAAACACAAGAGGTGTTAACTTGAAGAAATAATGATAAAACCGGCCAAGTGCGAGTAGTACTCACACGCACACAGGGTTCCGGCATTTGTAGTAATATATTACCTACATTAAACAGTAAAACTAAATTTGTTTTTCATAGTATGTTAAGGAAAAAAAAGTTTGATGAAAAAGTCCCATATTTCAAAAACTAACCAATTTTTGTTGAAATATTTTTTACGTTTTACAATCCTACATTTTTTCAGAATTTTCTTCCTTTTACTTTTGAAATTAGAGGGGGGGGGGGCACACATTTTACCGCTTTGGAAGTGTCTATTTTAAAGGCTTCTATCAAGACACCCAGCACGTATAGGTTTGATTTTTTTTTTAGTTTCTTTTCCATGTATGGGGAATCCCCTTAATCTTTTTTTTATTTTTGTTTAAAAATCGTAAAGTGGTTCACAGAATACATCTACCTACCAAGTTTCAACAGTGCCGTTTCGGAGATTAGCCAGAACAAACATAATTTTTTTTTTAGTTATATGTACTTACTGTAGATATACTTTCATATGCATTCAGTAAAAAGCTGTTATTTTGAAATTGCAAGCAGACACATCAATTTCATTTATTTATATATATAGATTTTTACTACTTAGGTAAGTGCTTATTTAATATAAGATGATTGTTTACGCGCCTACAATGTTCTTTATTTAGGCAGATAGGTACTGTTTTGTACTTTTAACGAGAATGCGATATAAATTAGATTTCTTTAGCGATTTAGAAGTTACCTTAATCAAATACCTAACAACTTTATATGTTACCCACCAACAACAATTAATAAAGTACCTAGGTATGTTATTTTATAGTCTGTCCTAATGAGTGGAGATATCGAATGCCTCCTTAACATCAATCTCTGGAACAAGTAAAACAAACCACTGACACGTTACTGCACACACGTCAACCAGTAAATCGTTTACAGGTAGCCTTAAGGTTAGCGTGTCTCAAAAATGTCAGTTAATGTTTGTGAACACAGTGGCCGCATAATAAGCACATTCAAAAAAACTCGAAGAAAGCAAATTAACGAATGTATTACCACTGGTGTTCCGATATAAATCATTCAACACCAAATTGAAAGTAAAACGTGCAAGAAACACTTGTACGTACAATGTTCGCGGCAAATCTTTTGGAAAGATCTTTACATTAATAATGTACGATATGACGTGACGTCAAAAATACAAACAAAATTTATCAAAAAATACTGACTACTTATGGCACATACATTATTTTGCCGATATTGATGGTCCATCAATAAATTTTAGTTAAGGGTAGGTTATCTACCTACTTGTAAAGATACCCTTTGATGAATTTACTTACAAAGTGCAAAGTTAAACAAGGAGTTCCTGTCCTTAGTTTGTAATAATATTACCCTTGGCTCAATATAACGACGGAACCCATGGCATTTTCTAGGTAGGTATGTACTTAAAGTTTGTTTTAAATGTTAATCTTGTATTGTATATGAACGAGTGGTAATTATTAGTAAATTCTTAGGCTCCTATATTTATCATCATTAGGCAATTTAAGAGCCGGATTATAATGACGTAAGATGCTTTTTTTTCAAATCCTCGTACTTAATAGATAATAATACTTAATATTTCATGTTGTTGTAAATTTATTTACGTATACGAGCGTGCTTCGATGCTGCGTTGCGTTTTGGGGACTCGCTGCTTCAAACCTGTTCAGATTAATAGTGCATAAACAATAAAATTAAAACACAGATAACCTCCGGGTTGTAACAATTTAGTAATTTAACAATTGTCGGCCCCTGACATAGTACAGTACGCCCACGTCCTGTTTCGTTATGTCGCATAAAATGTTGGCTGCCAAAAATTAATATCCCTCAGTGACAGCAAAATTTTATGTTTATTAAAAATATACATAGGCACCGACGACGTTCAAAGGGTGCTGAGTAGAATAACCTACGCCTTATAAGAATTTATACCAACTCACCATAATTATTAAATAATTCTTTATTGTGAGGATTTTTATCGTCGTTACATTTTGGATCGCGTCAGATCATAGAATAAATTCAGTAAGTATCTATGTAATGTTTCCGACTAGTAGCTCCGAAATAATGCATAATCCTTGCATTATTTCGGAGCTAGCTAAATGAGATGATTAAAATGCATATACATTACTAAAGGTAATAAAATAACTGCGTGAGCCTCGAACACTTGATCCTACATTTTGATAAATTTATTTTTATAAATATATCAAGCACACGCATTTGCGACTCTTTTTTTTATAGGTTTTTTTTTTAATTATTATCCTGTGTAATTATTCTACCAACCTATTATAAATTAAATGCGCATACTATTTAATACCTATAGTTTCCATGTTCATTAATTCCACGACAACTAGATATGCATTTGTTCCCTGATGTCGTAAAGGTCTGCGCACAAGTTTAAGTAAGTAATTATTTGTAACGTTATGTACACAGCTATACTGTTCTATAAAGAATTACAGAGGTTTCTCATAGAAACACCTCTTTTTACTTATATTCGTTGTAAAGAGTGAAATGACCAGAGTCTATAGATAAGCATGTTTTTGTAAATATGATTTCGACAGCCACTTACTTTAAAATTTGTCCATCTAAGCTTCGTTCGTTCAACAGTTTCAACTAGACACGGGCCACTTGGTCGCGGACAGCTAAGTGCTGTTACTAGTTTTTCCCATTGTTTTTTAATGCGTTATACCCTTTTACTGCTACACCGTGAGAAAATCCACTAGTTTAGCGTTCAGGTGGCCTTAGGTAGTACTTCCTTGGACACGTGTGCCCGCCATTTGCCAACGGACCGTCTACCCGCATTATTTTACTTAAGAACCGGTAATTTTAATGAAATTCTATACTATAATGCAGCTGTGCCACACTCGGCTGGACTGTGCAAGCTCGAATAAATTTCATATAGGTACGCCAAAACGCATTTTGAATTTTAAAATACCTGCACACTACTAATGTAGTTATTACGACTGAAATATTAATCTTAAAAGATTTCATTTATCTCAGTAGAGAAGGTTAATTTTTTTCACACATAAAAACCTATGTTTTTAAATCTACCGAACTGGTATTATTAGAAAAAACCTGATATGCTAAAAAAATGTATATTAACTTCCAAGATTTACACACTGCGTCTAGTTTGAAGGAACCTGAATGTAGGTAGGTATTCGTAGATTTTTTATTTATAAAATATTTCTTTTGAAAGCGCAACATTTCATGGTATTTAAAAAAAAATCTCAGTTTTAAAAACAACAATTAGGCTTAAGAAGAAATTTGCAGCTATAGTGGACCTAATTAAAAAAAGAAACATTGATATTCGTGTACCAGTGAGCACTTTATAACATTCGGTATCGAAATGAGATCGTCAAGTTCGACAAACGAGTACAAATTGTAAAAGAATTTATTCGTCGCGTGTAATAATATAAACAACAAGTTGCCGACTACGGAATTAGCATTCGAGTGTGCGAGTGCGTCGATCGGTATAAACGAAAACGCTCATTAAACGCTGACAGTGGACGTTATCTCCTTATCAAAATGTATAACCTTTCTGTGTGAGCGTTATTATAACATTTAATATAATAACCTAAATGATAATAAGGCAGACCGCTGGTGTATAATAATTACAATATTAAAAGTATAAATAATTCAATGGGCTATCGGCGATGGAAGCACGCGACGGACTTCCGGAGAGTCTAATGAATGCGTGCCTCATTCTCGAGGCGCTTGACGAACTACGAAAATTATATAATTATCGTGTAGTTGAGGTACAGGAGTGGACATGAACTTAGAGATAATGGTCTTTGGAACTCGTTAGGTCTTCAGGGATCTGCGTGCTAACGGTCTGCTGACATACTATGCAACTGATAATGGTGACCTTATGATTTTTGAAATGTTGAACAAACGTATTTTTTATGTTTACGGACTATTCTATACGTCTAAGTATCCCATCTTTCAAGTTTTATTATAGATGTAATTAACAAAATCTACGTTTCATTCGTATTGACAGTTGGTCGTAGTAGCATAATACTGTTAATAATCCGTTGCCACAAATCGAGTTTGTTTATTTGTGGTCGGAGAACGATTTGTTAAAAAGCTTTGTGTTGTTTTACGTAGGAATGATCGGTTTTATAGGAGAAGGTAAATTATTTTAATTTGAAAGAACTTGCCACTGACGATCTTGTCCAAAGCGCTCATATCAGACATGAGGGAAAACAGTATTTTTTTTAGTCTGGGTCTGACAAAATCAGAAAAATATTTTTTGCAGATAGGTTCATTCATTTGCTCGTCACCATTAGTTGCTAAGAACAAAACAGGAACTGCCACCGAAAACGTATCGAAAAAGGTGAAGACTAGATAATGTGTGTTGCCACGCGCAGCTAAGCTATCCTTTGTGATAATCTAACCAAGGAGCTAGTTTAATGATACTAGGTTTTAGCCGTTGAAGACATTGGACGTTATTGTCAGGTCCAGGAAATGTATGGGTATGTAAGTTACGAGCAATGAAATGTATATTATGTTCCTGTTTAAGCCCTAACTACAGTAAATCCTAAGGTATTCCAGAGCCCGAATATTCTGTGATCAACTGATCATCGTTCATTTCGAAGTTTTACCACCATACATATTTTAGGTTTCACCTCAAAAACACGGTAAATGTTCTTGCTGAATAATTTTGAGCGATTACAACTTGAAAATACGCATCTAACTTGGATGTAGCGTTTGGTCACAGTTCTTACCTGACTCATTTGGTCGAGTGCCCTAGCTTAGTTATTTATACGTTACGACCATCTCGAATCGCACGTGGATGGTCCTATTTGGTCGCTCAGTTAAGTTTTATAGTGTGTCACTATCGGCCGCCAGATATACTCATTGTTTTATTCCCATAACCAATATTTACCAACTGACATTGGTAAAACCTACTTAGCATGTCCGAAACTAATGGTAAAAGCCAGAAAAATCGTGTCTTCTTTATAAAATCCTTACATTTACGAGCTCATAAAGAAAAAATATACTTACCAATACGCGGGCTTCTACAGTAATACTATACACTTAGCAGCGAAATTCAAAAGCGATTTTCTCCTACTTACGTATTGATGAAAGTTTTCACGAACATAGTATTTTGGAAGTCATACGTAGGTCTTATCTGAATGTAAAAACCGTTATCTCACGAGAAAATCGCCTTTCAATTTTGTTTTTTGTTTACATTTCATTGCTCGTGATTGTACCTTCACAGAACCTATGAGATGATTATATTACAAAAATAGTTGTATCGATGTAAGATAGGATTCCCTTATCCGGAGAAAATTCTAGACATGTGAAGAAAATTCCAAACTTTTCTTTCTAAAGAATGTGCAGTATGATTTTATTTTGAGTTTTTTTTTACAACGAAATTAGAAAGAAAAGATTTGCTGCAGAACATTATTGGGTGCTTAAAATATAAATGCTACTAACATTAAGTACCCTACGTACACAAGCGGTACCTAGGTACTGTTGTTATGATGATTTCATTAAACAAAAAAATCCGTAGACTGTTTTAAATGTCCTATCTTTCATAATTCCGGGCCTTTTAGAATTCCCACCCGCATTCCGGACACTGAGCTAAAATTCTAGACTCCTCCGGAATATTCCAGACGTCTGGCAACCCTATTGCAAGATAAGACTCGCATCATAAAGGGTGGATGTTGAATAGGGCAACATGCGATGCATGCCTATAAAATTTCCCGATCAGGACATTCAAGAATTTAAAGACCTTATTAGAAGAATTCATGACGACATTTGACATCTACCAACCCGCACTGGGCCCGCGTGGTGGATTATAGCCCATTCCCTTTTAGAGAGGAGGCCATGTGTCCCAGCAGTGGGAACATTATAGGCTGATTATGTTATTATTAGAAGAAATTGTAGAAGAACCTGACGTAATTCAGTATTCAAATTCAAACATTTATTGCACTCATGTGATGGTTATAGAAATCTAACATTATGGCCTGGCCAAGGCCTGCGCACCTGACATAAATCCTGTAAGGGCTTAGCAATTTTACAGTTAATATCACAAGAGAAGATTACTTCTTGAAATTTATGGAACCTTTCGGCTTTCAGACTACTTAATACATCGACGATACTTCTGAGTCATACGTGTGCATAGGCTTGACATTCGCCTTCAGCACCAACGTTTATGTTATGACCCGCATACTCTGCAGTACACGTGAGGTTTTAATATTTTTATCCGACTACGGCAAAACCAAAAGAAAGGTTATGATTTTAGCATATTTATATCTATGTATGCATTTTTGTAACATTTTCATGTTCGACTGTTGCACCTAAACTTCTGAGCTTGATGATTGAGGTATCAATCGATTCTTTAGTACATTCCGGGTGACCTATGTCACCCGGAATGTACGTTCACATTTTACACGAACATAACAAATATGGCGGATGCTACACGCTTAAGATTTCGGTCGCTGAAATTTTGTTGCTTACCTGTCGAGCGGGATGAGAAATGCAATTACAATATAAAAAGAACTCTTAATAGTCTAAATATATAATAAACTTGAAAATTAAAATCCAAATACGACAAAAGCGGAAATTGAAAAAGGTGTAAAGAAGATATTGATGTCATTTTTCCTCGGTTTTCGTATACCTATCGTCACACGTATATGTAATACGTGACATAATATTTAGTAATCCGAAAACAAAGGCGTCAATGTCTTCACGTGGGGTTTTAATATTCTATAATTATGACCAAGTCCGGTTTGATTAGGAACAATAGTAATTTGTAAAGTCTCTTTATTTCCATCATCAGTACATGTATAATTTATTTGACTAAATTAAGTAATCTACTTATGTCGTTTTCATTAGATAAAAGGTAGATAAAGGTAATGTTTAATGTTTGCTACTGCCCTACTTTTGGACCACAGCTGCACAGGTACAATCCCTGTAAATGGAGGCACAGTTCCTGTTCTCTGCCTTTTATAACCATGACCAGCCATGTCCTAATCTTACAATATGGATTCATGCCCATCAGGTTTTTATCGTAATTTGGGCAATGTAGCAAATGGGACGACCGTACCCTGTGCGACTTTAATTAATAAACAATAGGCAAAAGACGACTGTTTACCATATTTAGATTGGATACTTATTGACCATTGATTTGGATCGTCAAGGTGTCACTTAACTATTTATAGCTATTGACAGTGACATCACGATATCTATTCTCTTTACCCGACTGCCGAGGAAGGGTTATGTTTTTCGCGCGTATCTTATGTTTCTTTGTTTTTAATTTGTAAATCTATCCTCCAAACGGCTGGATGGATTTCGACAGTTAAGGTATTGTTATATTTGTCTTAAAAACCCAAGTGTCCTTAGATAGGTGTCTGAAAATAAAAACAAAATGGTGGAATTTCCGCGAGAAATAGTAACATGTTAATATTAAAAAAAATAACCAAACCTATCGAGTGGGGTATCAAAATGAAGGGTTTTAAAAGGTAAATACAAATATATACATATATATATATATAGATTATAGGTGCATAATAGAATTTGAAGTCGGGTTTTTTGATACTTTAATTAAATGTTACTTGTTTTCACACCAAATAGGCTTACATTTAGCCGCAACTGATGTGAAATGATGATGCGGCTTAGGGCCTAGCTTATTCTTTACTAGGCTCTTGTCATTAGGTATTCGACAAGCCGTTAAGCTCTAGCTCATAGCTTCATTTACTAAGTAACAATTAATCGCGGTCCTTCCGCTTAGTTATTTGTTTTAAACCAATATCAAGATGCAACAATGTTATAATTAAATGCAAACGTTGGTGTGAATCGTCGGGCAACAAAATTCATATTTTAGTAACGAAGTATCGGGTGCGATAGTTGAGGCGAGATAACGTCCAATTAAAACAATTCCATCAAAACATTTTGTGTCAGGTCATTCCACCTGCCGCCAAGTAATAATTTATTCATAAGAAGCCGCGCGCCACTCGGCGTGGCCTGCATGGTCAACGCGTATTTTATCGTCCACAAGTTGCGGTTGTCGAAAACTCGACGCAACTTCCTGTGCATTTATGGAATAATATTTAATCATTTTCGAGATTCATTAATTGTTTAGATATTTGATTTACACCATTAGCCTAGAACTCGATGATTGATTTATTGCCATGGCGTGACAAAAATTGTCGAGGACTAATCCTAATTAGGTAAATCATGCAAATGATACCTAGTAAATGATCTTATAAATTAAAATATTTATTTAGATTTAAACAACGATTTAAAAGAACAAAAACCATTGACGTCGTGAGCTAATTAACAAACAACTTGTTTTATTATGCGGCTTATGAGCTATAATCTGTCCCCTGCTACAGATCTTTAGTTAACAACGATGAGGGTGAAGACAAAGATAACAATTCAATTTGGAGTGAAGGACATGCTTAACATAGTGTAATACGCCGAATTTTTCTAAAACTCCAATCATTCATGTCCCAATGTGTGTGTTACTAAATGAAATGAACTCAGAGCGAGTATGGTAACTATGAAATATTGATATTAACAGATCATAAACGCGGCAATAGACAGGCTGATCGCGTTCAGTTCCTTCGATGAAATTTGCTCTCAGGTTTGTCATAAGCTACACAACTAATAAGGTAATCCAAGTAAGTCCTTGCCCTTAAATAAAATAACTCTCAGGCAGTACATTATTTTTATACACCTTACCTATATTGAAAGACAGAAATTTTGGCTAGATGACAGGAGCCAAACACTGGAATTGCAAAATGAAAAAAATACATTTTTCCATATAGTAGCTATCTAATGAGGTATTTTTTAAACAACCCCTTAGGGATCAATTCGACGACTCAAGGGACATCCCTATGTGCCTTTGGAATTCTATGTGACATTTAGGGCTAAAGCATTTAGAATAAAAAGAAACATGTTTGTTGCTTATTAGAATTACTTTACATAAATTAGTATGTGCGTTAGCCCCAGGTGTTTAAATCTCGAACTCGCCGTATGACTGATATACATGTTTCTCCAACTTCCAAGAGACAAGAGATCCTACAGGGAACTAGTTTTGCTATCTATTCCGATTAAATGCATGTCAGAAAACTATTAGATCAAATCGAATTTAAAGTTAGCCAAAGACATCTTTATTTGAGTATGAAAGTTTAAAAAAAGCAAAGACAACTCATGTACCTGTGTGCCAAACCGATTGCCAAATTGATTCTGGTCAAAAGTCTCTCTCGAAAGCTAAAATCGGCTGAACAGCACGTTGCTAACGAAACTAGGTACTCTGCAGATAAACCTGGACACGAACACTATTCTGATCTTCGTTTCATTTCGGCAATACTCTCAGACAGTTTAAAATAGATACAATTCAAGTGCATGCAGTGTTAAAATTATTAACCTGAAGTGGTCATAATTGTTAGAGGTATAGAATTTTGAATAATTCAGAGGTTAGATATTATTTATTCAGATAGATAAAAATAGCATTCTTCTCTCCTTCTTCCTAGCGCTACCAACCCCATTAAAATAGCATTATAATGGTATAATCAATTCAAATTGTTATTTTTATTGATTACATGATAATGTAGGTATCGTATCGATACCTATGTATCGATCTAGAAAGGATCAAATAGCCAATTGAGATAACTTCAACTCATTAATAATCGACTATGGTTCTAGCGAGTGAAATGTGACTACTTAATCAGAACTTGCATGAAATAAAGTAAAAGAGAATAATAGATTTCTATTCAAACATTAATTGGTTGCTCAGGAAAAACGAAATAGCTAACTTACGTCTATTATTCCAGTCTGGCCAACATACATGCTCGTCTGTGCTAAACCGTTGAACACAAGCTTAAACCAAATAAGTGTATCGGCAGCTTAAAATTTATTTTAGATGCGCCCAAATGAAGGACACATAACCAACATTTGTAAGTGTTTGTTTAGCGCATTACCACCGAACACGCGATAAAACAACAAATAACAAGAGAAAAACAATAACGCATTACATGACATTGAAAGACAAATAGCGCAATTATGTAGCGCAACAATACTGCTCAGCAGTGCAAAAAGTGACAGTAAAAAATGAAAACGAAACTGCTGTATTTTTTAAATTTTATTTGCAAACCGCTATTGAATGTTGATTTATGACTCAAACGTTACTGTTGATAAATTGAAAATTCTAGTGTTTCTCGCTACTAGAATTTTTCATTTGTCTGCGAAGACCGTAAATTAAACAAATGTGTAGGCATTTAGCTCTGGTATTTGAATATAAAGCGCATAATAAAATATACATAACCTCAGTGCTGGGCAAGGCATCCAATGCCCAAACAATACGTACAAGTTGCGATTAATGCATATTTAGCACGTTTCCACCTTAAAAATAAAGCACCGAAAACCCAAATCAACTATTAATCTTAAATCAATTAAAAACTCTGCTATGCGGTATAAACTCAGTTTCTATAACATGTTATTATGAAGTTACTTATCCAACCGCATTGAAGCTAATCCAGTTTGCTGGTTCAGGACCAACTTGAACATAAACGAACGACTACATTTCCAGGAACAATGCAAGACTCACGTCCGACATCGTTCAAACGGCATAAAACGCCTTTCCGACCCTTGGTAACATTTCCCTGTACAAATCACTTGCGTGCCATTTATTTGATTGTAGTTGGTGTGTATATATTATATTATTCTTGTTGCGTATATCTTTTGGTGACCATTTATTTTTAAACTTACTTTACCAGCTGATGAACAATGTTATGGCAAATTCATCTGAGTCATCATGAAAAAAAAGCACTATGAAAAATCAAAGAATGTTCTTTCTCTAAAGGCAACAAGGAGCAAGGAGTGGCAAAGTATCACTTAAAAAGGTACACATGATAAAAAAAAATCGATAGTTATACTATAAATGCTAACTCTAAAGTATTATTAGTATTTCTAATTTATTTAGGCAATAACAATTATTGGCGTGACAACTTCTGACCCATGAAACTATATCGAAAATACAAAGGGAAGTTCCTTCGTCATACTGGACTAAAATATAGCTTAAGCTGGATTCGATTCCAATCTCTCAGGTTAGAAATAATCCTGATCGTCATTAAATCCGCAACTTTCTGGTACCCAAACACTGTTGTAGGCTTTTACGGTTCACCACGGAAGATATCCCGTAAGTGACAGTACAAGTTTCTGGTAGCCAGTAGAAATAGTCCACCTTTAGTGTTAGTTAGTGGTATTAATATAAAGGCTAATTTCAGAGGTTTGCCGTCGCGAAATTCCAAGCTTTCCAGCTCTCCACAAAACCTTATCTAAATCGGTCTTCCAAATTTGAGCCTTAATCCAATTATCCTTTTAGAAATTGGTCTAATTGATTCGGCACTGGAAATAAGAATAAAAATAATTTATCATCATTCTCTCATTACATGCTTTGTAGTGCTGGTGTGTAGGAAATCTAAACGAACGAAAGAAACCTTTATAATTAATTTCTGAGCACGTTCCAGAGGGAGAAGAATTGAATTTCCCACGCCCCCCTTGGATGTTATACAATAGGTTAGAATATACTGACACAACGCTAAATAAACCTGTTTTATTAATTTATATTCAGCTACAATACGGAATTGCATTGGCACTGGTATTGTTTACGGAATTGGAGTCAATGGTGATACCTAGATACATATTTAAAATGGTCAGCTTTTTCTAAAGTAGGGCAAGAACATGCAGTGTCAGCGTACGTGCTACGTTAGTAAGCAGTGTGTTAGTAATTCTCATTGTAAATGAAATGTATTTTGTTTTAGCAGCATTAGTGTTAGAAGATTTTTCAGGAGCCAATTAGTTCCAATGTTTAAACCATTCTGAGCGTGTTCATAGGCCTCAACCCCTGATTTAGCTGCAAACAACAGAGCAGTATCATCCACATAAGACATTACAACACTATTTTCGAGTGACAGGCTGTATAGGTCATTAATATAGATTAACAATAATGTAGGACCTAAAATACTACCTTGTGTAATTCCAAAACAAGTATTAGAAAGATCAGAACTTGTTTTCGGTTTTTTTTTAGACATTGCTGTCGATCGTTGAGATAATCAGACAATAGTAGAAGCTGTGCTCTCTCAAGTGTTTCAAGCTTCAGCAAAAGAGTAGTGCCTGAAATAGTGTCGAAGGCCTAGGCAAGGTCTAAAAAGATCCCAACTGTATGCATTCACTATCCAGATTTGTAGAAATGTAATTAGTCAATTTGTTTAATGCTTGGCTAGTTGATTTTTTAGGCCTAAACCCAAATTGATTATCTGAAAGTAGTTTGTTATCTTCCAGATATTTCAGTCTACTGTTAGAATGTAGAAATAGTTCACCAGCTTTGCTTTGCCGAGTTTTACATATTTTTAAAAGGTTGTGATTATTTTGGTTTTTAGCTACAAAGCGCTGCCATAAAAGCCAAGCCAGAAATGTGTGACGCGAACATGGACATTATTGACAACAAATCAGTAGTTAGACATTATTGACGACAAATTAGTAGTTGTTTAATGAAAATCCCGGGATTTCACAGTTCTACTCATATTTTCGTCTCTATGTTTAATCAGAATTTTAATTTGTTTGTTATCACAGAATTAGACTGACTTAATAACTAATGTTTCACACTTCGTTGTGCAATTTATAGCTCTTTGCTATGCGACTGTGTCGTGAGTTTTAACAAAGTTAGTCAGCTGATTTTGTTTTAGAATTTCTGATTACGTTTAGAAATGTTTCGGGGTTGTTGAATTGCTACAATGTAGATTGCTGACTAGTAGATGCCCGGACTCTATGTGATAAATAAAAGTAATAATAATGCATTCATTATGTCTAACTACGACGATCACACCATGCAAAGTTAAGAAATATTTGATAGGTAATTGATTGAATTAATGAATAAAGCCTTTATTTCAGACATTTACAGGTATTCGCTTAATCTTCACTTAATCGATTTCCGTTCGTCCCATGACGAAGGCCTTCTCTGACATCCTCCCTTTTGTTGTACCCTGTGCTGTTCTAATCCGAATTCTTCTCGCTACCGATATGATTTCATCTTCCCATGTTCTAAATTGGCGTCCTAGTTTTCTTTTTCTATTTCGCGGATACCACGTCATCATAGTTTTAATTCATTTGTCATTTCCTGTTGCCATATGTCCTGCCCATTTCCATTTCAGTTCCTTCATTTTTACCGTGCACCGTCATTTATTTTCGTTAAGTTCCTTATCCGTTTTGTCACATTTCTTTGCAAGACTAGTAACTTTTTCATGCATTTTTAAACCGTTTTCCTATTTCCTTTGTTATTAAATCGATTGACCTAGATATACATATTCCTGAAAATAGCCTATGGTCTTGTTGCCTACTTTGATGGGTTCTTACAAGAGTTACACTGTTTGTAATTGTTGTTCTCTGGGTATTCATCGTTAAACCAATGATTTTGGTTTCTCTGTCCAAGTCGTCAGCATCTGCTGAAGCTTTCTTGATGTTGGTTGGATTATGACATATAAACGTAGCAATATTCCAAGGTACCATATAGAATATTGGTAGGGAGTGCCGCTTGTGACGTTCAGCATGATCTGTAAGCACGAAGTGAAAACGTAAAAAGGCTTATATTACAATCATTGACACTTCTGTGTATATCTGTTAATTTCAGATGCAATGGGAGTATAGCACGTTACCTTTAAGTTATAGTTGAGCCAGGTGATTATAGTCAGGCTAAGCCGGAACTAGCGCAATCAAATGCTGACCAAAGGACTACCTCAACCGAAACGCCGAAGTCACCCGTGCGGCTATTAAACTTGTACCTATTGTATGAAGTTCTCGAGCTGACAATGGCTTCCTATTCAACTTGTCGAGACCAACGCTGATTGGAACTGTAGTATAACTTGAGTAAGTCATAATCTAAAACATTAATTGTTTAATCGTACTCAAACGTAATATTCGATTTTTTTTCTGCATTTAAATAAGTTTAAATCCCACATGATTTTGTTGACTATTTCATTAAATGATTAACTAATTATAAGTAAGTAATAAAAGTTTTGGATCTCAGTTATCATAGAATACAATTTGCAACTAACAACCGCATAATGTTTAATTAAGTTAGCCCAATCGCTAACTGCGCATTTCCGAATACACAATTAATGAATGAGTAACAAAGTACCAAAGATGACAGAACAAAGTGCACAAAAATTAGATTGTGTTGCATAAAGGGTTAACAAGGTCAATTTATTGTTGCGAGGTGTCGATGCTGAAGGCCCCAAGAGGCCGGCGACGTGGCTGTCAAGATAAGCATCGCGGCCCGGGCCCCGATAACGTGGTAACGAGCCTAACGTCCGTAGTAGCGTCGCGTACAAACATCTTCAACATTATTGTTAGATATAGTTATTTACGCATAGCTTATATCTACCTTAAGAGCCTCAGAAGTAAAACATTTTTTGAATGCAATTATTGAGAGGGTTGTCAAATGTGGAAAAATTATTTCATATAATAAATATTGAATTCTATTATTAAATCCTCACCTGATCTTGACATTCACCATGATTCCATAAAAATCTTTAAAACCCAATTACTTAATTCCCGGAAATCACAACAGAATATTATCTTATGTTAGTATGAATGAATGACAACTTTTTATCTTATTTTACTAATTCTTCTTTATTTATGTCTTTTTTATTCTTCTCATATAATTAGTTAGTTAAATTATAGCGATGCTGTTTTATTCTTGAATTTTATATTTCGTAAGCCAAATATGCTCTTAAGTTTAGGGAGTTTAATTGCGTAGTTGTTTATTTTAGTTTAGTTATTTCATTTCTAGAGCCACTCGGTTTCAATTTTATACTCTTTTGTGTTATTAACTTATCACTTTCTTTGTGAATGCTGGTTAACCTGTAATTGGCGACTGTGTAAGTCCAAGACTGTAAAACCTGTACTCAAAATATTTTGTACACACAAGCTGTTGGTAAACCTTTATTAATAAATAAATATAATAAATGAGAGGTTAGATTTTCCCATTAAAACATTTTTTGTTACAATGAAAAAGTATTCATTTATCAGCTGTGATTGTTGATCGTCCTGGCAATAAAAGTTCATGTAGGTGTTGGTGTTATGAACTCTAAAATGCCAACCAATAAAACAAAGACGTATAAATGCTGTCAATTTAGCATCTTCCTAATCAGATAGTAAGTGCAGTGCATTGAACCTTTAAATGACCTCATAAACCAAAAGGTCAAAATGTTTAATGAAATTAAGTGTAAAGAAGAACATCGCTTCAGTATGCATTAGATAACGTCTACAGTTCAACAAACAACTCGTGTAGTCGACTATACCTCCACTTACGGTTGATTGTAAACAGCTTTTAAAAACTCCGTTGTCCCTCTTTTATCTTTGTAGCAGGTAGATACAAATTATATGTTATTATTTAATACGATGTTATTACCTAGTGTATGCCAGTGTTCCCTTATAAAATGAATGAGACACTGATAAACTGTTAACCTGAATAGGTACGTAATGAAATGATATAATTTAACAGGTGTATCATTTCGTGCCGTTTCGAAAATTTCGACGCAAACTGATATTTAAGTTTTCATTGTGGATTGTTCAACTGAGAATACTGTATTCATTATTCATGTATTCTAATTACGAGTATCCAACTGGCGACGCTATAATCATAATTAACTCACCTATTTAAGTATCCATTCAAAAAAAAACACGTTCATTGTTATTCAGATGTAGTATGATATCGTTTGCTTTATTGATCGTTTTCATGTTTCATTTTACCCATTTTTATTGTTGAACTAATTAAATTTACATTCAGAGGCTTTCCAAGTGGCAGTGAAATTTAAAAGTATCTATAAATAATTGATATTTTTGTATTAAAAAGGAATAATTAAACACGCAGACTTGATGGGATAGGTAAACATTTAATAATATACGAACTCACCATAATACCTATTTGCGTACGGTTTTATGGGTGATCAATTAAAACTTCTGTAAATAGTATTCGTAAAACCTGAGCGGTATAACATCTTCGATGTAATTTTGTTTTATGATCGTTCTGTACGTAACGAGCACTAAGAATTAAAATGATGCATTCAATTACTGTTATTAAATTTATCGGCAATACAGAAGCCAATCGGAATAGCGGAGATATTCTGCGCCTCAGGCTCCGACGGTCAAAGACAATCCTTAGCTCGAGCCCTGGCGGTCGCTGTTGGCAGTTTTTATTTGAGAATATTTTCCTAACTAATTAAAAGCGTTAAAATAAGAAGATAAAAACTGGCTTCGTTATCGAAGGCATCGACCCGCTTTGTGTAGCGGCCACCAGCGCGGCTGCGGAGGAGCGCCCGGCGCCCGGCGCTTAGTCGCACTCTGTAATTAACTAAAACCGAGCGAATCGAGCCCGCCGATGTATCCGACGCACAACAAAGGATGCACAACTCTCGAAAAATGCACGTCCACGCATAAATTGTGGCGGACTTTGGCTTCTGTTACATACTGTTATTCCTATTTCTTCCTTTTTTCAGCTAATTTTAGCAAACCATCTCTGCAAAGTTTAATTTAATCACATTAACAAAGAATGTCGTTCATACCACCTCTACTTTGTTTTTATGGATGTTCATAATAAATATTAAATGTGTAAATCTACACCTAGACGACCTATTTTCACGATGACATCAAATGTAGCCCATCGGCATCAGGAACAAGGTCCAGGCTGCCGCTGCACAGTAGTCCGCGCGACTTTATAAGGTGGTCATAATTATTTATTTATTTAAGTTTGTTTTTTCAATTGGAAATTAATTTAAAGTATTTATAATTATAGGACATTTAAATGAAAACACAATTTTAGGTATATATAAATAAAAGCAATTTGAAAACCTAACTGGCAAATTAAAAATTTTAACTAAATAAATAAAAATTTAATCTATAATCTATCTAAAATAATGCTAGTTAGTATTTATTAAACTTATAACGCTACTAGACAATTATAGACATTTCTGTTTTCGGGCAAATTCCTGCTGCAAGTGATCAAAGAATCTGAATTCAGCAGAAGTCTGTTTATAAGGTCTGTGTTTGTGGAGACTCGAGACATTTTTCTTGCGTGTGTCATTCTTCGTCGTGACTACTTATTGCAAGTCCCGAAATCCTTTTTTGGTCACCCAACAGCAACTTCGGTCCCCGTTGATGATGGTTGGTCAAGCATATCGTGCGAAGTGTTTTCTATTAAAATTAATGTTCTCGGTAGATTGGCACTTTCTTTGTCACTAAGCCACTTAGAATGTTTTTTGAGGACTGTGCTTTTCTTCCGAGAACTAGATTTCCATAAAACGACAAGTAGATCGCAAATATACTTCACAACGTTCTCCAAATTGCTAACATCTAGGTACGTTATCTGCATCCGGCATCATGCCCATTAGTTGCTGTATCACTTGCCAGAGTCTTTCTGTGTCTGAACTACTCGTGGATAGCCATAGTTCAAATATAAAACCTCTTGACAAGGTTCCGATGTAATTAACATCTGTAAAAAATAAAATAAATTCACTTTGACTTCTTAATGAAGAAAAATGTATCGTTAGATTGGATTTAGAACACAGTTAAAAGTCTAAGTAAAGAATAATTCTACAGATTTTTAAATACAATTTTTTCGCCGCGTTATTTCAATATTATTCAGAAAAAAGTCAAAACGAGTTTAAATAGGAAAAGAAGATTCGAAATGAAGTATCTTGAAGCTTCATTAAAAATATATCTCTTCAATAGCAACATTTTGAGAAAATAGCCTCGAATGACTGGTCACGTAATGAGTCACTGAAAAGGATGCGTGTGCAATGGGAGTTGTGTTCACTTTCGAGTTTTATTAGAGAACGAAAGTGATTATTTATCGCTGATCTATTTGTGCTTAATTGTATTATGTGTAATTATGTATTTGTAAATGATATGACAGCATTCGATTTTTAAAAATATCACATGTGTTTTTAAATTTTGATCTGTAACGAGACCACTGTGCGCTGGTCAGGGATCAGCGGCAGCCTGGACCTTAGAGAGGTTTGTCAGCCTACCTGAACCTATGCATGCCAGGTCCAGGAAGGAGTACTGCTTTCTGAATAAAGCTCTTGACCCAGCCGCGAAATGTGAGCCTCCTAAGGTGGTGGTTGAGGCTCTTTGCTATTAGACCATTAACCGTAACGACTATCGGTATAATGACAGTAGAGTTCCACATATTGACAACCTCGTGTGATAAGTCAAGATACGAAGGTAAGGCACATAAGACGTTTTAGCTCGAGTAAAACATTAATACAAACATTTAAGTGCATCATTACTTGTTTTAAGTGAGTATTGACTGCCATCGTCTCAGCTCATCAGACGTCGTAATTTTGTCAGTTGAATCTTAAGATTTGGCAGGGTATCAGCAGTATATGGTGGCCAAGTTTGGCATAATTCGGAAGAACTTGGCAAGTTTTTTATATTCTTTTAACTTGCTCTTAGGCAGTTCACTTTATAAGACATTCGATTTTAAGTGACGACTTCTATTAATTTAATCTTCATTAGTTTTTATTGTTAAAAACACCGTCCGTAAGATATTACAAGGCTTTCTTTCTCTCACTCGATTGTCCATCGCTATGGCTAGTCAAATATACATTGTATAACATATTGGTTTATTTGTTTGCGACTAGCGCAAACTGTATCACCCATGGATATGAATAAAGTTCAAAAAAGGAAATGTTACTTGTATTTATTTCATTTTAAAATCGTTGGAATTATCTTGGACTTACTCCACGCATTCTGGCAAGGGCCACATGTAACATTTGCACGACACGTAAATCCTGCGTTGACGTTGCGTCGGCTCCGCGTAGAGGCGAACTACAGGCTTTCGGGAACGTCGTATCGTAGCGGTATCGTAGAGCTCTCATAGATTTAATTGACATCCCGTAGTGGTCTTGTAGCGCTCTCGCAGGCGTTTCGTAGCGGTCCCGCAGACCGAGGTCTCATCCCGCGTTTCGCAGAAGTTAATTAGCGGTCTCATAGAATTTTATTTCTTGTTTAGTAGCCCGTCGACGTCTCTTTCACACGTCGTAGAAATTTCATATAGGTTCAGCGTTACTCGAAATATTTTAGTGGTCTAGTGCAGTCTCGTCGAGGCGTCGCAACAGTCTCATAGACGACTCGTTAGCGTCGTCGTAGCAGTTTAGTAGAACCCTTGTTGGGATCTTACAGACGTAGCTCACTTGTGTTTAGCGTCTTGCAGACGTATTGTAGTGGTCTCGTATGTCGTCTTGACTGTATGATACGCTAACGTGCCACATTGTTGACTCTGCGGAGTAGGAAGCTATGGCACCCATTGCGTAATTAAAATTATTGCAAACATTTTCGTCGCGATTATATATTTTCCAGCCGTTATGGCCCATGTTACTCCCATGAGATTTGCGTCACGTAAATACACATGTCGGTAATTCCGTATTCTGCGCTTTACGTATTAGGCGTAGTTGGTGCTGTGTATTCTTTGGCGAACACCTACGCTGATCCTACGCCCAATGCAATTGTTATATCTACCTAGTCTTATTTGAAACTATTTCTGTAAGTGAGAAGGATGAGAGAACAAAACAGTTAAAACTGCTTTGAGAATTATGGAAAAAATAATCCACACAGCCTTAATTTAACGCTAAAATAATTTTGTACTAAGATTATCAAATTATCATAAGATTAAGATAATAGATAAAACACGTATGGGGTATGCCGGGTATGCGGTACACCACATAACATTCATTGATTCTTTTGTTCTGTAGCTATGGTGTTTAAATAATATCTATTACACGAAACAACACGTGGTCGCTGAGCTCATGTATGATGTATCAAGGCGCTCATTGTCCTGTCAGTTTGTTCGACAGCGATATCAATATTATATTCAAAATAATGAAGTCAATAGCAATTTATCAAATAACTGCTTTTGCACATGTAAAATGACCTAGAATCCTATTGTTATGTTCTACCTATTGTCTTTGCCTAATGTAATGTCACGCACAATATAATTTAGGTACCTACAAGATATATTAGAATTTATCATTTTAGCAGCACACATGACCAGAATGTCTCGTTTCCGAAGCTGCCATATAGTTATTTTTGATGCCTCCTTTAACATAAAATCTTATTAAGGTATTAAGTGTATCTTTCAAATTAAACATTTTACACAACGAAACCTTTAACTTCAACTAAGCTTTATTATAATTTATGTTTATTAAAGTACGTACCTACGCATGCCATACAACAATCACTACGGAATGAAATATTCATTTATGTTATTCTAAAAGTATATATATTTTTATCTCTAACGTCGATGCGTCGATTTTATCATGATATAAATCTAGATAATTAAGTGGTGTGACAAAAAATGGAGGCGTGATATGTTTTCGGGCCGTCGACTCTTATAAAACTAGATGGTAATGAATGAACACAGATAAGGCAAGATGAAGAGGATGGGTTCAGAGGACAGGGGGACACGTTAGCCCTTTGTGAATGAACATTTTCGATGTCCCGACGCGTGCGTGTGTGAGTGAGAGGTACTTGTTTTGCGTGTAGTCAGGCGTGTGTGACAAAGGTCGTTGGTGTAGAATAGGTTTAAGATTTTTTGTTCATCGACACTTTGGAATAAGCCTTTTAAAAGACACTCGTGGATGTATTTACGTTCGAAATTCTTTTAAAATTTGTGATCTGATCGAAAACGTTTTTAAGTACTCTTTTTAAAGTTAGAAAGCATCTTTAAAATACCACTCAGTTTATTGAATCGTAAATTAAAGAAGTTTTTATACAAATACGTGTCATGTGCTTATCGCTCGAATATAATATTCAAATCAAACAGAAATACAAACTATTTTTCACTTTCGTAATGAGCTGTACTTAGTTAAATTGCATGAAATTGTATACAACGACCAATTAAACAAGTTGTATTAGCCTCAAATTATACATACAACTTGTACGTCGCTAATTAGTGGAGTTTTGCTACATTGTTAAGCGATACGTAATATCCCTTCTATTGCTTGGCGATAATAATTGGCTTCTCGTTATTTTAACTGCAATTTAAGTGGTCTATCATCACCTCGTTTGGAAATTAATACGTATTAGCTATGATTAAAAGTAAATGTTACCAACATTTGCAAAGATATTATTGTTAGGGCGAAAAGAAGGTATGTCTGATACGGTTGAAAAAGTTTTAAGGAGTCGTTATATTAACATACATAAACTCACGCTTTTTTCCCATGGGGGTAGGCAGAAACCACAGAACGCCACCTGCTACGATACTAACATATTCCTTTTACCCCTTCCACGTTCATATATCTGGTCATACACGTACGCCGGTTGCGATTACGACGCATATTAACTTACCGAAAAGGTCCTTTAAACTAAAATGTATTGTCTCGCTGTAAAATCATGTTAAACTGTTATTTAAACTAGACTGGATTAAAAGTTAAACACGCTTCTGGGTATGGGTTGTGTCTACTTTGTTATATGGAGAGCTCATAGTCATTTGGGATTTATTATAACTTCTGACTTTATTTGTTGAAGGATTACAAAATTTTTCTTTTCGGGTTAGCCTTTAATTTTTGGCATGTTCCAATTGCTTATCGTTTTGTCAAGAACACGATGACCGATAGATAGCTTTTGTAAACAAACATGAATGGTGTTAGGTGTGGAACTAACCAGGTATTCTGATACCTACATTTATGTATATGTATGTAGGTACTTAAATGCAGTTAGGCACTTTTTGCTTCAAGTTTAAAATACACAATTTCTCATTTGAATAAAGGTTATTGTAGTCTCTAACATCACTAAAATCCGAAAACCTTTATTCATAGACGGAAGTATTTTTTTTATTACCAATTTTGTGTTTAGGAATGTGGGTAGGTACACGTTATATATCTCCAAAACGAGATCGTATAAAAAATGTTATCTTTAAAATCAGTTCTCTTTTTAGGACAAAGGTAAGGTTAAGGATAAGTCGCGATGTGGTTGGCGCTACATCTGATTTCGTTTTCCTTTTTTCCTTTTAAAGCATGAAAGCAACTATCGTTGTTTTGAGGATAAAATTCGAAACCTCCTCTCCCTGTTATTGATAGGACATGTACTCTTTCCGTATCTACCTAACAATTTACTCAATATTCGTAATAGGTACGAGTATGTACTAGGCTGGTTCTAATTACAAAACCAATTTCTCTGTTCAATTAGTTAAACTGTTGGTACCAACTTGTCGTCGTATTGTCGACCTGTTCGTGTTCAACTCTGCTATGTCGGTACATTATCTATATCCACTAATCTCCAATTATAATTCGTCAGTGTAGGTACAGTAACCAGGACATTTCCACAAATTCCCCGGTCCAAAACTGTGAAACGACGCTGTCTGCCCTCCTTAATATTATAATCTTATTCTAAACACAGAATATATTAAGAAGGAGTCAGCCCAAGTTGTTACTCAGACCGACTTGAGATGAAATATATTTTGTAACATTTTTGGATAGAACTTGTTCAAATGTTTTAGTTTTCGGTATAGACAAAAAAATGTGTAAGCATGTGCGTCAAGTTTTTTCTTTCGTATGTAGACATGTTAGAATTACTTTATTTAACATTTAAGTATATCTAAATATAAACGGGTAATTCTAACATGTTTCTCGAAGGTAAAAGAGTTTTTTAAAGGTAATGTATCCTTTTGTTCCCTCTTTTACCTGTCTAAATTATAGTTTTTTTTAATACCAGGAATATACTTAACATAATTTTTGTCTCGCAAACTGAAAAAAGATGCTAAACAAACAAAAAATACTAGCTAGTGTGGCCTACGGTAGCTCCTCTGTACTGTGTATTGAGCATTGTTATTCAGTACTGACTGATTTTTTCTAAAAAAGGCTTGTTTTCAATGGGAGATAGCGACGATAAAAGTTTGAATCGAATAAAGTCTAACGGCTTTAATCTATAACTCTGATAATAAAACAGCTATACACATTTACAGACCCTTACTAACAGATAAAAAGTTCAACACAGGATGCAATCAAACCATCCGTACTATTACATACTTCATTATACAGTTAATTATTAGTTGAGCCTCTTGATCTAATCGCATAATGTAATCCAGATTGTTTTAATTTACTTTTTATTTTTTTCATTTATAGGTTTTTTTTTCAAACATAATAATATATTATATGTTTTATTAATGAAACTCTAAACTAGTTTTAAAAAGTTTTAATTGCCGCTAGATAAATCTAGACTTGATATCAATCTAGAAACCTGTAAAAAATTAGAGTTGAGTTCAGGCAGAGAAGTCTTTCGAAACTACAGCCGGCGGCGCGCGGCGGTAGTCAACAGTCGACTAAAATAGATGCAGATACTACTTTATTATTGAATAAACTTCTTCTGTACCTTCGTAACTAGGCAAATACTTAATTGGCTTCTATGTGCAGTATCGACTTATTTTTACTGTGTGCCTAGTACCTGTGTGTGCCTTACCATTTAATCTGCTTAAGACACGAAGATGGCATTAATAAGCGGAACAGTGATGGGATCATAATCCCAGCTATTTCATTTATCCACTAGTCACATAATTTGCAATGCTCATAAGTGCCGCGTCAGAGTTGATTCTGCCCACAAAAACTGCAAATAAATCGATCCTTACCAACCACATTTGCCCAAAGGCTACGAACAGTATTAATTCCACTCGGAAACTGCACGTAACTACCACCCCCGTGGGCTTCATCCCTAACGTTACATTGCAGCTACCCTTAGCAAAGTACAAAATTGATATCTATACATCTATACAAATAAATAAAATTGAAGTGTCTGTTTGCAAATATCAAAATAACAGCTTTTTTTCTTAATGCATATGAAAGCTTTTCACACATTTTTCAATTTTTGTCTGTCTGTTTGTTCCGGCTAATCTCCGAAACGGCTGAACTTATTTTGATAGGACTTTTACTAGCAGATGGCTGATGTTATAAGGTATAACATAGGTTACTTTTGTTTTAGAAAAATGATTAGGGTTCCGTGCATAAAAATTTTAACCCTTGAAATGGGTAGCAAAATTCAATTCAAAAAGGAAAGTGACATTTTTTTTAAATTATAATATCACGCAAACGAAGGTCGCGAGCAACAGCTAGTAGATTCTAAAATTGATGTACTAACATTATACCTAGGTAATTCTATTTTTAGAGTCGGACCGAAACAGGATTTTCTGGTCCTGGATCCAGTTTCGGCCGAAACCGAAACTTATTTAAAATAATAAATATACTAGCTTTTGCCCACGGGTTCGGGTTTTACTCTGCTTGTAATAATATAATTCAATCATGATTCGAAAGACACGTGTCGCAATCTATTATCATAACAATGTTATTGTTGTTTTCCTCGGGAACAGTACTTATTTTTGGTATGAAAGGTACCATAATGTCCGTTTCTGTACACCTGACAACGTACCTATATGCAAAATTTCTGGATGATCGCTTCAGTGGTTTAGGCGTGAAAAGGTAACAAACAAACTTACTTTATTTTAGAATACTAGCTGACCGTAACCGAAACTGAGGCGGGAACGAGATTTTTTTTCCAAAACTCCTATCGGTCACTAATTCACTATCTATTTTTTTACATCATATGTTTTCTAATACCAATATTATATAGCAGATATTGAGACCCGAGGCTACTCTAGACATATATATATTTGTGTTCTCTTCCGTTGTATTATATTAGATAGTCAAGGCGGTAATTTACCGAGAATCAGGTACCTGGGAAGAACCTATGTAAACAACGACTAGATTGCTTCCGAAATCTGTTACTTCCAAAATCTGTTTGCTTATCCACACCCCGGCAGTACGCGGGGCCTTCGTATTAAACAAATACAAGACTAATAAACCTCAGTTCATTGGGTGTCGTATCAAACGGGGCCTTTGTTTAGCAGGTTTGTTGATCACTAATGAAACGCAAATCGCGTTTGTAAAGGATAGGCACTTACGCATACAGAGGTTGTAACAGTGGTAGATAATAACAGCGTGCCGTTGTACCAATGACGTATTAACCAAAACAGCTATAATAGTCACATTGGATCGACATTTAAAAATAAGAATATGACAATTATTGAGCACTTTCATAATGAAGATTTAACTTTAAATCCAAATAAGCTTGGAATACCGATATCTTGCTATTTCGTTGCTCCTCAATAAAAGGATTCAACTAACAGTAACACGCCATGAAATTTTGCCTTCATTTTGTTTTCATGCAATTGGTAAATGCCACATTCCAATTAATCAACCCTCTTACTAACGCACACAGCCGCACTGTAATTGTACATAATGCTAAGTATCGACGAGTTAATAACACGATATCTACTACATGAGACAGGGCAGGTACAAGCGTACAATCAACGCCACGTGCAGATTTTCCCATAGGATCTCGTGACATGTAAATGCATTTCTGGGGAGTTCGTCTTGGAAAGCTCTTAGTGTTTCCCTAACACATCTATATGGTGCCTACCTACACGCAAATCGTGAAACTTGCATTTTGAGTTCTATTTCAGTTTAAAATTCCATCTGAACCCGTTCGATTTGTTTCCAGGATATTTTTCACTACATAGTAGGCCAATCTCATTTTTTTGTTTGTTGAGGCTGTATCCGTTTTGTTTTCATTCCGTGATTGATAACTGTTGGATTCGTCCAAAATCGGTGTATTTAAGAAAGTAGGTATTTAATGATGAATGCTAATTTGTAAGTTGTGTTTTTTGAAGTTGTGGTTTCTTTAAAAGGAATTATTATCATTATATTCCTTAGTTCATGTGTATTCTATGAATTTCTAACTACCTAAGCAGCTAACTAATAAACTGGTTGATTAAGTGATTCATTTAAAGATCTGTCATTAATTTGTAATTATTATTCTGTTATTTGTTTGTTTTGTGTTTTTAGTTTTATGAATTATAAGAATTAAGATTAAATATTTATCCAGTTATTTGCCTTTCTGTTATAGACGGACAGACAACCGGGCTATCGGCATACATAATGCCTTAAGCGGAAAACAAAAAAACCGGCCAAGTGCGAGTCGGACTCGCGCACGAAGGGTTCCGTACCATTATCTATAAAAACGGCAAAAAAATCATATCTGATCTCTTGGATTTTTTTAATTTTTAGTATTTGTTGTTTGCCCTCCACGCCAAGCCACGATTTACCTACTATTTTGTCACGTATTTGTGTCATTTGGCGTAAAGGGCACGAGCTTGCTTGTCACGTTTATGTGACAATGGAGTTCAAAAGGTTAAGGGTAGTAAATAAAACGATTATATGATTTACGACATATGTTTTCGGAAACTTAGTATTTTTTCGGAAGATTTGTATTTTTTTTGGAAATTTAGATTATTTTTCGCATAATTTTAATTTGAATAAGCTCATGTTTGATTGTTAAATACAAAATTTTTCGCCGGTTAATTTAGTATTAATTATCATTCGGTAATTCATTTTAATACAGCTTAGTTAGTATTACAGTCAACCACAGATCGTTGGAACTTAATTTCTTTTTCGAAAGCTTCATTATTTCCCTTAATGTAATATTACTTTAAAACAAGCCCAAGAGGAATTATAGTGACAAGATATTTCAGGTAGACACCTGCCTAATAGCTGACACTTGAGCTTAGTACCTATGCGTGGAAGTTTGGTATCAGTAGATATAGTACCTACGTTTGTACACTGCATGTAGTTACCTAAGTTACTAATCTGGTCATGACGTAAACTCTGTGCATCCCATTTCAAGATCAGTTGACAACACGTCTTATGTCTATCCCGGAAATAGGCCTAGAATATACAAGGTGGAAGGTACACCGACGCGAATAACGGTTACCACGTATTCAATTATTTATCGGTTTAAAAAAAACGTTTCCTACAAAAGTGCAATACCTACACGGTCAAAATGTATGGAATAGCTGATTTTTTAAATATTAACTTTATGATATTACATTGGAATTGGAAAGTAGAAGCACAGAATCGTGACCGTTGGAAGGAAAGGAGGGAGGCCTTTGCCCAGCAGTGGGACAGTGTGGGCTAGCTATAATACCTAATAATAATTATTAGAAACAAGAAACTTAACCTCAGGCGTGGAATATTACAAAATGATTTTCTTTTCCAAAATTTTAAACAAATAGCTTTTAAATGCTGGTGAGGAACAATACAGAAATATTTTCATATAAAAGTGACAAACCGTCTGTCTCCCTTCAATAAACAAATTAAAAAACTGAAAGTTATATTATTCAGAGAAAGCTATTTCATGAAAAATATTACTGCTCTAAAACTAGTCAACTGCATACTTTATCACTGTTAGTAAGTCTCAAATTACTTTTAACTAGCACTTCAAACAGCCGAAACCTCGCGTGCTCGCCCGTACTTGCACGGTTGGGTTAGTTAAAAAGGAGGCGATTAACTTACGAACGTCTGTAAACACATATGACACGTGTATCGCAGATACAGGGTACAAGTGGCTTTGATAACACGTTTCCGCTTCCTTTTTCTGAGTCATTTTAACTGATTAGCTCTCGAGTTCTTGAGTGCATCAAGTAGCTTGCAGATGTGCGGTTTTTTTATTTGTTTGTGTTCGACTATCGCGTGACAGACAAAAAACCTTTTAAGTGACGTTAAGTTTCTTAAAGTGAAACTTGACAGATTTTTTCAGGTATGTTGATGATAACTATATGTATTATAATTTATAACTAATGTTTTTGTAGGTTCTTCTTACCTACTCCTTGTAAATTTTAGGCTAATGTTGAAACCGGTTTGTAGTGCTACTTAGAGGGTATCTGGACAACTCGTTGCCAGAAAATGTAGACAGCTGTTGCAGTCGTGCCATTGCACTATTCTAAGACAGTATTTGCCCACTGAATACTTAACCTGTTCGATGATAGATTTAGAAAATACGATTTTAGTGTTTCGATTTTACCAAACAAAACTATATAGGTACCTAATTTATATATACGAGTAATATAGATGTTAGTAATGTGTAGTATTACAGAAAAATAGAGTCTCATTATAAAACTGTCTTTAATTACTCAGCTCACTCAACATTTTTACAAACTGAAATTAAAGCCTGAAAAATATAAGTTCATTGGCTAAGTATTGATCTATTAATATTTGGTAATTGAAACTAAAATTACAGTCATTCAAATAGATGATGAAAACAACAATGATTACGAAACAAGATGGTCTGATTATATATTAAACCAATGTAGGTCGAATTCTCGCGCTAAACGTAATGTACGCAGTGATTAATGACCGCAAGCTTTTTAACGACGAAAAAATAGTGTTTTGTTTTAAGATAATGAGCGTTAAGTTGATAAATAATTAATGGATTCGAGCCCAAGATGTAACGGCCAACACACTGTGTTTGATAAATTAATAACGAGTGTTGTTTATAATTTTGTTAAAAATTAATAAAAGCGGCACACGTAGCGTTGATTTTCGGCACAATTGCTATTGTATATTAAACATTTTTAACAAATAGTTCTAAGAAAATAGTACCTATAAGAAATATATAAAATCTAAATCGATCTATATTTGTAGAATAGATATCATCTACCTATACGTACATAATGTATTTTGTATAATCAATGAATGAAGTGACTTAGTGGAATCTTTGAATTTAAAATTCACTTGGGTGTGGCGATGCGATCTCAACATATCGACTAGTATTCTCACTAAAAGTACCTGGGTATAATTAATTGTATCACTAATGTTATTGCTAATTTTATTCATGCACAACATCGTTACACATTTTATTTCTTTATATTATTTATAGATTTAATATGTAGCTATTGTATCAACACTCAACGGTGATACGGTGACCACAAATTATAGATGTATTTTTCATTTAGTTTTATATTTTATGAAACCATTGAATTTCCTTCTACATGTTGAAACGTTTAATTAAAATCATGGAATAATTTGAAATCTGCATCAAAATCTAATAATAGTGACAAACGACAAGGTCTATTATCAACAAAAATGGCGTCGCTGTGTGTCGGACCACGCACTGGGAAGACACGATAAACGGTCGGCGGGCAATTCAGCTCGTGCCTATTCTACAGGCGAATTCAATTAACTGTACAAGGCACGGGAGTAATAAATTCTCTAAACAATCAGAATTCGAGCCCTGGTAATATGTCCGTCCGGTTGCATACGCATTGCGGCCGTGGATATGTTTAATCAACGAATAAACACGATGTACCAGCGACGGTTCCAAGCCGACACATGTATCTATGTGCGCGCACCCTTTTTTTCTGACCGCCCGTAAAAAGGTTTATGTGCCCATTGTTGCTGGAAAGATTACTTTTTGGCATTTATTCAGGGAGAGTTAATTAATGCGAATTACAAATGGCTGGTTATAGCTTTTTTACGAATAACCTATTCCCTGCTATAGATACGGAGTGGATAGGGGTCGTTATTGATATTTACGGCTTTTTTGTTTTATCTGTTTTTCTCTGTGTTACTTTGCGCAGTTTTTAAACTCGTAAATCGAAAGTTCCAATTTATTATTTTATAGAACGGCGCTCACAGTACTGTAAAATAAGCGGCTGTTAATTAACCTAATAAATAAACGTAATACGCAACGCTAAGAAGTTACAAAGGGGTGCCGTGTTCATTGCGGGGGTGGAACCTAAAGCGCATCTTCACAAAAACGAAATGTCTCTAAACAGATCATACCTACACGCAAGCAATACATCACCACTACACAGACCTCTTTATCTATATCTCCGTTAGCACATAACATCAAATTGTAACAGAGGATTATTCACGTAAGCGGATTAAACCCGCTCTCCTAATTTATATCCGTGACTGGAACACCAACAAAGCGATTTTCCTTGTTTTGACTAAGGAAACTAATCCGTTTTTTAAGTGCTTTCTATGGAAATGTGTATTGTGTGTGAGCGATGTTAACACTTCAGCGGCGGCGGACGTGGACGTGTGGCGGGCCATTGTTCGTGCGTGGCGGGAGTGGCGAGGTCGCGAACCGCAGCCTCTCGTCGCCTTCAATGCTTAACGAATCGATCCGCGGAAAAACCTCCTTAGCCGCTAATTCAAGCTTAATTAACCTTTATACGAGTCGCAGCCGAGACGCCGCCGCCGCGACAAGCGTATCGCTCCACCGATTCCGTTATCTGATCCATCGTAAAAATTAATTACGTACACATGTTCATAAATATCTAAACTGTTAGCATTTACGGCCAACGTTCGCCTCGACGGTTCACGCGAACGCTCACGCACCTACTGTAGCGCCCGCGTAATTAGTGAGCCAGGGCAAAAAGTAAATATGTCAACCACTACTTTATTTAGTGTTACTTTTTGTGTTACTTCCTGCCGTGAGAGCGAGACGCCTGGGCGCTCTTCGATATTCTAAAAATGCAAAATTGGCTCAAATTGCTTGTTATTAACGATGACAGATGTCTTGGCGCCAGCCCCTGCTGCGTTTTGATTTTAAATACAACCTTGCACCGTCGTCGTAGGGACGTGTTTGGAATAGAGTGGGCTCTTAAATCTCGTGGCGACTGATCGGATGTGTTGATACTAGAGCTATGGATATGCAATTAGTGACACAAACTTTAGTTTTTTGTTAAAGGCGAAGAAAAGTGAGATGTTTGGATGTCGAACGTATTATAACGCCGTGGACAGGACATTTGGGCTGATAGGTATACTTTGTGGTATCCTTATGATACGGAATAATAATTATTTGACCTTATGTTAAATATCGTTAGTGCCTTAGAACTAATTATATACTATTCACTTACGGGTTTCGCTGGATCATTTATTCCTCCAAAACATCCAGTAGAGTATCTTCTTAATAATTATTTCGGTCTTGCTTCGTTGAATTTATGATTGATATGTTGTTAAAAATGTGTTTTAGTTATCGTATCATTTGCTTGGCTAGTTTGGGTAGAATATAATTACTTGAATCAACACCATTCAGAATAAATTCATTAGTTATTGGCGTTGGAATAGAATTTCCTTGTTATTTTCCTACATTTTCTGAGCCAGCGTCCGCTACAGTATCGATATTGCTTCTCAATTTGCTCTCATTTTCTGTCACTTACTAAGATTAGATTGGACAGGTGAGAGTTATTTGTAGTTTTGTTAGATTTTCAGTTTGTAATATTCTTCAGAAAGAAAATTAGATACTTAGACATGTCTTTGTGCACAACTCTATCATTTTTTACACGAGCTGTCAATTTTTTAACCTTTTTAGAAAACGAAGCTTGATAAGATTCATTCAGTTTAGGCAAAGTTCAAATCTGAGCGCCCAAGGTAGTTGTAATAGGTAAGTTACCAATTAGCTGGTTACTGAAGCAGAAAGACCACCTTTTATTGGCGCCTTCATGGACCAGTGACTCTTTCAGACTTTTGATGCGAGACGGCAATTTTGACGGCAATGAGACCTATAAATTTATTGACCCAGGTAATATTTTGGTTGTAGTTTAACAATGTTGTGTTTGTGAACAGGTCGATTTTTCTTCTAAAACAAAACTCAAAAAGTTCAATAGTAAACACTATTTAACTTTTTGAGTTTAGTGATTCATTTGTTTAACAGAATACACTAAAGTGCAATATGGTTGTGGAGGCAGTCGCTCCATGTAAAATACGTGTATTCAGCTGCATCCGGTTAGACTGGAAGCCGACCCCAACATAGTTGGGAAAAGGCTTGCAGATGATGATGAACTAGACTGCAATGTAACTGGCAAAATGTGTGTGTAGTATGTGTACCTATGTACTCGTAATTATGGTGTGCACCTGTGCCTAACCCTTCGGAGAAACATAGGCGTGATGATCACGACAACAATGAAGGAAAAGTATGGAACGTAGATTGACATGAGCTACCGAAAAGCTTATCTTAATCCCGTTGAAAACCATTGTAGAAATACGAAACACTTTGAAAGCGATTTTCCCCTTATTATCTTATCAACAGTCATTCGCATTCTTTCAAGTCAAGTGCAATACCCGCGAGTGTTGTGACTCTCTAAAGGAGCAATTATATTTTTCTTTGTGATACGTTATTTTTCACTTCTTTCAATACGCATTAGTGAATATCGAATTTATGTATCCGATATTTTTTACTATCGCTTCAGAGTGCGTCTCAGTCAAACTGTGTATCATGTTTTGTCTGCCAGTATCATGATTATTCTAATCTAAAATTGTGTTTTATAATTATTTATTGATCTTCAGAAAATTTATGTAAAATTAGGTAAGTTTCCTCAAAGAATTTTTGACCTTTAATTACCAAATTGACCATTTGAAATTCCTTGCCCATTAGTTTGGCGGTTATTTGAGTAGATACCTTCTTTAGCAGATAAGTAAATAGTTAGAGAGTGGGGCACCGTGTATTACACCTTTTCTGATTTTAAATTGCACAGAATATTTATACATAAGTTAGGTACCTACCTACCTACCTAGGAATTTCTTAGGGTAGTGTGATAAAAGTAACATTTTTGCTTAAAATTACATAATAAAGCTTAGCTTATTAATGATTGAATAACTTTTACCTATTTTATATAAAATGTTATTACATTTATAAACATAACATCACGCCTGTAATCCCCGAAGGATTAGGCAGAGGTGTACCTAGTAGTACACCCTCATTTCGCCAGTTATGTTTAAGTCCCATTAAATAGGGCGCGAGCCTAATGCCATCAACCGGGCACAAATCCAGACTCCGTGGCTGCTACTGAGAAAATCCTTGACGGAAAACCCCAATAACACTTTACCCGACCCGGGAATCGAACCAAGGACGTCATGCTCAGCAGTAGACAACGAGACAGTCTGATTATTACTTTCATTAAGTATTTGTTAATTCATAAACTAAAAACATTAGGTAAGTGCACATCTAACTTTTAAAAAGGTATCTTGTAAACAAAACAATATAAAAGTTTTATAAAAACTGAACACCTTGGAAGCCAAGTTTTCACAAGGTTTTAATTTTTTACGACGTAATGGCACCGCTATTAACAGAAGAACTTCAGTATTTAAGAGGTCTTCAACACTGTCATTTAGAATATCTACATGTAAAAGCAGGTTGTATTACTTTATCGATTAAAAAGCAGTATTGAGTCTTCAACATACTGTAGATGTCCAATATCAGCAATTTCAACCATTAGAAGCTGTATACCAATCTAGTTAATCCGCTAAAATGAGTGAAGTTTAACTTAATAAAATAACTGCAATAAATAACAAATCTTTCATAAATCTATCTTTAATAAGTTACATTAATTTTTCAATTATTCTATAACTTAGCTTTAAAATAAATAAGTTTTTAGATACGCTGTCTCTCCAAGCACGTTAAAATCTAATCAAAATATTAACTTCACATAATCCTACACTTATGAAACGTCAAGAGGTAGGTGCACAGGTCGGGTTGGTCGTTTCCTATGGAGAAAAACCGGCCACAAACTGCATGGTTACTCTTTCAAATAATATGATAAGTACTCTTTTAAAACTACAGTGATTTTATTTGTACTACAAGATAGATCTATAACTATGTTAACCTTCTTAGGGTCTATTTCATGGTGTTCGAATAGCCACTACTTACCGAATAAATTCAAAATGGAACACAATACGAATGAAATTAAAACAGGCCCTCATTATAAAAAACTCTTCGTAGTCGATAAAGTAAATAGAAAATTTACATTTCCAAACAATAGCCATAGTCTAAAAACGTGGGTTTTGTTACTAGTGACAACGTTGTAATTTAAATTATTGTAGAAGGCCGTATAAAAAGGGCTTAACGACGGCTATAAGTTTTGCAAACTTATGATATCCTTCAATGTAAACGAGATGTTTATTAGTCTACTGAATCAACTCAATTGTTCACGACATTAAGAATATAATCAAGAGTTAATTAGATTCTATTGACAGGTAGCAATTTAAAATAGTCACGTAATTCAACTGTTTCTTGTATCTAGGAGTGCGTAGAACAGTGTTATTAACAATTGAAACTATTTGTTCGCGTCCGCTAAGTCTCTATGTAGATGTGAAAGAAATATTATAGCGGGTGTTTTTTTAGCTGCGAGTAACTTTAAATTGAATTAGAACTAAGAACAATGTGTTTAATATCCATGAAATTGGCTTTATTTGATCGAAAAACAGCCTAGTTTACTGCATAGAATAGGTATGTGCAAATATAAAATTGGACCTCCTGATTACGGCATGTACGCGCCTGCCGCAGTGGCCACATATGATATGACATACCCAAAATAATATTCGAACATAAATGGCATAAAATTATCAATCAAATAAGCCCAGTTTCATTGATATTAAAACTATTTTTCTATGTTTTAAAATAATTCAAAGTTCTCCGCCTCTACTCATTAAAAATTAAATACAGTTTTTCCGTCAGTTTTACCATACTTACTTTATCGTGATCATAAGCTCATGAGTTTGATTTAGAGTTGGGCAAAGTGTTAGGTGTACTATAGGTTTTTCTAGCACGAATTTTCCAGTAACTAGTACCCGGTTTAGTAACCCGGAAAAAAGATTTGTACTCGTTGGATGGCAATAGACTCGGCCCTATCACACTGGACTTAAACATAACTGGCGAAATGTGGGTCCCTGCTTTTCTCCATTTGGCTGTACTCTTCGGAAAATAAAGATGTGTTGTTATATATTCTGAATAACTTAAAATGCGTTGCAGTTTCACTTAAATCTATTCAGTCATATGTCAATACATGCTTTATCATTTGGGGAAATATTCGAAACTAGGCCAATCAAAAGCGGTTGCAGATATTAAGTTCTTAATCCGAAGAGGATTTCCCGGCACCTGCTTAGGTATGCTACCCTCTATTGAAAAGATGTATAATAGTTGATTCGTTGCCATTTAATTATGTAGTTTCATTTCAGGCGTCGTCAACAACAGCCAATAAATACAACGTTTGACATAATTATTGCATAACTTTCTTTATTCAAAATCTACACATAATATGACATTGACGTCTTGCCAAACGGCAAATTGTCAAATGTCTGATTAAGTGTATGAAGCTTTTTTTTATTACTGGTATAATAAATGATGTAGATGTAGGCTTTAAGATTACGGTCGGTACTAAAAAGCTGATTTATTGATGTGTCGAAAATTGAAAAGCCAGGTTAGAAAGTGTTTGATACCCATTGAAAATTAGCCCTAGCATCAAAACAATCTTTAAAAATTAAGACACAAAAGAAGAAATTCATCACTTGTTGGACGGTGACAGCAATGAGATGACTGCATCTGTGATATCTAAATCGGAGAGTCTAACCTTGTGTACGTAATCCAGACTACCAATGGAGGAGCTGGTGGCAAAATAATAACAGCCTCTCGGGTCGATCTTTAGGTTAAGCTGCGCTTGCCTAGGTTGGTCCGTGGTAGGGTGACCACCCATTACATACCGAGTTTCCTCCGTGCCTCGGAAAGCACGTTAAGCCGTTAGTCCCGGTTGTCATTTGCAGATCTTTGACAGTCGTTGCAGGTAGTCAGTGGCCCGAAAGTCTGACAACCAGACTTACCCAAGGGTGTCATATTACCCAGAACTAACCGGGTTGTGGAGATCAGATAGGCAGTCGTTCCACGTAAAATACTGGTATGCAGCTGCATCCGGTGAGACTGGAAGCCGACCCCAAAATAGTTGGGAAAAGGCTAGGCAGATGATGATATTCCAGACTACCAATGCCTGGTGTTGCTCCTTTTTATGCTGTTTTCAAGTTGCTAGTGACCTTTCCACCTGCACTTAAGGGCGTTTATGCATTACTGTTAGTTGTACCCAGGTTCTTATTGAACTACGACATAAAATAATGAGAGCAGTCAGCCCTGAACTTTACTTAATTGTGATACCTATCTATAGGGAGGAGGCTTTGGTTGAACGAAAGAGTTTCATATAGCTCTTTAATGAATCGTTTACATACCGATAAACTATGAAGCAATCGCGCTAAATGACTGTAAAATGTATCTAGCATAGTGTTTGCTCCAATGAGAGCGTTCGTATCACAAGAGGCAGATTTCTATGTGAATGAAACTAATGGGAAAGCTTTTCGATGTGAACGAGATTCTTCTGCGAACTAGATATGGATATGAGTTAGTCTCAATATATTAGTGGTGTTTAATTTATTTTATTTTTCTTTCTGATATAGAATAATTACTTGTTAGTTGCGCAGAATGAGGTTGATATGAAGCATGAGTATAAAAACGATTTTATTTTAAAACTTAGCTACCTCCATACTTACGCACTCATACTACAGGGGTTGCCAATGGATATATAGGCAATAAAGAGCATAAAAAACAACAAAACAAAATGACACCCGTAACTAACAAGTAAAGTTATCATATTGCAGGTTAGTTTCTACTGTGTTTCCAAGATAATAATTAAATCTTTTAATAGTTAATGCCGGCTCTACCTTACTCTCTTACTTAACTAAGGTACTTGCACCCAATAAGGACCGGCACCTATTAAGGGCCGCTTTAGAAAACTCACACTTGGCATTTTTTCAACTGCTTCAAATTTCGCGCGCAGCATGCTGTACCACCCATTGGTTAAATGCAATCGCGTGATGACACGTAGATGCCACCATTTTGTCGGTAGTGTCCAGTTTGTGTAAGACAGCGGTTAGAGACACCATTTTATAAAATTGATGCTCGTTATTTTGTTAGTTTTGGTGAAAAAAGTAGTGTTTTTAAGTAAATTTTTATAGAAGATTGGATTTAAACATTCAGAGATAACTCTGCAAAGGTAAATACATTGTTATTTTTAATTTATACAACTTTAAAATGTGTTCATCTATCACGATACCCAAATCCTAATAAGGACCACAATATGAGTTCGTATTAAGGTCCGGTCCTTATTAGAAGTATGAATTCGGCGTAAAATTTTATTATTTAGGTAATTAAAGTTTTTTTAAATTTCTTATCTCTAATTATGAATGTAGGATAAAATGAAGTAAGTAAATACATATTATTTTGTATTTATAACAAGGTAGTCCAATAATAAAAACCATTAAAATGGTTTCTTCTATGGTTTATATGGAGCTTTTCTTTTTAAACTTTCATTTACCTATTAACATGTTTCCATCATTTATTCTGGAATCTTTGGTGTCCATTATTTTTGAAAATAATTTAGGAACCGAAAACTTATGTAAGTAGCACCTTTTTACGAAATTGCTCGTAACAAGTATATCTGTGGGACGATCAAATTCAATAATTATAGTTAAATTTGGTTGGCTAGCATCTTGGTTTCAGCTAAAATGTAGTTTATTGTTAAATATTTATTTCCTTATTTGTTATTAGGGAATTCACAATGGAGGCGTTACCAGCTAGGAAAAAACGTGGCAACTGGTCTGAAGATGCTCTTAAATTAGCCATGGATGCAGTAATGAAAAAAGAGATGTCAGAACGAGCGGCTGCGACCAAATTCAAAATACCCCGGCGTACATTAAAAAATCATCTTGTTACTGGGAGTTACAAAAAGAAATTGGGTAGAAAGTGTACGTTGACTGAGGATCTTGAAAATGATTTAGCTGCGAGAATAGTTAAAGTTCAACGAGGCAAAAGGGAAAGAAGAAGAAATAAAGAAAGATACTGATGATTTTGTGTGTTCTTTTTGTGTAAAATATTTTTAATTATTATTTTGCGAGAAGGTAGTTGTAGGTGTTTTTATTTGATTTATTGTTTTATTTGATTTTTCTTAATTTGTTTTATTGTTTTATTTGATGATTTTAATTTTGTTTTATTTGATTATTTTGATTTTGTTTTTTTGTTTTATTTTATGATTTTAATTTTGTTTTATTTGATTATTTTGATTTGTTTTATTGTTTTATTTGATGATTTTAATTTTGTTTTATTAGATTATTTTGATTTTGTTATAATGTCATGTTTGGTTTTAACTTAATTAATAACAAAAACTTACTAATATATTTTAGTACTCCTAATAAGGCCCATCACGATATTGTGTAAGAAATTAAGACTGATTTTCCTTAAAATGATGTAATTAATGACTGAAGAAAGAGTAATTATTTACTAAAAAAATAAATATATGTTGATTACTGAAATAAAATTAGTTTTATTCTTAATTATCACTTTGATAAACTTATTAGGGCCCACGTTCAAATTTTTGGCAAAATATTGAACATTTGCTAATAATATAATAATTAATTAGTTAATACAATTGAATATGTTAGATTAAAAGTAATATTATTACAAAATAATCAAAATATAATCGATTTTAGTACGGTCCTTAATAGGAACATAGGTGCTCAATTTGGCCTAACATAAACCTTTTCAAAAACTGTTTTTTTTGCCAGTTTAACAAAGCAAACTGAGTATTTTTTGTCATAATAATAGATCTTCACTAAATTTTATAAACAGCTAATGAGCGTTACTTTGTATAATTCTATAAATTTTAAATTTATAAGTATTCTAATAAAGGTGGTCCTTATTGAGCTCAAGTACCTTATTATTAAAGTTATTTCTTAGCTATACTTAATATGAATATAATGTTAGTTATTATTTCTGTTATTTCGTAATAATGAAATAAAGGTTAATAAAGTAAACCTTCCTTCATTCTCATAGTAGATAACAGACACTTGGGCATTACCTATTTAGTAACAAAATTCTTCCGTATTTTTTAATGATAATAATAGCATGAGAAACCGCCTTCGATAAGAGAGATCACTTTTTACTACCGATAGACAATAATTATGATTTAATTCTATATAGAGAATTCAAAGCAAATTGAGCGTGGCACCTCGTCCTCCCTTCGGACGAGGTGCCACGCTCCAAGCCAAAATGCGTCGCTCAAAAGTTCAACTTTGTGGCTGAACTAAAGGTTGCAAAGGTATCCGGTAGGTGAGTGACCTATCTATAATATGAATTTATAAATATCTAGGTGAAGAAAGTCCTAGTTAGAAGTATTTAGTCCATAGATAAACTTTACGTACGGCCGGGTACTGTAAGGATAAACGAAATAATTTTATAATTGATTGATATGAATGATTTATATGCCTAAGGTTTTGTTAGGTTTTTGTACTCAAACATAGCAATTAGGTAACGTGAATTTGTCATCCAGTTTATATAATTCTTCTCATGGTTGACCTTTTAAAAACTGGACAAGTGAGAGTTCGACTCGGAGAGGGTTCCGTACGTTAATTATCTAAATTCCGTCGGTCCAGTAGTTTCGGAGTAAATTGGCTGTGACAGACGGACAGATATACAGACAGACAGAAACGCGAGCGATCCCAATAATGGTTCCGTTTCCTTATGAGGTACGGAACCCTAAAAATGAGTGCATTTCCGCACCTAGGATTCTATTTTGTTCTGTAAACTCAAACTGAAAGCAAATTTATTTCAAATATAATTTTATAATTTCACTTTTATAACATTTTGAAAGGACTGTTTAGTTACCCATTCCAAAGCGTAAATCTCTATGCAGAAGAATGGACAAGAAACTCCATGGACACTCTTTTATTTTGTTTTGAAGTTTGGTTTGCAAGCGTGTCAGGCCTTTTAAAAGTCCTCTTTTGCGAAACCAGCTATCAAGCTAAACCTAGTGTTATTATAGTCTAGGTATGAAACTTCCTAATTCAGCAAATATTTAACAGAATCGCTGTAGAAATTACTTTTTAAAGGTAAGTACTTTCAGACCAATAATTGAGGAGAATTGGGAATTTAAAGCTACTAACCGCTCTTTTCTTAGAGAAAGGTCCGCCTTACAGTTACCTATTAAAACGACGTACCCAGTTTGAAAGTTTCCCAACGATCAGTTAAAATGAGCCATCTCTCGTCGGTTCTCGGCACGAATAGCGCCACCTATGTAGCGAACTCTAAATCACTTCTCCGACGTCTCCGCGAAACCTCTCCTATTTCAGTTAGTACCGTAAAATTCCGGCCGTTCTTTCAGTGAATATATAGGTATATTGGACGAGGTTTTCCGTGTAGATGCGCTGTAGTTCTAATGTATGATAAGTGTGTTTTAGTGTTGCTCTACTTAGCTATTAGTTTTATCGACATTATAACGTAGGTAGGTACAGTCAGATGTACAAAAAATAGGTCCAAACCTAACAATACACCATTATTTTTAGGTCGTTCTGGAGCCGAATACCATGAACTCGATCATCGAACTCGAAACGATTGGGACTATTTTTTTCAAAAAATAAAAAAAAAAACACGAAATAATAAATTTAATGTTTTTTTTTTTAAATAATGTGAACTCAAATGCATATGTGTGTGTAAAACGTATCCACGATCGGCAACACATGTGAACGATACCCATTGAAAAATTCATTCATCGATCGATTCTCATTATTTCACAAAAAAAAACATTAAATTTATTCTTTCGTGTTTTTTTTATTGTTATTTTTTGAAAAAAATAGTCCCAATCGTTTCGGGTTCGATGATCGAGTTCATGGTATTCGGCTCCAGAACGACCTAAAAATAATGGTGTAGGTATAAAACGAATTTATTTAAAAAATGGTATCTAGGTCGCTAGTTATCTATAAATTATCTTAGGGAAATCTTTGAATACTGGGTATTCTCAAATGCACTAATTTGACTATCAAATTAAAAAATATTCTTATCAGAGAGGCTTTTTAAAATCTATGTTTAATTTCGCTGTGTGTAGGTACCTACTTACGTACCTACTTATTCATTTTTTTCTCTGGCAATGCCTTTCGATATTAATTAGATTTGGAATGAATGATAATTTTTGTTTAGGTACTTATAGGTACTAGGACCTAAAAACTCTTGACGATTACCCTAAATAATTTACCTATCTGAACTGAAGCATACGTAGGTACCTCCTGACCCACATCTTCTACTATAGATAAAATCGATGGTTTCACATGTTCCCAAATGGAAAATATTTTACTGCAATTGACGAAGTTTAGTTTGCTAAAAAGCGATATCATCTTATCTTCACCCAAAACTTGATGACGATGTCTCCCATTATACTTATCCATTATTTTATCTGAGCATCAAAGACAACAACATAAAGCTCTACCCAATATCGACGCAGGTGGTAGTCTATAAAGTCGATTCTTAACTTCGCGTCGCCTTGTTCGTAAATCTGACGAGGTGAAACAACTTGTCCTCGGCCGAGCCATTTTTTGCCACTAGAGATTTGTTTGCCCGCGGTACAGGGCTGGCGGACTGTCTCGACGGAAACCCATAAACATGATCAAGTCGGGCCGACTCTGCCGCTTTTTTCCAGTGCCCCACCCGGACGTGGGCGGCAAAGAACGCGTGGGCGGTTTGCTTCAGTGGTGGGGATAGTAAACGCCAATCCGACGCCGCATTTCCGTCCGGTGTTTTGAAAAGGACAGAAAATTGCGGCCGCGGTTGGCGGTCGATACGCAGGGCCGCCTTCAAGGAGGGGCCAAATTGGCCGTCTCCTACGGCGGAGGGGCGTCAGGCGTCGTACGCGCGCCAGTCGGTGTTTAACCTCGATCGCGTAAGGAAGGTATAGGCCGGTCGCACACGAGCACGAGAGCCCGGCATGCGAAGCGCGCGCGCACCGGCCTGACGCGCAGGAATGGCAGCGCGCCGCGCAGTCGCCGCGCACACAACCAACTGTGATACAATTAATTAACTTAATTTCATACTAGCAGTAGTAGAAATATTTATAGGAAACTAATACGTCCGTGCTAAGACTTCGAGAGACAGTGTTTAGTGTGAAGCCGCCCATATGATCGTCCCGATGGCAGCGTATGCGCAATTTGGCTATTCATACCCGCCCGCCTCGCAGGTTAGTAAACAACTGTGTTACCCACCTTTATATTGTAAATCCCGGCTTTAGTTTTCTATTTTAACTGCCCTTTGTCCAAATATTTGTAATAATATTAACCCAGTGAGAACATTCTTTGATGCAGCCTGATTTTTGTTGTAAATAAGCGCTGTCTGTAAACAGATCTACCTTCCCACATGATTGTAGAGACGTTTTCACAATGAAAATCAGTAGAAAACAAGACCTATACATTTATGATACAAAGAATGTTTCGCTGATGCCTAACTACCTGTTACTTCTTAGCATGGTAGAGCTACTTGGTTTCCGAACTTATTTAAGTAGAAAAAGTGTCTGAAAAAAGTTCGTTTCATTATTATTTGCGTTTTTGTTGTTGTAGTGCGTCCATTTGTACACATACACGGAAGTGCTTAGAGTGGTTTTATCCTATCATAACGCTTGTTAGGTTAACTGCAATCTGATAGATCTATGATGTTAAAACAACTGATGTACGATAAAAATAATGTAGATCTATGTATAGATTAGGTCATACTCTACGATTACTACAATAATTTATTGTGTTTACAAGGACATGAAGCCAAACGATTTGTTTAATTTAAACCATTTTGTTTGAAAGTTCCATAAAAATAAAGTTTTTCTTTTTTAAAATAAAAGAGAATTGGGCGTTGTAAATCGTGTATTTATTTGTTATACATTGCTTATGAAGGAACTTACACTTATTACATATTTATTACTTAGGTTGTATACCTTAATGCCTAATTGATTAGAAAATAATACACTTAAACACTCTTGCTTATATTAAAATTTATTGTGTAACCTAACCTAACATTACTTTGAATAATTCATACAATTAAATATTTAAATAAGTTGAGTGTGTAATAAAGGTAGGTATTCTAAATGATATCTTGCACAGTTGTATTTTTCACACAGGTTACACAGTATTCATAAAACAATACAATGATTTGTTTTTTTCTTCCAGATGTTTAAAAATCTTGATATCTTTTACATAAACAAGTACGAAGTTTAGGCCTACCCAATTATTATCAAAACCGCACCTTTGCAAAGTACCTACATGTATAATATCATACAAATATTTTTTTACTGGCTGGTTTAATTTTCTGGTGACACACATAACATGACACAAAATAACCAAAAGTGATGTGAACAATTTCGGCATACTTATTAGGTACGCTCAAGAAAGCAATTAAAGATTTGTTTAAACATCATGTTTACAGAGAACAAAATTTATTGATCGGATACACCGCGAAGCGTGAGATTACTTACTTAACCCCAACTTAACTAAATGAAACTTTAACCACTTACATAATCTTCCTTAAAATAAATTAATGGCCTCCTACTTTGTGGGCTCCGCTTGTTAGTAGTGTCTATTTCATCGATATCTATTTCAATGTATCCATACTATTATAATTGTTCTATTCAATTTTGTTTAGGAGTTTGTGTTTCATTTAATGACTTTAGTTGTTTCTTACTTGATAAACCTTTTATTCTTTTGAATTATAATAATACGAAGGTATTTGTACATGGATTTGAGGTAAAATTATCCATTAATAGGTTACTAGCGTAGTTTTCGATGTTTGACGTATTCATAGGTATATGGAAGGTTTTCAGTACATGTCCTCGTCTGTTCCACTTATCAGTGCTACCTTAGTATTGCAATTTAACTTATTTAGAACATTGCTTCTTTTGCATGCTTTATTTACATATTTTTCAGTTCATGAATGACCGCTGGATATCGTTTTTGTTTCAGTCACAATGAACTAAGATACTACTAGGCCTACTAGGACTACTAGGCTAGGAACTAGATAGGCCTCAAAATAAGTCGTTTGTGTCTTGTTGTACTAAGCAAGTACGTCCTGCTACTTCTAATTATCGCATATACTTATTTATATTACACAACTATGTTTGCATATACATTTACTTGTAAGTAGTATATTTCTTCAGCATGTTGTAAACTTTCCAAACATCTATTAACAAAAACGAGACGAGGAATATTACATTATTAATGTTGTAAGTATTTGTATTTTATAAAATATTTAACATAACAAAATAAACAAAGTTATTTTATATGTTGGATAGTTAGTGTTTACACCATTGGCTGTAAGTACAACATAAGTATTGGTTTTTACGAGTATAATAGTAATCATGGAAGCTAAACACTGCATTGCAAAAAAAATGACTACCTACTTACTGTTTATATAAATTAACAAAACAAAATCCAAGTTTTAACATAAAAGTAATGTTTTTATTTTGACTTACGCTGAAAACATGTACGGTGTTATAAGTTTATAACTGACGTTAAGAGTATCAAATTGGTAAAAGAAAAATTTAAACAGGTAATATTGGTTGTCCTATTAATATAGGGCTTCATTAATATTACAAGTCAATAAATAACACACGTTCCGTTATTATCTCCTGACATTTTCATCACCTGTTGGCGGTATAAGCCGTCGGACGGTAGCCCTTAAGTACTTAGCCCTAGTAGGCTCAATTAAAAGTATACTTAAAAAGAATATTATCTCTGAAATTAAACAGAGTACGTGTTGATAGTACTTAACTTTCTGAAGCCAACTTAATGAAAAACGATTATGTTAGGACGAGGTCGCATTATATGTAGATGTGCCCGAACACCGTCAGTGTTAAAAGCGTAGGAGTAACAGAAATTACTGTTTTGTGGAAAAAACAACAGGAACCGTGCTACAGAATGTTGCTTACAGGCTTACACCCGTTTGCATTTCTGATACATACGAATCGAATTGTGATTTTATTATAATATTATTATTTTGACGTGTTACGATTGCTGATACATTATTATTTAAGTATATCAATGTAACTACAATCACAGGACCGAGTGAATTGTAAAGCAGCTGGGTATTCAGTAAAGATTAGAGATGAACTTATTGGTAAGGCAATATTTTTTACATCTTTTTAAGTAACGGATAAACTCTCGGTTTTATTATCTTCTGCCTTGAAAATCATCATCTGCATCTGCCTAGCCTTTTCCCAACTATTTTGGAGTCGGCTTCCAGTCTAACCGAATGCAGCTGAATACCAGTATTTTACATGGAGCGACTGCCTATCTGACCTCCACAACCCAGTTAGTCCTGGGTAATACGATACCCTTTGATAAGATCGGGTGTCAGACTTTTGGGCCACTGACTACCTGCAACGACTGTCAAAGATCTAAAAATGACAGCCGGGACCAACGGCTTAACGTGCTTTCCGAGGCACGGAGGAAACTCGGTATGTAATGGGTGGTCAAGCATCCACGGACCAACCTAAATAAGCGTAGCTTAACCTAAAGATCGACCCGAGCGGCAGTTATTATTTAGCCGCGAGCTCCTCTGCTGCCTTGAAAATAGTTCACTAAAAACATTAAATTGTGATATATTTGATGAATTTGTTGACGGTTGTGGTCCTGAGTAGGAATTTTTAGCAGCATCGGTGATCAGTATATACCTGTAAATAAATAGGCTATGCCAAATTACTGGACAATATTTATTTAATTTTACAAATAACTAAGAGCGATATGAAATAGAAAGCCTTTAAAATATGTTACCTACAATATCTGTTTTGAAGAATTGTGTTACAATTGATTTTTTAATTTATCATAATGTGGTGTACAGATAAGTAAATTTTAAAATGCATAATGTGCCATATTGTTGCGGCATACAAGAAAGAAAAATATCTCTAATCTAATATCTGTATCGAACAAAATTAATAATCTTTAAGTATAATATACATGTAAAGAAATAATTATCAGTTATACCTAAATTAAAGTATTAAGTTTTGTGAAAGATTTTTATCAGTTTGTTCTGAAAACAAATAAAGACTGATATACCTAATGAGTACGAACTATGTACAGTGATATAAAGTACACTGAGAAGCGAAAAGTTGGTAAAGCACATTTACTAAATAACAAGATGTAAGTAACCTGGAAAATTTAAAGTCAATACTGGACAAAGCATTGATTAAAATCGTGTAAAATATTAACAGACATTATCTATAACTCTCACTTTCTCTATCTACTAAAAATACCCTACATTCACCTCATTTAGATATAAAGACCACAAACCAAAGATAATGTATATATTAAAATGCCGTATCTGTTTCCCTCCCGGTGCAATGTGTGTGTTAAATTTTGTGCCTGAGTATCCAGACGTTTTGAGAATGTAACGATTTGCTAACTAGATGTTCTGCTATACATACCATCTGATAGTTGGACGTTTTGCTACATGGACATTTTCCTAATTAGACCTTAGTGCTCATTAGACATTTCGCGCTGTTGGACATTTAGCTACTTAGAACTTCTGATCAAGAGGGAAATAAAATCCTATATCTAAAAATACCTTAATAAAATAATACTGTGAGGACGTTTCTTCACGTAGTATTTGGCTGCATATCAAATCCTAGATCCCTTACCCATATGTTTACAAAATATGTGTTTGTTTTAATATCACCAGAACTGTACTAACCTTCATTAGAAACTATTTGATTAAAATCAATAAATACCGGCTCTATTTTTCGTAAATCCAATTTATATTTACTTTCTGAATATTCTCATTAATTAATGCATGTAACAGCTAATAATCTGAATTTCATAAGTAGGTAGATCAAGTAAGTAGGTTGGTACCCAACTACTTGTCAGATAGCCTATCAATAAAATGTTTGTAAGTACAATTACGATCTAAAATTATTTGCATTATGTTATGCACGTTATTTGTTGTGTCTATTGTCCTAAAGTTATGCCTCCATTACTAGCACCTACGTAATAAAAATAACAAAGCCAAATTTTATTATTTAAAAGGTAATTAAAAAGTAGCTCTCCTTAAAATAACACAACAAGATATAATCTTAGGCCGTAGACTCGTCAGACATATTGACGTTAATAGAAAATGGTAAATATTAAACTAATAATTAATTACAACAATCCCAAAAAGGTGGTGACTTCGATCGCCTAGTTAGATAGGATTAAAGGCTATTAACATCTGTTTTATGGTGCACACGATTCTCACCTTTAAGTTCTATGTGATATTGTGTATAATGGCATGATTTTTTAGCTTATATTATTGAATAACATTCTGGAGCAAATACTTTACTACGTTTAAGTAACGAAACGTTAATATTTGACACCCTCATGAACTCATGGAAAAAAGATCAAGCTTAAATTTCAATACGTAGAACAAGGTTCTGTATTAATTTTGCGCCATGACTGATGAGAATATCATGGTGCCATTAAAATGTTTAAATCTTGACCTAACTATGACTTTTTAACGTTAAGTAACTCTTTAAATTACAAACAATATTTTTTATAAAATAATGGTTTAACATTTTACTCGCAAACCGCCTCAATCAGCTTTACCACAAGGTAAGCCTACAAATCCGACTTCCCGATTACTAAACAAGATACTAAAATAATTTAACATAAACGAAAAAGGAAAAACACTCACACCAATAAAAAAACGTCCCAATTGTAAATAGATGACTGGGTGACAGATGAATGGCCGGACGGTTGATCAACGAGTTATCCTTTGCGAGGTTCCGTTGTTACCTTTACGGGACTCCAAATAATATCAAGATGGCGCCTCTGTGAACAAATACGATCTGATAATGTTTAGGAGCAGGTAATCTTGACCCTTGCGTTAAATTTTGGGTCTTTATTCCTCACACATTTAGAAAAAAATACCCTAATAAAAATTCAATTTTAAGTGCTACGTATTTAGCGCTTTGGCAACAATTTACATGTGCTCGGCACGACTGCGATCTAAACTCTCAACCGACTATGGATTAAATAAGTATTTAATCCGTTTATCGTTGAGGGCGATCTGTGTGGCACTCAGCTGTTACATGCGTTTCCCCATTGCGATCTGACGATAGGCATTTCACACGACGTCAAAGTATATTTTCGTTGTTTTTTTTTTTCTGATAACTTGCGCGCCCATGACTGCTGTTCTATTTTTAAAAATCATAAGAATATGAGGCTAGAATACTAGAAGCCATATAAGTTGACGAAAGAGCAACAAGGTATTGATGTAGTTTGTAGTCAATGCTTATTAAATAATATGTCGTTTTTGTATAAGCCCTTACTGTTATTCATAAATAACACAAAATGTATTTATTTTCAGGCACGTCGAGAATACGGTCTATCAAGCAAGCTACAATCATATAAGAACAAACGCACATTGTTAATATGACTGTCGTACTTATTAGAACACAAATCTAACTTTGCCTACTATCTCCATTAAATTATTTACAGCTACTATGATTTAAAAGCGGATTTGTTCGCAGGTAGAAAGCACCAAGGACCTGTTTGTGTCGCTCGTCACGAGAACAGAAAGGCACATGTGCAATCCCCACAACAATTTTCCGTCTAATTGACCGAATGCAATTGAGCATTCAAGTTGATTCGATAGCAGTTAATAGTTAATAGCCTTCTGATACGGGTCCTTTGCTAGAAAATCAAACAAACTCGAAAGAAAATTGCACTGGGTAACCTGCCGTTTGTAAACACTTTAGCTTTTTAAAACACGCACGGGTTCCTACTTTACTTTTTGTGATCCCTTCCTTTTAATTAAATCTGTGCTGTTTCAATTTTGTTTAAATCAAAATGTTCTTTAGTGAGACGTTTGAGCCATGGGATCTTTTATAAAACAGCTACTGAAATTTATGTTCATTATTTTTAATTTTTGTTGCCACTGTTTGCTCGCATTTAATAAGCATGCATTGAAGGGGTCTATGGAGTTGGTTTTCAATACATACACACAGATTGTGCTTCAATCACCTAGAGAAACGGAACTTAATTATTATTATTTTTTGCCCCTGACCAAAACAGAGAGGTTTTATAAGATTTTTACGGATTTGAGTCTCCACCTTCTAGTGTTTTATAAGGATGTAATAAAATGAAATAAAATAAATAAACATTTGTATTATTTATGCACATTTTTAGAATAACCCTCTTTACGAGCATTATGTTGAAGTTGACTTTTAGATAAGTGTTCCTGCTTGCTTACTGGGAAATTCTGATTTCTTAAAAAAAAAATAGTTTTTTCAATTATTTACATGCATAATTTGACGCCTTGTGTTAAAAAAAAGTTTTCACTCACATAAATATTCTGTCCCTGGAAATCTTGAGCATAGATCAGTTCTACTAATTTGAGTGTTGTTTCATTTAGGTTTATGTGACTATCAAGTATCATGGAGATCTTAGTTTTGCAATCAACCAATTAATAATTATTAAGTTTTTCAACAAAAGAAAACATGGAGAAAATTGTGGCGGTAATTTTCCAAAATGCGAGATATTTTATGATTTTATTACGACTAAGTTATTTATTTACATATTATAAAGCTTTATTCATACATGTGTTTGGACGCCACATGTGTTTAGACTGAACGACCAATTCATCAGACGGTAAAGATAATTCATTGGCAGCTGACTTATCTATATCAAGGCAGTAAAATGTTGTCTGACGTTTTTACCTTCTAATATTGAAGTATTAATTAAAATTCAGTGACTCGATTGCACGAATTTTACTGATTTAATGAGGAACTTGAAAAATAATGCTTCAGTGAACATAAGGATATTTTAATATTTACTTTTTAGATCAAATATTTATGAATATCAGATATTTAATTTCAGTAAAAGGAAAAAATAAGGTGCATCTGCGAATTTTAATGTTGATGAAAATAGTTGTGGTAAAAAATGAATTACATATTAGATTCTGGGACTAAACCTAGCATGCAAAAGTGAACATAACCTAACCTAAAATATTTTCATTTTAATTCAATGACACTTAACTGTGAACATTAAAACAGACGAAATAAATAAACTAAAAGAAAATACTGAAAATGTTTCCACAAAAACAATGGTCGGTTTATTCTTAAACGGCATTGTTTTGACAAATTGTGTGTGAATGATCGAACGAACTTGTGCAAGTGTGCGGCTGTTGCGACGGACAGCCGATAACAAGGGCATCACGCGTTTTATCAATCATATGAATCTGTGAGAGATACGGTACGGATACAAATATATTTTTATTAATAAAAGAGTGTTGTCCTGCTACAGTGCAAAGGTCTCTCTTAGAATTTTAAGTATGAGTCGTTAATTTACACACGAAAAACTAATTTTAGTAGTTTTAATTTATCAGAGTTTATATAAAATATAAACTAAAAAAACTGAAAAAAAGACTGAATATTTTTTTCTTCACATCAATAGAAGGCATGAGAATCTAAAATAAAAAATAAAACAGGAAAAAAATCTATTGCATTTTAAACCAAACTTGAAGACTGCTGCACGCCAAATTCAACTTGGAGATTTATAATAGTAACATTAAAATTTCAGTGGTCTGTATACAAATCAAAGCTTGTCTCAAGTCAGTTAGTAACATATGCTATGATATCTGACTATTTACTCAAGTTTGTGGTGAAAATATTTTTTTATTTGTATTTTATTCTTTTTTTTTAAATTGTTTAATTGTGCATGCAGTGCTCTTCTTTAAGTAATGGGGCACTTAGACGTAAGTAAGTTTGAAATGTTTTACTATCTATGTAATAGTTTACTCATTGTTGAAGAGTCAAATAAAATAAATAAAAATAAAATTCGTACATACGAGTATTTTCGCGGCGTTCTCAAACTGTTGGTAAACAATCTCATTCGTTTTTAGGGCTCTGTACCCGAAAGATACCCAAAGGAACACTATTACTAAGCCTCCGCGGTCCGTCCGTCTGTCTGTCAGAGGGCTGTATGTCATGATCTGTAATAGGTAGACGGTTGTAATTTTCACAGAATTTGTATTTTTGTTGCCACTAGTACAACAAATAATAAAAATACATTAAAGGGGGCTCGCCTACTACAATGGCACGGAACCCTTCATGCGCGAGTCCGACTCGCACTTGGGCGCTTTTTCTACTACGACAGGGAGACATCGTAGGTCATTTCATCGCTCTCTAGGTAGGCACCTATCTTACCCGAAGAATGATAATGATTACTAAGTTTAAAAGTAGGTTGTAAATATAAAATTATAAGTATTGTTGAAAAGTTCAGACTTTTTTGGGTCGAACTTCACCTTCTCTTCATGGAATTCTTTTACCTACCGAAGAAAATAAAAACGCACATTTTAGGTTACCTTAGGCTAAGGGTAAATTAGGTTAGTTAACCTGCGTTTAATATGTTTTTGCCATTAGCCCGTCCCGTGTCTTCTCGGTGTTAGTTTTACCACCTTTATTAGGTATTATGCAAGCAAATTCCCATTTAAGTAATTCCCTTATAAGCATTTTGTCCCATATAGCTACGCAAAATAGGTCTACACTTTTTTTGCTTACGATGAATGCGGTATTGAATTATTTATGTGTAATTACTGCACACTTCGTACAAGGAATACATACATGAGCTACATATTTTTTACTATTTTTACTTTAAATACAGATGGAACAAATTGCTAATTGTTTAAGACAGTCCTTGTGTACATTCATCTTTATATGCTGGTAATTAATCATGATACGGGTAATAAATTATGGCGCTTGAGTACAACAATGGGTTTTTATTCTTCAATTCCTAGACTTAGGAACTTATCAAAGGGCCCGGCAACTCTCTTTTGCCTGCAGTAGGATGACGTTAATCATCAGAGCTACCTAAGTATTCCTGTGTCAAAGTATAAGTAGATAATATCTCGCTTTACATTTGGGGCGTCCTCGGCCACACATTGCATTCACAAACAGCATAATATCTATCTAGTAGGGGTCACACGCGGGCCGCTCGCTGTGGTGAAATCATAATCATTAATTCACCGGAATTTTGTGCGAACGCCAACGTCGTGCGTAAAGTGGATCCATTTATTTGGAAATCCGGTGGGAGGTCACTGCAAAAGTCCACAATAAAAGCCGGGTCCGGTAGCACAGTTTAATTGAGTCCTCCGACCTCATAATCCGCCTCTCGCCCCACCCGCTAAATGTTATTTATAAGCGAAACTCCAAACAGCCGCCGGCCGCCGCACCTACGCCGTGTATAAATTTTAGCCTATTGCAGCCCATACAGGCCGCCAGCCACTGGCGTGCTTCAGCAACGCGTCATTACTTTTACTGTTTTTCTTCGCGCTCGCTCTAATCTGGTAATTAATTTGCAGCGATTATTGCTATTGCCTTAGCGCTTGTTATTAAACTTGTCGATAATTTAAGATGGAACACGAATCTCAAATTGCGGCGTCGCGGCCGATTGCCCTTTCGCATACGCCTAGATTGTGTTTTGTCGGGAATAATTACTCGACGCGTTTCCATTCGATTTGTTAGCGATGTACAGTGCGCACAACGAACACCCGCGTCTCCATATCCGTGTGAGTTGTTCACTATTTATAAAAAAAATGCACACTTGTAATTTACCTCAAAATATTGATCCTGGTTTTTTACTTACGCTTGAGATTTTACTATTAGATTTTACTATCAACCTAAGTATTTTGTATAAATTGCAAATATTTAGGTACCCTTGGTGAAAATTTGTTATCTCTATTATTATAATAATAATATTCTAATAAGTATGTACTAAATTATGCTAGTGGCGTTGTATGCCCACCGGTTTGAAGTTTTTTCGTAAAGGTTAATTTGTGCAAAACTATTTTGTCCAGTAATTGCTGCCGGCTATAAAATATCTAATAACAGACCTGATGTTATTATTTATTTTTATAACAAATCACCTAGGCCTTTTTATTATTTGGCTATTAATCGTAGTGTTATCGCAATTTCATCAGGTGGACGGGCAATTAAACGAAATACTTACCTAGCAGATGACATTTTTATCCGTTACTTTAAGTTGTAAAGTTACATTAACATACTTTTACGCTCTGTCGGCTTCGAACGTTGCAGAATTAATGCCCAATGGACGTCGATTGAACATGTGGCGAGTCCATTGCTCGCATGGCAAGAGCCATAAATGAAGTACCCGCCGAGTATTAACTACTGGGAATTTGGCCATCGGAATTATCGGCGCAATCCGATAATAACCGCTTGACGATAATTGAATGGAAGCGCGTTAAATAACCATTAATTGTTGTCGCGAGCGCGATTGATATTTATCGTCGGTGCGATCTGTGGGCCCCAAGGTGCGGCCGGTGCATCTCTAATGGCGGCTCGCACACGTCCGCGCGTGTGTCACAGCCGACGCGTCATTTCGTCGTGTTCCGATAGCCACGCACGCCGCGAACCCGTTTTTCGTGACAACGTGCGTCACGCACACACCTCATTTCAATTTTACTACAAGAATCGAGCCGTTTTATCGCGCCCTACTCATATCGTTGTTTTCGCGAACGCTCAAATTCCAACCAAGTATACTTCGCTCGACATTCCGACGCCTAGTGTGACACTAGACATTAATACCCACATGACATATTGTATATTACAATGTAGACACATTATACGACGCTATGCTCCGCACAGCGCACCGAGCTCTGGTACATAATATTATTATGTCAGTGCAGTGTAATGTACTCTCGACGACACATTATCGTGATGTAGAAAGGTGTCTGTATCTTAAAATAAAGGAGCATTTCTGTGGAATTATTACTTTTAAAGTTTGCTCGAGTTGTTGGTGTTCCGTACTAGCAGAAACAAAGAATGAATTTGTGGTTATCATCCCTATTCTGAAAAGAGAGTGAACTTTGTGCTCGACTGTAAGGCAGACGAACGTTCAGTTCAGTGAGACAATTTTTCCGAAGCAGCGCTGCAAAGCGCCACATAATATTTCCAAGGAATGGCGCTTGAAGATTTATGTTTATGATACGCATAATAGTGGCGTCAATTGAAAGCTGGCGGCGAAGGAGACGACCCCTTTTGTGTTCCGTCTCGATGCGTGGATGTTTTGTGATGTCTCCACCCATTACTGTGATATTTAAATAGCGCTTAAGGGCTATTATGACTGACCATTCAGAAAAAATGTGTTTCGAAACGTTATGGCTACTGCCTTTACGCTTTACGACCGGGATAAGCTCAAGATATTATATAGGTAAGCATATTTAATTATGATGTTAGAGGCGTACGAGGAGGAGAAAGTAATTCCTACTCGAGTAGCGACTTAAAAATGAGAAAATTTGTTGTTTAATGGTTCGACCTCGCCGAGTGGTCAGGTGGAGTGAGCACGCATGGAGTGCGCGCCCGCGCATCCCGCGAAGCCCCTCGCGCACCCTTGCTCAAATTAAAATACGACTCCCGTTCGTCAAGCGTCTAAAAAGAAACAAGAGTGGCGTTTACAGCCCAATCATTATAATGATCGGTTATCGATTTGCTGTATGGCGTGTTTTTCTAAAGGACCAAAATTTAGTGCGTCCGATTACGCGCCGCTGCGCTGGCCGCCGGCTATTCCGTAATCTATTCCTACCGTCGTCGTCACGATATCGTCGACTTATCTTCGTCGTTCACTCTTATAATTTTGGAAAATTCATATAATAACATCTGATAACAATCTAATTATTATAATGTCCTCTTTAACATATCCCGTTGGTCGGGGCGAAATTGGAACGAGAGACGAACCTTCGGGACGGGGTAATGCCTACGCTAATGTAATGGAAATTATGAGATCATCTTTATGCCTTTCAACTGTGCTTTTAAAATAAACACATTACTTTGACTTTAGCGTCGGTCCCGGTGAGTTTATAGCGGGGCATTCATGTGAACCACGCTTTATATTCAAATGCACTGTCCGCACAGGTAGCTAATGATTTACAATTAAAATAATTTGAAAATGATGTAGACAGCTTTTATTAGTCGTTATTAATGTCCATGAAAAGACGAACAGAGTTTTTTAGGATGGAATAAGTAATCAGCAAAATAGAGGGTTACGTATCAAATATTTATAACGAGTATTGTACACAAAGTGGCTAAGTGCTCGTCAGTGGAGTCACGGTGCCCTGTACCGTGGTTGCTAAACCGCACCCGTATTTTATTCTTATACTTAACAGGACGGCAACACGGTCATCGCATTCGAAGCATTAGTGTAGGTATCCTCACACTCGAAAATCTAGATAACACTATTCTGTTACGATAGCTCTAAAGGTGGTGCATCACTACAGTAAACTCAGTTTCACAAAAATCCTTGGTATTTTTAACGCAACACTGTATTATATATAGGTATTTTTTTATAAATTTTGTCAAAAGACTAAAACAAATAACCGGTTTTTGGGAGCCTAAAGTAAAAAATTACTGTCAATATTACCTAATAAATTCCTTAAACCTAAGTTATTTCTTGACTAAAACAGTGGGTCTTTTAAGTTAAGTATTTTTTAACCAGTAGGTACCGCAGTGTGGTTGTCGGTTGATCTTCTCAAAGCAGTCCGTGTTGCATTTAATCAGGTTTAAATAATGAATGATTGACGTGGTGAAGACAATAAAACCATAATAAAATATCAACCCAATATAATATACCCAATTCAATTCCATATTCCAATTACAACACTTGGAATTTTCCTGGATATTGCCATAATCGGAACAACCTAAGTATAACTCTACAAAAAAGATTTTTTCCGCAGGCTCTAGTTCCTGCAGCTGGAAAAACAACTTTAGATGTAGAAAATTCAGTCCGTCGTGCTCGAATTATCCTCTCTAGCCATCATCAATATGTATGAAGGCAGACAACGAATCGCTATGAAGGACAAGCGGTCGCGCGGACACTGTCGAATCAGCCCTCGTCCGAATCTCATCAAATATTGACGGGAGACTGAAAGCTTCCCATCGGCTATATACCTACTTACGCATGTGTATGTATACCTTCATCTCTAGTCTGCGTGCATGACAAGGCGCATACAAAATGAGACCACGCCTCAGTCCAATTATATTTAGATATAAACATATTATTTAATGTATTCTGATTAGAGTGACGGCTTCTATTTGGGATCAAGTGTTGCCAAAACAATAAACAATCTAAATGAAAGGGTCAATCAGCCAATGAATGCATACAATTTTGAACGGATTTCCCCTCATCAGATTTAATTTATTTGAGCAGGTTGACAAATGATATGTATACTATTATGCGACTGTTTAATAGTTTGGGTAATGGACGAAATGACAAATTTTGAAGTGAGGAAGGTTCGTGTAGATATAATCAATGATGTAGGTTTGTGGATCGGCTGATGCTGATTTGCTTTTAAGCAATAATAATGAGTACTTAAAAAGGCCATTAACATACATTAACTGGCGCAATTAAGCAGTGATAGCCTAGTGGTGGGACCGTCTGTTGCCAAGTCATAGGTCTCAAGTTTGACTTCAAGACGAGCACCGGTTCAAGTACGTATTGTAGAATTATCATTTGCTTCGGTAAACGACAGCATCGTGAACAAAACAGCATGCATGAGAGATATTTCTCGGCGGCATGTAAAGCCAAGTCAGAGGCCCATGTGCGGATTAACAAAATTTGATTCCAGGTTAGGCACTAACCACCCGATAAAGAAGAAGACTGACGCAATTTATAAGTAGTTAACTGATCTGAAACTTATCTAGGTAGATCATCCTTATTTTTTTATCTAGATCATCCTTACGAGTATTTTTTTTGCGAACATAAGCATACCAACATCTGTTAGACAGGTAAAGCCTTAAGTTGGTAATATTATAAAGAGATATAAATTTGTATGTTGAATCTTCGAAACTACTTCTTCTTTCACTAACGGGAAGCTACGTTATTCCCGAGTGTCATAGGCTACATTTAAAACGTTCCCGTGTGTTAATTGCCATACATAACGGGAGGGAAGTCGCGAGCAAAAGCTAGTGTTTAATACATAACAAGTTATGGGTCGACTTAAGCAAGTATTTAAATGAAGATTCAAAGGGTAAACCTTTTATTACTGTTATATATCTGAAATACAAAGACTATTAATTGTATTTAGTTTAGCGTGGATAGATTCAATAAAACTGGCAAAGACGAAAATCAATACGTTTGAATTTATATTAATAGACTACAAGCGCTATAATCTATCTAGCGTTTCAAATAACGATAAAAATAATTTAAACAATAAACTTGTATTAATCCGGAAAATCAATAATTTTTCACAACATTAACGTGCTTGGGCATGTACTCGATTCAATATAATATTATATAATTATGTAACTTAACCGTACATTCTAATCACGAACTTCAATTGCTAGAATACCTAGCCCGTTTTGTTTTAATATGAGATAATGAGCCCTTAGAAATTCAAAGCGGTGCCTAATAGGCTTATAATTTTTTTAAATTCTGGAACTTTCCGACAGGCACGCGATCGCTGACAAGTTTGCAATGAGGACTTCAGACGAGTTGGCTATGCCTTAGTCTTGTGCATACATGCAAACGCTGAGCTGAACCCAACACTAGGCCTTCGTCCGTCCTAGGGCTAGTGGGTCTCTACTTAAGTACTTAAATAACTAGAAATTATACCGGCCATCAACTGCCTCGTTTGTCGAATGGTCGCAAGCGCGAGTGCTGAGCACGAGGTCTTGGGTTCGATTCCCGGGTCGGCCAAAATGTTATCGGGTTTTTCCCATTCATCAGGAATTTCTCAGTAGCAATCTTGGAGTCTGTATTTGTGCCCGGTTGATGGCAATAGGTAACTTAATCTTAACTGGTGAAATGTGGGTTTTACTATTAGGGACACCTCTGCCTAACCCTTCAGGGACTACAGGCGTGAAGTTATGTGTTATGTTATAAGTATAACGGCCATCTACGGCTTTGTACGATACAAAACATACGCAAGTCTGTTAGTTGGTATCACACTTTAACAGCACTTCAGCAAAAACTTTGCTAAAGATTGGGTTAAGTAGTTCTTGTATTTTATTTATGGGCTTCCTTATCTTAAATTGCATTGATATTTTTTTATAGGAACTTAAGTTTATTTATGACTTTTGGTTAGCTAACTTAAAATCTATAACTCATAATTTTCTTGCCCTTGTTTCAATTCATTTGGAGTCCGCAGCATGTCTTCTTCTTCCAAACTTCTCTATTACTCGTCATATCATCCACAGCTTCACACAGTCCATCCATCGTTTCTTTGGTCTTCCTCTACTCTTATACCCATCCACTTTCAGAATTCCTCTTACGTACTCATTTCTTATTTTATCCATTTTCTTAATACCATACATCCCCCTTAGCATTCTTAACTCAGCCATCTGCATTCATCCATTTTGTGGCCCGATGCAATGTTCTAATCCATACAAGACATCACGTCTAACCATTGTTTTATAAATCTTCCCCTTAGGTTTAAGGGGAATGCGGGAGTCGCAGATTGTTCCCGTGACCTGCAGCCATTTCATCTATTCCATTAAAATCAATAGGTATCGAGGATTAAAAATTCAATTACAAATGGCATGGCCAAATATTATACAAGTACCTTTCCACATTTTATTCTGAACCAACAAAACCTATCCAGATTTTCAAAATAGGTAAACAGACAGTTTTTAAAGATACATTTGTAACATAATTTTTGTCTGTAACCGATATTTAGTAAAACTGCAACACCTAAGTGCCGTTTAAATGAACTGCAGTTTTGAGAATAACGCGTTACCCTTAATTTAAGCCAAAACTTTTCTTTTTTGATTTTCTTAATTGATCCAGTAGGTAGGTAGGAAATATAAAAAATAACTGTCTTAAAAAAAAATATGACGTATGGTCCCAAAACAAAATATCAATAAGTGAATAAAAATAATAATCAAAACATTAATAGGCAATGCCATTACGCTGTATCGTACAGCACTTCGCTTATAAATCCCCTTAATTGTTTTTCAGCATGTAAGTAGTGTAAAGTGTATAAGATAACCGATGTCAAGCCGAGCCATATTAACAACTGGCTACGTTACTTTCACCCCCCTCTTGAAACCATCTGATATCGCCCACATAAAACATTAATCCGAAACCCTCTCTTTGCTCAACACTCTTCATTTGACAGATTGGACTAAATTACTGAAGCTTTTTTATTTAATTTGAGGGTAACAGCAATCGTAGGAGTATTTCTATTTGATAGCTTGTTTGTTCTGTCTCGCTGAGATCGCTCTCCGTCCAAGTAGTTTTTATTGGAACTTTTGTTGACCGAAGCAGTCAAGCGTTGGCGGAGCTTTGGCCCCTTTGTACACAGTGACATAATATTGCTTATATTTGATTTGATCAGCCCTCCGGACGGCACAGGAAGCCCCGTTATTGCTCTTGCCCTCGCGTTTTATTAGCTTATAAACGCTCGTTACTTTTCTTAACAAGTGTCTAATTTATTGCTAGATTTAATTAGCGATGCTCGTCAAAATTCAATGAAAATGTAGCAAAAACTGTAATGTTCCGGTACATACTGAATATTGTTGTTTAACCAAGAAGTTATTTAGATCAAAGTTAAGTTCTTATCCTATCTTTTTACTTTATTGTCTTTTTAGGTTATTGCGCCAATCTTATTTCCTAAATCATGTAATATTTTAAAAAATACTATGGGTTGCCACAATATCATCAATTCATCATTCAAAATAAAATCGACTTAAAATTTGCGTGACTTCTGCATTAACGAGAGAATATATTTCTAATTGGCGGTAAAAGCACATGTAGGTAGTATAGGTAGGTACAGACGCAGGCACATCAAGTTATTACAATCTGTCAATTTTCTTTAATAGATATTCAACTTTATCTCTAAAGTATTAGGTTAAAGGTTGGTTGGGAAAATCTGACAGTTTCGGGTAGGTTGACCTGCTGGCGTCTGTACATCAAATGATCATAATATTTACATTGTTAAAACATATTTAAACATTGACACATACAAACGTTCAATTATGCGCAACTATTCTCTCTATCACACTAATAGATGCATGACTAATGGCTTTGTACATAGTACTGACAGCAGGACAATTATTATATAAGTATCTATGTCACTGGCAATCTATATAATCAGGTATTCTATAGAATACCTAGGCATTCTGTAGAATGCCTAAAATGGTCAGGCAAGGTATGAAGTAAAATTTATAACGTGCATTGTCTAGGATTTCTATACAATATCGAACGTTCAGTCGGCAATGTGTTCGATACGCGGTTGTCGTGATGGTGGGAGTGACTTTGGTAACTTCGTTAAGCCATTTGATGCAACCAACTTGGATGTAGCGCTCGCCGGCCGATCCCGCTTTACTTATCGCTCGGTACGCTCACTAGGCTCGCGCGCGTTTTTTCAGTTCTAACCCAACCCATTATTAAGTTGGGGTGCCCTAGTTATGTTAATGAGATCATTTGCAGTCGCTCACACTAGTTTCCCCGTAGTATTTCAGTAAGCAGGTAATTAAAAATAAAATGAGTGTGTCACTTTATTTTTTAATATAAATTCGATAGATTCTTAATTTTATACTGAATTTGTTATCCTCATTTCATTCTACACAATGCCTAGGCAGGGTATATAATGATAAACAATAGATAGCAAATTTTATACATTGCCTAGCTCGGCATTGAATAGAATGACTAGGTATTCTATAGAATGCCTGAATTATATGCTTTGCCGGTTACATAAACATATGAAAGGTTTATGTAATGCTCCACGTATATAGGCACAGGTTAATATTGTTCATAAAGAATCGGGGTAGTGCGCGGCGTGATTATCGAGCGGCGTGCGATTGATATCAAAATCACAATTTCATACCTAAATATCGTCGTTATCCATAATGACATAGTGTGTACGTGTGTTATCTTGGACTATTACTAATTACACGTGTGCACGCAAGCAGTGATAGCGCTGTTTATACAAATATGGCGGTCCAATAAGCGGCTCTTTGTAATTGTAGCTCAGAATAATCGCGACGTGTTCGCCCCGACAACTGCTTACTCTAATTTCACTTGTTCGTTATATCGACGAGGATGGTTTTATGAATTTTCTTACAAAACTCTTTTGATTAACGATTATATTAACACAATTACCTATTAAGACCACCAGAAACGATATCGCTACCGCAAAAAAATTAACAGTAACAAGGCAACTGCTGACAATACCCTGAATTAGGAAGATTATTGATTAGTATAGTTAAAATTTCCTGTATAATCATCATTAGGTATTATTATCAGCCATTGGACTGGCTTCTATCATACCATATCTTTATTTAAACAACCTCTAAAATGATAGTTAACAGTTTACACGCATGAGTCAGAGCTTTCAGCTTGCAATGCAACCCACAATTCCCATGTAAAATTGAAGGCCAACAAAGGTACAAGACTTGTCTCTTTGAAGACCTCGCTCTGTTTAAAGAAAACAAGTTGGTGCACTCAAACGGAGCGTCATAGGTGAAGTGGGGTCCAGTGTGTGCACAGTATCTTATGCTATTATTTCTAAGTCAACCCGGCCCCAATGTTTAACCAAATCTGTTTACGTCCCCGTTCCCTTTAGTCTTTCACCGCCTAAACTACACTCATATTTATTAAATAAAGAAATTCATATTTGTTATATCAAGAAGGCTGAAGTGCCTTGTCTGAACCCACTCTTTCATCTCTATTCAATGGGCCTACGTCGTGTTTGCTCTTTATACAAGTTTATGTATACATAGTGCCCGAATGGATGAAGTTTCAATGAAGTAATTATGGCTGGGGGGTTAGTGGCAATCACAAAGATTTAAATAGGTACCTACTATCTAGAAAAAAACAAATATGGTTAATTGAATTCAGACACATATTTAGATATTAAAATCAGTATTATTTTATTATAAAATTAGTTGTGTTTTTACTTTTATCTTACCGTCCGAGCTGATCTATATCTAGATATCTCGGCTAATATGCATGATATAATTATGTAAATATCATTTATAGCCTTTACCCACGAATAATGCATCTTTTTATATATGAAAACAATTTTAGAATTGGATCATTGGTTCCAGAGATTACCCCCTACTTAAAAACTTACAAACTAACTAACATGAACAAATTTTACCTCTTTATAATATTAGTTTAAATCAGCCATAGTAAAATCGGTGCTCTAATAATTTCTCGTCGGCTCCGCTTCGAATAAAAAACGAAGCAATAATTTGAGCCTTCTATTCTGTAGATACAATTAGACATCATTATCACTGACGTAATAAATATCCGGAATGAGAATAGAGGAAGTGAACGAGACTCGTCTATTCATAATATAAACACAAAATAACGACGAGTTAAACAAGACGTTACGATTAACAAATTGTGCCGATCACGTCGTTACTTTGATCAACGGAGCGTTAACTCGACTCTTCATAATATGTTCACTAATTATTTTCACGAAGTAATTCGAGAGTATCTCCAGTCGGACGCGACGATGCCGCGATGGGCGCGTCACAGAGATGCTTAGATTAAGCGGATGCCCCTGATATTATCTTACCGCTCTGCCCTAGAAATGGAATTAATTTGCATTCGTTTAAAAATAAACGCACAAGAAAGCGCTCCACTTGTTAGGTGTGCTCTCAAATCGACCGAGTAACTATCTTTTTAACTGTTAATTAGCTTGTGGTTGTCGTTGAGTTACTCAAATCTACAGAACATTCTAATATTGAGTTTTTTACCATGAACACTGAACAGGTATCATCATCTGCCTAATCTTTTGCCCAACTGTGTTTGGATCGGCGTCCAGTCTAACCGGATACAGCTGCATACCAGTGGCGAAGGTTCCATACTCGATTCCTACCGGGTTCCCCCTGAAAAATGGCACAGACAGTATTCTATAGACCAATTATATCACATTAAAGATATGTAGTCCGGCTTACCTCTTACAAAAATTGACCCTTGCTACTGCTGCATACCAGTATTTTTTAAATTTGTACCTTGAACAGATATGTTGACCAGGAAATAGAAGGTCACAAGGCCCCTACGTCAAACGAAACCAATTTAGGAAAGTAACTTGTGACGTTTTAGTGACAAGTTTGCAACTTAAGTTTATTCAAATTCTTGTTGACTATTTATGTACTCGTATTTTCAACTTAATCGTATATCAACAATATATTAACGTACAATAAGTTGATTTCAGGTTGAATAAGGCATGAAATGTCAAACACTTCATGACTTTTTCAACTTGGAATTAAACTTACTCCGTGTTGCTATACAAACTGGACTTTATAAATCCGGACTCAGTTGTTTTTCCAAAAACACATTTTTATTTACATGATTCAGACTGTTGGTAGTCGAGTTATGCGTAGTACCTAAGGCCTAGTGAAGTCAAATACATATGTTAGAAGTAAATAATTAGAAATACTTTCTTAGGTATGGCCGAAACAAATATTTTCACCAAGTAGCATAGTTAGCTTCAAGCGTAGAAGAGTAATTTGCCGCGCAGTAAGAGGACGTATATGTCCCACAAACTATGGTACCTATACTTACTATCGTGTCCTGTAAAGGGACTGATGGACGTGGCGACCAAACTCATAGCCAAGTTCTGGACCCATTCAATTTAAATTGATTTAGAAGAAGAAATAAGAGGACATGTTGTTGTTGTAGTTGCTCGTGGGCAGCAGCGGGGCGGGCACCGGTGGCGCGGCCACCTCGCCGGACGGCGGGTCGAGCTCGGCGCCGCCGCTGTCGCCGGGCGGCTCGGCTGTGGCCGGCGCGCTTTCGCCCGGCGCCGGCAGCCACGCTAGCACGCCCGCCGCCTCATGCTGCGACACGCCGCGCCCCATCATCACAGACCCCGTCTCCGGCCAGACCGTCTGCTCCTGCCAGTACGACGGGGCCAGACTCGCCCTCACCTCTTATCCACGCCTCTCCAGCGCCGCCGTCGGTGTCTATGGAACACCCTACCCATCGACAGATCAAAACCCCTACCCCAGCATCGGTGTCGACAGCTCAGCGTTCTACTCACCGCTGGTATGTATTTTTATTTTCCACTAAAACTCCTAAAATGTCATCAACACCTTCATTTTGAATTCAACTCCTACGAGTTACCACAGACGAAAACATGACATTCTAGGCTTTTTAGATAATCATAATTGAATCTTAAGTCATGTCACGCAGAACAAGTATTAAGATTCAATATTTAATGTTATTTTATCTAACGAACAAATTGCTGTCGATGTTTATATTAGCTAATTGAGAAATATAAGGCGCTGTTCTTCGTGATAATCCTGCTTCAAACGTCATAGTCGGATATATCAGTAATTATGATACAGTTTATTTCATAGTCGCCATTACTTGACTCAAGCTGTTTACCTCCTAAAACAGAACGAACAGACTGCAAATTGGTACGAATAGGTCGTTTGCCGTTTGCCCGTATACGAAGCAAGGTTTATCGCTCTCGACTGCGATACAACGTGTTTGGCTGTTCTGCCGTGGCGTGCGAGCCACCGGCGAACCGGTCCGGGCGCGCTGGGCCAGAAAACCACCGACACCTCGCAGACCCAGCCGCCGCCGCTGCCCTGTCACGAAACATTAATATTTAAACTTAAAAATAAATTCAAAAAACGACCGCCATTATTATACCAATTACACTCTATCTCAGTTCAGTTCTTACTTTTACGTTGTTTGAGATGACATGAAATTTCTCGTTCTGTATTTTCCTTCTGCCATTTTAAAATTATGACAGTTGGCGAATGCGTTTTTCATAAATTGCAATAAGTATCCAATTTGTGGTGAACCGAAGAATGGTTGGAACTGCTACTCGGTTAACACCTTGTCTGAGCAAAGGGGACAAATGGGCGGTCGGTTTATGCGGCACCCATACCCTTATAAGGTACTATAGTCGCCAAAGAATTGAACATACCCGAGCTACCGCATGCTTGGAACAGGCTTAGCAGCGTAAGGCTTTCAGAATAATCACTATACGTAAAGCATTAATTTGTTGTCACTATTTTATTTCTTTCACTGCGATAAATTTTACCGATTCTTCGTTTTATTAAACAAGTCCCGTGAAACACATGTGAAATCCGCTAAGCCCGGAAAATCCTATTGAACGAATCATCCGTTCTTTTTTCGTTTTTCGAGAGGAAGTTGAAAGGGCTTCATCGCGACCCGCAAAACATTCATAACGGAAGTTTTCACTAAAGATATGAGTGACGCTTGGCAAGATTATGACATTAAAATGTCTTTTGAATGTTTTTCGTCACGGCTGTTCATATAACATGAGTCTTTTGTACAACATGTCATCCAAAATGTGAAATGGCGTTGATATTTTCAGTGTCCCCTTTTTTGATGTTATATTCAACATTTTAAATCAAATAAAAATTTAAAATTGATTATTTCGATTTTGTTTCTCAAATATCGAAACAATTAAGAATTTTTTGATAGTTTTTTGGTAGTTTTGTATAATATTAAACTTCAACTTCATAAATCTTCTTAGTAGAGCTTAATGGTTAAGTAGCATAACACAGTGTTGAACGATAATTCGTTCATAATATTACTCAAACTTCATTGAAATTATACATTTTGAGTACGATGCGAAAATCTAAAAAGTTGAGTTCATTCAACTCATAATTATAACATAATGTTGTTGTTTGCTGGTAATTGTGGATGCATCCTAAACCGCCGGCCGGCACTGAGATCTCTATCTGTCATTTATTTAACGAAGTTGGTACGTAGGTACGCTCTGTGACCCTGCATGTTTAATAACAGGTGTTTAAATGTATGTATACTGTCATTGTGTGTCCCTGTTCATACCTAACTCACGACAAGCCCGGCCGGTTCCGTGCAAGCGACGATTTAGCGAACAATGACGACGCTCCACCGCAAATACACTTGTGTCTGTTTCTGGCTATGTAAGTCTTCAGATACCCACAGACCAAATACAGCCGTAAGTTCAGCACAACAGGGTGTGGTATCGTTTGACCCTCTTTTAAACCGTTGCGGGGGAAAATATTCAACTGCCATTTTTGTACACGAGCAACTCCGGTGGCGGCGTCTGTTCGACTTGCGACTTACAATACGAGCAGCGCCATCTATTGTATGAGTTTGATCTATATATATAAAATTCAAAGTCCTGACTGACTGACAGAGATATCAACGCACAGCCCAAACCGCTGGTCCTAGAGCAATGAAATTTGGAGTGTGTATTCTTTGTGAAGAGTAGGTATCCACTAAGAAAGGGTTTTTCGAAATTCTACCCCTAAGAGGGTAAAATGGGGTGTTGAGTTTTCTATGAAACTTTTTATTCTCGCTGTCGATGGACTTGAAAATTTGTGTACCTACTCTGCAGTTACAATTATGAGAAACGTGTATCAAAGTTTTTCCAAAATCATCCCTCAATATGAAATTCAAAGTCCTGACTGACTGACTGATATATCAACTTACAGCCTAAGCTGTTGGTGTTAAAGACATGAAATTTAAAGGGTGTATTCTTTGTGAAGAGTAGGTATCCACTAAGAAAGGGTTTTTCGAAATTCCACCCCTCAAGGGGAGAAATGGGGTGTTGAATTTTCGGTAAAACTTTTTATTCTCGGGTCGATTGACTTAAAAGTCTACACACTCTTCAGTTAAAACTATGATAAATTTATATCACAGTTTTTCCAAAATCAGCCCCCAATATAAAATTCAAAGTCCTGACTGACTGATATATCAACGCACAGCCCAAACCACTGGCCCTAGAGAAATGAAATTTGGAGGGTGTATTCTTTGTGAAGAGTAGATATCTAATTAGAAAAGGTTCTTCGAAATTCCACCCCTAAGAGGATAAATTGGGGTGTTGAATTTTCTGTGAAACTTTTTACTCTCGGGGTCGATTGACTTGAAAGTTTGTGTACATACTCTGCAGTTAAAATTGTGAGAGATGTGTATCACAGTTTTTCCAAAATCATCCCCCAATATAAAATTCAAAGTCCTGGCTTACTGATATATCAACGCAGAGCCCAAACCGCTGGTCCTAGAGAAATGAAATTTGGAGGGCGTATTCTTTGTGAAGAGTAGGTATCCACTATGAAAAGGTTTTTCGAAATTCTACCCCTAAGAGGGTAAAAATGGGTGTTGAGTTTTCTATGAAACTTTTTATTCTCGAGGTCGATTGAATTGAAAATTTGTGTACATACTCTTCAGTTAAGAAGAGATTAATTATGAGAAACGTGTATCACAGTTTTTCCAAAATCATCCCCCAGTATGAAATTCAGTCCTGTTTTTTTTCGGTTTTTTCGTCATGGGTGTCATTTTCGTGGTTTTTGGGGCCGCCAATGACGAAAATGAGGTCAAAATATAAAAATTCAAGACGACGCCCATGAAGATTTTAGGTTTTTTCGTCATGGGTGTCATTTTCATGGCTTTTGGGGTCGCTGATAACGAAAAATGTATGCCAAAAAATGTGTGTGAATGTGGCCAAAATGTAAATCGATGATGGCGCCAGCAAAAAAATTCAGTTATTTTGTCATGAGTGTCATTTTCGTGGTTTTTGGGGTCGCTGATAACGAAAATGAGGTCAAAATGAAATTCAGGATGTCACCGATGAAAATTTTTGGTTTTTCTTCATGAATGTCATTTTCGTGGTTTTTGGGGTCGCTGATAACGAAAATGTGGTCAAAATGAAAATCCAAGATGGTGCGGACGAAAATATTTGGTTTTTTCGTCATGGATGTCATTTTCATGGTTTTCAGGGTCGCTGATATCGACAATTAGGTCAGAATGAAAATTCTAAATGGCACCAACCATTTTTTTTTGATTTTTCATCAGGGTTATCATTTTCATAGTTTTTGAGGTCACTGATAACGAAAATGAGGTCCAAATAAACATAGGAAAAAAAAACAATTCTCATTTTTTTCTTCGGTTTCCCCTGACTCAATTTTCACTCTTCGGCACTGGTACCTACCAGTGGCAAAGGGTCCACTTAGAAAGGGTTTTTCGAAATTCCACCCCTTTTTTTTTGTTTTTTTGGAGGGTGGGAAATCATCAAATGACCCCTCCCGCTCTGGGCGGAGCGGAAGGGAGTGTCAGACTCTTACTGACTAAAAATCACCCTTGTTCCTTCTTTGGCCCTTTATGTTCCAGGGCCACGATATCTCTTTCGAACAGTCCCGCAGCCCTGGTAGGCATCGGTCCTTGCGGGCCCCTCCCGTTTGCTGACATCTCTTTGAGGCGCGCGTGAAACACGAACGCGCCGTCGACACGGCCTGTTGTCATACGACGGACGGACGGCGAGCTAGCCCATTACTCACCGTCCACAGGCCCGCGCCTACGGTGGCCGAGACCCATCACGGCGTGGCCCCCGACGCCCGGTGCTTCTCCTCCCGCGGCGGCTGGGACGTGAGGCTCTCTCCCTCTCACGTTCCGCCGCCTCCTTCGCTAGCATGACTGCTTCACAGGAGGAGGCGACGGCTTTCCATTCCCTCTCGCCCCGGACCATGGCTTGAACTAGGGCCGGACGCGAGAGGTCGTCGCCGCCAATGGCCGCTACGAGGACACGGCGGTGCTCCACCCAAGCGGAGCAGACCTCCACGGTGTGCTCCACCGCGTCCTCCGGGTGATCCTCGCAATGATAGCACCGAAATTCCACCCCTAAGAGGACAAAATGGGGTGCTGAGTTTTCTTTGAAACTTTCTATTCTAAGTGTCGATAGACTTGAAAGTCTACATACTCTACTTACAGTTTTTCCAAAATCATCCCGCAATATTAAATCAAAGTCCTGACTGACTGACTGATATATCAACCACTGGTCTTAATGACATGAAATTTGAAGGATGTATTCTTTGTTTTGAAATGGGGGTTGAATTTTCTGTGAAACTTAATATTCTCTGGGTCGGTTGACTCAAAACTTAATGTACACATCACTCTTCAATTAAAATTATGAGACACGTGTATCACAGTTTTTGATATAACACGATATAGTTTAGAAATATTTTTATTTTCATTTTTTAATTTACGACCCAAAAGTGGCTCCCCTGTTTAAAATTAATTTATGCGTCCGTCTTTGAATCAATGACTTACATATATGTACCAAATTTCAACTCCATCGGTCCGGTAGTTTCAGAGTAAATTGGCTGTGACAGACGGACAGGCAGACAGACAGACACGTGAGTGATCCTATAAGGGTTCCGTTTTTCCCTTTGAGGTGCGGAACCCTAAATACTAATATTACATATATATCTTACATAAACTATTTATTAATGCGAAAGTTTGGATGAATGGATCTTTGTTACTCAATCACGCCAGAACGGCTGATCAGATCTGGATGAAACTTGGCACAGAGATAGATTATAGTCTGATACAAATAGATGTAGATTACTTATTATCCCAGAAGTAGGCAAGATCCCGTGGGCAATTCCCGAACTGCACGCGGGCGAAGCCGCGGGCAAAAGCTAGTAATCAATAAAGGGGGTTTGTTTGTTAAACCGCATTTAATGACACACATAATTCTTCATTATGATTTTGTAGTTTCACGATGAAAATGTTTCAGCATGGAAACAGATTGAGATAATTATAAAACTTTGTTAGCAGAACGTCATAAAATGCGGACTAAACAAAACAAACTGACAATTTAAAAACAATATTTTCTTTCTAGATTGCAACTTAAGCTTTTTTTTTATTATCGGTCAAAGAGTTAGAAAATTTCTGTAATTTTCTGTTTCCATTTTGTATCTAATATTTAAAATAAATTATGAGCATAACTAGCGGCAAGTAGGTATTGCCATAAACACCTACCAATCTGATCCTTCGATTAATGCTAAATTAATCTAAATTTCGATCTGGATCCCGGGACATATCAAATGAATACGTTATTGGATAAGCTTCAGGGTGGCTCAACAGTGCTATTTAACATTTTAATCATTTCTACCAGTTATTTCAAAAGCAGGTTAACATAAATGTTGTTTTATTACTAGATTACAAGCATCGGGCGCTACGCAATTAATTTTTATGTAGACACAATAAAACGAATAGTGTTTCTCCTTTGAAGATAAACGCATAAATACTTCATAAAACGTGATAAAAATGTTAATTAATATTTAAGAAACTGATGGCGAATCGTGAAGGCAGGCAATAAAATCTCTCATCAGTCGCTCGAGAGCATGTGCAGCAGCATGTGTCCTGCTACATATACGTTTATCACACGTTTATTGCAAACGGAAACCTCATGCAGGCGACCCCTTCTCCCATACAGCATTATAGCCCATTGATAGACTTATGACACGACGACCTAAATTAACGAGCGGGGAGCGACACATCAATAAGAACTGTATCAAACATTCACGCCAGCTTCTTAGTTCATAATAACAGTTCGAACAGATTAAAGTATCGATAAGTTAACAGAAGAAACGTAAAACGACGAAACGCGCCTTCGCCGTGCTCGGTTATAAAAACGTAACAAAACGCCAATTTAAATACATCACTAATCTTAAGTCAAAGAGAATAAGTTTAGAAAAAGAGACCAGAAATTCAATTAAAGCAGGGTATCGGAGCAGGATGCAAGATGCGCAGGAACTGTGTGAGACTGAGAGGGAAAAAATAAATAAAAGTCAAGAGAAATCAGGCGAATTGAGAATAGCCATTAAGGTGTTAATGAGGGTCTTATTAAGCCGTCTCCTCCCCGTGGGTGGTCTGCCTGTAGTGCTTGCTTTGTTCATTAATCACTGCAGATTAAATTTAGACTTAATTATCAAATGTGTATCACGAGCAACAATGGACGATGAAGTTTTGATAATGACATCTTTTTTGTTCGTGAGTAAGCTTGTTCGTATCGATGTGCAATTTGAGTCACAGTATGCACTAATCTTTAGAAGGAGAAGCCGAAGGTTTAATAACTTTATGAAATTAAGGTCAAGACTGTCTAAAAGGGTTTTTGCCATGATTTGTTTAATATTATCAGCCGGATGAGGCGATCTTCAAGGTTAAGCCGTGCTTGCGTGGATGGCTGCCACGAGCCTACCTAGGCCATTTACCATTACATGCCAAGTTCCCTTCGTGCTTCGGAAAGCACGTTAAGCCGTTAGTCCCGGCTGTAGTTTGTAGATCTTTGACAGTTCTTACAGGTGGTCAGTGGCCCGAAACTCCGAAAGCCGGCCAACCAGTCTTTCCAAATTTCTATCGTATTACCAGTACTAATTGGGTTGTGGAGTTCAGATAGGCATTCGCATGTAAAATACTGGTATTCGGCTACATCCGGTTAGACTAGAAGCCAATCCCAAAGTAGTTAGAAAAAGGCAAGATTACTGATTAAAAAGTTTATGTACCTACACTGGATAGTTATATAAAGAGATAATTTCAACAACTTGCCAAAAATAATAACAGTTAAAGCTTCGGTCGGCCACTACTAATCTTATAAATTAAGGATGTAAGGATAAGAATAATTTAAGAGAAGGATGATATAAGGATGTATGGATGTAAGAATAAAATGATAGAGTTGCCTCAATCATCATGATTCCGTGTAATTGCTCTTTCAATTGCAAATTTTATGTGGATATTTTAACAACCTCTGTTTTTGAACTTTATCCTTTCGCAACTTTTCTTTCTTCTTTTTTTTTTGAGGAAATCCCGTTACCAAATACCACAGCATAATACCACGGAATATGACTATCTAAACAATATGAGGTCGCGAGTACGTAGTACTATATTTAGACCATGCTGCATTCAAATGAAGTGACAACTCAAAGATATTCAATATAACAATGATTTAATGAGTTTTGCTATAGCATGTTAAGTACAAGTACCTACATAATAGCTAAAAGAGTTGTGTAAATGTCGAATCCTTGGAACTTTAAGGACACTTCGGTTAAATTAAACCATGTTTCCACTAGTGTATTCTCAGAATTAGTAATGTCGGATTAATGTGACGTGGAACAATAAAACGCGGCTGAAAATGGCCCCTTAATCAGAATGTGGGCGATTATTCTGAATGTGCATCATTTGAATATCTAATTGAGTTTTCACATTGATCTCTATTAGTCGAAAACACTACTTTAGAATCTAATCATTTTAGATTGTGCAAAGATTAGTTTAACTACTTTCTAAACAATTTAGGCTGACTTATAAAAATCTTTTACATCGCTCTTTTAAACGTGTCATAGGCCTAATAAGTTATTACACTGACACTTTACAGCGTAGTGCAAAAAACAATCTTTTAGACAGTTTACTGTTTATTTAGATAAAACTTTGATGGAATGTATTTATACTTTTTAGTTAACCTTTGTAACTTATTTATAAATCCAGTTGTAAGTTTTCAGTTTAATGAGCTGCCATTCAGTTACCTAATTTAAACTTTCGAGAAATTTTTCAAGCACTGTCTTTTTCTTGAGAGCAAGGCAGTATCAAATCTTTAGCTTTAATGGGTAATTGGGTACTCGTACCACTCGAAGATTTCGTAGTAAGAGGTAATACCTTACCTGTACTTAAAATACGGTAAAGAAGGTCAATCACCCTAACCTATGGCTGACGAATGGCTGTATTCATTGCTAGAGATTTAATCAAATTATACTCAGTTTGGTACCCTAGGTATAACATAAATATCTTAGTCGACGTCTATTACCACCATTACTCTTTCGCCAATTAATTAGTCACAAGCGACCTTGCTTCTGAGTAATGACCATACTTCATTTTATTTTCTTTTTAATTAGCTTCAGCGGGAAAAGAGCATTCGGCAACAGCCCAAATGAAATTACACTGTACAACATCGCAATAAGGCTCCAAATCATTTGATCTTTAACATTCAAACATATGTGATTTTGTAAACATGTGTGCGTCAATCTGTACACAAGTAGGAGTATTCTGTAAATGGATAAGCTATCTTTAGATTGGGCGGTATACTTAGATAGATAATACGTAGCATAATGGCTGTTTTATTTTGATGGAAGAGCGGCATACATTCATTTTTATCGCAAATCGTACGTTCCTGTTTATTAATTATTATTATTTTAGTTGACTAGTAAAACAACGAAGAATGCGCATAAGCACATGCAATAAAATACAAAACAATTGTATTAATCTGAGTTTGTTGTACTTACGGCAGCATTCAGCGAAGCTTAGGTCCAGTCAATATTTTTTCAAGTTATTTTCAAATAAAAGTTTAACATATTTTCAATGTCAAAGAAGATAAGCCTAGCGCAAGCTCTCTGTTTAGCTTCTTAGATAGCCAAAACGGTACTAGCTCGACCGTCTCACCGTTCAAACGACGAATGAAAATTAATATTTCTGCAACTAAAACAGCGACTCAAAAGAGGTTGGTAGCATAGAAGAAGTTTGTGAACATAAAACATGACCATAAACAATACAACAGTCTTACTACAAAAAGAATGTTAAACACAGATTGAACATGCGTTTAGGTAAACAAGTGTTTAAAGCCTTAAACCATGTTTAGGAGGGTGTCTAACACTTCGTACTACAAAACCGATTTTAGGTTTTACTTAGATAAACTTCTGTTTAACGTCTGTTTACTGTAATCATTTCTTTTATGTAGCAACATTGCAAAGCATTCACTCAAATTTTCCATCACTCGTTCTAATACATTTCAATTTATGCAGATAACATCCAAATAAATTGCATATTCTCGGCAAAGCGGACTTTTAAAATAAAAAATGGTGATTACGACAAAACTCAAAAACAAATTTAATGGTAAAATTATATTAAATATACATTGAAATTAATAAAAAACATTTATATTTAAAAAAACGGAGCGACAGTCCTTGCGTCAGTGTAACTCAGTCAAATTCACTGTCAAATTCATTTCCTAACCGATACCTAATTATAGTTTCGGTATTTATTTTGCATTATCAGATATATTTTTGATCTCAATCAATGGAGACCAAGGAAGACAAGAAGAAAAGTCGTCATCGTGGGGACAATTGGACCCAAGACGAGATGCACATGTTACTTGTATTTGTGGATCACTTGAAAGATCATCTTTGATTAAATCCACTATTTTGTTAGCAAAAGCTTTGATACGCGAGATAACGGGGCCGTGCGTCTAGAAGTTTATTACTTGTAGTAAACAAAATGGTTTGGCGATGCCGGAGGTGTTTTCTTCACTTCCTTGTAAAAGTGGCGGTGAGCAGAATGATGACGAGCAGTGGAAAACGGTAGAAAATCGTAAATCAAAATTTAAGAAGCGATTAGTGAGTGTGTTGGGTACGTCTAGTGAGATTGACGGGCGATTTAAAGTAGCAGATTTAAAAGTAAATGCTGCCAGGCATTGGAACATCTGCAATGGACACCTAGGCGGGAATGTTGGTCGGTAGGCCATATGGAGGAGTAGCAATTTTGTGGCGGAAAAGTGTCTTCAGTGAAGTTTCAGTGATACACAGTGATAATCCAAGGATGTAACAAGAAAGCGGTATATACGAAGCATGCGAACTACGCATTATATCGGACGCCACGCAACATTCTAGATCGCGCTAACAAAGTTTTTCGTGATAATGGATATTTTATACAGACGGGTTCGCGGCAGCTCCAACCGCGTGCTGATGATCTGAACTGTCCATACATCAGACGCTGCAGTGACTTAACGTAACCTACAGTCGTCGGCTGTCAATATAAATATAAATATGTTGTGTGTGTTTATTGTTTTGTGCTCTATTGTGTTGAATTTTGTGTGCATTAATGAGTCCTTGTTACTTGAATAAATAAATGAATTATTATTTGCTAAATCTATATTTCTTCCGGAATATTTCGTCACTATAATGTTGAAACGGATTTACTCTCACACGGTTGGCTCGAGTATAGAGTAAGGGGAGGTATATCGGTGATATAAGTAATTTGGTGATATTTCTTTAAACGGAATAAATACCACACAGTTCCTTAACAAGCACATTCAAGAGACATCTATACACTGTCTTCCTCACACTCGTAACAACTCGCTAGGGCTGTCTTTTGAATGTGCTTGTATAGGGAACTGTGTGGTATTCCGTTTAAAAAAATATCACCAAAATACTTATATCACCGATATACCTCCCCTTACCCTATCTGAACGCCACCAGAAGTTCGCAGGACAGTGGCAAGCTCTAGCGAAAGAGCCAAAATGGCTTCAGACACTCGACACCCTTTGCATTTAAATACCCTCGTCTCGCAAAGGCTGAAAAGCCGAAACAGCTTCCTGAAGTGTGTCACCCCACTCACTGGCGAGCGGTCTACGGAAAGATTGAGATTGTGGCGAGGTAGTGCATCTTTACCTAACCCATTCGTTCCGCCTGCTGAAAATCTCCCGCCTGGACATGAGCTGCCATGGCTGACCTGGAAGTCTCTGAATAGACTCCGGACCCAGGTTGGTCGCAGTAAGGAAAACCTGCTCAGGTGGGGATTGATTAATGATTCTGCCCTGGAGTGTAAATGTGGTGCTGTTCTGCAAACGATGGGGCACTTAATATCGTGTCCTGCGTGTCCTGTTGTTTGTTCGGTTCAGGAACTGATGGACGCTACTGAAAGCGCCAAACTAGTAGCTCAGTTTTGGGCTGATACAATTTAGATTGCCATCGATACGCTAAGAAGAAGAAGATCCTATCTGAAGTTGGCCATATTATATAAATCTGCCAAATCAATCAAATCTACAAATTCTAGTGCACTCATTTTAATATTATTTTGATAATTTCTAACCTCACAAAAAATCAAGTGACATAACGTTGTTTTAAACATGTTAGACTAGGGATCGCGAGTGTTTAAATTTAGACATAGTTTAGAAAATGTTTAACTCTAAACACTGACTAAACACAGATTTGTGGTACAACTTTCGTAAAACACATGCTCAATATCTGTTTAAGTTTTTTGTAGTAACACAGCTAATGTCTACCATTGAAACGTTTTATAAGTGTTCATATGTCAAATGGAGATGGTGTAAATAAAGTGTAAGGTTCGCTGTTCAAATAAAAATAAATTATGAACCACATAACTATTGTAAGGAAACTCTGTTCAAGAAGTAACAAAATGCTTAACTACATATAATGCTTACCAGTCATTCTGTTTGCAATATGCACCAAACTACAAAAAAATTGTCAGTCACCATGAGTGGCCACAGACTCATAAATTATCTACAAAAACAGTTAGTGTCAACTTTAATAACTGCAGCAACATGTTCTACGAGCAAATTAGAAATTTTAAAATTTTCTTCACCTGTACATATCACCAACATATTCATGCAGGCACGATAAGTAACATATGTCATTTTTTGTATTCGTAATGACGACGTGTCTGTATAAGTGTTACAGTACATAATATCAACCGCCATTGCTTTAATGATGCAATAGAGAGCCGGCGAAACGTGGGTGGGCTTATCAATAGGTACATCGGCGATTTGACATAAATGCGTTATACTTAGATTACCTATGTGACACCCGATAAAATGTTGTAAAGCGCCGCCTAGCAGTGATTGACACCGCACATGTTTACACTGCGATATCCTGACGTAGATACACCTTCTGTATCAGCCGCCTTATCTAGTAGACACATAAGCGTTTTAACGATACCGTACAAACGAAAGATGGTCGAAACACCGTCTAAAAATACATAATATTCGAAAATGATTCGATAAATGTGAGTGTCCCGGCCGCGGCTATATTAGTCCGTTCTAAATGATTCACAAACAATGACCGTTAACCACCCCGCAACCCTCGTCTCACCTCAAACGCGTTAATTGCTCCGCAAATATACTCATCTTCGCACTAAGCGTTTACTTGCCGACTTTAATGACTGGTCAAACAGAGCGAGAGCGCGGTCGCGCGGTCGCGCGGTCAGCCGCAGCGCGGCTCTACCGCTAATAAATCTTCGGATTTTCCCCGATTTCCCGGCGTCCCGCGGCGGCCGGCGCCCTACGTCCACTCTCGTGCCACTCTTATAAATTACCTACACGCTTTCGCTATAAATCACACAATGGCCGGGCTAAATGCATTTACTATTGTTTGAATACACCTCGAACACCACTATCGTGACCGATGTCCGTGTGTGGTGGTGCATATTTCATTCGGCGATCATTTTCGGTTTGCGTACCTACATGTAGCAGACGTTAGTCAGCAATCTTGGACGGCACAGGAAATTTGTTACATCCCTTTGTTAGGTCCGGAACCGAAGGATATTATGACCGTTCCGTGTGAAGGCGCCCGCGATTAATCTTGAGCGAAAAGTTTGGCCGGTCGCTTGACCTAAGGAAACAGTCTAATGCGCGATAATTGAAAGTTATACGAGGAATCGACGAGGGTTGGGATTAGCTTGAAAATAAACAATTATATTGTATGTGCCGTTTACTAAGCGATCTGTGACCACTTAACAATATAAAGGTGCTTATTTCGACCGTTATCTCGGCCGGAAGTAAAAAAACGTGATCCAAGCGTAATTTTTGTCCGCGCCGCTTGCCTCGCCCAACGCGCTAAGCATTAGTCGAATAAAAAACAAGGTGTCGATTAAACTTGAGATAGCTTTTAACTACGTTATTATTTAATTTAAAGTTTGTTTTAGGATTCCATGGTTTCGTGTTTTTGAAGTCATTTGCATAATAAGAAAGTTTATAAAAGCAAATTATACATGACGTTTAAGTAAAATATAGATCTCAGAACAATATGTTAATTCGCTTTTAATATTATTTGAAGAACACCTAATTGCTACTTTTGTGTTTATATTTAAGAACAGTCAAGTAATTAACTTTTCAAAGTTTCTGTGGCGCGTTTTCTTTTGAATTCTTACCAAGAAGTGCCAAAAACTAAGTACAATAATGTCACTCTAAGTAATACGATTATCTCATAATTCAACTGAACACATTTGACACTTTATGTTCTGTTATAATTTTGCACAAAAAATAACAATAAGAGTGAAAAGACAAAATTTACGCCATTTATAATATTGTGACACGATAGTGTATCCTGCTTTGATTGATTTAGGACCACCGAAGTAGGGAGGCACTAATTCAAAATGGAATAAATGATACGTCACCGACAACAATGGCTCAATGAAGACATCTCGGCGTGCAGGCGAAGCTCTACGATAGGTACATTGTATATTCAGCGGAAAATAATCGCAGAGAAGCGCTTTACAGTTGGTAAATTTGGAGTGAGTTTTTTGCGAGTTATTGTAGCGATTCGGACAGATGTCACGGGCAGGGAATCCGCGACAACAAAAGCGCCCCGGGGGCGCATTGTCCTCTCCTCCCCGACCTCCCCGAGTCAACCATTAACGCTGACACCTCTAACATTCATTCCTGTATCAAAATAATACGTGTAATTTATTCAATTTATTTATAGCTATATTCACTGTATAATAGTTATTGCTCTAAATGGTTTTTAATGTCCTTATTCTATAAGTAATGTATAGATACGTACAGTCGGGCCTTTACAGCTGCGTTGCACCCTTCAATGGCGGCTATTAGCAAGACATCAGATAAATACGATAAACTTGGGGCCCCGGAAACTCTTATGAACCGACGTAGTCCATGTTTCATTGTAATTTAATGCTCACTCAGTTATCATTGAATTAGATGTTTTTACGAGTTTTAATTTAAGTTGTTGCTTGTTTTTTGTTTCAGAAGTGTAAAGTAATAAGTAATAGCTTTTGTGTTAGGAATCTTTGAAGGACTGTATCGAGCATTACTTTACCGTTGTTTTGACAAGACCCGTAATGGATACAGTTTTAGAGGAGTTAGAAGTCGAGGCAAACAAGGATTAAGAGTGAGGTGTCGCGGAGGTGGCGGAGGTCGCGGAGTGCGCGGTGGACCGCGGCGGCCGCGGGGCTCCGGCGTGCCCGAATCAATCACGGAGGCTCAATAATTGATCGCCCTCGGCGGCACCGCGCCAGGCTCCCCCGACCTAATTACCTCTCTCGCCCTCCACACGCGCACGGCTCATTAAGAACCGTCTGTTGTTTGTTCTCCTAATTAAAGTGGAGCTTTATCGGTCTCGGGGCCCCGTCTAATTGATATCATTGCGAGCGTTTACGATCATTGAATTACGCCGGCCGCGATCGGTTACCGTCGGGTTCGGCAGTTAAACGTGACCGCACATTGTCTGTGTCTGAGCTCCAATTGACTTGTTTAATCCCGGTTTATTGTTTATTTATTTATGGGTACGCTTTTCAAGCGGCGTTGCTCCGTTCTTTTAGCTGACAACACTCATGCACGAAGGTCTAAGTAATGCCGTCACCTACTACCTAACTAAAACTCTATAGCTGCCTAATTAAAAGATTTAATAAAAAATTTACTTACCCGAGGCAATCGTAAGCGTCATTAATAAGCTCGCGAACCTCCACCAACGAGGTTTTAATAACGGCGTACAACTCAATTCGAAATTACGAGCGTTCGCTCAATTTTCAATAATAAAGTGTTGTAAAAAGAAATGTTTCTGATTAAGAACACAATATCATGCATAATAAAATAATATTAACTCGATACCAAAAGAAATAACTTTCAGTTCTCGAAGTGGAAAATAACCAATTTCGTTTAAATCACAATCTAGCAATTCTTTGATACCCGTGAAATTGCCGTAACGAAATAAATGTTAAATAAAACGTAAAATAAAATTATTGTGCCTCCACAAACAAATAATTGGAACGGGAACGTACCTAAAACGCCCGCGCCCGTCGCCGCTCGTTTTATGGCTTATTTGGGGGAAAGCTTTATTGAAGTTAGCCACGTTGTCTGCGCGACTTACAAATACCACCCTTAACTCGCTCGGCCACGACTCACAGTGGAATACCGCGCACCGTTGCGTCACTGCCGTGCGCCATGAAATGACTTTTTCGTTTGTATTCGCTCTTTATCCACTTAGAGTCATTCTTTTTTCCACTCGCTACAATTCACTTTTAGATTCTGCTAGTAGTGTTTTCTACCGGTATTATTTTATAGCATGAATAATTTTATTTCTTTTTTGTAGTTACGGTCCAAGGACTTTGTGTATTAAACCATCGATGAAATATTGAAATGCCGATTCGTAATCCAACGTAATATTTTGCTTAGATGCACGTACTTGGTGTGGTGCAAGACGTATTATAATACAGTTTATGATGCAGAAAATGTTATCGCTGTACACGATACCGAAGTAAAATCATGCCTTTAACTGGCGCACAGTAGCCAGAAAGCTGAGTCGCGGTATGATGGAGTGTCGTCGATTTGGCAAGGCGGCGGGTCGGCGCGGCGCCTCGGGCGGTGCCGGGGCGCGCGCTAGCTCAATAAGCGGCTCCAACCACCGCCACCGATGGGGTACGAATTTATGAACCGTCAAATAACTTATCACCAGTTTAATGCAATGAAATAAACGAGCCTTATTTATGAACCGCACAGATCAGTCGAACGTGAACTTTGTCTTTTTTTGTTTCTAGGGTCGTGGCCGTAGTTGGCTCTTATTTATGGATCTAGCGGCGCGTGTGAATAACGTTAATAGTGGGGCACCGGCCCCTTTTCGCTACTGTTTATATTTATTTGGGGTTGGTGTAATGAGTCTATCTGGCGCGCTGACTCGCGGAGTCTGTGGAGAATTGATTAAAATGTTGTTAGACCCAGTCTTACGGAAAAGGGGGATGAATTGGTGCGGATAAGATTTTTCGAGAGTTAATAAATGAGTTTTATCACCCTAGTTAAAATAAACACGTTAGAGATTTACGAACTGTGAAGCTTGTATATTCAATACATAAGATTTGTATTCAAAAAGATAATTATTGGATTTTGGTCATCAAAATAGCCAACTTGATGGACACCTCAAATCATTAATGTACATACCTATTTTAATACAGAGACTACAAAATGTCCATTTGGTCCAATGATTTTCCTTGTTTTTTCAAAGCAATGTAGTATTAAGCAAAAACTTTTGAACACATACAAGCCATATCTAATCTAAAAGGAACATAGGTATTTAAGAATGAAAGACTGTAGAAATAGATAAAAATTAAAAACTGTAATATTGATACTAATTTATGTCATATAATAATAAAAATGGCAAGCTTAAAATATTTTATAGCTCCCTCGTAATGTGCACTCAGATCAAAAAAGCTCATAAATCCCTAGCAGAGAGTCGAATATGCATAGTGGTATATCTAACAGCAGCATCATCATTAATGTTCGGGCAGGCACGTGCGTTCTCGAGTTTGCCGCTAATGTCGGGGGCGAGACAATCATCACTCATAGTTAGCGAGCCCCCGACCTCAGAGGGAACCTCACTGCCCTGTCACCGCCAGGAAAAGAAGCAATCTTTATCACAGTCCCACAAAAGAGTTGCGGTCGCGAATTTGTCATTGGCTTATTTGCTGGGGAACGTCGAAAAAGTGTAATGTTTACTTATACAATGATAGATATTAATGATACGGTAATCATTTACAGTTGCTCTCCGGCTCTGTGACTTTCCCTAGTGGCTTTGGAGGTCTAATCTTATTGTATGTACCAATGTATGGCCCGCGCGCCTTACCTAATGGGATTAGTGTAGAAACAATGACGCATAAGTACACAATATAATGTTAGTGCCCGTTCGCCATAAAACTAAGTAGGTAGAGGGTTATAACCACTGCAATAGTAAGATGCTGAAGCGTGATATCTAAATGTTTTAAACATGATAAAGAGATGAATCAAAATTAACATGTTTTTTGAGACATTTACTATTTCATATGCATACCTAGGTTTTTTTTTAATGTAAAATGAAAACTATTTCGCAAGTTCTTTAAAAGTGTGAAAAAATCACAACATCTATTAATACCTAGTAATAACATGTTATATTGGGAATTCCCAAGTACACAAGTAAATGATTTGCTAAATCACACTATAATTGCTATGACAGCCTATAATGACTGAAGATTACAATCATGACCGTTATCACACATTTCAGGTAGATAACAAATTAAAACGAAACTTATCTTGAGATCTAAATTCTCAGAAAGCCATTGGGCAAACCAGATCATCATTATGTCTTCCTATCAAGCGGAGATTGATAAACGATTGAACGTGTATTGCCAATTATAATTATCGAATTCAATTATGGTATCAGTGTTGATCTTGTACCGAAAACAATGTTCATTGATACAATTATAATATATCCGAATTATAAAATACATTTAATAGATATTAAACAATTAATTTAATATCTTCAATTGTCAAACGAGGTTTTTAACTTAAGACACAGAAAAATACACAGACTTATAGGTACATACATTAAATATCTTTCTTTGTACTTTGAGAATCAAATATCTTTGTACTTTGGGCCTGTAATATTACTTTGCGAATTTGAAAAAAGAGGATTGGCAGTCGTATTGAAGCTTAAGCAAAAACTACATTTCCAAAAGCCTTTGATAACTAGAGATTCAATACGTAGGTACGTACGTATACAAGGTGTAAACGGACCCTTTAAGAAGACATCAACTAAGCATTCTGTACATCAAACTAAGTAACTCTACGCAAAAATCATTGTGGGAAAACGATTTTATTTTGGGCTGAAAAATCCCTTTTTACGGTAGGACTCAATTTAACGCACTCGAAACATTGTGCTGGTAGATGCATTTAATAGTACGGGGGTCGTGGAGTTATTTAAAGTAAAGTTATAACATTAAAAACTAGTTTAAAAAAAAAAAACTTGTGACAAAGTTGGAACTTTGACCCTCAATATCTCAGTAGGTAACTAGAAGAGTCCCAGGTATGATTTAGAGCAAAAAAATATCGCAATGACGGGAAGAACCGCCTTTCGGCTTCGTTAAGAATACTTTTACACCCATTATAAATATTGAATTGTTTCCATAATAATTTCATTGATATTTAAGACTTTTGCATCGATTTATTAATGACCGGCTACTAAAGAAAGGACCCTTATCAATACAACATCCTAATTATTACAACCTTTTGATTAGTCTAATAACGAGAATTTTACAAATACACCGTAAATGATTTTCAAAGTAACGCTTCTAAAGGATCGAGTTCAGAATGAAGAAGAACATGATGAAGAAGAAGATGACGAAAGCTGAACTCATCCCCGACATTAGCAACATATTTTGTATTACCAGTAGAAGATGCAACAAGCGATCGCTTAGTTTGTAAAATTAAGATTGTTTGGAGAATGCTCTATAAAGGAAGGTTTGCGCCTTAGAGAAACAAAAAGGTAAAAAAAATAACAACGTGGCTAATGCAGGGTGTTTAGTTCACACTACTCGTATTGTTACAAGAACCTGTTGTTTTAGATCTTACAAATAAACCTTGCAAGCTGGAATATTCTTGATTAATTTTACCTATGTGAAAAATTTTCAAAACACGCCATTAATATTTGCAATTTGATCGCCGATTACTTTAATGAATTAAATCAATATTTATGTCTAACATGCGTTATAAGTAATTCAGATTGACTGACTGGAATTTTACACTTTTCTATCTTAAATATTTCTCACGCATTTGAGAGCAAAAATATATAATTATTAATTAAAAATGGCTGTATGTTTGTGCTAATGAACCCGAGATGCATATATTCTTTTTTATAGATAGCGCAACATGTAGCCAATATCGGATAACAGGATTTTGTGCTGCCATACGAGCGCACCAATTATCCGATTATAACTATCGGCCCGCTGTCGTCATTTAGTGTAATAAAGGTATTATCAATTGTCCGATGTTAGAAATTTCATCGGATGGGCTGGACTAGGCAATCGTAATATGCATGTGTATCATGATGCACACTACAGTGGAATAGTAGAATTGTAGTCTTTGTTTCCCATTACACTAAAATAAGACCCCAAGGATATAGTTCTAAAACTCTTGCTTTATAGTAGTAAAATAAAAATAATTAACGAATTAAAGCAATAAGTATACCAAGAGGGTGAGAACTAGGGACTACTAACTCTCATTGGGTGTATTAAAAAAATCATGAGTACTCATTTGTATTAATGCGTGATGGTAGTAACAAAGCATTTTAGTCAATAATCATCTGTTGCTGGGTCATTTATCTAAGAGTATTAAACAGCTCATTTTTTGAATGTTCCGAAAGTAAAAGTTAGTTGTAGTGATCATACCGATCATGGTATTTGCGTAGAATTACTTAATATTTCCAAACAACCAAATTCTATAGATCTCTTTGTCTCGACACGATCCGAGTTTGACGTTAACGAGAAACGTGACATCCAACATGCAATAAGGATTTAGTCAGTACTGTCGTGTCGAACATAAATCGAGTGACGTCACCAATGACAATAATTACTAATGCAAACAGGTAACTAAGCCGAACAATTTGTCTGCGCAATGAACAAACGAGCTGTTTACTTAGTACAACTATTTAGCTCAGCTCTTGAACAATAATTATGCTATTATCTCACAAATACTCGTTTCCATTCTAATATGGTATGGTACGTACGAGGCAGTTGCTTCTTATCATTTTTTCCTCTGTAATTGCTTGTGTTACTTTTTATTGCCTATAATGTAATACGCGTACATCATTTCGCTTATCTACGTATACATTTTTAGTTTTTATTGCTTACAGTTAATTTTATGACAAGTACTTCATTTAAGAAAATTATTTTCGGTATATTATAACCTCTTCTTCAACAAAACTAAGAGCATTATAATAAAAATTGATGATTTTCTTTGACAATCTTTTATGGAAATCGTACCATTAACCTTTTCGTCTTCTTCATTTCCTCTTACATAGATACATAGGTACTGATTTGATGTGTAATTATTACAATCTCAGATATAGTTAACAACACTTCACAAATTACTAAGATTGTTTTGCACATGTGAAAATATAACAGTCAATCTGTAAAATTATCATTATATCGGTCATGATAATGAGCCATGAGAACCATGATAATACGTAGCCAGCAGTCTGGACATCAGCCTCCCTTAAGAGTCGCCACAACGCGTGGTTCAGAACTTCCCATCATACTTAGTATTGTGCTGCGTAGTTCTTTTGGCGTGTGACCATGGTTAGATCAAACGCCGCCATCTTGTTTTCAATCCAATTTCCGCATTTAATACTCAGACAAAGGTTTACCAAAACACTCTCCTAACAAGAGATGCAAGCGCCACTCGATGTGTATTGGCAATGATAGTATGGTTCTTTATACTGTAATTGCGTTTACTAGTGCCTCGTTGGTCCAGTGGTATTACATGGGACTTAAAAATAACAGGCGAAATGTGGGTGTTTTTTTGTACGTACCTGCTATTAGGTTCTCTGCCTAACCCTACGGATATTATAGGCGTGAGCTTATGATAATGATGTTATGTTGCATTTATTATGACAATCCTCTGTCACTCTTGGATGTGTGATATTCCTTTAATTTCGATACGTACTCGGTTTACAGCTACAAACCTGTTAGTCTTAGTAGTTACGATCAATGAGTCAATACTTGCCCACAGCATCGGCTTAGGAATTAGGTAGAAAATTTGGATAATTATACAGACATTCAATGGCGGTAATTACTAATCTAATATGGAATCGTCCCGAGCAGGGCAAAACGCAGACGTAACTGGATGCAACTGATTAAAAATAACAACAAGAGTGACTACATCAGTAGGTAATCTCTAGAAATCCTTTTTTTTTGTCTGTACTTAATTTGATTTTTAACAAACACTTTTATTAGTAAAAAAAATGTTTTGAAACTAAATGGGGCCGGCTCTCTAACTTAGCTTCTAGTCCTTTACATCCATTAGTAACGCAGCTTCCCAATTTGAGAAATATTTCAATGAAAAGAATTGACAGGATACTTTCTATCTTCTCTGTATAGTAGCTGCGATCGACCATGCCTAGACACATTGAAAATTAGCGGCGCGCAAGATGCTGTAATTTACTCAGTAATTTGTATTTTACCAGAAAATAATCTCTAGTTTTTAATTCAAATATGATCGTGTGTTTGTAGTAAATTCGTATTTCACAACACAGCCAAAACTAATGCGTAGTGCCTACGCCGCGTAGGTGGCCTCGCTACGCGGCCTCTACGCGACTGCTGCTACTCTACGCAAACTTCTGAATAACTCTTACGCTGGGCATTACTCTCGAGAAGAATTTGATTAATGTGTAAGCATAATACATTATTTTGGTAAGTTACGTGACAATGACGAAAATACAAGAACGAGTGTTGGTAGTAATTTCGTATGTCCAAACCGAGCCAATAAGAGTGAGTTCGAGTCGGAATTATTCAGTACATTCAGTAGAACAGTTTCGGAACGATGCCGATGTAGCGTTTCCACACGTGGTCTGCGCAACATAAGCTCAATAATATAAAGAACTTAGTACAACGTGTGCGTAGCGCCTACGCTACGTAGGCGCGTCGTAGATGATGCTACGCGGGCTCTACGCGCACTCTACGCGGTTTCTGCGCTGTACAAACATCGGAATAAAACTGGACAACTACAAAAAGGGCAACTTGGTCTAAACTTTTCCACTGAAGTATGTTACCTTATCAATTTAGCAAATTAGTACACGTTGAGTAAATTTAAGCATAAATATAAAGTATATATAAATATAGTCATAATTTTGATAAATCTTCAGGGCGAATCTGTAGAAATGACCAAAGAAAAAGAAATGAATGGGAGAAACTACCTACATAAAATGTTCATGGTACATTACTACTTTTTTTTAAGTACAACAGATGCAGAAGCATTCTCACCCTACAGTAGTAGATAAAATGCCATTTGTCATCCGGCGTCTGTCACGGCGACGCGACGACGTAGTGACAAACACTCCGGAACTGCCTCCCTGGCTCCGCACTCCAAGCTCTAGAGTCCGCAACTTGCGTTTAACAATGAAATAAACTTAACTGTAACGTTGAAACGAGGATTTCTTATATTTTCTACGCAAGGGACCAATTTGAGTTGAAAATGTCCACCGCAATTTTGATCTGAAGTTTTTAATGTTAGTTTAATTCAAATCAAATTCATTTATTTCAGGTAGGTACGTAACCCATATTGCAAAAAATACAAATACAAAATCAATAAATATACATAGAAATCAATCCAAATTAATTAATAAAAACAATAATTATTAAAATCTTGTTAGTCTCTTACGGGCCTCACCTTAATTACCTGCCCACTTACGACTTTCTGAGCAGATGTGGCAAAACCTGAATTTTTACATGCTATTATGAATTTTTCATAAACAGAGTAAAAATGGCCGACGAAGCCGTACATCCACAGGTATTTCAGGCCTTCTTCTTCTTAAAACAGTAACATCTTAGAGTTGTCACAAAATGAAAACAAATTACGAAACACAACGACATACACTTTTCTTACTTAAGGCAGGGGGACAAATAAGCTTGCTCTTTTTATTCAGTTATCGCGTCACAACCAGTGCCATACGTATCATAATGCTTTTCATTTTATTATCAGAGCAGCGGGCTGGGGTGAGACAAGGGACGACATCCCGAGGCGCGCTCGAATCGTTCACACTTTTAATTTAGTTGCTCCTAATGTATGCGAATAACTGAGTAGGAGGGTAGCATCCCCGCTCGCTACCTCACTGTTAAACAACTATCACGCGTAGGGTGCGTTAGGCCTTAATAGTTTTCCCCTCTGTTTCCATACATTATGCAAATACGCCAGTGATATGTCAGCCAGTACACTTGGGACTTTTATTGTTGTTCGTGAGTTTATTCCCTTTTATTAAGTTAACTTTAATTAAATTCAAGCCGACGTATTTGTAAGGCCGATTGACTGAAAGGTATTAAGCGCCGAGATTTATCCGCTTACATGTGGGCTTAGCGATGCGAAGTGCGAGCGTTAATGGCTAACGGATTTGAAATAATTGGATAACGATATCGCTTCGAAACGAGCACTAAACTGTGTGAATGTTGCCGATCGACTGATTGTTTAGTCTTGCTAGGTAGGTACTAAGCACTGGATTGTTCTATGCTTCTCTCGAAAGTGACCCATATTTTTTTATTATGACAGGTTTTAGATAAATGTTTGTCCAAGTGGCTGATCATGGAATGAACTTTATTAGTATATAATTATGTAACGAACACCTGCATGTTACATAATGATTTGAGATTTTATTCTATGTTAACCTCAAAAGAAAAAATCAGTTCAGCTAAATCCGGCATGACTGGAAGCCGACCCCAATACAGTTGGGAAAAGGCTAGGCAGATGATGATGAACCTCAAAAGAAAGTCAATAAATGCTGTAACAATTTATTGTTTTTCAGCATGTTAGTTTGCTAACCCAACTTGCATAAGAATGGGTATGTTATGTGTGGAATAATAAAGGACTATATTTTTCAATACCTACACTCGAAAACTGGTTCTTATCGCACTACAATTAGGTTCAACATGCAATGTATTTCACACGCGTTGTGGATATTTTTCATTTGTCACAACGTGTGCGGAAATAAAAATTTCCACAGATAACTATGCTTATACTCGGTCCAAATTAATTCAAAGCCTAGCCGGCGGTGATTGTTTTTTTTTTAAAAAAAAGCTATGCGTCTTTACGGCGTAAATATTTTTTGAATATTTAAATTGTGTTTATAAATAGAATATCATTGATAAACATGATTATTTAAAACAAATATTTGCTTTTATGAACAAATTAATATTTATTTTTTATGTTCTAAATTCAAAAGTATTTTAAAAAAGTTCATAAAAGGCTGTTTAGCGGCTTCATACCTTTGCTTTTCCCTTAAACTGGCGAAAGCAAAGCGCGGAAAAAAAAAGAAAATTAAAATCATAGTTTCCTAATTATTCATGACAAAAATACTTTTTGTTCTATTATTTTATTTTTTCGTAAGTGTAATGAAAGACGTCGTTTAATATACCTACGTGGGCATTTCTTACTGCAGTTCTTGGCTCCATAACAAATTGTGAATTCTGCCTCGAATGCAATAACAAAGTTTTCGCACTTTTATCAAAATGTACTACCTATATCAATGTCTTGCTATATTGAGATCTCAGATAAAATATGAGGTGCAATTATGTTATTTTATTTATGTGTACCAGTTGAAAGTCTACGAGTTAATTAAACAATATGTCGAATGAAGTAAACTGTATCTATATCTAACGACGTTACGACGTACCGAAAACAGGATCATTTGCCCAGAAGCAAGTTTGTTTATTGTGTCGTGCGGTATTTCAGAGCAACCCTTACGCGCTCAAGGAGGGCGGCGGCGAGATGTCTGCGTGGACGTCGGCCGGCCTTCAACCCTCGGGCGGCTACTACCCCTACGACCCCACACTCGCAGCCTACGGGTAAGTCCCCAGGGTCCAAGAGACCCCAGAGGTCCACAGCGCCCGCGCCACTTTAGATAAAGCCCGTGCCGCGCCGCACCCGGATTAACATAATACCTCCCTATCGAGACTTATCTCTCTAATAGATTGCAATGCGAAAGGCTCATGTTTGTATTTGGCGACTCGTTTTGACTTTAATAAATTCTGTTATGTTGTGCATATGTACCCCCTAACATGTTTAGTGTTATTGGATTCTGACGCGTTTTACTGAGTGATCGTTTTAAATAATGCCCCTTCTGAATACATTAACATACTTGTAGCAAAATTAAAACATTGTCTCTACGATGTTCCCCGTGTCAGCTTTCTCGTTAAGTTGATGTGTTTGTTAGGATAGTTTGATTAGTTTGTCCCCAATAATATTTGCTCGTGAAATCGTCATAAAATAGCCGACATTACGATTTGTCATTGTGTTCAGCTGGTTATTAGACCGATTTGTGTGTACAAGCGTCGGTTTCGTATTACTCATGTGACGTTGTCAAAATCACATGTCATTATTAACTTGTTGACATTTTATACGTGATCGTTAAAAGCCAGTAACTATAGCTCAACATAAGATTTACTAACATTGGTTAAATATAGATAATGTACGGCCGAAGCCGTGTTTAACAGATCATACAATTAGTATTATACAGGTTTAATGTATGCGGTAAACATATCCATTAAATAGTTAATACATACATATGTGGTTTGAGGAATACAGGAATGTAGATAATAATTAAGATTTCCCTCTCACTCTCTCTCGGATAATTAAATACTGATTTAACGAACGACGTCACAATACACTGCATTCGACAGATTGTCTCATTTAGCATTATAATGAGTCGACGATTCGCCCGACATCCTTTTTCACTATTAATACTATGACAAAGAGTAACGACTGGTGCTATTTTAACTTGAAAAAATTCACAAATGCACCGATCAAAGCATACACACACGTAGTTGTGCACTAGGCAGTGCGTGTCGCCCGCGAGGGACAAATGACCGAGTAACCACTCCCGGTTGTACGCCGTCCCGTTTCGACGCGTACACACCAGCGCCTCTGACAGAGACGGATGACGCCACATCCATTCGCACTAGTGCTTGATTAATTCACAGTTTTTCTTTGAAACGCGATCGCACGACGCGTTGCGTTGACGTTTTCGGCAAACTTATCAACCCGTCAGACTTGTCGACGAGAAAGGGTGGCCTCTTATTCCATTTTATTTATATCGTCTACACAGTCTTGTCGTCTACATATAAATCAGCAACGGTCGTCATAAGAGTGTCATAACAACGTATTATACGGACGCATCAATTAAATATACGTTTCACGGCGCACTTGAAATTTATCCGTCCATGAATCACATTGAAACTGCCTGAAAATAAAAACAAATCATGATACATCAAAGCGGAGTTATGCTGACAATTCGGCTGCGCTCGACTTAATATATAGCAGGCGGTGCGTTATAATCTAAAAATAATTAGAGGCGACATTAGTTTTTATGCGTAAAAAAGACGCGACGTTACGGTATCGTGGCGGGACGAGCACGGAAATACACCGTGATATATAGCGCCCCCGATGTTCCAACACAATTGTTCACTACGGCGACTCACGCATAGGATGATCCCTTTACATTTGTCTAATAATTATACTTTCCAACAATTTAATTAATTGTAACCTCCAAAGGTGTTCTAATAAAACATGTTCAGCAAGCTCTATTTGCAAGTGTAATTACAGACAGTTCCCAGCGAAATTGTTGTGTATTTATGTCAAAAGAAAAACTTCATAAGAGGCTCATAAAACGTTCCGGGGGTCGCAATAAGTTAGCCGGACCGAATAAATAGCCTCACAAAGAAACAACTACGGTGAAAAGCGTACATAAGCAACAAAACTTGGCCGCGAGTGTAGGCGCTCTCGAGTTAAGTACCGTTGGCGTATTATTTGGAACAGCCTGTAATCTGCCACGCCCGCCGCGCGCCGAAATGAAAAATTACTCAGCTATTTTTAACAAAAGTCTCGAGCACAGAAAACGTACAAAAATTAGAGAAAAGAGACGAGGGAGCACTTGTACCGCACCATTGAGATCAAAATGCGCAGGAAATTACCGCGCCCCGAGCACGGAGCTCTGAGGGAATTATTTGTGTGCCAACGATTTGGGTTGTTACTTTTTAAATAACCAAAGTAAGGGCGCTTGTTAACGAGACACGAAGCTCGAGCGACATTTATGAGCGTTTAGCAAACGCTTAGATTTACGAACGCTGTCATTAGTATCGATTTCCTCTTCGAACCAGATGACCTAAGTTATCAGTGGCTGTACGTACCTTCGGGAAATACGTGGTGCTACGAAAACATTATCATTATATCAAACGACTGGTTTGCTACGAATTACTGGCACGGCAAGTACTTGACTAGTCCAGAAAATTAAAAAAATAATTGTCTTGTAATATCTGCAGCTGCAATTTATAATAATTTCTCATTATGAAGCCGGTCGGTGTTAAGCTAGAATTATTAATTATTTTGTCGCTGTCAAAACCTACAAAAAACCGTATGTTATCGGAAGACAATTACCGGTGCGTGTATTGATCATAATTAATACGTCATACAGCGCGTTCCAATCAGGTGTAAGTTAATAATAAATGTATCAGATAATTGTGTTGATGCGGGGCTCGACTGGAGGAAGCCAACTTAATTAACTAATTACAACAGAATTACAGTATGATTGACACCTGTACATCCTTTCCAAAATTCGCTCGTTAGGTACACAATAATACACCAAGTATGTAGGTTATATTTTTATCCCAGTAATTGTTGATAACAAGTTTAATTATAATTTGAAATTAATTACTAGGGGCAAGGTATCGGGTAAATAAGGTAAAATTCACAATTTCCAGTGACATAACTATTGTAAATCGTCATCTTTGATAGTTGTAGTAAGTTCTATTTAGTGTTATTTCAATATGGGCTTTTTGGATATAGGAGTGAAACATAACTGGCGAAATGTGGGTGTATTATTAGGTACACCTCTGCCTAACCCTACGGGGATTACAGGCGTGATGTTATGTTATGTTATGAGACGGGTGAGTATTCTTTCGTTGTATATCTAGCCAGTGGGTATTTTTCAACCAAATCCTAGGCAAACTTCACAATCAAACATAATAAGTATACCTAGCCTTTGTAAGTCTTATCTTGCGATATGATCGATCAATTTTGAATTATATCGTGCCATCTACATGATCTACATGTTATTATTCATTATATTATATCTGAAGTCTACTACGAATATGACTTTGGCTGAATAATATCATAATTGTATAGGTATATGATTAACTCTAAGGAAATCAAACAGAGATTAAAGATAGCTATAGAAACAAATAAATATGAGTCGGGTGGCGTCTATAATATTTATATGGAGTATTTATTTTGCAGTTTTTTTTTTTAAATTCAGAGACATCATTTTTGACCGGTTTTATTTAGTTACGAAGCGGTAAATGCAATTTTGTTATCTAGTTTCCATATGTGAAATTGTTTTTAATACATGCTTCTTAGTGTTGACGGCAAGTTGGAAAGTGGCTTTGTTCTAAGAAAAATCATGAAATATGAAGGATATTCCAAGGCTGCGCAGCCGGGGTAAATTGCGTAGGATTCATTAAAGTTTATCAAAATAAAGAAAAGAACTAGCATTGAAACTGTTAAATAATTTAATAGTAATGCAGCAAAAAAAAACATCAGAATGTATCACGGTAGTAAAGGGGTGCATGAAAGTTATTATAGTTATCGTCGTTTTTCTCCGGAACAGTACTATTTTTCAGGATAATAGGTACCCTGTGTCCGTTTCTGTACACCTGACAACGTATATGAAAAATTTCAGGACTATCGGTGCAGTGGTTTAGGTGTGAAAAGGTAACAAACAAACAAACTTTCTTTCGTATTTATAATATTATAGTTAGGAAGTTAAGATTGTTTTAATAAATTTTGTAATGATTGCAATAAACACATAAATTATAAACAGGCACTTCAATAAGTGTTATGAGTCTTTAAACCAGACTGACGTGAATCTAGATACTAACACGGCAAGCTACGAACAGTTCTTAAAACATCAGAAGTACTCGCACTTGAGTTACGAATCCTAATTCTAATACGAGCCAAACCTCCCCTATAGCGGGGGGTATTACTTATGTACATTCGTTTTCGTATATAGCTCTACGGTTTACGGGGGAGGGCACGTAGAGGCCGCAATTCCCCCAAGCGGGTAGATCGTAAACCTTCGATACCGCGAATTGAATACTCGGCAAGCGCAAATATGTAGCAGCGGCAGTAAGCTCACGCCCAACACTGCCGAGCTCCTCACGGGGACTGGGGGTGACCTGACATACTCTACACGTACTGTTTATTTGAAATTGTTTACTATTCCCTACATGTGATTTAAAATGAAACACAATACAGTACCTATTTCATTTATTTGGGGTTTAAAGTTAGGTAATTTATGTGGACAACATACCAATAAAACTAAGAATCCTTGATTGTTATTAGAGAGATTGATGCTTTTCCATTGCAACTAATCTATTAAAGTACCTAAATAACACTTAAATCAAACGCAGGAAATGTCACAGAGAATTAATCCAGACATTTGTTCGGTGCACAAATATGGAACATTATTCAAAGCTCGCCAGTTTTATGCTTTCGTCCCCAAATTAACAAAGATACAAAGTATTTCCGCCCATGAAAGTATTAACATTCTCAGAGCAGTGTGCATGTGTTCTCACAGGGCGGGCGCGCCGAGTAAGTGGACTGTCTAAATTAATTAACAAGGCTTAAAGGATTCAACCCTCGCAGCAGCTTCAGGGCTGTAAACCAAACCATGCGAGACCGAATCAATAAAACGTACAGCAATAAAGCGCTGTTTTTCCTAACCAGCGCTGTCGTCACTAACCACCGTAGATTTCTGAAGAGCTTATTCGTGTTCAAACTAATGCGGTTTGGTTTCCAAGGCTTTGTATAGATGCGCGTTTGACATGTGTATTAATATGGCGCGACGCGTGTTTCGTATGGGAATACATACGTACCGATACGGCGCGTAGGTACTTTACGGCAGCATAAATCACAAAAAAATCGAATTAAAATTTTAAAGTATGGGTCGCCTCCTTCGTTGTTTTTACAATAAAACCACCGGCTCGGTAGACGCGTGAGGCCGGTGTCGCCGGCCGGCGGTCGTTCGGCGACTAGCAATACCGGTGATGTCCGGTGAGCAACATGGCGTCGCGATCGATTGCTGGCGAGTACGCCCACGCAGCCCACGCCTGCGCTGCACCGCCCTGCAATTGCAACCGCGATGCAACGGTCCGCCCTCTACTTTGACGACTTGCTTACAAGAAAGAAGTCTTCACAAAGCAAAGACCTACTTTCATATGAATTGTGAACTTCCAATGCAATCTAGAGATTAAAAAAAATGTTTCTTTTTATAACAATCTTCTTGTCTGTTATTTTTGTGAATTTTAAATTATTACAAAAAATCTAAACTGTCAAACATTTAACCTAAATCAAATTGAACAATACCGTAACAAAATAACACAAGACAAATGTTGTCAATTTTGCAAATCTTACTCGCGTCATGCACAACACGTAGGCGGAAATCTCGACAACCTCCTCGAAACTAGACCCTAAGCGAGGCGCTCAACATCGCAATTTGCGTGAATATCAATCGACTCGGGACCATTTTTTAACTATTTTCACGCGCGAAACCTATTTATTGGGCCCCTTAGACCGCGCCTTTGTCATGTCGGCAGAAAAATCGAAGTCAGGTACGAATACTGGCATCGCCGGGGAAGCCACAATTACGCTCAGAATGCGGATGCAAATGGGACCGTAGGCCCTAAAAAGTGTACCGAATGTCGCTCTGTGCCGCGGCAGCTTTATTTTTGCTGCCGTTACGAGAAATCTATTGCCTCAAATAAAACGCCTATCTGCTACGAATTTAAAAGCGACTTTATTGCTCACTGTAAACGATTCGACGCATGGACGGTGTAACTAACTGAAATATGTTATATTGAAACTTCTCGTTATATTACGGATTTATTGGTTCACGTTTATTATGGAGACCATCCGAATGTCGATGTCATTCTCATAATTTATAAACCTTACATTTAAACACAGTACGTGAATATAATAGTCAGAGATATTGTATCTGTCTTGTTATCAACATAATAAATATTATGCAAATACATAACTTCGTTGTATTTACATATTACTCTGATTCTGTATAATACAGACAGGCCTACATTTAACTCAGAAAACGAAAATAAATGTATCACTCACGAAAACGTAGTCTGAATCCATTTGGTTGTGTATTTACGATATAAGTATGCGAAATTTTGTAGCTCTGCTAAGGCCGGAAGCGAAAATTACCCATTAGGCAAATGTAAGTATAAACATGTTTGTCGACAGATACGGAGCTGGCTACGATTTAGCTGCGAGACGGAAAAACGCAACACGGGAGTCGACGGCGACGCTCAAAGCATGGCTGAACGAGCACAAGAAAAATCCGTACCCAACGAAGGGCGAGAAGATAATGTTGGCGATCATCACGAAGATGACGCTGACACAGGTGTCAACGTGGTTCGCGAACGCACGCCGGCGTCTCAAGAAGGAGAACAAGATGACCTGGGAGCCCAAGAATAAGACAGATGACGATGACGACACGATGCTCTCCGACGAGGAGAAGGAGAAAGACGAGCAGGAGGAGAAAATTAAAACACATAAAGGTTCGTTGAGTAACATTAAACACAATGTCGAATAGTCAACCGTCATTAATAACATGAAATTATTATGACGCAGTTTTCTATATGAAAATTTAAAAGTGAAAACAAATGTTGACTGTTGGACAATGATTTAAATTTTAGAGCTTTCACATCTGTCTATGTTGCAATATAAGTTTTTCATTTCCGATTGCGATGCGAACTGTTCTGTTTGATGTATTATGTTGTGTTTGTTCTTGATAAGCGCGCCTGCGATTGTTTGATTTACCACTAGTGCACTAATTACCCTTGGCCTGTCAGTAGTGCGTGTTGTTTTATGTACGGATTGTGACGGTGTTGTTAACCGTTTAAAATTGCTTTAATTTTGTCGGTGTATAAATCGTCGAGTGAATTGGCATAACACGAGGAGGGTGTACGGCTCCGCGAGGAGGCGAGGGGTCAGAGAGGCGTGCGGCGGCCGGGGGAGGTCTCAGGCGTGTAACTGTGCGTAACCGCTCCTCGCTACCGGATTTCCTATTCGTAGTAAAGTGGGCGGCGCCCGGGCCCAAATTTCATATAACGCGTCTTCCGTTCGTCGCTACAACCGGCCGACGACGACACGACGCTCGGAGGTCGCGTTCAGCTTGTCTGACGATCTGCCCTACTTCATGTTCTTGCCAAAGGATTTGTCGAGTTCGTGGATCGTTTCTTTTATGAGGATATTTCGCTGGAACGTAAGTACGGTTTTGGGGATTTATAATGTAGGTACCTATACCTACCGATCGGATTTTGGTCCTGGATACCTGAAACATCGTTCTTATTGACATCTTGTTTGTTTACTTAAAAGTGATTTTCAGATTAAATGGGCACCGTGGAATTTATATTCCTCTAAGATCTAGCCAGATCAACTACGTATACGACCAAAAAACACGTAGGTATAGAAGTTGAAAAGCGTGTTTGAAAAGCGTAAGTGCAATTATAATAAAATCCAGATACGTATTCGACACGCTACGTGAGAACTGCTAGGGCGGCAGTTAGGCCCTCTTGTCAACAACATAAATTATAAGTAGGCATTGTTACAATAAAGATGGTTTCTAACAGAGTGTTTTCATAGCGAAGTTCGCGTCGCTAATGGAGGCGCGAGGGCGTCACGCATAACGCCCGGCATACGCTCGGGTAATGAAGCCCACTATTGTTGCGACAGAAGTGTACTTAATTCGCTGTGTATAACGCTTCAGAATGGGCCACTCACAGTCATCTCACACGATGCATAAAAACTAAGATGCATGGCAGGAGCGTGTGTACGAATCTGAAAGTGATGGAACGAATTTCAAATTTGTGGGTTATTGTCAAAATATCATGTTAAACTTGATACAACAACAACACAGAGTAATACTTATGATACTTCACTGTGTTTTTTTTTGCAATCCAATCAAGGATCGATTCTTTGCGCCAAATATGTTTGATTAAAATAAAAACAAATGGCCACTTAAAAATTGAAGCCTTCGATTTGAATATTTGAGTAGGTATGTACTGAAATTGTTTTTTAAGCCTACGATATTTTTCTTTTGACAATTGACATAATTTTTATAACCTTAATTTTTGTCAAAGATTTCGACCGTCATAGTCAGATTGCCGCATCGCGTCTAGTCATGGATACACCCTAAACCCTCTTGGTAGCGAGTGCGAGAAAAAACGCAAGACGCTGCGCATTGTCTGCAGGATTAGCGACACGCGCCCCTAGCGACTGTCGCGACGTCGCCACAGGCCGGGGTGTTACCACTTAATGTTTTTCTTTCAACTCAACTAAATTTAATTTTAATAGTAAAAGTCGTCATTTTAATTTAAATGATGCTTAGTAAGTAAATTGTAGGGTAGGTTTAATACCTTAAAAATTATGGAAATTGGAAGTGTCTTAAATAAAACTAAGAATTTGTAGTAAAACTCTCCTAAAAATGGCCCTAAATACCAAAAATCGCGTGACTGATGCTGCAATCAAAAACTCATCACCATAAATATGTAAAACTTTCGTGACCACAAATTCAAGCAAATTCGTGAGAATGAATCTGTAATCAATAGCTGGCCATCATCAGATTAAACTTAACCAAACAACTTTCCGATTAAACTAATCCCGGGGACGGATTGCAAACAAACCATAACATTTCTCACTAACGTGCATAACCATTCTTTTACAAAAACGTCAATGTTAGCGACGTGTAATATATCATTTTAAGTCACGGCAAACAAAGCCAATATAAAAGCTTTCACACGCGATCCCTAGACCGTCGTCGGCAAACAAACACACAGAACTATCCGGAGCTAAGCCACTCATGAATAAAAGCTTCATTTTCGGACCCTACCAATAAATGTTAATTTTTGTCGTGAGCGCACGCATTGCAAACAAAATATTAATCCGGCGCGCGTTAATGGAAAACGAGTAGAAGCAACACAAACAAGTGAACGTCGTCCGTCCCCGCTCCGGGAACAGCCGCTAGCCGGGGAGGACCGCGACGGCCAATAAATTGCACTGACCTCAGCTGTTAAGTGCAGGGCTGCAGCGGGGGTGCAACCACTTAACGCCAACCGCTCTTACACACTTCATATGATACACTGCATACTTTTATAATGTATCATCCGTGTCATTTGCATAAAACGCCAAGTTGAGAGGACTTAAAATCGTAGGCGTCTTTACGCAGAGAGCAGAAAAACCTTGATAATTCAATCACAGTTTCCGAAATATCTGATTGAATTTTGAAAACACAAACAAATCCTAGACGAATTATTTCACCCTAAACTAAGGGTTTTCATAAAGTGGATACAGTAAAGAGAGTGGGGCTGCGGGGCGCCCACAGCGACCGAGACGGCTCTCTATTATGTCTCACTTTTGCCCGGCTTGTGACTAAACCATACTGAAGGGAAAACCACTCAATGCGGAGTGTGCAAGTTGCTACTTTCCACACGCTCGCACGCTCCGACCGCTGCCGCCGTCTGGCACGATACGACGAGCGCAGGTAAACATTGTAGTTTTAAGACTATTTAGTAGATCTGATATTAATTAATAAACTGCTAGGTGTGAAAAATATGATGATCACTGTTTATTAAATTTTAGTCCGATAATTGTGTTTAGTGAATTTCTCAAGATTCTGTAGGTAATTCATTAATGTCTGTGAGATTGTGTGTTAATTTGTGGAAGGTGGAATTCGAATTTATCAAATCAAATAATTATTTATTTCGAATAACTCATCATCATTAAATTCATTCATCTGCTAATAATTATAACATTGCATAAATTTTGTTATGTTTGAATTGAATATACCCGCACCGCTTTAGCAAGAAAAACATTTCGTAGTTTGTAATCTTAATAATTTTGTCAAACACAGCTCTAGTAATGTCACAGCACTACGCAAGTGTTCATCCTTATGAACAAACAAGCCTCTTGCAGTGAATGTAAGTGGCGGATTTCCTTCGGTACATTAATTAAATTACTCCTTGTTTATGGTTTAGCTATTTAATTAAAGCAGCTAACGTATATTCAATTAAGTAAATTTCGAGGTTAAAAGCGCAGTTAATGAAATAACCCATTATTTATTAAACACTTCCACCTGTTTGTCAGTAAAATTTTACGAAGTTGGATAGTTTGCGCAAATAATCGTTTATTATATAAACTACTTCAAAACGAGTTTTATAGAAACTGAAATGGTAAAAAAATTGTATGAACCCATACACCAGTAATTTGTAAAACAATTAATCTGAAGGATACCTTAAATGTATTGCCAAAATAAAACATTACTAAATCGCCCATAGCACGCTTATCTCCCGCCGTTGTGGGCCTTTATTAGATTAATACAATGAAAATTAAAACAATTTGCCGGATAAATATCTTCGCGCGGAGTATCAGTGGCGTCCCTATTTATCCCTAGTGAAGGGCAACGCGGATAACCCCTCTTAAAAGCTAGGAGCAGTCAGCATTAAATGGAATAAAGAGAATGAAGTCGAGCGGTCGCGTCGCTCCGCACCGCGACTCACCCCCGCGTACGTCCTCGCCGCGATCGCGGGGCCTCTGAATTTCATTAGCGGCCCCGGGCCCGCCTCCGCACCCACCGAAAGCCACTTTACAACGGAAAATGGCATTATGATAATACTTAGAGCCTTATAAAATTCTCTGAATAAACATTTTTGTGTAATTGTACAATAACATCAAATTTTTTCAAGCGAGATACACTTTGAGATTTAAGTATTTCATTGCACTTTTACCATCTCGTGATTTTTATGGATGAAACAGAAATAAACGGTTTATTTTACGAAATTATTCCGTATAAACCTCAAAAAGAATGTACAAATAAAACAAATATTTCTGAATAAGTTAAAGTTTAAAGAAATTAAGAAAAGATTAAGAAAAACGGGCCCCGTGGTTGACCGTTAATTGTATCGCTCGCACATTCCGCGGTGGAGAGTGCGGTGCCGCGGGGCGCGCCGGGAAATGCGAAATAAATGCTCGGCTTAATACGAAAGGGATCGGTAGCAGCGCCCGCGGCGGGGGAATCGCGCCCCAAAGTGGTATTTTCACTTCGCTAATCGGATAACCACTTAACGAATGGGTCACTGCACGCCTAACGTATTTTCACACGACTTTTCTAGAGGGGCTCACGAAATCCCACTTCTTACTAGCTAAAACTTACGTACCGCTTGTAACGGTCACGTCGACCATTCAATCCGCAACGTATCGATTTTTTAGGAACATTTTAAGCCCTCTTTATTGGTGTTGCGTTAGTTATGGCCTCGGCTATTGCGACTAATCTGATTGCAATAACGTGTGCTCACGCGTTTATTGCTAGTCGGACGTAATATATGATAAATGAATATTATTATCTTTACAGATGAGGAGCGGAAGGGAGACGAGATGCTGCAAGGCATGCACCACCAGATGCTGGGCTACGGAATAAAGGAAGAGACGAAACGGGGCTCGTCTGATTGTGGGGTGCCGATTCCCGCTTCTAAACCAAAAATATGGTCCCTAGCTGATACTGCGGCATGCAAAACTCCACCGCCAGCAGCGCAACCATGGCCTCAGCACGCTTACGGGCCGCCTGAACGAGCAGCGCCCTCTGATGGTGGCTCCAATGGCTTTGCATTGCCGGCTACAGCCGCTGCAAGTCCAGCCAGCGGCTCATATGGCCGCTACGGTGGCTTCGCCGGCGGTCAGTACGGCGGCCAGCACCCCTGCGTGCACCCGGCGTCGTTCCCCGACGTGCAGACCGACACGCCGCCTCAGACGCCTCCCAACATGAAGGTGCCCAGCGTCGCCAACCCACTCGGCAGTGGCGGCGGCTCCGGCTACTGCTTCCCTCGACATCAGCAGTCACCTCAGCGCGATCCCTACCACAACCCTCACCACGCCGCCAACAGTCACCAGCCCAATCAACCGCATCATAACGAGGGATCTGCGGCCTTCAAGCCTTTCTATAAAAGGTAATTATAACTCCCTTTCTATTTTAAACTGCATGGTTGTAGGAACACACAAAATATCCCGCGCTTTCGGTATAGGCTATTTCATATCAGATATTGGTAACGTCACGTGAAAAGAGTGAATGTTTCCTATTCCAGCTCGCTCCAACACACCAACGGTTTCGTGTCGGCCGTCTGAAAGCGGACCGCGCACCAATAGCGGTGAGTTACAGATTGATTCAGATTGACGAGCTTGAGCATAATCGCGACGCGCACATGTAAATGAGAGCTGCGCACGTAATGGACGATCGTGGTGGAGATATCGGAGGGCCATAAACTGAGTTGCGGTTTAGTAGCGGAGCTCGCGCCGGGGTGTCATGTCGGTAATTGAAAACAATGGAGTTGACTCGAGGCGGAAGGGCGACGCGCGTCTCGAGGGCGGCGAGATTGCAATCTTGTGTCATTTGTCATTGTCAGAGCGACGCGTTCCTTGCGCCTACACTCGTACCGCTGACCTGCCTAAATTAGCTCTTTCTACAAGTATGTAAGCTCGTCGGTGACGTAGATATTAAAATCAAAGAGAAACACAAATCCACTTAATATTTTATCAGCTAGGTCAAATTGTGATGGAAGTCACTTATGCTATAGTTCAGGTCGACACAATAATGACTGATGAAATAGGGGTTTGCGAAGGCAGTGCCCGCAGTTTCCTGTGTCACATATTTCTGAGAGTCGTCAAAGATTTTCTAAGAAGAAGTAGCGGCATTCGAGTCTCATTACAATAAATCGCGTCACCGCCGTTGCCGCACAGGACGGCACCGCCAAGAATTCTGTTTTAGCCAAACGCTCACAAATTCACTTCTATAAACCTTTTGTATTATTTAGGTTTTCACGCCTTTTTGTCCCTCGAATTCCATGACGCGAAAATAACTCCTTATCGCGGCATTCCTTTAAAGTAGCCCCAAAAAGAACGGATTTAAATTGTCAGTTTTTGTTATCGCCTTAAATAACATTCCTACATCGTTTTAACTTATTATTTTTCTGAATGATATTGCTACTAAATTGGAGTCCTACTCTATTTATCATTATCTTCAGTTTGTTTCGTAACACGACGCATATGGCCGCACTATACGGTCAGCGGTAGTCTTGTTTGTTCTCAGCTCTATCCATTCACTAGGGCTAATTTAAATAGCTCGACAGGGTCGTTAGCCATACAAAAACTTAATATGCGATTGTACAATGCGTATTGTTCGTTGTGGAGGGTGCGTGGTGGTGCTGCGCCGGCGCACGGCAGCCGGGCGGTCCAACGCGCGCCGATAACGTACCACGAGCGTGCGTGGGCGCGGAATCTCAATGGATCCTCTTCATTCACAACACTACCTCCGCATTAAAAGCTGCTTTACTTTTTTTCAACGCCCTAATCTTTTCTCTTATCTCCCGATCCTGACTCGGGTCCTTCTCCGTTTCATTCAGTCGCAGGTCGCCCGGACAACCTGTTTGACTTCTTTTTTCATTGACGCCGTACAAACTTTAGATGACCGCGGCCGAGGTCGAGTTTTTATTTCTTTCACATTTTGGTTTTCCGGTCCAAGCGATTCGTTAATAAATTCTCAGATAATGAGACTGAACGTTTCGTCACCTCATCTCGATTGGTTTAGATTTTTTCTTTTTCGGTTTGTATGTGTGAACGCGGCGGCGGGCTCGCACCGTCGACGCCGCGATAGAATCGGAACAGCTATCGAAATGGACCTTCTTTTTTGTTAATTTAAATACCGCTATAGATTCTTTTTAAGGGATATTTTTATTGTTTTAAAATAAACCGAAATGACGCGGCCGTTAAGAATGAGACCCTTTGAATGAATTTAATTCAATGCCAGAGATGGAACTTAAAATATAATCTTGTTATCCTTTGTTGCAGGTAAAGCACGTGAAACCTGGGTCGCTGCACTACCCGTCAACTACTAGGGACTGTCAGATTATCACAGTGGCACAGTGTTTCAGTTCTACGTTAAGATCAACGACACGACTATACTTTAGTTAAATGGCCTCGGGCTGGATATACCTACAACTAGGTCTATAGACCCTATGTAAAATTATATAATTTGGTACATAAATTTATTTGTATATCACATAGTGTTATTTTAAACTCTTGGACTATATGCACAGATCATAACGATGTATAAAGTGTTCCGATAAATAAGTACTTACATAACTTAAGTTTGATGTGGTCTATGTTATGTCTATGGTTGTCACTTGTCACTAAGTACTTATCGAATGAATCATTGTATGAAATCGACATTGCTCAGTATTTTATAGACTTAAGAATATGACGGAAATAATATCCAAATTATTTATAGATAATACACGGAAAGCGCAATTATGTGTAATAAAATTTAAACTAGCCTAAATTGGTTTTAGTGAATTATTGTAAAATTATTAACAATTCCACGAATTGAATGTTCTACACAGTAAGGAGTCTTTCTATTTTCGCTTAGTTCTTCCAATATTATGTTTATGATTTAAATTACTCGTTGAGCAATAAGTTATTCGTGAGTACAGGTGCCAGACTTAACTTTGATTAGATATAAGTGTAATTGTACATTGAGAGAGTAGACAATGAGGGTGGTTAGGTTTGGTATCACGCCCTACTACACAAACTATTGTTTAATTTTGTTAATAACTAGATAAATAGTCGATAAACATTCATCGATTTGGTTATTGTTGTTGTCCTTGTACATATAAAATGTTTTGTAGATTTTCTATTTTAGTTTGTCGAATTGTGTACAAAGTAATTAGTATGATTTCACCACGTTTGATGTTGTCGACGAATATTTCGATGATGAAACTTATAAATATTGTTTAAAAGTATTATTAAATTAGTATTATCATGTACATAAAAATATTCAGAATAGTTTTTATTTTAAAAACGGTCGAAGTAACTTTTCTGAAGCAACGTTTCAATAACATTCTTTGGAGATCATTTCTTTCAACGATCTTTCAACTCAAATGATAGCCATGTGGGTGACTTACGAATTAAAATGAATTTGATACTGGATATGAAATTCAGACTTGTATTGATGCGGATCGATATTTGTGATTTTTAAAATTCGAGGCCATAAATATGTGTTTGGGTGTAAAACTGATATGGCGAGTAGGTAGAGTCTATTGGATTTGACGTTTGATGTATATTTTGTTTTAATAATGAGTGCTAAGTGCAGGCAGTGAGCATACGTCACGCTGCGCTCTGTGGACGGCACAGTATTGCCGTGTCTGCGCCTAGCGTTCATTGATCGGAGCTGTGAATATCTAAGACGTGTTTCTAAAGATTTTGTAACGAAGGCATACATACATCGATCATACATACCTATAAGATAATTTATTAAGAATTTTAAATAGAATTAAACTTGATTTCCCACATTATAACAAAAGTTAACGATTTTTTCTCAGGTCACAAGATTTAAAGCAATAGTTTTGAGGCTTGTTATTATAGAAGTTCATCTAACGTAAAAACATAGATGAAGAAAATTTCAATGTGACCAAATCGAATACATTCGCTTAATATTAAATGTTCTATATAGATATTTATAGAATATATACCTATTAATTATTATTATTATGAGTAAAATTATGTAACGATTGTAATTAAATCTTTATTTCAACGGTGTCATTTTTATTTTGCCATCATTACCTTAATTCTCTGGTGACATAAATGTAGCACAATTTCATGGAAGCTATAGGTAATAATTGGTAATATCTACCGGCTTTTGAGCAAATGGGTCTTTTATTAGACATAAACCACAAAACGTTAAGATTTCAAAAACGAAAAACCAGTTGTTAACGAGGCATCTAAAAAAGATTCAGATGAGGATAAAGGCTACCTACCTGAGTATTTTAAAACTTAAACTAAGTAAATTATCAGGATCGTTTCATTAAAATTCAACTTGTCCCAAACCTTTTCCATTAGCTCACAATTAATCCTAAATCAGAGGAAGCAGCTATTGACTTTGTCTACCCTTTCTTAAGTACTTAATCGGAACTAAATTAAAAGAATTGGACTTTGAAATGGTTCGACTTTGAGGTAGGTACATACCTACTAACAAAATGGGAAAAAAGTCCATAATGAGCCGCTAAAAGTCGTAGGGTACCCTACCCTCCGAGGGGTCCCTCCCTTTCTCTCTACACTTAAACAATGCTTAAAAGCTAATAAAAACGAACCTTTTTAACTTGCTTAGACAAAATTATGGCTTCCATTTACGCTTTATCGAGGATTATATTAATTAAAGGCTTTGTTTTATAAATATACTATTTCAAGTTTCGTTTATGTACAAAATATGTAGTACAATCATTTTATATAGGAGATTGCATTACACAGGTAGGTACTCGGATGTTAAAATTATAAGTAAAAGAGACAGCCGAATTGAAAATATAAATGCTGTTGTAGGTATGCACAGTGTCAGTAAGTGTAAGTAAGGAAAGCTTAGCACTTACTGACGCTGTGTATACCTTGAAATAGTAACTTAATTAATTATATCAAAGGACAGATTACTCTTTTTAATTTTTTAGTAGTATGAAAATAATTTTGATGATTAACGTATTTGGAAAGTAGGTAACCATACCTACACAAATATTAACCCGTTACAAACTCGACTCAAAGTGCAGAGGTATACGCATTTACGCAAACATAATCAGAGCTTTTTGATTGAGTGGCATAGGCTAAGCGAGTCCTTCTTGAATCAAATAGTGATGACAACTGAAAAGCCTATGAGAGGAGACTGTTTCAAGATGTGCGTCCCGGAGATTATTACCTTTTTCGTGGCATGGCAGGAGACTGCTATCAGTGATGCTGTTGAACCCGTATCGGTAAGCAAAATAAACATAAACAATAACCTTGTAACATGAAATATCAATAAGACACTTGGTATAATATGTAGAACAGGAGGACGTTGAGAACACTTTAATAGCAAATATCATTCAGCAAAATGAAACAGATATCTAGACAATAAAATGTACTCATTTAATAACAAACAAAACGCAACGATCGCTTTACTTAATCAAATCCGTTGCTATAACAATTGAATCTGCAATAAAACCAGCATCGGTAATAAAATGGTCATAAACATTGACAGCACAAATAGCAGCTAATATCCAACGGATCCAATCAGATCGTACGCGTGTGACACCAATATATTTTATACGTACCTTTATAGAGATCGAGGCTTGCAGATGATTGCCGCAATAAAATTGTTTGCTGTCCGCGCTTTTAATTAATTAGATTCCCATTACACTTACGGTGGAAAACGAAGGTTCTATAATACAGTACAAATAAACCATAACTAGGTAAGTATAAATAGAAAGTAGAAAAGAATCCCCAGTTTGAACTATCTTTAACCGACTTCAAAAAAAGGAGGAGATTCTCAATTCGGTTGTATGTTTTTTTTATGTTTGTTAGTTCATAACTTTTGTTTTTAGGTGCAAGGATATAGTTACCGATTGGTTCCATAGAAAGTTTATCAGAATCGGTTCAGTGATTTGGTTTTTTCCCTCGAATACGTATTTTTTCTTCTTGGGCTATGTTAATGACACGATGATCCCTTAAGAACTTATAGTAATAATGTAAAAATTAATTCATGACAAGTATTTGTGTGGTATAAGTACTACAACTACACATAACATCGTATAATATAACGTCCTGTAATCCCCGAAGGGTAAGGTAGAGACCAACGAGGCAGTCTCAACTACAACCAAAAAGGGTATAATAAAAAACTTTCTGCAAAAAAAAACAATTTCAAAGAATTTTTATTTCTAAACGAGTTGCTACATACAAAAGGAAGTAGGTACCTACCGTAATATGCACTTTTAAAGTGAACTTAAAGGTAAAGAGGGATAATGTCTACGATAGGCATACAACTGCCGAAGCGTAGCGCCACTGAACAAAAGAGTTTAAAGTTTAGAAAGCCATACCAATATTAATGTTACTTAATTAAATTCGCAATTAAAGGATACTCAATGTTTATTTTTCATTGTTGATATTAAAATCTAGCACCGAAATTCCAAAATCATTGACATCCCATTGAATGCGGGCGAACTAGTAGTCTCGGTTGGTTTAATTCATGCAAACTACAGTGCCGTAACCAGGAACTCGGGTTATCGTTAAACGAGCTTCCAGCGCTGTGCGACAGATGGCACACCTGGTACTACTGCGCTCTACCTCGCCTAGCACCTACATACCTAACAGCAACTATACAGTATCAAACCGTCCCGGTATCATAATACCAAACACGATCAAATATTAATTAATGAATTAATTATAATAGACGCATCAATCAAACAAATATTTGCACAAACTCCTAGTTTGGAACGACCAAATTGATTGAATGGATGGAGAGAGTCCGTTGTTTATTTCCAATTAATGTGGAAAAGTTGTTAAAATGCGTCAGTTTCCACGAGTGGGAAATAGTTTTAATTATAATTATGAATTAATAATATAAGAGAAGCAATTGATTTCAGAAAGGCTATCGATTATCCCATTGTTCTCCTATCTTAGTAGTTAGATAAGTATAATTTACATCTCAACAAATCTAAGTATGCCTTACGTAGGTATACATAGTTAGTAACAGAAGCCCAACTGAGAGCCAAGACCAGTGGAAATCACTTTCCAGGGGGTTTCGAATGTCTTTAATCGACTTCTAACGCGATGGACATCAGTTTTTCGTTACCTTATGTCAACTAACAAATAAGTACATGTTTGACATTACTCACTTCGTTGTCGTTGATGTAATATCACTATGTCTAGGCCTTGAAAAATCTTGGAACAAAAGAATGAACTGTCTTTATTAAGCTATTAGCAGTGTTTTTAACGAATAAAACAAACAAGGACAGTTGTAGCATGATGATTGTTCCCAATAATGTTCCCTCGAGGAACGCAGCGGAGGTCTGTCGCCGCAACCTCAGCCGGCATCCCACAACATATCGATTCCATAAAGAGAACTTTTATCGCACAAACGCGTTTACGTTTGGTATCTTCATAAATATTTTAGTCTCGTCTTGGGTTAACCCTGAGTGTGCAACGCAGTCCAGTTTGCGGTCCGCGGTCGGAACTTAGCGTCGGCGGCGCGGCCGTCAACCGCGCCCCGTGCCGACCGCTCACAGTAATTCAAATAAATATTTAGATTTCCAACGTCGCGTCGTTTACTGCTTCGTGAATGTTATTCTACTATTGTTCTCCGAGAATGGCTCTTATTGCGAACGCGCCCCGAGTTAGCTTTTTTGAGCTTGTAAAATTTATTAGGTGTACAAATGGAGAACAATAAAAACAAACCGCATAGATACGCCCTCATGTGCGGTCAGAGATTTAATAACATGATTGTCCATTTTGACATCCGCAATTGCAATCGTAAACAATGTAAAAACACAGGTGGCACCGGTCCACCTGCTCACGTCGAAAGTGTCGAATCTAATCACTTCAGATTTGGTTGCGAAGGGGCAAATTTATTCATAACCTCACATTTATCACCGCGGGCCGCTCCGAATAGTTTTTCGCATGTATGAGAAAATTGCCGAGGCGAAATTCTATCACGCCGCGTCCCAAGGAGGGCGCGAGCCGTTAGAATTTTGTGCACCTTGCCGAAACCAATAAATCAAACGATTGCGTAATCCTGCCCCTATATGCATGGAGATCTGTGCGGACCTTCAGCTTTATTTATTGCATATAAACAGATTTTTATGAACGATTTATGAGACTCGGAAGTTTTTGGCTTGTTTAGAATTTTAATCTTGATTCAAACATTTCGAAATTTGTTAAAATAAAGGTTGAATATCCCACAAACGTCGCTTGCAATGGGCACACCCAAATACTCCGAAATATTTTATTCCGAATTTCGATGTTCCGATTTTCAAAAGTCCGAATTTCATAATCCCTAAGAATTAAAATGTCTATTATTAAAAATCACGAAAAAAAGCGATTTTCTTGTTTTACGATTTTCATACGTTCGAAAATCAAATGCTCAATGGGTTCTCGGTTCGAAAAACGATAGTCCATTCTTCAATACTTCGAATAAACTGCTAAAATTAGGATTAGGATTCTGATTCAAATAAGTAGTATACTATTCAGTTACGCTTACGCATTTACATTCGAAATCTTTAAGTAACTTTTAATGTCAAAACAAATGTTATTAATATTTTTGTTTGTGTTTTCTTCTTCTCCTTAAATAAGTAAACTTGCGTCGGGTACAATTTACTGTTATTGATTCCTTTGGGTTAGGTTAGAACTGTGACCAGCGAAAGAAAATATTTTTATTCAAAAGTAAACAATCAATGTTATAAATGAGAACCAATACACAATATTAAACATAATATTATACTTCTCTCTGACGAGCAATTATAATATGTGTTTATTTGTCTTGATATTCAGTTTGACAAGGCGTTTTTATTTCGAGATTTTAATTAATCGGTACTTTAATAATCGAATTCGTGAGGTGTCGTATTATCATTGAGTCGGTTTTTTGTTATGCAATCTATTGAAACTCGGTAATTTGAGAATAGTAATTATAAACGTTAGGAATATTGAAATTTTGGAATTATAAATATAGGATGAATAATAAATCGGAATTGTTATATTAGGAATTTTGAACAATTCAGAATTATGAAAATCGGTATTTTGAAATTCGTATTTGTTACTGATGGAATAACGTTTTTCGTATTTATGTAGTTTACTCGCTTGCAATTCCTTCCCGAGCTTAGCTATTGATTGCAATGTTCATTATAGATTATAGGTAATTATGATAATTTTACGATCATCCGCATGTAAAGAATATTCTGCGGAGCAAACAAACATGTGGTATCAAACAAACATTAATAAATTATGGTTGTTTGTATGGAACAAGATATATCTAATTATTTATTGTGACATAATGTGTTAGACGTCATGTTATTAACTAAAATAGCCATCAATAAATCTCTATGACTTCGATAAATAGGTTTGGCCGACGGTTCACGCCGATAACAAACTAGTGGCTACCAGATGTGTGCCGGTCGCGTATCGCGGCATCGATCGCTCCCTGCGTCCGAGATGTGATCGTCGGCATTCCACCATCCCGACATCGGAGATAACTGAAAACATTACGTTTAATAATTTATCTACAGCAATTCGTCTGCGCTCGGCTCCCTGTGTCTTGTTACGGATGCGCTGCCGCGCTGGCCGGCCGCTCGGTACCTTCCTACACCGAGCCACTAGATAGTACCCTTACTAATATTAATGCCGTTACAGATAAGCCAGATAATATTACTTAAATTTACTGCAGATACTTAACTGATTAAAAAGGATAATTTTCTCATATCAGTTAAAAGGTACCTATCAGCTTTAATGGAGTTGCTCCGTCCTTAACGACTATAAGTAAGACAAACGTATCAACCATGTCAGGGGCTTGAAACACAAACACACACATAAACATTAGGTACCTACAAGTAACTGAGAAAAAAAGGGGAAAACACTCTTTTCCAAAATCAAATATGGCTGATAAATAAACCAAGTAAGGTAATCCAAAAACGTCAAGCGAGGGATTTACTTCATTAATATTTCTATCGAAATCAAATAGGTACCTAACTTGGGAATACTTTCAAGGCGCAGTCGACGCATAATCCAGAGGCAAATCAATGAGACATTCCTACACGACTGTCGAGGATTCGCGATTGAGAGGAACTTTGGAGTTTAAATGAGTTCACCTTCAGGCGTGATTGTGCCCCGAATGTACCCACGTACGCACGCAGATTATTCATAACGACTCGAGGATTAGGTGTTGAGATTGAAATTGTCTTTCAATCAATAGTTTTTAATGGAACTGCCGCGTTATCCCTCTATCACCCGAAGTTGACTTGCAGTTGATTTGAGAGTGCCTAACGCTCGTGTAGGCACATCTTCGTTGGCATTAAGGTAAATAAAACATTATGAAAGTATCAATCAATATATTTTTATTTTAAATACTAAAATAAAATAACACCTTACTCTGCTGGTGTATACTTTTATTTAACCAAATAACAAAAAACGACGCTTGGCGTTAGCGCCAATGAAACACATTCGAATAAGCAAATGATATTACAAGAAACACACGCTGATTTAGATTTCACATTAACAAAAGCGGACAAGACGATATAAAACAACATAAATCGGATCCCGCCGCGTGAACTGCGGACTTGGCTTCACTCATGCGCCGAGAACATGAACAAATACTTTATTGCGCTCATCGAAACATCCCTGGGAACACGTTGCGCGATCGATGAGTTACGGTACAGCGTGCCTGTCAATTTCGCGGTATAAAATTCCTCTTCGGACACGACAAAGGCAGCTGTCATCGTGGCTTGAAGGGTCGCGGCATCCCTCGAGGCTAAGCCCCTGCCGTCCGCCGGAGACACGCACGTCGTCCGAAACTCGCCTAATCCGCACCTACTCCACACATAAACCCACCTAATTGTTAATAAAAGGAGGAATTCGGAAGCGTGCGGTTACATCACTTGGATAGACTCTCTAATTGATTTTTACTGCCCTTCTAATTTAATGCGAGTTTATGGAGTTAATCGGCGCTAAATATTGTTTAGCGCTAATTATGTGCAGCCTGCTTTTGCGATCGTTAAGGGTGTCTGCGGGGGAGGCAATTTTGTAAAGGCTTTGTTTGAGCTGCTATCGAGAATCTGAACAACTCTGTTTTCGTTCGAGCTACAGTTTTACTTTAAAATTTCGCAGCCTGCCATGGCTAAGGGTATATTAAATAGCATATTTCATTTCAAGAGTCCAAATGCTACAAAATATATTCACACACTTTGTTCTACAAATGACAAGACATGAATTACAATAATATGCTCTAATGTTAAATGTTACTCAATGGGATGGATTGTATCACGGCCAAGTCGTAAAAATAATGTTCTTTGAATAAAATAATGTTCTTATCACCTCGTTTGCAAATTAAACACCAGATACGTGTGCAATTTATAATAAAATAATAATGTGTCTAAATTAAAATAAACTTTAGGATCTCAAAACTGAATGCGTCAACTCACTTATTCGAAATTTCTCGATTGTGAAGGTCTATTGAATTCACGATGACGTGACAGTTCAGTCTGTTTACCCCAAGTTACAAATAATAAATATACAAAGCTAGTTACGTAAGCAATAAACAACAAAAAGGCAGTGTGCGCTGCTCAACAGCGGGGTGACATAGAAACATTCCAACATTTTATTCTATTTCGAACTCATCTTAATAACTCGGACAATATTTTTTGTGAAACGTCTTATTTTCTAGTGAATAAGAATTTGTTGGGACTCCTTGAACGTGTACAACATAATGTTATTATAATTTATGTCATACTAAGCAGGTGAAGATATACGAGCGGGTCATTCATTTTATTAAACATGTTTGCTAAGTCGATTTTGTTATTTTTTTGTCGATCGCTCGTGGGCATCTATCACGCAGCGTGCGGGCGCTTTCTCGCGCAGCTCTTTATTACAGCACCAATGATTTCCGGAGGTCGCCTGGCCACTCGGCGCACTCCTCGCGCTCTCCTCACACTGGCACAGTACACCACATGATGCTGCATTTGCATAAAAACAGATAAACTCCGATGTTGTTTTTAAGATAGGTACTAAAGGTACGCGCATTTTGTGTTGTGCTGGCAATCATTTTGCTTATGACTTACTTGTAAATCATGAGCAATTCTCGCGAAAAAGAGTAAACGAAAAGTAACTAGGTAGATGGAGACGCGGAACTTGTAAGTTTAAATATTACTGAATTTATATTAAAATCAAGGCAGAGACACTGTGTGCTCACATTTTCTGCGTTTTAAAACCTCGATATTGCAACAAAATAACATATTTCGCAATGAATTGACTGGATTACACTTAAGATTTTAATCTTAAGAAAAACCCTTAGCGAACAGACTCCACACGGTCTTAGAGCAAACATCGAGAGAGGCAACAAAAGCATCGATTCCACTCACCAAGATATATTTTGTGATATTATAAGAGAAACATTTGCGCAAAATGCGAACATCGGGACCATCCATTATGCGACGTCGCCGACAGACCGGCCACCTCTCGCAAAAGCACTTTGTATTAAGTCAACAAATCCAAAAACCATTCAAAGGACATTTGTTTCCATGAATAATAATATGTAAATACATTATTATATACAAGTTTGGAGAGCTCTCGACTACTTCGTGAGACAGTGGTGTGCTAAACTATGCAATTTAACTAAACTGCTGTAGGTACTTGGACTGGTCTCTTTTGTTTTATTAGTTTGAATTAATGAAATGTAGCTACACCATGTTTATTAATTTTTGGCCAGTGCTTACATAAAATTAGATCTTCCGAAACTTGAGTAATTGACCAGAAATTAAGTAATCATTGCTATTTAGTGTCTCATTATAGTGATGCTTTTAAATTACACAGTTATTCACAGTGTCAGGACATCCGCTATCGAAAATGTTTCAGAAATTGTACAGGATTATTAATAATAAGTTAGCCAGAACTCTTCCGGGGGTGGTGAAACAATCTTCTTGATAGTGTTAGTGATTTCATCATAATAAGGATGGCCCTTTCTACATTATGCGAATTCGCGTAACTTGCCAACAAATTCAATTACCTAAATAATTTGGAGTGTAGCTGGATGTCAGTGTAAGGTACAAGAACGCGAGCTCCGTCCCGTGAGTTTTACAGATTTTAATTTTCCTTTTGTCTTTATGGATCACGAAATGTTTTGTGTAGTGGTGCCCCGGGAGGCCGGGACGGGACCCCCCGCCGCGGCTTCCTTCCTACATCGCCTCACTACAAAAACGCTTGTTATAAAAATGCACGAGGAACAAAAACGCTTACGTCGGGTGACAAGTGGCCTTTGTTTATAATATTTGTTGATTTGTTCAACTTGTTTATGAATGTGTATAACACCTGATGACTGTGCTCTTTTGCAGCTTATAGGTGAGCAGTGATGGCATATGTAACTAGACACCCGATCCCGATATCTTTGTGGTTGTGGTAGGTAACGGTGGTGAACTTACAACACTGATAAATGACCTCGATTACGATAGGTATGTACTATTTTTTCTAAACTCAAACAACAATTAACAGATTTCTACTTCAATGGTATCATAAATCTAAGTTATTAGCTATTAAATCATCTAAAACTGCGAAAATTCGCCGTGATTTTAACACGATCACGATAATATTATATTGAATACATAACACTGTTTCATTTGCATTAAAATTATCTACTTTTGTAAATACTACTTGGGCTTAGGTAGCGTGATGCCCATTAATTAAGTTTTATTATATTCGCAAGTAAATTAAAACTATGTTATAAAATATAGGCAGTGTCATAACAAGTTGTAAAACACCAATATTCGGCGAGCGACCGAAACCGGAGAACTTTATTAGCTGACACCTCTGTATAAAACGGCGTCATTATCGAGATATCATACTAATATAGAATGTTAAATTTATCAAATATACGGTATTTGGATGAAAACATACAAGTTGACAACACGTGTAGTCGCTATCTACGCGGACGGATCGGACGCCCCGGGGTGCGGGCCCGACTTGCCTGCATTACTCACCGTGACCTAATGGGCGGGGATAAATCATGCCTATATATTAAAAAAACATACAAAACAAACCCAGAAACGGGCCAATGTTGAATAAACAAAATTCATGGAAATGGGGACAAATCTGACAATACCGAGTCCGGTGGTCCGCGGATTCACCTTGTGATCCATTTGCGAATCCCGGAATAATGACGTCATGACCGCGGATGCTTCACTACGGCCACATGTCGAAGAACGTCCGATAAAGTTCCTGGTTGACACACAACTTCCTGTGCTGAGAGTTTTAGTAGGAACACGGCTTAAGTAGACCCATATAGAAGAATATTTGCCATAACCTAATGTCATCTCAAAATGACCCAATGTATATTTGCAGTTAGTTCCTTTTTCTCTAAGGGATCTTCAATCATATCCTCTTATTTTACCGAATATTAAATTGCAATATCACTCAACGCCTATGCAAACCAACGATAAGGATTGGTTGATTCGACAAAATAAAGATATGAATACCCTCTAATGCGATTAAACGAAAAGTGCAACAAATTAAATTCTCCCACGCGAAACGTCCCTCGTATAAAGAAAGACATTACGTCGGGGCCCAAATAGGAGCAATTCATAAAACGGAGCAAGTCCTTTGATATGAAAATACAGCTAATCCGGGGCACGCGCTTGGAGCTCCGGGAGGCGACCTGTGTTTGTTTGTTTGTTTCACGATATCATGTTGTTATTTATTTATCATAACTCCGGACTTTTCAATACTCTCGTCCAAATTTATTAATGCTCCGCTTGTACGCCATTATAAATTATAATTTATCCCGAGATTAATGAATATAAGTGTGTTATAATCGTTATGTGGTATTCCTTTAAATATATCTCTTGAATTTCTGGAATGCTTGTACGTATTATGCTTTATTGGTTAAATATTTGGTATCGAATTATGACAACGCGCAGTGCTCCCATAAAAGAACTTTGTCAAGTCAGAGTTGGATTATTTAATCTTTGAAAAATAATATTCGATTTCTTTGACCTTAGCTCTAGCGTAGCAAGGCTCGTTTTATGGTCCTTGGAGCCGGATGTATGAAAAAAAAAACTTCTTTGATGGCCATAGAGTTTTATCTCCAAAAATTAATGAGGAATCGAATGGCTATGTTTATTTGTTGCAATAAAAGACATTAACGCGTGTTATAGTCTAGTTTATTTGCGCAAGAGGCTTTCAGTCTGTTAATTGCGACTACGCAAGGTACGTGACAATTTATTCCCTTCATTAGGCACAAAAATAATAATCGTTACTAAACCTATTATAAGTACATATTATTATAACAGTGAAAGGGCCGGGCTATTCTTTTAAAAGGGTATTATTAAAAGTCATTTGGAACACAATATTACGAGAAATAATAAACACCATAACGAGTGTTTGTTCTTTTTAAAGGTATATACGTAAGCACCAGATGATTGAGCGTTGCGGTCGCCCTGAACGGTTTTATTAATTTTAAATTGATTTCGATTGTAAAACCCTTTTTTGTGTTCCGATGTAGATCGACAAAGGATGAATGAAGTTATTATTGCTACCGCCGAACATTTTTTTATGACTGTTTCTCGACACGAGTCGTAAAAAACTATTTTTGTTTACAATTACTATAATTTACGTTTCGTGATATTGTGATTGTTGCTTTGGGTCAATATTCTTTTTGAGTTGGTCTTTTTTGGTAGTAAAATAAGTACTAGTATAGGTGCACTTTGGGTAATAATATTCTTCTGCGTTGTATGCTTGGAGTAGGTACCTACTTAGTAGGAGTTTCGAGAAAGCATTTAAAAAACCCCTACCAGGTAGGTGACCTGCAATTTTATTTCCTCCTCAATCAATTCAATTTTATTTGATCCTCAGAGAACAGTATTACAGAGAAGATTTTGGTTGATGACGGTAGAATTCAAAGGTCTTCTAACCTTTGAATTCTACCGTCATCAACCAAAATCTTCTTCAGGCATCAAACAAAATTAGTTGATGGGCGTGGGTAATTAGGACCTAAATAAATTAGGTATGTTGTTCCGTTGACAATTTTCCTCTTTTTGTCTAATTATATCTAGAATACCTACAATACTACTGTCGTTCTTTTTATGTGGTATTTCAATTGTTTCTACAGTTGGTAGAAAATCTATTCCTACCCTAAGGTACTTATGTAGAGCCTAAACTAAGCACCCATATGTCCTATTGATTTTCAAGTTTTGAGTTAGTGAAATCACGGCAACCATGAGGACCCTCATGACAATCATCATTAATTCCGGTAATGAGAGTTGAATCTACACGGGGCGTTCATGTCAGATCTAGTAAACATGACGTGGGCATCGCTATCGCGCCACGATCAATGATGTATCGATATGTGTATTTCATTAAGCACGTACGCTGAACAAGGATACTTAACTAACAGATACGGCAACACGATGATGAAGGCGATACATTTGTAAACGGTGTTTGATTATTGTAGTATGGAGCCTGGCCTGCCTACATTCCTCCATTTTTATTTATTTCCAAAATAGCAGCGACGCATTAATTAAACCTCGCATTAATCAATAGTTTAAATACGAACAAGTATTGTATGAAATCTAATCCGTCAGGTTTCGGAAATGTAAGAAACTTAAGTCCTTTTATCTCACTACAGAAACAAATGAAAAAAATAGAATATTTGATTACAGAATGTTGTTTGTGAGGTTATGAATATAATTATGCTTTTTCAGGAAATACCAGTCAATATAATAGATGGATATGATCGTTAGCACGTAATCTTTATAAGACTTTTTGGGTTCTGTACCCAATGGGACCCTATTACTAAGGATCTGATGTCTGTCCGTCTGTCACAGGGCTGAATCTTTGGAACTGTAATAGGTAGACACTGACATTTTTAGTGTATCTACCTACATTTAAAACAAATGACATATATAAAATAAAGTTACAAATTTTGACAAGAAACGTGTTTTTTTTTTGTCAGATCGAGAACTTCGTTCGGAACCTTTGGTGTGCGAGTCTGACTCGGACTTCATTACATCGACCGGTTTCATTATAAAATCACACGAATACAAAACACACTTGTCGAAATTAACACTTCCAGTAAAAGTTTTAAGTCTTAAAGGGGCACATGGGTGGGTGTCCTTGACTTCTCCAGCCATCGATCATATCAGAGACGCGCTTACTATAGATGCTCACTAAACATAACACCGCATTTTAGATTTACTATAACTAGTGGTTTATAAAACTTACTAACATTCTTAAAAAAATATTTGTGAGTGATGACTGATGACAAATAATGGTGGCAGGTAGACCAACAATTAGTAGTAGATGATTAAGCCCCCAACAGACCCACAACACCCCAAACAGTGCTTATTTTTCTTAAGTTATTGATCAATCGAAACGTAAGGCTGACTCCAACTAGAATCCAACTAGAATTATTCAGCAATCGCTTTTCACAAAGCTTTTTCACGCAACGTACTCGTAAGTGATAGAATCCTGAAAATACCATTTGTAGTTCAAGATATTCTAAAGAATGTAGTAAGAGTGGAGTGGAATTGTGTCTGAATTTCTGTATACCAATTTAACTCCGGAATCATTATCAGCCTATAGCCTTTTCCCAACTATGTTGGGGTCGGCTTCCAGTTTAACTGGATACAGCTGAATACGAGTATTTTACATGGAACGACTGCCTATCTGACCTCCACAACCCATTTATACTGGGAATACGATACCCCTTGGTAAGACTGGTTGTCCTTCAGGAAACTATCTGTAACGACTATCAAAGTTCTACAAATGACAGCCGGGTTCAACAGCTTAACGTGCTTTTCGAGGCACGGAGGAAACTCAGTATGTAATGGGTGGTCACCCCTCCACGGACAGACCTAGGCAAGCAAGGTTTAACCTAAAGATAGGACCGAGCGGCTGTTATTATTAATTTAACTCCGGAATAAGGAACTATAATACCTGCCTGTAATGCTGTCCCTGTGTTCTCCAGGGAGGTTTCTTCTCATGTGGAGAAGATATTAGCATTACTTACTCCACACGCTTCCATTTCCTTTCATAAAATAGTCGTTCAATGGGATTAAATGAACTTAGATGGTTGTATTGATGATTTTAATGATTGCATAATGCATAATCAGCCTATAATGTTCCCACTGCTGGGACACACAGCCTCCCCTCTATGAGAGAATTGCAAAAAACGTAAGAAAATTTGATTTTCGCTGGCTACCTTAGCGCATCCTCCTTATATTATTTAACTTGGTCTACTCATGTTACTGTATGGATATTTTATCGAAGTTACTTGGATCTCACTATCCCAATTAAAAACTGTGTCTTCTTGTCAGTCTTTGAGCATTGCAATGAGAGTCCTATTTGGCGAACTTGCGCACATTGTAGCGGTTAATTACAACAGTTCGTGTTAGTAGTAATAATAGCTCTCTTGAAAATGATTGGCATTTCTTCAAAATACTTATCGAACAGACTGATGATATGGAACGTAAACTTTGAGCCACACTACTTTTAATTTTATTAAAACAAGTGACCCGCCCCGGCTTCGTACCGGTGCAATTTACTATTATAGGGATTTTCGCTGAAATCGCAGAAATTTTCTTTCATACAAACCGTGTCCTGACAATTCATCATCTGCCTAGTCTTTTCCCAAGTATTTTAGGGTCGGCTGCCGTTTTTACCAAATTTAGTTGTATACCAGTACTTTACATGGAGCGACAGCCTATCTGACCTCCACACCCTTGGTAACATGATACTCTTGCTAAGACTGGATTTACAATTACGAGCACAAAAAAAAAACAAAGCGTTCGAGATGTTCGTAAGTGATGATAATCCTTCATACTACTGAAAATACTACTGAACTCTCTCTCTTCTGTACTGGCGAAATATGGGTGTAATATTAGGTACACCTCTGCCAAGCCCTTCGGGGATTACAGGCGTGATGTTATGTTGTGTTATACACAAAAGTTTTGTTATTTTGATTATTTTTCTATACTTATCAATAGCTGTCCACGCTTTGTTTCCTGATTCTGAAGTAATAGTTTGTATATTGTCAAACAATACAGCCCACACAGCAGTTCCAGTACATACTAATGCTCTATCAAAATAACTATATGAAGGATAAGCAGCAATAATCCTTGTTTTAACAGTCTCTGACTCGAACTGCTTGTAACTTCTTCAGGCAGTATCGCTTCCTTGCAATCATGAGGGGGTCCTAAGGTAATCTAAATACCTCCTTAAATTACCTTAGGACCAATAATATTAATATATTAGTAGGTATCAATTAATTCATTACTAAGGAAAGAGGGATTATTATGCCTCCCATGTAGACTTAACAAAATTCCTGCAGAATCACGCCATAAAACAATTAACTACCTACAACTGAAACAATTATCAATATTTTTTTAAATTTTAAATTACTTAAAATCATGATTTTGCTTGTAAAATAATACAAAAGTAATCCGTCGTGAAGCGCCTGCGCGTGCGTTTACGGCAACATTAAAACGTTGTAGGAGCCACTTCTCTTTTTCTATAAGGCGTTATGCGCGTGAGTCATTCTTGGGCCAGCATTCAATATAATTTGAAGCCCACCGAAGATCAAGTTTTATCTTTACAATTCATTCGTTTAGCTTGTCATTAAGGATAAGTGCAGCCCTAAGTTCCAGATCTGTGGTTTCAAAGAAGAAAAACAAAAGCAATGGAATAAGATGGAGGTTTATTCGTACCTATTGAGAAGGTTTGCTGTGACCATAATATTACTGTTACTTATGTTTTTATTAAATAATTAATACAAGGTGTTAATGTTAAGGAAAAAACTGATCAATTTGTTTGTTTCTCAACTTATATTATCGGAGTTCTTTTGTTTTTATCAACCAAACACAAATTATAAAAACAAGGTCCAAGGTCAAATTCTTGCCTTACATCGCTTTTTGAAAGAGCTGTTTATTTACCTCTTACTAAAATGTGGAGGTACACTGAAATGACTGAAGTTCTTATTCTAGAAATCTCATATCTAATAATTTATAATGAAATGCAAGATGTCAGACTAGATCAAATTAATAAAAGTAAGTAATAAAACGTAGAATATAGACGCGTTTAAAATGTCACTTTAGTATATAATCCTAAATTGGTTTGGGTTAGTAAGGTAAAACAAACAACGAAAACATGTAGGGTTTATGTTCCTTAACATAAACAATGAAATAATTCTCTTCACATTATGATTGATACCTGAAAGTGGCATTGTGCTCCCTGCTTACATGGCAAAAATGGTGCCCCAATTCAAATTTGATATCTTACTTTTAATGCCATTCCATTGTCCAAGTTTTGGACATTTGGTGGCATAAAGAGTCCTCCCAGTGGTTCAGATATCCTAACAGAATGGCTGAACTGAATTTGTAATGATTCACGTTCACAGCAGTGGCCTTGACACCTACCGCGTGGGTAACTTGCAACGCAAATGTGTACACTGATATTATTTTACCTCGCTGCGCCATACATCTTCACTGACAATATTTTACCACCGACCCTTATTTCACGGAATCCGACCATATTACGGCGGACAACATTCGGACATGTAAGCAAACATCTTAATGTTTACTAATGAAACATTTCTAAATACATTGATTGATGATGTTCTCCTCGCACGGGTTTTGTGTAGGCTCGTATTATTCTATTCATAAGTCGCGCTGCGGGATGCTGAGCGCCAGCGTTGGTGGCTTCGCTATTGTTCACTGCGGACACAATTCGGCAAACATTCTCGTGCTATTTTTTTCACTGTATTTCTTTTCGAGTGGGTCATTTAAATTTCATGCGTATTTTAGCGAGATAGACGTCGCTGATGGGTTTCCATTAGGAGTGAATGATTAAGAGGTCTAGCCTCGAAGAGGCGAGGGAGTGACAACGTCGTGAGAGGGCCTGCGTCTCAAGGGAGTGTGTGGAACCCCTGGCACCAGAGTGTGGTACTGTGCTTGCAATTAACTCCTCGGGCGGGCATTATCTCGGCATTAGAGTATCGTCGCGATACCAGAGAACCCTCCCCTAAACATTCATATATATTAAAAGACACGTCAACCCTAGCAACTGTAAATGCTCAACTAAATTCATACTCATACACAGACTATTTTGCAAACTTTGTTCAGAACTAAAGTAACTGTTATGTCTGTTTTTGTCGAGTGTCAACATTTTAAACAAAAAGAAAATCAAGGATGCTGAAGTTAGTATAGTAGTTAGTAGTGTTAGTTATTAAACACGTGTTCAACAACTAACTTTGGCCGATGATTCCATCCACAAATTATAAACTTCTGTATACGATAACTACATACATAATGCTGCGATGTGAAAGCTAACAAATAACACATTGTAGTGCCGTTTGTAGAGAACAAAACCCCGAAACGTCAACGGTTGTGATTGCCAATATAAAAGTTAATCATGTTAGTGCGCCGGGGTGGGCCGGGTGTCGCGATATCATTGTCCCAGGTTCGAGCTCGGCCACCCCCCGCAAGGATTCGTTGCTTATTTAATGCAACGATGCACACGTAAACATCTAAATAACTTTTGTGTGACACTTCTCCCCTACCCTCTAATTTTACTAAGTAGCCGTGTCTTTACAAATGTATTGGGGAAGAAACATTCAAACCAAATGTGTTTTTGGAGCAGATTTGTTATCTCGTCTTAATTGAAGTGAACGGAGAACAAAAAATATTTGTTTTTACCAATCAAATAGGTGCTTCTTCAAACAGCTGTAGGTTTGGGTCCTTGAAAAAGTCATCACGTAAAGATTGAAAACGCGTGTAGAAAGTGGTATAGTGTTGATTTATATAAAAAATAAATGTATTTCAATAAAATAAAAAAAACATACTAGATGCATTAAAAAATTGCAAATAACATGCTTTATCATCATCATCCGTCATCTTATTGGCACTAACAATAACCTCTTGTTGTTTTATGGGCTGCATTTTCATGACAGAGTTTCCTTTTTTTCTTTTGACATGAGCTGTGCAAGTGTGCAACGCTAGTGTTTAAAGCTGTGCGTAGTAAACTGTTAGATAACGTTATCCGACACGCGCACGCTGCGCAGGGCCGCGTTCTCTCGCACAGCACTGAGCACAGGCCCGGCGCTGGGTGCCATGCCCTAAGCTCGCACCCCACGGCTGCTGCCACTCTCCTGTCACAGCTTACGCAAACCGACTGACAGCCTCCCAATAATTCGTTACGAAAATGTGTTAATCGCGCGCCAAACACTTTCACGGTTCGCGACTCTGTATTAGATTAGCGCGATGACAATGAATACATCTGTAGCTGAATGAGACTCGTCATATTTTGACAGGTATCGTCACATGCCCGTACCTTCGTCGGCCCACATACACGTGTTCGATCGTCCCACGCGGACTCGTCGTAACGTTCGGTGTCAGCCTTTTTTCCTCACAAAAGTCGTGATTTCACGCAGCGCGAACATTCATCCGATTGTCGTGAATTTCGTTATCTTGTATTAGCGAGCGTGTGAGGTGATATTGAAAAAATAATACGTTTGGGATTTGACGGCACCCCATGTGTGCACGGCAGCTTCCTTTTCACTGCAACGCTCCTATAAATGAAACGGGATGATAAATTTATTTAATGTATACAAATGTTTGGACATTTTTATTTTGCTGTCGTTTAGACGTAGGTAACATAATTTAGTTCACCATATGTTAAGTCGTTACAACGTTTTGAGTAGGAAGTGAAAAAAATGTTTTACGACTTGTGAGAGATAGTATGACAATCCGGCCTTTTTCCGTGTCTCATCCCAGCTCCGTCGATAAACCAACTTTTTTTTTCCTAATAGAAGCAAAAAGGTAATAAACGACCCAGTTGAATTGTCGCGGCACAGGAATTAAGTCAATTACGAAACTTATAATTATTTCAGCAATGTATTTTAGTCGGAGTGTGTTTACACAGAGTGATGTTAATAACATGTAAAAGTGTCGTCATAATAATTATGGTTAACTAACGGTAGAGTTTTTGGTCGATTTAAGTTCGAATATAGTCGAAATAAAAATTTGCCGGCTCATTAAGGAGGGGTTTAATTCGGGGTTTCCGTCTAATTGATCTCTGGCCGGGGTAATTATTCACAGGGGGTATATAAAGTAATTATTACTGGGTAGCCCTTTTTCCTTGTCGCCATGGTGCCCCCCATTCCCCCTCAGCTAATCACCGCCCGCGCCCGGTGCCAATGACGGCTCGCAACTGTATCTTGGATCGCGATGACAGAATTTTAATATATTTTGTTGTCGTATGTAAATGGCGGTGCAGATGGCGCCACATCGAGTGGCGGATGATACACATAACTCCCCACATCGTTTGTGAAGTTTCCAGCCAGCAGTGAAAACGTCTTATGTTAAATATGGTAGATTTGAAGTATAAAATGTTTAACATTGTTAATACAAAATGAAGTATTCGGAGATACCTACTTACCCAAATAATTACCTAAACAAACCTCTCGAGAACAGAATCAGAAGGTACTCTCCCGACGAGGTTAACAGCAAACAATTACACACCATAAATTAACATTACCCTTAACTGCCTCAAAAAACCTACGCAGGATGAAAAGGAGATTTATATTTGTTAAGGCGAAGTTGTTCGTCTTCATAAGGCTTGACGTTTCATTTCTGTCTAGGCAGGCCGACAAGTGGTAACCCTCCTCGCGCCTGTCCCGCGCGCCCCCTGCCCACCCCGTCTCGAAGGGCTCCCGTTGTTATGCATAAAATTTTGTCTTATTACTTCCAACTTTGCTATTATATTTGACGAGACGGAGTTGGCAAGTTATTTTGTTATTAAAATTTTTGGCCGAAGACGGCGGCGAGATGAATCTAGTTCGAATGTAAATGCGAATGCTTAAATTATAAAGCAAGAACTTATTTGATTTAACAAACCTTACGATCTGGGGATTAATGTCGGAAATTGGAGGAGGAGGCCGCGTTGTGATTCGCGAGTTGTCGCGAGCCGACAGGAGCGGCGCGGCGCGGCGCGGCGCGGCGCGACGCGGCGGTGCGAGGAAAGGATGAGGAAATGGGATTGACGAACATCGCTACACCAACTTTGAAAAAGTATTGGCTCTTGAAACTTATCAACACATATATTTTTAAAAGTAAGTACCGACTGCATGTCAGAAGAAGAAGTTAAGTATATATCTATCTACCTTTATAATAATTTAGTGCTCTACACAATTATATTATAATTATAATTTAGTACGCTGGCTGGGCAGGCACAGGTTCGTCAACAACTTACATTGCACAAATAACGATTCTATTTACAATTAATATTTCCACTGGAGTGAGGACATATAATTTTTGTTTCGATCTTATGACTGCACCAGTGCGCGGAGTTCGCATAGCTGAATTTTGGGCTAAATATAGGTATTTCATTGCCATCGATACGCTAAGAAGATTATTGTTTCTTTTTGAAACTTTTTATGCAAATTTTAAACTCGGTTGTGGTTAAACTCGGGACAATATGTGCCGAAAAGAATCAAATCAGAACGGTGTTGTGTTGGTTAGTATTACTAAAGAAAGAGCGACTTCAAACGGAGCATATGACTGTATGTCATGCGTAGGCGTTAGTTAGAGCCTACATAGAAGGAGTGTGGGCAGCGCGAGGACGTCACGTACGCAGCCCTTAGGTGGTACATTACGTAGATTTCGCGTAGGACGAACGTAACGGCTACAAAAGTACGTAACACACGCGGTGCAAGTGCGGCAGAAAAGACGTGTGTAGCACCCGCGTAGCGGTAGCTCAGCAGCACGGAGAACGCACTTAGCACGTGTGTGGCGGTACGTAGCACGCTCGTAGCGGTACGAGACGCTTAGACGTTGCAAATCCGCTATAAAACTTTAAGTTTAAATCATTCTTTGAATAGATGTACGTTACGCATAATTGTATTATTCCGAAGTAATTCCATAAGAATTGTAATTCATTAAATCTTGAAACATGAAAGTAACGTAGTAAATAGTAGGGAAGCGACAATGAAATATTTTAAGTCACATTATGGCACAACTGGTCAGGATTTTATTTTGTTCAACTTGTCACAAGTGGTACCTACTGCAGGACTTGGGGATTCGTGATTGATTGCCAGGTAGGGCAAAAGTTATGGATTTTTGCCACAGGATTTTTCAGTAGCTGTCCGGTCTGGATTGGTGGCATTATTAAAAGGATTCGTCACTATGCAACTACATTGATCTTAAACAGTCAGAACTATCGAAATGAGGGTGTACTAAACACTTATACACATCTCTTTGGGTAATACAGGGGTGATTTTATATAACTATGACGTATTTACGAAAATGAACAAAATTCCTATCCTTTTAAACATCTGATTATACAATTATAACAATGTACGCATAACCTTATTCTCTTTTAATCTATCTCGTTCTTATTCATCATCATCATAAAATTAAGTAAGGGGAAATCATATTTATTTCTGTATTGGTTTTACAAAACACTAACATGTCACATTATGTTATGTTTTAAAACTAGATGGGGCCGGCTTCGATCAATATTGATCGAAGGGGCCGGTGATTCGTACCTGACTGCTCTGAGAAGACACAGCCAAAACTAACTCCGAGGTCTATTTTTAAGTCCAAACATTGGTCAAGTCATATGAGGTAGCTTATCAATATGGGCCTCAACGCTGCTACCAGTACTACCGAATGTGGCTATATTAACTTCTGTTGTAAAAAGTTTATCAATTGAATTGCACAATCTATCCGTTTTAACTCACTTGTAAAAAAATACCTTGCGTGTATGTTTTGCATTGAGATAGGTTTTTCTATATTTTGTCCCGCATTATAGGGTCGATAGAGATCATTTGAAATAAATGGTTTATTCTAAAAAAAGGTGGCAGTACGAGTCGGACTTAGGCACTCGCGGGTTCCGACTTCCGACTCACCTAAAGTAACTAAAAGATCATACAATGTGTAGCTTATGTGTTGATTCAAAGATAGATTAATCGGAACGCTGTAAAGCTCTCTTGAAAAGAGAGACTATTGTAAATTACGTCTTACATGTTTCATTTGCATCGACTTAGGAGTAAGGGGAGTTGTGTGTAAGTGTGATGAGGCATAGCAGCAAGACGGCGCGGTGCGGTGCGGCGGCGGTGAGCCTAGCGGCGCGTAGACGCCGTACGTAACATCTGTTCCTTTTGTAGCGACAAATTAACACCGACTCCAGCAAACTGAGGCAATGCAACGACCCATTCCCAGCTCGGAACGAGCCCTAAAGCTTCCCTTAAGCGCGACGCCAGCTGCTCGCCGCACTAAATTCCACGTTACAATGCTTTGTTTTAAAATTTGTAATCATTCTCACATTTTACGACGGTGAACGGTCCGTTTCGGAAAATTTGATACGACTATAAAGCCTGTAATTGTGTTAGCATTCCAGTTAATTAAAAGTTATGAATTTAAAGTCGCACAGCTTTAGTGCTCTTTGACGCTCGCCGTCTGAATAAAACAGTCATATAAAACGTGATGAATTTCTTTTTACTGCTCGAAAGAGAGTTTAGACAGCATTTAGCTACTGTTAATGAGCAAACAAAAAACATTATGAATCTTTTGTCTATCAGTTTATATCTTCAATTGTTATGGCACGCTATTTAACGTACAATGAACGCGCTCTACTCACTGTTGAAACGAGCGTCGTAATGTAAATTGTGTGTATTAAGTCACTATCCAAATACAAAGCTTTCTCTGGTAAGCATCTGATTACGTCATAAAAGTCTATTAGGTCAATAAATTAAAAAAAACTGCAAAGTCAAAACATTAGTTTCCCACAGCGATTAAACGGCGACGAATAAAGGGCAAGCTGAAAACACTATAGAGCAGTGAGTTATGAAAACAAATACACATTACGAGTACGTACGAAATCTCGTACAACTAATGACGTTAAAAGCGAGGGGTAAGAGTAACATTGTTAACAGTCATAGTTCGGGTGTGTGTGCGCCAAAACTTGGGTACTGCGGCCATAAATACCGCCGCGGGGGGCCGCCGCGCCGGGCGTCGGTAACAATAACCACGACGTATGCCGTGTTAACATTAGCTCCGTACTTAATTCCTTGTAGCCCTAAACTCGCTTAAGAGGGTAAGACTCAGTGACACGGTGTTAATTAAATAATTACTTTAAATAATAACTCCTTGGCCCCGAGCCCCGACCCGACCGAGCTACGTTATGTTACACGCCGTCCCTTGCTTTCGCCATGTTTACTCTCGCAGTGTATTAGATTGTTTAGTAACAGTGTTTAATACCATGTCATTTAAGCTTTTCCGGAGTTTTCCAGGTTGTTGTGGTGTTTCGCGTTGCTGTGAGTAATGTACTTTGTGCATATTTACTCATATCATAGACGTGTTCGTAACTTGTAACGTCCTCTTTATGAGTGCCCAATACCCACCCACATAAATATGTCATGTATCAATTTATATTGTAAGATCCAACTTACAAGCATAAAAATCTGATTTATGTCTATTTTACATGTGTCTAAATATAGAACATACGAAGTAATACGAACAGAATAAAGCTTACTACATTTGAAGTTAACATACTAAAAGTTTTATTTCAAAAGAATCAACAAAACAAAAGGGGAACACAAGTTCACAGAATGTAATGTTCCCGGTTGATATCAAAGGCAGAATTTAATGGGTGCAGTTATTGCCAAGAAGTTGACTGTCTAAACTCATACTGAAAACCCGAGGCTACAATCAAGTGTCTTTTGTAGGTACAGAATATTTTCACCGACCGCTTCAGGCATAATTTTCTTTGTGGTAAGTAAATGTTTTTTCTTTCTGCTATAATGACGTTGTTCAATTCAAAATAAAGCAGAAATAAAAAATCGATGCGTCGCCGTCGTTGGAAATATTTAGTGGTTAGTTCAAACACTTTGGTAGCAGTGTTGAATGCAGATGACATACAAGCAAGCTCGATATTTGCAACGTAAGATTTACTGCAAAGCCAGTTAAGATCTATTCAAAATATCACCGTCATTGACTGGTTTTATTCGGAAATAACTATCAATGAAATACATTAATGAGACTGTGGCAGTTGAACGTTGAGGCTCCTAATTAACTTTGACTTTGAATTGGTCATACGTTCTTTTAGTCAGAAGTATAGGCCCAATTTCAGCTATCCAGTAAGCCTATCGCAGTCCACGGCTGGGCATAACCGTCTCCAAAGTGTGTAAGTAGCACAGTTTCTTCTCTGCCTTTAGGCGCCTTTTAATGTCTTCAGTCCATGTACTTGGGGATGCGCCACGCTAAGCTTGTCAATAAGGATGGTTAGCAGCAATCTTCACCTGTGTTGTGATGGAGGCCTAGGGCTCCTAAAAACTACCGTCTGGTATGGACCGTCTCGTTGAGACCAACGGAACGAAGGTAACACAGATAATGTAGATAGCCACGTCAGTTGTTAACCACAAGGTACAGATAATTTTATCTGCTAATGGTGTAAACTGAAGGCGGTCAATGTGGTAAAAGAAGTTATATAATTATAGGTACATAGCATAAAATCTAAAATCTCTGTATTAAAAAATATGAATGTACAGTCGCCGTCAGATATATTGTAGCAGACAAGGTGACCAAATACTTCTGAACAATTTAAAATGTCAATAAGTTCCTTACACTACAAGTTGTCATTAGTATCTGAACATTCATTACTTCATTAATATCTAAGCAGATGCTTGTCAATAATTTCTATACACACAACCAACCAAAAATATCTGAACACTTACAACGTCAAGTATTTACGCAGATAAACACTGAGATTACCTAATTTGTTACTGCGTGATATAAAGGACGAACCAAAAACGACTATCGACTTGACTATGGTGGTTAGTCCAGTCATTTGGTAGTTTTACTTGGAAAGTTTTTAAACTGGTGATTTTATTGAGGTCGACGTGCTCTCTTCGAATTTTCACATTGTCCCCAGATTTCTACCGCAAAGGCATAAATGACTATTGATTTTACCAAAAAATTGTATGGCGGTGCGAGCAGCCAAGATAAAACAATGAGCGACAAAGTGAAAATTCGAAGAGAACACGTCGAACTCATTAAAATAAGCAATTTTCAAAACTCCCGGAAAAAAATCCACCCTTTTTGAACACCAAATGACTGTTCTAGGTATAGATACGATGGAAAGGGAATACCAATTGTGTAGAAAATCATTAGCTATAAAATGTTATAAACTGCCAGGGTCATCATAGTATATAAATTAGCAAAAGAATTTCTATAAATATTGTATTTATAGTAAAGTTGGAAGCACTTCCTACTGCAATTTTTCCTCAACTGCTCTGATATTTAAGACTACTCCATCGGCGTAGATACACTTGACGTTGTAAGTGTTCAGATATTATTGGTTGGTTGTGTGTATAGAAATTATTGACAAGCATCTGCTCAGATATTAATGAACTAATGAATATTCAGATACTAATGACAACTTGTAGTGTAAGGAACTTATTGACATTTTAAATTGTTCAGAAGTATTTGGTCACATTGTCTGCTACAATATATCTGACGGCGACTGTACGTGTTCATTTTTATGGACTTACTTATAATAAGATAATAAAGTGGTTTAGCGAACTTTTTATTATGTAGTTTCAGCTTTTAAAAATTAACTGCTGCGGGGTCGTCCTAATGACTGCTAAAAGGCTCAAGCCTCGATGATGTTGATGGTAGGCATTCCAGTAATTAGGATGCACGGATGGATGATCGCAGTATAAGCAGGAGGTAATCTCTTTTGTCTCCTGTAAACAGGTGGTCAGAGGTCCAAGATGGCGGAACAATATATTTTTTGTTTCACATTGGATATTGATTATAGACCGAACATATAATAAATAATTTAATAAACATCATTCAGATTTTTACTTCAGTATGTATGTATTTATTAAATATATTTACATACAAACATATTTAAAACCATCAGTACCTACCTAAGTCTGGTTCTCAGACTCAATTTAGCTTGGTTTAGTCAAATAATTATAATTAATTATTATTTTTATTAACAGCGTATTATTTTGTGTAATAAAAACATTATAATATTTAACCTAAAATATTTAAAATGGCATGGTACCGTATACAGAGTCAAAAGGCTAATTTAACATGTTTCATATAAATAGCTTAATTAACTTCATTGTTGACTCCTTTTTTTTATGGGAAATCATCAAAATGACTCCTCCCGCTCTGGGCGGAGCGGAAGGGAGTGTCAGACTTTTACTGACTAAAACCCATCCATGTTGCTTCTTTTGCCCTTTGTGTTCCAGGGCCGCGGTATCTCTTTCCAACAGTTCCGCAGCCCTCATTGTCGACTCCTAAGAGCGCAGTTTAATCGATCGTCGACATAAAAAAGCGCGTAATAACACTTTATTTTTATGAAAACAGAGAATAATTAGAATGGTCCCGACGCACACAGTCGGCTGTTATTTGTTCATTAAGGCGGGGCGAGAGAGCGCCAGCGCTGAGTAAAGCCTACCCTCAAGCACCTACTCTATTGACTTTCTTCCGTCACTTCCTTATCGAGTTATGATAAATGGTGCCGACCGCGCCATGAACACGACCCTGTGCTCAACGCCCAAGCGTACATTTTCCGACAACACCGTCTAGTGAGCATAATTCGTTTCACCGCATCGACGTTACTTCTTAAATAATAAAAGCTCTTTGTAAAACTTTCCCTCCTTGAGCGTTCTAAAGCTTTTCGGTATCCAGTAATTAATATTCATGGAGGCTCGTGCCGGAGGGGCCGTGTAATTAATAAACTTATATGATACTTTTGTTTACAGTGTCATTCCTGAAACGCAGGGGAGCTTTGGGAACGCCTGTTTGTCTCAATGTTCACTCGAATCGAGTCCCCCTACTTTATGTACTTAAGTATTTTTGATACAGTCCGCCGCTCATAGAAGGAAATTCTAATTCAGAAAGTCGGTGAAAACGTAAGCCGTCTCTATCGGAGACGACGGTATAAAACGAGGTTCTAAAATAAATTAATGCGTCATATCAACGAGAGACAAGTATCGTTTAATTTAATTTAAAGGCTCAAGTAATTCGACAAAACTTCTGTAATAAAATTATCGAGCATTGACCGTAGTGTGTGATAAGGCGGCGAGTGGGTGTGGAGGCTTGTGGAGGCGAGACGCGCGACCGGACACAGCCCCGCATGTTAATACACGTAAACCAAGATAATCCATAAAACTCACAAAAGGTGCCGAGTTGTCTTCACGACCCGGGGCCTGACTACACAGAAGCGCTTAACCGCAGCTTAATCTACGTTTAGTTACTGATTACCCATGAGTGAACTTTTGTTGAGCTTCACTAAAATACGCCTTATTATTATTTTACCAATAAAATTTCAAGGTTTTACAACAATTTAACAAGTTAACAAATCTAAAAACGAGCCTATAATTTTATTGAGTATCAGTAAAAATAAATTCTTAAGATTTTTTTTCTACATTAACAATATAAGAATGTTGCATCGAATTGAGAAATCGCCAAATGTTAAATAGCATGCATTGCTTATTCATCAGTGAAACGCAATCCCCTCAAAGCACTTAAGCACTTAGCGCAAACATATCGATTCTCAATATGCGACGCTAACGCCCCGGGGACACTGTGACAATGTAAAAACGAGAATACGCAGCGCACCGCGTGATTCACTTATTTGTCCTCTTGTGCGACGAGTGAGCAGCGAACATTACCAAAACGAGAGTTAAACTAGGGTTAACAGTGTGGAGGGTCTACCCCGACCTCATAATATTATAACGTGTAAGGAGTAAAAGAGTCGGCGTTATCTTCTACACAGGCCCGATTCCTGACCACTTTAATGGGAAAAGCATGTTAGAATTAAACTAAACAAAGACGACGCATCAATTAGGGGCTCTTCTTGTTTTTTTCTCTTTTTTGAAAAAGAGCTTGACTTTTTACTGGTGCCTTGACCAGCCGGCTCGATGCTGTTCGTTATTTTTTACCGACTTATTTGATTAGATCAATCTCAATGATTCTTGTATGGATTTCAGTTACGGCGATGAAGAGATAAGTGGATGCAAACATTACCTTTCGTTTATTCTTTAGGTAACCGATACAGATAATGCAATGGAATCATGGCGTAGGTGCTTCACTATTTTATGTAGTACCATCGTTTTTAGAGAATTCGGTGGCTCACAACTTCTTCTTCTTCTTGTTCAACCTTTGGCTACCCAATGCTGAGTGTAGGACTCTTTAAAACTCTCCTTTTTGGCGGTATTGTGCCATGGCTGTCCAGTTTCTTCCGGCCAGTTTAATGAGATCGTCTGCCTCACAACAATCCCTATCAAAGCGTGAAGAGCGCACTAGTTGTCCCCGTAAAACACCAAGTGTAGTCAAAATCTATTAGACCTTTAATGGTCACAATTAAAACACTAGTCAATTATACGCACACATAGATAAATTCACACTTTTTCGTAAGGTGGTAGCCGAAGCAACATAACACCTGCTGCGATCCGCAGGTAACTTACCTATAACAATTTAAGTCTCACGAACTTATATTTCTATATAATTATATTGATTATTCGTTTAAAATACAATTGTCTCTTAATGCAATATCGACTTAATTTAATTACATTAACAGCACTCTAAAATCGTATATTGCAAGGCAAACATAAAGGTAATCGTGGTACCACTAAACAGGACTTTGATTACACTAAAATTGAAGTGCAATAAAAACTGAGAGGATAACTCCACAGTAATTAAGACGAGGTAAATATATGGAACGCATTGACGGATCGTAAAGCTAAAGGATTCAAAACAACAAACTGCAAGCCAGTGTTTACGACGAGGACCGAACCGCTTTTATTGTTGTTGTAAAATTCACGATCCATTATTAATTATTACAGACATCATTAATCTACTAATCTATTTAAGGGCGTGCGATAAGAATCTCATTTAAAGTATTGAATGAAGAGTGTCTGTAGTGGACTTGAGATAGGCTTAAATTAGCTCTCGGGATTGTGCCACAAGTCGCGGTATTCCCCCAATCGAAAAAGGTTCTTAACGGAATACAGTTACAGTTCATTTTTTGGGGCTCTTGTTTCGAGTTAGTTCATTTGGTAATATTTGAAATGGTGGCTGATTTATTACAGGTCGGTGTTTAAACGACAAATGCATCGAAACAGATAGGAGCGACATGTCCGACATTGGAGGACCGATGTTGACCACTATACACGGGACATACACGGCGTTATTGGTCAAAGACATGTCGCGAGATATGAGCTAAACTTGCTTTGACAGATGACTGAATTTAGCATAAGACAAAATTTTCATGAAACAAAAAACATTTTTCCATCTTATATTTTTTGGAATAGTATTATTAAAACAAAAATAAGAATTAATTTTATCAAAATAAACATAAAAAACCTGTCCTGTTTTGTCCTGTTAAGTATCTGTGTGTACATAAATAAATAAATAAATAAATAAATAACATCAAGTCAGTAATCCCCGAAGGATTAGGCAGAGGTGTACCTAATAGTACACGCACATTTCGTCAGTTATGTGTAAGTTCCATGTAATAGGTGGCGACCCTATTACCATCAACCGGGCGCAAAGCCCGACTCCGTAGCCGCTACTGACAAATTCCTGATGGAAAAACCCAATAACACTATTCCCGACCTGCGAATCGAACCCAGGACCTCATGCTCAGCGGTCGCGCTTGCGACCACTAAACCAACGAGGCAGTCAGAATTTATTTTATTGTAGATTTTTAATATAGTCTTATTTTGCCTTTGCAGTAAAAACAATAGTCCACAAAGTCTAGTATATTTCACTTAATTCACGAAAACTCCAGTACTATTGCGTTACAGAACGTAGACCTGGAATTTCAAAGTCATTTAGTGTTCCGATAAAGTGAACTGACAACACACTGGACCCGAGCTAACCAAATCCTGAATCCTGGGGGCGAATGGGCGAATTTAAATCAATTTGGTTTATCCACATCCTTGGGATTTGACTTTGTCGAGTGTGGCAGTTCCATCCAACCTGATTAGACTAGATTGAACTGCCACACTATAACCCAGTTTGTTAAGTCAATAACATCATAATAAAAGAATTATTAGTACTTAAACTAATAATTTAAATGACTTTAGTATAATTTAAACTGCAATATAAGTAGATATCCGTTTAGTCGTGTGAAACAGTGCTTCATTACAAAACTTCATTAAATTGAAGAGATATATCTTAATCTCACGTGTAGCGCTCTCACCAGAACACCGGATGGGAGTTTCTTTTAAGACATAATCTTTACAACAAACTGTGATCGGATCACATACTAACGAAGCACCAGGAACACAAGAGATAGATTTAAGTAGCACTGATTATAATGGAATGAATCTTCGAATCAACTATCAGTATTCTAATAGCGCTTTGTTATGAGTTGTACATTTGTGGTCCCCGTATCTTTAGTTAAAACTAAAGTTGTTACCAACGACCTTTAAACGCGTGAAATTAATATAAATACGAGTATATTACGGATAAAAATTTCATGGGTTTCATTTTTTTTGCACGGAACCCTAATTTTTTTTCTATAATAAAAGTAGAAGTTACTCCTTATGACATCAGCTATCTGCCAGTGAAAATCCCGTCAAAATCGGTCAGCTGTTTCGGAGATTAGCCGGAACAAACAGATGGACAGACAGACACACAGACAAAAATTTAAAAATGTTTTCTTGTTATAAGTACTGTAAATACTTTCATATGCGTTGAGTAAAAAGCTGTTTATTTATTTATATATATTGATGAACCGATTCTGTTCTTATGTCAAAGGACTACAATGAAGTTTTCTGATTTCGGGATTTTTTAAATCATAACTTTAACAAAGCGACAACTTATGTGTAAATCATTTTGTTCCTTTGGGAACAGGCTATAATAAAAACATAAGTCACATAAATAAGAGTATTCAAAGGGTAATGAGACATTTAGAACACTTATCTAAGATTGTTGATAAAATGTATTTGTCGTTACAAGTAGCGGCAAAGTGTTGATATAAATATCGCTGCAACGCGTAGGTGGTAAAAGCTGAGAACTTTGAGTGGTACTTGCATACTAATAAGGTACTTTTCCAATCTTTTTAATCTGACTCCCTACAGTCTCAGTGAAGATTGGTTGTTTCAAGAGTTATCGTCCCGTCACATTTTCAATATGGCTTATCGTACAAAATAAGTTATGTAACTCGAAACAAGAAATGTAATTAGTGAAGTTACTTTAGTGTCATAAAACACAGTTGTGAAGAGGACGTCTACATTCATTCAAAAAAGAATTGCCTCACCTGCAAAAACGACCCGTCTTACTGATAAGAATAACCTACAAGGTTATGACGAACAGCTGATAACATTAAAGTAGGTTAAATTAACCCGTAAGACAAGGAAACTTATAATAAAATAAATAATGTGTCCGCATCTGTATTCTTGATCAAGAGCTATGTTAGTATGATAAGACAAAATGTATTAGTGCATTCCTTTTAGTTTGGCAAGCAAGGCGTGTCAGTCAACGTATTACCTATTTCAATTGTAAATCTGCACCTAAGTATACAACGTTATTTTGAAGGGTCTTGTCTCTTTGTGTAGCCAATGAATTACTTATGATAAAACTGGTTTCGGTGTTCGCTTCTCACTTGGTCTCTGTAAACAAAAATGAATACAAAAATGTAGTCATCTAGGCTCTGTCTGTACTCGAAGGTCTTCATCAGTAAAACAGATTTAAAAAATGAAGCTGTATAAACCATTTTTTTCTTCTCACAAAGGTTGGCTTCATGCAAAAATAACTAGTCAGCAACCGAGTACATACGTACGTACAACAGATGAATATCCAACGAATTACTGCTTCTGTCATCCTTAAATATAAGCATGGAAACATGTTTTGTCGAGAAAAACGCAAGTCGTAAGCCGTTTAATAAATAAAAAGTTAATTCTCACGTTCGAGCGTAACCGCTCACCTACAAGCGGCGCGAGTTGGCGAGACTCGCAGAAACTATTGTGTTGTGAACTATCTACAGAGTATTGTACGGACGAGATTGCTGTTCACCTCTGTGTGTACCTGGGGGGGCCGGCGGTGGCTGTGGGAGGCGCGGGGAGGGGGCGGCTGCATTGCTTGCTTCGCTATTCCGCGCCACCACATAGTTTTGTTCGCAAGCTCTCATCGGCCTCGAGCTCGTGCTTAAGGCTCAGCCCTTGCTAATTGGACGTTTTCAAGTGTCTGTTACTTACCGGTACTAGAGTTAACAATAGAACGAAACGCGCTTGTTACAAAGCCGGTCGGCCAAAAATCTTTGTATGTGCATGTACCAAATTATTTTCAATGAGATTCGTTAGCCACTAATTATTTTGGCCTGCGGCGGTTTTAATGTTAGAAATGTAGGTAGGTATTTAGTTCAACAATGTTTATTAAATAAGGTCATACTCGTAATAAGTACATACTTTATTTTCTAATGAAACTAGGGCCTTGTTTTCATAACTAGAATTCTTTAGAAGACATTTTAAGGAAAATCCTAAGACAGTAGAGTCTTATTATGGCAAAGACAAAAATATAGGCTAGATTTATTCTAATTTTGCGGGCCTGTTAGTCCCAATAGATTTTCCAACTAATTTCTGTCCTCTTTCGAAAACAAGCATTACACACAAGTGTGTACTGTATATGCATCTACTTAAAAATCATTTTTAAACTTCTAAATGTAACTGCACACACACTGAACACTGAACACTGTGTGCATTTGTTAAGTCTTTATGTAAGTAAAGATTACATACTTTAATAACTGTAATTTTATTTAAATAGTTAAAGGTAAATCTAAATACGTGACTTTTACTTATTAGAAACCAAAAATCTAAAACATCAGCAGGACAGGCCAAACAAGAAAAAAGCTTTGTAATAAAAGTGAAATCATTAATTTTATTTTATACTTGAACTGGTGGAAAGCTTTCTTTGTTCCGTAGTTTTTATTTGTTTTATTTTCATTTTTTTTTTAAACCTCGGTGCATCTTCTCCTTAAAACGGAACTCGGCGGAACTTCGGTCGCGGAGGTTCTTGTTAAACGCCGCCGCCCTGCAGCTTAAAGCAATTTGCAAGAGTTCATACCATAGCGGAGCTGTTTGTTCCACGGTTTTATTAAAAGCTCTCGCAGTTTGCGCAAATGCAAATTGTTTGTGATATTAAAATTTCCAACTGTTCATATTAAAACGGCCGCTACAAAACTAATTAACTAATGTTACTGACCAAACAGTCTCTGATTTACAACACACTTTGATCAAAACTAAATCAAATTTTAGCATCCTCCTGTTTTGTTAAGGTATTAAATTTTCAGTAAATGTTTAATTTTATAAAGATGTTAGGTACCTACCTACTATAAACTTCATTAATATGATTAAGGTTTTTTTAGTTTTGGCCTTTATCTAATTAAGGTAAGAATAATAATCTAAAAAAATATATGATAAATAAGGATCTGACCTACAACTTCATAATATCTCAATATAAGTTCGAAGGTTGGTCCGTGGACCACCCATTACATCACGTTAAGCCTTTGGTCCCGGCTGTCATTTGTAGATCTTTGACAGTCGTTACAGGTAGTCAGTGACCAGAAAGTCTGACAACCAGTCTTACCAAGGGGTATCGTTATGCAGCCGATCCATGTAAAATACTGGTATTCAGTTGCATCCGGTTAGACTGGAAGCCGACCCCAACATAGTTGGGAAAAGGCTAGGCAGATGATGAAGAAGTTCAAAGACAATTTAACAAGAAAAATAGTAGTAGTTAACAAAATACGCGTTGCTCAACAGACGTAAATGTTTTTCTGCAACAAAGGAACTCACTGAGCTGTTGATTTTTTTCTATTTGCATAACCTATTCATGTGAATCGACATGCCTGCATTACAGTTTCAGTACCAAATGCGTTTCAGCCCCACAGACCTCTGAAAACGTTACAACGTAAGTTCAAAAACTTGAACAAAGAACACGTTTACTGTTAAGAACTAATCCGCAGTGAGCTGAAGTGGGAGACATGAGTGTGAACCGATAGTTCATGGTTGACAGAGTGGCGATAATGGATACAAGTGATAATACACCGTATGCTTAACATGGTATAAACTACTTTCGTTTAAGAGGTTCTCACTGGCGCCACATGCGGGTTTTGAGACAAGCCAGACTGGAACTTTTCAGATTCGCAATCACGCCGCGTGAAAGTTTCAAGCAAGTATTAAGTTTTACGTGAACCGTGGTAACGTAGTTCCACATTGTACATTCTGTAGTGAACAATTGTGTCAGGTTTTGTTCATGTATAAATTACAGTTATAGGGATCTATGTCATGAGCGTTTGGAATGTAAAATTTTGAGGTTTGGTTCGTTTGATTGTTATAATATTGGTCTACTCGTAAACCTAATTATAATACTATGTATAGTTTAAAACCACTGCCATGTTGGTCTAGTGCTGAGCATGAGGGTCTGGGTTCGATTCCCAGGTTGGGCCTATTTTATTGGGTTTTTCCATCAGGTATTTCTCAGTAGCAGTCACGGAGTCTGGATTCATGCCCGTTTGATGGCAATAGGCTCGTCCCTTTAACATGGGACATAACTGGCGAAATGTGTGTGTACTATTAGGTACGGCTCTGCCTAACCCTTTGGGGATTACAGTCTAGATGTTATGTATTATAAAACCATTGTTTTATAATATAGTATTATAATTAATTAGGTTTTGACCAATATTATAATTACCTAATGAGATTCCACCCCTTCCAGGAATTCGACGTGGATTTGTAAATAACTGAGCGTGTTTGATTGTGTCGTGCAAATAAAATAAACAAAACATTTGCAAAATTATATGCAAAGAGGCACGACCTCTGTATTCTTTACCATCATCATTCTCTTGCCCTTATTCCAATTCATTTTGGGTCGGCGCAGCATGTCTTCTTCTTTCATACTTCTCTATTACTCGTCATCTCATCAGACACCTGTAGGTATTCTTTACCACGTACCACAAAAAGGGCTGATTTTACAACTGAAAATACCGTGACAATCAGTGGCGTGTCTAAAGGCCAACAATACGGTAAGCCCCTAGGACAAGCAGACTGTTCAGAAACCCCAAACATCATGAATAGTAGTAGGCTATAAGGGCAAGCCAAGGTTTTATGTTAATATGAAAGTACCGCCACTAGTTATATTCACTAGGTTTCACTAATACACCAATAACTCAGCAGCCAATAACTCGTTGGTAACATATCGTTCCGCGAACTTTCCTCAGCTACGTATGCAGACTTAGTCTCGATTAACTAGAGGTTTGTACACGCCGCCACCTCTACCTATCTGTATAAACTTTACGATTGTACACCAACACTGCAATATGAACCGCGCTCTTATTATTACAGTTCCCCTCTCTTTTTGTTTAAACTGCGGGTAAAATGAAAAAAGTGATTTATAAAAAAACGAATGATAATGATGGCATGTGAGTTTTAGTTAAGGAACTTTTAAACTCGCCTTTGTTGCGGCTAAATTACAATATGAAAAAGATTCTGAACTAATATTTGTCGACCAATAAGTTTTTTTGTTTAAATTCCAAAAGCTCTTGTTATCGCTTAGAGTTGAATGTACCTAATTCTGTAAACTTTGTATTTATTATCTTTGACTAAATTTAATATTTCCATAATCTATCGATTTTAAATCGAAAGATACACAATGTGTGGTTTAAAATTGGTCCTAGACAATATCTCCAAGGAACGTTACTTAAACTTAACAAACACCCCCTGATAAGGCAGTATTGTATTATACTAAAAAAAGGATAATGACTCTTATCTTTAAAATTTCATATTAATGCTTATTTAGGTCCGACTGAGTTCATTGCTCAATGTGGCTAGTATTCTGGGTTTAAATTAAATTCTATCAATTAATTGATAAAAAAATGTCACCAGCAGCGTACCGCATATTTCCGATGTCCGTAATTGTATACAGTTAAAGTTGTGTATATCACAGTATGGTCATAACGGGAAACCTATATTTACCGCCCATAATTTCCATATATAATTGCAGATTAGACGATCAGCCGTTGCATGGTGAATTATTTTCGTACGAGTCGGACAATGCCTCATGCTATACCGCCAATTACGCTATTAAACAACGACGGTGCAAATTTTAAAGACGGCGGCGGCGGTGTATTCTAGAAGATGCTTGTTAGGGGACCGCACCCTGCTGTTAACTGTTGATTAAGGAGCACTTACCTCTTTATTCGATGTGTTTTTAAAGGCGCCATGAAATGTTTTCACCTTTTTAAATCCTTCTCTAATTAACCATAAGCTGTTTTCTTGATGTAAGTGGTTTTTGTTAGTTAAATCTATCACTGACAGTTTTGGTAAAAGTCAATTATCTACTGAATTATGAAGCGAATCATGTTACGTACAAATGATTTTTTTTAAAATTAAATATTACTTTTCCTTAATTTCAACATTCATTACCTACTTACGCCTAATGTCTATCAAAAATCCCAAAAAAGGGGCTACTTAGTATCCAATAATGAAAAAGTAACGTGAACAAATAAAACTCGGAATATTATATTGTATTTTTATTCATTATTTGTCTGTAAAAATCATTTTTATTCGTGATCGCGTAATGACAAAATATTCGTATTTACTATAAGTACACGTTCTAGCTCGATGACAAAGTCGCCGCCGATGTTGCCACTTTTCATTCCATTCCAAACAGCAATAAAAATCCAATTTAAAAAAATTAAACTTCCATTTGACGGCGTGTGTGTGACGAATGGAAATCGGGCAAAAGGGGTCGTCAACCCCTTCCTTTAAACTTAGCGCATTAGTGCAACAATCTGTGTCCAAAATTATGGTGACAGACACTTTTTATAGCAGCCTCGTAATATTATATTATGAAAGTAAATTAATTTATTGCTACGTTAATAAAGAGAGACATAATTTTTAAATTGGTTAGTTACGTGTTGAGTTCCGTCAATAAAGTGTGACGAGGCTAAAAATGTCTATTAGGCCAATAAGAAGGCTAGGATTGATGGTATGATTTATAATTAGACGCGCACTTTTATATCATCGGGTAGCTCTCGTCTAGCTCGTTGATGAGGGCTTTGTAAAGAAATACGTTATGATCTATTTAATCAAATGCATTAATAATTGATATTATTACCGAAAATAAACTACACACATTAAAAGGGATATTTTAGTTATTCGCGCATTTAAACAAAACTACTTAAGTATACCTAAAGAATTTCTTAAAGCATTCTTAAAACAAACTACACAGAATTTTATACTCTTACAGAAAATTTTATAAAACACTGACCTTTTTTATTATAAAAGGGTTTTTTTGGATAAAAATGAAAAGATAAATTTTTACTAAAGTTAGCCTTACTGTTTTTGGTGATTAAAACAGGAAAAAAAATTAAATATCAAAATAAATTTTGTATAAAACAAAAAATAATAAACTGTAAGAGCACCTCGGATGTTTATAACACATCTGCATAGATTACTCATGCTCAAAACGAGGTTATCAAGTTCTCTTTGTAGTTTATGGTATGAGGTCCGACGAAAATGCACGAAAACTGGTCTATTCTACAGTAGATTCTCGGGAAAATTCGTGAAGACCTTCGTTGCAGCATATACAAGGCGTACTTAACAGGATTTTAATCTCGGGACTGCGTGGGCCAGTCCAGGGCCGGTTCATCATGTTGCTGATGCCGCTGAGTTAATACTCGAGTCGTAGTTGGGTGGGCCTTATCATGCATACGCATAAAATCTTGGCAACCAATGTGTTTGGAAAACAAGTGCCAGTATCTCATCACGGTATTTTGCAGTAGTTAAATTGCATTTTATCTGAACGCGGTCAGTTCTCCCGGCTAGAAGTAGTCTCGCCCATACCATGATTGTTCCACCTTGATATGAATGGACTTTCTAGGGATTTCGCAAGCGGGTCTCACGTCCAGGTGTTCACCAAACACGTATTCTTCGTGTATCTGGAAGGATACCGAACGGAATTCATCTGAAGTAACATCCGACACCTTTAGCGATCATTCCAAACTAAAAGTTCGTTTGCCTATTCTAATCTTTGCCCGCGATTGCCTTGTCGTAGTGCTGGAAGCGGAAATGGTGTACGAGCATGAAGGTTGACTTCATGTGGTCTCCTTCTGCTTGGTCGCTAACGAAGACCAGGTGTTCTGACTGTAACTTTTAAACCAATAGCCAAGTCGTAGCGTTCAGTTGTTTTCTCGCGGTGATTTGTAATAATCGGTCTTGTCTGGTGGTGGCTACCCGAATTTTCCCAGTTTTCTGCTCGGCCACATCACCAGTATCCCGATAGCGTGACCACAAACTGCATATGACGCTTTGACTGGTGCCAATGGCATCAGCAATAGTGCAATGGCGCACGCCTGCTTCCAGCATGCCTATTGCTATCAACATCTCTTTTCTAATTAAATGTCGATGTTGGTTAAAACTCAAAAGTACTTAATTCAAAAACATATGACATAAATAAAATATCTTTGGTTTTGTTAAAAACAGTAAAATCTTTAACACATGTACGTAAGTAAAAATTATTTTTGTTATGAAGTTTACTGAATTTTGCCATTTATTTTTTATATTTTTGTAACTTGGTTTTTTGATTATTGACGGAAAAGGAACCGAGGAACAATTATATATTATATATAATTATTCTAGTTATGTAAAATATCCCTAGACACTTTTGATATGTGTTTTATTGAAAGGAATACGTAATATAATCATATTACTAAACTGCTCGTTTTATGTGTAAATGATTACTATGCATGCTGTTTTATTCTTGTTGAAGGCATATAAAGGTAAGCTAACTAGTTATTTTAATAGCTATCATAATTATCATCATAAAATATGTTTCAAGGAACAATAGCATGTTTCCACGTCGCATAGTAAACATTCTTTTCTGCATCGTTAGTAGTTATTGTAAACCATTCATTTGGTTGAGGTTATTTCCATCTACATAATGTATGTAATTCATTATAATTTCATATTTACTTAAGGAAACAATAAGCCGTAATGTTTATCTAACCTGTAAATCAAAACGCAGTAAATGTAAACAGATACACTCTAAGAATACGTATAACTGTAACCCGGCGCCCTCTGCCGCTATAAACAACCGCATTGGCAAATAAAAGTTCTCTTCTAATTCTCACACGAGCGTAAAGCAATTGGATCGAAGTAATTTACGAGTTAAATCTAAAAATATGTCTTTTCTATGGCGTCCCGGTCTCGTCACAGATGGCTACACAATAATATCGGCAGTGAGACCCCTTCAGAGGGGAGCACCACTTATTTTATAAAGTTTGAATAAGATTTTAAAAAGCTGAGTGAGGCTTATAGAAAGATTCGGGTGGAAAACGTTGGGGATATTGTTTCGGGAAGTTTGTGAAAATTCTGTTACAGCCGCCCCCTGACTCCGTTCGACGTATAATGCTACGAGGATTTAGTTTTATGTTGTTTCATTTAAATGATACTTCAGAGGCGATTTGAAAAAGGTGTCGTTTATAGGTTTACTTTTTAAAGGTTCTTACATAATGGAATGTTTACTTGTTTTGTAAAATGTTGCACGAATCCGACATGTTTGCTAATCCTTCGGTTGTTTCAAAGGGTGATTGCTATATGAATCTATAAACTGCAAATCAATATACCACCGAATAAAACCAGACAATCAATACATTGTATTGGAAATGACATGATCAGTCTTTGATCAACTATCCTAAAGCCCATTGTGATGAGCAACTACCATAACAATCCTTTTAAAGCCCTTTCCAAAATATTCGTACCATAAGCCATCGTATTGGGGACATGACTCGTGGATACGTATCTAAGTATGCTATTAAACATCCCACCGGCCTGTCCACTCGTATATCCAATGATCACAGTTCTGGGGGATCAGTGCAGCTTCGTACCATGACGCAATAAAACTTTATTTGTTAGACGTATGTAGGTACTCGTACTTTTTATTTCCTCACCGCATATTTCCCTGGGCACGCCAAAGATCAGTTTGCGAGCGAGTAATTCGGTATCGTAACGTTACGTGACTCTGGAACGATGTTCGCGACGTGTTTCTACTATTGCCTTAGGCCTCCCCTACTTCACCGTGCAGCTAAGAAGTATCACTACGATTTTATATGATAAAGATTTAGGTAGCGGTAGATATTCCAAGTTGGAAAAAAATGTATTTGGGTTTTAATGCCTTGGATTATTTCTTGACGGATTGATCAGACAAGAGAAAAGCTTTTGAAAACGAATAAACTGTTTTTAATGTTACAAGAGTTCTATCTCCCCGCTTGATCGCTACTGATTAGTACTGATTAGCTGATAAACTATGTCGTGAGTAGGTAAAATTATGAGTTTGAAGAAAATTATTTCTGGTCAATCCGCAAAATCAATATCAGCTATTTGCTTTAGTGACAAAAGGTACCTTTGAGTATGTCTCTTAGGTACCTAGGTAATATATGTACTTCAAAGGTTTAAGCTTTATGGCGTCACTTTATTGTTAACAAAAATTCTTTGGTGATAACAATTAGGTCCTTATTATCAGTTAAGTATTAAAACGCCTAGGATTGTTCTTATTTATTTTAATATTTTAGGTGCTGGTGCGCAGACATTTCCTGGTTTCAGTCAAAATGGAAAACAATAGAAATCTTTTGTTTTTTTTTTTACTTTTCCAATGGATTATTTTCGCATTTTGAACAAAAGCTAAAAAATATGCCTAATTATATGGATATTCATTGTGTTTGAGTTAGCTTACTAATTACGATTCCTTATAATAAAATTGAAAACGTACTTTATTGAAAAGTACATTGTACCCACTTAGTTAGTTCTTTCCTTCATTATTTCTAATAACACAAATTGCACTGGATAACAATATTTTAATTTTCTAGTTTCATTATATATAGTAATTATTGATTTATATACATATGTATATCACAATACTTACACCGCAACATTGTATTAGTAACTTATCTTTATTGCTCTTTTACGGTGGCGATGGCTACCTTTTAATAGCCACATAGTCGGTAAAAATTGAAGCTCGCTAATATCCCGGCCAACTGACATGTAACTATAAATATTTCAAATTCGGAAATCCAAACAGCCGGTTGCCTAGAAATATCTCGAATCGGAATTGATCATCGGACATCGATGCCTTTCAAACCATTTACTTCAATTAGACCATAACAGGTTCTTTTAAATGTCAGAAAAACAAATAAGGCGAATCTACCGTCACAGTCACAAGGCATAATAACTTGTGAATGTACTGTAGTTGCCCATTCCAAAGCGTAGATCTCTATGGAGAAGAATGGGCAATAAACTCGATGGACACTCTTCTCAATCAAAATATTATTACAAGATCTTGGTTCTTTAATATCTAAAGCCAAAGGTGTTTTAGGAAGGCCAGTCTGCAAGATTCCGCCGTCTATGTTTTAAGCATTTGTTATTCTGAGCGCGTTCGCTGGCGGGGCCTCATCCCGCGCCCTTTGCGCCGATGGACTCTGTCATTATCATCGCTTTTTGCCTCACATAACTGGCCGCAACCTCGAGAGATGTCCGTATTGTGCGGCCGCACCTACGCACCAATCGTGTGTACTAACACATACGTATATGAGTAAAAATGAGCTTTTTAGAGGCGAGACGATGGCCATTCCAGGATAATGTAGCTAGTAGATGTCAGCGATAAAACCTCTTTTTGTCATATAATTAAATATACGGGTTTTATTTATCTTTGCAGAATTTTCAATAACATTGAAAATATTTTAGTAAAAAAAGAGTTTAACTGATATTTTTACAATAAAGAAAAAAGCAACTGTTAAATGTTTATTTGTTTACATTTAATGTTTTTGCGCTAAATATAGGTTACCTGGACAGTCTATTAACACTATCGAGAATTACGTTGAACCATTTTTATTGACTTTGTCATTTTTGATATATTTTACAGTGACCACATAATTCAATATATTTACTAGGTACTAAACGACGAATCGAGCTTACACGTGAAAAGATAATATAATTTTTATGTTTCCTCTACTGTTAGTGTGCGTAATGATAGTATTTTATAGCAAACTGTAACTATAAATTAGACTTTTGATTTATTAGTAGTTACCGAAACTAAAATAAAAGTATTGCATGAAGGAATGGCAGTATGGCGCATTCCGGTATTACACGTGTGTAAAATTGAAAGTATTTTAAGAAGGCTCAGAATACGAGCGGCGAGTACCTAACTAGCCAACTCAGGCAGACTTGGCGAATTTGACGGGGGCCGCACTGAAAAACTGGTGATGATAAGCTGGTATTGTAAATTGGATGGGTTACCGATATACACAAGTCACAGTTACTTCGTACCTACTTGTGTTTCAGCTCCAGTAGTCCCTTCGAGGCAGCATGCATAATCACTTTCCGTTTTAGCTTTGTTACAAAGCGTCACATCTAATCTATCCCTCTGGGGCTCATAGAAAACGTTACGTCAATCAGCAGCTTCGAGAATCCTCCCAGGTGCGAATCTAAAATCAATCCTATTATAGTTTATTCAACAAATAACATGTTAGTCCCAATTTAATAATTAATATGAGCGGGCACCGTACATCACTGTCAGCGGTGAGATCGTAACCGATACATACGTTTATAGTCACAAGACCACTATTCATGTAAAACGTATTCCCAATAGTGTGACATGTTTATTTCCGGGCGCTGAAAGCCTTACCGGGGAAAGGAGTAAAATGAAAAGTAGACACGGGTCCGATAAATAATTGAAGGCTTTGATAGAGCATCGGGAATTCCAGGTCGGAGTACGCCGGCTGGATCTAGAGGGAGCAATCCTTCAAACCACCCTCCGCCGCTACTGAATTATTCCGCAATAACACACTTGTTATAGACATTTCTCGAGGAGTGATACTTTTATGATTTACTCCAACTTTTATTGGCACTTAAAGGAAGTATACGATTTATTTCCCGTTCAATATAAGGTATGGAGTATATCATTTTTTGAGTTGGTACCGAATCTCTGAGGGCCTTCGGAACGGTTGGGCGTCACACGCCATTTATATTTGGGGTGTTATGATGTTTCGACGCGTTTTACAGCTATGAATTATGTCGTAGTTTAAAACAATAATATCGATAAATTGAATACAAGCCCAGTTATGTATTATAACAGTATTTGCATTACTTTTGATGTCTAGTAATCATGCATAACAGTTCACTGTTTCAGTCACATAACGATACTTTGAACAGCTATTTATTTAGTACGTATTAGTGTTTACATAATTATCTAAATAAAAATAAATTTAGAATAACTGTACTGGGCTAATGAATGGTTTATAAATAGTACGTATTTTCTGGTACTGGTTAAGGAGAGCTTCTTAAATATGTGCACACCTGTTCATTTTTATTCATAAATTATGGGTGCTAGTCATTCTGTTTGAGTGTTAAACGATCTAAATTAATTCATTCAATCATTCTAGGAAAACTGAAGTACCCGAGTGAAGTGTTTGTACGTTTTTTAAGTCGAGAGGGTAATACTAAAAAGTAGGCAAGTACTTAAAAGATTTTAAGAACAAAATCTTGTAATGGACAAGTGCGTTAGACGGCACTAAGAAGGTATCCCAGCACATGATGTTTGTTAACGAGCACGTGTGCCCAGTGCCACGTACCGTGTCAGAGCGTGATGCATATCGTGAACGGAGCCGATCAAAAATTATTATACGAGAACATTAAACTGCTGTACATTGTGCTTTATTGACGTCACTTCCGCAGCAATAAAATCGGCTTGTCTCGAAAATGCATAATTTGTACGACAGTCACGCGCATTACGCTACTAAACGGTGTCTTTGAGAACACATTTCACACTAAACTCTGTAGGGGCTGCCTTTCGATCATAGATAAACCTTTGTTTTATGCGTTCGAATTATTATCGTCAAACGCTTGTTTATAGCCAAGGGAATATTAATATTTCTTTATATCGAACACGCACGCACCTATTGCGCCCCGCCAATATGCGGCGAATAATTCTAATGAGGGCAGTTTCTGTGTCTTCTTATGCTCCACATTGCCACATAAATAACACATGCTCTAGAAACCGAAAAAAGGGTTGTTGTTGTGTATCTGAATACAAAAACGTTTCGAGATGTTTTTTGTGCGGCTAAGCGGTATCTTTTGTGACAAAAACATTTCTAGCGAATCCATTAATTAGTGAGATATACGACACACCCGCAACCTTTGGCGCTCAATTATAGCCAGACCTTTGACGGTTGATTAATTCCGACACACAACTGACCTATTACAGTTTATTGATTACGATCTCCAAATCGATTCAAAGGGCCGCGCTTCCCATATGCTGGTTTGAATAAAAGCTTAAAATTCCTCAAATGCCAACCGAGAAAAACAATGACTGAGGAGTATAAGGAAGGAACGGGGACAGTGTCACGTAATAGGTCCAGCTTCCGGTGCGTTTATCAAAAAATTTATTTGGACATTCCTGGCGCGCCTCCGCTGCGCTTGCCCGACTGGATGTGTCGGCATTTAATTTATCTATAACGCTGAAAATGCCGGAGACGGCCGCGTAACCGTTATTGCTAGGGTTCTCTCACCACTGGCAGGCTACGCACTTCCGCTATGTCAATGATTTATAGCCGCTTACGGCATTTGCGGCGTTTAACTGTGTGTTGTCGGAGCCATTGTCCGAGGATCGTGGAATATGGACGAGGATGATTCTTGAATTATGAGCGGGGGTTGGCTACCCTATCATTTTTGATTTGGCGTCCTAATGCAAAAGGTCAATGCGTGCTTTGTCCAAGTTTAATCTGTTTGCGTCGCCTAAAGGTGACGTCGATTTGTTTGCGTTTCGATTCGTGTCGCTATTGTCATTGGCGTTTTAAAAAACATATGAATGGATTTATATTCGATTGTTAGTACCGGAAGTTTTTAGAGATAAATTTTAACAACGTTCTTTGTTGCTAGCGTTGACCCTGGATAAATAACCGGATATTAGTGGTAGCTACATTCTCAATTTTATTGACAAACCTTTTTGACATATCCTTGTGAATAAATCATTGACTTATTAATACTTATACGAAATATTATAAGAATTAAGATTAGTTATAATATTTTCAAATGCACTTTGTAATTCAATGGAAGTTATTACAGAAAAGTTTTTGCTATTTTATTTTATAACTAGCTTTTGCCCGCGGCTTCGCCCGCGGTTTTTCAGAATTTGACAATTAAACTCATAAGTTCATAACACACTACTAAAGTTTCTATAATATTATAGTTGATTCGAAAGACTCGGGGCCCTTCTATAATTATCATAAGAACGTTATTGTTATTTTCCTCGTGAACACTACTTTTTTTCGGGATGCAGTATGTCCGTTTCTGTACACCTGTCAACATATATTCAAAATTTCAGGATGATCGGTTCAGTGGTTTAGGTATAAAAAGGTACTCGTAACAAACAAACAAACTTACTTTCTCATTTATAATATTAAGTTAGGACAGGGTTATTTCCAAGTTATTCTTTCAACTGCTGCTATATTAAAATCATAAGTGGTTTATGCGGGTATTGTTGACATTTATGGAAGTTACAAGCGGTATGACGTGTAGCCACATAACCCAGCGCGGTTCTCACGCTCTTGCTCTATCAACGACGCACTCAATCTATCAACACTATACTAGATTATATATTACACGTTTCTAACTCAATTCTATAATAAGTAGTATGTACAAGTACGTATAGAGAAATTACAGAACCCTTTCTTTGAACGAAATATCAGAGAGCCTGTATAGGCTAGAGTGCCTCTCCGGTGTCCTCCGTATTTCAGAGGTATTTCAGAAGGAGCACACCTGAAGAGGCATCTAAATAAAATCAATTAACTCCTCGGCAGCCACTTGGAATTACAGGACAGGCTTACATACCTGGCTACTTGTGATAGTAAATTAGATAGTGGTCACGACTAAAACTCACATCAAATGATTAATGCAAATTCATTCTCAATTATTCGTGTCGTTTAAGAATTTTATCTCTGATACCATTATAAAAGCTGTCGTACAGGAAAGAAAGACATAAAGGAGCTGATGGATGCTACTGAAATTACGAAACTCGTCGCCAAATTTTGGGTAGACTGAATGTAAATTATTGTCATCGACATGCTAAGAGAAGAGAGCCAGAAAGTCTGACAATCTCCAACCCGTTACCAAGGGGTATCGTATGACCGAGTTACTAGGATGTGTGGTCTGATACGCAGTCGCTCTGTTTATATACTTGAATACCAGTAAGAAGGACGGGCGTTTTGAGGAACAGTCTCTTGTATGCATTAACGTACAAAAAGTGCTGAATATCAGCCTAATTTTTGAGTATTCAGCTGCTTCCGGTTTGTCTGAAAACCGACCCTAACATAGTTGGGTAAAGGCGAGGCAGGTGATGTCATAGATGAAACAAACATCAAAATTAAATTATAGAGTGTGATTTTGAACCCATTCGAAGCGTACGAAACGATTAACTAGTCAAGATTGTACCCGGCGTAATAGTCTTAAAAATATTTTCTTCACTTAAAATGGCTAAATGGATGAACGATTTCCTACGGGTAGTATTGCATTTATTTGTGGGTATCACCCAGAACCAACATAGATACATTGTTTAAATTAAAACTATAATTTCTAACTTCCATCATTTTCAAAAATCTAACTTAATCTTTACAGTTCCAGGTAGCTAGAACCAACTATAATATAACTAGCAAACATATGCTTGGTTTCTAAGCGGCGAAGTTCAAAGCTTTGTTCTACTCGTCGAATGACTTATTTAAACCCAGTGAGTATCGTGTGATACAGATTAAGTTTGGACAGATTTTGTGCAGCGATACCGACAAATAATGAGGCTGACGAAAGATTTACGTAGGTAGACCGTACTAACCACATTATATTGCGACAAACAGTATTTGATGTTTAAAAAGAAAAAAAAAAAAACTATACTGCGTTATAAGAATGTTATCATAATTACTTCGTAATAAAAAAACATTTGAATTAACGATTTATATTTTTTTTAGAGCAGCGGTGGCCCAGTGGTGGCGGCCCCACTTACGAACAGTAAGTCGTGGGTTCGAACCCAGTCAGGCGCATTACTTTGTGTAATTTATTTCAACACAACTGCGCTCAAAAACGGCGAAGGAAAACATCGTGAAGAAACCGGTATGTCCTAGAACCAAAAATTCGAAGACATGTGACATCACCCAACCCAAGCGGTGGATTATAGCCCATTCCCTCTCTAGAGAGGAGGCCGTGTGTCCCAGCAGTGGGAACATTATAGGCTGATTATTTTTAAATTTGTACTTGTTAATTTAATAAACACTTCAGTTTTTTAAATCATAATTAACTCTCTCTTAGTTTCTCTTAATTAGTTCCCCGTTACAGAGCATAGGCCTCCCCCAGCAGCGCCGCAGCACCCTGACCATCGCCTTCTCTCGTTTGCTCCATTGGCCATCGGTCTGTTCTTTTCCGGATAATATAATACAATTCGGATCTTATCCTTAAAAGAAACTCCGGGCATAGCCCGCTCCATAACGCCCTGAGCGTCTTAGAATTTTTGACCCAATCTGACTGTCAATGTACAGGTTTCAGCATCGTATGTCATGCAGGGCAGCATAGGGGCAGGACGTACTGGTTGAAGACTTAAGTCTTCAAAAGTCTTGAATAGGCGACAGGAAGACATGACAAAATTTTCGAAATGCTGCCCAAGCCAAATGGATTCAACTAGATCCTTCGGTCGTTAATTAAAATCGGAACGTAAAAATGCTAACTCTCAGCTTTTATGTGACATACTGAAAGGCAATGTACTGAATATAGTTTTGTATCAATTTAGATGATGTGTAGAGTTTCAGTCGTTTTCTGTTGCTGACTGCTTTGTAAATTAATATTAAAAAGCCCTTGCTGATAAGCAGGAAGAGAAAGGGTGGCCAGATGATTAATTTTTTCGCTCTTTCTATTTTGTTTGTACTAAAGATAAATTTGGCTTGGCTACATACATTATTCACTTAGAAAGAGAAAGAATAAATACATAGAGCCAAAACCAGAACAAGGAAACTGGTGACTTAAGAAGGTTTCACCTCCTATACTAGTTCTACAGAAAGAAAATCGATGGCATATTCACAGTGGCATCACGTAGATCCGCTGGTACGTTGCTACGAATAATCCCAATGAGGACAAAAAAAAATCAGCTGTTCCATACATTTTTACCGTGTAAGTATTGTACGTTTGAGGGAAACTGCTCATTTTATTTTTAATAATCCATGAAAAATTTCTATTTTGGGGGGGCTCAGAATGATGAATAAAGTCATTAAATGATTTCTTCTTTCTTTATCGTGTGGTTAGTGCCTAACCTGGTCTCCGAGTTTTCATGCCGCCCATGTTATTTGACTGTTTTGCATAGCAAGTATTCGAATTCCGAACTCATCTGTCAAAAGTAAAAGATTGCTGTGAGTTTACTGATAAAGCTACAGACCAAAGCTGGCTGCATATTTAAGAAAAATACTGAAAAAAACTTTCATTCCTGCTCCCTATTCCCGTCACTTCGGCTTTCACAGGAAGGATATTTTCGATTATGAATTCGAAATGGCGGGAAGAATGAAACAGAATATCAGTAATCAAAAATGAGTTCTTGACTTACATTAATTTAAAAATTGAAAGTTATACAGCATAATTAAGACACTTTTATTTTACATTTCACAGTTTTTATAACAAATATATCCGTCAATTTTTTGCTTTTTTCCATAAAATACTATATTTTTTTGAAGTGTAGGTTTAAAAAAATTTTATATTTCACCGAAGAAATGTTGGCAACCCTAGCTCCCGACCAGAGATCCAGTGATCCACTTACTGCATCGAAAGTGTCCCTAGACCTGCACCAGGACTTAAAAAAAAACAATAGAGACATATTCAGACACTGCGATTACCGTAGCTGTCTACTGGGTTCAAATAATTTAATAAGCCGTGCTATCGAAACGAAAGGAGAAAAAGGATTAAGCACAAACTGTTTTGATTAATCTGCACTAGAATTTGCCTGCGGCTCAAATACTGCAACAAACTATAGTCCAATACTTATTTTGCCCTCTGAGAGCAAAATATGCAGCCAAATTGATCTCTGCCAGCGATGACGCTGTGGAAATGGTGAAGATTTCGACCATCATCATCATATCAGCCCGGAATCACCCACTGCTGGGTATAGGCCTCCACTTTCTTCTGCCACACTTCCCGGTTCTGTGCGTCCCTTACCCAGGTGTTTCCCGCGACTTTGACCAACAAAATATTAAATACAGTCTTGTCAGCGACAGGACAAACAATAAGAAGAATACTGTAACACGACGATCACATAAGTGACATTGTGAAATGCTTATTACTTACCTGCTTGATGCAAGTGGGCATAGTTTTTCATTGCATCATTACATTGAAGGCGTGATTTATTGTACTTCGTGCCTTCCTGTGATGTCTTTGTATTTGAAGGAGCGGCAATGATGATTCGAAGTCGCCAAACACCTAAATTTTATATTCATAGAACATTAGAAATTATTTATTATACTTACTTGATTTGTTGACAAAAATATTAAACGGTTTACCGAAGGCACATCCACCATCCCGAAAACCGCGTATTATTCAACACATTGCCGACTGATCGTTCTGTACTGTATGAATACCTGAATGCCTACGTATTTAATAGAGTAAAAATAATAAAATTAATAGAATACCGGATTAGGTATATAAATTGCCGGTAACATATACACTACTTGTGAAAACTCCTCCGCTATACTTTTCTGGTTAATCTCGTTGCGGGATCTAAGACAGTAATTAATAAAAAATGTTTCTCTGGGACTTCGTCGAACTTCATTTTCTTGGTTTTGGTCGCCACTGTTGATGCTGGCTTTCAGGAGTTACAGCGTTTTGGGAATAGTGGGCTTGTCCGAAAAAAAAACATACCTATACACTAAATTAGACATAAAAAGTTTTGACAGCTCTTTGCTTATAATAAAAAATAGTCGCACATTTCTGACTATCGTATTATGGTTATCTATGGCATGGATACTTTCCCATATTAGAGCGGGAATGCACAGGAAAAAGCAAGTATGCGTGAAACTGGCGGTGCAATAAGAGCCACTTTTCTTTACATACTTTCAGAGATGCCATACGATGCGTTGTCGGTACGTTGCAACGACGGAGCCGTGACGCTGCGTCGTTCTAAATATAAATCAGGACGACATGCCACACGGTGCGTTTCAACGGCGGCGTGCGGTGATGACACGCGTGCGCGTCGCCTCTTGATCGACGCGCGAAAGTCGATGCGGCGCGACGCCGGAGCTGCAACGTTGCGGCAACGTCCGCGTGGCTTCACACTGTAAAAACACGAAAGAATTTTACAAAATCAAACTTTAAGAGAGTCAAAAGGGGCGTCCATATGAAAAGTCTGATTTCTCATAAACTTCAATCTTGGTACAAATACGGACTTGGTAAATTAACAAGTTTAACATTAATTTTTTAATAGTTTTTTTTTTTAAAACACACCTCCAATGATGATTTATGTTAAATTAAAGTATCCAGGTATGGAAGAAGTAAAACTAAAGTTTGTAGCGAAGAATTTTAACGCGCCGTCTGATAAACCGAATTCCAAACTCGGTTTTTATAATCGAGAGAAAAAAAAGAAGTAAGGAGGTATATGATTTTGTATTTTTTTTAATTTGCGCCAACTAAACTGCTAATTTTGCTTATATCTATAGCATTTATGAATAACAGATGGCTTATCGTATTTCACTTAACGTAAAGGTTTAAATACAGTTTTTGCACGGCGTTATACATAGATTTCCTGTAAGTCCCACCAGCCAGTAGTATCATTCTTAATTAAGGCAAATTGATTTCCGTCTGAATTTTAGAGTTGGACAGAGGACTGAATCCATGATTTCTTTGAACATACAAAGTAAATCTTGGCTTCAGTCCTCTTTCTCTTTTGACTTTCCTACTGCAAGAGTAAAATACTAGCAGCCACGTATTTGTCATTGCTTTGAGTTATTATTATAATTCAGCTGTGAATACGTTTTCTTTGTATTTATTTCAGATTCGTAAATATCAAATCAATCAATTATATTTTAAGAGATACATACGAGGTAACAAGTCCTAGCATAGTTTACATTGAAGATCGTTTGGTTATTGAAAATTCTGCGATTGCTCAGACTTCAAAACTTAAACTCTTTGTGTAAGCAAAGAGATTATGTACCTAGTTTTTCGCCGGTGATCATAGCGAAACATCACAATAATTGGAAGATTAATTTATTAAAAAGTCCGATTTATAAAAAGCTGCCAATATATTAACGATTTTTCATTTACATAAACCGGATTAAATTTCCTATATTTTACCGATGATTCGTAATAATCGAATAGTCGAGACGTAAGAACAGCCGAACTCCCATTCAAACAGGCATTACAGGTTTGTAATACAAAATTGGGCATTCTCCTTTACAGGTTTGTAAAGGAGAATGCCCAATTTTATATGGCTTTTTATCAATCGGACTTTTAATCTACTTACCAATTATTGTGATGTTGCGTTATGATCACCGGCGAAAAAGTGGGTACATAATCTCTTTGCTTACCCAAAGAGTTTCAAGTATTGAAGTCTGAGCCATTGCAGAATTTGCACTTAAACTGTAAGTTGCCGATTGCAGTTCAGATTTCATTATTAAGTTTTAGAAATAAATGGTAATATTTTGAAATATAAATGAGCTAAACTGGGTAAAGTAATACAAAACGAATTACAGCATAATAATTATTTTTTGCACATTTCCTCTTCTTCGTTTTCCCAACTATGTAGGGGTCGGCTTCCAGTCTAACCGGATGAAGCTGAAAACTATTTTTTACATAGAGCGTCTGCCGATTTGTTCTCCTCAATCTAGTTACTGCGTAATACGATACCTTTTGGGAAGACTGACTGGCAGACTTTCAGGCTGCTGACTACCCGTATGGACTGCACTTAATTTGTAACTTATATCTGAAATTCAATGGACTTCACTATCTTGTACTAAATTGACACATTCCTCAAGAAGTGTTTTGTGGAAACATAAACCCATTCTTAAAGAGCTTCGAACCAGCCAAGATAAAGTCTGCTATCTGGTCAACTTCATCTCTCTCGTCACCGGTTCCAATTACAAGGCAGAGTTGTGCCAGCCACCACAGAGGCTTAACAAGAACCTGAATTTTATTATTGTGTTAGTCAAAGCTGTATTAATCTGACATTATCACAAACAAAAACACTTTCTCTATTGAATTGTTGTTTTTGCTGAAGAAATTGTCACGTTATAAATAATGTGGCTGGTATAAAATTTAAGTGAAGACGAACTTAGAAGCGCTGTTACTCTACTTATAATTATACCTATGTTACCGGCCTACGATATTCGGACTCGTCCAAAACACGTATTTGTGTAGTACCTATAGTTGAAGATAGTTGAAGTCGTGAGATTCAATTTGAGACAACTGCAAACTAAAAAGGTTGTCACTGATGACCGGTAACGATATCATTACAACATCATTTTGCAAGAACAAATAAACTCTTGCGTTCACAAGAATTAAATATTCAAAAATGTTATTGTGTTGTCTCTGATACTTTAATAAGAAGCTGTAATTGCTTTTTTAATGTTTCCAAAACTCATTTTGGTTAAATTTAATGGCTTTACCGCAATATAATATAAAAGTCATTGAAACCATACTTAATACATTTCAAGTACTTAATTCCAGTTAATATTTTTTGTTGTAAGATAATAATCTATTTAAAATCGAGTTTGTGTATTAACTATTTATTAGATAGTAAAATTGATTCATTTCGGTATTTGCATTTGTGTGTCACAAAGTTCGGCTTACAAACTCGAGCGTAATGAACTCATGAATATAGTGTCTGTTTGTTTCTGAAACATATAAATAAAAGGGCTAGTAAAAACTTAAACAGTAATAAATCTGCCATTAAGAGGTTTTGTTTTAGCAACTTATGCTTATATACTTCTTTACCCATTAAATTTTCCGCTCATCCAAATGCCCGGAAAATTCAGCCACATCTGACTTCAATGTAGAGAAAATTGAACTTCTTGTTTGACTCACCTTACCCTATACCTAGGTACAAATACATTATTAAATTGATAGTAAAGGAGCTACAAAACGTGGAAAATTTTAGTAGTAAAATTTTTCCCGAAATCATTGCTTTAACACCATCGTATCGGTGACCAAGTTGTTAAGAACCCCAAAACAAAAAACATGTTATTTATTTTTGCTTTTAGATAAATTTCTTTATAACGTTATCGTTAACGTTACCGGCTTTCTACTGATAAATGTTTACGGCTAAAATAGTTACGTTCGAAAGATTTATCATGTACCTTAATTTTTACCTATATTTGTTAAATAGCAGTGTTGTTTTAGCCAATGTGAGTACCAACACAAACCATCTCTGGTTTATGTTGGCACAAAACAAACATGAACCTGTATTAAAACTGTATGTTTAAATAAAAAAAAAATGTTATGCGACAGCATTACAGTGTGAATTAATTATTTTTCATGTTTTAATAGTGGTGAAATATAACGCAAGGTTAAGTAACATCGATCTTGGATCAAATGAATTAAGAAATAATAGTGCAACTAATGCGAAGCGACGTTATTTTTTTATTAAACGTGTGACATATTACTGCTAACATACACCTAGATAGGCCACTCATCAGCAGTCGAGTCATGCAAGGGACAGTATATTGCACATAACTATGTTCATTTCTCGTTAGCCTGCAATAAAAGGCAGGCGCAAAAACGTCGAAGCATTTCGAGTGCCAATTAAATCGCCACAAACATCCTGTAAGCCGAGATTATCGTATCGTAACAAGCATCGGAAACCTGCCCACTTCTCTCACACTGAATAAATTAAATAAAAACCCAATATAAAATAAATTAGAAATTGTTACACCAACGGTTGAGCACTGTTCTGTCTTGGGTTGGCTCATTAACTTTGCGCATAAGCGGAACTTAACGAGACGAAACCGAGTGGGGAAATATTTACATTTTATTCATAATTCATGTTGTCTTCGAGATAACTTTAAGGCGCACAATTTGGCTTCCACAGCACTTATTTGTTTCATTTAATGATGTACTTTCCCAATAGATGGCTCTGTGCGGCGCTTAATTACCACGCCACGCACGTGCGCCTGCCGTCCATAGGATATTTTATGTGAATTCAATTCCGCTTCCTTAGCTTTTCTGAGTAATTACGAATACGTACATACGTATGACGTTTGTTTTCAGCTAACAAATTAACGTGATGACAAAATTAAATATTGATTTTCCTTACAAAAGCACAGTAATAATGCACAAAAATTGTGATTACGTATCTATGTAATTTTGATAACGATTTTTTTAAGCCTGTTTTTTCCCACTCGTGGCCCTTAACATAGTACATTTTATTACTCACAGTGTTATATGATTGTATAGACAAAAGTTCGAGTGAATTAAAGATAGCTAATTCATTAATAAAGCTTTCTAAGGAGCAGTAGCGAAGGGTCAATTTTGTAAGAGGTAAGCCGGAGTACATATCTCTAATGTGATTATATTATTAGTCCACAGAATACTGACTATGCCATTTTTCAAAGGGAAGCCGTTAGGTATGGAGTTGTATGGAACTTCGCCACTGCTAAGGAGTACTTTTCATTTTATTACGGTGAAGACAATATTCTTTTATATGTAGTTACTCCATGTTGACAATTTCCTATAAGAATCGTCCAATGACGTTCCATTGCATTTTGGGGTCATAGAGACCTTAACAACTATGGATGAACAAAGACTGGATTCTTTGTTACTCTGCAGGGGCTGTTGTGCTCATACAATCAACCGGTGGATACAGACCTGAATCAAAATTGGCTGCCCTGTTCTATGAACAAAGCGAATCCAGATATATGTAATATATCATACTATCATTTAGACCTGTTCCTACACCAGTGGCTCAAGAATCAGAACAGCTCTCTGGATGCGATCTCAAGACACTCCAAGGTCCAGATGCGATCTTTTATACGTAAAATAATATATCAGCTACCTAGAGAATTTGTTTAGCATACCGCAAAATTGGATGTTGGACACAGTCTACCGAAGCCCACAGACTCCCAACTAACTATTAAACAGTTCCTAGCGCTTTCCGGGTGGTGGTTACTTCTTATGAGGTACCTACTCTGTTTTCTATCTGGTTGGTTCTTAGCAATAGTTGGACGGCAGTAGGTGGCGTTGTTGTCGAAATCCTGTAAGGCCTGGGCAGCGTCGGTTAGGTCAGCTAGTTTTATTATATACTAGGTTCTGTCCGTGATGTCATCTGCTTCCATATCGTTAACAGGGTTAAAAAGTAGGTATCCTTTGTGTTAACTGCTAATACAGATTTTATAATCTGACATACGTACTATTGACATACTCACTGGACGCCTGTCAGAGGAAATCGCTGTCGAGGTAGACCGCGGCGAAGGTGGTGTGACGATCTGACCTTGTTTGCGGGGCGAACGTGGCCAGATATTGCACAGGATAGAGAGGTTTGGAACGAGAAAGGGGAGGACTTTGCCCAGCAGTGGGTCACACTAAGAAAAAAAAAACAAAAGAAAACCATCTCGTTAATCCAGGTTATAAACTATATGTGTCCCATTGCACCGAAATTCGTTCAGCTGTAAACATACAACTTTCTCATTTAAAATATTAGTAGGATGGATGATGTGCCATCGACTTGAAGGAAAAAGGTCCTAACTATGTAAGTGTGAAGTTACTTTTACGCCATGGCAACCGCCAGTGCTAAAGTGACGCGTACTTCGAAGTTGGTTCTTAAGACAATAAAAATATAGCTACTGACACAAAGTTTTATATTTTACAGATGTTAATAGATTATAAAATCTTTATTAGCAGAAATCGCAATTTACAAAATCTACACATATTTTTAACTTTGACTAAAGTATGTTTTAATAGGTGATTAAAACATATTTACGATAAGTAGGGATTGTATCTGATTATCTGCATCTGTCAGTACAAGATAAACGGCGATGTTATTGAAATAAATAAAAAAACTATTGTTTCGTAACAGCCCTAATTTAGTTTTACAGAATAGTACTGAAACAACAGCCGCCATTAGCAAGTATCTAACCGTCGGTTTATTAATTTGAATAGCGTTTATACCTAAAGTCAGAACGTTGTAGCTGGCAGTTTGTGTGTGTTCCAGTTTGTTTTGATGGCGCGAGGATGCAGGGTAAGACAATGATCGAACAAATAGGGGTTTGTCACGCGACGCACGCCTAATCAGGGATCGAGGATGTACTCCAGAGCGCTACCCGACAACGCTTATTTATGCCTTGCCGATATCGAACGACAGTTTTTATTACCAGACGATGCCCGTTATAATTCATACTACACAGTGCGCACGTTTTTAACGAGCGCCTTTTAATAAAATATGTTATTTTCCCATCCAATTAGAATTTCCGATGGATATGTCGTTGGGATTTTCTATTAGGGGGGCAACTAAGGCAGTAAAATAAAGTACGAGATAATCGAAATATTTAAGGGGTAATTTTAATTCAATAAATTATTGTATATATATATTCCTGTTGAAATGAGTTGATTGTATCAATTGATGTCCATGATCAAAATGCTTCCTTTATACCCGTTATTCACCAGTCCCTATGTTACCTGGCAGATTGCAAACTGAGCTTCTAAGTTCATACAATGTGTTATAATAATTGAAATATTTTGCTTGGATGCAACTAAGTTAGATTTTTTTACCAAGATTTTAAAATGAATCCAGTGTTTGCTCTTAATAATTATCAGATTATCACCGTTGAAATACTGGTTCTTTCATCTGTCATATATTTTAGGTTCTCGGTGTTAATATAAAAAATGAAAGTGACTAGAATAACAATTCTCAAATTAAAAAATAATAACAGCCGTTCGGGTCTATCTTTAGGTTAAGCCGTGCTTACCTAGGCTGGTCTGTGGATGGGTGACCACCCATTATGTACCGAGTTTCCTCCGTGCCTCGGAAAGCACGTTAAGCCGTTGGTCCCGGTTTTCATTTGTAGATCTTTGACAGTCAGTGGCCCAAAAAGTCTGACAACCAGTCTTACCAAGGGGTACCGTATTTCCCAGCACTAACTGGGTTGTGGAGGTCAGATAGGCAGTCGCTTCATGTAAAATACTGCTATTCAGCTGCATCCGGTTAGACTGGAAGCCGACCCCAATATAGTTGGGAAAAAGCTTGGCAGATGATGAGTAGTGGTGCTTACTTGGTTAATTTTACCTAATGAATAATTAAAACGGAAAATCTTAATTTAAATATATGTAATTAAGATTATAAAGGCTCCTGACGCACTATTGCTGAGATATACTTTCGGGTAATGTTTCGTTTACTTGCTCACTTTTAGTTACATTGTAAATGATATGAAACGAAACTGGCGAATACGGGTATGAAGATATCTGTGTGTTTCACTGTGAAAATTTGAAAAAAGTTGAGACAGCGTATGTCCATTAGCAAAATAGATATTTAACAAAACCGAAATATTATGCAAAATTTAGGAAATAAACAATTTGAAACTTGGTAACTTACACTTACATACATTTCCTACAGTAAATGTCTGAAGCTCAATGTATCTGATATACTGGTTTCCGTATACACCCTCTAAACTAAACTGTGATTGTTCGTTTAAGTATTGACAAAGAAGTACGAAAACATGCTAAGCCTGCCTTTAAATCTATAGTTAAAAATTAATTGCTTGTAGTGTAGTACAAAACAAAGCCGTGGTCTATTTTCTTAAGGGAAATTTTATTCTTCTTTGAAAGCTTATGTCAACCTCGGGGCTATGAAAGCTTTTATCAGGCTAACAAAAGGGATAGAAAATGCACCTTTTTGGTGTATGTTAAATTAAATTGAACATGATCCTAGATCATCAATATAAAACCAATAGTGCCTTTAATTTAAGGCTACACTTATTTTAGCCTTTCATAACGCCCTCCATGTGGCGTATCGTGGTCATCCTTACTAAAGACAGGACAAACAATTTGAATTACCTACTTATAACTTGCTATTCACATTAATCTATACTAATATATATAATATTATAAAGCTGAAGAGTTTGTTTGTTTGTTTGTTTGCTTGAACGCGCTAATCTCAGGAACTGCTGGTTCGAATTGAAAAATTCTTTTTGTGTTGGATAGTCCATTTACCGAGGAAGGTTATAGGCTATACAACATTACTCTACGACCCTTAGGAGCCGCGCAGCGTGTGATACCGCGGGGAACAGCTAGTAGATTTATAAGTATCACTAATCATTATTATCTGGCTAGCCTTTTCCTAGCTTTATTGGGGACGGCTTCCAGTCTTACCGGATGCAGCTGAATACCAGTATTTTACACGGAGCGACTGCCTATCTGACCTCCACAACCCAGTTAGTACCTACTGGGTAATACGATACCCCATGGTAAGACTGTTTAAAAGACTAGTTTAAAAGAAATAAAAGGAAAAAGTTTGGTTATTCGCAAGCGACCAACTTCTCACAGTGAATTTTATTTCCGGGACTCAGTAGATCAGTACCCAAGATGCAGCAAAATTTAAAACTGTTGTACATAAGCCTCCGGGTATCTCGATGACATTAAAACTCATTCGCAACTTCAAGAAACTTCACTAAAATATAAATAAATGAAAAAAGAAGTTTCATCAGCAAATAGAGAGATAAATTAAATCTATATGACGGCTGCACTTCATCAAAAGCAAATATTGAATTTCAGGTCGGAACATGGGTTTCATTTCACGTCCGTAAATGCCTCCTATTCAGTTATTACTGAAAATGGTTAGTGCTAGACTATTTTAAGTGTATTGCCATGTTAAGACTATTTTAGTAAACTATTTTATCTTCATTCCATGTATATTTTACTGCATCACAGATTTGATATCGTTTTAATAGACAGTCTAAAGCTGGTGGTTATTATGAACACGCAACAACTTATTCATTATTTAATGTGCATAAACTTCTGTGAGTGCTTTGCATAATCAGTCTATAATGTTCCCACTGCTGGGACACACGGCCTCCTATCTTTGAGAGGGAATGGGCTATAATCCACCACGCGGGCCCAGGCGGGTTCACACATGTCTTCGATTTTTTGGTTCTAGGATATGCCAATGAGAGCAGTGGCTATAAAATGAATTACACAAAGTAATGCGCCAGCCTGGGTTCGAACCCCTTACTGTTCGTAAGTCGGGGCCGCCACCACTAAGTCACCGCTGCTCTCAACAACTTATTAATTATTTAAAAAACTGAAAAAACTTCCATAAACTGCATAAATATCGGATGGAAGCGAACATCGGAGATTCATGCCACAGTACAATACTGTAATGGAAATGAAGTTAATTTGAAAGAAGCCACTGAAAAAGATCACGTGGGTGGTAAAGCGAGGACACAGTAATTAGAATAACTTTGTTACCTTGGTTACTCTTAGTTGTGCATGCTGTGGTGTCCTATAAGTTAAAGAGAACACTTACGTAATACCTTTTGTTTTATATTCGGTATTTAAATGTAATGACTTCATTAGCCGGCCAGGAGGAGCTCGTGGCTAAATAATAACAGCTGCTCGGGTCGATCTTTAGGTTAAGCTGCGCTTGCCTAGGTTGGTTCGTGGATGGGTGACCACCCATTACATACCGAGTTTCCTCCGTGCCTCGAAAAGCACATTAAGCCGTTGGTCCTGGCTGTCATTTGTAGAAATTTGACAGTCGTTACAGGTAGTTAGAGGCTCGAAAGTGTGACAACCAGTCTTACCAAAGAATATCGGATTAGGTACCAAGAAGTAACTGGGTTGTGGAGGTCAGATAGGCAGTCGCTCCACGTAAAATACTGGTGTTCAGCTGCATCCGGTTAGACTGGAAGCCGACCCCAAAATAGTTGGGAAAAGGCTAGGCAGATGATGATGACTTATTTACAAACTAAAACAGATCTTAAATAATAATAAAAATGTGTACATACGGCGGCACATGAAGCTGTAAATTTCCAGTATAACTTGGCTTCGTTTTGTATAGATTTCCTATACAATGAGTGATCCGCATAATTAAATTGGTTTTGTTATAGCTTGACTGGCCGTCGTGCGTACGAGTAGCAAAATGAGAAAAGAATTATTGTGTCAAAAAAATTAATTATACTGACTTGTGTTATGTGTATACAGTGTTTTATTGGAGATCCGAAATAAATACATATAATAAACAAAGAAAGATCATGTGAAAAACCAAAAATGCAAAAAAAAACATTTTTTTTGTTTCTGTTTTTTTTTAAACATTAATTATTACTATTAGCCTATGTAACGACCTCGTTGGTCTAGTCGTCGAAAGTGCGAGCGTTGAGCATGAGGTCCTGGGTTTCGATTCCCAGGTCGGGCAAAGTGTTATGGGTTTTTCCATTAGGAATTTCTCAGTAGGCAGCCACGGAGTCTCAATTTGTGCCCGGTTGATAGCAATAGGCTCGCCCATAAACATAACTAGCGAAATGTGGGTGTACTATTAGGTACACATCTTTTTTTTTCGGATGGGAAATCATCAAATGACTCCTCCCGCTCTGGGCGGAGCGGAAGGGAGTGTCAGACTTTTACTGACTAAAAACCATCCATGTTCCTTCTTTTGCCCTTTATGTTCCAGGGCCGCGGTATCTCTTAGGTACACCTCTGCCTAATCATTCGGGGATTACAGGCGTGATGTTATGTCATGGTGTTGTTAGTCTACATTATGCCACAGCTGGGCAATGGCCTGTCCCTGTGATTTCCAGATCTTTTGATCCGGGGCTAATAAGGGCCATTGGTGGTTGGTTTTGTCCAATTAAGGTATTAAATGTTTTTATTTTCTTAAATTGAGTTAATGAAACGACGTATCACTGAATTACATGGTGGTATTTCGCTACATCACTACATGTTTTCAGTAAGAAGACTTAATAGTTAAGAATATAGTGATTATACCTATGGGCTATGTCCAGCAGTGGTCTGGTGTAGACTGACGATAAAGATTACTTGGTGTGCCTAGGTATTTCACGAAATCTTTTGTAACCTCATTTCCTGTAACACATGCATATAATAAATGGCGTAACAAGACACTTAACGAAGCCGAAAGGTACTTGTCCTCCCCTTTGTGGTCGTTTTTTTTTTGTTCTCAACCATACCTTCTAGTTACGGAGATATTGGGGGTCAAAGTTCCAACTTTTTCACAAGTTTTTTTAAAATAGGTATATGTTTTCATACAAAACATAATTGTTTCTAGTAAGAAAAAGCACTAAAATCTGTACTGGGGTGTTATTTTAATATTAAATAACGTCATATTCATTTAAATGTAATCGATTCTATTCGATTACTTAGTGCGTAATATTTTTTCTCTCATATGGCCAACCCCTTGAGTATGTTTCGTAGAGTTTGGCTGTCGTTCAGTTGACGTGCAGTTCACGCGCAGCTTACGCGCAGTTCAAAGATACAAGAATACCGTTTATCACTCAAACTTGAACTTAACTGCAACTGCACTAAAACTTAATCGGCGCGTCATAAAATTATGTGAGTTAGCCCTCGGAATGCTTGGTTGACGACTTTGTTAAGGGTCTTGTTACACCCTGTATAATGCACGTCATTTCTTACTTCCATTAGTTTTGGTAAGTTGGAAACGTTAATGTGTCGTTATGTAAAAGAAGGATTTATCTCGCGTAGTACGTACACTTCTACAGCGAAAGTTCTATCTATGAATCAAGCAAGCCATTTCTATCTATACATTGCCAACATGTACATACACATATATAGCATTATAGCTTCAATTTATTTTACAATCATATCGATTTTGTCTGGCTCAAAGAAACCTGCACATAATGTCTCTATAAAGCTTTGCCGGAATAATACAAAAACCATATCTACCCACTGAAAACAAGAACGATAACTTGAACAACACGGTAAAATGCATACAAAGTGGATAGCACTTTGGATGTAATATCGTAAATATGCATTTTTAGCATATGGTCGCTGTTAGTAAAGATACGAAAGAATATGGAGGTGTATGTCTTGGTGTTCGTTTATCTAATAAGCAATCGTTTAAAGTGACAATGCCCTAATGTAGCCCGCGAATTACTTTTCACTTTAATGAGTTACTATTTCATGAAATCATGACATTATAGGTAAGCAGTAACGGAGCATTGTTCTGACGATTATAATTATGTAAATACTTATTAGTTACGATCGCAAATCAATCAATCACTAACATACAACCTGAAACTGAACTGCATATTACAAAAAACGTAATACAGGGTAGGTAGGTTTGTCCAGTGAAGTATCGTGCGATAGGTAAATCTTCTACACATATTGATGGTGTGGCCAAGTTTAATAACTTACCTACCAAAGAAGTCGAGTAGACACTGCATGGGCACCACGCAGAAGACACGCAGTCTGTCAGCAAACGGTGCTGAAACGCTACTGGCATGCCGCGTTTTTTCAACAATAATTATGTTTGACTTTATTTTTATATCGATGGTGACCATGAGAGTTGCTTTGTTTAATTTCGATCAAAATAAAACACTTTTACTCAGCATTGGGCATTATGTTTTATCACATTAGGTAGTTAGTAAGCGTAGTGCTTCAATCATTTACTACTATTTAAATATAAGGGCAAACAAACTTAGCTCTCAGACACATTGCATTGCTTTAGTTAGGACTTTTTAAGTTATCAAGTGTTGTGTTGTGACTTCTTCCAATGAGGATTTTATATTTATAAATTAATAATACCTATATGTACATACGTCTATATGTGTCTTACTCGGACTCCTTGATGTTAACCCCTTTAATTACACGTGTGGTAGCAGTAGGGTAGTATTAGCAAGCATTCTATTGTGAACGGTATAAATGAACTATTACGAACTTGCTTATGATACGTGGTTAAATCCTTTAGTGTAACGAGACCCTAAACACGTTTTAAATGCTAAAAAGCCATGCTTATAGAGCTATTGACAGTTTACAAAAAAATGTAAATCGTTGTTCTGAATGAGTGACTCAGAAATTACGTACGTAGGATAACATGTGTGCCAAGTAACTTTTATAAAAGAAATTAGACTACACGCCGATGCGTGTGCATACAGAAATAAAGATATAATAACGTCTCCATTACCAGACTGGTTTCCTTGCCTGTCTTTCACAAACTGAAGGGTACTTTGAAAATTCTTAATAAACAAAATAACACAAAATATTTATAATGAATCGTAAAGCTGTTACCGCGAGGTGAATCTCCTCGACGTCGCTCGTTCCTCCCACCGCGCCGAACGGCTATCATTGGCTCTCACCGACCAGACGCCGCCTCCACTCCTGCGCACACTCTACTTCAAAACAACTCCATCCACTCAATAAACAAGTCTTGAAGTCCATTGTCTCCGCACCATTATGCCGTCACATGGACATGTTATGCAGCCCCGTCATAGATCTGTTAGAAATAAATAACAAAAAACATCGCGTACTCCGGCATGGCTACTCATTAGTTTCACTTCTTTAATAAATAACACTTGGAAACGTGACTGGATATCTCACAACAAGTTATGATTTGACACCTGTTTGTATGACTTAATAACAATTGAAACAATTATTGACAGTTTTGGGATGGAATAATCACGGATTTCACAATGATAATTAAAAAAAAAAAAAATGAGATTTTAAAAGGATACTATATTATTTTGTTGCAGCGCAGTTGAAAGCTCATGTCGTTAGTTAATCAGGTGATGCTATAGCCTGAAGCATCAAGGGCATGTTCAGGCTCAGTGTGGCGAGCGTCAGGAGCGTGAAATGTGGCGCCGGCGAATGGGAGCCGCAGGGGAGCTGCAAACACGGCGGGGGGCGGGGGAATAGCGCCTCCGCGGGAATAAAACCACCGTTTGCCTCTGACGCCCGCGCTTCCCTTATAGCAAAAAGTCGAAGACGGAACGAGGCGACAACCACAGAGGCTCGCCTCCACGCTGCCGCGGATAAAATCGACATAGAATTAAAGAAAAATACAAAAATCACTCATTGTTCTCATAAAATGAATGTGCTGGGAGTTGAATGTGAGGCTTTTTGTGAAAATATTCTCATACTTTTAAATGGGATCTCGTGTGGCGCCTCCTAATGATTCGTCCTTTTTGCGGCGGCGATGCGCGCGCCGGCCGGACGCTCTCAACATCTCTAGGCTTTTGGTGTGTCGGCGCATGTCACCAGTTTTTTTGTTTTACTGTTTCGGATGTAAATTAAACAGTTTAGGCGGCATTGTTCTCAAAAACGGCGGAGATAAGAAAAAGGGAAATTTTCATTTTTGTTTTCGTTTTTTATTTAATTTAATGATTCTGTTTTTCCTTCCCGAGTCCGCATCGTCATGTACCTCCTCAAATAGATTGCACTTAAAAAAAAAACATTTTCTATCTGTTTCATTACATCTCCTTATTACTTACCACTGTCTACTTAATGTCATAACTGAAACCTAGCACCGAAGTATCTATACCGAAAACTAATCAACAGCTTTATTTCGTAGTTTAAAGTATCAATTGCTAAGAAAACTCTATTTTTTTAAGTTAATTAGGAAGTACCGTGTAATAAAAAGCAACCTCAAGCTAATTCCTGAATAAAAAGACATGATTATAAAACCTGAAAAAATAACAGCAGCAACCAACAGCAAGTAATACCTACCCATAATCAACCAATCAGGCATAGCAACTTCCACATTTTCATCCACAAAAGCTGCAGTGGTTTCAGTGTAATCGCGGGTCGTCACAAAATTCCAGTCCGCCTGTTTATTCATTGTGCATAAACGTTCATTTGTTTGTGTACAGGCCGATGGCGATGGCGTGGCGGCGCGGTTACGAAACTGGGAATAAATAATATAAGCCGTGCGAGCCCGAGTCGTGACACCAACTCTTTCACTAATGGAGCGTCGACGCTAAGTTCGTATTGTGTATCCCAATCAAGATGCTTCGTTAGCTTTTCCTTCGCCTTTTTACTGATCATAATGATGTACACAAATATCACATTTACTAGAAATAGACCGCTCCTATGTAGATAATTGACAGAGAAACGCTAACTTGCGATAGCGGTAGTTAAATACGTTTCCAATAATTCAATTAAAAATCTTTAAAATTATTGGAAACGTATAATTTTGGGGAGGAAGTGAAGACCGTCACTTTGTATTTTTGTTCCATTTTGGGAGGCCACACAAGAAAACAGTAGGCGCAGTTATCTCGAATTGATGGAGTTAATCTTAAAGCGATGCTTTGTCGTTTGTCTTTGTACCTCGGCTTTAGTTGAGCGAGATAGTAGATTCAGAAAGCCATTACGTGGATTTGGGATGATGATAGGTAAGTTTCCATTTTTTTGTTTGTATTATGATACATTACATCGTAATTTTGTAGCTACTGGATTAATTACTTGGTTATTAAATAATTATGTTGTGTGGTACTTATTGTTTCAAATGCCTACTATTTCCATTTAAGTTTTTAACCACCATATTTGGCATTATGTTCTGACATTATGTTTCGATATCGTTTTCCGTTGCGTGACACGGCAAAGTAAGTCAAGTAAAAGTTTGACTTGTTACCCTAATTTCATTTCAGTGGTAATTTTTTTTTTATTTGAAGTTTTATGTGAATTGAGTTTTTGATTTATTTTGTTCTCCACCTCCCCTTGAATAAATTATACAATAATTTATTATTTCGTATCGTCGTAAACACGACGAGTCGAGTTGTCTTAAAAATTACCAGAATAAACAGACTACAAAATAGGTTAGGTTACATACTAAGAGATGTCATAACTACCGTTCAAAAGTAATCACAATTATTATTTATTATTTTCTTTCTTAAAAATGATTAAATATTTTCTTTCTCTCTTTTAGGAGATGTATTCATAATTAATATGCTTTTAAAGAACTTTTTTCTTCATAAAACTGTTTGCACTGTTATTGTAAAACACAGTGATAATATAATAATTTAAAAATCTTGGGATTTCTATGAAGTAAGGAGGCACGCATTAATGTAATAATAAAGTAGAGGATTCTGCCCAAAGTGGCTGTTAAATTTTCTTACAGTTGCCATTTTATTACACTGCCAACTCTTCGTTTAATATGCGTCCAAAAAATGTTAGCAAAAAATAGGCGCCACCAAGGAGAATCCCAAGTCGTTGTACAGAAGGCAGGTCCTTATAATATCGTGTAGTGGATTTTTTACGTGTACCTTTTGGAGGCCCGGATTTTGTGTTAAAATACACACCTAAGTATCATTAGCTATAAACACAGTTCTTTGTGTCTACCTTTGGAAGAAATAAGGGCAATAAAATGGGGAGATTGAGGTGCCGAACGGATATAGGCCAAGTATGGAATAGGCTTCTATCATGGACTTTTAGCAAAAAATTATTACAGACGGTTTAAAAAAAAACTATGTTAATAAATCGTGTTGCTTATGGCACAATTAATTAAATCATAACAGTTTATAATTGCAGTCCACCATTTTGTTTTTGTATTTGTAGTTATCTAAATAACTGATAAGTTACTCTAATCAAAATACCGATCATATCAATGTTCCGTTGTTTAGATAAAACAATAGCCGATTCCTCATAATGTTACCTTATAAATCCTTTGAGCGACAAAGGAGTTGCGCCTACGCAAGTCGCCAGTGCCAGTGACCCCCTCCCCGCCGCGGAGATCCGCACCCCGCGCCCTCGCGCCCCTTCGCCGACCGAGTTCACTGTGGCGCCTTATTATGTTACCTTTGTTTTCAAATTTAATTGGCTTCTCAAAGATAACTTATCTTGATAATAAACGACGACCAATAAACCGGGGGTCGGGAACAACTGACTGTTCTTCAAGATAAGATTGCGCCTTGAATGACGTCTAATAGTAGCTAACACTATATATTACGTATATAGTAATATTATGTACTGGATGTATGCTGGCAATATGAGATGCAATAGATTTTACTCTTTTTATATGATGGCCGTAAAAAATAAGAGCCCGACTATTAATTACTTAAATAGTAATAAATTAATTAACTGATTGCATTAACTGATTGACTGTTTAAATTCTATTTTTAGTTTAATAAATAAAGCAATTACTTAAGTATTTAGTTTTCCTTTCAAGTAAATATAATAGGTAGGATCTGTAATGTGAATATTATTATTAAATATTCAGTTAACGAAATAAATAGGTACTGGTTCCTTTTTTTTTAGTAAAATCGGTTATAATATAATTCAGAATTAGTAGTCATAACTTCTTACTCCAAAGTTCAACATACAACAGAATATTTAGTCCACACTGAATAACAAATACATTATTATCGATTACACGAAGGAAATTCTGAGGTCAAGTTACTATACGAGGAATATTTAACTTAAGTAGACTGTTAGTATCATGCTACTTTTGTCATTATCATAGGGCAAATGTGCCTTTTTTTTACAAGAATCGTTTAATTTTAGTGCTTAAACATTGTTCCAAAATGACTTAACACAAATTCAAAATGGCAAATAGTGTTACAATCAGTTCGACAAGCAGTGATAGCCCAGTGGTGTGACCGTCGGACTGACAAGTTGATGTCTCAAGTTCGAGTCCAAGACACGTACTTGCTTGCTTCGGTGAAGGAAAACATCGTGAGGAAACCAGCATGCCTGAGAGTTATTTCTTGACAGCATGTAAAGCAAAAAGTCTGACACCAGGTTAGGCATTAACCACATGATAAAGAAGAAGTTCCATCAAGTTAGATTTAATTAAAACATTAAACGAGTACATCACAACAAAGTAATACTTTTTGTTTTTTATTTGTTGCTTGCTACTACATTATTCTTGTAACATTTTTCGCAATCTAAACTTCAGACTTATCGTCTGAAGCTTACCTATTTAGAACATACGGTAATGTGAACTGTACTTATGCATAATTCCGTAGAAGGACTTATTTTTCGATGGTCATTATACTAGGTGCAATTTAACGTAAGATTTTTTAAGAGAGCAGCGCTGGCCCATTTTGTGGCGACCCCGACTTACTAACAGTAAGTCGTGGGTTCGGACCCAGGCAGGCGCAACACTTTGTGTAATTTATTTCATCACCACTGCTCTCAAAAACGGTGAAGGAAAACATCGTAAGGAAACCGGCATATCCTAGTTCCAAAAATTCGAAGACATTGTGAGAACCCGCCTGGGCCCGCGTGGTGGATTATAGCCCATTTCCTCTCATAGATAGGAGGCCGTGTGTCCCAGCAGTGGGAACATTATAGGCTGATTATGCTATTAGTTTTTTTAAGAACATCCTTTTAGGACGCTACCAGGTTCACCTTGTGCACTACATTATTTTATACTTTTTGTCCACTTACTTACTTTTTAAATAATGATTACTTCGCCTTGCCTTCTAAAGTAGCGTGGACAGGATGTTTTACGCAATCAGATTGGTACATGCATAGATAAATTTAAAGTATTATTACCTATACTAATATCTACGCATTATCATTACAATAACAAAATGGTACGATTTTACAGAACGTACTGATATAATAGTTATTAAGATATCAGAATTATATTCAATGTTAACAAAACCAGGTCATATCTTTTTGATTTTTCCGATTGTTAAGTGCAAAATATTGTAAAAACACGTAGATAACTAGAAATATGTGGATGTCTAAGATTACATGGAATAAATACATAGGTATAAGTATATACTTACTTCTATATATATATTTCTTCTTTAGTAAGTAGATAATGAAGTAGATGTAGATATATTTGTTCGAATTATTCAGGGTTACTTTAAAACTCTACTGTATATAATTAATCTGTAATAAACAAAACTAAAAAGAAACCCGACTGAAAAACAAAAACCGGCCAAGTGCGTGTCGGGCCACGCACAATGTAGGGTTCCGTTGTTGCTCATCAAAATATGCGGACACTTACTATGGTCCGATTTGCCTCCGAATGATGATTTTTATTGTAATAATAAAAACAAACTTACATTTGCAGTTGAAAGACCTGTGCTCCCATGCATTATGTTTAAGAAAATATATTATCTAAGTAGGTACCTTTTATAAGTTGGTCGTCTATTACTCGTTAACTTGTAAAGCCTACTTAGCTGTGATAGTTTTCCTTTTTACTACCACCGTGAATTTCACACACTCAAACAAAACCGTTTAGCTGGTAGAGGGGGGGGGGGCACTAGAGTCTAACAAAAATTAGCACTTTAAAGCTTAACATTTTACATACAAATTCCTTAATCGAAAAACTTGAACAAACTCGCAATATTATTCCGACGTCCCGCACTATGGTGTACGCGAGAAAAAAACCCCACTTTACGTGTACAGGAGATACCCTAAATAATATACTTTTCAAGATTTTATTTGACTACTTTGTCGCCGTAACTGATAATCTGTATATTCATGCCAAATTACAGCTTTCTAATACTACGAGTCTTTGAGCTAAGCTGCGGACATACAGACAGAAGGACAAAGCGAAACTATAAGGGTTCCTTGTTGACTACGGAACCTTAAAAACAAGCACAGTTTAAATTGAACGAATCTAACGACGTATAATTCATCCAAATCGGTTCATCCGCTGAGGACTGACGAGGTCAGAATAGAATGGGCATAAATACATAGCTATCCACGCGAAAAACATTACCCTCCTTTTGGGTCAGTTGGATAAAAAGGCAAAAAACTTACTCCTGTTAAATCTTATCTGTTATGATTTATGATGATCTAATTTAAACATCGAGGAAAAGGGGTCGTTTCTATTAACCTTTACTTCATTGTTTTCTGTTAAATTAGTAATTCCATTACACACTCCATATTCATGATAGTCATTCAATGTTGTTAATATTTTGTAGCTACCCCACACAGTTTAAATTATTCGTATTTAATAATTTATTTTGTTATACATTTAAGTTAAACTATCTATCTATAATCATAGATAGATAATAATTTGAAGGCACGAGATTGGAAAATACATATGTTAATGAATTTAACCCTGATGGTAACATAAAAATCTTAAATAAATAAGTACGTACTGGACACAGAGTCGTCTACCGACCTACCATACCATTATAATTGCAGATATATTAAATAAGTAGATTAGACAAATTCGGTGCAGTACCATACTAATCGGAAATCATTTCGGTTGACATTATAAAAAATTAACTCAGGCCATTTATAAAAATTCTAATTACTAGAATTATTTATCTGAGGATTGTCTGCCGAAATCACGAGTGTTGCTGAGCTGTTACATGTTGCAAGGGCCAAAGAGGAATATTTAGAGTCAACGACCAACATTCAGAAATTGGAGAGGCTCCAGAGGAAGAATAAGATTGCATTGTGATCATCATCTTTCTATTTTTCCCCCGCGGAGATGTAACGCTTGACGCTTACTGCCCAAGTACACACACACAAGTTACTGAGCTAAAGGATCAATAAACCTGGGTACGCAACCTTCAGACATAAACTTCAGTATGTTTGTACTAATAAAGGTTTGGCTCAAGCTTTAGTCGTTTTCAATAGCGTAACCTAGCGTTATATGCGGTTTTAGACGTGTGAATTATGATGGGAAAGATATGGACTTTTTTTTGTGAATGGCATCTCGCAGGTAACCTTAGGAGGTTGTCGTCTGCTTAACCGGACTATCCTGTGGGTGCCTTGATTTTAAGGCCTCCAGCCAGAGGCAATGGTGTTGGTCGTCGGCTCCTGAATTTAAGTAGGTATACAATACACAATGTTATCTGAAAAAAAAACAATGCCATAAGTTAAACAGATACCTATTCTAAAACACCATAAGGGAGCATATCGATTTTATTGCTTAACATCGACAATCAAAAAAGTGTTTTTTATTACAAAAATCTGTAGTTGATAAAAGAAGCACCTATAAAAAATAGGCGAGCAGAAAAGTGATAAAACACTGACAAAAAATAATATACTAAAAAATCGCCGGACCCACAATTTATTACCGCTTTTAGCAAAAGGTTTGTTGTTTACAAGACATCTTTTATTTAAATCTTAATTTACGATTTCTCATTCAACAACGTAAAGATAAGCTGGATTTAGAAGGCTAATAGTTTTAAAAAAAAAAAAAAGAATGTCATCCATAAAATGTCTTCGTAAGCGGAAATTGAAATTCTTGCTATAAACCGTAGAACTATCTGATTTAGTTGCAATTATTGTTTGAGGAAACATATTTATAAAAATATATTTTCTAATAGAAAGTTCCTATGTCACTGATCATTTAGGAATAGGTATCTACCTAGGCAGGATACTGGGATGTACCTACAGTGAACCGCACATTCATGTTATTGATGACTTTGAAAGCACCTTTATTCCATAAGTGTAAGGTCGGTTTTCGCACTTTTACTTACAACCTAATGGGTTTCAGGGTCAGACTTGGGTCAACCCAGTATCAAAACAAACTAAGTAGTTAGTACCTAGTTTCAGACATTTAAGGTGTTAAAAATCAATACGCTCAGAGGTTGATATCATGTCAGAATTAATCAGTTCCAATAAAAAATATTTTGCAACTACTCGACGCTTACCACACTTACACTTACTAGAATGAAAAAAATAGAACAATAGTTAATTTTATTTACCATGAATTTCAACATTTATTTCATATATTACTAGGTGCCTAATCGCTTTCATCTTTGAGGTAAACCATTTAATTACTGCACGTGTGTGTGATTTCACGCGTTTAAAAGTACCTATTACTTATAACTGTATTACCTAGCATGAAAATATAGAATAGTTAGTTTAAGATCCAGCTGTATGTCTAATTAAATGCGAGTAATGTCGTACAGTTCAAACCGACTTCCTGCTTTTATTCAATCAATGCGGGCATTGTCACTACGTCTGGTTTTTGGAACTAATTTTATTTTGTGTTATTTACAAATGTAGTTACCCATTGAAATCCAAGACATACTGACCCAGATAAATCGATGTAAACAAATATAAATAATGACCGACCTAAATAAAACGGTGGAAATCTCGTGGCTTGATAATAACAGCCACTTGGGTTGATCTTTAGGTTAGGTCGTGCTTGCCTAGGTTGTTACGTGGATGGGTGATCACTCATTACATAGCGAGTTTCCTTCGGGCCACGATAAGCACGTTAAGCAGTTGGTCGCGGCTGTCATTTGTAGATCTTTGACAGTCGTTACTGATAGTCAGCGGCATGAAAGTCCGACAACCAGTCTTACCAAGGGGTATCGTATTACCTAGTGCTAACTGGGTCGTGGAGGTCAGAGAGGCAGTCGCCCCATGTAAAATACTGGTATTCAGCTGCATGCGGTTAGACTGGAAGCCGACCCCAACTTAGGTAGTTGGCAAAAAGTTAAGCAGATGACAACAATTCCATAGTGCAGTAGCCAGTGTATGGCCTTATAATAGTACACCCACATGTTCTCGGTTTCGTTTAAATCCAATGCGAGGGCGATCCTATACCTGGCCATCAACTGGGTATAAATCCAGACTTCGGGCTGCTACTGAGATATTCCTATTGGAAACACCAAACAATGCTTGGCCGACCTGTAAATCGAACCCAAGAAATCATGTTTAGTAGTAGTACTTGCGACACCTGACGTGGCGTATGCGTATCTGCCTTACACATACAATTAAGGGCCGAAGAAAGAACAGAACATTAAAGTTCACAGGTTATGCTTATTTCTAAGTCTCTTCCAGCATGAATATAATATGTGAAAAGCCAATACACCAACTAGTGAACTGTAGGTATCCGGAGGATTATTTATAGTTTTACTTACTCGTACCTATATCCTAATGTTTGTGACAAGAGTTCGTGGTAAATTTGCTTTCACTCCTTGTGATTGAGGTACACCTCAATAGGATTTGTCCTGCTCGTTTTTTTAGTCCTTGCAGGACTAACCGACTGCAGTACAATTTTTGTAGACAGTGTCTGAAGTTTGACAAATAAGCTCATAGAGGAAAGGGTAAGACGGGAATTAGGGGACATACCATCCTTCCATGCTTCCATGACGGAACGTATCTACTTGGAAATGCCAATGTACCATAGTTCCGGCATGACCGCATCTCGGACCTTGCTTTGGCTCCCAAATCGTTCCTAATGATCCACCGTCTTGGTGCGTTTTTAGGGCAGCCTAGGCGATCACCCTGTTCTAGTTCATACTAGAACCCAGGCTCAAAAGTAAAAAAAAAACTAAAGTAGCGCAAGGAAAATTGTATAGGTATACATCTTAGACGGTAGAGTGTCGCATTACCCCCTATGACCTTAAGCTAACGATGCCCAGGGTTACATTTAAAGAAGAAGAAGATGCCGCATGCGTTGCCACCCCATAGACAAAGCAGAAATGTCTCGAAATACCCGGAATAATTAATGGAATAATCAATGAACAAGATTCACTACAAAGCCTTCCACCAGAATTACGACAAGGGTTACGTCAGACAGCAAAAAAAAAGAGGTTATTGTATGGACGAAGCCATGGACAAATTGTATTAATAATAAACTAAATTGCCTTGATTGCGGCGAGTGTGACTCACACAATATAGGCGCTTGTAAGTAAGTACGGATGGAAGGAAATAATAAATCGCTACACGGCATGTATGTATGTATAGTCAGTTACCTACTTGAACTTATTACATGTCGGTTAATTACCTCTATAATCGATTACCATTGTTTTAATCGTGCTGAGTACAACCGGTTTCGTATTTATTATTAGAATTTGCTACAAAATATTTTTCTCTTAATTGACTATTCTGGTAGGTACAGTTAGTCGCAGTACAGTGTTATTGGGTTTGTTCTTAAAGAATTCCTCAGCAGCAGTTCGATGTTTGGAAGAGATCGTTGGTTTTATGACACTCCCGTGCATCGAATAGGATGTAAAGCCGTCGATCTTGCACAATGACATGATCTTTCCCAGGTGGTGTCGGATTGCCGTCTCTTCGGAATATGAGAGGGACTGAAGAGAGAATGCAACTGTGTTTCAGCACTATTATAATTATGTCCTGTGTACAGTCACTAGCACGTTATACAGGCTGATTTGTAATTGGGTGCATTCCTTGAAACGGGTGATACTAGACATAATTTGCAACAATTTTAACCCCGACTTTAACTTGGCGTCCAAACTGGGTTGTTTTTGAGATTTCAAACTTTTAAAGTTTTTTGGAAATTTTCCACCTCTCCAGCATAAACTGCTGATTATGAAAAATCTATACCTTTCAGGATGTTAAACTGATACTTTTCTTATAGCTCATGAACGAATGAATCTTTCGAAAACCAATTTGTCAAAATAGTACATCTGCCTTTGAAAATTACAGAAGGAAATTACAGCTTAAACTGTCTGATAGGATAGTTTAAAATACACCAGATAGAGACAGCCTGATCTTACCTGATTTGATCGATCAGAATCCGTTGTTAAGTCAAATAGCCAACATCACATAGTGGTAACAAGAAAATTTGCAACGAGAGAGGCGTGCATCGAAAAATTGGTTTGCGTAGGATTCATTATTTCATAAGCTATATGAAAAGTATCAGTTTAACATCCTGAACGGCGTATACATATTTCTCATAATCAGCTCATTTATGGTAGAGAGGTGGAAAATTTCCAAAAAAACTTTAAAAGTTCGGTATCTCAAAAACAACCCAGTTTGGACCCCAGTTTTTCAGGTCAAAATTGTTGCAAATTATGTCTAGTATCACCCATTTCAAGGAATGCACCCAATTGCCAATCAGCCTGTATTTACACGAAGGAACTACGAGTACTTATTAATTGATTTTCTCCTACTGTATTAAGTAACGTTTTACGTTTTCACGAACCAAGTATTTTGGGAGCCTATTACGAAGTAGGTCTCGTCTCAAAATACATCCCGTTACATCGCGGTAAAATCGCTTTTGAATTTTGCTAAGTGTAAGTATACATATTACTTGCTCGCGAGTGTACATGGCCTGTATCTGTTGAGACCGACTACCATGCCGAGGACGAAGTTCGGTTGGAGTATGGGTTTACATGTTATTTTCTTTTTAAACTCCATAATAACTCACACGAGAATACATTATTTTATACATTTCAAGATCCATGGAAAATGCAGTCCACGTGCTCGATACTTCGACTCAATTTTACACAAGTTAAATGAATGAACCATTTTAGTAAAATGCACTGTGGGCGCGCTTACATTTTAAACATTATTTGAAAAAGCGACTATTCTTATAATATCATAGCGTTTAGGCTGCTACGCAGTAAGTTTAATAACTACTTAGTTAACAAAGAATGCAAGGTCAATATAATATTTAGATTTTATTACACAGAAATATGTACATAAATGCTGGTTTTGGAACGAATGTTTGTTTCAGTAACCTAAGTTAGTAATGTGGTAATAATATTTATATGATTTTAGAAAATTTAAGGTTTAAAAATGCCTACTACCTACCTACTTGAAAATAAATGACTATAAATTTTTATGTTAATCTTATGAGATGAAATATAACATTGAATTATATGGTTTTTTAAGCGACTTATACGTACCATTGAAATCTCGAGTGATGGAATTATCCTGAGATTCAGGTGCAGACTACCAAGATTTCGTAATTCTAGATTTACTAGAGTGCTTATCCTGTAGCAGTTTTTAATAGTCTAACAGGATTTACCTGTTATTGTACCTATTTCGGAGTTGAAATAATATGAAGAAAAACAAGAAATTCGTTGATTGTCTTTCAAGGCGATGATTGGCGATTAGGAATGACTTCAGTAGGTATCAATCTGTCACAACATCTCAGAGGTTTCGAGCTTAAGGAACACTTTGAAACGGACTAGATAACATTTTGTTGCTGATTTTACCTAACAGACAAAATCAGCTACAAAATGTTATCCAAAATTATCAAATCAACCTTATTACTATATTATAAGGGTGTGATATTGTCCTGTTGCGTCATGAGAGTAGAACTCTTAATTATTTCTCGATTTCATTCCACCATCCGGTTTGCTGGGATAGAAATACCCATGATTATAGTTTTTTTGCTAAATAGGTCGTACAACCGTCTGCAAAGACATAATGAAGATAAGATCCTGGTGACATTTTGATGTCTTTTGAATATTTCAGCTTCATAACAATTATCTAAAAAAATCCCAATATTTTCTTAGCAAAATTATCTTTATCTGTCGGCATTATTCTGATGTTGTGATCACACAAAAAATGTTTCAGTACCTAACAAGTGGTCAGTTTGGTTCAGCAACATGTGTGTTTTATTTTGCAGTAAGTAAACATTGTCCTCGTAACAGTTTGCTCAATGTCCGCCCCGTGTTATATTGGGTTGTCACCGCGCGGGCAGCCGGGTCACTGGCGCGACCCAAAACCAACAGAATACTCATTTGAATTGCCAATTACGAAATTATGAATATTTGCATTGTTATTAATCCAACGGCAGCCGTTTAAACAATGTATAAAGACAAACCCTGTTTAACGACTGAAATAACTAGGTACTTGTGTAAAGACATAATTAAATTGAATTGATTTTATCACATCATTAAAATATTACTTATCATTTTTTAAAGAAAACATCACATCACATTCGCTTTTGCATAGTATTTGTTATACTTCAGTATTTTCGAGAATTTCCAGTAGAAATTTCAATAATACATCGAAATTTTATTTTACTACTTTTACGTAAATATTCCTTTAAAGTCTGTAAAGCATCATCATCATCTGCCTAGCCTTTTCCCCAACTATGTATGTTGGGGTCGGCTTCCAGTCTTACCAGATGTAGCTGAATGAATACCTGTATTTTACATAGAGCGACTGCCTATCTGACCTCCTGAACCCAGTTAGTAGGTACTGGGTATACGATATCCCTTGCCACACTTTCGGGTCACTGTCTACCTGTAACGATTGTCAAAGATCTACAAATGACAGCCGGGACCAACGGTTTAAAGTGCTTTCCAAAGCACGTAGGAAACTCGGTAGGTATGTAATGGGTGGTCACCCCTCCACGGACCAACCTAGGCATGCAAGGTTTAACCTAAAGATAGGACCGAGCGGCTGTTAGCCACGAGATTTCCTCCGTTTTATTTAGGTCGCTCATTATTTGTATTTGTTTACACCGATTTATCTGGGTCAGTATGTCTTGAATTTCAATGGGTCACTACATTTGTAAATAACATAAAATAAAATTAGTTCTAAACAAAATAAATGTTTCAAATCTATGATGTACCTACGTATTAAATTAATCAGGAATATCCTTTGATGTACTGTGCTGTCGATTCTCCTAGGCTATCGCTGCACGATGCTTACAATTTCGTTTGCCCGAATTCTGACCAACCTGACAATCTATTTCCCAGAGACTGCGCGTCGCTCTGCAGAGTATTTCAGGTGAGCGCCTGCTGGCTGTGTGTAAAAAATGGGAGTGGGCTCTATGGCTCCATGCATCATTGTTGTCGAACATAGGCACTTTGTTAGACGACATCACTTACCGCCTCGCTTCTTCTCTACGACTAGGAACCCCTTGTTTTTCTATTTAAAACGCTTTCACTGTGGTAATGTTGTTAACAGCCTCGGACACCACGGCCGGACTTACAGCCAAAGTGCGGGCTGTTTAGCGCGCCACGCGAATATAAACGACATAATCCGAAGAGCTCTTGTCACCTTCGGCGTTTCAGCTGTAGAACCCAAAAGCTTAGCACGCGACGATGGCAAAAGACCGGACGGCATGTCTATGTTTCCATGGGAGATGGGTTTTAATGTGGGACGTACGAGTAACATGTGTCGATACTCTTGCGGCATCAGTTTTTCATAATTTAGCGTGTTATGTTGGAACTGCCGAAGCGGCTGCGAAGAACCTCAAGCGGCGCAAATCTAGCAAGTACCCTTGTGGGCAACTTTATTTTCAAGCCGTTTACGGTTGAAATCCTCGGGTCGTGGGGTCCGAGTGCTCAAAGTTTTTTTAAGGAAATATCCAAACGATTAGTTAATGCCTCCTGGATCCTAGGGCTGGCTTCTATCTTGGTCGGCGGCTAATGCTTGGCATTGCTATACAACGTGGCAATGCCGCCGTTCTCTTGGGCACATTACCAGACACGGCGTTGTGGAGGATTTTTCTGATGCTTTATTTTAGTTTGTTGTGTATTGTTGTTCAGGTTATTTTATTCATTATAATTATTATAATGTATATAGTTCTTCTAATTTAACATTTTTATTTTGGAACTTAAAAATCATTTGGGGATTTCAGTTACTATTCCTTTATTTCAATGTAAAATTACATTCTCTGTACGCAGCACTCCATTTATGTAAATAATATGGCTAACATCAGAAAACCAACAATGGATGTTGAAATACTCTAACGAACGATGCGTGAAATCAGCTGTTAATTTTCTGCCTAGCGAGTTTATCGAACAGTCCAAGTCAGGGTGTAGTATCGTCAATTCAAGATGAAAAGTCGAAATTGTCGAGCATCCACAAAATCGCAATGATAAACATAAAATCCACGCAAAAATACAAACGTGTCGAACGATAGAATAGATTCAAGTAACTTATATACAAACTGGAATGATGACGTGCAACTCAATGCGTTCCGAGCGAGGGAACTTAAGAGTGGATGTCATCTCCTTCTAATAGGGTATCCAATATTATTTTGGACTTACATTTGGGCTGGGACATCCATTTGGGAATTATTATTGTTTTATAAGTTATAACGTACTAGCACTGCACCACCTACTTTGCATGGGTAGAAGTTTATTCAAAATTACGGGGTGTAAAAAGACTTGATGAAGTGAAACCTACGCATACCGAAAAGGAAAAGCCATTTAGAAAAAAAAATTGAAAAAAAATACCTAATTTAATTAAACTTATACTGTCACTTACGGGATATTTTCCGTGATTATTAAAGATCGTCCTGATGATCGCGGGATGATGAAAACGGAAGGCACGGAAGATATCCCGTTAGTGACAGTATAAGTTTAGTTTTACACCTTGAAAGCTTAAAGCTGTACCTACTTTATTTTTAGGAATAATAATACTACAAAAACCTGATTCCACTGCTGCCGGCAATGTAGGTAGCGGCGCGGCAGTAACCTATCTTCATAACCTTTAGTTTTCCAAGGGAGCCCCAGTTAAACAAAATACGACTTCAGCGCGAAAGTGTATCGGCCATTTTTGTTTGTATGGGTGTCATCTATGTTGCCGTTCAGAAATAACTTAATTCATAAATAATTTAATTTAATATTATTTCGCAATAAATTATTGTATTAATATTTAGTATTTGAGAATTAAATTAATCCCGTTACGATTTATGTGCTAGTTTAGCTATCAACGTGATTTCCGATTACTATAAATTTATGATATCAAGACTTTGTGGTCACTCCAGTTAGTATATAACCTCTTTGAATAGGTCAGAGTTCAGGTCACAGATCTGACAGTGACAGTGATGTCGGGAGTCATTCACCATTGATACGTTCCTTTATAAGATATACTACGAAATCACTATAGTTTCATTTTTAATTAATAGATACTTTTGCCCTGTTAATTGCCGTTTTACTAAGTTTACACGTTGTTTATAAATATAACCAAAAACAAAACCAAATACAATATAATAATAATATAAACAATACAACAATTGCACAATACAATACAATACAATTTAATATAGGTATTTATAGTAAGAAAACCCTTGAGCAAAACACATGTCATTGGATTGGAACGTAATTGGAGAAAGTTGCGTTTTATTGCGCGATTACTTAATTTTGTGTAAATTTTAAATAATAATTATAAGTTTTGATTCCCGAGTCCTAAAAATTTAATATAAAAAAAATGTGTCATAAAATTATAGTTATCCCAATAAACGTTAGCTGGACATTAGTCTGTTTAAGTTTGAGATAAGTCTTTATTTGCCTTAAACATGGTATAGAGTTGTTACAGTCACAATCAACATCATTGCAGTCCGGTATTAATCTATAGCCTACATATACAAAGTATGTATCAATTGCATGCAATATAATAATAATTAGTTAATTGTTGAGAAATGTAATCTATCTAAATAATATCAATGTAAATAAATAAAATTGTAGAGTCTGTTTGTGATTTAAAATTAACAGCTTTTTACTGAATGCGTATGAAGGTATATACGGTACTTATAAGTTTTTTTTAAAGTTTTATCTGTCTGTTTGTTTGGGCTAATCTCCGAAACGGCTGGACCGATTTTGACAGGGATTTTTGTACTGGCAAATAGCTGATGTTGGAGCAACTTATCCTACTTTTATTAGACAAAAAAAGATTAGAGTTCCGCGCAAAGAAAACCCTTGAAATTGTTAACAAAATCTGATGCAAATAGTGAAGTAATATTTTTATCAAATATTATTTCGAAAGCGTTCCATGTCATAGGGGATTAGTTTATTGCCGTGGACTGGGCACAATTGAAGACTCCATGTCACATGCCACCTATGGGTAGTACAGCTCTATCTTACTATTACGGGGACAAGCGATATGTCATGTTAATCTCTACAGAACATTGCACTAGGCGAACATGAAGTAGTATCTAAATTAAATGCAGGGTTTTTTTATAGTAAATAAGCCAGGGCACCATTTACCAAATCAATTTTCCAACGAAAAAAACGGCTCAGCACATGTTACTTCATCTTTCAAGCAAAAGTTCAACATGCCAGTCGAATTATTTTATAGTTTAACTTGAATGGAGCTTCGTTAATTTTTAGATTCTTTGGGTTCAATTTCGCCGGCCTCTTACCGGTCATCTTAGTATGATAAACTGAATTCATCAGTCTGCGGAGGGCTATCTCTTACACCCTGTATTTATGTAAATACCCCACACGAAAACATAATATTCCTAACTGCAGAATCTATGAAAATGCTGATGAAATGACTGCTCGCGGAAATGTTTGGACTAAGAACTTTATTAAACTGTATTTTGTTTATTGAACACGCACTTAATACTGGCATCGGAATGCACTGGCTACCCAATAACTTGACCCTTGTCCCCAGTTACGTACCCTTCTGGCTGACAAACTCCACTCAAACTTCAGTTGAATCCTGCAATCCAAAAGCACACACTTGCGACGCAGGTGGTTTGTCTAGAACCTGCTGCTGTGCTATCATAAGTAGGTAAGTAGGTCCGCCCGTGTAAAATAACTAGTTGTATCCAGAAAGTTTAGTTAGTAGAACAGTCACCCAGACTTTTCACATTTATGTTGTAAAAGTCACGAAAAAGTTTCAAATTAAATACATTTTCAAGTATTCCTAAAATCATTTTAAAATATTAAACAATAGTTGCCCACGCATTGGGAACAGGGTGCGAGCTACCGCTGGTCAGGGCCTTACGAGAGGAACCTCTTAAAAACAACATAAAATTGCCGTGTCCAGAAATACTGTTTTCTGAATCAAGCCCTTGATCCAGCTGCCAATCGGAGCCTCCTCAGATGTTGGTCGAGGCTATTGGCTATTAAGCCATTGGCTGACACGACTATCGGCACAATGACTGCTGCAGTCACGTCCCACATGTCTACAACATCGTGAGCCAGATCTAGACGCTATTATCATGATCTGTAAAACTGAGTTTGGCCGCACTTCATCACAATACAGCGTATTCAGCAGAAAAATGTGTTTTTAGGGTTCCGTAGCCGAATGACAAAAAACGGAACCCTTATAGATTCGTCATGTCTGTCTGTCTGTCTATATGTCACAGCCACTTTATTCCGAAACTAAATTAGGACTACACAGTTGAAACTTGGTAGGTAGATGTATTGTATTCTATGAACCGCTTTACGATTTTGATACAAAAATACAAAATAAAAGATTAAGTGGGCTCCCAATACATGGAACTATAAAAAAATATCATCAAACCATTGACAAAAAACAAATGACCTTGAGGTTCCTAAAACCATTTTTTCTCAAAGTCAAACGTTTTAAAGACAGACACCTCCAAATTTCAAATTTCTAAAAAAATGTAGGATTATAGAACGTAAAAATCTTTGAACGAAAATTGGTTTGAATAAGATTTGATGTTTAGTTTTTGAGATATGGGACTTTTTCATCAAACTGCAGCAGTATCTTTGTTTTTCATTAACATGCTATGAAAAACAAATTTAGTTTTGCTGTTGAATGTAATAAAATACAAAATTTGAATGAGCCTTCAAAATATTTTTATAATATTGTTTGGTGCTACGGAACCCTGTGTGTGAGTACGACTCGCACTTGGCCGGTGTTTTCTTTATTGCAAAACAATCATATACTACTTACGCCAGTTTTATTCATCACACAAGTTAATTTTCTTCAAAGTTTATCTAAAATCGTATTGTGTACCTATCTTTCTGTAAAGACTTACAAATGTAATTTTATAATAATTGATTCTATTGATATTAGAACTACTGTCCATTGTGCAATAATGCGCTACTATATTTTTTAGAGTCAAAAGGGGAAAATTAAGACTTGCGTTGGCAATGGTTTAACATCAAAAAGTCAACAGCTATCTAATAAATTGAATTTAATAATATCATTTAATAAATAATTTCAGTCCTCTACTATATTCGGAAGTTGTTACAAATATAAAAGTTTATCTGTTGATCTGGAATATTTGAGGCCCTAAGTAACCTCTTAAGGTTGATCGCGAACTACTCCTTGAGATGTCAACTATAGGTACCTACTAAAATTCCAATAAATTAGAGCCTTACAATGAAAACTAACCAGAAACTCTACCTTCCTTTTTATTTTCTAACGAACACATCGCCCGCGACTTCGTCTGCAATAATTATGATAGCTCGGCTACTATTCATAATATGAATATAATTTATAGCTTAAAGTACTCACGAATAATGTAGCTTTCTACCAGTGAAAGTATTTTTAGAATTGGGTCATTAGTTCCTGAGATTACGCCCTTCACACAAAAGAGAATGCTCATGGAAGTATGGAATCCCGTACCATGCTGCATCAAAATCAAACCTTGTTTTTTATAGACTACACTGATCGTATTAACTCCTACAAAAATTATTTTTGAAAAAAAAACCCGCGTTTCAGAGTTATTTTATAAAATCGAAACTAACCTAAAAAGTAGGTCTATTTTTTCGACGCTACCAACGACGTATTTTAACACACATACATTACATTATTGCTCTAAAAACAGCGTAATACACTAATATTAGTAAGAATTACGAGTTAAAGTAACATCCACAGTATGCTTGACTGAAACTCGATTTTATTTTAGACCTTTACATTGCCAATAGTCAGTCAGTACAGTACAAATGTCAGATGCCACAGATAAGATAACTATAAACCATAGAGTATAGTAAGTGCTATAAACTAGTCGGGATTTAGGGATGTAATCGATAAATCAAAATCTTTAGGCTGAGAAAATCTATTTTGTTGCAAATAGCAATAAACCAAACTAAATCGATTTGGTGTACTGATCTTACTTAATTGTAATTAATTTTAGAGTCCGCTCGACAGACAAGGGTTTGTTCAATTGAAACGGAACGTCGTTTATATTCAGTTGAAACGGAACGTCATATAAAGGGAGTAAAACAATATTCATACTTTTAAACTCGAAAAGTATATTTCCAGTTCAAAAATCAAATCCCCGACGCGTAATGCCGTAAAAAAATATGAAACTAATTACTATAATATTTTGGTTTTGAGGCGCGAGACTTTTTGGTACCAACTTTGGTCATTGTCCTTTGCCACAAGTTTTACGTAAAGACGTAAAATTTGAGGCAAGTTTGTATGAAGGGCGTAATCAGAAAAAAAAACTAGTCTATACTGTAATATTATAAAGATAATATTACAGTATAGACTAGTTTTTTTTTTGCATTTTCGCTCGCCTTATGAAATTATCCCACGTGAACGAATTTAACTATGGCATCAGGGGTAATGCAGCTTCATACTAGTAAAATAATCTTCGGGATTGGATCAGTTGTTATGAAGATTACTCCACCTATATACAAACTTTAAGTACCTCTTTATAATATTAGTATAGATACCTAGATGAATGCTAAATATGGAAATCCTGTTTGTCTCATAAAATAATGTAATTTTTTGAGTTAAAACATCTTCTATACTAACCGTTTTCTCACGACAAATTAGCCTGTATGAGGTTAGTGTACAAAACGGCCAAATGCGTATTTATCTTTCCATTAACACAATGTTTGAACCAAACAACTAAAAAGGTCGGTATGTCTGTCAAATAGTTTTTTCGTAGGTATACAATAGTGAACCATCACTTTCAGTACCGATTTGTATGCCTAACACGATCACTGCGAGTGCGAGCAGTATTTGTGGGTACCTAGAAACAGGTGCGTTATGACTTATGAGGCAAAAAAAGGAAAGATCGTGTCGTATTTGCTTTTTTTCCAGGTCAGAGCTAGGCCAAAAGCATCTCGTATGGTACAATCACTTTAAACAACAATATTTTAATGAATAGTCACTACTGTATTTTTTTATGGATTTTACCAATTAATCGTATATTGCCTGGTTCGAACCCAGGCAGGCGCATTACTTTGTGTAATTTATTTCATCACAACTACTCTCAGAAACGGTGAATGAAAACATCGTGAGGAAACATGTCCTAGAACCAAAAATTCAAAGACATGTGACATCTACCAACCCATTCCCTCTCTAGAGAGGAGACCTGTGTACCAGCAGTGGGAACGTTATAGGCTGATTATGCATTATGCATCGTATATTGCCTTAATATCATCAGTCATCAAGCATTGTCAGGCTTGTTCAAAATTGGCATCGTAAGATCAAAATAAACAAGATTTGTTTTACTTCCAATATGTACAGTCTGATACCTACTAGTATTATTTAGTTCCATAATCTTCTTATTCCATGGAACCATGCTACGCCGACCCCAAATGAATTGGGATAAGGGTAACGGAATGATGATGATCCTTATTCCATCAATCAAATAACTCAGACTTTTGCAGTCTGCAGCTGGAATTCGGCGTCTCACAAGCTAGTCTAGTAGCTAAGTCCCCCTCCACCGTTCGTTTGCTCCATCGGACGCCGATCTTTCGATAGACATACCCAGTTTAATGCCAGCCAGTGGTTTGCAAGCTATCTCAGTCTATGTCTATTATTCTTCAAAGAAACTCCGAGAAATTTGTATTTGTGGACCAACTCGACTGCCAGTCTCCAGGTTTCGGCTCCGTACGTCATGACGGGTAGGACGCACAGTCTTCAAACATTGCGGGATAGGCGAAAAAGGTCTAGACGAAGTTTTCCAAACGCTGTCAAACTCAACTGGATCCTTCCGTCCGCTTTTTTCTCGAATTAGTCCCTATCTTTACAATTACAATATCGAATAGCAACATTTGATGAGAACTGGACTCTGACTTTAGTCTTGTCTAATTTCACACCGAATTAACCCGCCGAGAGACTCCATTTAAGCTGTGCAGCATTCGGTGTAACTGTAATGTCATTGGCAAAGAGAAGGTGTGAGATGACCTCCATTCACGTTGATCACTTGCAATACATTGGGTTGGGGGAAATTACATCCTTTTGCTTCACCCTTCTTAGCAATTAGATGGGATCAACCTTCTGGTCCTGGATCTGGACAGTCATGGTGGCAGCATCTTACAGCCATCTCAATACTTCGATATAGCGCCAGTTAATTCGGCATCGTTGTAAGGAGGGCAGAACTGTCCATATATGGATGGAATCGATGGCTTTCTCTTAGGCCACAAGTACGATACATAGCGGCTGATTATACACTTCGGTGTTTTGTACAATTATTTGACCTTCTAAAATCTGAATGAATCTTAATGTTACTAGATGACCGCAGCTTCACCTACGTGGTGGTTCGAAAGCGACAAAGAATAAATTATTCCAAGTGAGCGAATACTATACATATAAGTTACCAATGCATGGTATTTATAACTGTGTGCCAAGTTCGAGCAAATCTGTTTAATGACTCCATTAAACGTATACACCCATCCACCCGTAATTGACTAACAGACATCCGAGACCAACGGCTTAACTCATCCACGGACCAACCTAGGCAAGCCCGGCCTATCCTAAAGATTGACCCGAGCGGCTGCTATTACTAGCCACGAGTTCCTAAAAGTAACAAAACAAACCGATTTTAAAAAATCCAAGTCTATTTGCGTACCTGAATTGTCTGATAACACTCTGCCTCGCCGTCGCAGAGGACGTCGCAAAACCCAGCCCTAGAGTGGGCCACGGCCAATGTTACTGTCGCAACGCCTGAGATACAACGATAAAAGTCATTCACGCGGATAACATGATCCTAGTATCCTTTAAGAACAGCGTGACCTGACGGAACACATTTCGGACCTCAAGCAGACGATACAAGATTAGTTCTGCGGAAAGTGCTTATTTAGCCCACGTGGTGAAAAAAGGATCTTACCGTTTCCTTCAACGTAATAACTTTAGCTTTGTCGCCATTTATCCCAATGATAAATTGAAAACAAATGACGAAACGAAAGAACTGGTGCAAAAAATTCATACAGCCCGAGCAAATGAAGCTGCAAGTACGTGGCGTCCAAAATACAAAAAATAGTGGCGTAATAGTAAGTACCGAGACGAAACATGACGCTGATAAACTGAACAACGCAGTCCAGCTCTCTTCATCTGGACTTACTGCCGCCTAACCCAATACCAAGCGCAAACCCCTTTTTTTTTTTCGAGTGGGAAATCATCAAGTGACTCCTCCCGCTCTGGGCGGAGCGGAAGGGAGTGTCAGACTTCTACTGACTAAAAACCACCCATGTTCCTTCTTTTGCCCTTTATGTTGCAGGGTCGCGGTATCTCTTTCGAACAGTCCCGCAGCCCTGGCAGGCATCGGCCCTTGCGGGTCCCTCCTGTTTGCTGACATCTCTTTGAGGCGCGCGTGGAACACGAACGCGCCGTCGACACGGCCTGTCGTCATAAGACGGGCGGACGGCGAGCTAACCCATTACTCACCGTCCACAGGCCCGCGCCTACGGTGGCCGAGAGCCATCACGGCGTGGCCCTCGACGCCCGGTGCTTCTCCCGCGGCGGCTGGGACGTCAGGTTCTGTCCCTCTCACGTTCCGCCACCTCCTTCGCTAGCATGACTGCTTCGCAGAAGGAGGTGACGGCTTCCCATTCCCTCTCGCCCCGGACCATGGCTTGAACCAGGGCCGGACGCGAGAGGTCGCCGCCGCCAATCGCCTCTACGAGGACACGGTGGTGCTCCGTCCAAGCGGAGCAGACCTCCACGGTGTGCTCCACCGTGTCCTCCGGGCGATCCACACACCCGGGCGTAAGCGCAAACCCCTTATTGTGCTACCGATTGTAGTACCGATTTCCTTGACTGAAAATTAGATCTTCAAGTGCATTTTCGAACAAAATGTAGCCGACAAGTTACCAGTTTCCTTGGAATGCTTCTTGATCTTGGTCAAATTAAGCAATAGGTACATCTGGAAAGATAGAGGCTGCGACCTGTAACTTTATTGAAGTTACAGCCAATGTGCGAAAAATCCTAATCTCGCAATTAAGGATTTTTATAAATTGGACATCCTGCCCTGACAGGGACCTTACTTTAGTTAAGAGACAGTAAAAATGATATAGAAGTCTGGACTAGAGTCCAGACTTCTATATCGTTTGTTGCTGAATCAACGCTGAGCTACTTATCATTGATTCGTCACTCTCTAAGCAAATTCTCGCCTGCTACAAAAAATACCTTGACGTTGATTTTTGCAATACTTATTTATTTAAGAATGTTACTCAAAAACATATTAGTGTTATTATTAAGTGCTCCAAACTGTTTTCCTTAGATTTTCTACATGTGAACTTAAAACCTTAATTATTTTTGTTCGTAAGTAATAAAATCGTCAATTAAATAAGGTACATCACAATATTTTAAAACATACTAATTTATTTCACTAATTTACTTACTTTTAAAAAATGTGTGTTAAATATTGTTAAGAAATCTATTGTACAAATAATTAGTAATTACTAGAACACATGCCGCCTGTAATACCTAGTACCGGCATCGAACTTTTTTATAGCTACGTTATTCAAAAGTTTCATATACAGAAAATGCATGCGTTAAATACTATAAACAACCTTATGTTAATAAAAAATCTAATTATTTCCAAAAAAAAAGGATTAAATGAAGACTTATACTAATAAATAAACTAGATTTATATTTTATTGAGGCAACTAATTTCTTTTTATAAATGATCACTTATTATACCTACTCTTCAGGTGACCAGAGGGCGGGCCTATTTTTTGGCCAAAGAATCAGCATTGCCATCTAACGTGGCAATGCTGCCAGCCTTTCCTATTGACAGCGATGTGGACGAATTTTTGGACGTCCTGTAACCCTTTTGATACTTGTACATATTACTATTATAGTTTTGTAGATTGTAAATAATTTAATTATCGTGAAGATAAATATAATATGTCTTACTATTATTTATCCCGTAAACACATAATGTAGGAACTTGCCGATACTAATAGCTAAGTACCATAAAGATAGGTATTACGTACGTGTTCACTCTCTTGTTCCTAGACTAGAAGCTATATATAGACCATAACTTCGTACTGCCTGGTTTCGTTTCAATCGAAATAAATTACGAAATAGATTTTTTGCATGGAGCTTAATATAGGATAGGAGCTTTCATTTAAAAGCCACATTGACGTTCGTTATATCCCGGAATTAAAAAAAAATTGAAAGCTCTTGGCAAAAATTGCATTTCTAAAAATTGCTAATTGGATAAAGTGACATGTGGAAAGGTAGCTCTTTCGCCGTAAAATTGATAAAGCTTAGATAAGTTATAATAACAAAGAGGGTGACGGGCAAAGTTATCCGCTGCCTTTTTCAAAAGTCTCATCTATCCTTTGCAGGATCAGGCATCTGTCACCAAACCCGATAGCTTGAGAGTTGCCATGGCAAACGGAAAAATTATTAATCGAGCTAAAAATAAAGTTCGATACTCATTGTCGAAGTTTTAAAAGTGGAATTCGTGGTATCGATGAGGGCCGCAAAACAGACAAGTTTAGAGACAGACAGCGGATCGTTTAATCAGTCTGTACTGCAGATACGGTTCGCGGGGGCGGCGGGGCAGCGGGGGGGAGGCAACTACCTTCCACTAAATGACCATCCCTCTACTCTGTTAACCCGTGCCACCTTATCCACAAACAGTATACTCGGTGAGTGCGGCAAACAGAAGTGCCACACACTCTATTAGAGGTGCAAAAAATATTAAATTAAAACTGAATGGGCATTTGACCTCCGACAGCAAGTGCGACAGCGAGTGTTTTATAAAGGTTCGTTATGTTTTCATACGGATTTGCAGGATTTTCGTTACATTACCTACATAAGTACCAGAAATTTCAAAATTGGTACCGATTTGCGACTTTGTGATTCTTTCACTGCAAACATTGTGATGTCAAATATTACTTTAACTTGGCGTTCGAGAAAAGTCTCGTATTAGACACAAAGCTTATTTAGGGAAGAGTTAGGCGTAAAATTGATTAAAATATGCTCTATATTTGAATGTTGCTACTGTAGATTTATTTTTTATTTTTTGTTTGGTGGGAAATCTAGAAAAAAAACTTACAGACTCATAAATAACTTCGGGAAAGGGACGAACAATCAAGAAGTTGAAAAAACTACCTGCTGGCTTAAAGAATCGAACTAGCATTGTACCATAGTTCGATGGTGTTGGTAGTTCTAAATAGTTGTGGGTCTATGGTCGTGCCTCCCGTGTTATTTCCGCGCCCTCGCCGTCGGGGTTGGGCGGAAGCACTCCGCCCGCCCGGATTCATTTCTGGTTTTCGCTACTCTTTTGTCTTAAACTGTTTTTGTAACTTGTCTTCTCTCTCTCCGAAGAAAATATTTACCCACTTATTCAATGTGTGCTCCCAAGATAAGTTCACTAGCAATTAAATTTAAAAAAAAAATGTTCCGTGAACTCGATAATTAAATAGAAGGTAATTAACGACCCCGACTCGTATCGACTAATGGAGCAGAAACTTTCTTGTAGAAACGTTAGTATAAGGAGCCTCCATCTCATTCTCATGAATGGGAGCGCCTATAGATATACTTTTGTAAGTTCTACGTTTAATGTACTGTCCCGGCTTAGCAAGAAGTTTAAAATCTAGTTTCATTAAACTTTTTTGATCTTATTATTTCTTAATTTGAAAAGAATCTTTTAAGGCTAGTCTTGGTGTGCAAAACTAAAAATTAAACGGCAAAAACTAAAATAAGTTTTTTTTTTTTGAAAAATAATGAACCAGTTTTTAAAACAACGATAAATAAATAAAGGTATTTATTGGTTCGATAGATTTAGCAATATACCCTCTGTTGCCTCGTAAGGAGTGCTGAAACAGAACTCGGATTTGCGTTGGGCACGAAAGACTACTTTTCAACGCCTAAATTGCCCACCAAGTGCGTGTTTACTTAACAAAAACACGTAGTTATTAAGCAAGCAACCAATATTATTTGTCACGTAAATAACTGGAATTAATTAATAAATTCAGTCAAAAAACATTGTAAAGCTGCCCGAATATTTCGAGAGGCTGTCAATTTTAATAGACTGGGCCGGGAAAGAAAAAATAAAAAAAGAACTATTTCAGAGTAATATAGGTAATGTGCCTAATTAATATTAACAAAGCAAGACTGTAAATTTTATTATGACTATGATGTATACACATCATACTAAGACTAATGACATTGGTTTTATTTCAAAGATAATTTTATTTAATTTTCAGAGTTCAGTAAAGTCCCAGTAGGTAGTTGTATGCATTACCTAACTGCCTAAAATAAAATATAACTACACTACACTAAGCTTATACCTACCGATAATATAGAACCGAGATATTTTAATATATAAAAATAACGTTACGTATAAGTTAACCATAATACCAATCTATGTTTGTTGAACTCGAATTATTATTCAATTTGAAATAATTTTATCATACTCGTTTAATCACATAAATCATTTCTTACAAAAACAGTTTTTATTCTTCGTGACAAGCCTAACTATCCTGATGCTCATTACGATTTGGTGTCTTTAAGTATATTGAGTACACTTACCGACACCAACGTTATAAATAAAAAAATCTAGCCGTCAAATTTTCTTCTGTGATTCTGTGTTTGGTAGGCTAAGAACACTTCAAGATTAATTTAGTTGGTAGGAAAAAATATTTTGCCCAGTTTGTAATGTTTTACTTGACATTAGCGAGCCAAAATGGCGACGAGACAAGGTGCTATGGGACATTTGCAGGTAGTTTTTTTTTCATGGTTTTCGGCTTAATTTCGATACGTACATTACTCATTTATATGAATAAAATGTGTAATCAAAACGACACAATTATTTGCAATCCGTTTGTCACCTGAACGAGAACACGCCGAATCAGTAAACATATTGTTACTCAACAATTGAAATCCGGTGGTAAGTGATCTTGTGTGAACAGTGTATGTAGATTATACTCAACAAATCTGCATGGTGAGACTTTTGAAACAAAGGATAAAAGGCTTCATATCGGCTTGATTAGCTTTTTTGGAAGAATGGTTTTTGGAAATGAATTTCAAGTGTCGCTTTAGCTCAAAGGCATGACAAGTTACCTTATCATTAAGTTTAATTTCCATTAACAGTTTATGACATTTCCAATAAGTATTCATAATTTTGAACGAAACTTAATTTACTGAAACTGAAGGAAAAATAAAAAAATCAAAATGTCCCAGGCCTGTAAATGACAGAAAGTATGATAATGTCGAGAATTTCCTTGAGCATGGAAAGGAATATAGTCGATGTGCTCACCGCAATGACCTTGAAACGGCTGAACTGATTTTGATAAAACATGTCTCCCACCGCTAGCAAACCTGCTTTCAAATAAAAAAAACCGCATCCAAATCGGTTCACCCATTTAAGAGCTACGGTGCTACAGACAGACGCACATCTTAGCGGTCAAACTTATAACACCTCTCTTTTAGCGGTTAAAAAAGGTTTTACTACAGTATTTTGTCTTAAATGTAACGTTAGGCTATGTTTTTTTAAAGATAGGAACTGTCACTTCAATTATCACCATAATTAGTCATGCATATTGTGGTTTTTCTGTTTAATTTAAAAGTATTGGTGACCTGGATTTGTTAAGTATACACAACAGTTGCATATTGATCTAATTCGTAAACCTTCGAATTTTGTTAAGTACTTATACTTAACATAATTCTTGTTTTCAGGAAAACCTTCAGACAAGAATATTTATTTGTTTTTCCTGTGTCTTTTGATTGCATAAGAACAAAATATACTAACGGCATCTTCCTAAAACAACTTTTTTGGTCTTGCCAAATTAAGGGTTAACAAAGTATTACGATTCTTCTAACCCTTCTTACGCCAATATATTTTTTATATTATATATTCTTATGATAATAATCTACAGATCAGATATTTCTACAATATCTCAATAGGGATAACTAACAGAACCTAGAAATACAATAAACGAAAAAAAATACTCTTTTACTGGCTGAAAAGTATGGCCACATCATCAGGGCTCAACCTCTTCCTAGTGGACAACGTGTGCCCGTACGTAGGCTAGGGGTCTTACACTTAGCGTTACAAACATGTCTAGGTTTAATGTTTGCTTTAGTCACATATTGTTTGCTTTAGTTACATAAAAGTCACAAGGTGAACAAAAACCTTATTTGGATCAGCAGGACCAAGTTGGGGCTTGGTCGTTCTCCATTTCCTCTGTTAACTTCCTTGATTGAATGCGAGCGTGTGGAAGCCGAGTTCCACGTAGCTACTGGAGCACAGATCAAAAGCGCAAATGAATTTTGACGTATTCACACGGAGGCATATCGGGCGGATACCGGATTAAGCGGCGAGGTATCTACAGGTATACTAGCTAAGTATTTACCAGCAATAAACCCGCCTGCACGCCTCCCCCACCCCGCTCAAACAACGGTACACCCACGGACTCTCGGTCTACTCATTTCGTATGCAATTTTATTCATTATTTGTAATCTACTTCAATCGAATAGGGTCTCAGTATAAATCACTTTTAGGATTTGCTCGATAGGACGTATGTAGATTGACGCTTTTAGTGTGATATTTAAATGCGATGTGTCTTTGTGCCGGGTACAGTCGCGCTAATAAAGCCAGCCTTCCACGAACTCGATATGTATGAGACGCTCCACGTCAGAAACTCATTTGACTAAAACAAATACGGTTCACTTTCTTTTTATTTTCTCATGTGCACGCCTTTTAAGATGCGTCGTTCCATTTTATATATCTATATGTCATTGACGCTATAGAACGTTTATAGATGTAGGTAAGTGGATGGCTCATAAAAAATCACCGCATATGCCTTGGCTGAAATTAAAAGAAGCCGTCAAATGAGCTACGTCTACCGGTAACTTCTGAAACAACAAGCCAAGAAAATATTTTCACAACGTGTTTACTGCGAACCGCATCACTCAGTATCCCGAAATTACTGAGCTAAATTTAGTGGAGACATTATAATTGACTGGCATGGTTGAATTTGTTACACTCTTTATAACTCTTTTAAGAAATTAACGAAAAGTTATCACAAATAAATGTCAAAAATATGTAGGTACAACTAGAAAATAAAATGTAGAGCTCTATAATTTACGACGTTACCACAGAATGTGTATGAAGTTTTTGAATGAGTCGAAAGATCGATTAACCCGTTATAAATCCAAAGCAATTGCTTAGGTAGTATTTAAATAAAAATCACGATTTAATTAGAAATGTGAACAATAAAACATCTAGTTTAAAATCTTTCATTTTATGTACAGAGTTCCCCTAATCCGTGAATGGTGTAAGATTATTTTTTAAATACTACTTATTAATAATTTTATAAATAGTCTTGGTTTGAAGGTCAAATCAAGACTAAATTATTGCACGTAAATTACAACAAAATATCAGATGTTCCATTTAACGATGTTTTATTTCGTACATTGAACTAAATAACCAACAAAAATTATTCATTTTTTGAAACAACTCGTCATATCCGCTTAGGCACTTTCGACTAAGTTCTATTTTGTTATTTGACTAACGATGGTAAGTCATTAGGCAAATAATCTATGAAATAGCCGAGGTTGACATAATTTTCTGGACGTGCCTGGCACTAAAAATAAAACTTACAACTTAATTAATGCGAATGTAAGTAGCTTTAATGAGTCGTTACGAATTGTTATGTCCACAGCCCAATTTTAATCGAGAAGGTAGTGACAACAGTATGGTTGTATCGATGTGCAAGTACAGTGCGGTGTCAGTGAGTCGGTGTAATGAGTCAAAGGATTAAGGTCATGGTTTAGTGCCGGCGGGTGGAGTGACGGCTAGAGGAGAGCGGGCGTAGCGGGTATAGCGTGCGGCATCGGCAACAGCGCCGCGATAAGTGACTTAGGCTCGGCGTCGCGCGCCGCTCGACCCAATTGGTCGCTCGCCGGTACCCGCCCAGAGGAGGGGGCAACGCACACAATCTCACACTCACCTAAGATAATTTATTTTATGTTATACCGTTTGAATATTTTATATCTGTGTGAGTTTTTTCGGTCGGTATGCGTTCACTGTGAAATATTCGCGCGATAAGAAAGAAGAGGGGAACAGATCGATCGGGGACGTTGCGCTTTTTATTTCGATACTTGTGTGTTATTGTCATAGTTTAATTGTAGATAGTTATCTCTTAAGACAGTTCTGCACGGTTGCCATACGGTACTGGAATTTCTTTGCAAAGACCACTGTGGCAGATAGTGCGGTTATGTATGATTTTGCATTAATTCTTCCATATTTATTGATTAAAATAAGTAATTTTAATTCTTCAAAATACTTTACTGCTATATCCTTTAAAGTTGACAATAGGAGAAAACTTTCGATGAAAAACGGTGCTTATTAAAACATATGTACAAAGCTGTTTATCAGACTATACATAGTTTAAACAAGTAACACGAGAATGTAGATAGGTATTCCTAAACCAACTCTACATATTTGTGTTGGACATAAAACTTCCTATAAGTGTACGCAATACAGATATACGTGAAACACATTCAAAAGACCGTTTAATACTGTCACCGCTAACATGTTTCCACCGCTAAAGCGACCCCTGTAATATAAGCTATCGAGTACACAACAGGCCACAACCGTCGACTTTACAGGCAGGCTTGTATAGCTACCCGAGTACGTTTCACATTGAAGGAAAATAAAAATTACAAATGTCGTGGTTACCTTTAATCAAATGCAAAGCTATCATTAAGTCGACGCTTCGGCAAACTCGCTCGTCGTGCGCATCGTCACTGTTAATTATCACAATATATATGTATAAAATAAAATAAAAGAGACCGCTTCGTACCAATACTAACATAAAAAATACGAGAAAAGAAAGAGAAGCTTTAAAAAAGAAAGGAGTGCATCTACCCCCACCTCCGGTGGCCCCCACCGCGTCGGGCCGCCCCTGCGGCGGGCGCCACCCACCGCACCGCAAAAATCGAGAGCGTCGACGGCGCGCGGGGTCAAACGGCGACGCGAGCGTGAAAAGAAGGAGCGGTGTGCGAGCGTCACGCACACAGCGACAAGTGTGCGTGTGCGCGCCGAGAGGGACGGCCGACGAGCGAGCGGGACGGCGGCGCCAATTACTATCACCTGGCGGGCAGCTACCGCATTACCCACTGCCGCCGCGCGCGCGACCACGCGCCCGCTGCACCACGCGGCTCGCTCCGCTCCTGTGACGCTCCACTGTATCCCGACTCCACTCCGCAATCGATATTCGCGGACTCGCGGCTACCCACTGTGCACCGTCGCGAGTGCATCCCGTGCTACTCTTGCTGATTCTCGCTCGTCTCGGGGATGCACCGCTACTACGGCCCGTGTCCTGAATAGTGCCAACGCGCTACAAACATGCAACTGTGAAGTGTGTGCGGACAGTGACGCAGACATTAAACTAAACGTGATCATTAAAAAGTTTGCTGGCGAGTTACATAGTACGAGATGACGTCCCAGTTCGCCTTCAGAGGATCTCCCCCCAATCAGGTAACAAAACTTGCTATATGGAAAATTTATAAACTTTTTAAACTAATGAAGTACTTAATAATATTTTGCGATGCGATGTCAGTTGATATAAATATAAACATTTTTAAAGTACTGTTCTACTATGCCAAAATAATCCATAAGCATAGTGATATGTTCATGTGGTCATGGGGTCATATATTTCATATAGCAAATAAGTTATTAGAATAGGTACTAGTAGTGTTTTTGTGAAATTATAATTTTATAATTTTTTTACATTTAAAATAATTGGTGGTAAAATAAAAGAGCTATAGAATAAGGCAATAGGTAATATAAAGCATAATATAACAAATAAAACAATCATTAGTTTTTACGTTTTAGAAATAATATAAACATTAAACTAAAATACCGGTTTTACCGTATAAATATATTTTATTCTCCTTTGAATTATATAATATGCTCGTACGTTTCAGTGTTGACAGTAAATATATTTACAATCTTTTTTATAACACAACTACCTCTCGATAAAACGAAACAAAAACAATCGGAAACGAACTCAATCGATTTAGTTCAGCCCATTAATGAAGTGCACATTGTGTTCAAAAATAGGTTTACTGCTAATACCCTCCTTTAACAATGTAATATTATATTTTACACAATAATACCTAAATATAAATGGCCCATACATTAAAATATAGCTATATTTATTAAAATGATACAGTTTATTTAATATTTTATTATAAACATTGACCGTGTTTTATAGATATTATTAATGTGTTGTCTATGCAATCATAAACACTGATAAAAAAAAATTGCCGACGCATTAATTCTAATCGTCCCACATTTATCTCCATTTTTTATCAATAGAGACATTATTTGTGTTGTTGTTAAACTTTTCTATATACATAAATAATAAAAGGTTTCCCCATACCCCGTTTTTCTAAGGCTAGCCCCAAAAGTTGTTGAACACTACTTAGGCTACAACACATCATCCTAATTGACACAACATTATTATTGGTAATAATTATGTCTAATAATGTTGTTTTAATTTTGCTTTTGTACCTATTTTTAATTAAACATTAAGTTCTGTTATAAATAATTAAAAAACGGAAGTGTTATAAACTTCTATCGTTGACTGTACTTATCTCAGCAGAATTGGTTTGCTATCAAATACAATTCAAACAAATACCAAAAAATAAACTTTTAAGGATGTAGATATAGAACACTGAAAGACAAAAATATTAATAAATTATTGTACAAAAATAATCACTGAACATTGACATAGTAATATTAGTGTGATTATTATTCTATTTGATAAATGCTAAATCAAGTATAACTTAAATCGAAACTATTAAAATGAACTTGTGACTACAAAAGCTGTCATTGTTAACACCACCTGAGCGTAGTTCTGCTAAAATGTACCAACCCACATAAAAAATTCTCCCATTTTCCGAGATAATTGTAATGATTTTGGATAGTTAACGCTGTTTAATTTTACATCTGTCCTAATCATACGTTTTGGATGTATGTGGGACAAAATTTTATGGATAGTAGGTAAATAAGTGATATACCACATTTTAAATGTTGGATTCGTTTGACGTATTAATAATTAATAAGAAATTGTGGATTGGCTCATTATGGCAGAACTAAGTCCACATGATAGACAGGGTATTCCTTCTCATTCATAAAGTATATGCAATACTGCAACCTCTATCGGTTCTATTATAACAAAATATCAATAAACAAAACTTAAATAAATCAACCTATTGATATTATATCACCCAAACAAAGATAATGAATCAATAGTTGCAAAATGATCTTTAAACTTTAAAAAAGTACTCACACGAAAACTTACAATCAACTCTATCTGGTCAGAGAACATCATCATATTCCTGCCCTTGTCCCATTCTATTTGGGGTCGGCGCAACACATTTTCTTCTTCCATTCTCCCCTGTCAGACGTCACGGCATCATTTACGCCTTTCTCTTTCATATCAGTCTTCACACAATCACAACCATCAATTTATAACTTTAAAACAAACCAAAACGAGTTTATATGTAAATGTAAGTGTAAAATCAGGCCTAAACGTTCTTTGTTTTCAACAACTTGTAACGTTATGAATGTTGCGATGGTTCACATTTAATTCAGATTGATTACATAAATACATGTTGGCATTTTTTTTCTAGTTGTTCTTATTATGAAACATGTTCGAGTGGTTTCTTTAACCTATAGTGACGAAATTGAAAGTCTCTTATATTGGTATTGTCTAGTTTCTTCTTTCGATTACTGGCTGCAATTTATATCTTACCACCCGGAGGTCTACAAAATTATTACCAGGATAAATGTAGTATCCTATGTCGGCCAGGTCTGTGCCAAATTTCATCAAAATTAGTTTAATACCTTCATGGCGTGAAAAAGTAACAGACAGTCAAATTCCTTTCGCATTTGTAACATATACATGTGGATTCTATTTGTTTTCACGGCGATAAATGTGATTGTCATCTATAAGTGTAGCCATGAAATACGAACTTGTTAAAAATCCAATAAAATCTCCGCAATAAGTTTATTATTTAAAAACAAAACATTATCTCTCAAGTGGATGTGATTCATTAATCAATTATTGGATTTCCTGTCACCCTTATTTGTTATCCGATAACAGTTTATTAAATTTTTCACTCGTACGAATATCGGTCAAAGTTATCTAGTTACATATATTATACAGTTAGTTTTGCGAGCCATAATTAAAATGGTGAAGTCTACATACGCAAACCAATGTTAATAAAGATAATATTATGGATTAATGGTTCGGTCAGTGGCCGAGTGCGTGCCGTATTCGATCTAATTTCGCTATCTCCTTGATAAGAGGGTGTCACTCCCTCGACAGGGAGAGGATTATCCTCATTATTTCCTAGTTTTGAAATGCTCCATCGACAACTGGATTTAACATTCTGAGACTTTTAACACACAAAGGTCTTGAGTCGATTCAGTTGCAGGTATGGCTCTATTTTCCATTTCATAATATGAGACCGTCATAAATTCTGCGTTTAAATAAGCTTACTTAATAAGAATTCAAAGTCTTTTCTTTAATAGCAGCATGGTTTCATTGCATTCACGGTACGTTTTTATTTAAATAGCAATTAAGTTCAAGAATGGGCTGTAAACGTTTATACTGCGTTGTATAGTTCGTTTTAAGACTTCAGACTCGCAAAATCTCGGGTGGCATCATTTTACTTTCAAAACACTTATAATTATGCCTAGACGTGTTTGACTTCTAACAATATTGCAAGTAAATTAAACTTGGTCGGTACTTAATGAAATCCAACAGCTCAAGAATTTATTAATATCCTTCTTGTAATAAACATAAAAAAGTCTACAATCTCATACTTCTTGTATATCTAGTGTAGGAACTGAACATAGTCTTCTTAAAATAAAATGATTTCTTTAAAGCACCCCGTCGCCAAAAAATAAGGAAAAAAAAGAAATTTTGTCAAAAGGATCAAAATTGAATCGCATTACGAAGCCATATTTATTGTATTCGAAGCGTTACATAAATAGGACCGTAAAGAGGGCAAAGGGACGGTTTCCCTCTGCCGACACTGAAGGGTAATTTAACAAACTTTTTTGAACTTTTCTACTTCAACGTATTTATAGATAAATTAAGTAGCAACTACAAAATTTAAAAAATATGAAGTACGTATCGTGTCGGTTCCTAAATGTGTGTACCTAATCTACTCGCGTGTATTTAAGTCAATGTACATTTTCATTTCATAAACAAGCTGGAACAAAAGACGACAAAGTTGTTTTTATGTAGGTCATACGAGTCTCGTCAAGCTTGCGTTCCAAGTGTCGAGTTCCAGATTAATATTTTGTGAATGCGTCGCAGAGTTGCGACCAAGTCTTAGGAGGAATACACATTTATAGAAATGACGCTCTGCTTGGGCAGTACGTGATGCGAACGACAACCTTTTTCAGGCTACCCATCATGTTAGTTGCCTCTGATAGTACTGTATGGTCATAACTCATAGATTTTTTGAAAATCTTAAAAAAAATCCTAAAAGTATAATTTTCGAATCAATATTTCAAGCAGCTTCATCTGTGCACGGAGGTTTACTCTCCTCGGTAATTGAAGGTGGGCTCCAGAGGCGAGGTGCGGAGGCATGAGCGAGCTGAACTATGGGTGCCTACTTGGCTGGCTTGTGGTCACATATCGGCGAACACGCGTGCACGACCCTGGGACACGTAAACCGAAGAACAAAACCAACACCATTCATTTAACTTCATAATGAGCCATGAACAATCTTCGTCATTTTTGCAGTTTGCATTCGGCCGCTTACTGACCCCTTTTTGTTCAGAATCGTAATTTGACGTTTGGTACCCGTTTCGACTTTAATAATGCGTACCTAATAAAAAGCCATGATTAAGTAAATGTTCGTGTGGTGAGCTATTGTTCTTGATAATGAGCCAATGTTTAATGATATGCAAGTGTGCTTTTTACATTTGTGTAACAGGATATCGCATCGCAGTTTTGCTAATTAGGTCGTACAATTTGGTAAAGTATTATTTTTAAGGTTTATTGAAGACAAGGTAGGTACTATGCTTTGTTTTGATATTACACTTAATTGTTATGTTAAAAATACTAAGCGACGTAATTTATTAGCCACCAACCTAAAATTCTTAACGTCATCACACACATCACACATCATTTTAACATAAATGATGTTACCAAAGTGTAAAAACCGGCCAAATGCGTGTCGGGCCTCGCACAGTGTACGGTTCCATAGTTGGCCATCAAAATTATGCGGACTTGATGTTTAGTAATACGTTAATTTAATCCATTTCCTAGGGTCAGATTTACCTCCGAACGATGATTTTTATTGTAATAATTAAAAAAAGGTATCCCAATTGCAGACTTACAGTTACAGTTGAAAAACCGGTGCTCCCATACATTATGTTAAAGAAAATATGTTATCCAAGTACATTTTATAAGTTGGTCGACTATTACTCGTAAACTTGTAAAGCCTACTTAGCTGTGTTAGTTTTCTTTTTAACTTCGTTACATATACTACTAAGTACCGTGTCCCTTTACGTATTATACTTTATATGTATATACTTTACGAGACTTTACGTGTACAGGAGATATCCTAAAATAATACTTTTCCAGATTTTATTTTACCACTTGGTCGGCGTAACTAATTTGTATATTCATGCCAAATTACAGCTTTCTAGTATTTAAGCTGCGTTCAGACGGACAGACGGAAGGACATGGCGAAACTATAAGGGTACCTTGTGGACTACGGAACCCTAAAAACCAACACTGAAGAGTTTCCATGATGCTTCTTCACCATAGGAAATTGTTAAATTAAAAAAAAAAGAATAATAATAATTTATTACCTTCAAATAATTGTACATGAAACACTTATCTAAGTACTATGCTAATTCAGCGTTACAACTAGGGAGAGGACTTTAAGATGGAGAAGTAGCTTAATTTTTTTGACTCTTTGACAATTTAAAAATGGCCTGCAAATTGAAATATATGCTTTGAATTTGATTTGGAAATGAGCCATCTTTTCACTAGATGGATGGTCCACTATTTCCTGTATATGTCGTATACAAAACTAAAACCTCGCTCCGATAGATAAATCAAAATGAAAAAATTGTTTCTAAATAAATAATACACCTAACACTTTCACAACAACAGTATTTTCTTTTATTTGTTTGCGATCGTAAAAAAATCTGATATCTCTACTTTTTTGGCTGTAACATCCGTCATGTTAGATTTGTTCTTATAAAACAAAGGCAAACGAATGAATTGATACCTTATTCATTGAAATCGGTTCTGTAGTTTAGGCGCTACGATGGAATACTAACATACTCGTACATATACATGTACTTACAATGCTAAAATCATAACCCTTACTTTAGGCTCTGCGATACTCGGTTAAAAATTGTAATAGGATCAAAACTGTTACGGAACTTCTATCTCAAATGTCATAAAGCACATTTTATTTATTTAATTGTTATTTAAAATATTAATTATTTACAAACTACAAAACTATAATAGAAATAAATATGTACAAGTAATTTCAATGCTACAACTTTTGAAATTTTCACCGTCGATATTGGTATAGATTAGTGAGATACCTACCACTCTTAAAAAAAAAATGTAGAGGTAAATAATTTTATTTAAAAAAAAATTGTAGGTAAGTAAGCCAGTCACTTCAATAGCCAGTTTAGTGTAAACGTATCAAATCAAAAATTGGTACCTAACTGAACTTGAGATACAAAATCTTTTTGTTAAGAACCGTACCGTAAAGCTGACACCTTATCTCACGACCCCAAGATCGGTGTAGAGCGGTCCTCGGCTCCCCCGCTCACCCGCTCGCCTCGCCCTCATCAGATAGGTGAATGAGACGTTCACTTCTCAGAAACTTTAATTAATTTCTCCGAAATGAAGGGAGTGCGCTGTTCACGCGGTTAGTAAATTTTGTAGTCTCTCGTTACGGCAGCGACGAATTGTGATAGTGATTCCCATACAAAAGCGCGGGCGCAACCGGATTTAGTAGCATGTGTGTGCGTGCTGCGTACGCTCGCTCAGAGACATACTCCATCCATTTTGAGAATATCAAGTCGCGTTAGCTTCCTTTCGAATATGAATCTTTCCCCCTACGCTACAGAGTTTAATTCAGCCGTATAATCTAATAGTCAGTCGGATGGAACCCCGAGATATGTTACGACATTTTGATGGTAATAAAACTTTTTCGCGTTCAAACACGGCAATGAAAAGGCCGTGTTAGCGAGTTATGTTGCGATTAATAAGAAGATACAGTAATTCTTATGGATGACCGCATGAAATTATAGAATTTGCTGCTACTTAAAGGAAAACATCGCATACTCTGGTACTTACGCCCGTAAAGTTGCTGTGGTAGGAATAATTAATTACTCACAGTATCATTGTAGATATTTATCGATTATTTACAGGCACTTAATTTATTAATAACCATAATCCATGTTTAGTACAACGATGGTCTGTAAACTTAGCATAGATGTCAACTCGCATGAAAATACTCGTAAGTAGGTACTCAACATTTTCAGAAATAGAAAAATCTTTAAAATTGTCATGGTTAACATTTTTTTAGTCTAGTAATTTTGCCTTCAGTATCTCTCACATCATTATTTAATTTATGTACAGATATAAACATAAAAATTACAGCATCAAAATAACCACGAGACAGCTGTAATACACGAATGAACGGCCGCTGTGGCACGTCGCGACCACAGATCTTTCGTTAGTGCTCCTAATCAGGCGCGCCATAGAGAGTCGTGAAACTTTATTACCAACATTGTGAACTTAAAATACACATGTATGACAATTACTGGCGTTGTCTCGCCCACGGGCGTGTGTGTGCGACGGATGAGGTGCTCGCATATCGTTAGTTCACACCTCGTCGCCTCCGAGCCGTCAGCGTTCGCGAGGCATCGTTACACTTGTGACACACTGCTAGGCCGTTCCTACAGCAACTTTTTGAATTGTCGCCAGATCAACGCCTTCCCGGTCTCATGACACGGTGTTGATTTGGTATTGAAGTTATATCTAAAACAAGCAGTTAGCTTTTAATTTTCCAGGTGTTATTCAAAAGAACCTACTTACTGCTTTTATCATTGCATGCTGCACAGATAATTTATTATATTGGTACGCATAACCTATAAGTAATGAAAATGATTGATTTTTAATAAAAGAGGTCCCAGTAAACAAACAACTATATTTTTTTTAGTTTTCACTTTTACAAGTTCAGTAATGATCACCATTATTCACGACAATGTATCTTTCATTTTACAGAACAGTTTCAAAATATCTTATAGGAGAGCAAATATCTTGCAGTCACTGTTACGTCGCTAACGAGTTTCAATCAGTAAATTGAATAAGTTTTCAAATTTATAGGCAGTGCTGTTCTGATAAAATGTTTGACTATTTATAGACAGCGTTACACGTGTATTTATAATTAACCATCATTTATGTTAGCGGAATACCTATCGACAAAAGCCTCTGATGCCGTACACTATCTGGCTTTAATAAAACGCACTATAGTCCAATTTGTAAATAATCTACTATCGCTCACAGTGTAATTTTGTACACGAGTTATTTTGGTGACACAGTTGTCGATTAGTGGGTAACGACAGGGAGTTTGCAATAAAGGCTCGACCGGTTACAGCACGGGATGTTTTGAATCGCCGCCGTTTTAATGGCGTCTGTATTAACCGATAATTCAAATTTCCATGCCCCTCTTCCATTTCTAAACACAAGCTGACATAACACACTGCGCCCTCTCTATAGATACCGACAAGCAACAACTGACTTACATATTCGTAGGCTTAATATACGTACTTACTGTTGTTTCTGAGCGCTTACTAATTGGTTACCGGCTTATTACGTAATAGGAAAATTATTGTCAATCGCCTTACAACAATGTTTATAATAATTACACATTGAAAATTTGCCAGAGACAATAGATATTAAAATATTTCGTCTCTTGTTTAGTAATTCTTATTCGACCCATGGTGTTTTGTTCAATAATTAATTGTATTAAGACCACACTCGTTTTTTAATTGTGAGCTCTTGTATTATGAGCTCTTATACATGTTGTAGGTATTGTAATTTTCCTGGACAGACTAGGACATAATTATGCAAACTTGGTCCGCAGTAACGCACAGTAAGTATAAATAAAACAAAAAAAAGCTCAAACAATAAAATTATTCAGCAAAAAGGTTCGAATCTGTTAAAAATACGCCACACGAACACCCAAAACTTAAACTGCAAATTAGTATTTACCACATCATATCAATACTTTGAAATAAATCTCTGTACAATGTTCTGATTGCATCAATCTAATTTCAGCATTACAGTAACGAAGGAATGTTTGCGACCACGTCACAGGGGTATTAAGCAGAATAATGGTCCGGTTATTAATAGACAAGTACCCGCGGCACTAGCACATGTTTATTCCGTAACGGGGGCCAATAAATCTCACTGAACAATCTGAAACAACTTCATTAGCGAAATCAACGTTCGTTCGCACCGCACTGGATGATTGAAGACACATAAGTCGCCGTTTCAAGATAATGAATCGAATCTTATTTTTCAAATGTGAATATCGGATTAAAAGGAGCAGGTAAAAGTTTTCGTTCACATTTGAGGGCGCGATGGAGTGTGTCGGCTGGCTCTCCGGTTGCTCTCGAAAGAGTTGCAATTTTATGAATGAGTTGTTTGAATGAACACAATAATAATACGGCTCGGGCTACGAATGAACGCGGAAAGCGCGCTATTGAGACGTGTACGTGTCCGACCCACCTTTTAAACGAGCATAATATTTGATCCGACGTTAAAGATTTCACCTCCCCATAAAACACTTAATAATATTGTATATCGATTTACAGCGCCTCGGCTTGCGTTTCTGTTCTTATTTAAATCGCATGAAGTGTAATCCAAAATTAAAATAATGAAACAAAGGTTGTGTGTGCTCATGAAAAATATCGTTTGTTACCGAAAACACTTTCTACATTTGGTTGATACATAGCACATGGGCAATAAACAGCTTTGTCCGAGTGAGCTTTTTCTATACTTAACAATTAAAACTAAATTCGGAAACCAAATATGATGTTCCAAAGGCACCAATTACCTAAGTCATGGTTGTAATTAAATTTATAACCTCACAAAAAATAAAACACTTTGTGTATAAATGTTACTTACCCACATTGCTAACAGATCATCAGTCGATAAGAAAAGAAGGCTCTGTTATAAAATCGCCGACACTGTTTTATATCATTTTTTACGACCACACCCAAAATGATACTACAAAAAGAACGTATACTTACAACTCGCTTGTAGCGACCATACATTTTAATTAGACTTATCTAAATACAAGAATAAATGAACTTTTCATGTACCTACTTAATTAATGGAAAACGATTGTTAATATTATTATCTGCAACCATGCTAGCTACCGACATATTAATCGCGTTAGTAGGTATCCAATATCTTAATCGAAACACAAAACGATAGACGACCACTTATAGGGAAGTCACAGTACTGTTAGCAAAAATATAATCAAGATTTTTTTTAATAAACCTTGATTTTTATGGATCCCTTCAGACTTACTATACCGTTGCACTTACTATTTTTATTATAATTAATATACAGGTCATACTTAGATAAATTAATAGATAGGCGTTTACTATCATTATGCATCATTAATGTGTTTATATATTTATATTAACATATCACCGGCTATTAGAACAAGGGCGGCGGTTCCTTTTCAATATTTATTCTTTCCTAATTCTACCCTAATTAGGGAAGGTGTGAATTTCTTTAAGGCATCATGTATTTTGAGGGTGGGCCAATTTTGTTGGCTTATCTATACGGATATCTTGACACAGGATGCGGTCGAAATAGACACCTACCTTAACTGGTGATCCACCATGTAATTGTCCAATTAAAATTACAATTTTATGTAAATAAGTTTACGTAATTGCACAGAGACGTAAATTTTTTATTGTGCCATAAGGTGGAATGAAATGGTGATGTTTATGCCCTACGTGTGAACTAGTGGCAGTTAAGTCGAATTGACCATTTTTGGGTCATACGAGCTCGCAAAATATCCACTTCTCCTTGCTACGTGAAGTTCAACCGTTTCGGATGCTACGTCCGTAATTACATTGCCAATGTTAGTCGGTAGAAAAGTGGATGAAAAACATTGAACGACCGGTTAATTAATTAGTTTTCCTATTCATGCGAACGAGGTACGTTGTTAATTGAGACCGAATCACACGATACGCTAGCGCTCATTGTCTAAAACAGATCGACGATAATCTATCACAGTTTGTCAGTGTGCAACTATGTTTTTATCGACTCAAAGCATAATTATACAAAACACACTTAGATGCTTTTTAAAGATAAAGATATAATATTGAAAAATAATCTCTGTGAAAGTGGGCTTTTATCTAGTTATCATTCCTTGACTCTTCATATTTCAATAAGTTGGTATGAGCTTACACTTAATGACACCGACTTTAGATCCGTTTGTATTATGACTTATTTCGATAGCATTTAGATATTTAATCGCATTCAAAAGTACAGAACATCGTTAAATTAAAGTTCAGCTCTAATAAATATGAATGACACGTTAAAAAAGCGGTTTATGGCCAATGTTATCTTATAGAACGAGTGACGTTATCATATTCATCTCGTAGGAAAGCAAGAACGCGAATATTGTTATGCTAATTGTTTTTAATAAGACTATAAAATATCCGGTATATCTGCCTATAGAATCGAAAGTTGGTACGGGAGCGTGTAGCTGTTAAACAAATTATTTTAGTATTATTGATCTTAATCTGCCGCAATTAACCTGATGTTTAGGAGAGGAAAAAATATACCACATCGGAGTTATTCGCACACGCGTTTCTCAAGAAAAGGAATTTAAACGCGAACGCAAGCTGGCGTGACGCTCGCGCAGACGGCCTTATCATACGATCTATCAAATTGTGATGCTTTTTCTTTTGCAAACTATGTGCGAAAAGGATTAGGCGAAAATATTAGCACTCTAATAATTCTGTGAACTGTCTCGCATGTAACTATTAATAGCTTTAATTGTGAACTGAGACGTAGCAACTTCAGATTATTATTGTAGTCGGTGACAGAAACAGCAGCCCTGACTTGACATATGCAAGCACCTACCTATTATATTCATACGTGGTTAATGATAACACGCGACCGCAATAGACTAGCTTGTTTCTGTAAACAGTGTCCATAATGTGATCTATATCAGTTCTCTGTTTACGTAACAGATTGCCTGATTGTTTAAGATTAATTCCGCCTGTAAGCGGGATCATGGCTTGCGTCAGGACTACGCGGGGCTGCAAAGACATTTATCTCGGGTTTATCGAAGAATTAAACATTAGCAAGAATTTCAAAATTATTATTGTGCATCGGTAACCTTATCGTAAATTTAATACTTTAATGATGTCTGCTAAAGGGCCGACTTTAATAAAAAAAAACCCGTGGTACCTGGACGAGAGCCATCGCTCGGCGTCACCCACGGTTAGTTAAGCGAACGACATGTCATCGATATTTTTTGCCCGGCTGATGTCTTTAACGAAATTCATGTCATTGGGTCCGATTTCTCTAAGATTAACTTTTTTACATTATTTAACAAATAGATCGGACCCTTATACGCTCGAATATTCAGTTACATGGTTTAACACTTTAAAGGGCTTAACGACTCTAACATATCCTGCGGGTTACGATAAAAAAAGACGACAAAAAGAGAATACTTCTCGTGTTTGTTTTTTAAAAGATGTCTGCTGAAGATAAGGTGCAGCGGCACTTTAATCCTCCAACCGTCCGATATTTGAAAAGGATATGATGACAACTTTTTTGTATTCTTTATCTAATAAGCACACATAACCAATACTTACTTATTTCAAAGTTTGTCTAAATAGATAAATGAAAATTACGTGTTATACGCGAGTATTTAGTTACATGTCATGTTTACGTACCGTTTTGGAAATAGACATAATATAACGTTACATAAACGAGAACCTTGTTAAATACAGATGTCCTATGATGTTTTGATTTTACAATGTAACTGCTTTAGATACAAAGAGTCCAAAGAGTATGTAGTATGTACAAACGTAAGTAACCTTAACGCTAAACGGCGCTGTCTATGCGCACAATTCTAATTTAATAAATTCTAAGTGTAGTAGTGTGTTTACGGGAGGCTTCATCATCTGCCTAGCCTTTTCCCAACTATCTTGGGGTCGGCTCCCAGTCTAACCGGATGCAGCTGAATACCAGTATTTCAAATGGAGCGACTGCCTATCTGACCTCCACAACCTAGTTAGTACTGGGTAATACGATATCCTCGGTAAGACTGGTTGTCAGACTTTTTGGGCCACTGACTACCTGTAACGACTGTCAAAGATCTACAAATGACAGCCGAGACCAACGGCTTAACGTGCTTTCCGAGGCACGGAGGAAACTCTGTATGTAATGGGTGGTATGGTGTGGTGTGGGCGGTATGTTACGGGAGATATAAGAGTCTTTAAATCATTTTTGGTCTTTCAATTACTTAACTGCAACCATTAGGTATATCTTGCAAGAATGTTCCGGCATATAAACTTGTTTTTCAAAAAAAATGTTGTTTCGTCATGTATACTAGCATTTATTTTGCCTCTTTTTACCCTGATGAGGCTATTCATGTTCAATAGCCACAGTTACTGAGTTTACTGCAAGCTACAGGCTTCATAATTTACAACATTGATGTGTCTTAAAACATTTAGTCATAATCACTCTTGCGTTTTCCCGGTTTGTTGGCTGACTCAGCTTCACTTGACGCAACATGTCTAGTGCAATAAATTAAAGGTCGAAGATCTTATATTTTAATAACTGACGGCTCATTATTATACTAAACTAGCTTATGCCCGCGGCTTTGCCCGCGTGGAGTTCGCTAATTGGCACACGGGATCGTACCACCGGGATAAAAAGTATTCTATGCGTTGATCCAGGTTACAAACTATCTGTGTGCCAAATTTTATTCTAATCCGTTTAGTAGTTTTTGCGTTTAAGAGTAACAAATATCCATCCATCCACACAAACCTTCGCATTTATAATATTAGTACGATATTGTGAGAAAATATTTTGAAACCTTTCAATAAAAATACGATTCCATTTTTGAGGTACTCCATAGAAGAAGACCACCAATTCCGATGGAAGTAGAAAGAAAATCAAAGCGAGATATGCAGTAGACGGGAATACTTCAGAAGACCAGAACCCATTTTTTTAAATCTAAATTGTCAGAGTTAGTAAATATGCCTAGTGAACCCACCAACAGCTATTTCAGTCATAGTAAAGGTGGCTCGGCCCCACTTTCGCCCTAATTGAGTGAATAAAAGAGCATTTATTTCGCAGCAATTGGCAACTAGACTGGTATGTATTTACAAAAAAAAAAAAAATGTATATATGTAGTTTATCAGCCATCTAGTTACCATAACACAAGCAATTAGGTTGCTTAGCTTGGGACTAGATGGTGCTGTGTGAAATGTCCAGGGATATTTATTTATTTATTTATTATTATATGTAGATTTGCCAAATTCCTTCTGCCGGTAGCGTCAATCACATGCGCCGTAGCTCACGTTTACTCAATTATCGTTACTGAATTATAGGGAAATATTTCGAACAAACATTGTAGTTTATTCGAAAACGCACAAAATAGTTGAGAGTTAGCACATTCAGTTGACCGAGAATCTACAATTTTCCCTCCTACAGACTTTCTTTTCTTTCTTTCTTTCTTATGTTATAGCATCAGAGCGCAGTATAGTGATTTTGTGAATAATTGCAGATACATTAATGTTGTTTGCACGTCACAAACGCATTTTAAGCGCGTTGTGACCTCTAAGCGCTAACATGCTGCCTCTACGCGCAGCTACGCGGTCTCTACACGCCACTAAGTTGCCTCTACGCACGCCTACGCGATACTACGCAGCTTCTACGCACACCTACGCGCCTACAACGTTTGACTACGCAGCCTTTAAGCGAAACTTACGTAGCAGGGTTTGTGGATTAAATCAGGTTATATTAATGGAATGGTTTTTAAAAAAAATCTGTGGTTATATAGATGATATAATATAGCATTTTTTTTAAATGGATAAATTTTATGCTTAATAGGTATTGCAATAATAATCGTTCCTTGTTTCAATACAATTTACGTTTACAACAGTCATATTTAAATAGATCGAGTTCAGTGAAATAATTTTATTTGTAAACACTACCTTCAACCACTACAGAATGAATTTGTAATATAAACGGGGATTTGGAATTTACTGAGGACTTCCATCTTCTTCATATCGCTGGTACGACCGCATTTTGTTTAAAGTTTGTTGGACCAAACAAAATTTACTAAGCCTGTAAACAATTGTCGACGGAGCGAATTAATAGAACACTCTGTAGGTAGTACAATAATTATGTCGTTTCACCCACCAGACACTCGTATCATTTGAACGGATTGAATCCCTTTTAAGTACCAGCGTCGATTTCAACCGCAGCCCCCATATAGATCGATATCATCTCTATTACCATAGCCATTAGGTCGAATGAGCGACGATACAACGTGAACACCTACCAACTCTGGAGCCTACATAGGTACACTATGTTAGCGAGCAAGGATTAAATAACTATGCAGGGTATGTAATGTAGGTAATGCAGGGATTCGACGTTTAACGGCTTCGGGATTACCTCAATAATTCCCTTAACACAACAAATGTTTTTAGCCTGCCGCTGTCGTGAGGGAGGTGAACGTGGGCTCAGTGACGCTATAGATCGTCGAGTGGTTCGTATCCATAGCAACAGACGTGGCAATGGGTGTGTGTCGCGTGTTTAGGGCGACCGAAGCCATACTTCTGGCAGACGGGTCGTAGCTCCAGCTTAATACGTCCACAGTCAACCGCGACGTGACTTTACTAGGATTATGGCGACAGAACCGCCTATTTACACAATTAAAGGTTAACTCACGCTGTTTCTGGTCGAGGTTACCACTCTACAATGATGTTGCAAATTAGACGCTGAAGCTGACTGAAAACTGGGTACCGGTACCGAATATCATAGGTACACTCGACAAAGTGGCCACTTTTCTACCTTAAGGCACTTCACTTGCCACTTTTCACTTTCTTACTTTTCTTTCTATCTTACTTTAAGGGTTACAAATGGTAAGCCGCCTACTTTGCCGAGTGTACATAGATCATTGAGGCGTGGGTAAAAATAATTAGATTTTATAGGTATTTTAACACAAATATCTAACTATCAAAAACGCATAGGATACAATAGAAATATTAATTGATTTACTTGAAAAAAAACTGGCATTGAGTTGTATTTAAACGACATTTCTCGGTTTCTAATCCCATTCAAAACACAATGAATGTTGGGCGGTTGGGACCATTTTTCATTCCAATGACAAATATTTAGAAAGTTATTTAGGTACGGCGAACCCGCACTCGGCACTGTGCTCAATTAAAAAGACGATCTGAAGACGCGTTTTTGGCATTATGATCGGACAACAGCCGGATGTTTATTTTGCGACCGCCTTATCGATTCAGGTAGTTCGGCGAATAATAAATCTATAACAACAACAATGTGTCCGTCCTGCGCGATTCCATTGTGATTTATTTTAAATCTTCAATCGCATCATATTAGTATTACTCGTATAGGAGCATTCATAATTTTTATTAAAAGGGCCCTCAGCGTTTCGAATTTGCGTACCGTGGGTCCTCGCATGCCCTGACGATGTATTAGGCACGCCCAAGGTTACTCTTGATGCTCACCCCTTTTCACACAATCGTTAAAGGCTCGTTTATTATCCATCAATTATTTTATATTATGTTAATTTTATTTTAGCCGTCTATATTATGAGCTTATTGTCGCTCAATTTATTGTACCGACATAAACTGCGTGAGCATATCACAAGTACATTTTAAATTATATATAGTTATCGTGCATTGCGACTGGCTGTGCGCACGGAGGCCTCCAATTTATATACATACATCGCGTCTGCAAAAGCGAATGGAAAACGCGCCATAAAGGCATTTCAAAATTTACAACTTACAGAGCACCATCTCGACAGCCTCCAACAGTCCGCCGCCGGCGCAGGCGGGGATGAGCGCGGCAGCGGGCGCCGCGAGCGCGGCAGCGCGGCCCAGCTCGCCCGCGGCCGCGGCCCCGCGGTGCTGCGACACTGGCCGCCCTATATTCCAGGACCCTATCACCGGACAGACAGTCTGCTCGTGTCAATACGAGTTTCTCAACTACCAGAGGCTCGCTTCCGGCGTGCCCCTGTCTATGTACAGTGCCCCTTACTCTGACGCTGCAGCGGCTACAGCTGCCGGTATGGCGGCGTATTTTCCCGCTTTAGCAGCTGATCAACCACCCTTTTACACCAATTCTGTGAGTATGAATATTGTTTTACATTAGTATTATCTCAAAGTTGTTTTACACTTTTATTGGTTATCGGTAATTTTGGCAGCAATATAACTCTCAATTAAAAAGCACGTATATATCTGCTTAAGCATCAAAGCACCAGGAAATTAACTTAAAATGAACATTATTGATACGGGATGACAAACTAAGCACGTAAAAAATAGATCCGATGCTATGACGGTCAAAATTGTTAGTGAGATGTAAGGCTTAATATAACTTCATGTTTTTGTTTGAAAAGGAATATTCAGTACATCGTTATATATAATATACTACTATAGTATGTTGTAAAATGTTTATATTAAAATAAATTATGTTCTGTACGATGTATTAGTATAGTTTAGATATCAATTTTTATCAGACTTCAAATATTAAGTGCCTAATTAACGCTTAAAATATGAGTTAAGTTGGTAGCTGTCACACAAAAAACGAAAAAGCGAATCTACTTCAAAATCACACCAAATACAAAACTTACAAAAGCATTGAACTACAACTCATTACTATAGTAATTAAACAAACTACCGATTCATATTATTAGTTGACCGAGTTTTCAACACAACGCGACCAATTCCTGCGGTTGACAAGATAATCTGACACTAGTGTTGCAACCAACATGAATTAAGGATATCGAATTGAATTGCAAATAAAAACGAACATTAAATTAATTCTGCGCTTTTTGTACTCACGAATATCAGTCACTTAAATGTTCGTCGTCTCTTAATTTCCATCGCATTAGAAATCACTTTTTTCAGTAACCTATCGATACGAAATAATGAATTCATGTTAAAAATATTTCGTATAAGTAGTAATTTTTAGTTTTAACAAAAGTAAAATGCTGCATGCTCGGAAGGCTATTTTGTAGTCTCAGGGATGGAAAGGGTTTATGTTGAGGGCTTTTACAATCAGATGAGAAAACGCACTCCATTGTACGTTGCCCATTATTTGAATTTTATATTTTCATAAAAAAATCATCACATGCAATCGAGTTTTGATCGGGAGTTCTGTGGTATCAATTTATGCAGTAAAATTGATACTATTCCAGCAATAGATAACACGCCACACACTTACTAAGTACCTAAAGAATGAGTGAGTCATTTACCTATTTATTTTATAATAAAATTCACAACTGCTGCTAGACCACTTTATGAGTAGCCGATGTGACCAGCCTAAAGCAAGTGGTACCTACACTTAAAAAACAAGTTCCGTTGACAGGTTTCTGCCCTATCTAGTCGATACCAAACAGTCAAGTTATTCAATATTTTATTGTTTTAGTAATAATCACGTAGGAAAAGGATTGAAGGGGATTTTATTGAAGGCAGTTAAACGCAAAATGGATAAGTATTTGAATGGAACGAAAAACAACAATGTTACATCTTTTTAGTACGTAATTATTAGATATTATTTTTAGTAAATTATTGAAAAGGAAGGAAGGAACGACGGGGGAATCTTGGGGTTTAATATACCTTCATTGTTTTTTGAAGTCAGCTAAAAACCACTAGAGGTGTTCTGAAATCATCCATACACCCGTACACTGCATTATTTTTATGACTAGGTCACCCACCAGATTACTTATAAAGGAGAATGGGAAACAAATGTATAACACCAAGGACTACCCTACAATGGCAACCTTCGATATACCGTGGGATAGGGCTTTTCAAGTAGAACATTAGTTTATATTATAGCTGCGGTCAAATTCTAGTACTATCGGAGATATGACGTCATAAAAATCAAATAACGGATAAGTAGGACCTAGACCTCCACCAACAGTGATATGCAATCCGATAGAGCTTTCAAAAAAATAGTACATTAATGTCTACTAAAATGTTCTATAAATAAATGTTGTCTAGTGTTTTCGAAGAATGGTATCATTTTTTTGACAGTGTAACCTACAATATAACTCCAAACATACTGATATTTGACCTTAGTAGTAAAAGTAACTGATATTTTGCTTAAAAATGCCTATCCGTTAGGAGCAAATTATTTCTATTGATGGTAAAACTGCTTTAGATTCTTCTTTTATGTTTTTTTTTAATTGGCCTACGTTTTGTGTAGTGTTCTATCTTCGATAAAATGAAATTATCGTTTCGAAAAACTAAGTTGGTCAGCATTAAATTTAAATTACCAATTTGACTCTTTTTTATAGACAACTTGCTCACTCAAGAACCTTATACAAGAAATTCATAGACTGTACTCCCTTTGTAGGCACTAATTGTGTTGTTGTTCACTACTAACATCATCAAGGCCTAACAACACGACATATTCAAAAAATCAAAACCATCTAATCGTATTAAACTATGACTTAAATTAATTACGTCTACAAAAGCTTAAAACCCACAGCCGCTGAAGCCGCGATATCATCTACTCTACCAAAGGGATTATGTTCCTATCTTCATCTATGACAGAAGAGCTTTAATTCCATTTTTCTTCCACTTCCTATTACAAAAGGTATTACGTTAAAATAATTAGGATACGTTGTCAAAATATTACGTTAGAGAGGTAGTTAAGGCTCTCGCGCAGTGTTAAGTAGGCACCACAATAAGGTTTACGATATAAGTAATAAATACATATAAATTTGAATCGTAATCCGCTGATGTATGTTCTTTTGTCCGTCGACCCAAAAAAGTTGTACCGGACCAGCCGGCTTTAATAACTTAATATGTTTAACAATTTCTTTCGGAGGATTAAAATATGCCCAAAAATCCATATTGCCTTTAGACAGCATTAAGTTTTTTTTTTTTAATATCTATAACGAAATGTCAATCTACATTATTTAGTAAAATGAAGTAGACTTAAAGTGCTAGCTTCCTCAATCGCTTAAAATAATACAACACTCTGACGATGAAGCAGTCGTTGTGTTAAAGTGTGAATGCCCAAACGTGTGTGGGTAGTGACTTTGAATGATAATGATCATAACAACATAAAAGTAGCCACGCTACGTAATATATGATGTGTAGTAAAACTTTGGAGGAAGGTGTTAAAAGCCGTGAACGTGTCCCGGCAGATGATTCAATCATTCATGAAGATATGATCGTACATCATCAGTGGCGAAAGTGTTAACTCCGGCCGATGCCTTCAATGGGATCCTGCCTCACACCATTTTTTTTAGTTTACGCCTTTTATTTTGTCTATAATTTATTATTTCATCCCGGCTCGTAGGGTATCCGTGCACTGTAGACTTGTTTCATTCTTCTTTGTTTTCTTATTTTTAGTTGTCGGATTATAACGTGTTTGTTTACACTTTAAAGCTTAAATCTAACGCTTACTGTAAACAGAAATACGTTTATGAGACATACGGAGTATTTGAAGTGTCAAAATATTTAATAGCTCGCTCGGTCTAATCGTTTCCATTTGCACACGTGGGGCTATACTGACAGGAAACTAACTTTATAATATAAAAAAATAATTTATAGTTCCGAAGAAGTGTCCTAAAATAAATCATCGATTTGCGCTATAGCTTTTAGTAGATTTGTGGTTAATGTCCGCTGTAATTTATGGTAATTAACATCTATGGTATTGTAATCAATGGACTTAAAGATTTATTCAAAAGTGTGTAAGCACATAGCAATAATTTTACCATAAATTATTGTGTCACTAGTTCTAACAAGACAGGAAGAAAGACATTTGATTAACCTTATCGATGTTGTGCTATTTTTTTAACAATGGTTAGCCAGAAAAACAAAGTACAAAGTAATGCATTTTTTTTTCGAATTTGTTTTTCATTTTTTAACTAAAGGACCATGGGCATTTTTCTGTGAACTCCGGGCGTAAAACCAGAAGATTTGAAACATGTACATATACGCCCAATAGCTTATAATAACGGCTTCACGTCATTCTAAAACAACAAATACTTAAATCACCGGAGAACAGAAATAAAATCACTTAAAATATGTAGTTTTTTTTTCATGTTTTGTCAAAGATTTAACCTATTAATTATTCAATCTTACAGTAAACCTAATTAAACAAGGAGGTTCCTTATCACAGCCTCTACAGTCCTCAGTCGCTTCTAGGACCTCATCGGTCTAGCACGGATTAATTATTACTGTATGCTGGGTTTTATCACAATGTTTTCAATATGACCTAGTTTAAAAACAAATGATTGTTTTAGTCAAATTTTTAAGAAAATACGGGAAATTACAACATTTTCAGTTGGCCGTAGCTCTGGTCCCAATACCCAGTCTGTAGCAATAGTATGAATTGGAGAACTTATTGTGGGCTATGATTTGGGATATTTTAATTCTGTTGGCTTCATACCCATTTTAACCAAGACCCTTTTATAAAATCAGTAAATTATTAGTATCGAACGAGTCTAACTAAATAACCTTCCACTTTAGTAAAACTTAATGCAGCCTTCGTCATTAATCATATCTTAACTGTAAAAATAACGTAACTAATCATTTTTTTAAATCCGTCCAAAGTCGTGTATCTACTTAGTACCTTCGTCGACTCGACGACATTTGAACGCTACCTGAGTTTGCGTGTCAACCACATCGCTCACCGGATTAACTTATACCTTTCATAAAATATATACCTACTAGCTAGTTCAACACTCTAATGTTAATGGGATTATAGCTAGGTTCCATTAAACTCGTAATGTTGATACCAATAAAGATCACGGGCAAGTTTTTGTGTTCAAATAATTGTTTCGTTAAGACCAACACGTCTATCAATCATTCCTTAACCTTTTAAGTAGATAGCCGATCACTTTATCTTTAGAATTAGGAGGCCGTGTTTCAGAAAACCTAACTTGTGTTGTGCAATACACTTTTACAGTATCTACAACCAAAGTGTTAGATACTGTAAAAACGTAATGCAGTAACAGGCCCCACAGCCAGCCAGTTACTACTTCAGTAGCTTTTTTTAAGCTAGATCGAATTACTGAATAAATGAGAATGAAAGACATTAAGATAAATCGGTATGATACGTTTACAATTAACGGCTTATTTTTACAAATAAATAATGATTAGTGAGAATGAAACAAAAAAGTAGAAATATTTCAGACTTTCACACAATTGGCTCTTTATCTGTCAGACGCCTTGCGATGGTTGGGATCAGCCGATTAAGTAAATAAGGCAACAACGCTGTAGGCACAATAAATCCTCGTAGCTGCAGATTCGCGTTACGGCATAGTCCGATTATTATTTGAAGTAACAGAAAACTGGAATTATATCACAAAGGTCGCAGCAACAAAGACCGACAGCGCGACTGGATTACGCTGTCGTACTTGAGTAAAATTTATTATCGGATTTTCGATTCGGCCACCAATGAAGTTGTTGGACAACAAAATCTTTTGATAGATTTATCCTGGCTGACCGCATTAAGACTCGCTCCTGAGTTATTTTTAATGTGTCGCTATAAATTTTTGGACCTTTAGTGACAGCCGTGCTTTTTTACGCGATCTCCGCTGCACAACCTTAATAACAAATTAATCATAATTTTAAAACCGCTGGTTATTTAATGTTGAAACATTCTCAAATAAAGTTGTTTCATGTTTTAAAACGTTAAGTGTATACCTGGATACATTGTTTTTTATTTGAAAAAAAAAAACTTAAGATCCACAGTCAAGACACAAAAAAAAGATTCATTTGTCAATCGAAAGATGATCGATGCACTCGTCTACTATCTGAACCCATTATGTAATAATAGTTAAGGCCGAAACGCTAAAGCTATCGATCAAGAAATCAATCCGACGAGGATCATTTTGGTAATGGATTACGTTGAAGCTACCGGAAACGAGGAAAAAGATATTATAATAGTACCTACAGTTAATCTGCTGGTGCGTTTTAATGAGTTAGATATGGACTTATTTGCTGCCTACAATTTACCGATAACAACATGGTAATCAATATTTTATGTCACTTCAAAGATATTTCTCAATATCGAACTAGGCTTTTATATGATTTTATTTCCATCCATAGGCTGCAGGAATCGAACTGAAAGAAAATCTTGCGGCTAGTGCAGCAACCTGGCCTTACCCAACCGTATACCACCCCTACGATGCAGCTTTCGCAGGATACCCTTTCAACGGGTAAGTCACATCACCTCATTTTTTAACCGACTTCAAAAAGAAGGAGGTTCTATGTTCGGTTGTATATATTTTTTTACTTATGTTCACCGATTTCTCGGTCAATTCTAGATCGATTATGAAAATAGTTTTTTTGTATATAAGAGTATACTCCCAAGTTGATCCCATAGAAATATTGTCATGATCTGATCATGGACTTCGGAGATATCGAACGGAACTCTTCAATAATAGACAGGAAATCTGTCGTGATTGCTGCAATCACTTGGATGTATATTGTTTACACAACACAATAACATCACTGTATAGCAGAGAGGCCTGTAGAGCATAGAGGCGTGATGTGTTCAGTACACCTACATTTCAACAGTTAGATATGTTTAGTTCCATTCTATTAGGGATGAGCCTATTACAATGACAACATCATAAACAAAAAAATTCACCGACTTCTGAAGCTGAAGTTAGTTAGTTTTTTGTAAATTTTTGGTGTTTTTGAAATCGGTTTTAATTTTTTGCAAAATAGTTTTTTTTTACAATTATACTTGTATTTGGTTTCAACTCCTAAAAGGTTATGCCCCTCTTGAAGGGAATTTTAAGGATATCTGCGCGACCGCGAGTAAAAAAGTTATATTAAATATATAATATATATCTTCATCATATAATTTTATCTATATTATAACTCTCTACTATAATAATTTCCAATTGTAAAGCCGTAAGAATCTATAATTCAGGTCTGTGTGTATGCTTCTTGATTTACAATTCTCGCTGACAGCGTTGGGCCGCTCTGTGCCTGGCTTAATTAATTTTTGAGTAACTGACGCTGCGCGCCAATACCAGACGATACTTGGCCCTCGCCGGTTTACAGATAAGTCCCTAACGGCTGCAATATCGACAAAATAGACGTGCAAATCTCTAAAAAAGGAAAAATAGACGTAAAGGCTAAAATGGATGCTCGGCCCAAACTATCTACTGCCACTCTTCTTGTCCATAGCACTGACACTGATGTTCTTTTTACGCTCTCGTCCCGTAAAAATTAAAACCTTTGCACTTTTATAGAAAGACCAAAGTCTGCTTTTTGGGAGTTAACCAACAATTGCTTTTACTGTTACGTCACTCCCCCGCCGACTGCTCTAACTAGCAATAATTGACACTTTATCAGGGTAACAGTCTATCGATTGGGCGCACCAGTCACGTTAGTTGTTGTAGTAACGTTAGTTTTGGATTTATTAATAAATTCCATTGCTCGTAGCTTATTTTTTATATTGCTCATGGCTTACTCTTTAAGATATGTCTAAGGCATCTATTTATTTAGTTTTACTAATTTGAAGTACCTAGATAAGTACATCACTCCGTGGAGCTTTGTTTTACAGCTTGTGTCTGTTACGACGTGATTATTTGGTATGAAAATATAAATAAAACTATATTTATATCGTATATTCATAGTAATAAAAGTGATAAATTGATATTTAACATTTTTAATTTAAAATCTTTGGTATAATTTTTTTTTTCTGAATAACTCTTAGTTGGGTAAGGCCGTAGATTTTGCCACTTAGTAACATAGTGTAACATAGATACTTCTATGTTACGGTATTATAGGAGTAACGCGAAAGTAACGCATAATTTTTGTAAGGCCAATTTCATAACGCACTATTTTTAACCAACTTAAAAAGAAAGAAGTTTTGATGCATAAGTTAAATGCACGAGGATGAGACTGGAAAATGTTTTAAACTATCAACATTTTGGAATTATAACACAATCATGAAATCTGGCCAATTTTACCAAATAAAGGAATATTATCAGGAAAATAATACTACGATATAACTGAAGTAACAAAAATATTTGTAATCTAAAACTCTTCTAGAAAAAATATGATTTAAACCTAGAAAATAAGCTACACTATGAGATCAATAAAATTTAAAATCACAAAAAATATAACAATATTTGTAGGATATGTAGGTACCTAAGTAAACCATACGAGACTCTTTATCAAAAAGATTTAACAAAAAACAAATATTCTTAAATAAAATAGTTTGTTACATTTCTAGGAAACGAAATTTTAATTGGAAATGATCAAATCATCATTCATTTCGTTCATTTTTTAATTTATCGCGATATTTTTTTTGCTTTTCATCTGCAGTCATTGCGGCATCTGTGACAATATAAATATATTTTCTCTTTATTCATTTTTTTACACATTAATTACATTTTTAAATATTGGAATATAAAATAATGTAAAAACATTTAAAAATATAAAAAATAGTAGCCCACCGGTATCGGGAACAGGGTCCGAGCTACCGGTGGTCAGGGCTCTTGAGAGAGGAACCTCCTAACAATACGCGCCGTGTCCAGAAGAACTGCCTTCTGAATCAAGCGCTTGATCCAGCTGCCCAGCGAGAGCCTCCTCAGGTGTTGGTCGAGGCTATTGGCTATTAAGCCATTGGCTGACACGACTATCGGCACAATGACTGCTGTTGTCACGTCCCACATGTCGACAACCTCGCGAGCCAGATCCAGATATTTGAATTGTTTATCTTTCTCTGCTTTCACGAGGTTCTCGTCATGCGGGACCGTTATATCAACAATCATTGCGCGACGCTCCAATCGATCTATCACCACAATGTCAGGCTTAATTGGCAACAATAGTCCTGTCAGTGACGATAGGTCGATCCCAGTACAACGTGATATTACCATCATCGAGAACTGGGTCGGGCGCATACTTATAGTATGGCACTTCTCATTCCACAAGGTTGTACTTCAAAGCAAGTTGCTGGTGGATAATCCTGGCAACGAGGTTGTGTCTATGCAAGTACTCTCCGTTAGCTAGACGAGAACACCCAGAAATAATGTGTCGAATCGATTCTCCTGGACGGTGGCATGCCCGACATATGTCAACCATACCATCCTTCACAATGTATTTCCGGTAGTTATTCGTCATCATAACTTCGTCCATTATTGCACAGACAAAACCTTCGGTTTCCCCGAAGAGGTCACCGAAACGCAGCCAAGATACGGACGCTAAGAAGTCTACATCGGGCCCATGTAGGGTCGGGTAAAAGCGCCCGTGCAGCTCCTTGCTCTGCCATACCTCCATGCGGTCATTAGTGTCTAATACTCTAGGCTTGCGCCAGTTCTCGTTAGCCAGGGACAGCGGGGTAAGGCCCTTATCCACTGAGACCACATCTCGGTGCATACCCATGTCGGCTTCTAGGAAGTATTCCCTGAGACTGCATACCTCACGGTTGTGCAGGGTCTTAGCATTTAAGAAGCCACGACCCCCGCACTTCCGCGGGATATACAGTCTCATCACCGACGACCGTGGGTGATGCATCCGATTTGCGGCCAGCAGTGAGCGGACCCTCCTATCCAGGGCATCAAGTTCCGTCTGAGTTCATTTGAGTATGCCGAAAGAATACATCAAAACCGGCATGACCCAACCGTTGAAGGCGCGCACCTTGTTTCCGCCTGACAAAAGACTGTTTAGAACCTTATTCAGGCGACCAAAAAAGCGCTCCCTCAACGATTGTTTCATGTCGGCAGTGTTGATACCTAATGCTTCCGACATACCCAAATACTTGTAGGTTTCTGTTGAGGAGAGGGATCTAAGGTGTATGGAATCCGAGAGTTGAGTTCCCACGGATTCCATAATCTCCCCTCGCTTCACATGCATGACTGCACATTTGTCCACACCAAATTCCATCCTGATGGCGCTACTGAAAGTTTCTGTTACCTTCAGTAGCTTCATCAGTTGCAAATTGTTGGGGGCAAAGAGTTTCAGATCATCCATGTAAAGAAGGTGAGATATGACCTGACCACCTCTCCTCAACCGATAGCCTAGGCCTGAACCTTCCAGCAGTGTACTGAGAGGGTTCAAGGCTAGACAAAACCACAATGGACTCAGACTTTCACCCTGGAATATACCGCGCTCTATCCTTATCGGTTCGCTGTTCCCCTGGATCTGTCGACATCCTGGATAGCGAAGAACCGTTCTCCAGTGCCCCATACATGACATCAGGAAGGTACGCAGAGTCGCATCAACTTTATACAACTCCAGCACCCTCATGAGCCATGTATGAGGCACAGAATCATAGGCCTTCTTATAATCTATCCAACATGTAGACAGATCCCTTCGGGAGCGGCGAACCTGCTGGCTAATGGCCATATCTATGAGGAGCAGCTCCTTAGTACCGCGGGACCCGTTCCTACATCCATTCTGAGAGGCAGACATGATACAATTACTGTCAATATGTTGGTTGATTTTAGCTCTCAAAATGGATGTAAGAACTTTATAGACTGTTGGTAGACAAGTGATGGGTCTATAATTTTTGGGCTCCGCAGTACTACCTGATTTATGGAGCAGGTGGGTAATTCCTGTCGTCAAGAACTGGGGCAGCGACCCTGACTCTAAGGCTGATTGAAACTGGGACGCCAAGCGAACGTGCGATCTCTGAAACCATTTGATCCAGAAGTTGTGCAGTCCATCCGGCCCTGGAGATTTCCAGTTAGGCAACGGACGGACTGCACGAGCTACGTCTTGGGGGCTGATGGTGATTGCCCCCATTTCTGGTATTGGATCACACGCTCGTTCAACCTCCCGTGTCCAATCGCCCTCAGTGTGACTGACAGGCACCGACCAGATGCTGCGCCAGAACGAACACATGGCGTCATCATCCGGCAGACGCGTGTCAGTCACACCTTGGTCCGGTCGTTCCCAAGCCCTATATACCCACCTTTCATCGCTTTGGAAAGTGCGATTCTGAGTGTATCGTTCCACTCGCCGCTTGTACCGGCGAATACGGCTTGCCCATGCACAGATCTTCTGCTTCAGGAAGTCGATACGCTCTGTGACGCGGGCCAAGTAGTCTCGAAAACTAATATCAGTCCCCGAGAACGCCCGCCTCACAAAGCGCATCACTCTAGGACGAGTATTGCCCTCCCTGAAGCAGATTAACTTGCCGATGAGTGCTCTAGCCTCACCGATGCGCCGCTCAATCCTGCACTGCCAAGCTGGAGCAGCTAATTTTGGTCGTGTAGCTCTGTCATTGTTAGGAAATTTGACCTGAGCTACACGACATGCCGCTACAGCTCCACAGTACAATATTGAGTGAGTATCGGCGAGGTCTTTGCTGCTGTCAAAGTAGTTTGACAGCTGCGAATCTAGAGCACACACCAGCGCCTTATTTTTCTTGTGCATAGGCAAACGAGGTAGTCGTGGTCTAAGTTCAAGCGGTGTGGAACGGTACTCCCGGAATGCACCCTCCAAAGCACTCCTCAATTGTGCGTTGCACTGGGTACTCACGGATATAACTTCATCAACATCCTCTTCACCACCGCGGTCGGATCGCGGCGAAGCACTGGTAACATTTTGTAGCTGTACCGCGATCATAGGTGAAGCGGGCGTAACTAGGTTACTCCGTGATTCGGAGCGAAGTCGATCAAGTACGGTGTCATCCAACATATGGTTACGCTGGATGACCCGCACCTGATCCGACAGTCGTTGCGCCGACACGCTGACACCTGGCTCAAGCACCTGAAACAGAGAGAGCATCCGACCACGGTACGAAGTCAAGTTGCTTCCCCCCTCAGTAGCCCCATAATATGCGCGCATGACGTTCTCATTAATGGACTGAGTCCATCGCATGCGCGACACGTTTCCACCGGCAGCGAGGACCCTGTTCGGGGCCGGTTGGCCTCGAGGTCCCAAGCCCGCTGGTGGCCGTCCTCTTCCTCGTCGTCGTGGTGGTGATGGAGTCGACGGCGGGGAGAAAAACTCGTCGCTTGAGCTCGACGCAACTGCAGCGACCGGCGACACGGTGTAAACGGGTGTGGCGCGTCCCGGCGGCTGCGAGGCGGAGCTGAGTGACGAGCCCGGAGATGGTGGGTGTGCCTTCTGTAATTTGGCTTGGTGTCTTGTCAGCATCGGTGACATATTATTTCGGAATTGGTGATATGAAGTTTCGAATTATTGATTTCCATTTTTATTTATTAAAGTCCACTTTTATATTAGTCTGTAACGGTTTTTTTTTCTTTTTCATTATATGTGATTAAAATCAGTATATGTAAAGTATATATTTTTATTATTACCGATATCGGGTACGCGTAGTTTAATTTTTAAGCAGAAACGCGGACTTTAGAAAGTTATTACTTTCTAAAGTCCGCGTTTCTGCTTAAATAATAAAAAATAATTTAGAAAAATTAAATTACTGGGCGGATTTTTCGTTATTCTGAAAGTACCTTCAACAAAAAAGTATTTGTAATGATTTGCGTTATGCACAAACCTTTACAACAGTAAAACGTTACAAAACATACAATCTACGTTACCAGTGACATCTAAGTTACATAGAAGTAACGTTAAAGCGCGACTTTTCAAGGTTATAAATAGCCACAACTCGACATCGAGTTGCATTTTAAACATAAACAAATTACCACGCACTTAGTAGTACCCATACATAATGATATATAAGATGCGTACAACAAAAAACTGTTATTTATCTTTGAAATCGCCAAAATTCACAATTAAAATTCACTGCCGAAATACACGCGTGCACCTTTGACAAACCCTGGGAGACGACAAGATGGCGACTTTAATTTTTTTATTGCTCTGTCTGTATACTTGGTGTTGCCAGTGCAAGTAAAAAACACTACCAAATGTTTTCAATGCTTTTTAAGGGAATATTTTTGGTAACATACAAAGTAGTAACATAGAAGCTAAAATATGGAGTATAAGTTTGAATAACAATAAAGCTATAAAAAAACGTGTTTTTAAAGACACCAACAGCACAATGTAGCAGTTTAACTTAGACAATTCAGATAATCGCAATTAATTAGATGTTCATTAGTAAAAATAAAAGTTTTATCGTGCTAAATGCCAAAAAGACAGCATGTTTTTCGTCAAATTTGAGAGCCTGTACGAATTTAATTCGCTGTATTGTTTTATATGTGCACCTGAATCATTTTAAGAATATAATGTGAAGAGTTTACGAGATGCATAACCTAATTAAACTACCTTCATTACAATTTACCCACAATCTTGTTTTTTCTAAGCAATCAAAATTTGAGAATAGAATTTCTTTAAAAAGTGGCAAAATCTACGGCCTTACCCAGTTACTTAAATACCACAATCACAGTCATTACAAAAAATATTAATCTATAATTGGACTTTCTATACCTAGACTTAAAGCGTAGAGTCAATCCGTCTTATTTATTGAACATAGAAACTAGAAATCAGGTTAATAAAATTAAAGTAACTTAGACCAAGTTATTAAGAAAAAACAAAAAATTTAATTTTTATGTTAGTGAGAATATTTTTACCCTCATTTTGCCCATACGTCAAAAAAATACGTGCGGTAAACAACACAGATACAACAATCTGAGAGATCTTGTTCGAAATAAAGTTATAACACGTTGGTAATGTCAGGGAGATACGACAGTGTGTTAGATACGACACTTAACGGGCGAAGGGGGGAGGGGGGGGTTATGAGTGTTACGAACTAATAACATCCCTAGGTTGGTAGCTGGCAAATAAAAATACCACGAGTAGGTACTAGTAGTACTAATATTCGCCAGCAAGCGATGAAATAAAATTCAACCCTTTTCAAAGTAATTATGTTGTTATAACTAACAGTGTCAAAGCTATACCGTGACATAGATTTTAAATTTTGCCCTTTTTTCAAGCGTAACTAACAAATGATAGTTACAAAATAATAAGTTTTTACTTATAAGTTATTTATTTTTCTAATCAACTGTCAATAGGTTTCGTAAAGGTAAAATGTTAAAAAATCCAATCGCAATGGAAAAAAGTCACTTTTACGTCTACACATAAAATTTTCCGATGCTTTTTTGGTAGATAGGAATTAGGGGTTTCATTTTATAGCCTATGTTGCGTCCCACTGCTGGGAAAAACGTCTCCCCTTTCTCCCTCCAAACCTCTTTGTTTTGTACAATTTCTGGCCACGCTTGCAGATCCTCACACCACCTTCGCTGCGGTCGACCTCGTCGGCGTTGTCCACCCTCAGGGGTTACATTAGCTATTGAAATTTTGAACTTACATCCCTACTAAATGAAAAATAATTTTCGTAACCGGTAATAAGAACGCCAAATACTTAATAACTGTCTTATTATTAAAATTAACCGTTAAACTCAAAGGTGAAATAACATGTTATCACCCGTGTCACGCTATTGAGGGATTAAGATTAAAGTTCTTTCATTTCGAATTCATTAACCCTTTATAGGTCGCGTGGGGTATTACACACCCGAGCGCATCCTTAAAGGCTTAGAACTTTTAAATTCTGAATTTTGAGCGCTGAAGTTCCCGTTAGCTTCATAAAAATACGTGTACTTTAAGATTAAGTAACGAGCACAATCGTGATTTTTGCATGTATTTTTTTCATGCTTTCGTATTTGGTTTATATAAAAGTTACGTAAACGGTCACGTTGGGTGCTACCCCGTGACACCCGTCACGCACCCCACGTGACCGTTTACGTAACTTTTTAGGCGCCCCAATTTACGGGTAAAGGGGGAGTTATTATTAAAACAAAGCTTGCAGAGAAAATCAACGTAGGAAAGTTTGGACATTTACTGAAGTGAGCGCTGTAGAAATAGTAGAAAATTACAGTACCAACATCATTTTTATTCGATTTCTAAAAACATGAAGGTTTAGATGTCATGCAAGTTACAAAAAACTACCTTATGTAGCTCACAAAAAACGACATTGTCGGTAAGTAAGTAACCAGATACTTGAACCGAGGGATGGAGGTGTAGAATATCGATGTGTACGCCCCGCGAGTGAGCTAAGGGTTACAAACGCACACAAACATGAGAAATCTCATTTAGCTTATTGTACTGCAGCTTATGACCGCAGCCTTGTCATTGTGTCTTGTGAGTAAAGTAGGTGTTAAGTAGGAATAGGTACTATGCTTATCAAATATGGCAATCTTCTACCTTAAAAAAAAATACCATCTCAAGCTGTGGAGCCTGCAGGCGATGCTACCATTTAAAATACTATCCTATCTTATATTCTTAATGCATTTCCAAAATGTAATCAAAATTCGTTTAACCCCTTAACAGCAATACATTAGCTATAGATATCGCTTTTTAAATAAGTAGGTAATTCTTGTGGAGTCTTTTGATGTGTATATTATCGTAATCAGCGCAAACGTACCTATGTAGATAGGATTTGATACAGTCAACATGCTTATGTAAACTGATAGCGGCAAACTGAAAAGGTTACAAAACATGAGTTTATTAGATAATTATGAATGTTGAATCAGATTATCGAAACTGTGTCTGTATATGCGGGCATACTGTGAGTACACAAAAGCAGTCCTTTAAGTGCGTTATTGAAGCGAATGGCCGCCAACCTACATTTGGAAAAGAACTCACGTGTCTACTATTGATAGATGATAGGTATGGTTGGGAAGTTAGAATTTCTTATTTAATGATCGTGATACCAGGAGCTCCTATCGAATGATAGTCTAATGATGTGACCGTCAGAATGCCAAGTCATATGTCTCGATTTGGAACGCAAGACACGCACCTCTGATTTTTCGGATTCATGTGTATATTGTATAATTAGCACTTGCTTCGGTGAACAGGTGAAGGAAAACATCTTAAGGAAACCAGCAGGCCTGAGAGATGTTTCGCCACGGCATGTAAAGCCAAGATAAGGCTCAGGGGCGGCATAAAAAGTCTAACACCAGGATAGGCACTAAACACACGATAAAGAAGAAGAAAGATCTGAAACCGTAATATCAAGGAAGTTCTCTCCTATCGACGACGATGCTATAATGGCATTGGATTCCATATTCATTATTATAAAGTGATAAAATTATAATTTTGTGGCCATACAGATTACTTATGGGAATTACCCAATTAAGTATTTCTAGGTATTTTGGTAAATAAATTTGTATAAACATACAGTTGTCACTTATCTAACTATCAAATATTTTTATTTTAAATGATAGATATCAAGGAATTGGTCAGATTGATTTGGATAGCGCGGCACATGTCAATGCAACTTCGACGCTACTTTTAATGTTGATACTGTTAACGATCAGTAGCATAAGTAAATAGTAGATATGGTTTAATATAAATGGTATTCTATGACCGTTCTCATCAAACTCCATTACATACTAATTAGAATTGCTGAAAACGCTGCAAAACGTCCTCTTACCCTTCCCTTTCTTTCAACATTCCTCCATAATTTGGACCACTAAAATAAAACCATCTGTTTGATTACTTTTTACTGCCTCTGAGACTTTCCTGTTAACATGTGAGTCCCCAACTACTTAAAGTAAGTACTTAGCAGCATCAGAAACCATATTTCGACATGTTAACATAGCCTGAAAATATTGGCAAAGTATAAAAGATTGACAAATTCGAGAACAATCGTTGGTTGCCAAAAATTTTTACTATTAAATACCTTCTGGCCAGAGACATTTCCCGAAAAACTGTGTAATTAGAAAACACACAACGTTTCATAATTTGAGGACTACTGGAAAATGCATGCAGAAAAATTCAAGAACAAATCCGTGAAACGAAGTTTTTATATGATTGTTATGTAATGTGCAATGTAGCAAATTGATCTTGAAGAATGTGCACAACGTAGAGCAGCATCGAGGTGTGGCGCCCTAATGCAGCTTGAGCGAGCGTGGCCCCCCACCGTCAACGATGCTTAATGACCACCACGTCCGTGTCGATAATTGTATAATTTAAACGATGTAATTGTTTGAAGCTATTTCAGTCAGTTAAACAAAGTACTCAAATAAATCGTTCAAGGGTCACGTCCAGTGCAAATAACTGCTTGGAGAAGTGTCGACTCCTCAACATATACACACCACGTGTCCAGCGTATCGTTCCCTGTTTGATATATTTTAGGACCTTAGTCTGCAGCTACTTACAAACTACGGCTCGATTCTTCAATTTTACTTATTCCTTTTAAATAACGAGACATTGAACTGTGATTTTTTTACAATTATTCCAAAATTGCACTATAATCCCCGCCTGCTCTCAGGCTAATACTGACCAATTTTTTTTTTTTTCATTTGCTTATTGTGACCAAATTCATATTAAAGAACAAAAAAATTAAACAGATATAGGTACAAAGTTTTGAAACGAATTTTCTTAGAATTATATAAATACGTAATTTATTAGCATCATTTATAAAAAAAAAAAACATCCAGCGCAAGAAAAGTCAATGAATAAAAATTTTTCACGCATTAAACAGAAGTAAAAAGTTGGAAATCAGTAGTTTGAAGAAAAACTCGGGCATTATACTTTTTGTTATAGAAACACTTCATTAGTTTCACGCCTTCATTACTTTACAAGGTTTTTTCAACGATTGTGTCGGCATACCTATTGATCGTATAACAAGAATAGGAAAGTTAAAACAATCAAGGCATCGTTCTCATGAACTTTTTTTGCAACGTGCTCAGCGCGCCACGTCGGTAATTATAATTAGCAATGGTTCCATGTCAATGTGAGAAGGAAACATTGTTTTTCTATCATATTTATAAATTATAGGCATAGAAACTAGCCATAAACGATATCTTCAAACCTGTAATTAATTAATCGACAGGTGAGGTCAGTTTTATAAATAAAATTGCATCAATTAACAAAAGACACGAGGAATAGATATTTTGTGTATTTGTAGCCTATCATCATAAACTTTAGTGTTTTGATAATAATTATAACGTGTAAGTAAAAAGCACAAATAGAATTAACCTGACCTTCCGTCTATGAATATGTAATTTACTCGCAGATTTCAAAATGACTACCATGTTTACTTCAGAGCGTGTTGATTATTTTTTGTTAAACTAATTGTAAACAAAAACAGGTCGTGGATATGAGTTAATTAGCGGCTTCATAACGCGTTAATAGATTACCGCCGTTGTTAACTATATGTACAGAGAACGCTTTGATTTATACGTTTTTAATTGCACCGCTGTGCAGTGATGCCGCGTTAACTTCGCCGAATGAATATAGATTACGCGATTGGAACTAACTTTAGCCGTTCTCTATCGCTGCGAAACCCCTCATTAATTTGAATTAGTAATTTAAAAACATTTTGTATCCTCTATTAGGTTGTATGCCGCTGTATTGGAAGTATTTATCGTTCGCTGTAAAACAGTAATTGGCTATAAAAACGTATCTGTGGTAAATAGGATTGCTAATAGCTACATTTACTTTGCGCAGTTCCGGCATACGTATTAAAAAGTGTGATAATGAAGAGCCGCTTGTTCTGTGTGTTTCAATCGTTTGCTAAATCATAATAAATAACTTTATCGGTATGTTGGTACCGACTACAAGCGCAACATGGATACGTAAAGTGCCAATTATATTCTTCATTAACGATTACTGTAATTTGATTTAGTTTCTCAACTGCTACCGAGATGAATGATGTACCTACGTTCTCTCGTTTCGACGTTCATCCATAAAGGGATAGATTCCGTTTAAAATATTGTGCATATCTTGGTTAATTAAGTAGTTGCTCAGCATGAGGCCCTGGTTATAATGTGTGTGTGAATGTCACTTCACATGTATGTGCACGCGATATGATGCTTGCGCGCGTATCCAAACGCGCTAAAGTGTCAACCTAAAAAAAGACATTTACATTGTTTTTAATCAACAAACGTATTTTTTAGAACAAATATGTGTGTAGTTTTGGTAGTTACTATTTTAATATACCTATAGGACCTGAGCGATAGTTATAAAAAGCGGTTTGAGTCAAAAATTAAAGAGATCAAGTCAAAAATTAAAGAGATCAAATCAGCATGATAATTATCCGACAATTATCATGATAATAATCATAGAAAATGATTATCTTGATAATTTATAATCCTGGTGGAAGTGCTGGGGCACAGGCCTCCTTGTGACAAGGAGTGGCCGGAATCCACCACGCGGGCCCACTGTGGGTTGGTCGATGTCAAACGTATTCGAAATTCTGGTTCTAGGATATACCGGTTTTCTCATGATGTTTTTTCGATAGAAAACTAAAGTCTGCCTGAGTTCGATCCCATGACCAACAATCTGTTTGTCGTGATATTTAGTTTGTTGATGTTTTTAGTTATTTTACAGTTCAATTAGGTACTTATTTTTTTTCTACGATTCTGGAATGTTAAAAAAGAACTTACCTGAACGCGAATAACGAAGGCTGTACGTTACCTGCATAAAAAAATAAACAGAATGCCTAAAATAATCAAGGCAAAGATTCGGATAAAAACGGTATGTATGTTGAAAAAAAAACCAGAGCGGTGATGGTGGTTTCATAAACAGTGCAATAAAAATACTGATGAATACGATGCATCAAGTTTTAATAAGAAAACTTTCATGAATGTTGCTTGTTAAGCCCAGTTGATGAAACTGAATATTAAATATTTAAACCTAAGACTATTTTGGACAGATCTTTAGAATCTTACTGTTAGATACTTAATTTAAAAATTATATTCCTAATAAAACTAGTAGTTTTATCAGTGTTCTAACAAATCATCAAATCTTAAAAAAAAAACATCTGTCACTTTCAATTACGCCGTTGAACAGGACGCTTACAGGTTTCGCTTAATAGTCATGCGTTCAAATCCGCAACTGCCAATAACGAATAAATCAACATGTCAGTTGTGAAAAAACAAGCGTTAAATAACACAATTAAAATGTTGTAAACGTCGAGGGGCGTCCCACTAATAACGAGGTAATAGAAGGTTTTGAAGTGAGCCGAGCGGCGGCAGGTGCGACTCCCGACAACGACTCTTCCCCGATGCGTATCTCACACTTTAATCACTCACGTCGGCAACAATCCGTAATGATATGTATGTACTAAATAAACACGAAAACGGACCATAATTAAGTACATTTAACTATGTTACCGACTCGAAAACGTGATAGAGGTGAATTAAACAGTTTTTTATTGAATTTTTATTGCGTTTATCAAGACTAACTCAGGTGCTTCGTTGATAATACGTTCTATTATTAGTAGATTTTTAAAAGTTTACAGATATTATTTCCGACACATATTAAAATCCCTCATGTTCTAGAACTGTACCAATTCCTGTTTCATAAGTAGGTATATCTTTTGATTAGGACTGATTAAATTTAAAGAGGCACCAGAGAGGCACATACAAAAACACATTTAGGTAATATAAGCTATTGATATTATTTGTAAAACGATATGACCGTCGACGTCCAATGATGTTGAATAAATATAACAGTATTAGCATATAAAATAAGCCAAATTATAGCCTCGTCGAATATGCGATAGTACGAACTTTCCGCGAGTGTATGTAACAACTGTGGTTACCGACAGTTGTTCTTCCTCAATAAAGTTAGTCGGGACATTCGGGGCACTGATTTAACTTTAAGCGGAGTGTGCTCTGTGGTCGCAATTAAATCGAACACTAAATCTATCGCGAGGTCGCTTTTGTGGATTGAATGCAAATCATGTGTGCTGGTCCTGTCAAACTGTTACATACGGAAAATAAAAGAAAAAATCAGTTAATTTAAAATGAACTAGATACCCAAAACTGTTGTCCTCTCTATCGAGAGGGCCAAAGCGCTCATAATCGCTTGTTATTAATTTCCGCTAGGAATTAAAGATCCTTCCGACACACAGTCTGAATGCGGTGCTCCCGACCAGACGATGTCTCACTTGCTGTAGTGTCAAAGTGTCCCAACACCTGCACGCGCCAGACGCCGCGATTAACGTGACTACAAACTGGACCCAAGAAATTTAATCAAGTCGTAACATCGACACGAACTACGAAGAAGAAGTTAAAATGGACCACCTTATCCGGGAAGCAAGAGTATCAACCAAACCTTTTTAATATCTTTTCGCTTGACTTGCAAGAGCCTACTAGTTGCTGTTGCTAATTTATGTCATTTCCATTTAAAACGCCACTGATACATGGGCTCTATGACATGTCTCAAATCTGTTTGGTGACAACAGATCAACACTGAAAATGAGTACCACAAAACAGCTAACCAGGACGTAGTCAGTTTCACAAAACCTAATTTAGCAAGCTCGGCAAAAATAACATGAAAATGCAAGCATAATGCTTGCATTTTAGGAAAGATGGTATGCACCAGTTGTTCACAATTAACGGTTGTTATAAAACAATCTGAAGAAAACGGTTTACTGCATCAGGTACAGATATACTCATAAGCGATGGGCTAGCAAATTACGATGTACGGTTTTAAACTCTATCTAATTATCTACGTTCCTTCAAGCGAAACGATAGAACGCGCCTAGTTCAACTGTTTGTCTGTTTATTAAATTTAATTAACATAAATCAAAGTTTACAGTCCCCAGTTTACACGAGTACTGTGTAAAGCGGCTTACTCAATATTCTCCTTATGACGATTTGAGTACTTACGAATTGATTTATTGAACATGCTTCTACATTTCATTTCTATCGAAATTATGTGTTGTGTAATCAGATAATAAAGTAAATAGCTCTAAATCAGGAAGTTAAAGCTTTTTCGCCATTGGTTCTCCTCGTCGGACAGTAATTTAATCATGAATGACTTTACCTAGTTACCGTAAATCAGTGTAAGGCGGGTACGAAATCAAGTAAAAGAATGTGCTAAAAATGTTCCAATTTTGTTTGGATAATTATTTATTATGGTAATTGTTTTATACACTAAGGGCCCAACTAAATTTATTTTAAGTCCCTAATGTGAGATGGTCGCGCCGGTGTCCATAGCAGGCAGTAGCCCGTTAGACGACGGGCGACGGTCGTCAACCGGTGCGTCGTGACCGGTGTAACAACCACTGCCGACACTTCCTCTGCTCACCGACATAATTACAAACGGAAAATTCAACTACACCATACAAAAGTGTAGACGAATTTCGTTGAAGCAAGTGATAATACTCGGGAGGCGGACGCGGTCGGTACGCAGCTCACGTACCAATCTATTTGGCCCCGAGCCGATATTGTGCACACAAAGTAACGATTACTCATGCCCGCCAAAGTTTATTTACGACAGGAAGAAATTGCGATTGTATTCTATTAATGGTTATAACTTCCCAATATGACGGCGCCTGTCGCTTCTTGTTTGTCTCAAATTATAGCAGCATCGATGTTCGGATGTCTGTTTCAAATTAAAACCTCGCAGACATAATTATGAATATTCAGCACGCGACTAATACCAATGTCGACAATGTCCAATGTGACTGTTAATAAAAATGTTTTCAATCTTCGTGGTATTTTTCTTTTAAAGCCCAAAAGACATGGGTTGAGGTAGGGTAGGGTACTAAAGTTAAGGTTTAACGTTTACAATTTGTCAATTCCGGTCACTTGGGAGACGGTAAAAGGGAATTCGCTGACGGTGCGCAGCCAACATTGCGGGGAAACAAATTGGGCTGTGCATTTTGTTGTTTTTACAACGCCTAGTTACCATGGCTTGTTTCTTTTGGCATTTCTTTTAAGTATATTTTCTAAATAATAGAAAACCAACTTTTACCCAAGTATAAGTTACCTCTTTTACATTGACGCATTAAGGCGAGCTGCGACTACAGTTGATTTAAAATCAAGGACAGTGCTTAGCTATGTGAGGTTATATCAATAAGACATTTTTTTCCTCCAACACTTAGAAATTACGAGTTAAAGAAAGTTGTAGGTGCCAACTTGCTTGAGAAAGTAATATTTTATCAGTATGGCGGATCAATTGTACGTTTACCCGTACAAGCTACCCGAAACTGTCTTTCCCAATCAACCTTGAACCTAATCGTTTAGGTATAAAGTTAAAAAACTATTATAGAAATTTGACAGATTGTAGTAGCTTGTTGTGCTGGCGTTTGTACAACACATTGATGGTAAAGCCGACTGAAGGGCTATGCGTCACCGAGCACAGTAACGCGCAGCGATCATAAGGTTCAGTCAAACACGTACCCTCACGTTTCTGTGTGGCCACTCCATTCCGGACATGATGTCATCGTCCACACTTGCGCGGAGGCGGCATGTACTGACACGGTGCCCGCTTCGACTATGGATACAGCACACAGTTAATCGTGGATACGTGTACAGACAACGCTTTACAGCACAAAGTGCCAGTCCTCCCGTGTATTACCAATCTATGGAACAATAAAGAGTACGCGCGAAGGCATATAAATGAGCGGTGGCGTATGCAAGGGACACCGCGCGTGCCATTAGTAAGCCGCGCTCGGTTCGGAGTAATTGACCGACGGGCTAATTTCATTCTAGGCGCATTGGACGCTTCCTCTTTCCTTTTTCCTATCGGTCAGCGACGGCCACGAGGCGAGTTGTGATCGACATGAATGTACTTATTCAACTTAATTAAAAATAGACAACTCATCGCTTTGTTTTAAGGCTGTTGAATTATTTGAAAGGCTTTTCACTTGGATCCTATAATATCATATCAACTTTAGAAGAATTAGAAGGTTGTAATTTTAAGACTGCAACGATGATTTAAGAGCTCAAATACTTATTGGGTTATTAATCAATAATAATATTAGAAAGGGGGTAAACGTTTGTAAGTTTGTATGTAAGGGAGTATTCTTCGGAACTAGAGATCCGATTCCGAAAATTCATTCACTGACGGGAAGCTACGTTATTCCTGAGTGTCATAGGCTACCGTAAAAATGTTCCCGTGGATTAATTACCGTACATAACGGGAGCGAAGTCACAAGCAAAAGCTAGTATCTGAATAAAGAGCCTTTCGAAACAAAGGTGCTGTTTTGAACTCAGCAAACATAGTATAATAATAATAATATCTTGGGACAACCACCACACCGCCATCTGATCCCAAACTAGGCAGAGCCTGTACTATGACAACCAGACAACTGATAAACATACTTATATATTTCTAAATACATACATATTATAGATAAATTACACACCCAGATACAGAACAAATAATCGTACTCATCGCACAAAGATTTGTCCTGTGTGGGAATCGAACCCACGACCTCCGTCCTAGCAGTCAGGGTCACTAACCACTAGACCAACAAGCCATTAGTAGTGGCGTTTTCAAATATCAGTGATGTCTGAGATGTCCTATTTGATGTCACTTTCGGTGAATGAAAACAGCATCGCGATGTTGTGACGATATCTGAACATACAAAGGTAATGAAGCCTGGCACAGCAACACGGAGTGAGCTAACATGATTTTCGTCCCCTGTGTGAGACCAGACTTTAGCATCGCAGTGGGGAAATTATAGGCCCGTTGAATGAGCTTTATTCTATAACACTGAAAGCTGGGGACTGTAAACGGATAATTGTCACTGTGGATCTCTCCTATTAACATCCAACTGCTCCAATTGAATTTACTCAATGAATGTCGAAAATTCTAACTTCATTTGTTGACCTATTACTAAATCCTTTGTTTAATACATTGTGACATTTAATGATTTGACATGAATATATTATACTTTGTTAATTTTTTTTCTTTCTTTATTATTATTGTGAATGGTGACATTTAAAGGTTTTATGACCATTTATTTTGTAAAGTATTATTAATTTTATTTCATTATATTGTGAATATGAGGACCATGTGGGTCATGTTTTAGGGTTCCGTACCCAAAGGGTAAAACGGGACCCTATTACTAAGACTCCGCTGTCTGTCTGTCTGTCTGTCTGTCTGTCTGTCTCCAGGCTGTATCTCATAAACCGTGATAGCTAGAAAGCTGAATTTTTCACAAATGATGTATTACTATTGCCGCTATAACAACAAATACAAAAAATTAAAAAAAAAAAATTAAGGGGGTCTCCCATACAACAGATATGATTTTTTTGCCGTTTTTATAGATAATGGTACGGAACCCTTCGTGCGCGAGTCCGACTCGCACTTGGCCAGTTTTTTTTGTTTGCTTTTTCTCTTTGATTTTACCTAACGATTGTCTGGCAGTTTGAGTATTATATGCGACCTAACCAAGTACCTTTTCTTTGGAATTGTTCTTCGTGTTGTTGAGCTCCTTGTGTTGCTCCTTGTAAGTCGAGCTACACGATAACTGACAAATGCTTGCACTTACTGGACAGGTCCCCTCAAATCTGTGTGAATCATTCTTCAAAAGACCATCTCAGGCACTAATATGCATAGACGTCATGTGAGTTCACCAAGATTGTGTCTGGACCTTAAAGGAGACCTTTGACTTTGTTTCGGCTGTTTCTTCTCAGAGTAGACAACAAACACCGGCCGCATATAGTTAAAAAATGACGTGTAAATGTGTTTATCAAAACCTATTTGCAAAATAAACATCATTTAACATAACATTTTGGTTGGGCAGAAGTGTATAGTACCAATCAGTAATTGGTATGAGTAATGTCCACACTCTGGCCTATCTCTGGGATAAATTTTACCCGACCTGGGAATAAAACGCTGGGGTTTAGCTCAGCTCAGCAAAGGGGTAGTAAGTAAATAGGTGGTACGTAGATGAAACCAAAAAATAGAAAAGGTATGGTTAAGAACAAAAAAAAACGCAATGACGGGGGAAACAAGTAGGTACCTATCAGGTTTCTTTTTACACCCATTATTACTTTCAAATCTGTAGGTACTAAAAAATCACATCTGTATCGATACTTGGTCAGCAATTGTATACAATCGTAATACCTAGGCATAGGTACGATGCATACGATTTGCGGTTCCTTGAACGATATAACAAGCCGGTGCTTGTAGGTACATGTTGCAGACAGTTTGTTGTATTGGTCGTGTATCGGTCTTGCGTGTTCCAGCTAAATGTACATATGTAGCGTGTTAAACATAAGTATTACGATTATAAACACAACGTATTAAAGGAAGTTAATATTTATGGAAATATTTGCACGTAGGTACCTACTTACTTCTAGTATTGATGATTACTAAATGTTTTTTGCCACTTTTTTGTCTGACAACAGGATCGTTATTATAAAGAACAGGGAGTCTAAAATGGCCGCTTTAGCAGAATCATAATAGGATAATAATATGAATTACGTTTAAATTCGTGAAATGGTCACAAGGTGACAATTCATAATAGTAGGTACGTCTATGACCATTTTAAAAATTTAGACGTACTTAATTCATAATATTATCCTATTATGATTCTGCTAAAGCGGCCATTTTAGACCCCCAGTTCTTATTTTATGTTTTTCCATTTACTCCTTTGTGCTGCCAAATAATCATCGCATTTTGACACGATTATAGATTTTTTGCATAATCCTTTAAATGCTCTACCAAAGTCTAGGAGTCTTTTTTCTGATTACGATTGAATGGGTACCGTATCGTCAGTTAACGATAAGTGAACATGATAAACGAAATAGAAAAGTACCTACTTACAATCAAGTACCTACTTACTTTTGCAAAAAGCAGCGAAGTAAACAAGCCAACAAGTTGGGCGGGCACGTTCTGATAATAATGTGCAGTTGTCACAGAACCAAACTGAAAATCGCATTTCACGTAGCTGAAGAAAAATTCAAAACTCAAACTCAAACTCAAACTCAAAGCATTTATTTCAATTAGACCATTACAGGCACTTTTGAAAGTCAAAAACAAAAAAGCTAAGCTACAGTCACATTCACAAGGCATAATAACTTGCGAAAGTACTGTAGTTGCACATTCCAAATCGTAGATCTCTATGGAGAAGAATGGGCAAGAAACTCCATGGACACTCTTTTTAATCAAAATATTGTTACAAAATCTTGGTTACATCATTCATGTTGAGATTATACATATAAGTATGTGAGAACGATGTACAAAGACGTGCACATTAAGAGCGTCCAGAGTAAAAGATTAAACTAACAATTTAAAAATAAAGTAATTAAAATAAACCGTGACAGCTAAGCAAACATCAAACTTTTACAATAAGAATCTTTTTATAATAATTTGTGGTCAACCGAACGTCAACAATTTAACATGTCACTGATAAACTATGTTTATTTGTCAATCCAACTCAGTGCAGATCTTGGTAGCTCAGCTTTCAAAGACTATTATATTTCTCGTCTGGTTCCAAGGATTTAGGCCAATTGCCTGTACGCAGCAGTTCCGGTAACTAAAGAAAAGCAGCTATTAGGACTTCTTAGCAAATAAGAGTCACTAGGAGACTTTTCATTCTCAATTCAAAAACTGTAGGTAACGGTAGGAGTGAGTGATCTAAGAATCTGCTAGGACTGATGGGACCTGTAACAAATGATCCTAACAGTGGACTGCTATTGAACAGCAGTTCAGACAGTTACCGCAATATCCTTGACTATCTGGATCGATGTACAGTCGATGTAGAACCCAAGCACGGTCTACAGCGGACACTACCGGCCGCTTCAATGTGACAGTCGGCTTGCACCAAGGATCGGCTCTAAGCCCTTACCTCTTGCTGGTGATAATGGACGATCTTACGTAGGCGCCGGTAAAAGAAAAGTTGAAAGGGAATCGACTATCTTGGTATAGGCATGTGATGAGAAGTAATGAATCGCATTTAACTAAAAGAGTAATGAATATAAATGTTGTTGGATCCAGATGGAGAGGAAGACCAAAGAAAATATGTATAGTTGTGTGAGGAATGATATGATGGAAAAAGGAGTACATGATAGCGTGACGATTGACAGGGAGAATGGAAGAAAAAAACGTGTTGCACCGACCCCAAATAATATAGGACAAGGGCAGGAAGATGATGATGAGATGGTGATCTGGGTATTTCTAAATGTGAAGGCACCTTCAATTCGTATTCCACTAATTGCTTGTGAAGAGGCCTGTAGGTATGGAGTGCTATAGACTAGTTTGATAAGTTGTTTCAGTTTATAGGTCCAGTCATCATTGTGTCATACCTAATAGAGACTCCACTACCTAGGTGTTGTATTAATTATACCCCTAAGACATAATAAACTTACATTCCCACAGTGAGAAAAGCGTTAGTGTGCTTCGAACGAACACCAGAAACCAATTTAGAATTGAATGCAGAATGAATGTTAATTCAAATTCGTAAATTGAAATTGGCATTACACGGTTGTCCACCTACTACCTAGTATGTTATTTCACTTAACGAAGATGTCTTATGAAATTAATTTCCACGTTCTTGCTCAATAAAAACCTACTAACGATACTAAATGGAAACAGTATACGTAATTATAAATACCTATACCCTTCTCGTTTTACGAACAAAATGAAAGAAGTAGTAATTAAGAAAACATGTATTTACCGTTAAAGAAAATTTTAATAAGTAATTAATTTTCTTTTGTTGCTCAGAGCGTTAAGAAATGAATTCATTGTTCATACCTAGTTTTATTTGAATAAAACAAACTTTTTTGCAATAACATCGTCAGCTTAAAGAAGTATCGATGTATGAAAAAGGTTTTATTGCTCAGCAACACACGTCACGACGAAGAAGAAGAACGCACAGTTAATACCGAAGATAAACAAGTAAAAACCGATACATAGTTTACTATAATCCGTTTCAGTAAATATGTTATCATTAACAGATACCTAGGTATAATAGTACAGTATAACAGGCTGGTGTCCGTAACTCCACGTCCAAGCGCGTATTTTGCGTACGGGTGGGATATTTATAAGATCCACCCTAATTCCCTGAGAAAAGCCAGCAGCGCCTTGATGTTGATGACAATTCTGAGTACCTGGGTTACCGAAGTACTTTGCGCTGTATGTTGCAACCACTGGGCAGTGCAGAAGCACGTGGGCTGCTGTTTCGTGTTCCTTCATGCAGTCTCGGCACAGGGGGCTGTCTGTGACTCCTATGACAAAGAGGTGTTTATTAAACAGATATAATAAAAAAATAACAGAAATATCTTCTGCTATTTTTTTATTATGTCTGTTTAATAAACACCTCTTTAGAATAAAAAAAAAACTTTTTAAATCGTGAAATGACATCAAACTGTTTAAGTACTTACACCTCTCAGTTAGGTTCCCGTTTAGCATAATAAGTAGGTATATAGGTAGAGTTTACGACAATGATAAAAGAATTCATGATAAACCCTTGCAACTTGACCAATAATGTATGTACAGATCACGAAGAGTAGTATTACGCAATAAAAATTGTAGGAATTGTTGGGAAACAATGCCTGCTGACCGTATAAAATTCAATGTTCTCATCGATATTAATAATATGTCAGTAATAAAATGAGACGTGACCTCTGATAGCAAGTGAACCGTGGGCACGACACTTAATTTTCACTAGTTTATACGTTCTACATAAGGCGTCTTGTGAGGTCCAGTGCGACTATCGGGCCGTCAGTGGCGCCACCGCACAACGTAGCGACAAACGAGGAACATGTTAAGGCCTGAACAGACTACACTTTATCAGATGAGCGAGATCGAAAAATTTCGTAATGACATTTCGAAACGGTTATCTCGCTCACCTAAATCTCTCACGAAAACTTAACCATTTTTTGCCTTAGCTTCACCGTATTCCTCTTTCAGTAACTAAGCTATGCTTTTTAATTGTGTCAGTTTTATTCTTTTTATCGACTAAAACTTAATACTCAAGAGTCAACACGAGGAAGCTATTACTTTTCCTTTCCGTTTTTATTGCCTATTTGCTTATCAGGTGATAGTTCGGATAGCTTAGTTAACTGTGCAGAAATGACGGATGTTTTTTTTTTTGATCATTATAAATATTGCGAGAGGATGCTATAGAAGACAGACGAAGGCACATATTCAACAATGTCTGTAAAAAAACTCCAATCTCTAATGCGACCAGACTGATTTGAGTATTCAAATGTGGACATGAAGTACCCTCTCGTGTATCAGCTTGCATAATACATCTTCCATTGGAATGTCCAATTAGACATGTGTGATCTATCCGCGCCTTTACACTTCCATGTAGGTAAATGTTCAACAGTTGATTGACGTTTGATAAATAGCATGTGTTGACATCTTCCTAGTGAGAGTTGAGCATTGATAAGTCTTTGGGAGGTCGTAAACAAAACAACAACAAAATAAACATGGCAATTTATCGGATCGATAAAATACTGTATGGTATTTGTTTATTATAATTATATAATAAATGTGTACCTTTGACTTCATGCCATAATTATATTTTTATTGTTCTTCATGATTAGGTACCGTTCAAGATACCAAACCATAAAATCTTATCAAATACATTTTTTATATAAACTGTTTATTTAAAAGTACTTGTAGAAATTGCTCTGAATGGTTTTCTATAATTTATAGCGTTGATAAATTTAATAAATTCATTGTTCACGAGATCACTACATAATGATAAAAAATAATAATAAAATATTCTTATCAAAAACGTAAATGACATTTGTTAAGTGTGACAAAGACAGATCTTGAAGTTTGAGTAAGTCGTGTTTTGGAGACAAGGTCCCAGTGAATCGGTATTGAGATATAATAAAAGGTTGTCTGTATGTAGGTGTCATAGTTTGACCACTGACCACCATAATAGACTACGTCGTCGTCTGATTCAACAAGGCGCTTCATGCTCTACTGCAGGAGGATCTACATTGGCCAATGCGAGACCAGTGAGGCAAATGTTGCTCGGGCCATAGAAAGACCTACGAAGGTGCAGCTATGAATGAATTATTAAAGCCTTTATTCACACATTTACAAATAATCGCTGTTATCCTATTCTGAAATGAAATCGATGTCCCTTCGTTCCGTGACGAATGCCTCCTCTTACTCCCTCCATTTAGTTCTAACCTGTGCTCTTGTACTCTAAATTCCTCCCGTGGTAGCTGTTCATATAGCGCTAGCTGTTATTTCATGTTCCCATCTTTTAAATTGGCGTCCTCGTTTCCCCTTTCTACCTCTCAGATACACTGGCATCATCGTTTTGCCCTATTTCCTTTTTAACGTACATATGTCCTGCCCATTTCCATTACAGTTCCTTTTATTATGAAGATGCGACTACACTCAGTTCAATTCAAGATCAATATGAAGAAGAATAGAATGTAGAAATAATAATAAAAAAAAAATAGAATAGAATATTTGTGTGTACATAAATAAATAAATAAGAATTCAAGATGTTGGCATCATACATAACAAAACGTACCATTGAACTTACACCGTGCAAGCGACGCTATTAAGCAATGATTAGGTAAAAATCAATCTTGAACACATTCGTCATGCATATAACATTTATATAACTCACATAGAGTTGCAGAACGAATATTATGATAATATTAATTCATAAAAACTTGATCTCATTAATCTTATATCTAAATTCCAATGCAAAGTTTATTCATTGGGAAACCGCAACAATGCTTCCTGTAATATTTATCTAGATATATGTTTAATAGAAATAAGAGTTTTTGTGACCCTTGTGAATGTGAAACAAAGACCCAATGGATAAGATAGCGGTAACCTAGCTCATTGTCTATAGACCTGAAGGAGATTTTAATCTTGATTAATACACCGACTTATTTGCTACATTGAGGAAGTTTATGTACAGTCGATACGGAGCAAGGTTTCAAAATTACGAGTAATAATGTCAGAAAAATACAGAGTGATGCCTATTACGCATTCACGTATGCACTTAGTTTGTGTTGAGGCACATACAGATTTCATAAATTTACCACATGCATAGAATATTTTCGTCCGGTCAGGTGCTTGTTTTTTAACAGCTGACGAAAAATTTAGGCTCTGGCTTAACACTCAGGTTTAAAATGAAAACCTCACCATGTACATTCATAAAACCTTCTTGTATATTCTGTTAACTTGTAAGTAACATCTAATGTGAGTTAATATGCTAGCTTATGCCAAATTAACCTTGCGTGTTACAATTTAATTAAAATAACATTCTTTTGTGTTTTTGACCGGAACCGGAACGAATAAATAGGCATACCTACCTTTTTTTTAAATTTATGTGGGTGCTTTTTCTGCTTTTCGAGTTCCTACCTTATTAATAAGCTATCGTTTTTTATTTTATTTTAAATGAGGCATTCAATCTGGGTAAGAAGGATACGGACGCACGGTCGATGGTTGAAGTCAAGTCCCATATTTGTTATACAACCATTTATACATATATTACCGGATGTCCTTCTCTCTCTCTCTTCTTCAGCCTTTGGCCACCCAATGCTGAGTGTAGGTCTCTTCCAAAGCTCTCCACTTTTGGCGGTTTTGTGTCGTGGCTATCCAGTTTCTTCCGGCCACTTTCATGAGATTGCCTGTCCACCTAGTCGGTTGTCTTCCCACATTTCTCCGTCCCGTCCGTGGTCTCCACTCCAGCTCTTTCTTCGCCCGTCTTCCATCCAGTATACGGCCCACCGTATTAATAACATCTTATTCGCTTTTACTAGTTATAGTTAAAGTTTGTTAGTTTGTAATGGATATTTGTTACTGTTTCACGCAAATATTAGGAATCAGTTCACAGCGCTCTCGTACATCCATACCGATCACCCCAATATCAGACTTAATTGCTACAATAGTCCTGTCAGTGATGACGTATCGACCCTAAAACGATGTGCCAACACTGTTTTGGAAAACTTAGTTCAAACAGTGAAAACTGTATTGTGGTACTTCATAATCAAAGGTTGTACTGCAAGGCAATTTGCTGGTAGATAATGCTAGGCATTTGATTTGGCCTGTGCATGAACTCGCCGTTAGCTGACTGACTTCGCTTTAACTCATGAGTGGATTGACAACGTCTCATTGTTTTTACATGTAAATTGATCTGATGCTGATATAATCGTATCCTTAAAAGGGTTTGATAAGTGCACCGTGAACTTACAAGCAGTATCACTATCAGCTACCACAATAAAGTTACGCTATTCAATTTTCGGCAATGTTTACAACAAATTACTGACAATACAATGTGGCAGATTTACTGGCACTCACTTGGATTTAATTGCTTACGCGTACGACAATATTATTGTTAAATTAATTAAAACGATTTTGTGTAACTGTATCACATATATTAATACTTTATCAACTACGCAAACGGCAGGGTCAAGACACAAGTTTAACAGAAACATAATTTTGCCACAGATAAAAGACACAGTTTATGCCTTGTTTTTGTGAAGTTTAGTCTCGACACAAGAAAAGATTGATATTACGGAAAGATTTAAAACAATAATGATATTCATTAAGCTGAATGCTCTTCATAAACATTCTCAGTTATTGAGCATGAGTAATTATTGTGACCACACTGGGAATTCTATCTTAAAACATGATTTGCGATGTCAATCAACAAAAACAACCGATTACCAATGATTATATGTAGAGACACACGTTACAAATACGTGTAACGCTTTCAAAGTTCTCTATATGTATTTAAAACCAGAGTAAGTATATAGGTAGGTAATTTACGTAACATATCACCGGAAATGGGACAGGCAGGTAATTTGATACTTTAAAATAAAAGCAATTTAAAATGTTACCCCCTGTAACAAAAACAAAGATGGCGAAGTACCGGTGCGGTGGTGAGTTTACGCTTCGTTTGTCACGTGACATGCGCCGCCCAAGCCTCTAGATAACACGCCCTATAACCACGTAACTTAACGATTGGTCCTCATTACAACCGCCACCGCCGAAAATATTTGGTAGGCAGCCACATACACCGGATTGTTACAATCATACCTCGCGATTACTGCGATCATATACGGTTTAGACTGTAAAGCGGCTCCCCCTAGCCGCAGTTGTTTCTATTAGGGGTTTTTGTGCATGAAGCTGACCAATTAGTCGTCGGATAGCATGTTCGGGTGGCAGCTATCGGCTAACATGGACGCGTGCGGTTCGCCGTAATAGCGCGTTGCCGGCTCGTAATGTGTTTTTGGCGTGCCGCGCCCCCAGCCACCCTATCTACCCACCAATATTTAGGACCTGTATCGTACCTTTTAAAACTTCGTCCATAACCCGAGATTGGTCGTTGCGTGCGCCCATTTCTATATTACGACGACGAATAATTAGCTTTATCAGATATCATTTTTACGAACACAGTAATTTACTAGTCGCATGAAAAGCGAACTTTGTGTTAGAAAAGACCGTTCTTTTTTAATCATTTCACATTTATTGGCCTTTAGCAGAGGTTACTATGCCAAGCAGTGTCTAAAATTAAATATAAAAACCGGTCAAGTGCGAGTCGGACTCGCGCACGAAGGGTTCCGTACCATTATCTATAAAAACGACAAAAAAGTCATATCTGTTGTATGGGAGCCCCCCTTAATTTTTTTTTTTTAATTTTTTGTATTTGTTGTTATAGCGGCAATAATACATCATTTGTGAAAATTTCAGCTTTCTAGCTATCACGGTTTATGAGATACAGCCTGGAGACAGACAGACAGACAGAAAGACAGCGAAGTCTTAGTAATAGGGTCCCGTTTTACCCTTTGGGTACGGAACCCTAAAAATGCGCTATTTTCTGTACCAAAGTTAAAAAGTTTAAAATAAAATTTGGTTGACAACTCAACTCCTAACATTTCCCTAGATAAAAGAAATACGATACTGACTTTGCTATGTGGGGTTCAATCTCAAGTGTGTTTTGGACACAAAAAAACTGTCACCGTGTATTAAGTGTGTCTTTTAAATTTCATATGGTGGATTAATGTTGAAGAACTCTGTGAGCCGTAAGGAAAAAGTGTACCTACATCTATTACTTTACAAAATATGGCACCGTGTAATTTTATATGGGTGCGGGCGATGTCATTGGTAAACTTCAAGCTGTAAGAGAAACACTATACTCGTAAACTTGTCTTAACGGAGCGTCATGTCAGTTGGGGCGGTACTATCACTCAACAAAAATTCTCTTAGTATACGGTTACGTACTTACCTAAATAATATACCTAAGTTTTATGTTTCTTTCAATATTATTATTCAAAATATTGTCATAACTCAGCTTTTTTTATCTAGAGTTTCTAGTCGGTAATAAAAAGGCCGGTACCTGCACGAGCCTCTTTTATATACATATGAAAAATATATGTACTTAAAATATACACTCAAAAGTATTTATTTAAGGGCAGGGATGATCATTCAAAGGATAAATTGCGTAGGTAGTATCGCAAAATGAATATGTGCCACAATAAGTTTATTAATCATGCTTATTAATGGTCAATCGAATATAAGAATGAAGATATCTCACAAGGGTTTTCTAAAAGCAACAGGTTGCAAGATGATCAGGATGGTTCCAACCTGGCATCATCCATCACATGCAGGCATGCATCTATTCACCACCATAATAGCAAGCGTTAACATCATTTTTAATTAATACCACCCAAAATTGGCCTCTAAACTATCGCAGTGTTTGCACTCGCTAATAACAAGCGCAATTTAGCCCAATAATGTAAATTGATTTCATCGGTTTAGGCGAACCACATCACCGGCAAATCTGGACGCGGGCACCGCATTATCCCAACATCCATTAGCATTAGCGATTATGCAATCGTGTTAACAAACTTAATTAAATATTAATTACTTAAACAATACATTTCATACACGTAAATAAAAGAGAACATTTACTTTTCTCCGCGGCGAAATATCAGAAAACGAATTATCTGCAATCCTTGCCGTGACATAATGATCGCGTAATCGTAGAACTGTCCAGCTGCCGAGTTCTTGCTAATAGTAAGGTATAGCACCTTTACGTAAACGGTCTAATTAAACACGACAGAAACATGTGCAATGAAATTTTAGATCAGCCTAGCACACTCGAGCTGGGAGTCGCGCGACCGGCCAACATTGCTCTTTTATAGCGTTGTCTAGGCGCCGCCCGCCAGGTTAGAGAGTCTTGATTTTATTTTTATTTTTATAAAACGTTCTATTCTTTTTAACTGTCTTAAGTGTCCGTAATATTATACTAAAGCTGACATTGTAACTGACTACATTCTTGCTGATCTATTTTAAACAAAAATACTTAGAAAAAAGAACTAATGCAAACAGAAAGTCAATTTAAAAAAGCGGCGTGTAACTGAATCAAATTGGTTATATTTTACTCAAAGTTTTGCTCTTTCAATTTAATTCCGGCGGAAATGGAAACAATAGACTAGGTGGTCACAACCACCCAGTCAATTGTTCCCAAACCTCTTAATTAATCTGAATCAAACCAATCAGTTTGTCATTCGATTCAATGAAATACTTTCCCGCATTGTATTTTCATCCGTCATTTTCTATCGATGTGATTCCAAGCTCTACTCTTTCTTGAGAGTAAATAAAGAACACGAAATGTTAATATAACTCCTCTTCCGAGATCACAAATTTAATCTTTATTGTAGTTGTTGTGTAGAATTAATGCTAATATCTGACATACACATGGACCTGTCATTGAAAATATATCGTACCACAGTAGGTACTACGCATCGGTAGTGGTACCTACCGGCTTTCTGTACTTACTCGATAAAATTATCGGCATCTACACCATAGGCCTATCTATAGCAGTCCACTTCTGAGCCCTTGCGCAACACGAAGCTTGTCTTTTGTGGGTTGTCAGTTGTAAGTTGATAAAACGATATCTGCCTGACTTTTAGACTACACTACCAAAAACTGTTTCAATCATATTCAAGTCATGATCTCGGTGCAAACAGCGAATATTTCAAACAAAATTTCTCCATCACCTCATTCTCCATCATTCTTTTACCTTAAATTCATTATTATGAGCCCCAATTCACGCCCGCCCCGGTGAGCCCCGGTCCGCCCGTTTTTATGTCGACCTGCGGCTCTACTAAATAATCTATCACCGCTTTAAGAGGTGTTAACGTGTATTGGTAGAAAATAACTTATACATTTCATCATTTGTCATTTCATTGATAAAAAAGATTACCTTCCCTCTGACGAGTATAAAAAGTCCTCTTATTCTTTGTAATCGTACGTGGTTTAATCCAAATTATGACATTGTTTTGAGGCTAGCACGAGAAAAAATGTAAATTCAGTTCATTAATGCAATAAACTATGAATTGGTACATAAAATTTAAATAACTGAATGAACCACAGCACCATCGGATTACTTTAATAATAACGACAGACTGTACGAGCAATATTTTTGTGTTTATCTCATTTTTATGAGTTTAAGTAGGGAAGCATGAGGTGGCGCGAGAGATAGGGATTTAATTGAAGGCGAGGAGTTGGTGTGAGAAGGGTGGGTACCCGCAACCGCCCGCGCGCCGGGGCGCAAGCACGCCGCGGGGATAACAAAATAATAAAAAAATGAAGCTTGCAGACCGCTCCCCCGCGAGCTCGGATGCTGTGAAAGTGGCACGCCGTGGATAAATGAAGCTTTTTTGTTTGTAGAATGCGCCTAAGCTTGGCGACGCTCCACTTTCGTATTGTCACGTGAATTCTATGGATGTAAGTTCATTCATAGCCTACTTCGCGGCGTCATTAAGTTTATTTTACCAGATGCATTGTTTTCTACTTAGATTATAACAGTGCTAAAACAAGTATTTATATTTCTAACTACAATTGAAATAATCCAGTATTAACAACAATTCATAAAAATACAAACGAAATAAATGTGATTTTCTAACATATTTATTTACGAGAATCTCACTCAACGGGGATCGAGGAGAATTAAGTCAACAACAAACTTAACAATGGAGTGTGCTACTTCATTTGGCTAGGGGGTTTAAGTGAATTGTGACCATATCTGTTGCACTAAAGGTTCAAAATCGATTGCTTAAATTGAATGGCAAGGGGCATTTCCTGTCACTTCTGCGATTTAAGTGACAGTTATATTAATTTCCCACTGCTCATCCCTATTTTCCACCCTACTCAGTCTCCAACACTTCTGCAAAGGCAGCATATGGTACCGGCACCATACTCCCCAACTAGAAGCTATAAAAATGTACAGATGGCAAGAAAAAATGTTTTTAAAAGTTTAATAATTGACACATTATTTTTTCAATTTGTTGGTAAAAGAATACCTTACTTAATTTTTGACCTTTGTGGTCTTTACGCAATCCCCAAAAAAGGGAACCTAAATTTTCGCACGTTTCAACTGTATTTTGTCTATGCCTTTAAATATTTAAGTAAACAAACGACACTCGTTGAGAATTAACTTAAATAGAATTTATATAGATACAGCCTCACAATAAAGATAGTACAATTCAAATAATAGCGCATGGTCCACAAACAAATGCGTACGTAGCTGAGTCTGAGATAAGCCACAGCTTAACGCTGGCACAGCAGTCGATGGCTTATCTCGATTTCAATTATTATGCTGGCGCTTTCATTGGTTCGGTGTGGCGATCACGGAGCGGCCGGGAGGGCGCGCGATAGGGATTGGGGCGGTCTCGCTCTCGATTCACGTTATCTGAAATCTCGCCCAAATCGGACTTTGCCATTATACGCTTGATTATGTTCTAAAAATTTTGCACCATCGTCTTTACTACAGCTTCACAATATAAGCATTAAGCATAGATCCCTATTTATTCTAAGCTTAAGTATGAATTTAATTACGTAACAATTCAGTAATATTCATTATTTGTGTTAGGTATGGAATGGACCTAAATGGCGCAAGAAGAAAAAATGCAACCAGAGAGACTACGAGCACCTTAAAAGCCTGGTTGAACGAGCACAAGAAGAATCCTTACCCAACGAAGGGCGAAAAGATTATGTTGGCGATCATAACAAAGATGACGCTGACACAGGTGTCGACGTGGTTCGCGAACGCACGCCGGCGTCTCAAGAAGGAGAACAAGATGACATGGGAGCCGAGAAACAGGGTCGATGACGATGACAATAATAATGATGATGATGACCACAAAAGTAACGATGGAAAAGACGGACCAGGTATGTACTTCATTTAGACAGTAGTTACATTAAAGTTATGCTGCGACTTTGCAAGTAACCCCATTTCTCACAAAATCACGGGACGGCGATGTGTGGATCCTAACTTTTTGAGGAATTTCAAGCTGTATCGAGTTTTTCTATACTAAAATTAATTTCTCTTCTAGATGGGAAAGACTCGGGAACGGGCTCTAGCGAAGACGGAGATAGACCACAGCAAAGATTGGATATGCTTGGGCAAAGAACCGAATCAGAGTGGTCTGAATCTCGTGCTGACAGCGGTCCTGAATCACCAGAGCCTTACGAAAGGCCAATTCACCCAGCTTATCAGCATTTACCTTCCCGTGCTCCACCTGGCATCACACCAGCATCAGCTAAGCCTAGAATATGGTCACTAGCAGACATGGCAAGCAAAGATGGTGAAGCACCGGCACCACCTTCGCCAGCATCTGCGTTTTACCAATCGGCGGCTGCAGCGGCGGCAGCTCGACTTGCCCATCCCTACAGCCGACCTGAGCTGTACCGAGGCTTGTATCCCCCGACCCACCCTACGGACGTGGCTCTCCTCGAGTACTCTCGCTCGCTAGCGCTGGCTGCGCCCGCGCCAGCGCCGCCCGCTCCCTCGCCGTCCTCTTCGTCCACGTCGTCGCTGGCCGAGCCACCGCTTCCACCGCGGGCCTGACCACAAGCCACCCGCCCGCCGCTGGCGCATCGACAATAATTTCGATCTCCTCCGATGAGTGCTGCGAGGGTGTACTCAGCCTGTAAATAGCGATAGACTAATATAAATATGTATACATACGTATAAATACGTGATAATAATTATTATGCACCGGTAGAGAAGCTTAGATTTGTGATAGTGGACACATGCGAGCGGTGCGCCACCTGCCACCGCCCGCGCCGTGAGGTTGACAACTCGCAATCGACGTCGACGCCGCCGCTGCGCCCGCGTCGACCGACCGACAATACTAGGTGCTATACAAGACGGACCTTGCGACATGTTTCTGTAGTTATTATTGGAGGTGGTTAAACGAAGTGATTTCATTCAAAAATAGGTATTAATATGTGTTAAGTTTCTTATACATAGATAAACAACACTGTTTTAGACTATTATTTGTATGTAGTGTAAATTATTTTTTCAAATATTCTACTTATATTTAGTGCCTATTTACGTCCAGTGTTTTCTATTGTTTGATAGTTTCTTAAAATATCTAACATTCGAATTTTAATATTTATTGATACGAGGTCAGTAGTATAACGAGTCGTTAATATAAGTTTTTTTTTTATCTACAATATATCAATAATTTATATCAGATTTGGTGAGGATTTCGGAAAATCTGTATAGTTTTTTTTCTAGTCAGAAGACTATGATTGTCTGTGTTAAACTTAATTGAAATTACATACCTATGTCTTATTAATCAACCTTAGTTACTAGTAAATTCCCAATATGTAGGGCTGGCATTAACACGGGTCATTCAAACACCTATCATTGAATGTTGGATTATTTTAACACTGACCAGACAAGAAAACGAAAGTAATGACTGATGACATTATTAAACAAAGACTAGTGTTGCAGTCACCTGAATCAGAGAACCTATTTTATTGTTCTAAGTAGCTATAGTCAAAACTTTTGAACCATGTGGGACCAACGAATCGTATAATGCGGAAGAGAGTCGCGCTTCCTGCGAAATTAAAATAATTAGAGTCCAAATAAAAGTTGCTCGCTGCAGTCGTACATAATTGTAGGAAATTTATTGTCACAATTAAAATATCTGGCATTGCTGTTAACTTTTGTTTGCGTACGGCAGCACGTTATAAAAGCTAAACAAACCGTGTTTGTGTTACATACGCATAATTAGGTACCTAATTTCCATTGAATTTTGTGCCAACTTTTTCTATTATTACTTAAAATTATCTTAATTAATTTGATTGTTAGTTATATTTATGCAGATTAATTCATGCTTTTAATTGTATTAATAGAACAACGAGCCATAGGTAAAAGTGTATTTTATAGAATACTAATAATGAAAAAAGATATTATTCTATCTTTGGCTGGAAGTAGAAAATAATCTATAATTTTTGGACTCTATTTTCTTACATCTTCGAACACTACAATGCGACGCTATGGCGACGGTTTCGCTGAAAATAAGATTGTCACTGGTATTGATAAGTAATTGACATTGTATTATTTTATGTTACATGATAAACTTTCACTTCTGCAATAAATGTGTAGAACTGTTAGTTTTAAACTTATAATATTTTTAAAAAGAAACAAAGATCTGATACAAAAAGTTAATATTATAATTATGAAATAAATATAATGGAAGTGATGACGTCGTAGTCCCTTCCTAATTCAAGTTTCAGTATCCATAACGTTTCGTAGTTGCCAGCCCTACTCGGAACGGAAATTTGTCTCATCTGTAGCATTCACATAACATTCGTCTTCGTAGCAATTTGTCATAACTAAATAAAAATGGCCTTGTATAATTGTAAACGTTAAACGAATGTAAATTCACATCGCCGATTTGTTTCTGAACATTATATTATATTTTTTTCAATATTGTAGAGACTGAAAGTCCAAAATTGAGTCTATAGTTTTGTACATACGTCACTGTTGTAAGTATATATTGTAATAATAACGTGAGTATTTAAGAGAGGTAAATGCAATAATTTTTCTGTATTAGAAGTCCTTTTGATGTAAATAAAAACACGGATGGAAGACGTGAATCTTCAATGTAGTTATTATAAACAACGAAAGTATGTATATTCGACTATAAACGATATACGAATATCTTAATGACAATGTATGTTTTTCATTAAACAACAAGTACTTAAATTTCTGAATTTTACTGTAATATTATTGTAGTGTCAATGTCATTCAGAAAGCTGTAGAATCAGTATCTATTGTGATGTAAATGGGTTTAGTTAAAACAAAATAACTGTTGTTAAATTATTACACGTTGTCTAATTTTGTTAGCTTCAAACGTCTTTTAACCGTTTCTCCAGAAAGGTGTGTGAATAGATGCAATAAAATTTAATACAGAAATATTTGTTGGTTGTTTCAATAATTTCAGTCCCAACGTGTAGATGGTGGATTTACATGATGTGTTATAAATCTACCTACCTTTAACTTATTCGTTCAAATAATGAGGCAACTATGAAAAATAAAATTAATGAATTAAAATATCGCATTTGTATTGCATTTGTGACAAAAAAATATACAAATCGTTAAACCATAGATAACGGGACAACGCAGTTACTGTTACAAACTAATCTTAAATAATAGTAGTTACTATCTATTATGATAAAGCGAATTCAATTTGGTCAAGATTGTTCCGACGTTCTTATTGCGATACCGCCGAGAGCCGCGCCGACCGGTCTCCAGGTAAAACCAACATTTAATTTTAGCGTTCGATTGTTCTTTGAACTGACCTACTGACATTTAAATTCTCACACACACAATGTTTGTACGAATGTAGAAAAATGTTACCAGATTTAGGCCTCGTGGTTTGTAGGTACCGAAATCTAATGCGATTCTCACACGACCCCGCTCGTCCGCGCGATCTATCGGAGGTAGCGAAGCGGATTTACGGGCAGCGCGCCGCACAGTGGCGGTGAGCGCTTCTCGTCCGCGCGGATGAGCGTCGTCGTGTGATAACCGCCTTGTTAGACAGGCTAACGTATAAAACTTTAGACATAGTCCAATAAAAAGTGTGAATGTTCAAATTATGATCCACTTGTGGACATTCGCACTTTTGGCTGTTCTTAGCTCAGTGTGGGTAGGGATCCCACCCTGTATTACCATGCAAAGTTTGTGACATCCTTCCAGTCTAACTGTTACCATTATTTATAACTATATTTATTTTTCGTTTCATGATGTGGTAGGTACTTGTATGAGTAAGTATTTACTTATTATCATGTCCTTCAATATGCCTGTCGTTCAACTAGTCCTGCTGTACCATTTCTATTTCTTAGTTTCTTACTAGTATAAATGCGAAACTTTGTGAGGATGGAGATTTGTTACACTTTCACGCTAAAACTACTGAACGGATTTGGATGAAATTTGCCACATTTATGACCTAGATTACACACATGGGATAATTTTTATCCCGTTAGTACGATCCCGTTGAATAATATTATCCAACTCAAAGCGGGCGAAGCCGCGGCTACTTCTTTAATATTTGGATTAACTTGACTAACTTGAGGTAAGCATATGAGGCCAACCGTGTTAAGATAGGAGCATTCTGAAAGTTGGTAAAGTCGCAAATATCTGTCAAATATATCGTTGTTATGATGAAATTCTTTAATATGCTTTGTGTTGTAAGTACTAAAATATTGAATATGAATAAGATATACTCGTACCTAATATCATTGCACTGATATTTAGTTGTAGGTGTATAAATAGCACCAAAAACCGTTACAGCACCTTAGCAAGTGTTATTATTGCAATACTTCAATTTTAGTGCAACACAGAGCAATATTTCATAATATAATTCAATAAAATTGATTAGATAATCAAAATAGCGAAATATTTGTCAAATATTTGCGACGTTGCCACCTTTCAGAATTCACCCTCTTAAACTACATAGAATAAAAACAATATGCACTTAGGGGCTTTAAAGAAATTCTAAAGTTGAAAATTTATTAATGTCTTTAAAAAAATACATTAAACAGTCGCGCAAGACACTGGAAATTAGAAATGGCGCAATAAACTTCCCACCTGACGATATTGCGTTTATATATATTTCCTATCAAGTAAGAACTTGATTTTAAACAATACACACACATATTTAGCGGAACATAAGGAAAGGCCCAAAATTTAAACACCACGGTTTAATTTAAAAATCTCCTATTTAAACTTGTTTTCTTATTTAAATACCTTTGAAAATAAAAATGAAATCACATTAAATGCAACATATGTGAATAAAATTGTTTTTGGTGAAATATTTACTATTCTTGAATTTATAGGTTACCAACGAAAGTTGAAAAAGTTAATTAAAAACAATTTAAAAAAAATGCAAATTTATAACGCGTGTTTCCTCCACGTGCTCTTATTAAATATTCCATCCGCCTATACATACTGAGAATGATGTTATCTTCTGTATCCTGTGATAGTCTCTGGCATTCCTCAACAACGGTGATTCGCAGTTCACCCACATTGATAAAAGCTGGGATTCTGGATTTTACTACCTATTCGTTTCAACAGGTCCCAGACGTGTTCTATCGGATTCATATCCGGAGACCTCGCCGGCCGCTCCATAACAGTGATAATTATTTACATTATTAAGATACTAGCGACCCGCCCCGGCTTCGCACGGGTGCATGTGTTATACATAAAAACCTTCCTCTTGAATCACTCTATCTATTAAAAAAAACCGCATCAAAATCCGTTGCGTAGTTTTAAAGATTTAAGCGGTCAAAGGGAAATAGGGACAGAAAAGCGACTTTGTTTTATAATATGTAGTGATGATGATGATGCATGGTTTGAAGAAGCAGTATGCGGCCGAACATTATCCTGCATCAAAACGAAGCCGTCACCCATAAAGGGGGCAAACGGTACCCCATTTTCTTCTAAAATTTGTCTTAAAGCGATCTGCAGTCAGACTCCCTCCATCGATCACCTATTTCGATCATCTACCAAACATGTAACCTCCCCCCTCAAACCATTATTAACGGAGGGTTAATAATGGTTTTTACCATACGCCACTTTAATTTCGAAATTTCTTTGATTGTATCGTTCTTCTTTGCCTTCCGTCAACTTGGTTTAAAAGAATTCTACACTCTTCACTAAACATGACGATGTTCCCGAGCAAAAGTTAGCCAATTTCTACGGTGATGTGCCTCAAGTTTTGGAGCCTTGGCGGACACGAACGAACAAAAACCAGCTTCTTTAAATCTTCCTCGTACCGAACGCTCACTTACTGATACATCTGGAACTACCTCAAGCTCATTTCGGGTATGGACGGCTGTTAGACGTGGGTTGACTTGCTACGTACGCGAAGCTGAATGAAACGATCATTTCTGCTAGAAGTGAGTCTTATTCTGCCTTGTCCCGGTATTCTCACAAAGGCATATTCGTCTCACTGACTCGTTGGATACTGCGATAAATTGTTGAAACAGACCGGTAAAGAATTTTTGAGATCATTCGGTTGGTTTGATCGTTTCTCCTCATCTCAATTGCCTTAGCAATCTCAGTGGGAATCAAGTCGGGCATAGTGAAGTGACTGACTTTCAAAAGATTTTAAATTAAAAAAAAAACAAAAGCTGCTGTATTTTAATGAATTTTTTTTTTATGTTACGTGTTTAGAATAAGGGTTCCAGAAACTCACTAGATCTTCAGATGAACTCTTAATAGCAATCGATTTGACAAAGTTATTCAATAGATAAATTCCGGTAATAAATACTTCAGAACTGGACATAAGGCATGCAAAACTAGCTGAATACGAATACTTAATGTGATACCAAACAATTGCAACAGGTCCTTAGAAAAAAACTTAGCAGACTTACCTTTTCTTCAATGAACTGGCTAACAATTTTGTATAAAAATTGAATATAAGTATCTAGGTACATCATAAAAACTGGCGGCATCACTGTGCTTAAAAGTCACGTTAAAATTATGGGGTTAAAATAATTAAAGAGTAATGAACGAATGATACTCATTAATTACTGTTGTAAATATTATTATGTTAGTAGTGTGTATCAAAGTAACGAGAACCGCTGCTGATATTCTAGTCTACGATATCTCATTATGATGACTACCCTTGACCAGTAGTAAATCTACTTAAAGTGTATCGATAAATCAATCAACGATTACCGGGACACTCGTTCGTATAGTAACAGTATAGCTCATCGCGCCATCCGCCCAATTAGACATCAAAGGATTTCAGCGGTAAACACTTTATTATGAAAGTGCACAAATTTTCATGAACGTAATTGGGCCGAAGTCTAACAAAATACGCATAAATCATCGATGTAGAGTGCTTTGATGTGACCGTGTCCCGACTGACGTCACACCGCCGTCTGATATGTCGTACATTCATTATTTGCTCACGTATACTAGATGAAAGGCGACCATAATATAAATAAACAAATCGTGGAACAGCCTATGGCAGCGTTGAAAGAACTTCATGACGGAATTATAATGGAATTCATAAGAAATACAAGCACTCGAATTGTGTTAATAACTTTCAATTAAAGTGTTAACGATTCACTTATCATAAATTGTAGTTCGTGTTATCAAGTGTTCATAACAAGGCGTGAAAATTTTTTTGAAATAAAAATATCTGGGCAAGAGCGAAGGAGTAAACTGAGCGTCAACGCTGACGTCATGGTTCTCAAGTGCGAAGTAAACGTATTAAGTGACTGCATCCAGAAAATTATCATCATCATCTGCCTAGCCTTTTCCCAACTACGTTGGGGTCGGCTTCCAGTCTAACCGGATGCAGCTAAATACCAGTATTTTACATGGAGCGACTGCCTATCTGACCTCCACAACCCAGTTAGTGCTAGGTACTAGTAATACGATCCTCCTTGGGCAGACTGGTTGTCAGACTTTCGGCACACTGACTACCTGTATCGACTGCCAAAGATGTACAAATGACAGCCGGGACCAACGGCTTAACGTGCTTTCCGAGGCACAGAGGAAACTTGGTATGAAATGGGTGGTCACCCATCCACGAACCAACCTAGGTAAGCACGGCTTAACCTAAAGATCGACCCGAGCGACTGTTCTTATTTAGCCACGAGCAGCTCCATCCAGAAAATCAATCACACGAAAAATAACCTAGTGAAGTTTCACGTTCTGAGTAGGTAAAATTGGAACTAGTCAGACCATCAGGGTTTAACATACATCAATAAAGCGATGCCTACTTTTCCATCTTTCTCTTCCCTTATCCCTTAGGTATATAATAATATAACCCAAGATGACAAACGAAAAGCTCACATGGTAAATTTGTTGAGCTGTGCTGTTCATGGCATCTACGTAAGCTGTCTGCAGATGAATGAGGAAGATACTTTTCAATAAGGGTCACAAGGCGATGGCGCCGCGGTACTGAACCTCGGCATTGTATTGCATACCATACCTCAGTGTAGCACCATCCTTGTCCACTACGTCTCTCATCCCAAGTCCTTTATATGATATAAGGGACTAGTGTCCGCAACTTCACGTCCATAGTGCGTATTTTGCTTACGGATAGGTGAATTACATTATTGATGTTACTGACGATCTCGCGGAGAGTACCTGGGTAATAGAGGAAAGCACTTTGGACAGTATGATACCTCTGAACGGGTCTCCCTTGTTTGACCGAAAAGAAATTGCCAAATTATCACTTCCCAAACAAATTTTCGCATAATTTCATTTGCCAAATTATTACTTACCAAAAAATCTCTTTACAAATAATTGTTACGAAAACCTATGTTTGGCAAGTGAACGTTTGAACAATAACTTGTTCACCAACTAGTACTTTTACCATTTTTTATTTAGTCAAATATTTCAGTTGGTATAACATATTTTACGCAAAATTACATAAGCCAAATATTTGGTGTCGTCAATTTTAAACTTACCATTTCAGTCAAAAGCACTATTAACTAGTTGGAATCTCCTATTTGGATTCGGTTGGGGCTGCTATTTCTGTCTGCAGGGTTTACAGGCACCTAACTAACCGAACCTCAGGGTGCCCCGGACGTCGACCGTCTAGGGTTAGCGTTTCCGTTAGCAGGTCGACGGATCCCCGCTGCGCGGGGCTCCTATTTCTGTCTGCGAGGTTTACAGGAACCTAACTAACCGAACCTCGGGGTGCCCCTGACGTCGACCGTCTAGGGTTAGCGTTTCCATCAGCAGGTCGACGGATCCCCGCTGCGCGGGGCTCCTATTTCTGTCTGCAAGGTTTACAGGAACCTAACTAACCGAACCTCGGGGTGCCCCTGACGTCGACCGTCTAGGGTTAGCGTTTCCGTCAGCAGGTCGACGGATCCCCGCTGCGCGGGGCTCCTATTTCTGTCTGCAAGGTTTACAGGAACCTAACTAACCGAACCTCGGGGTGCCCCTGACGTCGACCGTCAAGGGTTAGCGTTTCTGTCAGCATCTGTTAAATTTCAATTATGTTATATTAAATCAATTTGTGTTATGTCTTCATTCCAAAATTTTTGCCTTTATATTTTTTGTCATAACAAATCATTTGACTAAACGTTTTTTGTCTTAATTTTGTTTGCTGTAATAAATCATTTGGTTAAAGACCAAAAGCCTTAATGACATTATCCTTAGTAATAATCTGCCAAGTAAACATTTGACCAAATGAAAATGTGCGTACTAAAATTATTCCAAATATTACATTGGCATAAAAAAAGGTTGCTAAAATTTGTTTGGGTAATGAAAATTTGGCAAAATCTTTTCGGCAAAACGGCAGGATCCCCTCTGAACAGATTATAAAGGGTCGCAGTCGGTTGTCTCGTCTTCTTCCATGTAGGCTCTGTTTACTTTTTGACTAGATTCACAAGGTGATGGCGCTGCAGTATTGAACCTCTCCATTGTATTGCATACTCCTTGCCCATAGATATCTCTCTTATAACAGTGGGTATTTAATTTTGTCAACAAGCAGAGTAATTAAAATACGGCTTGTGTTTAAACACCGCCCAAAAAAGTACCTATTTTTCTACCAAAAAAATTCTAAACGGTTACCAAAATGGATAAATGGTCACCAAATAACGTTTCCTAAAATATTATGAAATAAATCCATTTTTTCGTATTATTGACTGCCATAAAAATATATGGACGCCTTTAAAATACACTTTAGACTAAATATTATATATTGTCACTACTTAGATGTTACCAATTATGTAATACCATGAGTTCTAATTTGGTAATTTTTGCTAGGCTAAAAAAGCTAACGATCGCTAGAATATTTCCCAAATACCAATTAATATACTGGGGTTCCCAAACGCCGAACCTCGGGGTGCCCCTGACGTCGACCGTCTAGGGTTAGCGTTTCCGTCAGCAGGTCGACGGATCCCCGATGCGCGGGGCTCCTATTTCTGTCTGCAAGGTTTACAGGAACCTAACTAACCGAACCTCGGGGTGCCCCTGACGTCGACCGTCTAGGGTTAGGGTTTCTGTCAGCATCTGTTAAATTTCAATTACGATATATTAAATCTTACGATGTACGGGATGACGTCTTACTATTTTGGAGTAAGATTTTTGGTAGTAATATTAATCTTTGAGTTGGATAGAATTTGGTGACCGTTGATCCATTTTAGGAACCAAAAATAATATTTGTGCAAGTTTTGCGATTTTTCTGATGTTATTTCATTTATTTTGGATCATAATATTATATACTTTAGGGCCCTTTTAATAAAGTCAATTGATTTTTTTTGGAGTTGTTTATGTTATTTGGTGCCTAGGCTTAGAGTCTTAAAAATATTTTTGGTGACCGTCTAAATCATACCCTTAAAATACTAGTGCCGCAGGGCCTGGGCTTGGGCCCACCACACTCGGAAAACCTGACAATCCTAAGTCCTTCTCGTCATAATCCATGCCGCAATCTTTAGATTCGTGAATGCTAGCCACTTAAAACTTAAACTTTCTGCAGGACAAAGATTTAGTCGACAAATGACTGGAGGTCACTTTTTTTTAAACCTTTGACCGTTATTAACTACATAAACTAGTAAGTTAAAAATGCTTTAGATGTCATTTGTATGCGAAGCTCGCGTCGGCAGCCTACGGGAACACGGGTTGCAATAATGTTTGTCAAAGAAATTGCAAAATGCAATGATAATTGCCTTGGGGGACTTGTTTAATTAAAGTACTATTAATTTGATGTCAAAGCAAAATGTTAGACAAATACCTAAATAAGTAAGTACCTAATCCATTGTGGTGTTTTTTTTTTAATTCTTGCTTTGATTTGATTCTTCCCAAGCGGTGTCAGTGCCTTGCCTTGACTTTAAACGACCACTGGGAAGGAACTTGGTCACGCTGGTCCAACTGACGAACTTCTACGACATCCAAAGCCTGATTTATTCGGAGTACTGTCTATATGTTTGCTTAGCTCCTCGTAACTACCAAAGACAATGATGAAGACAATATCCTAGCACTGACACGCTACACCTGGCTATCTCCTGAGACTGCGGTGATAAAAGAAAGGGTCTTCCTAGATATTTTATTATTAGATATACTTTCTTGAGCTGAAAATTTCGTGGCATTACGAATCAATAAGGATACGTCTGAAAAAGTCGTCACTAAAGAAAAGACTTGGTGGCCCAGTGGTAACAGCACCAACTTACTAGTTTAAGGACATGCATTCGAATCCAGGCAGGCGCATAACGTTGTGTAAGTTTATTTCATCACCACTGTCAAAACAGTGAATGAAAACATCGCGAGGAAACCGGAATTTTCTAGCACCAAAAAATCGAAGAGATATTCCCTTTCATTGAGAGGTCTGTTTCCCAGCGGTGGGAACATTATAATCTTATTATATATATATAGGTCTGTTTAATCGATGTCTACACGAATTTAAACAGGTTTACTTTGACAGGCTTATTTCCTAAAATAAAACTGCAAGAACGCCTAGCAGAAGTCATACCTCAGCGCTCACTAAATATTAAATCAGGTCAAATTAATAGAAACGCTCGGTTTCACCAAATTAGGTAAAACTTCAGCCCCACTTGCAAATAGTAATTTTATTTTAAACAGATCTGAGTATTTGATCTGTTTGAGAGATCTGATTTGACGGTCCCACATTTATTTCGGAAATTCAGTTGCTCCGGAACTATGAACCAGCGTTACATCTTGCACCTTAACGTAGAAACAGATTTAGCGGAGTAACAAAATTGAAGGAGTAATTCCTCCAATTTTGTTTATGGTTTTCACTCCGCTAAATCTTGCTAAATCGCCAATGGTAATCATTGGCGTCACACAATCGGAGGAGCAATAAAATCGGAAATGATTAAACAGTCCTTTCACATTTATTTTACCTTTGGCTTTGCACACATAAAATTGATTATTGCTATATTTAAGAAAACTTTGATCTTATTTTACTACAAAGATTTATATTATACAATTATTTGATTTGATAATAATTTACAGTTATCAATGTTATCATTCATACAGAACAACTATTTTTGTTCTCATATAACAAAAAGTAATTTTAAAAAATTATGGATAAATCGTAGTCGTTTAGTCTTCGTCGTTTTAAGTGAACTTCTATATCAAACGTTTTAGTTATAACTTGAGGGTATGGATTAATTTTATAAAGTAAACGTTAGTAAGTAAATTAATGAAAAATAAATTAACCCTCAAATTATAACAACTATCGATTAGACAGAGACCTAAAGATAAAGTGACTCGGTAGTAGATAACAATTTCATTGACATTCCATACATTCGTCAAACGTTTGGTGATGCGATGGTTCGAAACCAAGTCGAAAAAACCGGCCAAGTGCGAGTCGGACTCGCGCACGAAGGGTTCCGTACCATTATCTATAAAAACGGCAAAAAAATCATCTGTTGTATGGGAGCCCCCCTTAATATATATTTTTTTAATTTTTAGTATTTGTTGTTATAGCGGCATGTGAAAATGTCAGCTTTCTAGCTATCACGGTTTATGAGATAGGTACAGCCTGGAGACATACAGACAGACAGACAGCGAAGTCTTAGTAATAGGGTCCCGTTTTACCCTTTGGGTACGGAACCCTAAAAATGATACTCTTTTTGAAGTATTCTTTAGATTACTCGCAACGAATTTAATGTGGTGGCAGAGTAACATTTTAACACTTGAGAGGTTAGCACATACTGACGCTGTGTGTACCAGACCAAGTGTCATACGCTCGACGGCTTAACGGGACCAAATGTAACCGAAAAAGTCCAAAACAACGTTACAGGAATCGAAGCTAAGGTAATAAGTATATTATTTTAATCAATAAATATAGTTTACTGTCTCAACAATGCCTTGAAAATTCAGACACAGGTACAGAATTTCCCAAGCCCAATCAACATCTATAAGGAATGACTCATAGTCATAGTGAATTAAGTAGATATTTAAGTTCATAATTCAATTACAAACTCTCACGTGGCAATCACGCATCATTGTCACCTGAAGATGCTCGCTTTGTTGAACCTTTACCGGGCTATATCGCCGTCATTCGGTCCGTATAATAAAGCTATCGAAACGATTCATTATGTTAAAAGCAAATTCTAACGTCACATCGCACTAAGTGACTTGAGGATTTCATTCAAACTCGTGAGAGCGATATAAGCTGACCGACAGGAACGTAAGAAAAAAAGACTTATTTTTACAAAGGTGCTCAGGGCATCGTGTTGTGTAAATAGTCCAACATGTTTCTATAACAAAGAAATCTTAATAGCCGATGACGGGCAAAAGTCAACATAACAATCTACGGGTTGATTGCTTATAATTTTATGTGCACACTTGGACGTAGGTGCTCGGTAATAAAAACCACTTCCTCGTGATTTAGCTTTAACGTTTACCAAGGCTCTCGAAAATTTGTAAGTTATGTTTCTGTTTATAGGATTAGCATAAAACATGGTTATCTATTGCATACCTGGTTACTAAAGCGTTGTTCGACCGTCGCGATACAGTCTCATTGTACAAGGTTTATTTCAATGAAATAAGGACTTTATCTACATATGTTTACAGCTGTTTTTCAGCATCGAGCTCAAGGGGAATCCTTGAGGCAGGAATTCCGATTTCGTAGCGGCGACTGCTATGCCATCTAAAATATTGGACATCTCCATCTTGGTTGGTGTTTTGCTCTTTCTGTGGTCACAAACAATGAGTCGGGATCGTCAAGGGAATGTATGCATACTTTAAAATACGTTAAAACCTTTCTCCCACGTGGATATGTACAATTTCATGCAAGTGTGTCGAGTGTGGTTGCATAACACGGCATATTTGTACAAAATATTCGTGCGACTTAATTATTTGTTTCATACCATGAGTACCAATATACATCTAGTTTCGAGGTTTCTGGTTTTAAGGTATCTTGCCTTTTTGCATCAAGAATAAAATATATATTAAAAAAAAATAAGAAATAGATTTTCCTCCTTACCTTGTCACCAATTTGGATCAAAATTTTGATGATTTTACGCATATTAGTATCGTGGAATCTATCCTGTCTGTTCTGATAATACAATAGATAAATAAATTAGGGACAAGCCTTCATATTAACATTCAGTTTAAAACCGTATTTTGTTTGTATCTGAATCGTGATCTGTTAAGGTTGGCAAAACATGATTCGACTTAATAAAATATGCATATATTAAATTGCTTTTGTAGTCATAGTCTTAGTGTTGATGTTAATAAACGTTATTCATGATTACAATAAAATTTTCACATTACTTCAGTTTGTTAGCAATATATTACAAACAAACATACATATATTTTTTTGAGTTTAAGACTAATAACTGCTTACATTATCTGCTTATTAGATTAACATGCATTGATCTGACAATTTTTTTTTACATATTTTCTATTTTTGATGATAAAATATGTAACATACCTTAATAGCGACTTAATATAAACACTGTCTCCAACCCTAAAGGTTAACTAAGCTCCCACCCAATTCTACGGGGCATCTGAATGATGGCTTGTATTATTTTTTGTAAGCATGCCATGTCATCGGAACGATTGTGGTCGGTTCCCTATGATTTATCGATGTCCATATTACAAATACGACACAACATTATGCGATTCTTTATTTCTTCTTTAAGCCATATTAGTATTCCGCCAACAATCCTGTCCAGCGTTGGTTTTGTCATACCGACTAAATGTTATTTTGTTGGAATTTCAAATAAACAATTGTTGGCTTTTTTAATTGCTTTTATTTACAATATAAATTAATGCGGGACTTCAATCAGCGCTGACCAAGTCGGTTGGCATATTTAGAGCGCTCATGAATTAAAACCACCGGATTATGTTTTCTTCCATTCCGAATACAACTTAATTTGTACGCAATAATTAAAACAATTAGGAGTTCGTCCACATGATACTAGTGCCTTTTGTGTACTTATTAATGATTTATTTTGTGTTGTACGACGATGCGACGAAATAGCATATCTGAAACCAGAGAGGTGGAGTTGGGGAATCCTCAGAAGTGCTCATGATAAATCTGTTTCAGCACGCATGGCAATTAATTGGCTGGTGACACTCCATCGCATTGCTGCGGAGTCTTTATGTGGTCAAGCGGTAATTTGCTGCAGCCCCGCGATTCTGACCAACTGTTACTTCGCTGTCATACTGTTTCAGCGATGTAATGATATACGGGCTTTATACTTACCTACATATATTAATTTATTTCGCCTTTGGATAATTCTTTTTTTTTGTAAAAGGAAGTTTTACAGCTACTACGTAGTATCAAGTAAAACAATGTTAAACTCAACTCACATTAAAAGCCTCACGAAACCACCCACTGTGAAACAGGTCTCCATCTCGAGATTATCGCGCTAATGTTATCTACCTCGTATTATAACAGAATTCAAATTATTATAATTATCTAGGCAGTTACCTAATTATACACAAACGAATATGTTTTAAGATTCGCCAGGCACCCATACTTAGTAAAAGAATAGTTGTTTTCTTAATGAGCTAATGCAGGCAGTAAAGAGTTTTATGTCTTTCTTTATAGTTTGCTTGAATTAACTAAGCACTGTAACACATTATTAAAATTTTTACTTCGTTAGTTACATTATGTGCGCCACGAATTTCACGCGTAAATATATGTAAATATATGTATACCACGATAAACATATACAACAAAAATAAAATCTCGTAATTATGCTAAATCTTTAAACGGGTCCGCGTACAATCAGGGCGTGAAGTTCAAATTTTCATTTAGCTGCGCACTTTGCGTTATTTGAAAGTGACCCTAAATCCCGCGTCCTCTGTGCAGATACTCCTTAATTTGCATATTAACGAGAAACTTTGCATCGGCAATACCGAAAAATTCCGGAGGTCGAGTGTGAACGGACAGGTGCTGCGGCGGACTAATGCCGGAATATTTCTCAAATCCTCCAGCGCTGTCGTCGGCGCCGACGACGGTATGTTGTTGCCCTTGATAGCTTTCTCGTTTCAGGGAGATCGTTTTAAAGGATCCAGTACCGTAACCCGTGGTTTAAACTTTTGAAAGCTACTGATTTAGTCCTTATTAGTCGAGGCAACTGGGTCTACTACTAAAATGAGTGCACACCAAGACAATCAACATTTTGTTACTTATCGGGATTGGGTAAATGGGTGTGCCAGAACCAGTGTATGACAGAAAAGTTGAGCTAGCTCTAACTGTAACAATTGTAATGTTTTTAAAAATTATGGACTTGAGCTCTTACCCTTACTAAAATAATATAAAGAGCACGAGTGCTCAGAGCTTGTGGACGGTAATTACGTGAACAAACAGGGAAACCAAATGATACCTACCACACGATATTAGAAACGGCTCATTAGGTCTTTAAGCTGAAATGACAGCTCTATAAATAGTAGACAGGCGTCTTCGAAGAGTATATTATTATTTTATTTATTTTTGAATTGTCGGGGCTAAAAGAGAGAGTATTTGTAGTGGAAAGGTGCTGCGATGACAAAACATCTGTTCCGTGTGTGGAGACTGGGAACCTTCGGCGGCTATTCCGACTAAATCGTTTACCGCGTCCGCGACACCCCGTAAACGAGCTTAATGCGATCGTCGATGACAAATATAATCTTTGCTCTAAAGCGAGTTGACTTGACACTGTTGTTATTCCGAGAAACGTTAAAATTTATTTTTACTCAAAGAGCTAAATATTCAGGTGAAAGATATCTGTGAGGGCGTTGTTTGGCCGACTCGTTAAATCTGTCGACGGAGTCGCGTCTTCTGTGTAATCGAGCCGTTGATACCGAAAAATCTGCCCGGATTTCGTTGCTTTGATATTCAGTCTCAAAGACGGAATAACATTTTTATTAATATCCCATTCTAGGGAGCGTCAGAATTGTTGTTGTAGATCACACCGCGATAACATTGTAGGTACCTATATAAATTTATTGATACCTAATTATCAGCGTTAAGAGCATTCATCTCATCTTACTTGAGAGCCTTGTAGGTATAGCTTACTCCTGTTAGACTCAGAGCATACCACGGCCCCCTACCGTGAAACTAGCTGTATTTCATATACGTTAACAGCTGCTGTAAAGCAATTAATACGACGACGTTCACTCATTTAGTTGTACACATAAAGAAATCTCTATTTTTATTATAACGATCTTGCTTACATTACTTCCTTATTATCACGTTTTAGACATTATATTTAATATACAGCGCTAATTATGAACGAGTTCTTTATTACACAAAGTGAAGGCCCATTCACAAAATATCTTAGAGGAGGTTAATCGCCATTGTTATTATTTTAGGTTCATTTAGGGTTCTGCAAGTTAGTCACACATTTTTTTTTTTTATAAAAAGAGGTAATTATTTCGCAACTACGACGATGGAGAAATTGAATAGTATAATTTTGTTATCATGTTTTTTAACAGCTGATTTACCATTGATTGATTTGTTAGGAAAAAAAATGTTAAATGTTTTTGGCTTAATTAGTTAAAGTTACCTACTAGTTGCGCAATACTTCGGCGTATAAACACTTCTTATCATAATCCCCGGTAAATTACCGGATTTATGAGATTTTCACTCACTTATTAACGTGCTTAAAAAACTGTAGGAACGAAATCGTAAACTTAATTGAAACTTTTTACAATTATCTTATATAGGGAACCCTCTCGGCGATGAATTACCTATTACTTGACCAGTGCTCACTAATTTAATTAGCATAAGTTGTTATGCTGGATAAACGAATTTAGACGTGTAATTTTTTTGTCTTAGTTAAATGACGTGTGAACAGCGTCTTGTTAATTTTTATTTGCTATACAAAACCGTGTCCCTAGGTCGCTACCAATTTTCACTCCGGAAGTTAGAATTAAAATGTCATTGTCCTCACACCCCCCGATACAGTTAACTAGGTATGTTTCATGTGTAATTTTAACAGAACTTAGAAGTCATTTGCAATGAACAGTTTCATGTACTTAATTGTTTGCGTACGTCTAGTGGTAAGCGCGACAAAGAGCATGAGATCCCAGGTTCGATTCCCAGGTCGGGCAGTTGTATTGGATTTTTCCATCAGGTATGTCTCAGTAAAAAAAAAAAAAAATCCAATACAACTGCCCGACCTGGGAATCGAACCTGGGATCTCATGCTCTTTGTCGCGCTCACCACTAGACGTACGCAAACAATTAAGTACAATTTTCCATCAGGTATGTCTCAGTACGGGCCCCGACTGGAGGGGCTCCTAAGCGCATGCTTGGAGAGAGGCCAGTTCCCGCTTCGTTGGAAGACAGGGAAACTGGTCCTCATCCGGAAGCCGGGGCGCCCTGCGGACTCTCCGTCCGCATACCGGCCCATTGTGTTGCTCGACGAGGTGGGCAAGCTCTTTGAAAGAGTAATTGCAAACCGCCTCGCCGGGCACCTTGCGGGGATTGGGCCGGATCTTGCGGACAACCAGTTTGGTTTCCGCAAGGGGCGCTCGACGGTGGACGCCATCATGCGCGTGAGAGCCCTCACGACGGGGGCTGCGGTGTCCAGGGGTGGGGTGGTCTTGGCGGTGTCTCTCGACATCGCCAACGCCTTCAACTCCATGCCCTGGAGCTGCATTAGGGAGGCACTCCGGTATCACCGGGTGCCGACCTACCTTCGTCGTGTGGTCGGGGACTACCTGACGGACAGGTATGTCATATATCCCGGTCACAACGGAGAATGGAACCGGCGAGAGATGTCGTGCGGTGTTCCACAGGGATCGGTTCTGGGGCCGCCCTTGTGGAACATCGGCTACGACTGGGTGCTGCGTGCCGACCTCCCTAGCGGCGTCAGCGTAGTTTGCTACGCTGACGACACGCTGGTGCTGGCGCAGGGGAGGTCGCACGAGGCGGCGGCCGAATTGATGACACGCGGGGTTGCGATAGTCGTTGAGAGGATCCGGCAATTGGGTCTCGAGGTGGCATTGCACAAGTCCGAGGCCATGTGCTTTCATGGGCCTCGGAGCGCGCCACCGTCGGGATCCATACTCACGGTAGGAGGGGTTCCCGTCGGCGTCGAGTCGACGTTGAGGTACCTCGGACTCGTCCTCGACAGCCGATGGAACTTCGTGGAGCATTTCCGACGTTTGGCTCCCAGACTGGAAAAGGCCGGGGCTGCCTTCAAGCGGCTCCTGCCCAACCTGAGGGGGCCAAACGCCTCCTGCCGGAGGCTCTATGCGGGGATCTTGCGGTCCATGGCCCTTTACGGGGCCCCGGTGTGGGCGCGTTCGCTGAGGTTGCGTGCCAAGCACTACCTGAACGCGCCCCAAAAGGTGGTAGCCGTAAGGCTCATCCGTGGATACCGCACGATCTCCCGCGAGGCGGCGAGCCTCCTTGCCGGATTGCCGCCATGGGATCTGGAGGCCATAGTCCTCGCGCGCCTGCACGAGTGGCGCGCGGAGGTACAGAGCCGGGGGTTAACTCCGCTGCCGCGGCATATTGTCGCGCGGCGGACAGACCTCCGCCGTGATCTCATGGCGACATGGAGGGAGCGACTATCGCAACCCCGTGCAGGGCACGCCACGATAGTGGCGATAAGTCCCCTCTTTGAGGAGTGGCTTGAGAGGCGCCACGGCGCCCTCACCTTCCGCCTGACGCAGGTCCTCACCGGACACGGGTGCTTCGGGAGGTACCTGCACCGAATCGGGCGGGAGGAAACGCCCGGGTGCTACAATTGTGAGGATCGACCGGAGGACACGGTGGAGCACACCGTGGAGGTATGCTCCGCTTGGGCGGAGCACCGCCGTGTCCTCGTAGCGGCGATTGGCGGCGGTGACCTCTCGCGTCCGGCCCTGGTTCAAGCCATGGTCCGGGGCGAGAGGGAATGGGAAGCCGTCACCTCCTTCTGCGAAGCAGTCATGCTAGCGAAGGAGGCGGCGGAACGTGAGAGGGAGAGAACCTCCTCACGTCCCAGCCGCCGCGGGAGAAGCACCGGGCGTCGGGGGCCACGCCGTGATGGCTCTCGGCCACCGTAGGCGCGGGCCTGTGGACGGCGAGTAATGGGCTAGCTCGCCGTCCGTCCGTCGTATGACGGCGGGCAGGCCGTGTCGACGGCGCGTTCGTGTTCCACGCGCGCCTCAAAGAGATGTCAGCAAACGGGAGGGGCCCGCAAGGGCCGGTGCCTGCCAGGGCTGCGGGACTGTTCGAAAGAGATACCGCGGCCCTGGAACATAAAGGGCCAATGAAGGAACATGGGTGTTTTTTAGTCAGTAAGAGTCTGACACTCCCTTCCGCTCTGCCCAGAGCGGGAGGAGTCATTTGATGATTTCTCACCCCCCAAAAAAAAAAAAAAAAAAGAAAAAAAAAAAAAAAAAAAAAAAAGGTATGTCTCAGTAGCAGTCACACTAGGCTAGGTTGGCACTACCTCTTATTACATGGGACTTAGATTTATATAACGGGCGAACTGTACATTTGTATGTACTCTTACCTTCTACTGCCTAGCCCCTTTAGGCATGAAAGGCGGGAGGTTATGTGTTGTTATGGTTTTTTTCTTAGGACAAGTTAGACGTGATCTGCTACGAGACGTACCTCATTGAGACAACATCGAATGCTAATAAATTATTCTCACAAAGATTAAAACATCTTGCATTTTGTTTTATAATTATGTATAAATATTACTAGCCCTCTATGTTCGATAGTGAAGAAAACACACCAAATAAAAAAAAAACCAAAGCGAATTATCCAACAAAATATGCCAACTCACAGTATTAATGTATTTAATTAGGAGTAGCTGTACCAAATGCTTCTGACGACAAGCATAATGTATTCAATTCCGCCATAGCCTAAACAATACGAGCTTTATTAAAATGCGTATTAAAACATATCTTGGAACGAAACAAAGGTCGTTCACACCGGTTTGGTTCCTACAAAACGTGGTGTGGGACCGTGACCGCTTGCGTTCCCTCAACCATTTTTAAATTTTTCGTGTACCTACATACAAACAAAGGTATTCGGACGATTATCACAACATTTCTCGAGCGACCGCCTTAATACGAATTTAATCATTAAAGTATTTTGAAGTATTCAATTAGCTTTCGCGCTTAGGTTTTTCAATACGTTAACACCTTCTTTTAGTACATCCAACTCATAGTTTCTCAACCACGGCGGCTACATTAACCGCCTAACGGCTCGTCACAGTAAAAAATGTCGCCGTAAGTAGGTAGTTAAGAATCCGCTGTACCATTTATTTACAAGAGTGAGTCCGTCTTAGAAAAACTAGCATTCAAAATTATTAATGGTTTGTTTGAATGGTGCGTCACGCGGCTCATTGTTGGCGCGCACTCCGTCCGGATGCGCCCGCTGACACTAATTATTCCCATAGTGCTTGAATGATAGATTGCTCTGGACAAATCACTTCTAGCTTCACTCCCAAACAGTAATAAAAAAGTCGTGTGATTAGTTTTTTAAGTCGGAGCCCACCGATTGTCAAAGAACGTGGGTTGACTTGTACCGTTTGTCTAAAAAGGTAATATGTTACTGTAAAGAGTCAAAATGTCCGCGATGCTATCTTTCGTAGACTTCTGTCAGATTGGTAAGTTTAATCCCGTTCAAAATTATTCACGTCAAACAGAACTGCTTAAAATGTTGATATTTTAAATTCCGTGAACAATCTTTTGTTTATTATTTCCTTGCAATAGGAAAATTAAGTTTATCTTGTAAGACGATGTTTAAATATCTATGCTTACAAATAGTTACATTTCCTTACGGTAAATAGAGCCCAGTTTGGCGCGCTGCTTAACTGTAACAGGTGAACTTCTAATTGAGAATAAGCTATCTTTAATTGCGGCTTATTATGCATGCCGCAGGTGTAAACATCTGATTATGTCTGAATAAGGAGTAAATTTCGGCAAACTGAAAAGATTTTGCGTGTCTTATCAATAACCACGAACTTCTACGTAGTCAAAACATAAATAATAATGTCACAGTAACAGTGAATGGTTGACCATTCTTTTATTAAGGTGGTAGTCAAAAATGGCATTACCTAATTTCGGACACTGGGCAAGCAAATTAATGTAGAGAGCACAATATAAGTAAAGAATTTTATTAATTTATTCAATGATTTTATTTGATCTATTTTAGAAATATAATACTTAACATCTAAGTTTGCGGGTCCTTGTGACCCCATTAACCTTGACCAGTTGGCTATACAAATGCGCGTCGCGTTCACTCCGTTCGGAGGGTACCTAGGTACTTGGTAAAGCGCCCCACGGAACATTCGCCTGTAGTGTTTCCATCCGATCCCAGATTCGATTTTGAGCATAACGTTACAATTATAGGCGCTCCCTCACCGGGAGCATTCGTCTATAATGTAACAATTCAATATTAAATTTTGTACAGTAACCAGTCGTTAAAATTCTAGTGTTATGCTCGGTTCTCCTCACTCAATGAATCGAATCATCATTGTTACATCACAGGATTTGCCTATAATGTAACATTGATCATTCGATTTCGCTGCTGGTGCCATTAAGATTTAATAAGTCGCCAAAAAAATTACACCAGACAAAATAATATAAAAAAATAACTCGACAGTCCTCTTGATATAGGTTCTCTTAATAGGTTCCCGTGATGTAAAGAAAGGCGAAAAAAAAATTAATCACTCAAATACTAAAATTATTTTTTTTTGGAAATTATGGTTTTCCTACTCTTCCGCTATACTTCTTCTTCTATCTTAATTTCGTTGCGGGATCCAAGATAGTTAGATTGTTTCTCTGGGACTTCGTCGAGCGTCATTGTCTGGGCGTTTTTCTGTTAGTCGCCTGCGCCACTGTTGATTCTGGCTTTCAGAAGTTACAGTAGTATGGGGATAGAGTGGCGGGCTTGTCCCAAATAAATTACACACATTTGGCAATGATATTATAGAACATTAAAACACCATAACTTGATTTTTAATTAATGATTTTATGGGGCTGCTATTTGCAATAACAGCAACAACAGAGAACAATGTGTACAATGCATGACTCCGTCAATTTTAAATTCAACCCCTAAAGACATTTCCAAAAACTCAGTAATCTCGGCATCTCCTCTTAGATTATTAAAAAAACAAGTTTTTTAAATTCAGTTATCTGAGAAGCTAATAATACCTATGCCTATGTAAGTTACCTATATTAATTGTACAAATAGATTTCGTGAACGATACCTTAAAGTTGACCTATCAACCTCAAACAAAGTAACGGAGATAACATAACAAATCGCTTCGGTAACTGCGATACTAACTGAAACGATAGCGTCGATCGAGGCGGGGGCCGTACCGCGCCCAATGAAATATTATCTCCTGTGTGACTTACGAGTACTGGCCTCTCGACCAAGCATAATGACATTTTAGTATTACAACATTTTATCTACACGAGACGAAAAGTTCCAAGATAAGTTAAACGCCAACTGGTATATTGTTTCAGTAAGTTGACAGCCGATGTAATTTGTTAATGTCAAGCGGCGTTTGCGGCGGCCAGCGACACAGCGACGTATCTGCGCCCGCGGCCCGACCGATCTGACGTAACCTAAAAATACACGGCGACACCACTTCGCCCCAGCTCCTTGCCTATCTGTCGTACTGATTTAAATAAGAAGATTTATCATTCCTATGTGCACAAACTCATAAAATTATTATCTGGCATCGTTCTATTATTTACATTATTTAGTAAAGCTACCGAATAAAGTAGTGATAATAATTCACCTGTTAGTTTAAAATACGTTCTGTGTTATACCATTAAACTTACTAAAAATCTGAATGACGCATTATTTATAGATGTTTCTGATAAACGTCAAGTTGCGCCCACCTACATAGCTTATCTCTAATCTTATACTTGATTTGAGAAATGATGAACACTATGATTGATTTTCACGCTTAAGTAATGCGCAAATATTCAAAAGGAAAAATATCACTGGTATTATTCATATTTTTTTCTCTCTTTCTCTCATGGTAAAAAGAAACCCATTGGAACAAACATTTTCTTGCAGGTCTTTAAATATGAAGAATGTACTAGAAACTTTCTGATCTGACCCTCGAATGAGTACCTAAGCAAAGAGGTTGGGACCGCCCGCAAAACATGACCAGAATTATCCAAGATTGCTGGATGCAGGATGCAGCACCACCCGTACTAACATGCACATTGTATGCAGAAAATGCGATCATTAGCACGCAATATGCAACCCTCACCCCTATTCACTCTCTTTCTGCTCTTCGAGTCAGTGGTACTCTTCAGACCAGTTGGGGCTAGTAGGTGGCCCCGTCAACGCAGCAACAGCGGTTCTTTTAAAGGAAAAAAAAACATGAAATTTCATCAACTTATCAAACATTTGATTGGCCTGTTGGTCTAGTGGTTAGTGACCCTGACTGCTAGGACGGAGGTCGTGGGTTCGATTCCCACACAGGACAAATTTTAATCTTTGTGCAATGAGTACGATTATTTGTTCTGTATCTGGGTGTGTAATTTATCTATAATATGTATGTATTTAGAAATACATAAGTATGTTTATCGGTTGTCTGGTTGCCATAGTACAAGCTCTGCCTAGTTGGGATCAGATGGCGGTGTGTTGGTTGTCCCTAGATATTATAGATAAGTATTATTCGATATTATTTTGTAACAGTTATAAGTTATAAGCGCTGCCTTTATTTAGCTTAACTAAGCCAAAGTCGCCAAACTGCCTAATAAACTAATGAAAACCAATTTCCATGGAATTAGTAAGAACTACAAAATACAAAAAAATTTAAACATTGTATTTAAACTTAACGTTGTAATTTATAGAACGCTGGAAGACTGCCTCGTTGGACTAGTGGTCGCAACCGAGACTGCTGAGCATGAGGTCCTGAGTTCGACTACCACGTCGGGCAAAGTGTTATTGGGTTTTTCCATCTGGGATTTCTCAGCCGCAGTCACGAAGTCTGAATTTAAGCACGGTTGATGGCAATAGGCTCGCCCCCTATTACAAGGGACTTTAACATAACTGGCGAAATGTAGGTGTACTATTATGTATTTTATGTAACACTAGAATGTTAATTTCTTAAAAGAAATAAATATGTAGTTATCTACGGCGTATTTTACACCAATATTGCGAGTAGCGTGGGAGTTCACTGCACTGCATTGTGAAACTTACAAGCGGTGCAATAAGGGCCACTTTTCGAGCAGGTCTGTAAAATAATTTTAATAACATTTTCCCATGTATCTTTAAGAACAGAGTACATACTTAAACAGCTGATGTGTTTGTGAACCACTCCAATAACTTGCGAGTATACCGTCAAGCAAATAAACTGGTTTGTAAACCAATTTTTCTCGATAACTTATATCCTTGAGAGCGGAGAGGAAGTAATATTAGTTTTTTCCATAGGAATTCAATAAAATTAACTTTTGGTTGAGGGTGGCGAAAGCACCCGGGTAGCTCGCGAAATGCAAGTTTAATCTTAATATTTTGAAACATACAGGTCAGTATCACATGTTGATCAAAATAAATAAATTAAGTATTGTTTTGTTCTTTTTAAAAATAAATGTATTGTGTAGCTACCGCAGTTGTAGTGTGTAGTATGTATTAATCGACCGTAAGTAGGAATTTACCCTGAAGAAAAAAAAATGAGTCTGAGAAATTCGCGACCCATATATCGGTACAACACATACGGGGTGGAAGGGACACCGACGTGAAAGCGGTTACCACCTATTCAGTACATTATTCTGAGCCCCCACACATATAAATTTTTCATCAGTTATTAAAAAAAACAGCTGTTTCCAACAAAAGTGCAATACCTACACAGCAGTAGCGAAGAGACAATTTTTGTAAGAGGTAAGCCGGAGTATATATCTTTAATGTGATTATATTGTTTGTCTATAGAATACTGACTGTGCCATTTTTCAAAGGGAATCCGGTAGGAATCGAGTTGTTTGGAACCTTCACCACTGTTACACTGTCAAAATGTATGGAACAGCTGTTTCTTTTTTTAATAACCGATGATAAACTTCTGTGGGCAGCTCAGAATGATGAACTAAATAAGTGCATGGTAATCGTTTTCGCGTCGGTGTCCCTTCTACCCTACATATTTGTTACTGGTGCTTTTAATTTCTTGTTACCATACAACCGTTAACTGAGCTGAAAATTGCAAAAACCTAAGAAAATGTGAATTTCGCGTGCTACGCTAAAAACAATATCAACACCTATCGTAGGTAATGTCGTACTTTTTTAACTGATCTGAACTGAATTTGACTTTAAACGAAAACATAAAAAATATATCTTTATTTGAATAGCTTAAACTTATAACGGCCGTAAATGAATAATAAAAGACACACGCAGTGTTTATATCATAGCAGCAACAAGCTTCATATCGTGATTTATTCGTAAAAAGATTATCCTGATCATCCACCAGGCCCTAATTCCCGAGGGGCCCTTCCCTGATAACTGTATCGCGGGTGCTCTCCTTTTCAAATAAGTAAATTAACGTGGAATTGAATTAAGTTTCGTCCCGAGTTGAGATTATGGCGATTTAGTGAGATTATCTGAATGTGTTAAACGTCGCCGTTGGGTTGTAATGGAGGGGCGTGGGTCAGGCCCATTGTTTAATTATAGATAGTGCTCCGGTATAAAGCCACGAAGCGTGGTCAGGTTTTACTACTCATATTTATGTTTATACGTAGAAGGTACCGTTTTTATGACTCTATTGTGGACGGTGGTTTAACTTTTTAATACGTTATAATATCAGGTCATTTGGTATTGTTTAATTGTTATTTAGCTTGTTATTTTTTAGATTTTTACTAACATTTTTGTCCAGGTGATTATACAGGGTGTAAGGGACACTGAAACGAAAACGGTTACCACGTATTCAGTACATCATTCTGAGCCTTCCCACATAGAAATTTTTCATCGGTCATAAAAAAATATCAGCTGTTCTATTCATTTTGACCGTAACAGCAATTTTTTTTTATAATTACCGATGCAAAATGTCTATATGGGGGGAAGCTCAGAATGAAGTACTGAATACGTGGTAACCGGTTTTGCGTCGGTATCCCGTCCAGCCATATAGATTAGCATTAGTAGATACCAATCACCATGACTACATTTATGTTCCATATGATTGAACTGTGTCTTAATGTCTCAGAGAAATAATTAAATTAATCTCCTTAATCCAGAGACGAGTAGGTCTTTTTTCAACTACGCAATATTTTGCAGCTGCCACACCCAGTGTTGCCAGCTGGTAAACGTAAATGTAGAATTTATTTACCCTATCTGCTTTTATTACAATAGAACATTTCAAATAATTTACAAAGAAAAAAACATTTTACAAGTGACAATTACTTCTTAATTATTAGGCAATTGTACAATGATACTGATTTCTGACACCACATGTAATTAAAACAATAATTACTCCTGATAAGAAAATACAATTTAACGTTGTCTTTATACATAAAATCGAACTCATTGACCGGCTGTTCGAAGCGAAGTGTAAGTTTAGGAAGACTTTTTTTCCTCTTAACGGGGACCCAAGTCTCGGTGTGTTCAAGTCTCGGTAGCTATCGTAAAGCCGCGTAGAGATCGACGCCGATAATTGAAAAAAACGTTACGACTGCTGAATCTTAACACCGATTTAAAACTGCGATGGATAAATTAAAAGAATCCAACCCCGGACGATTGTTTTTCTTTCCGATTCTTAGCCTCCGATTTCGCCGATAAGCGTGTTCTGAGCGAACTTTATGTTCCGATTGTGCTTGTGTACATTGTGTGTAGGTGGCGCTGTGTCGTGTGCTTTTACCACTTCTTTTTAATTTTAATTAAAAACAAAATGTATTACAATTAAAGGACATTAATCGTAGTAGTTTCTTTGGGACCGTCTTTACGATTCATCAGGCAGTTTTGAATTTTATACATAAGACTCGATACCTACACTGATTTTACTTATTGACTACTAGATTATTAGTATGTAGGTAGATTAAATTGACTACTGGACTATTGGTAGGTACGTAGAGTTGTTTGTCTGAAATTGACTATGGATTAGGTATTACCTATCTAGTAACTAGAGTAAAAGTCAAAGCACACGCATGAGCACTGCACGAGATCAGTATAATAGTTCTGCATTCTTACTATGAAATTACTGCTTACGGCGAGCCGACTACCCTGTTATGACGACAAATCAGCACATAGCTCACTTCAGATCGGCATTACCTACCTCACCTTATTTTTAGAAGCTGATCCCGATTTAAGGCCACTTCAGTTGTCCAAACTATTTTCTCCCAATACAACGAAATGATCCTTATATTATGAAAGTGAGTCGATCAGCATCAATAAAAAAATTTGGCAACTTGTTCGTCCATGCAAATTGTCAAAAAAAATAGCTAACAGAGTCAAAGGGCATGAAACAAAAATCTGGTCACTTTCACTCATTTATAAGGACAACTGACGACCAAAATAATGACGTATGCCAAAATTGTTATCATCAAACAGGAGCTAAAGTTTCCTTAGAAGCTTTCCGGTTGCTCTTATAGATTCGGATTACCCCTTTTGTACATTTAAAAGAATCACTCTGTAAGTCTGCATAAAAGTATGTGTCTGATGAACTGATGATATTTTTGTATATTTTTCATAAAATATTAAGAAGTAAGTAAGTGAACGAAATAGGCCAGGAAAAAGCAAATCTATGTAAACCTATTTATCTATTGAAAAAAAAATTACCAAGTTTCAATTAATTGGATCTGAGTGCTCGTTCGTTCATTTTCATGTGTGATAACAAAATTGTTTGACCAACCGGAAAAGCCATCGCAATCGATTTTACGAAACATGATTTAACACTGTCAAATTAATTTGAAACAAATATGACACACACTTATGCGAAAATTGATGTGTTATTCTTATTTCTCAATTAGGCACTCAGCTCTTGCTATTTAAGCTTTTGCGTTCAATTCAAACAATTTCTCCTTACAACTTAACACCCCGAGTAGTTAAAATTGGAATAAGCGTGTTATAAAAGGCGAGGGAGTACGCCTGGAACAATAATTCACAAAAATTGTGAGCTGTTAATGTGCTCCCGGGCCTGAGGGCGACATAATCATCCGCAAAACTAAATTTAATGCTAATAGCACTTTTTAAAATAAAACCTCGACAGGGTTGGGCGCTTAGTGGCATTATTTAAAGTGATTTTAATTATGTTGAAAGCAGATGACACAGAGTTCCCACCTCTTCATTGTCCGTTGGCGACCGTCGTTTACCGAAATTCACGTCCATTGGGTTCGTATTGGCGCCTTTACTTGTTGTTAATACGTACACTTTACTTGCAAATTATGTCATTGGGTAGGTAGACGTAATGCTGGCCTTTTCTAGGTGTTTTCTCAATAACAACAACAAAAAGAACATCCATTTAGGTATGCAATGGTGTCGCAGTTTTTTTAGGTGACTTTGCTTGATGCGATTTTTATTTCAGTTACCATAATTTTCCCACTGGTGGGACAAACGGCCTCCTCTCCATGAGAGGGAATGGGCTATAATCCCCCACGCGGGCCCAGTGCGGGTTGTTAGATGTCACATGTCTTCGAATTTTTGGTTCCAGGACATGCCGGTTTCCTCACGATGTTTTCCCTCAACGTTTTTGAGAACAGTGGTGATGAAATAAATTACACAAAGTAATGCGCCTGCCTAGGTTCGAACCCACGACTTACTGTTCGTAAGTCGGGTCCGCTACCACTGGCCCACCGCTGCTCTCATTCATTGGTAATGAAAAATTCAAATTCACATGACCTTTCCTGTATTAACAACATTGTCATTTTGTTATCGACGAAATGATAAGTGTATTTGATGAACAAATCAGTGATGAGGAACCGACGCGCGGCGGCGGGCGACCCAGTATCACAAATATCACAAGCGGCGGTGTATGTATCTAATAGTCACGTAACGTTACACCGCGCATTCGCTAGACTAGGACCCCGCCAGTGCGTGCCGCTAAATCCGACGAAGCCAATAAATCACACGAAGGCAAACATTACGAGGGCTTTCTATGTATAGTGTTACGCATACTGCCCCGCGTTTGTGTACCACGAGCCGGTGTTTGTGCTCGGCTAGTCGTTACAAAAGCAGAGTGATTCACAAACATTCATAAAGCACTCGGCTCGGTAAATGCGCATCGATGTCAAATGGAACGATGACACTACCACACCGGCAATTTGCTGCCGCTAAATATTAAACAACTCGTTTTGTTTTAATTGAGCTTTCAATTTGTACACATTTTTATCTCAACTAGCTAGATCGGATTCATATAATTCGTGGTTTTGCTTTGGTCATAGTATGCCACCTGATATAAAGTACAAGCTAAATCAGAATGGTTTAGAAGGTTTTTGATTCTGACGTTTGGTTCCCAAGTAGCGGCACTACACGACCATAGCCATACCCTAGAGTGCCCTAGACACTACGTAGAGTGGTTGTTACCGAAGGGAAGCCGGCAGGTTCCGCCTAAGGGAAGCCGGGTTCTATACTTTTAGCCACTTACGTAGACGTATGTGGTACGTCGCCTTAACCATTTTTCATTATTATTTTTTGCTATACGGCCGTATAGCAAAAAATAATAAATATAGTAGCTTAGTTATATAGTTTTGATAACTTCGCTTCGTAATGACCAGTGACGCAATAGGTACATTTAACCACATGACGTTCATGATTTGTCTGGTCAGTGTTAGTGTAAATTTTATTCTATCAAATCATTTTATTTTTTGGAGATAAAATGAATTGAAAAAAAAAACAAAAAAATAACAAACTTGAGGTCGTGGTTGGCTCAAAACCACCAAGGTGGCAAATTCACTGCGCCAGCAAATAAATGGCTTAAATATAATTAATAATAATTATTGCTTTAATTTTATTGAGCAAATGAAGAAATATTTAAATGAATTTGTTTTAACTGTAGGTACATCACACAATTCGCTTGGAAAGTAAATTATATTTTACATTATTTGGAAATATACACACGAAAAGTCATAAATAGCTGCTGCAAAAACTTATTTTTTTTAAGTTCTGTTTTTATTTAACCATCCTTTACGTCTAAAACCAAAGAAAAAGAAGTTCTCACAATTTTATTTTAAGTAGATTTTTTCAAGACTACATTACGTCATTGTTGATTAATAAAATGTGTTTTTGTAACTATATTTATGTCTTTTACTACTTGAAATATTTAATAGATCATTTCATACATCTTAAACAATATATGAATATTCTAGAGCACCACTGTATAAAGACGTATTCTATGTCATTCGTACGTCAGTGTTAACGTAACAAAATTACACGTCAGAAGTTATGCGTTAGTAGTCTCAGGGGCTCCGTCGTTTGTTTTTTCTCAAAATTTTACGGATTATTCTTAAACTTCAAAAATCCACATCAAATGTGAAGGTTCTTCCTTTTCTAGAATTCTAGACGCTCAAGTTCTCGCTCGGCTTGGTAAGTATGTTTTTGCCTGACAGTAAGATGGTTCATAGCGGGGCGAAGGTGAATAGACCGACACATTTGAATTCAGACTTCATCAACGAAAAGAAACCGGCCTAAAGTAAAGTTCAGGCTGTTTCGATTGTGCGGTCCATGGCCCTTTATGAGGCCCCGGTGTAGGCACGTTCCTTGAGGTGTAAGGCTGTTCCGTGGGTACCGCACGATCTCCGGCGAGGCGGCGAGCCTCCTTGCCGGATTGCCGCCATGGGATCTGGAAGCGATAGTCCTCGCGTACCTGCACGAGTAGCGCGCGGAGGCACTACGCCGGGGGGAAACTCCGCTGCCGCGGCAAATTGTCGCTCAGCGGACAGACCTCCGGCGCGATCTTATGGCGACATGGAGAGAGCGACTATCGCAACCCCGTGCAGGGCACGCCACAATAGTGGCATAGAGGTGGCGGAACGTGAGAGGGAGAGAATCTCACGTGGGAGACGCTCCGGGCGTCGGGGGCCACGTGGTGGCTCTCGGCCACCGTAGGCACGGGCCTGTGGACGGTGAGTAATGGGCTAGCTCGCCGTCCGTCCGTCTCATGACGACAGGTTCACAGGTCGTGTCGACGGCGCGTTCGTGTTCCACGCGCGCCTCAAAGAGATGTCAGCAAACAAGAGGGGCCCGCAAGGGCCGATGCCTGCCAGGGCTGCGGGACTGTTCGAAAGAGATACCGCGGCCCTGGAACACAAAGGGCAAAACAAAAGAAGAAACATGGATAGGTTTTAGTCAGTAAAAGTCTGACACTCCCTTCCGCTCCGCCCAGAGCGGGGGAGTCATTTGATGATTTCCTATTGTTATAAACTGGGCACAAATCAAGGTTAATTGAAAAGCAATAAAAAGCAAACTGCTATTTAGTTAAACTGACTTAAATACAAACACCATTTCAGGTGAAGCCCAACTGTTTTAACCCTACAATATCACTTACTAATTGGATTAAGTAAGATCGATGGGACTAGACCGATTCAAATATTTTCGCCAGACAGGATTCACTGAAACTGGCTGCAGAATGTGCAACAACTGTGTTTTTTTTTTATTCATTTTAGCGTGGTAGGTCCGTGATGGATGATTTTGACCTAGCCCCTATAAATCAAATCTAAACACTACATTTATGTACTTCTCAAGTTTTAAATTAATCGAAAACTGGAATTATATGGCCGAACATAAATTGAACGCATCGGAAACGTTGGCAGCAATAGCGTAGAATAAACCCTGAGTACAGTGAGTACCTATGTTTAATGATGGGATCATCTTAAAGCTTGACGGCACTGATCCGCAAGCGTTGATAAATCACACGAATACAAACACGAGGTGGGATTTCGTTTGTTTTTGGGCCACCGCAGGAAGCAACCCTCGCATTACGTCTAAAATGTGTCTTATATTTGTTAAACAAACGTAGTGGCCAACGTTATCATCTTACTTCTATTGTTCAAAGGATGCGCGTAGTATGGTATGCAAGATGCCAATGTTCGAAAGTGATTTTATTTCGATCTAAAATAATAAATTACTTGTACTCTAGATTAAACACATCCACAAAACGGTCAAACCAAAATCACTTTAATCAGTGTTTTTATTTTTGCTTGTATAATTGTATATCTTTGGTAGACGTACTGAATGCGGTGTTAAAATTTATAAATCTATTTTAATGGGACCTTATAATTATACAATGCTCATGTGCGAGGGGAGCTTATAAATAAATTGAAGAAAATAAAATAAGTTAGCACACATTTCATCAAAACCAATATTCGCCTATAGTGGGATGAATTTAGCTCCTTTTATCATTAACTTCGGCTTGTGGTATCGATACAACTGTCATCGAAGAAACGACATTTATGAGCTGGAATCAGAAGAAACAAGTAATATCATTACGAATAATTCGCTACTATAATAATTATAGTAGCCCATTTTAAATGTTTTTTTTTAATATTATTTTACATTCAAATATTTAAAAATGTTATCAATATGTGTAAAAACAAATAAAGGAATAATAGTAGCCCAATTATCACTCCTACCTATGTTTTTTTTGGTCTGTTGGTGATATCGTAAAAAAAGTTTCTAGCAGTTCAGATTTTTTTATAAATCCCAGAAACTTAAACCTACTGTTTATCCAATAAGTTTAGTAAGTTACCTTCGTTTCAAATATTTTATATTATTGCAATACTAGTATTTTTACAGAATATTTTTCATCGAAATCTCTGTATTTAGTCCATAATAAACGGAGTGCAGTGGCTTAAATCGTTAGTTGCTCATTATTGCCGCGACAATGGGAGGCGGTGCGCAGTTAGGCATTAGAAAGGCCGAGCTTTCGCTAATGACATCCCGGCGCGCCTTATGTATGCCGACACGGCGCTTTACCGAATAACTCTTTGTTCGAGGAACGAGGCGTTTAATTTACCTTTTTAAATGTTCCACGTTCTGTAGATAATTTGATAGAGCTTTTTTGTGACAACGGTTGAATAAGAATATCAAACAATGGATTCGTGGTTCGATAACTGCTCGTGGAGAGACGAATATTATTAAAGTTTGAATTTTTTTCTGCAAACATATTTATGTTTTTTAAGTTGTTACGTCAAACTAATAATTTAATTTAATTTATTTTTTACTTAATTAATAAAACAAAAAGTTTTTTAAATTATTTATCATAAAATTATAATATTTATTTGGGAAGTTTGTATTGAGTTCCACAATTGTTAACGTTGGTAAATTAACGTGAAGATGCTTCACAGATAGCGCCAGAACAAAATGAATTTACTACATCTGAGTACATAAGTAGGTTCTTATAGCCATGTAGGTACAATGTACTCTACAGCATAACATCATTTGCCTGGCCTTACCAAACTATTTATGTTGGGATCGGCATCGAGTCAAACTGGATACCAGTGTTTAGTTTTTAGTAAACTGTACGACATTATTATTTAAAATAATGTAGGTACCCACTGGTTTTCAGTATATTTCTATCCAACGTATTTTAGAGCCTAACCCGTCGTAGGCACTGTAAGTACACCTTAGCAACGGTTACAAGGAATGGATGCGAAATATGGTGATTATTATTACCAAGCGTTGGCAAAAGATTGGAATTTGCAGCAAATAGGTACACATATTTTCGTATTATGATTATTTAGTCTATCTCGCTGCTGAGTTTCCCTACAAACTCAAAAACAATAACTTAAATTAAATTCACTCTATGTGGCGTAAAAAACGCTTAAATTTCATTCCAAAATAACACGTTAATAAGGAAACATAAAAAATATTTTTTATTTAACGCGAATTGTACCTAGCTAACATCTACTTAGTATTTTATCAAAGGGTCAAGCTGCTTTTTCTTGCACAGTTCCTTAGGCAATGGTCAGTCCATTGTCTAAATGTGCATAGAATAATAGACCTAAATTGGTGCATCTAGAATTCATAAGAGTAACAAATAAAAATCAAAATAGGGAGATTGAGGAACTCTGAAATCATGAGCTGTAAAACCGAAGGTCTAATGTTTAACAGTGCGTCCAATACTGGAAGCTACGAGAGCGGCGAAACGCGGCCGCATAGCGCCATCTATCATTGTTCCCGTGCACTACAAGTTCCATGCGTTTATCTGTACCGGTGGGATGTGTTAAATGCAACGACCGACAAACCCGACTCGCGTCAATATTGACACAAAATCCCATAATTTCGACCGCCATGCACACAATAGATTTATAAGATAAACACAGAGTAAAATGTCAGTAAATAGGATTGACAACATTTTAATATATGGTCTTGTATTTGCTTTGGGTTGGTTCGGCTCTCTGTTATGCCTACATGCGTTAATGCTGTACCGTGAAATCATTGTTTTTTGTAGACGCTTTGGAGATTAAATATGAATAAAAGGACAAAGCGCCGTGAACATATTGTATTTTTTTGTTCAGTAGAGTTGACTTAGTAAGCCTGTGGGATTTTGGCATTGCGACAAGCCAGGACGGTTAAGTACTTTTAATGTCGGCACGGGAATTTAAATAAAGGTTTCTTTAACCTATGCGCTAAATATTGTCAGTCAAATTTCATAGCGGTTTAAGTTATGGCGAACTGCATAAATCAGTCAACCCTTTTTGGAATGACTAACATTTATTTAGTTTAATGTTGTATTATGTTTATTCTAGTCATCTAGACAGAACTATGGTTTCACGTAAAAACTGTTTATTAATTAAGAATAGCGTTTTAATTGACTGAAACCAGTAAAAAGCAGTTTTGGCCGGTTAATTTTTACTGTCACATTTTCGTAAGTTTTTTCATGTATGTATATGAGTCGTATAACATTCACGAATTTGTTGTTGAATGTTATACGACTTCTAACTTAGTTAATTAGTTGGAGTAAGTGCTATTTTGCTGTGCCTAATATTCTCATTAAGTTTTAAGTTAGTTACCACCTAAGTAGGTATACACTCACTCCTTGTGGAATGCAAAATTTGAGAAAAATGAAAATGAAAATGAGAGTGAGAGTTTTTACGTATGTATAGAGATGGGCGGGCTATAACTTTGACCAAGCCGATTGTTGGTTTCAGAGGAACTCAGGGGGCATCGGCAATGCCCGTGGTGTTTCATGTACAGCTGAATCGCTTGCATTGAGTTCATAATACAATAGTAAAACACACTCGCTTGCAACCGCCGCGCGCCGCAGCCGCCGTGCTGAGCCGTGCGCTCGTAGACATTTTTTTTTTAGCTATTTTGGGGTCGGCTTCCAGTCTAGCCGGAATACAGCTAAATAACAGTATTTTACACGGAGCGACTGCTTATGTAACCTCCACACCTCATAATAATCAAAATAAAATACTCCTAGGTGTGAAGAATCACTGAAAATAGTGGAAATTTCATTTATAATAGATTATTTATTGCACACTTAGCACAATTTCAATATCTTGAGAAACTCTATAAGCTTGGTGGTTCTCGACCTGTAAATATCCGCGAAATTCAATTAAAGTCCTTTAAAAGCGTTGTTCCTTGATAATAAAATAAATAGGACTAAGTATCATCATCTGGCGAGTCTTTTCCCAAAAAGGTCGGCTTCCAGTCTAACCAGATGCAGCTGAATACCAGTATTTTACATCGGACCTCCACAACCCAGTTATTACTGGGTAATATGATACTCTTTGGTAAGACTGGTTGTCAGACTTTCGGGTCCCTGACTACTAGATATACTACTAATACTGCTGACTTGGTAGGATGATGATCGGAAATACATTAGTTGCACTTATCTTCGGCAGTACCTACAAGTCCTCCGACTCATCACCAATGAAGGTAGTTCGTTACTAACATTAATCGTATTTTTTCGAAATTTATTGTCAGTTTCAGCAATAAATTAAAGATTTTGTAACTCAACATAGCATTATTTATGTCAGTTGAAATTTGTTGTGTTTAGGCTGAATAACTTTTTGTTTAAAATGTTTTTTCAGTCATATTCAAAATCATGTCTTAGATTAATGAGAGACTAACGGAATGTATAAGTTCAACAAAAATTTGCTTCGTTGACACTACTCAAATATTACCTACAAAATATTTATAATTAACGTTGAATCGGCAATTATTCGGGAATATGGAAAGCTAGCTACACGTCTTTAACACATCCGGCAGGATTTAAAGTATTAATATCCCATAGAAGATTACCTGCTTTTAACCCAGTTTGTCAATAGTAATCTGTAAACAAAAACTGTTAAAATCTGTTCTCTGACGTTAACCGAGTTTGTTCAGGTGTACCCGTTTGACAATAACCAGTTTGCTTATTATAAGCCTCTTGAATGTCATCTTTACTAGCTTCGTTTTTGTGAAGCAATGACAGTTTTGAAATAGATGCCAAAATGGATTGGTGCGCACCTACCCGACCGTAAAAGGTGTAATTACTTGGATAAATAATACCATATAATAAAAGTATTATATTCAAAAGTTCATGAATAGTGTAAAAACCAGTGGAGAAATTTATAAAACCTGTTATAAATAAAATATTTCAACTAGGTATTATTGTTAAAAGAATATGTAAGGATAATTATTGGGGTATTCTAACGTATTTCTTAGTAAGTATAAACGCTTGCACAAAGCAGCAATGGCGCGGCTGCTTGCAAGCTCTCACCACAGGAGCAGCCATCAAACGCATATTCTGTCGCTGATTAATGACGCCAATGAAAGAGATAAAAGAACCAGAAACAATAATTCATGTCACTATGTTTGTACACGTTCGACGTACAACAATGCACCACGTCGGCAAAGGGGTGATATTTAACTCAAAATCAATGCCAACTCCATTGTATGCACACCACGTCTACCAGGAGGGGGAACTTTATGTCTTTTGCTTATACTAATAACACCACCCCTTAAAGGGTGGCTCGCTGGTTCCTTTCGAATAGGGAGCATCCAAACTTTGTATGTTAATATAAACACTCGTGTAGGCTTCCTTGCGAACATCACAGAATTCAATGTACTAAAAGCGTTATTATTACATAAGCAACCCTACCCTACGGGAGAGAATTATTCCTTAAGGGTGCTTCATGAACGGGTTTATAACGAAGTTCAAAATTTCTTTGTAGTAATTATATTAAAAGCCGGTCAAGTAGCTGTACGAGATGAGATTGCATGGAGTTCATATTTTATCCTTTGTAGGTCAAATAAGTTACCTTATAAAAAGAATAAGAAGTAGAAGAACAGTCAGACGCAAAGACGCCTCCGACGACGTCTGGTAAGAAAGCTAAGTGTTTTTATTAATATTTCTTGAATACTTTTTCGATAGCGAAGTAGCTCACCAGTTATTTTACCTGGGCTGAAACGGCATTATGCTTCTAGCCGTTTCCACACGAGTTTAGGATAATTGACGCCACCAATGAATGGCAAGAAACAGGGCATATACTAATTTTGCATGCATTTCTTCAGGGCTGGCTGCTCTCTTCTAACATAATCCTACGTACCACGATAATTTAAAATGTACGACATTATGCAATAAATTGAGGAATGAGTGAATTCTTTTGTCGATGCCACTTGTGTAAGTAACACTTAGTAGACCAAACGTCTAATTTTCAGAGACTGCAGATCTTCCTGAAGAAAGAAGAACGTGTATGAATACTAAACTTCTCTATATCCGAGCATAATAATAATGAATGAATCAAACATTACAACTGATGAGCAAGTATGGCGATAATGTTTAGAGGAAATGACGAATGAGACAATGCTTACGCCCAGTGCCATACGCGGGCGCGGGGCGTGAGGACCTATGTTGCACTCACGGACACACAACACTCTCCAAAGACACTATTGCACATAATTTTGTTTTCTACTTAGCTTTGTTCTCTCATTCTCACTACTTGGAGCTTTTCAAATATTTTAGTACGTAAGTGCAATTTAATATTGTAATTTTAAGGGCCTGGAGATCTGTCATACAGGTCTCGAACCCAGTATAGACTCCAGCTCTCACATAGGTTTGAATCTGCCTGTCAACTATAAACTATGTTACAAAATTGTACCTTTTTGAGAGAAATAAATTACTATTGTATTGTATTGTAATTTGTAATGATGAACAGAGCTACGAAGTTGACAGACCAGTGAATAGACTAGACGGATTTGAATACGCAGCGGGTCATGCAATTTCAATCATTTTTCCCAGCTTTGTTTTAGACACATGATGATCGCCATGTTGAAAATAGTAAGTTTGGTGGTTGTTGATCAAAATTGTGAAAACGAAATAAAATAAAAAACACTTAAAAAGTGAAAAAAAACGTTCGGACCAGTAATCTCTTCTCTTCTCTCTCTTCTCAGAGAAATCGGTGTCATCATCTGCCTAGCCTTTTCCCAACTATTTTTGGGTCGGCTTCCAGTCTAACCGGATGCAGCTGAATACTAGTATTTTACATGGAGCAACTGCCTATTTGACCTCCACAACCCAGTTAGTGCTAGGTAATACGATGCTCCTTGGTAAGACTGGTTGTCAGACTTCGGTTTACTGACTACCTGTAACGACTGTCAGAGATCTACAAATGACAGCTGGGACCAACGGCTTAACGTGCTTTCCGAGGCACGGAGGAAACTCGGTATGTAATGGGTGGTCACTCATCCACGGGCCAACCTAGGTAAGCACGGCTTAACCTATAGATTGACCCGAGCTGCTGTTCTTATTTAGCCACGAGCTCCTCCGAGAAATCGGTGAACATACAAGAAAAAAAAAAGACACGCTGCTGGAATACATACCTAACCTCCTCCTTTTTAAAGTCGGTTAAAAATCAGAGATACTTGTCATTTTAATAGATGAGGTAAATGAGATGGCCCAGTTCGTTTTGTAGGCCCGGGTCTGTAGATGTGAGTTGCAATCAATCAATTCCTCTTTAGACCTCTTCTTTTGCACCGTAGACCTCTACAGGAACCGCGGACCTCTTGAGCGGTCACTCAAGTGGCCGGATTCGTACCCGGTTGGTGACCATACTGTATATCTCTGCTAAACTTTCGGGGATCGCAGGCGTGATGTTATGTTATGTATGTTATGTGTCCCATAATATAAGTATCCACTAATAAATTGAGTTTAGGAGCAATCTTGTTACAAAGCCTTCAAACTAATGGACGTCTGGCTGGGGTGAAGTTGGATTTCAAATCACATAACAATTCACATACTTACCTAATCACAATACGCAGCTAGACGCTTTTTACTGAATTTTAATGCATTAATAACTCAAAATTAAAGTGTAGATACTTAATTCATAGAACACTAGCGACCAACCCCTGATTCGCTCGCTTTATTTCCGTCTGACCCCACCGTTCTGTCCCGACTGGTGGTAGTTGCAACTATTTGTCGCATCTACCACCATTGCACTGTTGGTGGTTGCGTCTGTTCAGTCGCATCTGCTCCTACCTCGGTCCCCACTGGTGGCAGATGACACTTAAATTAGTGGAATCCTCCACCAGTGGTGCCAGACTCGACGATCAAGTAGCCGTCAGCTTTAACGACTTCACAAAACACCGATAAGTATGTCTGCAAATGATAGTGAAAAGTGAAGAAGACTAACCCAGACACAAAGAGCTACTTTATTTTATAATTTACAAATAGATCATTATTACATTAACGTTAACTTTACATCCCTTTGTGCGTTTTGGTCGGACAGTAGACGTACGACGAAGTTATAGTTCGTAGTCCTACACTAACTAGCCTGCAACTAACATCTGAATAAAGTGGTAAAGAAAAAAGTGTTCGTTGCAAAGTGCAAAGTAACTACGACTGCACCAAGAAAGTTGACATCAATGCTAAACAGTGAATGAAAACTCGTAACTGACGCAGAAGTTAGGCGAACGTATATACGAAAATTCCTTGCTACAGCGCAAAACGGAAACTGGGTTTGTCTACATCGAATACAAAAATCTTTCTCGTTTCATGTAAATACAGAGCGGAACAAACTCCGAACGACGCCGAATTCGTAGTTGGGCTCGTAGAGAGCGTAGTGAGCAAGATTCACCGTTCACTTACACGTGTCGGGGCGCGGGGTGGGGGGGAAGGGCGCGTCGCGACGCTGGGCGGACACGTGTCGCATGTAGCCTCCTCTCTCCACACTCTTATCATAAGGATGTGCTAGCTGAGCCGTCAGTGTCGCTTCTTCACTACCCACCCGCGCTTACCCACTTAAATTTGTATGCACATTATACATGAGGCGACGTGTCGACCGATGATCTTTATATTGCTGCCACTCCAAACCGAGACACTGTAAACACCGCTAAGCCATAGACCCGATTTGTATGTGAGCCCTGCGGCTGCGAGTTCCTACATTATAATATTAAAGATTCACACCTAGTTTGATAACATACATAAATATGAAGCGGGAATTTTTTCACAAAAACCAAATAACGTCATCGTGAATTTAGTGATTCATTTAGGTGTGTATACTTGGTAAACTCACAAACTTATTTCAAACCTTGTTTAATTCACATGCAGATGTCAAATGTTCAGTAAATAATTGAAGTCAAATAAAATATGATTTTAATTGGCGATTAAGGTTCCACTGCTGGGAAAGACCTTCCCCCATATTTTACAGGTCCATCGCAGTATGCATCCAGGCCATCGCCATTCTTTCTGGACCGGCGCCGGCGGCGACGTCTATCCTCAAGCACCCATTGCGTGCAGCAAACTTGTGTCCAGAGCTTAATGTGGTTAATATTGAATTATCATGTTTGGTATTAACATCACAGTAGTACCTTCTAGACTACGATCAATACGATGATACATACGAGCACATAATGTATTTAGTTATCGATACTTATAATATCACTTGCGGGATGTCATCCCGCGATCATCGAGCGTCGAAATTTCGGGAGCTTACAGCTGTAGTTGAAAATCACGGAAGATATCCTGTAAGTGACATTTTAAGTTTATTCATAAACCGTAAAAGCTTAAAATATGTAGTATAGGTACTTATGTTTTATTTTACCTAAACACATTAAACAGAAAATAAGTAAATTATAGTTCTAATCTAAGCAGTTAATTGGTTTAACTACAAAAGTCAGACTGAAATACCAACAAACAGCTATGTATCTACACGTAACTATATTTAGTAGGGATATCTAAGCCCTCTCGGAGCGTTTAGCATTACCAATTCGCGGCTCATTGAATCCAAATTGAGCTCGGCTTTGTGAAAACCCGTTTCTCCCTTTTTCATTTTTACGAGTGTTGCTTTGGCGCCAGGCTACTAATGAACTTCGTGTACCCTCCCATTTCATTAAAAATGTAAACTTAAATGGTTATAGCTGCAATCTCTTCAACCTACTTAATATTTCTAGGTTTTTAATGCTAATCAATTAAAATATTAAACAACACAACGGTTTGACAGTTTTATTAAAACCTGGATCGAGTTTTCCTTTTTATAGGCAAGATAAGAATACAAAATATTGAATAGATAGGTACCCACTTAGCCATCATAAAATTGTCAATATAAATGATTTAGTTTTAAAAAAAGAACTTTACCGGAAGACCCAATCATACATGATAATCACAAATTCACAATACAGTTTTCTATAGAGCGAATGAGGCCAAGAACACTTCAGTGAATTTGAAAAGATATTGAACCAAAATAGATTCATCTGTCCTCGGAGAGTACAATAGTTCTCTTTGTATTGTTAACCTATTAGAGAATCATATTTCGAACTAGGATTCCTAGTGGTTGCTCTGAAGCTATGACAAACTAGACTGAAAAACTAGTGACACAGAAGCTGAGAACACATTGAAATGGGAAAATGACATGGCACTGGTAGGTACTAGGGCGAAATACAAACTGAATTAAATACCCTGAAATATACATTGCCGTAACTAACATAATGCGTTAAACCTTCGGATGAATAAGTTACTAAGAGTGTACTGTTATCCTAACTCACCATTATGTTGCTAACCCACGTATAAATCCATCAACCAAAATTCACACATACCAATCAAATATTTTTCATAAATCAAAGGTTTTTTGAGAATTTCTTACAGCTGAATAAGCTACTTATAAAGTGGTTACATCAAACCACTTGGCGAAGGTTGTGATCACAATGTTGATCCTTACAATAATGTATATTGTTATAATAACGGTCTCAATTTTATTACATATACTATATAATTAATATAATTATATATAATTTATTTTGATTAGATGAGTACCAATGATTCACAGGGACCAAATACTTTATGCAGGAAAGAGCTTATGTTTTGTTTGCTAGTTATTAGTGACCCATTTGTAGTTCTTTCAATTGCAACCTCTAATGAAATGATCTATAGGCCAGAAATGCTTGAAGAAATATAGGTAGAGCCTACCTACAAATATGAGAATAGGCCATAATTAGAGTATTCGACATACTTGCATAGGTATTTATTATTATAATTATATTATATTGTACGTATTTTTATTGTATTTAATTTATAAATTCGTTATTTGCTTTATGTTTTTATGTATTCTATTTTTCTTCTTCTTTTACACACACCCGACTGCCAAGGAAGGGTTATGTTTTTTGTAGTCGGGTTTTTTGATACTTTTAATTAAATGTTAGGGACTTTTTGTCTACTCTCCTTTCGCAAGTATGCTGGGAGAGATGTCTTTGGAAATAAATATCACCTTTGTTCTTCTTTTTAAACCGACTTCTAAAAAAGGAAGAGGTTATGTATTCGACCGGTATCTTTTTTTTCTTGTATGTAGGTACATCGATTTCTCTGTGATTACCTACTGGTCCAATTTACGTGATACTTTTTATTAGGTAGAGGACCACGCGTGGTGATCCCATTCTTTGCTTTGGCAGTTTATGCATAATCGTGTATCTTATTATTATACGTATTTTTTCTTCTTCATCTATGTTGATGATCTCTTAATATCTTCTAATTACAATGTGAATACATGACAAGAATTTGTGTGGAGTGCTACTACTAAAAAGGAGAAAATAAAAACTTTTTTGCAGTCAATGACTTGTTTGTTCATTGCCTTCTTTGCCACTGACTTCACTGAAAGTTATTTTCCACTTTTTTGTTTTTTTTTTTGCAAAAAAAAAAGTATTGTCTTTACCCATTTAGTGTGTACATAAACTGTTAAACAAACAAATAAAAAACGATAATTTAAATAACATAATAAAAAATCCATTTATTTAAAATGGTAATCTGACTGACTGACTGTGTGATTAGATTAACACACCGCGCTGGTCCTAGAGACATGATACTTGGAGGGTGTGTTCTTTGTGAAGAGTAATGTATCCACTAAGAAAGGATTTTTGGGTATTCCACCCCTAAAGGGTTAAAATAGGGGATAGAAGTTTATATGAAAGTCCGTCAGTTTTGGGATCTTCAAATTTTGTGTGTTTAGGCAGACGATTGAAAATTAATTTATACGCGTCTCAGCGTTTTTGTTAAAAAGGGGGATGATGGTATGTAACTATGTTTGTTACCGTAACCTGGATTAACCTATAGGTTACTTTTTAATCCCGGTAGTACCCTGCGGTCGGATATTTTTCGATATACACGCGTTCGAAGCCGCGGGCAAAAGCTAGTATTGTATAAATATTAAAGAAAACAATTAATGTCAAAACAACAGCAAAAAGTGTAGCAAGCCAAATTCTAATTAAGGTGCTAGTTATAAATTGGTAGTACCTCACCACTTAATTGTAACTTTGATATCTCTGCAAAAAAGAACGGCTAATTACATCTAAGTGACAATTAAACGTGATGTTAAATTGTATTAAGCATTGTAGTGCAGCGTGGAGCGTGCGTACAATTGTCAGGACAGCGCATGACGAATGGCCCGTCGTTGGCGGCGACACATTTCCATTGTAAGGGGAACTTTTAATATTTTGTAGTCTGTTTCTAATTGCCTCACCAATACATTAAAAAAACTCAAGCCTTTAATTTTAATAGAAAATTGCGAGGGTGGAAATAAATGGTTCTTTTTAACATCCTCTGATTCTCATTAAGGTAAAAGTACGTATTCCCGTTAGTGTACCAGTACAGTACCCGTTAACAAGTCAGTTTTTTTATTATTGCACTTTTCTACCAATAATAAATTAAAGTTTGTGAAGGGCAATACCTTCTCGGTAATATTTTGTACAATTGTAATGGCATCATTGTCCAAAAAGTTCAATGGCGTCAAAACCATGCGATAACAAAAGTTTGCTGTAGCTGAATATTATGAAAGTTCAAAGTTCTGTCAGTGAACTACGAAACCACCACGTCGCATTGATGAGCTAGCCATACTGCGACGGATAACATTAAAGTAAGAGTGTTAATTTTCTAAGATATTTAAGTATATTATTTTGCGATATAACTTATAAATCCAGGTGAATTTAATTGGGAAATAAATATTTTTGCCGTTCACATCTATTGGTACTAACAAACCCCTACTTGACCTAGTACCCGTTAAAATCGTATTTTTTTTACCGGATATTGGTACACGATCAACCCGGTAATACACGTTGTACCGAAACCCGTTATTGTGTACTTATTGCCTTGAAATAGGTCTCATTTTCCTTTAAAACTGTAGAATACATTTTTGCCTGATATTGGGACTTCAAATAACAGTTGTATTTAAACCCGACAGCGTCCTTATTGCCTCGTGTTAAGTCCTCTTTTCTTTCAAATCAATAGAATGTAGTTTCTATGCTCCTTGTTTGTGTTGTAATCACTTGGATTCGATTTCCTCTTTAGTTTTTTTTTTATGATTTTCAAATTTTTGCACGTTTCGCGTTACTGCTCTGCTGTTCTGAAACCAGGTTTTTCGATGCGCATCGTGTGGCGCGCTGCTTTTTTAGTATGGATATTGATAACCACGCAGTAATTTGAAGCAAACTTCAGACCGGTAAACTTACATGACTCGATCTGTGGATACCCGACTAATTTTTTCGTTGTTCTTTTTTTTGGGATGGGAAATCATCAAATGACTCCTCCCGCTCTGGGCGGAGCGGAAGCGAGTGTCAAACTTTTACTGACTAAAACCCATCCATGTTCCTTCTTTTGCCCTTTGTGTTCCAGGGTCGCGGTATCTCTTTCGAACAGTCCCGCAGCCCTGGCAGGCATTGGTCCTTGCGGGCCCCTCCTGTTTGCTAACATCTCTTTGAGGCGCGCGTGGAACACGAACGCGCCGACGACACGGCCTGTCGTCATAAGGCGGACGGACGGCGAGCTAGCCCATTACTCACCGCCCACAGGCCCGCCCCTACGGTGGTCCAATACCACCACGTGGCCCCCGACGCCCGAGGCGTCTCCCGCGGCGACTGGAACGTGAGGTTATCTACCTCTCACGTTCTGCTACCTCCTTCGTTAGCATGACTGCTTAGCAGAAGGAGGTGACGGCTTCCCATTCCCTCTCGCCCGGGACCATGGCTTGAACCAGGGCCGGACGCGAGCCGCCAATCGCCGCTACGAGGACACGGCGGTGCTCCGCCCAAGCGGAGCAGACTTTCACGGTGTGCTCCACCGTGTTCTCCGGGCGATCCTCGCAGTGATAACACCCGGGCGTTTCCTCCCGCCCGATTCGGTGCCGGTACCTCCCGAAACAACCGTGTCCGGTGAAGACCTGCGTCAGGTGGAATATGAGGGCGTCGTGGCGCCTCTCTAGCCACTTCTCAAAGAGGGAACTTACCGCCATTATTGTGGCGTGCCCTGCACAGGGTTGCGTTGCGACAGTCGCTCTCTCCATGTCGCTATGAGATAGCGCCGGAGGTCTGTCCGCTGAGCGACAATTTGCCGCGGCAGCTGAGTTTCCCCGCGACGTAGTGCCTCCGCGCGCCCCTCGTGCAGGCGCGCGAGGACTATCGCCTCCAGATCCCATGGTGGCAATCTGGCAAGGAGGCTCGCCGCCTCGTTGGAGATCGTACAGCCTTACGGCTACCACCTTTTGGGGCGTGTTCAGGTAGTGGGCGGCTCGCCGCCTCAAGGATCGCGCCCGCACCGGGGCCCCGTAAAGGGCCATGGACCGCACGACACCCGCGTAGAGCCTCCGGCAGGAGGCGTTTGGACCCCTCAGGTTGGGCAAGAGCCGCTTGAAGGCAACCCCGGCCCGTTCCACTTTGGGAGCCAAACGTCGGACATACTCCACGAAGTTCCACCGACTGTCGAGGACGAGTCCAAGATACTTCAACGTCGACTCGACGCCAATGGGAACCCCTCCAAGGTCCATGTAAGCACATGGCCTCGGACTTGTGCTATGCCACCTCGAGACCCAATTGCCGGATCCTATTTATGACTATCGCAACCCCGCATGTCATAATTTCGGCCGCCACCTCGTGCAACCTCCCTTGTGCCAGCACCAGCGTTTCGTCAGGACCTCCCTAATGCAGCTCCAGGGCATGGTGTTGAAGGCTTTGGCAATGTCAAGAGACACCGCCAAGACGACCCCACCCCGGGACACCGCATCCCCCGTCGGCGTCGTGAGGGCTCTCACGCGCATGATGGCGTCCACCGTCGAGCGCCCCTTGCGGAAACCAAACTGGTGGTCCGCAAGATCCAGCCCCATCCCCGCAAGGTGCCCGGCGAGGCGGTTTGCAATAACTATTTCAAAGAGCTTGCTCACCTCGTCGAGGAACTCAATGGGCCAGTATGCGGACGGAGAGTCCGCAGGGCGCCCCGGCTTCCGAATGAGGACCAGCTTCCCCGTCTTCCAACGAAGCGAGAACTGGCCTCTCTCCAAGCATGCGCTTAGGAGAACTAAAAATGTCTCTTCTTTGGATAAGCCGTTTTTTATTTATTTTACACAGTTCACAGAAATGCAAAAATAGCATTTCTGTGAACTTTAACGTAAAGCAATAGAGTTCAAATTCGCGGTGAAAATTACCGGATTCAGGGACAATTTAACGTTTACTAGTACAAATCTACCGGGTACTGGTACAATTAGCCCTTTGTTTATTTTTTTTGTATTATTGTTAAAGAAAATATAGACTAATAAAAAAAAAGAATAATACACTAAAACTAGTTTAAATAATCTCTCTAGTTATGTAATTATTTTTTTTGTAAGTCTTCTAGTTTTATCATAGCAGACCTGCAAAGTCAGTGAAGTTCAAAACTTCACGGTTACTGGGCCCTTTACCTTAGTGCTCAAACAACAGAAAACGTAAGAGAAATCACCCTGACGTCGAGTGTAGGTAGATAACTTAAATGTCAGGAAATAATAATTCTTATGCCAATGCATACAAGCAGTATGTGGTGTTCTTTAACCTCTTTCTCTATTTTTCTTTCTACTCTTTGGTCTCTTTGTATCGTTTGTAGGTAAGTAAGTATTTAACATAACATAACATCACACCTAGTATTCCCAAAGGGTTAGGCAGAGGAACACTTAATAGTACATCCACATTTCGCCAGTTATGTTTAAGTCCCATGTAATAGGTGGTGAGCCTATTGCCAACAACCGCGCATAAATCCATACTCCGTGGCTGCTACTGAGAAATTCGTGATGGAAAACGCCGATAACAATTTGCCCGACTCGGGAATCGAACCCAGAACGTCATGCTCAGCAGTCGCAATTGCAACACTACATCAGCGAGGCAGTGTTATTTATTGTAGAAAATATGGAATAGCTGCTGCCCGACCCTTTCTTTTTGGGATGGGATATCATCAAATGACTCCTCCCGCTCTGGGCGGAGCGGAACGGAGTGTCAGACTTTTACTGACTAAAACCCATCCATGTTCCTTCTTTTGCCCTTTGTGTTCCAGAGCCGCGGTATCTCTTTCGAACAGTCCCGCAGCCCTGGCAGGCATCGGCCCTTGCGGGCCTCTCCTGTTTGCTGACGTCTCTTTGAGGCGCGCGTGGAACACTAACGCGCCATCGACACGGCCTGTCGTCATAAGACGGACGGACAGCGAGCTAACCCTTTACTCACCGTCCACAGGCCCGCGGTGCTGCCCGACCCTAGATCGATGAAGACGATGATTGACAAATATTTATTACCTTGGTACTTCATGAAACCGGACCCATGGAATGTTCTCATATAGCTAGGTATTATGTTCAGGCCTTCCCTAAGAGAAATTGGTTGGTTATTTAGGTACCACGGTACTTTAAAGCCCCTAACGGCTGTCCCCGATGAAGATTTTTCTACCATCAACATAAACCGGCTTCATCGGTGGCAAAAGTTACAAGCCTTTCAACAACATTTTTTGGTCCAGATGGAAAACCGAGTACCTACTTATATTCCTTAACCCAACGCGCCAAATGGACCAAGGATTCAAAACCGCTACCAATAGGTTCGATGGTGATAATCAAGAACGACCGAATCCGCCATCGTGAACCGCCATTGTTCTATCACTTCGTGTCCTACCTCCGACCAACGCACGTCTCGAGTGAACTTTGATTAAGCCATTATAGATTCATCGTCATCCAACACCATCGTCATCATCATCATCATCAGGAACGGCAGCTGTGAGGTCAACGAGTGCAGGTCACAGTCTAAGGTACGTACGCTGCATATAATCTTTACTGCTGTCTGCACAGAACTATTGTGAGCCTCATCTTAACGTATTCGTAAGACCGCCTAAACGGTCTTCCCAGAGTAACAGGAAGCCATCAAATCCATTTCGGCTGATGCGCATGCTACATTATTAATGATGGAGTTATAAGTGTTGTGGAGTGATGTGACTACGGCATCATGGCTTAACAATATGGGTAGGTATAGAACCACTCTCCTTATGATACCACTTTAGTAACTACAAAGTGTCAGTAGGTTCAATAAATACTGTAAGACAAAAATTGTTTACACGAGTCATCGATCAAATAAAAATAAGTAATAAGTCATGCTGAAAGTAACATTTAAATTAGATTAGATGCCATTTGAGGCATACCTAAACAAAAAAAAACGTTTGTAAAGTCAATTAACAAGACCACAGAGAGCTCTAGGGGCTGATAGGAAATGATAATGCACAGCAGTGCTCGCACACTCTCGACACACTGACTGTGTACATTCGCCTTTAATGTCGTATGATTAAACATGAACCGAGGACTTTATCAAATTTTGGCACGCGTTTGCTCGCCGGGGATGGGGCGATAGGTGTTTGCAGACCGCGCATGCATCGGCTGCTCTCAGATAGAGCCGTCAATACGTCGAGTTTGCGACAACTCTGAGTGATTGCTCGATAAACATGCAATGTACAAATTTATTTTCAGTCAACTGATATTGGTGCCTCGAAAAAAATATACGATCCTTTTATGAAAGGGACACTCGCATGATTTTATATTATTAGTTACCTATAGCTACAAAAAAAAAGTGTAAATGGAACCTTCACGAAACCGTCAATCAACATTCTGCATCAAACTAAGTAACTCTACGCAAAAATGATTTTTGGGGAACAACTTTTTTTTGGGGTGAAAACGGTAGAACGCAATGTAACGCACTCAAAACATTGTGCTGATGGATGCATTGAATAGTACGGGGATCGTGGAGGTATTTAAAGTAAAGTAATAACATTAAATACTTGCATTTAGGAAAAAATTGTGAAAAATTAATTCATGGTCCACTACTTTATCTGTTTGGAGATAGCGAGAAATAAAAATAACTTCTTAGATACATCCCACAAAAATGTAAAGAAAGATTTCCTGACCCAAGCTTAGATTACTCAGTGTAGGCTTCAATGGCACGCTCTACCACTTTGGATGCTGGGAAGCGTGAATCGAGCAGGATATTGATGCAGGATGTACACTGAGATCTGCGAAATACCCTTGTTCTACTTACTGCGGATATGACATTTAAACGTATAACCGTGACATCTATATCTATCTTTAATATATATAAATCTCGTGTCACAATGTTTGTCCTCAATGGACTCCTAAACCACTTAACCGATTATAATAAAATTCGCACACCATGTGTAGTTCGATCCAACTTGAGAGATAGGATAGTTTAAATCTCAAATTTTAGTCGCAATTTTAATTTATTGCTAATTATTTGTCTGTTATTATTTGACAGTCACAATTATCTGTTAACTCCAAATGATTCTAACAGATGTGACCTTTCGACTGGGTTGAGTAAGTAATCAATAGTTCTCACACATCACGCCATGTAATCCCCAAATGTTTAGGCAGAAGTGTACCTAATCGTACACCCACATTTCGCCAGTTATGTTGAACTCCCATGTGATAGGGGCCGAGCCTATTTCCACCAACTGGGTACAAATCCAGATTCCGTGGCTGCTAATGAGAAATTCCTGATGGAATAACCCAATAACACTATTATTTATAGTATTTTTTTCAATTGCATACATTGTTTAATGTTAAGTGGAAGAGCGGAGTCACACAAGCATCGCCTTGCTCAAAAGGTGATCTCTAAATCATGTGCGTCATAGCTTTATGTAATTAAAATAAACATTTTTTTTAACCTAGCCCGACCCGTGCATCGATCCCAGGACATGCTTAGTATTCGCACGTACGACCACTCGACTAACGAGGCAGTCTCTCACAAATATACCTTCCAAAATTTCCACGCTAACGAAGTCGCGGGCAACAGCTAGTCATCAACAATATTTTAATAAACACTCAGCGAGTGGTAACCGATTTATTAACACGCTTTTATCAGCTTCGCCTGTAACGGGTGTAACTATGTAAAAAAAAACTTGGAACTTAAAGAAGATCAGCTGAATGGGGCTCTCATAATTTCAGAAGCGTTGATCAATGAAAAGGGCTTTCTTTCCATGTCATGCTTTTCTTTTTACTAAACTGCACTAAGTAAAAAATAAGAAACAAATATTTGACTAATCTGAACATCTAAATGCAATCATTTGCAATATCGAAACGTAGAAACAGTAACGGAAGCAATGGAGTTGCCATACTTATGCCATAGAATATGGAATTTCTATTTCTATAATAATACTAATTAGCAGCATTTTGCTGGTAGTAATAGTGAGTATCATGAGACGTTTGCTACCTAGTATTACAAGACAAGCCGTTTACATTGCTGTAATAGCTTATCTGTTTTGTCCTATCAAATCTAAGCCATTTTGGATGAGACTCCTATTTTTGGAAACACAAATAAGTGTTTTGCTTTTAAGCCAGCCTCTTATTCGATTGGAGTTAGAGTTTTATGTTACTAAATAATCATGCTATTAAATAAATTAGTGACTGCTGTTATTTAAAACGTGAAGTACATTCAAAGCTATGTCGTCTATCAAAACAGAAGATGTCTTATTAGGAAATATGCAAGATACAAAAAAAAAATCTTAAAAATGACTTGTGTTGGCCCATAATTACTTTTTAGTAAAATCACAAATCTTTTGAATAAATAACGATAATGGCGATACTATAAGGGTTCCTTGTTGACTACTGAGCCCCTCAAAGTGATTTACATGTGTTGGGAGTCTGTTACCTTAGACTTCTTTATAAAAAGCTATTAGGAAGGAATGTAGGTTCGCAGTACGCATAAATTCTTCCAGCTCTTAATTTTTTGTTTTTCAGTTATGGTTGTTACGTTGAAAGGAGGTGGTCCTTGATTAAAAATGTATAGGTACCTACTATAGTATAATTAGCAGATACGAGAGTAGTTAAGTTTCGTATGTCGTTGTGGAGGGTTCACATGGCCGCGCAAGATGCGGCGTGGCCCCACTCCGCCATCCGTCAGGCTGTCGTACGAGCGCCACTACACGGCTCTGCACTTAACTTCACGCCAACCATACATGTGTCTATGGCGATGAGGGGCTAACTTGCTACTTGTTAATAGTTATGAAAGGGCCACGCCGAGTGGTCATCCCACAACAGACACCCAATTATGAACATAGTCGTGAGTTCGTAACAGATAGTGGCGAATTTAGTTAGATGTCAACATTAATGTTGCTACATGATTCATTTGGACTTGATTTGTGAGAACGGTTGACTTAATTGACTTATAAATACCTATTTGAAACAAATCCAAACACAAAAATGTATTTGAGTAATATCAAAGTCTTACTTGATATCTCAATTTCTAGTAACTATGGAAATAGGTGATCCTGAAGCAAGAAACAACGGGTTTTCGTTGAATTAAAGACGTCGGTATTAGGAGAAACACATTTTGCAACCAACTTTCTTCCCCTATTTAACCACCTCATTGCGGGACTGTTGACTATTTTGCAAATGTCATGTTATGACACTTCAAAATCCCATACATTTTATCATACCGTCTACAACCGTACTACCATAATACATCTTATATACTTATAAAATTCTCGTGTCACAATGTTAATTACCATACTCCTCCGAAACATGTGCCTCAGGTTGGCTGGAAAAATCTTCAAAATAGCTTGCATTTAACTAGGTCAATAGGTCACTTTATGTGACGGCTAAACACCCTTATTTCAGAATTTGTGACGCTACAGAATCTTAGATAATCGATCGAGAACGTGTCCAGCCATCTTGAAAAACCACTTTTCGCCGGTCTCTCAATCTCGGTAACGGAAGTGATTTTGACGACTTTTTGCATATCAACGGGCGTCACATAAATTTGTGACGGGCACCGAGCTAAAAGTTTTGTGATAAGTACAGTGGTTTAGTAGAAAAATGCAAAAATCTGTGTCCAGCCATCTTGAATTTACGTAAAAGACTTATGGCTGGCACTTCCGAATCTCAATAACGGGGGCGTTTTCGAATATGGTTCCTTTACTAATACTTGGTGACGCAATGTGTGACAGTAATAACGTTTGATTTATGGCGTCACATGTAAGGGTTTACGAGAAATTAATAAAAACTTAATGTCCAGCCAACCTGAGTTCAAGATGGCTGGACACCTGTATCTCAACTGCCTGATGATCTACGACCTTCGAAATGTGTTCAAAATGTTGTGACGGGGACGATAATGATAACCTGAAATTGTGACGGAGAAACTTTGCGTAGTTTCAAAGATATTGATCATTTAAATTTCCCCATACAAACTGCAGTAGGGTAACCAATATTGTAGGTTTTATGTAGGACAAGTATATTTTAAGGTGTTTTCTTTAATGGACGAAAATCCGTGTATTGGTGATACTAATACGAACAACTGTAGATATTTAAATCAATAGAAGACAAGAATGTAGAAGTGAGGAAGGGGGGGGGGGTGTAATTTTTAAATGTTATTGATTATTTACGTGCAGATATCTATTCTTTTTAGTAGGTATATATTATGTCAGGAGAACTAAACTAATGCTCTGAAGGTATTTAAATGAAAAAATAATGTTTGCTGTAAATAAAATCACATTTATTTATTTGTACTTATACGGCGTTTCAAATGGCGAAAATGACGATGATCAACTCGCATTTGCACTTCCGTAACCCTCGCCTTGTACCACAACGTTGTTTGTCCTAAGGCCGCGTACCGGACGACGGCGGGTGCGGGCGCGGCGGCGGGCGATCACGCGTGTAAACTGCCCCCTAGCCAAGTTGCAAACGATAAACGTGAACGCTTAGTAATCTCCAATAGATTTTCAACTTTATACCTAAGAGCATAAAGTTGAAAATCTATTAAAGACTACTGAGCGTTAGCAACCGGAACGAACGAAAACGCTATGTAATCTTCAATAGATTTTCAACTTTATATCCAATAGGCGACAATAACAAGTATGTATTTACATAATTATAACCATAAGAATCATCATACATATCTATAAGTTATTTGTTTCCGCGGACGAAAAAAATAACTGAAAAAAACTCAAGAAAAATTGAATTTCGCGGGCTACCACGAAAATGTCGGAGGACAAACTATACTGCCATGATATCTGATGTTGGTGTCGCCATCTATTGCTTAAAGTTGGTACTACTAGGACAACTGGTCGAATCTTAAATCTTATAAATTAGGTTGTCTTACCGCAGATTAATTAATAGTTACTAGTACTCTGATTAGTGATAACACTTCTAAAAGTACATACACTGCCGGCTGTCGAGTTTAGTTCTCATTTTCAGTTACATAAGATAATGAACTAAACGCGAAATACAAGTGGGCTCTCTCTTGCAGCGCTGGTGGTCAATTATTATTTTGAATTAACACATACTTACTCTTTTCACTGCAGGAAAACCTATTATTCCCACAGGGAAATCAAATACAAAGCAGGCGTGGATGCTACCGGCCAATTAATCGATTAAAAAGAAATCCTTTATTTATGTAAAATTATGGTTACCTCACAATATTAATGGATGTTTGTATGGGAAAATTTAAATGGTCAATATCTTTGAAACTACGCAAAGTTTCTCCGTCACAATTTCAGGTTATCATTATCGTCCCCGTCACAACATTTTGAACACATTTCGAAGGTCGTAGATCATCAGGCAGTGGAGATACAGGTGTCCAGCCATCTTGAACTCAGGTTGGCTGGACATTAAGTTTTTATTAATTTCTCGTAAACCCTTACATGTGACGCCATAAATCAAACGTTATTACTGTCACACATTGCGTCACCAAGTATTAGTAAAGGAACCATATTCGAAAACGCCCCCGTTATTGAGATTCGGAAGTGCCAGCCATAAGTCTTTTACGTAAATTCAAGATGGCTGGACACAGATTTTTGCATTTTTCTACTAAACCACTGTACTTATCACAAAACTTTTAGCTCGGTGCCCGTCATAAATTTATGTGACGCCCGTTGATATGCAAAAAGTCGTCAAAATCACTTCCGTTACCGAGATTGAGAGACCGGCGAAAAGTGGTTTTTCAAGATGGCTGGACACGTTCTCGATCGATTATCTAAGATTCTGTAGCGTCACAAATTCTGAAATAAGGGTGTTTAGCCGTCACATAAAGTGACCTATTGACCTAGTTAAATGCAAGCTATTTTGAAGATTTGTCCAGCCAACCTGAGGCACATTCCGAAACGGCTTGACCGATTATTATGAAATTTAATATTCATTTTCAGTAGGTCTGAGAATCGGCTACTATCTATTTTTCATACCCCTAAGTGATAAGGGTTATCCACCCCTAACATTTTTTTTTTTTAATTTTTTGGACGAAAACTAGAAATAATTTATATGGCAAAACAACGTTTGACGTGACGGGTCAGCTAGTATATTTTAATTTTTTTTATAAAAATATGACAAAGACGGCCACAGACGTATCTACCTATACGTGTACGGCTCAGTCTACGCCTGTCAGCGGTGTCAATGTGTTGTTTTCTGGTTAGTCTGGAAGCTGATGTAGTCAAGTGTACGAGTTCTGGGTGACGGTAGCCACTGCTTCTGGTGAAGGGGAACTGAGTGCTATTGTTGCAAGGAAACCGAATGCTAGCGGTGAGAATCCTTATGCTAAATAATAACAGCCGCGGGGGTCGATCTTCACAAATAAGCAATGCTTAGGTCCGTAGATAGGTAACCATGTATTACCTACATAACTAGATCGCTTTGGCCTAGTAGACGCCACATTGATCGTGGCTTCAGTCATTTGCCTATGGGTTATATACAAATGTATAAATATACAAATGTCGACAGAATATGATCCATGCTCTTGTACCTAATACTAAAATAATATTATTATAGTGCCGGTGGGTTCACCCCTTAAACATTCACCATAAAAAAATGCAATGAAGCTGCTACTTATGTGAAAACTTTCATGGTGATCGGTGTAACGGTGTCGAAGTCTTTGCAGATAAACAGACAGATAGGTATGAGTAGGTACAGACCTATCTATTAATATCCATTTTTATTCTGCAGGTACCTACATACACCTACCTACTTACCTACTATGTTAAGGAAGGGGGAACCCTTAAAACACATTTTTTTTTTTTAACCATAGTAGCGCCAGCCTGGCCCGCGAAATTCAAATTTTCTTACGTGTTTTTGCAATTGCAGGTCAGTGTCAAGTTGAATGTTGATTAAAATATAATTCGCGTAACAAATAGTATTTAACAGCATTATAATCATTAAAATCATCAATACAAATACAGCCCTGTAAGTTGGCGAATCATATTTTATTCAAAATACAACCTGACCCTTTTTTTTTTTTTTTTGGTGGGTGGGAAATCATCAAATGACCCCCCCGCTCTGGGCGGAGCGGAAGGGAGTGTCAGACTCTTACTGACTAAAAACCACCCATGTTCCTTCATTGGCCCTTTATGTTCCAGGGCCGCGGTATCTCTTTCGAACAGTCCCGCAGCCCTGGCAGGCACCGGCCCTTGCGGGCCCCTCCCGTTGCTGACAACTCTTTGAGGCGCGCGTGGAACACGAACGCGCCGTCGACACGGCCTGCCCGTCGTCATACGACGGACGGACGGCGAGCTAGCCCATTACTCACCGTCCACAGGCCCGACAACAAACATACAACCTGACCCTGACCTTCAAATTGCAAAAAAAGCTAAGAAAAATAGAATTTCGCGGGCTAACTTAGCGCATCCGATCCGCTAGATACCTAAACCAAATAAATACCTAAGTGCACATATCTACATAATCACGAATTTACGTTTTACTTTTCAATTTCAAACAACTACGATAAACTCGACCCGACCATCCGTCTGGGGAAAGCAATTAAGGTCAATAGCAATTTCACGCAGTTATTTTGGACTCTTAATAGCACTGCAATACAGAAAAGGACAATAAATACTAAGAATTGCCAACATTAAACGACAATCAATATAATATTAATCTGAAGTGAAAATAAATAAGTACCTATTTAATTGGTAGTTTTTTTGGATATTTATTCTTTTGAATAACAATGAAGCCTACCTACTTATAATGCATTTGTTCTGACTGTGGAATTTGGTCATTGGATTAAAAAATGGAATAATTTTGAGTAGGTAAAAGTACCTACTTATATTATGTTATGCGAGGAAAATACTACTCTTCTTCTTCTTACAGCTCATTGGGCCGTCTCCATCAAGGTCTACCGAGAACGCGATTTCGCTTGATTGCCATTGAGTCGTCAGATTGGTCCGTTTTTCGTCTGACATGCGGCAGATGTGTCCAGCCGTAATTCCATTTTCGCATAGATAGTACCTTTTCAAGTGATATTAGTTCCCTACGTGATGGAAAATATTCGGAATTGATTATTAGGGTTCCGTACCCAAAGGGTAAAACGGGACCCTATTACTAAGACTTCGCTGTCTGTCTGTCTGTCTCCAGGCTGTATCTCATAAACTGTGATAGCTAGAAAGCTGAAATTTTCACAAATGATGTATTACTATTGCCGCTATAACAACAAATACTAAAAAATAAAAAATAAATATTAAGGCGGGCTCCCATACAACAGATAAGATTTTTTTGCCGTTTTTATAGATAATGGTACGGAACCCTTCGTGCGCGAGTCCGACTCGCACTTGGCCGGTTTTTTTATTTAGTTAGGACTGCCTCGGTGGTGTAGGTAGTGGTCGCGACTGCTCAACATGAGGTTCGATTCCCAGGTCAGGTAGTGTTATTGTGGCTGCTACAGAAATTTATCTGTACCAGGCGTAGTAACCACGGAGTCTGGACTGGGCCCAGTTGACGGCTATAAGCTATGTGCATCTGGATTTAGGCCTCATTTTTTAAATCCTTAAGAAACGAATTATGACAGGGAAATTAGTAAAAAATAAAACTTAAAGCAAAGGACCATGAATTGATAAATGTAAATTAAAACTGTAATGATTAAATTACTTGGGCCCTCAATCCAGACGCGTGCGTAAAGTGGCTTAGCCTAAATCACAGACAGTACTATCTCTGAGTCAATCATTTTTGTTTAATAATTTAGTTACTATTTTCTAATTTCCAAATCTGTAGAATATGACATTACAAACTTGTGGCGGTATATCTAGGTCCCTCAGTTCGTTATTGTGTAGCTAACTGAAGAATCTGCAAAACATGGATTTATCTGAAGAAATATATAAATACGACTTTATTTTTTTACTTAGATACCTCTGTGAATTAGTTAAAAAGAAATAATGACACAAAAGTTAATCGTTAAAAAGTATCTAGAGGTAAATGAAAGTCGAGTTTTACTAAAAACGTCTGAACTGAGATCCCAATATTTTCGGCTTTATTGACTAGACTCAGCCTCATAGATTAACTTAGTTTTTTTTTATTATTAAAATATCATCCGCTTTTCTAAATGGTATGGTTTGAGAGAACATTGATTTAAATTTTTTAAAGGGGTAATTTTGTAGGGTGGATATGATTTTGTTACTTTTTGCAAAGGGCCTTGAATTTCATAAAAGTTAATTAAAAAATGGCCCTTTTTTGAAGTTTTTACTAATTTCCCTGTCTTATTTCACCTCGCCTCGGACTGACGAAACTGGCGAAATGTGAGTGTAAGTATTAATTAAATATGTGCACTTCTGCCTTTCCCCTTCGGCATTACAGGCGTGATTCTCACGCCTGTAATATGATTTACTTCTGTCTAGAAGCGACTAATTACTTGACTATAGCACAAACACAGTCGCCTCTGCCAAAGCCTAATAATAGCCTCCTCGGAATAATATTACTTTTTCAATTCATCGCGGGCCTTCCACAGTAAACCCCTACTTAGGGTGAGTAGGTACTTTATTTAATTAAGTTTCCAATATTGGTGTCTATGTTCAGGTGGCCACGTCCTATCTTGTTGTAATTACAACCACGTGTTTCTAATCTGCCTAGAGATTGCCTCATATATCTAGGGCAAAGTAGGTAGGTACTTCGGTAACCCAGGTAGGTACTCGCCGCGAGATCGTCAGTAACACCTAAGTGTTGCTGGCCTTCCACGGGGAACTGAAGTGGATCAAATGATCGATTTTCCCTCCCGAACACAAAATAAGGTCATCTACCGGCTTACTAGAGCTAGAGAGAGAAATATGAGGGATGTATGTCGATTAAATGCGTAAAAGATGAAGCCGGAATGTTTCTTTCGGATGATGAGAAAATTGAGGATAGGTGGAAAAGGTACTTTGCAAATGTTGAATGAGGAGAATGACTGGAGTGGTGTGCTGGACCATAAACCGAATGAATGAGGGGTTAGTTTGAAAGGTTTGTATGGATGAAGTCAGAATAGCAGTGAATGGGACGAAGAATGCTACAGCAATAGGGCTAGATGGAATACCAGTCGAAGTGTGGAAGTTATTGCGGATAGATGGATAGACGCGGTTAGCGTCATTCTTCAATAAGTTGTTGCTGGAAGGGGCCATACCTGACGAATAGTGTACCAGTTCGCTGGTGCCTACGTTCAAGAACAAAGGTGATGAGCTGGAGTGCAATAACTAGCTATAGAGTAATAAAGCTTATGTCATGTAAGTAGTATGAAAGCATGGGAGAGAGTTGCGACCCCCGGATACCCCCCCTATAGCTAAAGGCGAAAATATACAAGTCCGTTATTCGACCTGTCGTAGGTACTCTATGGATCGGAATGCGAATCAGAATGATTAGGTACCTTATATTCCTTTTTTTTTATTCGGATGGGAAATCATCACTTGTACTGACTGAAACCCACCCATGTTCCTTCTTTGCCCTTTGTGTTCCAGGGCCGCGGAATCTCTTTCGAATAGTCCTGCAGCCCCGGCAGGCATCGGCCCTTCCTGTTTGCTGACGTCCGGTACCACTGGACCACCAGTTCTGTCTGCTCATGGCACTAGAAGACTTGAATTAAGTACACAACAAACAGTAATCAATGCATTGATTTTGAAATACTTGGTTCGAATAAAGGTCACACTAGAAAAAATCGTGTAAAGAAAACAAATTCAACATAATATATATTTTTATTTACGTTTTTAAATCGTACCTACCCCCTAAATTAAAAACAACAAAAATGTCTTACAAAACTACTCTAAATACCCAGGATCTAAATCACAAAAACTGAATCCCAACATTTTACTAATCGCTACTGAATAACAAAATTATATAATTATTCTAAAGGTACGGGCGTTACCGTTACTTATAACCTTGTAAGCCAATCTCATTCCGGCTGATATTAAAAAAGTTAGACTAAGCATTTTCTTAACATATAAGTTATCCGACCGCCAGCCACAACGGTAGCGGCAGAATTAAAGGTATCGAAAGATTATACTTATTGCTATTCGTTAAGCCAAAAGCGCGGATAGCCCGTAAAATTCAACATTATGATTTGTGACCGCAACAAATAAGTGTTTACAGAACTAAGTATAACCATAAAAATCATCAACATAACTCAGTCCTAATTTCCCTATTGAATGACTATTTCATGAAGTTCTAACATTTGAAGCAAATCCCAACTTACATAGTGGTATTGATGATATACAATGCAGAGACGACAATACGACAACAAATGAAAACACTGGCAATATAATAGGAATATGTAACTAAAAAACCCTAACATCGAAATTTTAAAAATGTTTTTTCACACCAACTAAATAGAATAAAACTGTATGATTCCAGACATAAGGCATAATTTGCACTAATTTGAATCAGGAAATATTTAAGTACGAATTTGGAGCAGGTTTTTGGAGTAGGGAATTGGCTACAGGTGCTTAAAGTTTATACCGATGCGGGGCCGTTAACCTGTGGGTGCTGCCTATTAACAGATACATCATGTTGAAAATACTAAAAATTAAAAAGAATGTCCTGTGACTAAACGACTGGATATATTCGATTGAATTTTTGTATGCAGACTGGGAACGTCAGAAGGTGTACGAAGTATAATTTATTGTCGTATCCACCTTGTATAATGATTCGTAATTTTAAAAAAACATACATATTTGTTACTAAGTCTACAAAATTAGACGGGTCGGTATAAAATCACAATCAACGGTACCTCCCATATAATTCTTTTTACATTTATTTTATTTTAGTAATTATATTATATCAAGCTTAATTTAATAAATAGCAAAACGTTAACACAAAAGCATTTAAATGTAATGAATGTTGTTAGTAAATAATATCTCTACAGGGTGGAAGGATTAAGCGAGCCCCAGAGAGGTAGTAATTACCCAAAGTATTTATATCACCGATTTTTACTCAAAGGAAACACTCCTACAAACACTTTTAATTCGGTTGCCTCCCCTTCATCAAATCGAATGTTAAAAAAGGAACACCAGTATTTTTATGACACCAATGGTTACTAAACAAGGTTTCTTAAAAATGGCAGATCATAATAATCGAATATGTACGTACGTATGTTAATGACAAGTTACTTTTCTTCCAGGGCGTACCGACATTTTCTACCATGCATAACAAATAAAGTGCCGTGAGGCGTTACAAAAGTTATACGTAGACAATCTCATTAATTCTGTAAATCTGCGCTAACATTTAAAAAAAAATTGCTTTTATTTCAAAGCGTTGCGAACATTCCAGTTCTCGAGTGATTTCAGTGAGTTCAGTTCAATAAGTCAAGACTTCATTGGCTTACACAGTCCTCTAAGCTGTTACTAGCATTCAAAATGTTCTAGTAGTCGTATTATTATCTTAATACGAATAACTGAACTGTAAGGGGCTGTCTCCACGAGCGAGAGAATCGCGGCGATATTATCGTCGTTGCCACGTATTTCTATACACTCTCTTAGAGGCCGTCTCCACGAGCGAGAGAATCGCGGCGATATTATCCCATACAAATACGTAATATCGCCGCGATTCTCTCGCTCGTGGAGACTGCCCCTAACAGTCAAAGAAAGGCCAGTAACTTTATTGTTTACTGATAAAGATCGTCTACTCTGAAACTGAACACCTTTCCACTAATCGTTATCTAAAGTATTGCACAGTTTCTTATCACAAGTAAAGTTTTGGTATATGTATTTACTTCAAGCAGCATTTGACATGCGTGTGGAAGGCGATTTAATGTGCCGCAATCGAATAGAAGTCACACACAAACTAAGCTAGAACGTAATTATTATTTCTATAAATGTAAAAAATATATATAACTATTTACTTAATAGGTAGGAAGTTTGAACTAGTCTGTTTCGCTTGGGGCATTGTTACAACTTCTCAAGCAACCAGTTTTATTCAATTTAAGGCACAATGGGTAAGCTTTGAATAAACTGAAAAAGCTTTTGCAACACAACTTTTTAAAAATTCATTTATTCGATGACTTTTGACGTTTCTTTCTCTTATATGTTACGTTATTAAGATTGATTACCTACTCAAAACTGTAACTGAGGAAATCGAATGTGTTTTATAATTGCTTGACCTTACCTTTATCATAGTTATTAACGTGGTTTTTAACAAAGAGCTATTACATTTAATTACAACAACAAAATATAAGGCATTTCACATATTGCGCTGATTTTTTAAATATAATAGTACGTTTTCAATTGATCACAGGTTTTTGTACGATTACATTATAATTATTAACCGATCAAGCTATCATATAGCGTGGAATGTTAATTTACCTATGCCATAAATAGTACGTCAAACGCATCATTAAGGCTGTAAACAAATATATTATAGAACTACATAAATTATTTGGTGTTTTTACATTTGTTTCTTACATTTTAAACATCAATGATTTATATAACGTATATTTAATCTTAAGGAGAGATAGTACTCAGAATGATAAAAAACATCTAAATTTGAGTTGATTGGTATCAAAACTAGTCAAATCCAAAATAAATCATTTTTAAACTACGTATAACGAAATATTCGTCGGCATGTAAACATTAAATGAATGCTTTTCAAAAACAGCCCAATCCACGATATAGTTAAGAAAAAAATATTTCAAAAACGGCATTGGTATCATAATTAGCCAAATCCAGTACTGTTAACATTCGAATTTAGTCAAATCCAAGTTGCCCAATCAGCGCCGAGGGTTCTCTTTGGCGGGTCAGCCATCTTTTTTTTAATATCAATCTGTTCTTTTTACGATAACGTGTGTGCTGTGTGATTTTAATTAAAATTTGATATAAAAAATGGATGAAAACTTAAACCAAATTGTTGAAACACCTCCTAATTTGTCAAGAAAGCCTTTGCAACAAAAATCCTCATGGAAATGCAATAGAGATAAGGTTTCTAGGTAAGTAAACATTCGGTCTACCGACCAACACTTTCCTGTTACAGGGACTCGCAACCTTTTTATTGAATATACCTAACATGTTTTTAACACGCCTATAGTACGCTATGAATATCAATAATTTAAAAAGATGTTTTTATATACAATGTATTTTATTATTGTGTATGTATGCATTGTGTTTTATTATTTTACATGTATGCAATTTGTTCAATTACTGTGCATGTATGCATTGTGTTTTATTATTGTGCATGTATGCAATGTGTTTTATTATTGTGCATGTATGTATGTGTTCTTTACAGATATTCGCCTAAAGCGCCACCAGATATCAGAATTCCGTGTCAACATTTTTCAAAAGCTTATTAGTTTATTTAGCACATCATTGGAAGAATTGCCGAATTTGATTGTTTAATTTACCAAAATCAATATTTTTCTTTCGATTTTCGATTTTTGAAAGATGAGAGATGGAGGAAGAATTGCTGAATTTGATTGTATAATTTTCCAAAATAAATACATTTCTTTCGGTTTGACTTAAATAGTGTTTTTTATTTAGTTATTGAATTAATCAGTAAAGATTGACAACCCCTGATCTTAACTTACGTTATTTTTAAAATATGCCAAATCCACACATCTAACTTTCAAATGTTGTCAAATCCACAAATATCACAATCAAACTAAGTCAAATCCACATTTCACTATCAAACTAAGTCAAATCCAAATTTAAAAGCTAAATTCTGGAGTTTTATTGTATGAGACTTAAAATTGTTATTGTGTTATTATCTTCATAAAACTTAATTTAATGTGCCGCCATTTTCTTAACATTCCCAGGTATTGCCATATAGTGAAACTAAAACTTTCATCATGCTGCTAAATTAACATAAATGGATTTGACTAATTTTGATACCAATTGACTCATTTATAATGAAAAACGTCTGCCTGTTTTGTATAAAAATTCAAAGCTTATTCAATCGAATTTTATGATTATATTATGAAATAAAATTTGGCTATAACTGTGGTGATCCTATTAATATCCTAGTTCAGAGTACTATCCCTTAAAATATTTACCAGTTTTAATGTCATAGATACCCTGTGTAATAGAATAGTACATTTTTTCTATCAGCTCCCTCAAGCCGAGGGTTCAATGACAAATACACACCTATCAAACAACGTTTTTCAATACACTTACAAGCAAAAGGCAACATAAAATAACAAGTTGATGACATTTTATTTATTGTTATTATAATTAAAATCCATTATTTTTTAATAAATAATTTTGGCAAAAATGGCTGTGTGTTGAAAATTATATACCTAATTTATTTTTTATATAAAGAAATGACTACGTATTTCTGTTAAAATGTTGGTATTTTATAGCCAGACATTTTAAATAACATTTGGTAATTGACATTAACTCATAGATATTATAGACATGCCTATTGAAGTTGAAAAACAACTACGATTAACTTACTAGTTAATTGAGTTAGTCGCCTGCCGCGTTGAAGCGCGTCTTGCAGTTGCTATAAACAAGGTCCAATTAATTATACTAAAAAGCGATAGTCGATAAATGTGATAAGTTTTAAACAAAAACCGGCCAAGTACGAGTCGGAGTCGCGCATGGAACGTACGGAACGTTCCATGCGCGACTCTCATCATAGTAGGAGGGCCATCGTAGTAGGAGAGTCCTCTTTAATTTATTTTTATATTGTTATTATATTATAGTAGTATTTATATTTACTATCCTTACAAACTAATTATAGTAGTTATTATTGCGGCAACAGAAATACACATTCAGTGAAAATTTATATTCATTAGATACGGATCATGAGATACAGCCCGCTGACAGACGGACCGCGGAGGCTTAGTAATAGGGTCCCGTTGGTTACCCTTCCGGTACAGAACCCTAAAAATCTGAATGTTCTTAAATGAATTGATTGTCAATGACCGCAGGTTCCTTGAAATATCAATTGAAATTAGTTTATTTTTCTGTAAACTTTACAAACGAGATGATTATTAACGAACAAAAGTAACGGAATTTGGGTTCCGTAGCCCAATGGCATAAAATGGAACCCTTATAGTTTCGTCCTGTCCTTCTGTCTGCCAGTATGTCACAGAAATTTTACTGAGTCTGTTGGCACCATAAAGTTGAAATTTAGAGAGTATGTGTATTTTGAACGGCTACACAAGAATCATGAAATAAAAAAGGGTGGCTCCCCATACTTGTAACTGGTGTTTGAATAAAAATAATTCTACGTATATAACTTAGTGGTATGTCTATTGACAGCTCTTAATTAATTATATCACGTTCCTAACCTCATCTTTAGTCTATGGTTGATGAGATATTCGCTTCGAAAACCGTAAAAATTGTGTTCGTAGAACATAAAACTTACAACGAAAATTGATTTGAATGATATTTGACATTTAGTTTTTGACATATTATGGGACTTTTTCGCGAAACTGCAGCAGTAACTTTGTTTTTCATTAACATGCTATGAAAAACCAAAGTTTTGTATGAATGAGGATTAATATTCTTTGGAGTGCTGCAGAACCCTTAGTGTGCGAGTCCGACTCGCAATTGGCCGGTTTCTTATTTAATTTTGTTTAGTTATACCCGTCACATCTGTCGCGTTTCGCTAGCTACTTTAATTAGAGCTTGTTTAAACATATTATATGCAATACCTATATTTTTCAGCGCGGCGCAAGTGCATTTAAACATTAACTATTGTAAAACAAAACTGTATAACAATGGAGACACAGACTAGTCCCATAACAATAAATAGCTACTTACATTCGATTATTTAAATATTTCAAGGTCCATTAGCCTTGAGCATACAAGGTCGAAGGTTAAGAATCGTTCGGTAAATTATTATAAATGTAATAACCCAGACTCAGCATAATTGAACTTTTCCTGGTCCAATGGCCCACATATGGTTCACTGCGATTGTTTCACGAGTGAACGTGTTGTGTATCAGTCTCTACATTGTGTATTATAAAATCGATGTAAAATTACAATATAGTTTATCTAATCATGTATTGTGATAAATGTTTCATCATGTTGATCTTGTTTGTGTCATGTGTGGTTGATTTTAATTATAAACTGTGACAAGCTTCTTTAAATAATTCATATGCTTCTGATAATATCATTCTTTAGTTTTGATCCCATCCAAGGGATCTGTCAACGGCCATTTTCCACTGCTTGTATCTCATGTCTCGTTCATCATCGCTGATAAGAGATGAATATGTGGTACCAGTTGTCATTGGTATAGCAGACCCCTGTTTTGAAGGTTCTACTCCCCAGTATGCTACAAGCGCTGCTCCTAAAGCAGTACTTTCAGCAAATCCAGCCTTTATTACGTCGATCCCAATTAGGTCAGCTTGCATTTGCATGACTAAAGCATTAGAAGTCATGCCGCCATCGACCTGTAACAGGATAATGATATACGGTTGGTAAGCATTTTTATGCTAATATCTACAAGGGTCATTACAAAACTATATACATGGTCTTTGAGGCCTCCGGTAGGTGTGTACATATAACGACCCAATTTTTATACTGAACGGAATGCCGCTCAAAAGAGTTGAATGATTGTAGTGATTGCGAATGCGTCCCCGTACCTCAGCCAGAACTGACGAGGAGAAACTACAACCGGTTTTAGTCAGTAATTTTTAATCCGTTACATACCGAAGGTCAACGTGAAAAGATCTCTACTTGACACATACGGATTTACTGGAAAATAAGGATACCACGCCCGCAGAAACCGCTCAAGTTATTGCCTTGCCCGAAGCAGGCCATAATCAAAGTGAAGCTGCTCGACAGCTAAAGAGCCGCTATTATGTTCGTCGTGTAATCCAGAAGTGTCAAGAAACCGGTGGCTACATTCGGCGACCAGGATCTGGCCGGCGACGCAGAACATCGTGTGACCACTTTTTTGTGACAAGATCTTTGAGAAATTGGCAACTGAACGCGGTTCAAGTCCAGTGGCGTGCCCGCAATGAAAGAGAGGCAAAGCCCAATTAACCAACTGACGACATTTGGGGAAAAAATAAGGTTTCACTCTCTGTTCTGAGATCTGACATTGGTTTTTAATAACGCCGGTTTTATTTTTCCTATTATTTAAATATGCCTAAATATAAAAATACAAATAGTGGTGATTAACATTTCGTATTTTATATCCCTTCACCTTCACAGTGTCAAACTGCTGTCAGAGGCACATACGCTCCTCAAATATTTTCGCGATTTCCTATAAATACTGTGAAGTTGTGCCTAAAAACAATATAAAAGTGTAGCCAAAGTGTTTCGGATTCCGTGTTAATGTTATCTAGTGTGCTTAACAACTAAAAACTACAAAAAAACTAATCGAAAGTTTCAAAATTCTCCCAGTGAAAACCATCTACCCACTTAAATTCACAAATATTAAACGTTTTTTTCTGTCTCTTTGAAAATGTCACTGTCAAAGTGTCAATGTCAACTTCAGTGTTGTCACTTAAAAAGTTAAATTACCCAAGAATCATGGATTGCCAAACAGAAAATTCAAAAAAGAATAGTGCAAATGCGACTAAAATATTAAGCCAGCAAATATTTCATAAAAGCCTATTTATTAGTCGACCCAGATCAAGCTCTTGTAGTGGTACAATACCTATTAGCGACGCCAGTACGACGATAGACCTAGTAGACTCTGAAAATACTCCTGAAGAAGAAAACTGGGTTGAAGTACCTGGACGCACAAGACCCCACAGCCCCGAGGAACTACCGACTAGTCAAAAACAAACTAAATTAAATAGCTACTGGTTGAGTGCTCCTATTGCTACCTCCAACCGATTCTCTGGCCTTGATGTCACAACTAATTCTTCCGAAATGTCACAAAAGCCCATCAAACCACCTCCATTGTTTGTAGACAAAGTTAGCAACATTCAGCCACTCTATGACATGCTAAATGCCACTGTCACTGACCAGTACGAAATCAAGATCCTCCGTGGGGAACAAGTGAAAATTCAGCCAAAAACCACAGAAGCATAGGTACACTAAAATCTACAAGGAACTTCAAAAACGAGAAACTGAATTCTACACGTACAAACCCAAAGAAGAAAGGAGCTTTCGAGTAGTCCTTAAAAACATCCATCCGACTACTGACACCAACGAAATAAAAGTGGCTCTCGAAGAACTAGACCACAAAGTTACAAATATCTGGAATATAAAGGATAGAAAAACTAAAACACCTCTACCACTGCACTACATAGACCTCAAGCCAAACCAAAATAATAAAAACATTTATAACGTCAAGCGCCTTCTCCATTGCTGCGTTGTATTTGAACCACCAAGACCAAAAAGAGAGATCCCGCAATGCTCTAACTGCCAAAGATATGGACACACGCGTAGATTCTGCCACCGCCAACCCTGATGCGTCAAGTGCGCTGGAGCACACGCTACTCTCGACTGCGCGAGGAAAGAGCGATCCAGTGATGAGCGATGCATACTTTGTGAAGGAAACCACCCCGCAAATTACAAGGGATGCTCGGTTTATAAGGAATTGCAAAAAGTTAGGTATCCCCCTCTGAGACCAAAAACTCAACGCAGCAAAGACACACAGGAATTAAATAATGGTACAGTAAAAAATAGCCGATATGAAAGTGCAGGCAATAAATCATACGCAGAAATAACAGCCGGTATAACAACTAAAGAAACCCAACCAACAACACACCCACCTCAATCAAAGCCAAACCCGTCACCTGACATTAAGGAATTTATGCAGACACTCATGAACCAGATGATGCTGATAACTAAGATGCTGGGAGATCTCATGTCCATGCTTCCAAATTTAATGCACTAACATTATGTATCTGGAACGCAAATGGCCTGTCACAACACTCTGAGGAGTTAAAACTCTTTTTATACGAACATAATATTGATATCATGTTAATATCTGAAACGCATTTCACTACTAGAAGCCATATGGAATTCCCTGGATATAAGCTTTATCACACCACACACCCTGACGGGAAAGCGCATGGTGGATCAGCTGTAATAATCAGAAACAAATTAAAACATTACGAATCAGTACCATACTGCAAAGCATCAATTCAAGCAACAACTGTAATAGTTGAAGATTGGGTAAGCCCCATTACTGTGTCAGCTCTCTACTGCCCACCGAAACACATTATCAAACAGGAGGAGTTCAGCGAGTTCTTCAGTTCTCTCGGCGATCGGTTCATAGCTGGCGGAGACTTCAATGCGAAGCATAGCTATTGGGGCTCAAGATTGACCCTTCCCAGGGGCCGGGAGCTTCTCAAAACGGTCAAAAAACTAAAAATGGAAATTATATCATCAGGTGAGCCCACATATTGGCCTACCGATAGAAAGAAAGTACCTGACCTAATAGACTTCTGTGCTGTTAAAGGTATCGCGAAAGATTACTTCCAGTGCCAGAGCAGCTATGAGCTATCTTCCGACCATTCACCAGTCTTGGTCGCATTACTTAGTAGTTTCAAAGAAACTACAGAAACTTGCGTCCTTCACACCAAAAAGACAGATTGGGAAATCTTCAGGTCAATAGTCAATCATGCCATGACACCTTCAGTCAGCTTAAAATCAGAAGATGATATAGTAGCAGCAATAGAATTCTTCAATAATTCAATTCAAACTGCTGCCTGGCAAGCTACTCCTACCAACAACTTTAAGAATAACAAAAAATCTATATCTCATACTATACTGGATAAAATATCTGAAAAAAGGAGACTAAGAAAACAATGGCAACAATTTAGATGCCCTAACGATAAAAGTAAATTAAACCACGCTGTCAGGAAACTCAAAAAGCTTTTAGACGAGGACAGAAATAATAGTGTCCAGGTGTTCCTGAGCAATCTTGATGCTACTGCTGCTACCGACTACTCACTATGGAAAGCTACCAAAAAACTAAAGCGGCCTAAAACGGTGTCTCCCCCACTTCGGCAAGCCAACGGGTGCTGGGCTCGAAATGACGAAGAAAAATGCACAACATTTGCCGAACACTTAAAAGGTGTATTTCAGCCTCACTCCTACGAGGGGCCTCCAGAGCACAAAAAAGAAGTCCAGCGAGAAGTTCAACTGAATTGTGATTTATCCACTAGCCCCATCGCAATGTTTACTAAGCAGGAACTAATTAGGGCGATAAAAAACGTCAAACCTAAAAAAGCCCCTGGTTACGATTTGATAACTGGCATGCGTTTGCAACAACTTCCAGATTCTGGCCTGACCTTCCTGTTGTCAATCTACAATGCTATGTCAAGACTTTTCTTTTTTCCACCTCAATGGAAAACTGCTAAGATCCTAATGGTTCCTAAACCAGGGAAACCACTTGAAGACCCGAAGTCATACCGACCAATAAGTCTGCTTCCAATAGCGTCTAAAGTTTGAATCGCTCCTGCTGTCACGCTTAATGCCCATAATTAAAGAAAAACATTTAATACCCGACCATCAATTTGGGTTCCGACAAAGACATGGCACTATAGATCAAGTTCACAGGCTCGTCAATAAACTTCACAACACTTTCGAAGATAAGAAATATTGTGCTGCTGCATTCCTTGACATTTCTCAAGCATTTGATAGAGTTTGGCACGAAGGTCTCCTCTATAAAATCAAAAACAGCTTCCCAAGCAACATCTTCTTCATCTTGATGTCGTACTTGAGAGATAGATACTTCATCGTGCAGAGTGGAGACGCACTATCAAAGCTATACCCTATCGGTGCTGGAGTACCTCAGGGCAGTGTGCTTGGACCGATTTTGTACTTGCTTCATACTGCGGACCTCCCAGTTTCAAATATAGCGACTACAGGAACCTTCGCGGATGACACAGCTGTGTTGGCATCCCATACTGACCATAAAGTAGCATCAGCTATGCTGCAGACCTGTTTAGACGACATAGCCCTCTGGCTCAAAAAGTGGAGGATAAAAGCAAACGAGACCAAGTCAGTAAATGTCACATTTTCTAAGAGAAAGGATACATGCCCACCAGTACAGTTAAATGGAATACAAGTGCCTCAAGCTGAACATGTTAAGTACCTTGGTTTATACCTTGACAGACGCCTCACTTGGAAAAAACACATCTTCACGAAACGGAAGCAACTTGGACTGACGCTAAGAAAGTTCTACTGGTTAATTGGCCGAAATTCACAATTACACCTGGAAAATAAAATCCTCTTATACAAAGCCATAATCAAGCCTATATGGACCTATGGCATCCAGCTATGGGGAACAGCATCACACTCTAACATAGAGATCATACAGCGCTTTCAGAACAAGATTCTGAGAACAATCACAAACGCCCCATGGTTTGTTCCAAATGAAGCTCTACACCACGATCTGAAGATACTTCCAGTCAAAGAAGAAATAAAAAGCTACATCAAGTCGTACAAGGAAAGAATAACTCGTCACCCAAACATCCTGGCAAGCCATCTCATGGATAAAAAAGGAATCCGCCGGCTAAAACACAAAATTCCACAAGATTTTATCGGACAGTCCTAGCATTTTGCTTTTTAAGTAAGAGGTTGTGTCATAGGACGCATACCAGGCAAGCCATCTAACACGCCATGGAAATTACTTAATGTCCTAACGATTAGTGACAGATTGTAAGAGAAAAGAGACAAAAAAAAAAATCCCTTCACAAAAGAAGTAAATGATATAAGAGCCATCTACTGACATAAATGTAACAACAGAACTCTTCAAATCAATTCGTAATTATTTTCGCGAGAGATGGCGCTCAAATAAAAAATTGGTTTCTACGACTGCAAATTGTTGAAAATGTATGAATGTGTTATTCTTATTACCTACTCACAGTGTGAACCCATAACTCATCAATCTTCGCTTCTTTACCACGGACAGATGACAAAGAGCAAAGCACACAGTAATGCATGGTATTACCTACTAGATAGATTTACAGATACCTACTTACATACTTATTAATATCAACAATGACAATTCGTTTGAGTAAATGACACTTAAATGTATAGTAAAATTACTTTAATTACTTTCTGTATTCTAAATCAAAAACACTATCTTTCTGTAAAAATAATTTTATTACATCAGCATAAAATGTTGGTGAAGGTTTTAATTCTACCAACAGCTGTTCTTCTATCGCAATATTATTGTCGTAAGTTATGAATATATACAACTTGTCGCGAGAATTGTCACAATTAAATGTGATCAGAATGTGAAGTAGCGAACGAGATTATATTTTTCTGTAAAACTCAAAGTATTTACCTTGCCCAGTATCAATTTCACACACTAATCCTTCACAAGGAACAGTTGCATGCGTTTCCGAATTCATTTTAGTGTTAAAAAACTATAATATTAAAAAGAAAATGCACTAGTATTCACTAATCGTATTCACTAATAGTAGTATTCACTAATTGACATTTGTGTAAAGTGTATTAGTAGAAATGACCAGTGTTTAACAGGAACAATATAAACTGCTACACGATGGACGATAGTCCATTCAACCGGAGTAGTAAATGTGCTCGCTCCCCGCCTTCTACACCTGTGCCCGTGGCCGTACCCGCCTCTACCCCTGTGCCCGTGGCCTTACCCGCCTCTACCCCTCAAGCACCTACCAAAAGGAACGATGCCCCTGAAGTTGTCTCGACTTCAGAACTCCAGAACTGGATGGCGATTATCGAGCAGAGCCTGAAGGAGGTGTGCGCTATTGCAGCTGAGGGAAAGCTGAATGTGGAGCAGAAAACGCGCATCACTAACCTATGCCGGAAGGTTAGTCACGGGACCTCGCAGATGGCTGTTATGTACCAGTCCGTCAAAGCTAAAGCCCTCCAATCGCACTACGCCGTCAGAACTCTTGAAAACCAACTCGATCTCTCGCAGCAGCTACAGAACCTTAAACTGAGTATCGAAGAGTCAACGAAACCTGCCCAGGGATCTTCCTTTGCTGACATGGTAAAGAAAGGTGCCAACAATTTTATCCAGCCAAGTTATGTCAGTTCCGTGGCCATCTATCCGAGTGACAAGTTGAAGACCAGCGAGGAGACTAAAAGTCTTGTCCAAAAAATTATCAGCCCCGAACAAATGAAGCTCCACGTGAGAGGCCTGCGCAAGACGAAGAATGGTGGTGTTATCATCAGCACAGAGACGAAGGACGACATCGAGAAGCTCAGACAATCGGTGCAGCTAACCAAATCAGGCCTAACAGTCGACGAGCCCCATAAAAGGAAACCTAGGGTTATAATTATAGGAGTGCCGTCATCCATGCAGGAAAATGAGGTTTTTACCTGTGTGTACAATCAAAACCTAGCCGAAAAACTTCAGGATTGCAGCCTTGAGACGTTTTTGAGCTTAATTAAATTAAGTCATAAGTCAGGTAAGAAGGACACGGACACATGTAATTACATTGTTGAAGTATCTGCAGTCATACGCAAAGCCCTGATTTCACAAGACCGAGTATTCGTAAATTGGTCATCATGCCCTGTGAGGGACTTTACTTTGGTCACACGATGCTATAAGTGTCAGCAGTATGGACATGCGGCTAAGTCATGTCGACAGACATCGTATACCTGCGGCCACTGTGGTGATCAAGGTCACTCAGTAAAAGAATGTCCAAAGAAGGCTGACGTACCAAAATGCGCTACTTGCTTGCATTTCAAAAAGCCAGACAAGCATAACACGGGGGCTGCTGACTGCCCGGCGAAAATAATGGCTGAAAAAAGGTACATCAATTCTGTAGATTATGGAGGCGCCTAAGAGCGCCGTTAATTAGTTATTTTTCTGACCTTTTTATTTTATATTTTTATTTTTAAATACCATTATGATAAATAGTTTAATTAATGATTTAGATAATTTCTCTGTATCCGAGTCCAAAGTTTGTGAAGCTGAATCCTGCAAACAATATCTATCCGGCTACAAATCTCCACTAACCATATTAACACAAAATATTCGCAGTGTTTTTAAGAATTTTGATAGCTTTAGTACATTTCAGCAACGGCTAAACATAAATTGTGACGTTATTGTTCTAACCGAATGCTGGCTTGCCAAACAATATAACATACCACTAATTCCGGGATATCATATGTATAGAAGTACCATAAATTACAACCAAAATGATGGTGTGATAGTTTATGCAAGAAATCATCTGGATGTCTCTGTAGAGGAACCTGAGATGCACGACTGTAACAGATTATTAGTTAAAATTGGACTAGAATTTGCGATATTAGCATTATATCGACCTCCGTCTTTTAAAAATACTAGCAATTTTACTGAATCTCTGAATGAGACCTTGCAGAACCTATCATCCATTAAAAACACGATTGTAATTGGAGATATTAATATCAATATTCTTCCAGGAAGTGCTGATGCTTCTGCTCAGGACTACCTCAACCTATGCGCTTTTCATGGCCTGCTTCCAGCACACAGCTTTCCTACACATCAGAGTGGCTCCTGTTTGGATCATATTATGCTTAAATCTAATTTCCCTTCACTTGCACTGGTTGTTAACTCAACAATAACCGATCATAATGCAGCCCTACTAACTCTAAATTGTAAATTACCTAAACAAGACACTCGCAAAATTTCAAAACTGAATATAAATAGACTTGAAGAAGATTTACGCGTCATCGATTTTGATCCAGTCTATAATTCCGCTGACCCACAGTTTTGCATGTTGTTTGTAATTGAAAACGTACGAAATGCAATTCAGAAAAACACAATCGTATCGCAACTGAGCAACAAAAATCACAACATAAAACCATGGATCACATCAGGTCTTATTCGCTGTATGAAACATAGGGATAAACTGCATATTAAAGCTAAACATAATCCAGACAATGCAGTATTGCAACTTTCGTACAAAAGATATCGTAATTTTTGTAACGATCTCCTTAAAAAAATTAAAAGCAACTACGACAAAGCGGCATTGGAAAAGGCTGGAACAAATAGTAAAAAGATCTGGAAATATATTAAAGACGTAACGTATAACACGAAACAATATGAGTCATCTTTAGGTTTATTACAAGTACACTCGTCACCGGTGGAATCCGCTAACATAGCAAATAATTTCTTTGTTAATGTTGGTAAGTCTCTGGCAGAAAAAAATATGAGTCAATCCCAAAACCTAACGAGCACTCCTTTAACATGCAACACTGCTTTAACATCCTTCGCGCTGCTAGATACTGACGAGACAGAGGTAGAAAGTATAATCATGACCTTGAAAGAAGACTGCGCAGTTGGCTGGGACAACATATCGAATAAAATTATTAAAAAATTCAAGGACATTTTGGTACCACCACTGACTTATATTTTCCGTATTTGTTTATCTTCAGGTCATTTTCCAGAGTGTCTCAAAAAAGCTGTAATTGTTCCTGTCTATAAATCAGGCAGCAAAGAGCAAGTGACAAATTATAGACCTATTTCTTTACTGCCTTCTATGTCAAAAATATTGGAGAAAATAATAAATAAAAGGTTGTTGAAATATTTGGAAGATAAATCAATTCTGTCTAAACGGCAGTTTGGTTTTAGGCCTAAAATTTCAACTGCCGATGCGGTACATCATCTGACTGACTATCTAGCACAAGAACTTGACAAGGGTAACCACACAGTAGGAATTTTCCTGGACCTCGCCAAAGCTTTTGACACAGTTTCCATTCCAATTCTGTTGCGCAAGCTTGAGATCATTGGTGTAAGAGGCACCCAGCTAAAAATATTCAAAAGTTATTTAGAAGATCGTTCCCAGTGCGTAAAGATCGGCAATGTTCTTAGCGCTGTTCAAAAAAACACATTTTTTGGTGTTCCTCAAGGAAGTATTCTAGGGCCCACTCTGTTTTTGATCTACATAAATGACCTTTGCAATTTAAAACTAGAGCATGGTACTATCGTAACTTACGCTGACGACACTGCTTTACTTTTTTCGGCTGACTCAGAAAATGAAGTCTACAATCTTGCGCAACACGGATTAAATATTGTAAATAAGTGGCTTAAAAATCACTCACTAACTCTAAATGCAGAGAAGACAAATTACATTAAGTTTTCGATGCGTAAGCAAATATCGACTATCCCCTCAGCGCTGCATGCTCATTGTTGCCCAGTCCCTACAGATAGCCAGTGTAAGTGTCCCAATATTAAGAAGACTGATAAAATAAAATATCTAGGTATTATAATAGATGACACCCTTTCCTTCAAACAACATATGGAAGCTCTAAATAATAGAATTCGGAAGCTGATATTCGTATTCAAAAAACTACGATTTATTACAGATCCAAAAATACTTAGGCAAGTATATTTTGCTCTTTGTCAGTCACTTCTGACTTACTGTATTACTTCGTGGGGTGGGGCAAGTAAAACTCTGTTATTGCCCATTGAAAGAGCTCAAAGAGCTATTCTCAAGGTGGCTACTTGCCGCCCTTTCCTTTTCCCCACTAACCTCCTGTATAAATCTTGTGAAGTACTAACAGTCCGACAGTTATTTATTATGAGCACGGTACTAAAACAACACGCGGCACTTCCATACAGCACTGAATTTACTAAAAAAAGACGGAAAGATATAGTTTGCCCTCAAAAAAGTACAAAACATGCTTTCATAGCCAAATTTTATATATACCTTGGACCGCTACTCTATAACAGGCTAAATGAAAAAGGAAACATCTACTCCTTAAATCATAGTAAATGCAAGAAAATCCTTAGAGAAGCCCTTCAGAATATGTCCTATGAAGATACAGAGAAGTTATTACTTGTGCTAAAGTAAATATTGATCGTATTAGAGATATTTTTTAAATTAGTAAGCTAAGTTAAGATAATATAATTTTTATATCACTTTTTACCTATGTACCAATAAGATTAGTATGATATGTGATTATTTAATCAATTAATGTTACTTACAATCGCCTGAAACACAGGATTACCTAGTTCAGGCACAAATCATGAGTGAACTTGATATAGATTTAAGATAAACTGTTAAAGTTGTACTTTAGATTTTTGAATAAATTTTATTATTATTATTATTATTATTAATCACTCAAAACACAACAAACATCGAACCGCGAACACACATTCTCTCTCAAACTACACTGACTTACACGCACACATTCAAAAAAAAGCCCCGCTTTAAATTCAATAGAAAATGTCCAAATAAGTACCTACCTACGAAAAGTGACGAAAACAGACACAACTTGCTAGGAGTAAGCGAGAAGTCAGAAGCCAGATATAAGCCAGTGCGTGTGAAAAAGATAGCAATAGCACTGACTGTAGGCCGTAGGTACGATTCGTTTCGCGCAAAATCAGATGAATTAACTTATTATATTATTGTTTGACGTAAATTTTAGTTTGTGTTAGATTTTTATATTTATTTTTTATTTGTTGTATTTAGTTTGATTGTAAGGCAAGCCGGGCTTTTCGGCTTGTAAGATAGTTCCGCCACTGGGTTCAACTGGGATAACAACATCGAGAAGTTCGCAATGTCAGTATCAGTCGGTGGACAGCTGCAAGACTGACTTGATATCGCCCAGCAAATGGGCCCAAATCAACCACAGCTCACCGACAAGCCCGGCTACAATTTGTTAGGGAAAACTTAAATTGGAAGAATGACCAATGGCGGGCTGTTATGTTCTCTGATGAGTGCAGAATGACTTTACATGGTCATGATGGACGACCACAGGTCATTAGAGCGATTTTCACAATGCTGCATAAGCAAACGTGTGGCTTTTGGAGGTGGATCGTTTATACTTTTGGGTGGCATAATGTTGGACACTAAAACTGACATTGTATTCATAACTGGGGCGAATACCGGCCCGAGATCGAGAGGGTTGACGGCTGCAAGATACGTCGAAGAAGTGCTCGAAGAACATGTGAGGCCGCTTGCGTAGCTTATATGAGAAGATTAACTGAATGTTTTAAATGGTTACCTTGAGTAGTTGAAGAGGTATTCCGCAATCTTCATTCATAGCATCCAAAATATCTCGTACTTGAAAACAAACAGCTTCCAATGCCGCTTTTACAATGTGATTTGAGTTCGTATCTTCAGAGATGCCACATATTACACTGGAGACCGATATGTTTATATTAAAACAAATAAATTAAAAATAGCTTTTGATAAGCATAAACAAGTAGTAACATTAACTTAAGGCTAATATTTTTTTCTAATGGTTGTTAACCTTTCATTATCAATAATCAGCTACCAGGTCAGGCTGTCTTGCGACATAGGCCTCAGCTTTTACCCTCCAATTATTCTCGCCGCCTCCAATAGTAAACCTCATTGCAGCAATATTCTAAAACGTACTTAACCCTAGACACCTTTGATGTGTTTATCTTGGGTCGGCTTGTAATGTAGCCGGATGCAACGAAATAACAGTATTTTATATGGAGCGACTGCCTATCTGACCTCCACAATATTCTTCAGTAGTATCAGACTGTCTTTACTGTAAATGATTGATTTGAGACAGTAAAAAATCATCAATAACACTTCCGAGGTCCTAATCACCCGAAACAAAGATTACTTCATAAAAAATAAATCATGAAGTTTCGGGTTACTTTCGGACGGGCCCGTATCTTCGTTCATGGACTTAAATGTAGACGGGGGTCTACTTTGACCTGAAAACCCAATGACATAAGCTATAACAATATGTTAATGGAATGGCTGCTTACCCTCTAGCATCTTGACGCCAATATGGTGCATACAAACCACTGAAGGCTGGTACAAATACAACACTGCCATTCTCTGTCGCTTTTTCAGCTATCCCTTGAGAATCCTTGGCACTTTCCAAAAGGCCAATGTTATCTTTAAGCCAGCCTAAAGCTGCCCCAGCGACAGCTACCTGGAATTCAATTCACAATCTTGCAATATAGTACTTAGCTACTTGAATCAGCAACATTTTTGTTTTTTTTTTCATTACCCCACGCTAGGAATACGCACAAACAAGCATCCAGACCCGGAAAAACTACTAGGCCATACAAATATTTGTTCCGTGATTCCGAGATTCGAACCCGCGACGCGCAGCGCAGTAGTGGATCGCTCAGCTACTGCACCAACCGTGCTGTTTAAAACTGCAAAGCCTATAACTAGGTACGCAAAATAAACAGCTAAGAGACATAAGTATCTACGGAAAAAAACGCACAGAAAAGTTCAGAGCACTGGCGCCCGCAACACTTTTTCCGTAGATGTGTCACTAGACTAAGATGAGATAGTTTTTATTTGTCCAAAACACGAGTATACACACATGGCATGCAAGATATTACCTACATGAAATTATCTCAGTCATGTTTTTCTTGAACGGCGTTCAAATATAAAAGGTAGGATATTATACAAGCATCAAGTAACTTGAAACTTACAGATCCTTCCAGGGCATAATGCGCTTGGGTTTTACTGCCCAATTGATAGGCAACAGTAGTCAAAAGGCCTCTGGCTGAGTTAACGCGAATATCGCCCGTGTTGTACAGCACAAAGCAACCAGTTCCATAAGTTGCTTTTGCTTGTCCTTTTTGTAAACACATTTGACCAACTAGAGCCGCCTGTTGGTCACCAAGACAGCCTGCTATAGGGGTGCCTTTGATTGGCCCATCAGCAATATTACCATATATCTGCAACAATCAATAAGACTAAAATATCTTAAGGTTTTTGCGCTTTCATTTGCTCTTCGGCCTTTTGGTGAGACATGCGTGTAGCGACACCAAGCATGCAGTTAGGCTTCCTTAGAGCTCGTCTTTAGAGCACATTGCTTCGGCTCAATGCAAACTGGAACCTGTATGATGTAGCGAAATAAAATTAGGCTCGCCACTTTCATACGTGTAAGTAGTAACTTAGTAGAATAAAATTAAGACATTAAAAGTGTTAACCGACCATTGCTCCTGACCTTACGAGTATGGATATGTACCTAATCGTAACCGTGCGGATGATAGGAAACTTAATGTTGAAATTATTTTTAAATAAACTTAAAAAATCAGTACAATCGCTTTTTACCTCGGAACTGGACTTTATTTCTGGCAAAATGCTCTTAGGAACTTCGAAAAACTTCAGCAATAAAGGATCCCAATCCAAACTCTCAATATTCATCATCATGGTCCTTGATGCATTGGTCACATCAGTGACATGTTTTCCACCGTTAGGTCCGCCTGTAGGCATTATTTTAATTACAAGATTACTTTTGTATAAATAAAAATGTACGGCTCATGCAACGACCTGCAATAAATCTAAAGCATGGATAAAACCACATGGGACTGCGATATTATTGAGCGTAACTGATTTCACTTCTATGTATATTACTTTTCTTATTGTACTATTGCACATTTTGAACACAAGAAACTGTGCCCAATGATTTATATACATATGAATTTTTGGTAACCAAAAACAATTTGGTCCTTTACAAATTTACACCAATAATATACAATGGTCAAATTAAAGTAGCTAGCGAAACTCTGAAGACGTAATAGGTATCGATATACAAGGTGAAAGTACATACAACTACATACATACGACAAACATACTGAGTCATCATTCTGAAACCCCTATACAGAAATTTTTCAATTAAAAAAAAAAACAAAATTTCCATATATTGACTGTATAGGTATTGTAATTTTGTAGGAAACAGCTGTTTTATAGGGTTCCGTACCCGATGGGTGACCAACGGGATGTTACATATTTCGTCGTATTCATTTATAAGCTAATTTGCTGATGACTTTGTTTTGCCTTTTATTTCTCAGATAAAACCCAAGGCAGTAAAACAGTACGAACATTTCGGGGGTCAGTCTATATAGTTTTGTTTTGAAGTAAAAAAAATGCTTAACGTCAGGCTTAACACAACCTACATGTAGGAACTACTGTGCAGAACCCTTCATTACGTAAGTTTAATAAAGATTTAAGAAAAATATAAATATTTACCAACCAGTTAAATTCCATAATATCCAAGTGTCAACGGTTCCAAAACAGCATGTTCCTTTTTTCATTGCATTTTTTACAGCATCAACATTGTCACTGAGCCACCTTAATTTTACGGCACTGAAGTACGGTGACAAAGGCAGTCCGCAAAGTGGCTGTAAAATCATTGAAAATCTATAATATAAAAATCAATCGCAAAATGTGTTGGTAAGCGCATAACTCAACAACAACGCCTGGACCAATTTGGCCAATTCTTTTTTTTTAATGTTCGTTGAAGTTCAAAGATGGTTTTTACGGAGAGAAAAATTTAAAAAATTGCCTGGATAAGTCTAAAAACAACACTAGGATACTTTTTTTTTTGGTAGGAGTAGGTTAGGAGTAGGGTAGGAGTAGTGCAGGAGTAGGTTAGGAGTAGGGTAGGAGTAGTGTAGGAGTAGTGTAGGAGTAGGGTAGGAGTAGGGTATGAGTAGGGTAGGAGTAGTGTAGGAGTAGGGTAGGAGTAGGGTAGGAGTAGTGTAGGAGTAGTGTAGGAGTAGCGTAAGAGTAGGGTAGGAGTAGTGTAGGAGTAGGGTAGGAGTAGTGTAGATGTAGGGTAGTAGTAGTGTAGGAGTAGGTTAGGAGTAGTGTAGGAGTAGGGTAGGGTAAGGGGTAGGACACCACGCGAACGAAGTAGCGCTGGGCAGCTAGTAAACAATAAATATTCAAAGCAGCAGACTAATTAATTAATAAATGGGGTGTTACAATGATTTTTACGTCATCATCAGTCAGCCTATAGCAGTCAACTGCTGGACATAGGCCTCCTCAATCGCACGCCATTCAACTTGATTCTCAGCAACTCTCATCCAGATGCTACCAGCCATCCCGCGAAGATCGTCACTCCACTGAGCCTGAGCCGTTTTTACATACTTCATGATAAATTATTTAATGAATCTTGAACAAAGTTTGTTGTTTCCTTCGCCGTCGAGGTAAACCGCGGCGAAGCTGGTTGAATGATTTTGAATGCGAGGTGAGCATGCCCAGATCCAGATATTGCACCAGATAGAGAGGTTTGGAAGGAGAAAGGGGAGGTTTTTGCCCAGCAGTGCGACACTCACAAAGGCTAAAAAAAAAACTCTTGTGGGTGGCATAATCCCTCACTTCCCTATGTGTAAACTTTCATAAACCGATAGTTATGTTACCCATACTTATATCAGATATATGTCACTTTGCTATATAAAAGATAAGGCAGTAATCCTATTATAGTTATTTTATGATAGTATAAACGTTTATTTGCAGCATATCTGTTGTCAACATGTATCTGTTTAAATAATATTAAATAAGAAAGATGAAATAATGAAGTAAAAACCTTTAAGTAGTTTTTGTTTCTTGTTTTGTTAGGCACAGTATCCAACAGCTTATCGATGGTTGAAGAAGTTCTCATATCCAACCAAACAATTGCATTGTGCAATGGTTTGCCTGTGTTTCGGTCCCAAACTATTGTCGTCTCTCGTTGATTGGTAACTCCAACTGCTATTATATCCTGTAATTTAAAAGCAAAACCTTAAAAGAAATTCAGGGAACACTTTTACACATTTTCTGTTCAATGAAACAAAACTAAAAAGTAGTTCATTTTTTTCTTCACAACAGCTTTTAAAATGGTGAAGGAGAACATTGTAAGAAAACCGGCAATTTTCCTAGAACCAAAAAATCCACCCACTCACGGCATAGGCAATCTAGTAGGCTTTACACAAAGTCATTCGAACATCTAATTCTGATAGATATAGGATAGTATGGATTAAGAAGGGTTTGTCTCCATGGATCCCGGTATCAGATTGAATTAGCCACGGATCACTGCTAGTTGTATCCACTGAAACCGTGATCCGTTTCCAACAAAAAAAAATATTCGTGTTTGTTGATCTCGGTGTGCAGAGACAAGAAGTAGAGTAAAATATTTTTCCAACCTGATTTTATTTTTATTTAATTTTCCAAATCAAAAGAAGACTTTTTTAAAACTATAAGTTTAAAAAAGTCTTATATTGATCAACAATAAATTTAATTACCTAGTGTCTGTAAAGGAGTGCTCACCAATGTTTAAGTTTAATTATAGTATTAAAATAATAACATGTTTTATATTATCACCAGTGATAGGAATAGGTAGTGCTTATTAGCCTAAACTTCGAAGAACAGAGACAAGAATCGGAAACTTCCTTAGACTATATTCTTTACCGGGCATCATGTAAGTACATCAAAAATTAATGTTATTTGTAATAAGTAATTGGTGTATGTTTACCTAAAGTTTGCGACTAGACATAACATAACACAGTCGTTGCAACCATCAAATTTTCTGAAAGTTTGGAGAAATTTTGGAAACGACTTCTTCATCTTAAAACTATGAAACACTGTCTTTGTCAAGGAGCCGTACACGTTTTGAAGTCAATATCTACTTTCTAACTGACTTAGGTCTAGTGTTCTATAACTTAACTAGCATATAACTTTGCTCAAGAATTGGGCCATCACATGCAAAAAGAATATTACAAATCTGACTGACAACTTCCAGAAATTAGTGCGTGAAAATAAACTCTACAGCTATAATTATTAGAGTAAATATGGGTGCTTGAATGATTTTCCTTAAACTCTTAACATTATGTTTAATAAAGAGATTTAATACTTATGGTTGACCTTTTTGAATGATGTCATACAAATACATGTCAGGGAAGTATTTGTGTGACACATAACTTGACTTATTTTTTCTATTTAGGGTTCCTTTGGCAAAAGGCAAAAAACGGAACCGCAACAGAAAAAAGTACATACACAGGGTGGAATTTTTAAAACCTCACCTGGGGGGAAAGTACTTTAAATATTGGAGATAGCAAATTTTACTCAAAGGAAACTTTCCTTCATTTATAAAAATTTACAAATCTGCATTCTTGGGACTTAAATGTGGAACTGGAGCAGTAACTTTGTTTTTCATTAACATACAATGATTAGTTTTTGCCGTGCTTACCTAGGTTGGTCCGTGGATGGGTGACCACCCATTACATACCGAGTTTCCTCCGTGCCTCGGAAAGCACGTTAAGCCGTTGGTCCCGGCTGTCATTTGTAGATCTTTGACAGTCGTTACAGGTAGTCAGTGGCCCGAAAAAGTCTGACAACCAGTCTTACCAAGGGGTATCGTATTACCTAGCACTAACTGGGTTGTGGAGGTCCGACAGGCAGTCGCTCCATGTAAAATACTGGTATTCAGCTGCATCCGGTTAGACTGGAAGCCGACCCCAACATAGTTGGGAAAAGGCTAGGCAGATGATGATGATTAGTTTTTGCCGAGTATAAATTATTGACCTATGAATGTGTGTTAAAAAATATTATTATTAAATATATTGTGTGCGGCTATGAAACCATTTGTGCACAAGTCCAAGTCATTGGTACTTGCCTGGATTTGAACCCACAAACAGCAAAATATAAAAGTTGTTTTAGAAATGTGCTAATTTTCTGAAGAAGTATTACATGATAACAAGTATTACATGATAACAATTACATTATGGAGCGCAACAATACTCCACTTAATTTTTTACACTGAATCTTTGTTCTCAGCTTTTTTTAACACATAATAATATTTTTTGTAATATAACTACCATTGTGAACTGGTTTTGATCATGAAAAGTGTCAGTGGCAAAGGAATAACAATGTTAATGTTGTGTGATTTGCCTGTGCTATGCAGGGCCTTGTGTCACAGGCACAGTCATCAGTGAACGAGGACATATCAAAATTATGAAAGTTGCTTGTATTTTGAACGAAAATTAATAATTATTATAGTACCAAGCTAATGATTTCAGAGTTCATGCAACAACATGTTCTGTCTTTAGCTACCACAAAACAGTTGTACCACCCTCTCTGTGTGACAGTGGGAAGACACCAATTATTCTTAATTATATGAAGAATGAATGATGTTGTAACATTTCCATATTAAATAAGTATTACATAAACTTGTTTAGCAGGTAGTGAAGTAGAAGTTTTGTTGCACCCGTACTTTGAGATGCCAATTTTCAGCAATTGACGTTGATTCATAGAAGGAATATAGATCCAGTACTAAACCTCAGGGTTAGGGCACCTAAAGTATTGGCATTGTCGCGGTCGACGAGAGGTCCACCTATACCACTACCTACTCGTGTTAGTATTCGACTTAAGAGAAAAAATTAAAATACCTTTGCTGATCCTCCTGCTGACAATAATTTCTCCACAGTTTTCTGAATGCATGTCGTAACCACTTCCAAAATCGCGTAAGGGTCTTGCTCTACCCAACCTTCTTGAGGGAAAATTTGTTCAAGCTCCTTTTGATGATATGCTACGACTTCTGATGAATTCGCTTTGAAAATAATGAACCGCGCACTTGAAGTGCCCTCGTCAATGGCACCGATTAACGGACCGAATTTCCCATACTCAGACATTATAAAACACTAACAAAAATTGGTACTTATACTAATAACAGTTCGTAACGTAACTACAAATTTATTAGATTAGTCTGGGAAATTAAATTATCGTGGATCTATTTACATTACGAAAGACGATATTATTATTACTGTGGAGGAATCAGGAAGGAAAGGAGGGAGGGAGGAGGCCGGAGGAAAGGGTTCCCAACTTCCCAAGGGAAAGAAGGGCCAAAGGGGGGCAGGGGTAAAGTCAATGTCATTGGATGTTTTTTTCACGGCAACGAACAAAGACTAGGTACGCGACACGGCCCGGCTCGAGTGCTCGACTCGTTTGCAAGCTCCCGGCAACGGCCCGGCTTTTTACTTTGCTTAGATAAGAGCCTATTGGCATCTTGCAGATTTTTTTTTTATTTTAGGATTCCATTTAAATACATTATTCCCTTTATTCATATTTTTTCAAACTTGATACATTTTTAAATATTAATTTAAAAAATATAAAAAAATTGTAGCCCACCGGTATAGGGAACAGGGTCCAAGCTACCGGCAGTGAGGGCTCCAGAGAGAGGAACCTCCTAACAATACGAGCCGTGGCCAGAAGTACCGCTTTCTGAATCAAGCCCTTGATCCAGCTGCCTAACGAGAGCCTCCTGAGATGTTGGTCGAGGCTCTTGGCAATTAAGCCATGGGCTGACACGACTATCGGCACAATGATCGCTGAGTCCACATCCCATAAGTCGACAACCTCGCGAGCCAAGTCAAGATACTTGATTTGCTTATTATACACGATTCAGGCGCAAGGGTTGAAATGGAAACACGATAAGATGAGTGTAACTAAATATTTATATTTGACTTACATTTTAACACTATTTAAACACTATATTAACTTAAGAACACTTTGATTTTGCCGGATACTTTTACAACTTGAATTTACACACAATACAATATTTTAACATAAACACAACGACTTGGATACCGAACTCTATCCGTAACTCATGACAGAGCTTTCGCGCAGAATAAGAACTCGACGAAGATTACTGGAAGACTACTTTTTGCACTCTGAATACAATCGCTGCGCCCCCGCAAGGGGGCGCGGCTGGCGGTCACGGAGCTTGGCTCCCTGGCCGCGGAGGCAATACCTGGGCCCGTCACTACGGGCCCGTCATTGGGTTGCCCCTTGGGCACGGCCTGTTGGCGTGTGAATGTCACACGCCTGTGTGTGGTTGCTATGTTTGTTCCTGTAGGCGCGCCTCAGTGTTGTAAATACAACACTGATTTCTTCACGACGCCTCGGCGGTCTGTCACCGCCAGGTGAGACCTCCGGTTGCCCGGAGGAGGCCCGGCGGGGGACGACCAGCGACAGAGGCGCCGACTCCGACGCACCTACGGAGAGATGTATGACTCCTGCCCGCCCCGCTTCCAGAGCTAGCCGGTTACGACACGGGCTAGGAGCCGATATGTGTGTGTGGGCGGTATTGTGTTGTGTAACACCGCCCAATGTATGCGTGAGGGTCGCGAGCCCGCAGCCGCGTCCCTACGCGTGAGTCTACTCGAATGTAGAGACGTGCATGTGTGGTACTAGTTACGCGACATGCCTATTTTAACTTAGCACACGTCGCGCAACTGGGTGTATGTAGTGGAATGTAGAGTCAATGTGTATGGGTAAGCTGTGTGTAGTCTGGAAAACAGCTTACCCAAGAGTCTAGTCCGGTGGGGTGGGGTCACTTTCCGCTACCAGGTCGCGGGGGAGGGGGCGCCTCGCGTCAGGGGGGCGCGCGTGCCAGGGCGCAATGTGCTTGACGTGTGGCCAAGCAGATGCGTCGGCACGCGCGAACATTCCCGTCGCAAGGCGCCGGATGAACGCGTCCAGGCTCTCGATCCCGAGATCCCGATGGATGACGTCATTCCTCACGTAGCGAGGGGCGCCGATGATGGTCCGCAGCGCGCGATTTTGCTGCGTGCGGAGCTGCTTCCTGTGTCCCTCGCACGTGAGGGCGTACCATGCGGGGGCGGCGTACGTCAGTACTGGGCGTATATAAGTTTTATACACGCCCAACTTGACGCGCGCCGGTAGCTGGGATGAGAGCACTGGGCTGAGCTGGTGGCGGGCTGCTCCAGCCCGCGCCGCGACCTGGCGGACGTGGTGACCCATGGTGAGCCGACGGTCGATGGTGATACCCAGGTACTTCACCCGGGGCGACCACTCGACGTCGGCACCAAGTAGTGTCAAGGGTGGTGGGAGGTGCACTAGTCCAGTGACCAGCGCCTGCGTCTTACCCACGTTAACCGACAGCCGCCACTTAGACAGCCAGTCAGGCAGCAGGTCAAGCGCGCGCTGCATCTTGACCGCCGCGTACTTCGCGTTAAGCGAGGTGGTAATGTACGCGGCGTCGTCGGCGTACAGCGCGAGCATCGCCTCTGGCGTCGTGGGGATGTCGTCGGTGTAACGTGAGTAACACGCCGGCGAGACGCAGCTACCCTGCGGCACGCCGGCCATCACCGGACGGGCGCTGGAGAGCGCCCCCTCGACCACCACGCGGAAACTCCTGTGGGAAAGAAAGGACTGGACCACTTTTACAACGCGGCGGGGCGCGCTGGACGTGGCCAGCTTGTACATGAGGCCCTCGTGCCAGACGCGGTCGAAGGCCTTCTCCATGTCGAGGAATACTGCAACCGCGTACTCCTTCTTGTTCACGGCTTGCGCCATGTGGTGCAGTACCCTCGACAGCTGGAGCGTCGTGCTGTGCTCCGACCTGAACCCGAATTGCTCGGGCCGTGGGCCGATATGCGGCTGGAGGTGTCGCAGCAGGAGTTGCTCGAACACCTTGGAGATGGTGGCCAGCAGCGTGATGGGCCGATAGCTCTCCGGCTTAAGGATGTTTTTCCCGCCTTGGGAAGCATGATGACGCGCCCCTCCTTCCACGAGGAAGGAAACGTCCCGGTGCGCAGTATCGCCGTAAACAGGCGCGCCAGCGCCGCTACCATACGGTACGGCAGGTGGCGCAGCGCTGTGTTGGTGATACCGTCAGCACCGGGGGCCTTCCTGGGTTTCGTCCTCAGGATGGCGCGTCTGACTGCCCCAGGCGAGAAAAATATGGGCTCCTTCTCGGGAGCTATCGGCGCGGCGAAGTAGTCCCCAAGGTGTTTCTCGACTGCTGCGACATGGTCGGCGTCGCGGGTCGGGTTCGGTCGAAACTGACGCTCCAGGTGTTCGGCGAAGACCTCCGCGCGGTCCTCGGCCTTGTACTTGAGCGCCCCGCCGCTATCCAGTAGCGGGCGCACCGGAGCCGGGGCATTCGTTAGTTGGCGGCAGAGTCTGTAGGCGGACGGCCAGCTGCCGGCCGCCTCCTGAATGCGGTCGTCCCAGCTCGCGGCTTCCCGGCTGCGCAGCTCGGCCTTAATCTTCTCCGCGAGACGATTGACTTTAGTCTTGAGAGACGGGCATCTTAACTGTTGCCACTGCTTGCGAAGGCGCCTCTTGTCGGCGATCATCTTCTTCAGGTAGTGGGGCAGGGGGGGCTGGAATATTTCCCCCTGCACATCCGTTGTAGTGGTCGCCGCTTCTAAGGCGCTCTGGATGCAAGCAGTGACGTCATCCGCTGTGCGGTCAACGTCCGCGGAGGTAATCAGGGGCCGAGTCGGCGTAGTGGCCTCAGTCCTTTCTTTAAAAGCTTCCCAGTCTATTTGTCGACGTGGCGCTGCGGGCATCCGTCGGGTCGGCATACCCGACAGGACGACGAGTACAGGGTGATGATCACTCTGCATCTCGTCGTCTAACACCTGCTGCGTGATCTGGCACTGCAGCCCTCGGTAGGCCACGATGTCCAGCACGTCCGGCATGTGAGTGGCCGTGTCCGGATAGTGCGTCGGCACCTCCGGGCCGGACACCGTGTAACGTCCGAGTCGTCGGCCCGCCGAGTTCGTCGCGGCCGAGTTCCACGCCGGGTGCTTACAGTTAAGGTCGCCGGCAAGGATAGTCGCGCCGCTGTGGGCCTCTAATAAGGCCCTCACCTCGGCCGGGTCCAGCCGGGTCGAGGGGGCCCTATAGACGGCGAAGATGTTGAGGTCCTCGCCGGCGACATGTAGCTGTACAGTGCACACCCAGCGCGTAGAACGAGCCGGGCGACGACGGTACGGGGAGCAGCTGATGGACGACTCTACGCCTCACCAATACCGCCAGACCACGGTAGCGGGTGCCGGTAGCCGTCCTTTCGTCTTTCCTGTAAGCGAGGTAACCCGAGACCCGGAGTCTGTCCTCCGGTCCCAGGAGCGTCTCGCTTACTAGCGCCACGTCGATGTCCTGTTCGTATAATAGGCGGCGGAGGGGGGCGACCTTACCTCGAAGGCCGCGGGCGTTCCAATGGATCACCCTCAACGGCCTATCCATGGTACAACTTTAGAAGAGAGGCCAGGCCGTCGAGGATGACGAGCTCCGCGTCCTGACCTTGGCTGATGGCCTTGATCAGGTCCATCAGCAACTGGATGGCGCAGGCTGTGAATTCTTTCTTCTTCTCAGCGTCGGCAGCTGGGCCGGCGGTAGTGGTGGTTCTCTTCTGGTGGGCCGGGGGCCGTGCTATGCCGGCGGCAGCTGCCGGTCTCACCTATTTAGTGGTTGGTACGGTTGGTGGTGGGACAGCCTGCGCCTGGGTCGAGATAAGGTCGGCCCGGGTGGTGTCCTCAGAAGGAGCGGGGGGGGCGCAGGCTTCTTCTTGCCCTTGCCCCCGCGCTTCTTTTTCCGCTTCCTCCGCCGCTTGGAGGAGGAGGGGGCTTCTCCCCTGGAGGGAGCTTCTCCCCTGGTGGTGGGCCCGTTGGCCGCCGCCATGAGCGACGCGCCTTGGGCCTCGGTAGAGGCCACGTCTCTTGGCCCCTCGGTGACCGTACCCGGTCGGCGTGAGGCGGTCGTGGCGGCGACTGTGCCCGCGCGCCTGTGCCGTATTTCCGATTGGAATGTGGGGCAACGCACGTTATTAGCGGGGTGATCACCCCCGCAGTTGACGCACGTCGCCGGCTCCTCTCGGGGGCGGGGGCAATCACGCGCTGCGTGCCCCTCTCCACAGCGGACGCAGGCGAGCGGCCGGTGGCAGTGGTGTGAGGAGTGCCTAAATTTTTGGCACCGGTGGCACTGGGCGGGCCCACGTTTGCCCCGCCAGGCCTCGATCTTGACACCGCGCATGCATAGGAACACGGTGGTGTCAAAGATGGACCTGACCTCCGCTGTCCTCTTCAGGACTGCGTGGAACACGCAGCCGGGTCGTCCCTGACGTGCCCTGATGTGGCGCACGTACTCCGGCTCGTGCCCCATCGCCCGGAGCTCCTCCTCTATCTCCTCCGGGGGGGTGTCCACAGGCAGCCCTGTGATGGCCACCTTTAAGCTGCGCTCCGCTGGCAGCGAGTACGCGAACCAGGATATGCCGGCTTCCCTTTCCAGGCCCGTAAGATACCGCTGGACCACCCTGTATTCGTTCTCGCTTTCGGGCGAGAAACGAACCCCAGCGCCGTACGGGCGGGCGTTGGGGGGGTAGCCCAGAATGTCTCTTATGGCCCTAAAGTGGCCGGCCCATCCTGGCAGCTTTTCCACCACCAACGGAGGATACCTAGGCCGCTTCGGCAGCTTCGGCTTCTGCTGGGAGGTGGCCGCTCCGCTGGCCTCTGGGGCTGCCTGTTGTGACGCAGCATCAGACTTATTGTTGGAGTCAAATAGAGGGACAGCTTTCCCAGTTTCTTGTGTAAAGGTCATTGTAATTCATAAAATAAACCATTATTTCAAAAAGTTATTATTTTATTACCACGAATACACATTATTTCACATAAATCAAACAAAGAACAGACCTCTCCATACATTTTGTTCATCTCACAAGCTTAACAATAACATGACGTCACTTACGAGTGCCGCGTTCGAAACAAAAGAATGCATTTGTTTACAATTCTATTCTGAGAACGCTAGACGCCTAGTGGCTAGGGTTACATTTTAATAATAATGTTTGGTTCACATACTTATCACAGACAGAGTTTCAGCTGTTAGAAGTGTATAGTTTAGAAGCATCGGATACCCAATCGAAACACTTGAAAACGGGCGCAAAAAACACCCACTCAAACTTTGGATCGCTGTTTAAATTCTGTTGCTTAAATTTGAAATCCAAATGAACATTCTACATTTTGAAGATATTTACAAATCGTTAGGCACATAAAAAAGACACGCTGCCTAACTAAAACATTACACAAATCAACAATCAAAACGATCAATTTCACAAAAAAATCACGAATAAAACACAAGTACTTGATCAAGGATGATACAAAATATGGATACGGCCAATACTGTCACATGTAAACAAGAAAAAAATTTACGTACTTGTACATAATATTATTATTGTTTTAAGTCTTTAGCGTATTTCTGTTATGTACATAATAAATAAAATGGGTATAAAAAAAAAATGTATAAAGAAAAAGTGGCGCAGCATTGCAATAGACGAGAATCTTTTGGAAAAAAACCGACTACCGAATTCATTCAGACGTGTTTAATTGATACCCTCCTTTTTTGAAGTCGGTTAAAAACACGCATAAAATAAGTCTGATAATGATCACTAATAAAAAAACAAGTCAACAAAAAATGTCGTATCCATAATTTCTACGATCCAGGAAAATGTACAAAGATGGCGAACTTGCGTCATTGACCGCTGCGCGTAATTCAAATTTCAATGTTAAAAAACTAAAAATACGCTTTTATTCAAATTAAACGCCTAATATCAATAATACGATACATAAAAACATACGTAATAGCCATAGTTTGCATTTTTAAATAGTAATATCGCCAAAATACCGCGAAATGTTCGTCAACGGTTTGTAACGGTTTTTGATGTTTGTTGAAATGGCTATTTCTGCCCGAAATCTTTATCAATTACACTGTCGAAGTAATCAAAAATGGTTATTACTTACCCAGGCATCTCTAACACAACACAACACAACACAAAACACTTCCACTCATATTTTATCGTGTCGAACGACTAGCCGTCGCGCGCGCGTAATTTCGACTGGCGGAGCGGCGCGCGCACCGATTTGGCTAAGGTCAAACGCATCGTTCGTTCAATTTAAATACTTGCACAGAGACAATATATCTTTCTTGTTCTTTCTCCTAGACTCGGTGAAAGTTTGAGCAAGATAGATGCAGTTTTTAGAAGTAAATTATTGACATAACTGATGACAGTGACAAATGGCCCGGAGCGGGCTATGCCACATTGCGGCTATATTTGTAAATGGCCCGGAGCGGGCGTCGCCACATCGCAAGGGACTTGTCAAACATTTGTCTTAGCGTAGCACTTACGAATTGTTTACCATTATCAAGTATCACGGTAGAAGGTATGCCATGTATTAGAAATACATGTTCCTCTAAGATCTTGGTAACGATTTCAGCTGTCGCGCGCTTTATTGGAAATAATAAGCAGTACTTACTAAAGCAACAAGTTACGACTAGGATGTAGGAGTTTTGTTTTGTAGTCGGTAGTGGTCCTACCAGATCTACGCTAATAATTTGAAAAGGTCTAGAACATTGTTTAGGTCTACCCATTTCACCTAATGGAGAATGAGTCTGATGTTTATGTGCAATACAGGTATCACATGACGTAACCGCTTTCACGACGTCAGCATGCATTCCAGGCCAGTAGTAACTCAGACTTACCCGCTTGTAGGTTTTAAATATACCAAAATGACCAGCGATTGGTTCTGAGTGGTTTTTTAAAATGATTTCTGTTCTAGACTCAACAGGAATCACCTCCTTCCACTCAAACTCTTTATTAAGGGAATATTTAGTTTGCATGTATCGGAATAAGCGATTGTTTTTTACTAAATAATTTGGAAAAGATGTAGGAGAATTTTGGCAACCGTTATATATATTTAAGTACCATTGATCATTAGAAGCTGCAGTGTTAGGATTAGTGTCTATAGCAGAAACTTGGCATGCGCGAGACAGTGCATCAGGAATGATATTATCCACACCACGACGGTGTTTAATTTCAAAATTGAACGCTGAGAGACGAACACCCCAACGAGCTAGACGTCCAGTAGGGTTGTTTAGGTTAAGGAACCACTTGAGAGCTGAATGGTCTGTGTATACTATAAACTTTTTGCCATTATCAAGGTAGCATCTCCAGTGTTCTAAGGCTACTAGTACAGCGAGAGCTTCTCTTTCAGTGATGCTGTAATTCCTCTCTGACCCTGTCAAAGTTCTACTTGTGTAGGCTATAGGATGCTCAACTCCGTCTATAGTCTGAGTTAATAGACCTCCAACACCATAATCACTAGCGTCGGTGTGGACTTCAAACGGTAGGTCAAAGTTAGGGCATGAAAGAATCGGCGCAGAGACAAGGAGTTCTTTTAGTTTAGTAAAAGATTCTTCAGCTTCTACACAGGCTGCACTAAAAGTATCGGGAATGGAATATTTCCACTGTTCCTGTCATGTTAAAATCTTTTTAATTGAAAACTCCTTGGTTTTAAAAATCGAATACCATTTATTTATTTAAAAAAAGGTTCTCGGTCTTGTCACAAGGTTTTGTCAAACTTATGTAGTCGTTGAGAAAATGGAATTGACTCGAGAAAATTCAAGAGCGATGATTTATTATGACTTTCGAAGTGGTTTAACACAAAAACAGTGTGTTGACCGGATGATTTCTGCATTTGGTGATAAAGCCCCAACCAAAACCACAATTTATCGCTGGTTTGCTGAATTTCAACGTGGACGTGTCAAGCTCAGTGATGATCCCAGTCAAGGTCGTCCAAAAACTGCAGTCACCCAAGAAAACGTTGATGCTGTGCGTAAGCTGATTGAGGAAGATCGACATGTGACATACCGCGAAATTCAGGCAACTTTAGACATTGGCATGAGTCAAATACAAATAATCTTGCATGAACAATTAGGTGTAAAAAAGTTGTTTTCCCGATGAATACCGCATTCGCTCTGTGAAGAGCAAAAAGCGGCTCGCGTTACTTGGTGCATCAGAACTCTCGAAAGATTCCACGCAGGATCCTCAAATGCTGTATACAATATCGTATCAGGTGACGAATCCTGGATATATGCGTACGAACCCGAAACAAAAAACCAGTCACGAGTTTGGGTGTTCGAAAATGAGTTAAAGCCAACAAAAATTGTTCGTTCACGGAGTGTTGCAAAAAAAATGGTGGCCACGTTTGTCTCCAAAACCGGCCATGTTGCGACTATTCCTCTTGAGGGACAAAGAAAGGTTAATGCAGAATGGTATGCTAGCATTTGTTTGCCCCAGGTCGTTTCTGAACACCGTAAAGAGAACTGCAACCGCCGCATCATCCTCCATCACGACAATGCGAGTTCTCACACTGCGCACAGAACAAAAGAGTTTTTAGAGCAAGAAAACATAGAATTATTAGACCATCCGCCGTACAGCCCCGACCTAAGCCCTAATGATTTCTATGCTTTCCCTAAAATAAAGAATAAATTGCGTGGTCAGAGATTTTCATCACCTGAAGAAGCTGTGGACGCCTACAAAACGGCCATTTTGGAGACCCCAACTTCCGAATGGAATGGTTGCTTCAATGATTGGTTCCATCGTATGGAAAAAGTGTCAAATTTAGCGGAGAATACTTCGAAAAGCAATAAATACAATTTTAAATAGTAATGTTGTGTCACTTCCTTGATTCCCGAAATTTTCAGAGCAGCCCTCGTATAGACCAAAGGAAGGGATTAGATTTTTTACTTGTGGAAGTAAGTTTGTTTAATGGGCCTGCAATGGAACTGAATTTAGGTACAAACATACGATACCAAGACGCGATTCCAAGAAATCTTTTTACGTCTTTTTTATTTGTAGGTGTAGGGTAGTTTATATCGATTTTATCTGAATCGACATGAAGACCTTTTGAGTCAATGACGTAACCTAGATATTTAAGTTGGTTGCGAAAGAAAACGGATTTTTCGTAGTTTATGGTTAGATTAGCCATAGTTAATTTCTTGTGGACTTTTAGAAGAAGAGATATATGATTTTCACAATTAGAGCTTATTATGACTATGTCATCGATGTAGACGAAGACAGAGTTTTCAAACTCAGGGCCATAGAATAATGTATCGACGAGCCTCTGTTGAGTAGCAGGTGAATTTGTCAACCCGAAGGGCATAGTAACAAATCTGTAAGTACCGCGATGGGGAATATAGAAAGCAGTTTTGTTTCTATCGTCGTCTGAGATAGGAATTTGCCAGAAGGCTTTAGATAAATCAATGCTACTTAGATATTTTGCATTACTTAAATTATCCAAAATCTCAGATATATAAGGCAACTTGTAGGCGTCCTTTTTAGTAACCGAGTTTAATTTTCGACTGTCTAGGCAGAATCTAAGCTTACCGTCCTTTTTAGGGGTCAATAGAACAGGTGAAGACCATGGGCTCTCGCACTCTTCAACAACACCCAAAGATAACATTTCGTCCAGTTGCTCAGATAAAATACGTTGTTTCTCAGGAGAAACCCTGTAGTATCTTTGCCTAATAGGTAAGGAATCACCAGTATCAATATGGTGCTCTACTAAATGAGTTCTACCTAAGCCACGTTTTTCAGATGAAATATTTTTAAACTGTTCTATAATGTTGTCAGCTGTTACACGTTGTGCTTCAGTTAATTCGTTATAGGAATGTACTACACTAGTAGTTTCCGACACTGTAGTTACTTCACTAATATTACTCGTATTTGCGGCATCAAGAATAGAAATAGAATTATAAAACTTAGGAAATAGATTAAATTTTGTCCAAAAATCAATGCCTAATATTAAAGTTGACTTTACAGAAGGTACGACGTAAGCTTTCAATATGTGGAATTGATTTTCGAAAGTTGCGGGTAGATTAATAAATCCAATAGATGCTAAATTCTGTCCACCGGCAGCTGTAAAAGTTTTAGCAGTGTCCTTGTGAAGTTCAAGACCCAATGAAATAAAATGTAGATGTGAATTATTACCTAAGATAGTTACTGTAGAACCGGAATCAAGTAAACCACAGAGATTGGTGTCACGTACTTGGATAGTCGCGTACGGTCGTAGGTCATCCTTTGGTTTTTTATCGAAGATTGTTGTAATGAAATAGCTAGAAAAGAAAGTTTTGACTGTCAGAAGCCAGTCCTTCCAATCCTTTTCATCAAAATTTTTAGTTTTATTTGATTTTACAGCATTTTCACTACAGCAATCTTCACTAGCTAGTTTTTTTTTTTTTGACTTTGTATGACATTTAGGGCAATTAGGGTACTTGACCTCCTTGGTACCACACTTAAAGCAAATTAAAAACTTATCCGCTTTACACTGTTTCAAAGAATGTTCAGAATTACGACAGCGAGGACAATAAACCGGTTTAGCCTTGGTATCGGAAGTGGTAATAGCAGCTACTTCTGGCTTATCATTAGGCTTATAAGAAGAATTAGAATGCTGTTTTGAGCTATTATTATACCTATGCTGATTGTAATAGTTCGATTTAGTGCTTTGTTCAGAAGATTTAGAAAATGCTAGGTCAGGAGCCAAAGTATCAGACGACACGCTTGGTGGTTCTCTAAATTGTGAAGTAAGAGACTGTATTTTCTCAAAATTCCTGCATAGGGTTCTTAAGCTTTCCATAGTATTTATAGAATTAGTATTTGAAGCCAATACACTAGAATAACATGGTCTAATATTATGCATTAAAATGTCTAGTTTCTCCTGTTCAGATATATTCTTGGTTAATCTCGAAAACAATTCCGACATTTTTGCAAAATAAATAGTTATATTCTCCGTATCACCCTGTGTTCTATTACGTATTTCAGTCAATAAACGGTAGTCGTAATCAAAGTGACTGAAATCCTCTATTAATAAAACTATCAACTCATCCCAAGTAGTAACAGAATTTTGAATACTACGGTACCAATGTAACGCATCGCCCGTGAATATTTCCGTAGCATACATTAATAATTTAATTGAGGGTATATTGCGCGCAGTACTATACTCGTTTACCCTCTGCACGAAAGCGTGTACACAAGATTTACCGTTATATTTTAGTTTCTGTAGGTCACCAATGTGCGAGCGGTCACAATACATCGATACGTTAGGTACGGCATCCACAGATGTTTGAACACTCACAACAGGCTCATAGGTAGGGTTAGCAGATTTGTTAAGTGCATTTATTTTAGTCATTAGTGACGTTAAATTTTTCGAACATGTTTTAACTTTTTCCGAGTGTTTGGAATCAGAACAATCAATTCTTTTTATGCGGCGGTACAAATGATTGCATAAGGCTTTAGTACGTTCGAAAAGATTCGTGTCATACTTATCCTCTAATGATTTAACTCGAGTTGTAAGTTCGATCATAGAAACACCAACGCCAGAAATATCGACATCAGGTTCGATTCCCGATTCACAAATATCAGAGGTAGGTATAATAGGTGTTAGTTTATTTATCTGTTTACGAAGTTCGAGTACGGTTGATGCAGGTTCTTCGCCTCTAATGAGCATTTCATATGTTAGTTCGTTTTTGTTTAGCAAAAAAAATTGTATAGGGTACGTTTCCATGTTTACCAGAAAAATGAACGGTATTAATTAATGAATACAATGAAAGAATAGGTTACAATGAATAAATAGATTATCATGAGATATATAAATGGTGTTCCTTACAAAATATGCAAGAAAACTAGCTACCTTTTACGATTGGTGACAAGGGAGAATGAGAGAAATGAAAGTGATTTATGACGATGAATGTAATTATAACTAATAATTGAAATGTAAACTAAAATGATACTAGCTGTGCGAACTGTTACGTATAACAAAATTGCTATTTAATGTATGAGTAGGTAGTAAGTTTAAATTTTTAAATATCGTCTTTTTATAGTGTAGGTACTGGGTGAAAAAAAAAATTAACTAGTTATAACTTCGTCGCAACAAAGCGAGCAAATTAATAGGACCAATACGTAACAGTTAACAATAACCAACACTAATAGACATACAAAATGGTAATGAGTAAGCAAAACAATTCAGAAAATATGTAAGAAAGTACGTACCAGTTCGCTTTGCTGTTGATTGTCACCTTCACGTTCACAGCAACAAGGTAGGTAGATCGACCTAACAGCTGTATTCCGGGGAAAAAAAATCGAGTTATGATAGGCCACTGGAAACACACGTTAAGGGCGCCACTGTGTCACCTGTGCCCGTAGGAGGGTGTCAGCAGGTAGGTAAGTAGGGGTTGGTAAATAATAAGAGCTCAAAGATCAAGTACACTTATTATTTATTGCCTAAACTTCCGTGGCCAGCACACAACTCGATTGCAGAGAGTAGATAGGTGGTAGGGAACACTGGCCTGAACCGTCTCCAGCGATGATGGTTCCGGCTTAGCTTCTGCCCGCAGCCAACGGCTTCTGTCCCAGGTTCTGCCTCTGGTAAAACGGCGTAGGTAGGTGACGTAGGTGGGTAGGATCTGCAGCTTAGGACCTTCTCCAGGCGTTCCTCACGACGCCAGAGCCACGATGTGACGATAGATTGTAGGGTAGACTAAAATCCCTAGAGGGATTTCGCGAAGTATTTAATAAAATTATTAAAGTACGATCGGAGCGAGTGACACAGCCGTCACCTCAGAGCTTCCAAAACGACTAGTCATCGTCCGTAGCGAGACCGACTCCATCGTAACTCCTCGGCGACGCTCGGCCAGGATCGTTTCAGCGTTGCGCGGGCGCATAGAAGCGAGGACCTTTTAAGATAATATAATCTCGTAGGTTCCGTACAATTTTATTTTATTTTAATGATTTATTTAGTACCTAGTTAGGTTTTCTTGATAATATTACAATAGGTTATCTTTTAAGTTTTGTGTAAATAGTATGGTTTTAAGTGTACATAGTTTTTTTATTATTAACTAAACTCTTTTAATTTGTAACTTGCAAAGTGCAACGTTACACTACACACACTTACATAATAATACTAGAGTGCGCGCAAGATAAGTCTGCGCGCGGCCAAAATCGGAACTAATCGTTGGCCGCCATCTTGTCGTTTATGTCAGGTGTCAAGAGAGTGTGCTGTATTCCGTGTTTTTATTCGTTTTCAAAGTTGTTAATAGCTATCATTATGCCGAAGGTTATTAAAAGTGCCGGTAGGGATATTATCTTGAAGGTCAAACGTGCTTGTGAAGAAGAACGCGACAATAACGGGCCTACGGTACCGTTTTCCAAGGTTAGAGCCCGCGTTGCTTATTTGACAGGTAAGTTTTAGGGATACCATTAAAACAAAATTTTCCTACACATTGGTACCAGACCGGCGGAACGAACCGGATCGGCATTACGATCGATTACGATTAATTATTGTTATTTGGTTTTAGGCGTTTCCGAACGTACCATCACCCAAATAACTCAAGAGGGTAATGTAGCAGCAGCTTCATCTTCAAAGATTGTGACGCCAGGGAAAAGTAGGAACCGGAAGAAAAAAATTGACGAATTAGACGATTTCGATATGTGCGCTATAAGGCATAAAATTCAATCATTTTACGTCGTGAAGAAGGAGATTCCTACCATAAATAAACTTTGGTTGGAATTGAAAGCAGACATTGATTTTAAATATAGCAGAACATCTTTGAGGAGTATTTTAAAGACTTTGGGCTACAAATACAAAAAATGCCAGTCTAAACGAAAAGTTTTAATAGAACGCAGCGATATTGCAGCTTGGAGAGCAAAATATATTTTGAGGCTACGCAAGAATCGTCAGGAAGAAAATCGACCTGTCATTTATCTTGATGAAACATATATTCATGCTTCATACCACCTCCAAAAATGTTGGCAATCAGAGAAAGTGCCTGGTATTCTTGCTTCTGATAGCGTCGGCGCAAGATGGATTATAGCTCATGCTGGAGGTAAAACTGGGTTTGTTGAAAACGGACTGCTAATGTTCAAGTCTAAATCAAAATCGAGTGACTATCACGATGATATGAACTCTGCAAACTTCATGCGATGGATGAAAGAAAAAATTGTGCCCAATCTACAACCGAATTGCATTGTAGTGATGGATAATGCGTCATACCACTGCACACAAATAAACAAGGCCCCTACAATGGGCAATAGAAAAGCAGAGCTCCAAGAGTGGCTTACGAAAAATGATGTTGAAGTCGATGATTATTGGACAAAAGCACAATTATACGAATTAATCAAAAGGCACAAAGGTGATCCACAGTATGAAATTGAACAAATGTTAAATGAACATGGACATGAGGTTCTGCGATTACCACCGTACCACTGCGATTTAAATCCCATTGAAAAGATTTGGGCAATTGTGAAGAGGCGTATTGCAGAAAAAAATGTCAATCAAGCTCCTAACGAAATAGCTTTAATTACTGAGGCAGCATTCAGAACAGTAACGACAGAAGAATGGCTTAACGTATGTCTACATGTAGAAAAAATAGAAGACAAATATTTCGAGTCGGACAGGCTCCTGGATACAGAAATGGAAAAATTTATAATTAATGTTACTGGCGACACTTCTGACTCTTCTGATGAAGACTCTAGCATGGACTCCGATGAAGATTTTCGAATGGAAGGTATTAACCCACTGCAGGACCATACTTATACCAAATTTAAAAGTACTACAAGGTATTCAATAAAAGATTTACAATAATCCCATGATTTTTTTTTATGCTAGTGGAAATAACTTATACCTAACTAGTAAAATTGAATTACTTTATATTTTGAGTAATAAAAATTCAGTGTTGATTGACAAAAGAAAAAAAAATTGTTAGGCTGGCAACATTAAACACGCCACCAGTCGCGCGCAGACTTATCTTGCGCGCACTCTAATAATACTTACTTACATACACTACACCTCCGGGGGTAAAAGAAAAAAAAATAACAGAGCTCTTGTTTTTTTTTTTTACATTAGGTTATTACAACTACAATAAGTAAAATACTAATTAATATAAGTATACTATTAACTATGGAACAATTTAGTTCTATCCTTATGAATCAATTCGATTTTATTTTGTTTTAGAATTTTGACATTTGGGCCCATATCCTCTAACACAATGTAAGGGCCTTTAAAAATATTATCCAATTTCTTTGTTCCTTCACTTTTGACTAAAACTAAATCGTCTTTATTATATGTAACGGGATTACATTTCTTATCATATGCTAATTTTCTATTTTCCTTACTAGTCTCTAAATGTATCAGGACACTTGCGCGAAAGACATTTGCGCGAAGGACAGATGCGCGAACCCACTTGCGTGAAAAGACATATGCGCGCATAGACGTTTCCGCGATTGGACATTTGCGCGCAGGGACACTTTCGCGATTGGACACTTGCGCGATTGGACGTTTACGCGCACGGACACTTGCGCCCTAAGACACTTGCGCGCAGGACGTTTGCGCGACTTTTTGTTAGTTAGTAGTCAAAACTGGCATAAGTCACAGATTCTACATTTTAAAATGTACCTTCGTGCTATAAGAATAGGATTTATTTTGCTTTAGGGCAGAAAAATACATACGACGTTTTGTAATTTGAAATCAAACTAGAATAGATTGCCCAGTAAATTCCGCTATTTGACCATAGATGGCGGTATTCTCAGTGAATGCAATTATAAACTTAAACCCCTTAGAAATAAGGATGATATTCGCGTCATAAGTCTATATTTTCTGCTACTCACTCAAGGAAGTGACACATTTACCTTTGATCTATATTATCGATATCGATAGATTTCCTATTTCTCGTTTAATTTCGAAAAAAGGTCGTTGTATTATAAAATATAATTATACATAATAAAACACGTTATACACAACAATACCTACTACCATATTTTTTTACTTTATTTTAATTTATTAAACAAACCAAACCCAAGGTAAATACTTTACATAATTAAGGTTAACACTTTTTCTATTAGAAAATTCGAATGAGTTAAAATAAGAGAGACGTTATTTTGCCTTTTTTTATTGTACTTGAAATAAAATGTTTTAAATTTTCTTTTATCGATATCTATCGATCAAATCTGCATCCAACCTAACTCCATCACTAATTGAGTAGCGTAGAACTTTATAAAAAGAACGAAATAGAATAGATGTGAGAGTGATATGTCAAATTTTTGTTCCGTATTTTTAAATTAAATTAGTAAGTAAATAAGTTATATTAAGGTGTAATTATTTGTGTAAACGTATTATAAATGCGTAAAAACTCAGGAAAATTGTTTTCCTGAAAAGTAATAAGTTTTCGGTAGTACAACGTTACCGGTAACCTACAAACAACAGTTGACGTTCTAACTACGGCTTTACACGGATAATTCAGGGGAAGTATTGTTTATTTTTATTTAATAACAGCACACAAACGTCACTTTAACTCGATAACACATCCATGCCAATTTCTATTGTAATTTTTTGCCGGTTTATTACCTTGTAACGGTTCTAAATCGCTTTGTTGACGATTCCATAACTCTGTTATTCTCTTTTTTTTATCGATCTTTTAATTATTAGGCCTTATCTCTTTGAATTATTAGGCCAGAGATTTATCTTAGGCGGCGATTTTAATGCTAAGCATACGCATTGGGGATCAAGACTTACTACAACTAAGGGAAGGCAGCTTTTAAGCGCAGTTACAGATACACATGCAGAAGTTATGAGCACAGGTAAACCAACGTACTGGCCTACAGACCACCAGAAAATACCGGACCTTATAGATTTTTTTATATACAAAAATATATCCACGAATTATGTCAGTTTGGAGGAAGGTTTTCATATGAACTCTGACCACTCCTCGATTATGTTAATGCTTAGTCAGAAAATCTTATTAAAAGAAAGCCACCCAACCCTGGTTAACAAGTTTACAGATTGGGAAAGCTTTTCCCTTGATTTAGATAATATTATCGACCTTCAAACTCGGATAAAAACGCCAGATCAGCTTGACTCAGAAGTAAACAAATATATTGTTAACATCCAACAATGTGCGTGGAACAACACACCACAATTAAAACGTAAATATAAGGGGTTTATATATCCTAAGGAAATTGTGGATTTACTATCTGAGAAAAGGAAACAGAGGAAGCAGTGGCAGCAAACAAGGTGCCCGCGAGATAAAACTTTACTTAATAACTTAACCAAACGGTTAAGGAGGAAAATTATGCAGTTTGAGGATGAATCCCTAAATACCAACCTTCTGCAGCTAACTGGTGACAAAAAAACGGACTACTCCCTTTGGAAAGCCACAAAAAATCTAAAAAGGCCTATTAAACAAATACCGCCCATCAGAGATAGTGACGGAAAATGGGCCATAAGCAATGACCAAAAAGCATCAAGGTTTGCACAGCACCTAGAACAAACTTTCCAACCAAATGAAAGCTCGACAGAAGTACTTGAGAGTGAAGAAATATCACAAAACCATAGAATTAAGCTTGTGACTCCTAAGGAAGTAACACGAGAAATTCAAAATAACATCAGCTCTAAAAAATCTCCGGGTTACGACCTCATAACAGGGGAAATTTTAAAACACCTCCCTCGCAAAGCCATAGTAAAGCTGACCAAACTTATCAATGCTGCATTTATTTTAAAACATGTGCCTGCGCCATGGAAGATTGCTGAAGTCATTATGATTGCAAAGCCTGGGAAACCACCCCATGAAGCATCGTCATATAGACCTATTTCCTTGTTGCCCGTGTTGTCAAAACTATTTGAAAAACTGTTATTGAAACGGTTGAAACCAATAATAGAAGATAAAGACCTTATTCCAAATCACCAATTTGGCTTTAGGGAAAAACACTCAACAATAGACCAGGTACATAGAATAACTAACATCATAGAAAAAACACTTGAAAATAAGGAAGTCTGCGCCACTGTGTTCTTAGATGTCGCGCAAGTTTTTGATAAAGTTTGGCATACAGGACTAATATTCAAGCTCAGACGCATGCTACCAGAATTTTCAGATATATTAGAGTCATATATAAGCAATAGAATGTTTAGAATACGACAAGAGGACACATATTCTGAGCTTAAAGCTATAAAAGCCGGGGTACCTCAAGGAAGTGTGCTTGGCCCAATTTTGTACTTGTTATACACATGCGACATCCCAAAACTAGAAAACAACACCATTGCGACCATTGCGACCTTACATATAATATATACATACACACAAGAAACTCCACGGTAACAACTTTAAAAGTATTATGCCAAAACAATTATATGTTGTCCTGGACCCTTCTCAAATTAAAGCAATTTATCAGTAAACAATAAGCAATATAAACCATATTATAACACATAATTCTAGCACATAATTATCAGTAATATTCATCGTATAATATCAAATAACTTACATAAACATTGTAGAAACTTAGGGTAATGCAAATAGGTTCCAGCTATACACTTTTGGTATCTCCATTACTATGTCACTTTCAAACGTAATAATAAACACATGGCACACACAATATTAAATACCTCTCAGGGTATGTCTTGTCCTTAGAACAGTTGCAGTATAAAAAGCCCCGAATTGGCGACAACCTCTATATTTTTTATACACGTCAAACGTCAAATACTCAGTACATCCTACCCGCCATAATAAACCAATGGCAAATGGTCACATATTATAGCTAAATAACTAATAACATAGACAACAACTAACAAATCCTCTGTAAGGGAACTATTTTAAAACTTCATTAGATAATTTAGCAAACTAGTAAGTATTTATTTGTAATCTATTTGTTTAATCGGATAAAATATGAACATCAACTGATAGTTCAGAGAATTGATTGAAACAACTTAATATATTGGAATTGCAACATAAGATCTGGGACATATTATAAATATCCTTCATTATTACTAATTCATTTAAAGTAAATAAACATTTAACTTGATTATTCAAATATAACAACTTTCTTTCGTTTGGATACTAAGCCTTTTAAGCCACAATGAAAACTATTTCTATAAAATACATCGTAGTATAAAATACCTTTAGGAAAATGTATATTAGGTTTATTTGAAATTATAACCTGTCTGTTATCAAGCTATTAATTTACGACGATTATAAATCTAGTTATATTTTTGAAATGCAACGTCGCCATACGTCAACGACGTTGCTGGATTATCGATTGTTATTAATCTAGCCATTACAGAGAGTTGTTAAACAGTCAGATATTCTCATATATATAAGGGTTATCTAACACGGCCATACTGACAAGTACTTCGTTCTCGAAGTACAAACACACTATGCTTATTACATATAGGTACATTTTGTTTACATAATATCAGTAATCGTTTCATAATCATCATGTTATAATCAATAATCAGACCTTACTGGGCAGACCAAACACCCGCAGTCAGTGAAGCTTAATCACCCGCAGCCAGTGAATGTCATACCTCAGCTAAGGTTCTAATCCATCCATAATAATAATCATACATTTTGGTTTCTTATTGGTATAGCCACAGGCACAGGCACAGCCACAGCCACAGGCACAGTTACAGGCACAGCCACAGGCACAGCCACAGGCACAGCCACAGGCACAGCCACAGGCACAGCCACAGGCACAGCCACAGCCACAGCCACAGGCACAGCCACAGGCACAGCCACAGGCACAGCCACAGGCACAGCCACAGGCACAGCCATAGTAACAGTTACAGGCACAGCCACAGGCACAGCCGTAAACACAGTCATCATATTTATAATAATTAAAACTACACACATTATACAACATTGTCTTCAACCCAATTACCAGGCCATAGACGAAGTTTTTCTTTAGCAACTGTTATATTTCTCAAATTTCCAACACCCCTTAATGAAAACCTGTCATTTTCTAATATGTTCTTAATTTCGTAAGGTCCCTTAAATTTTGCCGTTAGTTTGTCATGTCGCCTATGGTCTTGATTTACATAAACAGTGTCAGCTACGCTATTACTTATGTTATAAATAATAAATAAATTGTGTTTTAATTTAGGCCAAATACCCATAGACAAAAAATAATAAATTGAGATGAATAAAAAAAACAATAAAATCTCTACGCGTTTGGTCAAAGCGGTTTTTGAATTTATCGGCAACAATTTTAAGACGTTGATGTGCTAACTGACTATCGGCCGTAACGTCAATTATATTATCATCTTGTATTAATTACCTCATCTAATCGAACTTGGACAGACGGAATATTTGCTTCTACGCCGATAAGTAATTGCAAAGGGACAAAGCCTGTGGATTTTTGTACAGTTGTGTTAATTGATTAATTGTTGTACTTTCCACAGAACGTTCGGCCAACCTGACTGTTCATTCAGAATAGAATATTCGCTTTTTTTACTTTTTTTTTCTGTAATAGTTGTAAGCCAAAGTCAAAATAGGGAACTATCAGTAATCTTTAACTTTGTCATAATAATTTATAAACAATATGATGTATTATTTTATCGCATCAAAGGAATGTATTTGTTTACCCAGTTGAATAATTCAAGTACTAAATAGTCATTAAGTTTGTAATTTAAGTCAAAATGATTTAACATTAGATAGTCAACAATCTTATTAAGCAGTTACCAACTAGACTCTTTAAACTACAGCTTAAAAAAATCTTCTAGCCAAATGCTACTACAGCTTAACGGAATTTTTAAACGAATAAAAACCAATGCATCGACAATTAAATTAGTTACGACATTTCATTTAAATTTAATGTTTTTAGGTAACAAGTTCTATTTTTTAGTCTGTTAAGTTTACTCTACTTAATAAGCCATTTTTTTTTCTAATCCATTGTTTTTCTTTTTTTATTTTAAATTGTCTAAGTCATTGTTTTCTTTTTTAATTTTATGTTAATTGAATTTACCCTATTTTTTAAAAACAAACATATCTTTGTACGCCATTCGTATATGGCAAGACATATAGCCACTTCCTTTCATTTATAAGGCCTGGTATAGTGTACACATACCTACCTACTCATGTTTTTACAAAATAAACATATCTATCTATCTATCTACAGAAATTATCCAATATAAGTAACTTGTATATTATTCTCCAACTCATATTTGCGAGTATCAAGCATCGTACTACGTAACGTTTATACATCCTATTCTTAGTCTCATTTTAGTGATAGAATTATCAAGAAAATCAATATTGCCATTATCATTTGAACCATTCTAAGCCAAGCTTCAAATAAATAGTCTGAAACCAATCTTGAATATTTAACAAACTTCAATTTCATAATCTCATTAACTTAATTAAGGATGGAACTTATTTTTCTGTAAATTACACATTAAGATATTTTTTATGCAAGTAGCAGACATAAAAAAGTTTTAACTGAAGCTTAACTTTTAAACAATTAATTGGTAAATAGTTTACGTTAAAAATTTACAGTAGTTTCCTGTAGGATTTTTCATTTCTAACTTTTCAGGTAACATATTAAAGCAGAGCCTCTAAAGGCCTTACCGAAATAAGCTATTTCGTACTGCTGCTCCATTTAATCCATGACGTGGCTTCGAAACTGTTTCTGCAGCTTTTCAGTTCCGCTGTCAGAGTCAGCAGCATGTAGTTATCGTCCTTTTTGAATCGAGCTGGCGATCCGCAGACGTCTCATCTTTCAGCATCACACCAATAACTCCAACATTGATCATGAAAATATCAAAATGAAAAGCATTAGAAATCATATTAGTAAGCTTGAGCACTATCCCACTTCTGATGTTAGAAAGTGGATGCTACACACATGTATATGTATATATTATATGTGTATTAATATCCACTGATTATCAAGCTTTGGGTGTCAGAATGGTTACTTGTTATTTACTGTGTCTAAAAGTATCTCTAAAAAGGTGTGTAGGGAAAAGGGTTTCTATCAAGAAAAGACACAGAAAGACAAGACTAGGCTATTCATTTATTTCGATTAGGCTTGTCAGATATTTATAGGTAACGTTAATTACCTATCAAGCTACGTCCATTCGCAAACCTAGGTCTTCGTGGAGTAGAATGGACAAGAAACTCCACGGTAACAACTTTAAAAGTATTATGCCAAAACAATTATATGTTGTCCTGGACCCTTCTCAAATTAAAGCAATTTATCAGTAAACAATAAGCAATATAAACCATATTATAACACATAATTCTAGCACATAATTATCAGTAATATTCATCGTATAATATCAAATAACTTACATAAACATTGTAGAAACTTAGGGTAATGCAAATAGGTTCCAGCTTTACACTTTTGGTATCTCCATTACTATGTCACTTTCAAACGTAATAATAAACACATGGCACACACAATATTAAATACCTCTCAGGGTATGTCTTGTCCTTAGAACAGTTGCAGTATAAAAAGCCCCGAATTGGCGACAACCTCTATTTTTATACACTTCAAACGTCAAATACTCAGTACATCCTACCCGCCATAATAAACCAATGGCAAATGGTCACATATTATAGCTAAATAACTAATAACATAGACAACAACTAACAAATCCTCTGTAAGGGAACTATTTTAAAACTTCATTAGATAATTTAGCAAACTAGTAAGTATTTATTTGTAATCTATTTGTTTAATCGGATAAAATATGAACATCAACTGATAGTTCAGAGAATTGATTGAAACAACTTAATATATTGGAATTGCAACATAAGATCTGGGACATATTATAAATATCCTTCATTATTACTAATTCATTTAAAGTAAATAAACATTTAACTTGATTATTCAAATATAACAACTTTCTTTCGTTTGGATACTAAGCCTTTTAAGCAACAATGAAAACTATTTCTATAAAATACATCGTAGTATAAAATACCTTTAGGAAAATGTATATTAGGTTTATTTGAAATTATAACCTGTCTGTTATCAAGCTATTAATTTACGACGATTATAAATCTAGTTATATTTTTGAAATGCAACGTCGCCATACGTCAACGACGTTGCTGGATTATCGATTGTTATTAATCTAGCCATTACAGAGAGTTGTTAAACAGTCAGATATTCTCATATATATAAGGGTTATCTAACACGCGCATGTTTCTCTGTCTGTCTCTCTCTCTCTCTTATAGAAAGCAAGCCAGATATTTTCGTTTCGTCTTTGGTCTGTGGATGGGTGATCAAGGTTAAGCAACGACTGCCAAGGTCTGTCTGTGGATGGGTGATCCAAGTTAAGCAACGGTTGCCAAGGTTGGTCTGTGGATGGGTGATCAAGGTTAAGCAACGACTGCCAAGGTCTGTCTGTGGATGGGTGATCCAAGTTAAGCAACGGTTGCCGAGGTCTGCCTGTGGATGGGTGATCAAGGTTAAGCAACGACTGCCAAGGTCTGTCTGTGGATGGGTGATCCAAGTTAAGCAACGGTTGCCAAGGTTGGTCTGTGGATGGGTGATCAAGGAGAAGATATTTGTTTAATAAAAAAAAAATATTATTATAGGATATAGTAGTATATTATTATAGGTAGATAGGGTAAATGCTTTTTCGGGTAGGTGCACAAAAGTAAACATGTTCCCAAATTGTTTTTTTTTTAATTATAAATAGTAATTTCATTATTTAAATTATAATTTCTACCTAATATTGCTGATTAACATACCATTCAGCACATATTGTATGGGCAGTTACATACACATGCCCTAAACAGTGTTATTTGCATTTACTTGCTGGCTTGAGCTGTCACTTGAACTTTGCCCTCACTGACTACTGCACCTGAACACTTGTAAGTCGTCGTGTAGCTGATATTGCGGAGACACAGCGCTTGGCAATAAAATCCCTCAACCAACGGATGGCAGACTTTGAAGAACTCACACACAGATATCACCAGCGGGTACAGACTTGAGCGGGCTTCACAAGGATTTTACAGTCTTCAAAGAGCATGTTTGGAGTGTCCTCAGTGCATTGCAGCTGCAGATAGCCGAGGTGAGCAGGAGTGTTGACGTAATTGAGATGCGTCACAGGAAAAAGTTCTTGCTGCTTGGAGGTATGCCTGAGAAGCCTGGTGAGCAACTCCCGGAAACTGTGGCTTCCATTCTGCAGGATATACTTGGCATTACTGATCTGGCACCCTCTTCATTAACTGTATGCCTAAGGCTTGGCAAGGCTTCAGAAGGTCAAGGTCAACTGAAGGGATCCTCTTACGTGGTGTCTGAGTTCCTCACTCGTCAGCGGCAGTCTGCTTTTACAACAGCTCGTAAGTTCTTCGGTGTGACTGATGTGTGGACTATGGACGGAAACATTAACGTCAAGCTCCCTAATGGCAAACGTCGTCGGGTCTTCACTGTTGAGGAAGTCATCGCGCTGGGAGCGGAGCATGGCAAGTCACTGGATCAAGTGGTTCCTCCGAACTCCAACCCTGGCTCAAACAACACAAGCCCGGCGCCGGCGCAGGCTCACACTCGGTCAAGGCGGTTAGCAAAGAAGAAGTAACTTGGTTTGTTTTGTTTACTCTCATAGCTGTTTCCTTTTTGTCTGGTTAACATCCTTAGAGCTAGTTTTCTGTTCGCCGATATTAGTAGGAACACGTCACAGTAACTTTATTCGTGTACCAACGCTTTATTTACTATTTTAAGTTTTCTATGTTCTAGTTCTAGACAGTCATTCATTCATTATTATGTTTGTAATGTCACTGTCACTTGTCACTGTCTATGGCGTTTTTGAATCAGTTACGTTCGGAAACACGTATTAGTTTTATTTTGTGAACAGTCTGCCGGCAGGTTATGCAATTAATTCATAAGTGAATTTTATTTCACATTTAAAGTCTATTATATTATCTATTATTTTTATAGCTTATATTATATTTGTTTAATTAACTTTATAGTAATTATGTCTGACGAGGACTCTTTTTATTCATGTTCTTCCACATCCTTTTCAACTCTTGACGATTCTCTGTCCGTGAATAGTTTTCTGAATAGTTAGTGCTAGCGATTTAACAAGTGCTTTAATGTATGTCATGTCAATGCTCAGAGCATTCCTCAGCACCATTCTGAAATATTGGATTTATTTTCTCACGTCACTTTGCATGCTGTTTTGGTGTCCGAAAGTTGGCTAAAACCTGAGCTTTCTTCTAACTTGTACGGTCTACCTGACTTTATTTTAATTCGGAACGATCGTACAGGGAAAAGAGCTGGGGGTGTTGCCATTTACCTGCGCAGTGATATCACCTACAAAATCATATCTTCTTCATCCCCAATTTATAATGGCAACCCTGAATACCTATTTCTTGAAATTGTTGTTAAAGGGGTTAAGGCCGTTCTAGGAATTGTTTACTGCCCACCTGCTATAGATTAATTCTCTATTCTAGAATCTCTCTTCGAATCTATTTCCTCAGAGCACAAACATCTCATAGTCATGGGTGATTTTAACACTGACCTATTGAAGGATAACCCTAGATCACGTAGGCTGAGTGCGATCCTGGAGTCGTCGTGTCCTTTGACTCAAGTGATTCCTGGCTCGATCTCATGCTTGCGTCTTCTGTGGATCTCAACCATGGTCAGATCGCTGCGCCTGGTTTATCCAGACACGATCTGATTTATCTGTCCTACAAAATTAAACCCCCAAAGCAGCGGCCTGCTATTGTTTTTATGCGGAATTTCGTAAGGTTAGACAAAGCAAAACTCAATACCGATGCACAAGCTCTTGATTGGGTCGATATTGCCCAATCATCATCAGTGGATCAGAAAGTGGAAATATTTAATAAATATGTACTCCAGCTCATTGACACGCATGCGCCACTGAGGGCTGTTCGCGTCAAGCGCCCCCCAGCTCCATGGATTACCCCTGGAGTTCGGATGGCAATGAGGCGACGTGACTCGGGCTTTTAGAAAATATAGGTGGGACCGCAGTGAGGAGAACTGGAGCCTTTACAAGTTGGCTAGAAACCGCTGCAACCAGATGGTAAGAGCATCTAATCGCCGATACATTTGTGAAAATGTCCTCAATTCTTTACCGGCTGATATTTGGAAGTTTCTCAAATCACTTGGCATAACAAAGTCCCCCTCTAGTACTGTATCTCTTAATCTGCCTTTAAACGATCTTAATAAACACTTTTCAACATCTGCTACGCTTGCGGTTGGCATTAAGAATAATACCTTCCAATCCTTGATGTTACTTCCAAGCCAATGTTTCCTCCTGACTCTTTTTCTTTCTCTCCCGTGACTAACGTTGAGGTCCTTAAATATTTCACCTCAATTAAGTCGTAAGGCTGTGGGCTGTGATGGGGTCAGTCGAACTATGTTATCGTTTATGATCGTGCTCTTGCCACCGCCGGGGTGCCAGCTGTCTTAGAACCTAATGGCTTGGCACGCGTCGATGGGAAGAGACCAGATGGTATGACCATAATGCCATGGAAGTTGGGTAGGCCTTTGGTGTGGGACGCAACTTGCGTCGACACCCTTGCGCCATCCCATCTTCCTAGCACAGTGGGCTGCGCTGGGGCGGCTGCTGCAGGTGCTGAAAACCTCAAACGGCGCAAATACAATAATTTAATTGGTAATTATGTGTTTGAGCCGTTTGGGGTTGAAACACTAGGGCCATGGGGTCCGAGTGCCCACCTAGTTTTTCGTGAAATCGCCAAGCGGTTGGTCGACTCTTCACGTGACCAGAGGGCGGGCCTATTTTTTGGCCAAAGAATCAGCATTGCCATCCAACGTGGTAATGCTGCCAGCCTTCTGGGCACTTTTCCTGTTGACAGCGATGCGGACGAATTTTTGGATGCCCTGTAACCCTTATAAACTTGTACATATTTATTTCTATTATAGTTTAGTAGTTAGTAAATAATTAATATTTTGATTAAATATATTACAGAGAGCAATAAAAAAAGCTATGGAAATATTTGTTTTGGAAACGATTATAGTCTGATGCGATAGATGCGATTAATTTTAGACGCTTTGTTTAAAACCTGTATAATGTTAATCAAACAATAACTTTATTAAAAAAAATATATTATGATTGAGAATCTAATTCCAATTATTACGCACATCATCAATATTCATCTCTGCAGACTGGTGTGTTTCCTGCAATGTGGCGTAAGGCTTATATTTTCCCTCTCCCTAAAATTTCCAACCCTAGTTTAGTGAATCACTTCAGGCTGATCTCCATTCTCCCTTTCCTTTCCAAGAGCCTAGAAGCAGTTGCCCTTAATCAAAAATCCTCCTACGTATTTAAGAATAACCTGTTGTCCAGTTTCCAATCCGGTTTTCACAGCACAGCCACAGCTCTGCTTAAAGTTACTGAAGACATAAGGGATGGCCTGGAGAATTCGAGATTAACGGTCTTGGTTTTAATAGATTTTTCCAATGCTTTTAACGCCGTTGATGACGACATTCTTCTAGCCATACTGTCTCAGATTGGGGTCTCTTCGTTGTCACGTGATTGGTTTTCATCATATCTTCGTGGTCGCCAGCAGGCGGTGCGTGCTGATCAGGATTGCTCTGACTGGTACGACCTGGTAACTGGTGTTCCGCAAGGCGGTATCCTCTCTCCTCTCTTATTTTCTTTATTTATAAACTCCATTACTGCTGTTCTCAAATGTTCTTACCATCTGTACGCTGATGACTTGCAACTATACGCTCAGTCTGACATTACCAAACTTGACAATTGCATTTCATCACTCAATGCCGATCTTCGAACTATCGAGGAATGGTCTGGCAAATTTGGGGTTTCTGTTAACGTCGGGAAATGTCAGGCCATCCTAATTGGCAGTTCGTACTTTTTGAGAAATGTGAACACTAGCCAACTTATGCCACTGATGTACGAGAACTCCGTCATTTCTCTTTCACCTCACGTAAAAGACTTAGGTCTGTACATTGACGGCAGTTTAAATTTGGAATAAACACGTGGCTCAGGTGAGCCAGAAAGTCTCGTTCTCGCTGCGATCCCTCTATAGATTCAAACACTTCCTGCCATCTAGCACCAAACTCACTTTGGTCCAGTCACTTGTGCTTCCCATTATCGACTATGCTGATGTTTGTTATTCTGATCTTTCCCAAGAACTTCTAAACAAATTGGATCGACTTCTCAACAATTGCATTCGCTTTGTTTTTGGCCTTCGTAAATACGATCACATTTCCTCCTTCCGGTCTCAGCTTAAATGGTTGCCTATTCGACTCAGAAGGTCCCTCAGATCTCTCTGCATGCTCTTCACAATTATGAACGATCCATGTGCTCCCGATTACCTAAAAACTTATTTTAAAGTGTTGGGCAGTTCTGACAGTCGTAACCTTCGAGCTTCCAAGAATCTACTTCTCCAAATTCCTTCACACCGCACCGGTTTTATGTCAAATTCTTACGCCATCTCTACTACAAGGCTCTGGAACGCGCTACCTTTTGGCATTAAAAAAGCTGAAAGCAAACTCACTTTTAAAAGAAAAGTTCGTAACCACTACTTAAGTCAGCAATCTATGGGTCAACTACACTAAGAGATCGCTGGATGTCCTGCGCATTCAATATAATAATGCTTTCAGGATGTTGTTGCGACTGCCTCGTTTTTGTAGCGCTTCAGGAATGTTTGCTGAGGCCCACACAGATGGCTTTCATGCCATATTACGCAAAAAAACGGCTTCGCTGCTGTGCAGAGTGCGGAGTAGTCGCAACTATATCCTGAGAGCTGTGGCGGAGAGCTATACACCAAATATCAGGCATTTTGTGCGGAGGTTGATTAGGTAGGGAATGTGTTTTTCTGCCTAGTCATCCTTTGTTTAAATAATATATTTTTATCAATGTTACTAACACTAGAATATAAGCTGTGTGTAATACTAACAAAATATGGATCACTGTTGTCTGAAATAAATGTTTTTTTTTTTTTATTTAAGTCAGGCAGCATAATTAAATAGCTCTCAATTAGAAGTCGAGTCATGGTAATTATTATTAGGTTTCTTTTCTTTTATTTTGGTATTGATTAAAATATTTAGTAGTTTATTTTATTTATATGTGTACCTATTAGTATCAATATAAGGATATAAATTTTCGAAAACAAGAAGTAATTTTTTTAGATATTTATTGTACCTATCACAATGTTTTCTTATTTAACCCAAAGGTTGACTGGTAGAAGAATGCCTTGTGGCATTAAGTCCGCCTATGTACCACTATTGTACATGAAGTTTAAATAAATAAATAAATAATAACTTAAAAAAAATAAAATTGTATTACAATTCCTTCACTAATTAAACGAAAGGAACTTCGTTCCATCTGGGTGTGCTTTGACACCTCTCAAGTTTTTTTTTATATGTTATCACTTTCTTTCCGTTGTTAGTCATTAAGTGTTACTGTGTTACTACAATAAACTTAAACAGATATTGAGCATGTGTTTTACGAAAGTTGTACCACAAATCTGTGTTTAGTCAGTGTTTAGAGTTAAACATTTTCTAAACTATGTCTAAAGGACAATGCTCATGGAAGTATGGAATCCCGTACCATGCTGCATCAAAATCAAACCTTGTTTTTTATAGACTACACTGATCGTATTAACTCCTACAAAAACTATTTTTGAAAAAAAACCCGCGTTTCAGAGTTATTTTATAAAATCGAAACTAACCTAAAAAGTAGGTCTATTTTTTCGACGCTACCAACGACGTATTTTAACACACATACATTACATTATTGCTCTAAAAACAGCGTAATACACTAATATTAGTAAGAATTACGAGTTAAAGTAACATCCACAGTATGCTTGACTGAAACTCGATTTTATTTTAGACCTTACTTTACTCTTTGTTTATATTGCCAATAGTCAGTCAGTACAGTACAAATGTCAGATGCCACAGATAAGATAACTATAAACCATAGAGTATAGTAAGTGCTATAAACTAGTCGGGATTTAGGGATGTAATCGATAAATCAAAATCTTTAGGCTGAGAAAATCTATTTTGTTGCAAATAGCAATAAACCAAACTAAATCGATTTGGTGTACTGATCTTACTTAATTGTAATTAATTTTAGAGTCCGCTCGACAGACAAGGGTTTGTTCAATTGAAACAGAACGTCATTTATATTCAGTTGAAACGGAACGTCATATAAAGGGAGTAAAACAATATTCATACTTTTAAACTCGAAAAGTATCTTTCCAGTTCAAAAATCAAATCCCCGACACGTAATGCCGTAAAAAAATATGAAACTAATTACTATAATATTTTGGTTTTGAGGCGCGAGACTTTTTGGTACCAACTTTGGTCATTGTCCCGTACCATGCTGCATCAAAATCAAACCTTGTTTTTTATAGACTACACTGATCGTATTAACTCCTACAAAAACTATTTTTGAAAAAAAAACCCGCGTTTCAGAGTTATTTTATAAAATCGAAACTAACCTAAAAAGTAGGTCTATTTTTTCGGCGCTACCAACGACGTATTTTAACACACATACATTACATTATTGCTCTAAAAACAGCGTAATACACTAATATTAGTAAGAATTACGAGTTAAAGTAACATCCACAGTATGCTTGACTGAAACTCGATTTTATTTTAGACCTTACTTTACTCTTTGTTTATATTGCCAATAGTCAGTCAGTACAGTACAAATGTCAGATGCCACAGATAAGATAACTATAAACCATAGAGTATAGTAAGTGCTATAAACTAGTCGGGATTTAGGGATGTAATCGATAAATCAAAATCTTTAGGCTGAGAAAATCTATTTTGTTGCAAATAGCAATAAACCAAACTAAATCAATTTGGTGTACTGATCTTACTTAATTGTAATTAATTTTAGAGTCCGCTCGACAGACAAGGGTTTGTTCAATTGAAACAGAACGTCATTTATATTCAGTTGAAACGGAACGTCATATAAAGGGAGTAAAACAATATTCATACTTTTAAACTCGAAAAGTATATTTCCAGTTCAAAAATCAAATCTCCGACACGTAATGCCGTAAAAAAATATGAAACTAATTACTATAATATTTTGGTTTTGAGGCGCGAGACTTTTTGGTACCAACTTTGGTCATTGTCCTTTAAACACTCGCGATCCCTAGTCTAACATGTTTAAAACAACGTCATGTCACTTGATTTTACCAAGTTCACAGTGAGGTTAGAAATTATCAAAATAATATTAAAATGAGTGCACTAGAATTTGTAGATTTGATTGATTTGGCAGATTTAGATATTAATATGGCCAACTTCAGATAGGGTAAGGGGAGGTATATCGGTGATATAAGTATTTTGGTGATATTTTTTTAAACGGAATACCACACAGTTCCCTATACAAGCACATTCAAAAGACAGCGCTAGCGAGTTGTTACGAGTGTGAGGAAGACAGTGTATAGATGTCTCTTGAATGTGCTTGTTAAGGAACTGTGTGGTATTCCGTTTAAAGAAATATCACCAAATTACTTATATCACCGATATACCTCCCCTTACTCTATAGTCGAGCCAACCGTGTGAGAGTAAATCCGTTTCAACATTATAGTGACGAAATATAGATTTAGCAAATAATAATAATAATTCATTTATTTATTCAAGTAACAAGGACTCATTAATGCACACAAAATTCAACACAATAAACACACACAACATATTATATTTATATTGACAGCCGACGACTGTAGGTTACGTTAAGTCACTGCAGCGTCTGATGTATGGACAGTTCAGATCATCAGCACGCGGTTGGAGCTGCCGCGAACCCGTCTGTATAAAATATCCATTATCACGAAAAACTTTGTTAGCGCGATCTAGAATGTTGCGTGACGTCCGATATAATGCGTAGTTCGCATGCTTCGTATATATCGCTTTCTTGTTACATCCTTGGATTGTCACTGTGTATCACTGAAACTTCACTGAAGACACTTTTCCGCCACAAAATTGCTACTCCTCCATATGGCCTACCGACCAACATTCCCGCCTAGGTGTCCATTGCAGATGTTCCAATGCTTGGCAGCATTTAATTTTTAAATTTCATATCTATATTGCCTAGGTACGAGATCTCCTCAGGCAATAGCCATGTTTCCTGTAGGGCTATAATATCACAACTTCTGCACAAATCCTTAATACTTTCGTTTGACCGCTTGACATTTTTGCAGTTGAAACTAACCATATTACATATATATTATAACTATCCATTAGCTGGTTATTTACGTTCATTATCCACAAAAGTATTGGGCTTAAAACTTACAAAACGCCGGAATAAAATACCTTGCGGCCACAGTTTATTTTCCAGAAATACTTGCAATTTATATTTAGGAACAAGCACCTTGTAGGCATTATATGGTGTGTCGTTCCTTGTGTTTATTTTATGCAGGGAAACAGTCTCCCGCGTTTTCTGCCGAATATACTCAATAATATCATTCTCAGTGGTGTCTTTGTGGACATGACTGATAAGTAAGGGTACTTTTAAATCTGCTACTTTAAATCGCCCGTCAATCTCACTAGACGTACCCAACACACTCACTAATCGCTTCTTAAATTTTGATTTACGACTTTCTACCGTTTTCCACTGCTCGTCATCATTCTGCTCACCGCCACTTTTACAAGGAAAAGAAGAAAACACCTCCGGCATCGCCAAACCATTTTGTTTACTACAAGTAATAAACTTCTCGACGCACGGCCCCGTTATCTCGCGTATCAAAGCTTTTGCTAACAAAATAGTGGATTTAATCAAAGATGATCTTCCAAGTGATCCTCGTGGTCATCCTATTGATCCACAAATACAAGTAACATGTGCATCTCGACTTGGGTCCAATTGTCCCCACGATGACGACTTTTCTTCTTGTCTTCCTTGGTTTCCATTGATTGAGATCAAATATATCTGATAATGCAAAATAAATACCGAAACTATAATTAGGTATCGGTTAGGAAATGAATTTGACAGTGAATTTGACTGAGTTACACTGACGCAAGGACTGTCGCTCCGTTTTTTTAAATATAAATGTTTTTTATTGATTTCAATGTATATTTAATATAATTTTACCATTAAATTTGTTTTTGAGTTTTGTCGTAATTTCCATTTTTTATTTTAAAAGTCCGCTTTGCCGAGAATATGCAATTTATTTGGATGTTATCTGCATAAATTGAAGTGTATTAGAACGAGTGATGGAAAATTTGAGTGATTGCTTTGCAATGTTGCTACATAAAAGAAATGATTACAGTAAACAGACGTTGAACAGAAGTTTATCTAAGTAAAACCTAAAATCGGTTTTGTGGTACGAAGTGTTAGACACCCTCCTAAACATGGTTTAAGGCTTTAGACACTTCACGCCGTGATGGCTCTCCGCCACCGTAGGCGCGGGCCTGTGGACGGCGAGTAATGGGCTAGCTCGCCGTCCGTCCGTCGTATGACGACGGGCAGGCCGTGTCGACGGCGCGTTCGTGTTCCACGCGCGCCTCAAAGAGTTGTCAGCATACGGGAGGGGCCCGCAAGGGCCGGTGCCTGCCAGGGCTGCGGGACTGTTCGAAAGAGATACCGCGGCCCTGGAACATAAAGGGCCAATGAAGGAACATGGGTGTTTTTTAGTCAGTAAGAGTCTGACACTCCCTTCCGCTCTGCCCAGAGCGGGAGGAGTCATTTGATGATTTCTCACCCTCCAAAAAAAAAAAAAAAGGCTTTAGACACTTGTTTACCTAAACGCATGTTCAATCTGTGTTTAACATTCTTTTTGTAGTAAGACTGTTAGTGTTTAGATTGTAAGGTACTTGACTGTTCAATTAGTAAAGGACATGGCCAATTTCTGTATGGGCGTTTGCATAGTTATCAATTTTAATGTACAACGATAATTTTTGGTGTTTTATATTAATAATGAATATTGCCATATTAAATTGCAAAAAATAAAAAGCTCAAACAACTTCTCATTACAAATAACTAGACGTAAACAGTTTCATGTTACCTTCTATCAGATTGCTGGCAAAGCGTATGATATAATGATTTTGCTATTAAAAACCTCAAGGCGTTTTAAAATAACGAAGTGCTGTGAATTATTAGGCATTTCAACAAGATCCAAAATCCTTATTTCAGGTGATCATTCTACCTGAACTAAAGTTTTTTAACCATATATTGATTAACATTTACTGAACTGAGAAAGTCTGATAGAAAACTGAGACAAAGTATAATTATGTTATTATTGTCACATTTATTGAGACTCCGAAAGTGACGTTTTTCTTCAACAGTTTAACTACTATTTAACAAGGGAAATACGAAATAAAACAAAAGATTATAAATAATTACTCATTTCTTGGTAAAAATAAGTAAAAATATTTTTTTTCCGTAGAGATAAGCAGGAGTCAAAAATATTAGAAGATAATCGCAAAAAAAACAAACAGTTCGTACGCAACGGAGGATATGTGCAATCGCAGTACCGCCATTTTGACATAAACAATGACATTGTAAAACGCGTTCCGTTTTATGGTACGGTTACGTTATTACTATAATTGTGTGAAATAAATATATCTTACGTATCAACACTTCAAAATATAATTTAATTACATGTAATAAATACCAATGAAAACAGTTTTGTTTAAATCAAATGTTTCAGGTAAGAGCATTTGTCGTTCATTTCACATACATATCTACAAGTAGTATGCGTGGTGTAGAACGTGTTCGTCTACGAACGGTCCATAGTGGCGAAAGTTGACAAATGAGACTTTGAATTCAACTTGCATTACTTATTATATTGTAATCAATACTGATAAGTGCAGAGAGGTTAAAAACTACGCAACAATTCACTTCTCTATTTTTCTTAATATAATATATTTACTATGTAAGTGTATATGGAATGTACTTTTTTGGCCATGTCCTTTGCTTATACCGCCTATGCTTTCTTTTATGTTCATTCAGTCTACTTGGAACCACGGTCATCACAACAAATAATACTAATAATTCTTTTTACAATTACTGGGAGGATCCATGTATATCTATAGAAGATCCTCGAGTGGGGTCCACTAGCAGTAGGATGTCATTGTCTTGTAATGGCATCGGAGTCTTGGGGTTCGGATACTCATTTAAACTAGTTAGTAAGACAACAGAAGATACCAGTACCTAACATTAATGTTACACCGATCAACAACAATGTACCTTCTTGCTCTCAAATAGCTAAACGTAAAAAAGGGGCTAAGCAGAATTCTATCCAATTATTTCATCAAAACATTCACAGTCTTACTACAAAAAGAATGTTAAACACAGATTGAACATGCGTTTAGGTAAACAAGTGTCTAAAGCCTTAAACCATGTTTAGGAGGGTGTCTAACACTTCGTACCACAAAACCGATTTTAGGTTTTACTTAGATAAACTTCTGTTCAACGTCTGTTTACTGTAATCATTTCTTCTATGTAGCAATATTGCAAAGCATTCACTCAAATTTTCCATCACTCGTTCTAATACACTTCAATTTATGCAGATAACATCCAAATAAATTGCATATTCTCGGCAAAGCGGACTTTTAAAATAAAAAATGGTGATTACGACAAAACTCAAAAACAAATTTAATGGTAAAATTATATTAAATATACATTGAAATCAATAAAAAACATTTATATTAAAAAAAACGGAGCGACAGTCCTTGCGTCAGTGTAACTCAGTCAAATTCACTGTCAAATTCATTTCCTAACCGATACCTAATTATAGTTTCGGTATTTATTTTGCATTATCAGATATATTTGATCTCAATCAATGGAAACCAAGGAAGACAAGAAGAAAAGTCGTCATCGTGGGGACAATTGGACCCAAGACGAGATGCACATGTTACTTGTATTTGTGGATCAATAGGATGACCACGAGGATCACTTGGAAGATCATCTTTGATTAAATCCACTATTTTGCACGCGCAGTGGCAGCTGGTGCACCGGGGCCACGCCGCGCCGGCGCGGCGACGTCGATCAAAGAGAGTGGCGGGAACGTTCTATCTCTTTCTGTTTTCGCGTCATCGCTTCATGCAGCAGAATTGCAGAGGTAAGAAATCAGTTGAACCTAACAAATATTAATAATTAAATATTTATTTTAATTATTTTTTTTAACCGTTTTTTATAAATGACTTCCTTTATTACGTGTGTATACCGATTCTTAAAACGTAAGTAGAAGGAACAACAGGGTTTTTGTTACTTACTGTATATTCATAACTTACGACAATAATATTGTTATAGAAGAACAGCTGTTGGTAGAATTAAAACCTTCTACAACATTTTGTGTGTGTACGCGCAGCGGAATGTTGTTGAATTAAAAATATTTTAATTATGCAGATATTTAGTGTATGACGTCGTATAATTGTGTATGGTAAAAAAAATTTGTGCACGCAGCCATTGTGGAGAAATTCACCAAAAACTGATTCCGCTGGGCGAACGTTGTCCTGGCGGAACTTTTTTTAATCCATAGACTTTAGAAGAAAAGAGATGTGTCCAAAAATCAGTTTGTACTTGTGTGTAATTGTGTATGTACGAATAAAATTATTGCATGCATAAACTTCGGAGAAATTCAAGTTTCCGCTGCGCGAACGTTTGGCCATTAGCTAGTTTTCATATAAAGCGCTTACATAGAGAGCTGTAGACTTTTACATACGTTATTTTGAATTTGTTTAAATTTGTTTAAAAAACAGATTTAGAAAAAATCGTAGGGCTTAAAAGATAAAAATATAAACGTAAAATACGCTTATTAGGTCTTAGTTCTTAAAGTATGCACTTTGGGGTCTAGATTTTCACGTTTATACAAACCTTGTAAGTGTCTGCAACATGTTGCCAAGTATCAATGATGTTCCGTTAGTAATTAAAGAGTTATAGGACAAATTTACCATGAATAGATCACTGTTTACAAAGCAGTCAAATATCACGACGTTCTAAAGGAATTGCATGGTAATATGTATGTCAATATTTAGCTTATTCATTCAACTATTCACATGCAAAATTTCATGTCATTAAATTCAGTAATTAAAGAAAAACAATTATAATACTGACGAAGCATCGAAAACCTACATAACCCGACCAAGTTCGGATGGCTACAAAAAAGCGGCCGTGCAATATATTTAGGTAACATCCCAAAATTTATAGTATAATACCGGTATTGAATTGGTATAGGCGATAACACAATTGTTATGTAGATATAATTTATAGGTCATTTATTTTTGTACACCTACTTTATAAATGTATTTGACTATGACAGAAAGTAGGTACTTTATTTAAGTATGCGCTTGAGACTTGAGATATAATCCGAGATATATTATTTAAGACAAATAAAATTCATACAGCTAATTTCTATTGAAGATTTCACGGATCAGGATTCTAACTATAGACCCCTTAGAGAAATTAAATAATTACCACATGTAAGCACTATTGTTTAGGTAAATATTTATCATATTGTAGTTTATTACACTATTTAACCAATAGACTAGGCATGCACGAGCGTTCCCCTTTGCAACTTTAGTGGATCAAACAATCTAATAACGTAATAACTTTAAAAAAAACTACTTCTTGAATCGATTTTTTAATTGATGTATACTGTTGTACTGGTACTGGTAGTAACTTATGTATGTGAGCGTGTTCCCCCGCACCCCACCAAAATATGCAGAATTATTTTGTTCAAAGTTTGTTACGCTTAAGGCTAGTCCTTTAGTTAAATAGACTAAGTATTGTAGTTATGAATTGATCAAAAATATTTTAGTGTGAAAAAGTAGACAACGCGCTTGCTGCGCGCAACGAGCGATAGGCGGCTTCCCGCTTGAAACGGCACTTCCATCCTTGAAGAAAAGAGATGGCAATATGTTTTCATTAGCCACGGCGTTATTAATAAAAAAATATTTTTTATTCATGAAATGCAATTGTTTTATTTTTTCCTAAAGCTTGTGTACGCAACTGTACCATATTAATAAATACTATATTGGAAGGTTAAGAACGTTTCTTAGATATATGGCACGGCCGCTTTTTTGTAGCCATCCGAACTTGGTCGGGTTATGTAGGTTTTCGATGCTTCGTCAGTATTATAATTGTTTTTCTTTAATTACTGAATTTAATGACATGAAATTTTGCATGTGAATAGTTGAATGAATAAGCTAAATATTGGCATACATATTACCATGCAATTCCTTTAGAACATCGTGATATTTGACTGCTTTGTAAACAGTGATCTATTCATGGTAAATTTGTCCTATAACTCTTTAATTACTAACGGAACATCATTGATACTTGGCAACATGTTGCAGACACTTACAAGGTTTGTATAAACGTGAAAATCTAGACCCCAAAGTGCATACTTTAAGAACTAAGACCTAATAAGCGTATTTTACGTTTATATTTTTATCTTTTAAGCCCTACGATTTTTTCTAAATCTGTTTTTTAAACAAATTTAAACAAATTCAAAACAACGTATGTAAAAATCTACAGCTCTCTATGTAAGCGCTTTATATGAAAACTAGCTAATGGCCAAACGTTCGCGCAGCGGAAACTTGAATTTCTCCGAAGTTTATGCATGCAATAATTTTATTCGTACATACACAATTACACACAAATACACACTGATTTTTGGACACATCTCTTTTCTTCTAAAGTCTATGGATTAAAAAAAGTTCCGCCAGGACAACGTTCGCCCAGCGGAATCAGTTTTTGGTGAATTTCTCCACAATGGCTGCGTGCACAATTTTTTTTTTACCATACCTACACAATTATACGACGTCATCACTAAATATCTGCATAATTAAAATATTTTAATTCAACAACATTCCGCTGCGCGAACACACACCAACATTTTATACTGATGTAATAAAATTATTTTACAGAAAGATAGTGTTTTTTATTTAGAATACAGAAAGTAATGAAAGTAATTTTATTATAAATTTAAGTGTCATTTACTCAAACGAATTGTCATTGTTGATATTAATAAGTATGTAAGTATCTGTAAATCTATCTAGTAATACCATGCATTACTGTGTGCTTTGTTCTTTGTCATCTGTCCGTGGTAAAGAAGCAAAGATTGGAGTTATGGCTGTTCACACTGTGAGTAATAAGAATAACACATTCATACATTTTCAACAATTTGCAGTCGTAGAAACCATTTTTTTATTTAAGCGCCATCTCTCGCCAAAGCGAGGATATAATTACGAATTGATTTGAAGAGTTCTGTTGTTACATTTATGTCAGTAGATGGCTCTTATATCATTTACTTCTTTTGTGAAGGGATATAAATTACGAAATGTTAATCACCACTATTTGTATTTTTATATTTAGGCATATTTACTACAACAACTATTATGTACCTTACAAATCCAAAATTTCGATTTTCTGTGAGCTATACTTAAGAAGATATTCGTTATTTAGACAAACGTCCAGCCAGCGGGCCCCTTTTTTAAATATTAGTCTTTTATATCATACAATAGCATTAGGAGCTTAATACTATTATGTACCTTACAAATCCAAAATTTCGACTGTCTGTGAAGAATACTTTAGAAGATATTCGTTATTTAGACAAACGTCCAGCCAGCGGGCTTTTCTTTAAATACTACTCTTTTATATCATAACACAAGTCTCAAGTCTTTATGAAAAGCTATCATCTGTTGATAAATCTCGTTGGGGCCTGCTAGGTAGACTCACACGTCTTTTGAATGGTAAAAAAAAACGAAAAGTATACATTAATCTATTTTATAATGATTTGAAAATCATAAAGCATCAAAATAAAACCAAATACCTAAAACTTACAAAAAGTGAAAACTGGTTGGGGATCAAACTTGCGAACCCTGGTTTACAGGGCGGTCGCTGAACCGATAGGCTACTTACACACCTGTGACAAAACGTTTCAAATAGACGTTCTGTTCTAATGCATGCTATGACAGTTGTCAAACAGTTGCAGAATATGGGCATAATGCACTATTGCTCATCCCCCCAAGTTAATAGCGCGATAATATATAGCCTATGTGTTATTCCAGACTATAATCTATCTCTGTTCCAAATTTCATCCAGATCCGTTCAGCCGCTCTGGCGTGATTGAAATAGGGCAAATTCTTTAGCATCATTGCTTAGTGGGATATTGTTCAGTGGAGTGCTGTGCTCATACCACGACGGTGTTGTGGTATGCTGGGGCCGTTTTAATGATGTAAGCGAACCAGCTCAATTTCTGGATGATATAATTTCTATGAAGAATAAATATTTTATTTATTTATTGTTGTTTTGTTTTTTGAATAACCCTGTTAGGATTTGTTAAAATGGCATTTTAAAATAACCACCCCAATAATTAAATGCATTCTTACACATGGGATGGAACTTCGATTTCCCCCATCCTCTTGGAGGAGGCGGTGTGGTGTTATATATTAACCTTAAAATGTCTTTAAAGCTGTATTGAGGGCGACCCCCATTACCACAATATCAATTAGATTGATAAAGAATGTTGGAAAATTTAATTTTTATAACCTCAATTTCAGCAAAGTAAAAAATAGACCAGGATATTTATTTATCTACAGAATAAAATGAAAATCACCGTGACTCGACAATCTTTTATGGGGGCCTAAAGGTCCTAAGAAAATGGGCAATGTCCTTTTTGGTTTTTCCTTCATCGATGTCATTTTCATGACTTTCGGGGTCGCTGATAACGAAAAAGAGGTCAACATTAATTTAAAGGCCTTTTGTCAGAGATTTTACTCGAGCAATCTATGGGTCAACTACACTAAGAGATCGCTGGATGTCCTGCGCATTCAATATAATAATGCTTTCAGGATGTTGTTGCGACTGCCTCGTTTTTGTAGCGCTTCAGGAATGTTTACTGAGGCCCACACAAATGGCTTTCATGCCATATTACGCAAAAAAACGGCTTCGCTGCTGTGCAGAGTGCGGAGTAGTCGCAACTATATCCTGAGAGCTGTGGCGGAGAGCTATACTCCAAAAATCAGGCATTTTGTGCGGAGGTTGATTAGGTAGGGAATGTGTTTTTCTGCCTAGTCATCCTTTGTTTTAATAATATATTTTTATCAATGTTACTAACACTAGAATATAAGCTGTGTGTAATACTAACAAAATATGGATCACTGTTGTCTGAAATAAATGAATTTTATTTATTTATTTTATTAATTAGGCCATTCAAAGGCACTTTTGAACGACCAATATGAAAATGAATTGAATGATTTATTCAATTCATTATTGCATACTTATCACATGTGTTTTACAAGATCTTAAAAAAAAATTAAGTTCACATGGACCCTGTCGGGCACGACAATTGCCCGACAGGGCAACACAATTTATACAATATTGATTCATTTAAAATAATCAATACCTTGCCTATGGTTAAATCTGATACACTTCAACCAAAAACTCTCGCAAGAATTCACCTGTGCGAAAGCATAATTTTGCCAAAACTACTTACGAAATGATTTGGCACAAAAAAAGTTTTTGAAAAAGTAGCACAAACGAAATCCCGATGACCATTTTGTGCTTCTTTTATCGCAAATCTGCTACCTCGATAAATAAGAAGAGATAAAATGAAATAGCAACAACATAAGCTAGGAGTACCTCCAAGCGGTGAAGGTAAATAATAAATCGATTTATTGACTCACACATGTTAGGAAACATACAGACAAAAACACAAAAACAATTATAGTTAAAAGAGTCGAGGTAGCCGTGGGCCCCAAACTAGGCACAGCCTGTATCTTGGTGGCCCAAAATAAACATAAAAGACAGGTTGAATTATGGACTGTTCAGTGTGACAGAGCACAGCAAGACACAAGTAACAATCAGGAATCAAAATTAAAATAATAATAACAATCAATGAAATGAATATAAAAAAGTGGTAACAGTTTATGGCCCGTTTTCACCACGATGTATGAAACGAAATATCGAGTAATATTTCATTGAACAGAGACTGTGAGATGTTAAAACACGTTTCGCTCGGAATGTCATTTGTGATGTGTAAACGGTCCTAAATCTGGCTAAAACTCTCAACAAAATTGACGCCTTCGGGCTTATGTTGTTGTTAGGTTGACATTTTTGTGTTTGGCACGGTAGCCTACCCGGTAACGCAGGGGAGCAGCCACATATCATCATGTGTTCCAACCAAAATATTTCTTTTTCCAATCCACCTTCTCCTAATTTAATCAACACTCATCGACCACCACCACCATAGTCGTCACTACGTCCATCATCTTTGGTACCATTCTCTTCTTGTAAACCATCGTCATCTCCACCACCATATTCCTCTTACCAACAACCCCACACATCTACACCACCATCCTTCTCTCGTCAACTTCCTCTCTTCACCACAACCACCTTATCATGAATTTCTCATGTCATCTCCACCACAATCATGTTTCCATCAACTACCTCCGTCATCTCTAACACTATCCCCCTCTCAACAACAACCTCTATCATCTTCAGCACTATCATCCTCTCGACAACTACCCCCCTATCATCTCCACCACCATCACCTTTTTATCAACTACCTATATTATTTCCACCATCGCCATTTTTAGATGAAACACCCCCTCTGCTCTGTCAAATGTCTGCGAAATGGCGGCAACACGTGCTCCCACAGCGAGAGCGTCAAGGGCACTGGCGGTTGGGAGGGGGAACTATCAGAACGTGCGTTTCATTGGTCTGCGGTGTGTGTGTAGCCGATAGACAAGAAGTTATATTAGTGGATTCACTGTGCCCCACGGTCCACTGTACCCCTCTCTCTAGTTTTGACAAAAATGATAATACTAAAACATATTGGCGATGCATCGATGACAAAAGTGGCAAGGGCCGTGGTCGCTCTCATTTGTCAAATGAACCCTTAAAAGTCATATGTGAGCACAATCATGTCACTAATAGAGCTATGATAGAAAAAAGTCATATCATATGCACGATGAAAGATCTGGCAATCCAAACTCAGTCCGCACCTCAACAAATTATAGCAGATACCACTAGCAGCGCATCAATCGAGGCAGCTGGAAAATTGCCATCAGTGTCCTCCTTGAAAAAGTGCATTAATTAATAGGAATCGTAATGCTAATGTTTCTGCCCCAGCGAACGCTCTTTCTCTTGTGAACCTTGAAATTCCTAAAACTTACACCAAAAGCAGTCGAGATGAATCATTTTTAATATACGATACTGGTCCAAGAGAGGATAGATTCCTAATATTTGCTACTAAAAAAAATCTGAAATTTTAAAGCAAACACGTCATTGGTTTGCTGACGGAACTTTTAAGGTGACACCACCTCTTTTCAAACAATTATATACCATACACTGTCTTTATGAGTATGAAGTGGTACCAGTAATATATGTACTTATGTCTGGAATGACCTATGAGGCCTATTCCGAAGTATTTGAGGCCATTAAGTCACAAGAAGCAGACTTGCAACCACTGTCTATCATGACTGATTTCGAACAGGCCTCAATTTTAGCTTTAAGGGACAGTTTTCCTGCAGTATCCCTGCGAGACTGCTTTTTTCACTTTTCTCAAAGTGTCTGGCGAGAGGTACAATCGGAAAAAGACGTTTTGCATAACTATATACACACCCCTGATTTCGCATTGCATATTCACCAGTTATGTGCTTTAGCGTATGTTCCATCTGAACAAGTTGTTAACGCTTTTGACGAACTGCTCGAATCTCAGTTTTATGTTGTGCATTCCGGCCTCCTTCCGAATACTTCTATCCTCGCATCCATACACACTCGCACATACAACTCCCTTACTCACCTACACACAACACATCACCACTTATCCACACTCACACACAAACACCTACACACCCACAATCACATTCACTCACCCTCACCCTCTCACATGGTCATACCTACATAATTTAAAAACTTAAGTAACCTATGACTTTTTTCCCTCTGAAGGTAAATCGACACAGTCTACTCATACATAAATCAATTCTGAACTCGAGGATAAGGCACAACATTGCCTTAATGTAGCGCTGAACTGGCTTTATCTCCATTCGCTTACACTTAATACCTCCAAAACCAAGTTCATTACCTACTCGGTCAGTTCTGCTACCCAACCAAACCCACCAATATTGCTTAAAGCTCACATGTGCAATTTGCCAAGTGTCATACCACTGTTCACCTATATCTTCTACGGATGAAATTAAATTTAAGATTCTTATCTATGGTTATACCGAGGGTATAACCATAGATAAGAATCTTAAATTTAAATCTCATATTAATGTCCTTACTGGCAGAGTTCTCAAACTTATATATATCTTTAAAACCTTAAGAAATATTGCTAATATGTCTATTTTGCCTTGTGCCTATCTATTATTACCTATTGTATTCCCTGTTGGGGTGGTGCCGCAAAAACTATCTTTAAACCACTGGAAGTTGCACATCGCGCCATACTGAAAGTGGCTTCCGTCCACTAATTTATCCAACTAATCAGTTATACTATAATTGCAATGTCCTCAACGTGCGGCAACACTTTATTTTACAATCAATTCTGTTGCAACACCGCATAACCCCCTATATTGAAATTACCAAACTCAAAAAAGATAAAATATGTACTCCTTCAAAAACTCGCTTATCGTTTACTAAAAGATTCTTCTATTATTTAGGTCCGTCCCTTTACAATACAATAAACAAAAAATGTCCAATATATAGATTGTCCCATCATAACTGTAAAAGACTATCAGCACATTCCTTCAAAATAAAACCTACGAAAAAAAAAAGATGTCCCGTAACTTACGGGACATCTTTTAATGATATACATACTGTCACTTACGGGCCGTAAGTGACAGTAAACGTTTAGTTTTAAACCGTGAAAGCTTAAAACAGTGTTTGAAGTTATGACAAGTTCGTATATTGTACCACTCACCCAAAACATAGACCCACACTAATCAAATCCACTTACTTACGCACACCTACACAGCCACATGCTCACGCACACACACATGCTCACGCACACACACATGCTCACGCACACTCACACACACACACACACAAAAATGCGACTATTTTACTTTAAAAAAAAAAGTAAAAAGTTAAAATTAAAAAAAATATCATCATTTACCTAGCCTTTTCCCAACTATGTTGGGGTCGGCTTCCAGTCTAACCGGATGCAGCAATATAAACGTAAAATACGCTTATTAGGTCTTAGTTCTTAAAGTATGCACTTTGGGGTCTAGATTTTCACGTTTATACAAACCTTGTAAGTGTCTGCAACATGTTGCCAAGTATCAATGATGTTCCGTTAGTAATTAAAGAGTTATAGGACAAATTTACCATGAATAGATCACTGTTTACAAAGCAGTCAAATATCACGACGTTCTAAAGGAATTGCATGGTAATATGTATGTCAATATTTAGCTTATTCATTCAACTATTCACATGCAAAATTTCATGTCATTAAATTCAGTAATTAAAGAAAAACAATTATAATACTGACGAAGCATCGAAAACCTACATAACCCGACCAAGTTCGGATGGCTACAAAAAAGCGGCCGTGCAATATATTTAGGTAACATCCCAAAATTTATAGTATAATACCGGTATTGAATTGGTATAGGCGATAACACAATTGTTATGTAGATATAATTTATAGGTCATTTATTTTTGTACACCTACTTTATAAATGTATTTGACTATGACAGAAAGTAGGTACTTTATTTAAGTATGCGCTTGAGACTTGAGATATAATCCGAGATATATTATTTAAGACAAATAAAATTCATACAGCTAATTTCTATTGAAGATTTCACGGATCAGGATTCTAACTATAGACCCCTTAGAGAAATTAAATAATTACCACATGTAAGCACTATTGTTTAGGTAAATATTTATCATATTGTAGTTTATTACACTATTTAACCAATAGACTAGGCATGCACGAGCGTTCCCCTTTGCAACTTTAGTGGATCAAACAATCTAATAACGTAATAACTTTAAAAAAAACTACTTCTTGAATCGATTTTTTAATTGATGTATACTGTTGTACTGGTACTGGTAGTAACTTATGTATGTGAGCGTGTTCCCCCGCACCCCACCAAAATATGCAGAATTATTTTGTTCAAAGTTTGTTACGCTTAAGGCTAGTCCTTTAGTTAAATAGACTAAGTATTGTAGTTATGAATTGATCAAAAATATTTTAGTGTGAAAAAGTAGACAACGCGCTTGCTGCGCGCAACGAGCGATAGGCGGCTTCCCGCTTGAAACGGCACTTCCATCCTTGAAGAAAAGAGATGGCAATATGTTTTCATTAGCCACGGCGTTATTAATAAAAAAATATTTTTTATTCATGAAATGCAATTGTTTTATTTTTTCCTAAAGCTTGTGTACGCAACTGTACCATATTAATAAATACTATATTGGAAGGTTAAGAACGTTTCTTAGATATATGGCACGGCCGCTTTTTTGTAGCCATCCGAACTTGGTCGGGTTATGTAGGTTTTCGATGCTTCGTCAGTATTATAATTGTTTTTCTTTAATTACTGAATTTAATGACATGAAATTTTGCATGTGAATAGTTGAATGAATAAGCTAAATATTGGCATACATATTACCATGCAATTCCTTTAGAACATCGTGATATTTGACTGCTTTGTAAACAGTGATCTATTCATGGTAAATTTGTCCTATAACTCTTTAATTACTAACGGAACATCATTGATACTTGGCAACATGTTGCAGACACTTACAAGGTTTGTATAAACGTGAAAATCTAGACCCCAAAGTGCATACTTTAAGAACTAAGACCTAATAAGCGTATTTTACGTTTATATTTTTATCTTTTAAGCCCTACGATTTTTTCTAAATCTGTTTTTTAAACAAATTTAAACAAATTCAAAACAACGTATGTAAAAATCTACAGCTCTCTATGTAAGCGCTTTATATGAAAACTAGCTAATGGCCAAACGTTCGCGCAGCGGAAACTTGAATTTCTCCGAAGTTTATGCATGCAATAATTTTATTCGTACATACACAATTACACACAAATACACACTGATTTTTGGACACATCTCTTTTCTTCTAAAGTCTATGGATTAAAAAAAGTTCCGCCAGGACAACGTTCGCCCAGCGGAATCAGTTTTTGGTGAATTTCTCCACAATGGCTGCGTGCACAATTTTTTTTTTACCATACCTACACAATTATACGACGTCATCACTAAATATCTGCATAATTAAAATATTTTAATTCAACAACATTCCGCTGCGCGAACACACACCAACATTTTATACTGATGTAATAAAATTATTTTACAGAAAGATAGTGTTTTTTATTTAGAATACAGAAAGTAATGAAAGTAATTTTATTATAAATTTAAGTGTCATTTACTCAAACGAATTGTCATTGTTGATATTAATAAGTATGTAAGTATCTGTAAATCTATCTAGTAATACCATGCATTACTGTGTGCTTTGTTCTTTGTCATCTGTCCGTGGTAAAGAAGCAAAGATTGGAGTTATGGCTGTTCACACTGTGAGTAATAAGAATAACACATTCATACATTTTCAACAATTTGCAGTCGTAGAAACCATTTTTTTATTTAAGCGCCATCTCTCGCCAAAGCGAGGATATAATTACGAATTGATTTGAAGAGTTCTGTTGTTACATTTATGTCAGTAGATGGCTCTTATATCATTTACTTCTTTTGTGAAGGGATATAAATTACGAAATGTTAATCACCACTATTTGTATTTTTATATTTAGGCATATTTACTACAACAACTATTATGTACCTTACAAATCCAAAATTTCGATTTTCTGTGAGCTATACTTAAGAAGATATTCGTTATTTAGACAAACGTCCAGCCAGCGGGCCCCTTTTTTAAATATTAGTCTTTTATATCATACAATAGCATTAGGAGCTTAATACTATTATGTACCTTACAAATCCAAAATTTCGACTGTCTGTGAAGAATACTTTAGAAGATATTCGTTATTTAGACAAACGTCCAGCCAGCGGGCTTTTCTTTAAATACTACTCTTTTATATCATAACACAAGTCTCAAGTCTTTATGAAAAGCTATCATCTGTTGATAAATCTCGTTGGGGCCTGCTAGGTAGACTCACACGTCTTTTGAATGGTAAAAAAAAACGAAAAGTATACATTAATCTATTTTATAATGATTTGAAAATCATAAAGCATCAAAATAAAACCAAATACCTAAAACTTACAAAAAGTGAAAACTGGTTGGGGATCAAACTTGCGAACCCTGGTTTACAGGGCGGTCGCTGAACCGATAGGCTACTTACACACCTGTGACAAAACGTTTCAAATAGACGTTCTGTTCTAATGCATGCTATGACAGTTGTCAAACAGTTGCAGAATATGGGCATAATGCACTATTGCTCATCCCCCCAAGTTAATAGCGCGATAATATATAGCCTATGTGTTATTCCAGACTATAATCTATCTCTGTTCCAAATTTCATCCAGATCCGTTCAGCCGCTCTGGCGTGATTGAAATAGGGCAAATTCTTTAGCATCATTGCTTAGTGGGATATTGTTCAGTGGAGTGCTGTGCTCATACCACGACGGTGTTGTGGTATGCTGGGGCCGTTTTAATGATGTAAGCGAACCAGCTCAATTTCTGGATGATATAATTTCTATGAAGAATAAATATTTTATTTATTTATTGTTGTTTTGTTTTTTGAATAACCCTGTTAGGATTTGTTAAAATGGCATTTTAAAATAACCACCCCAATAATTAAATGCATTCTTACACATGGGATGGAACTTCGATTTCCCCCATCCTCTTGGAGGAGGCGGTGTGGTGTTATATATTAACCTTAAAATGTCTTTAAAGCTGTATTGAGGGCGACCCCCATTACCACAATATCAATTAGATTGATAAAGAATGTTGGAAAATTTAATTTTTATAACCTCAATTTCAGCAAAGTAAAAAATAGACCAGGATATTTATTTATCTACAGAATAAAATGAAAATCACCGTGACTCGACAATCTTTTATGGGGGCCTAAAGGTCCTAAGAAAATGGGCAATGTCCTTTTTGGTTTTTCCTTCATCGATGTCATTTTCATGACTTTCGGGGTCGCTGATAACGAAAAAGAGGTCAACATTAATTTAAAGGCCTTTTGTCAGAGATTTTACTCGAGCAATCTATGGGTCAACTACACTAAGAGATCGCTGGATGTCCTGCGCATTCAATATAATAATGCTTTCAGGATGTTGTTGCGACTGCCTCGTTTTTGTAGCGCTTCAGGAATGTTTACTGAGGCCCACACAAATGGCTTTCATGCCATATTACGCAAAAAAACGGCTTCGCTGCTGTGCAGAGTGCGGAGTAGTCGCAACTATATCCTGAGAGCTGTGGCGGAGAGCTATACTCCAAAAATCAGGCATTTTGTGCGGAGGTTGATTAGGTAGGGAATGTGTTTTTCTGCCTAGTCATCCTTTGTTTTAATAATATATTTTTATCAATGTTACTAACACTAGAATATAAGCTGTGTGTAATACTAACAAAATATGGATCACTGTTGTCTGAAATAAATGAATTTTATTTATTTATTTTATTAATTAGGCCATTCAAAGGCACTTTTGAACGACCAATATGAAAATGAATTGAATGATTTATTCAATTCATTATTGCATACTTATCACATGTGTTTTACAAGATCTTAAAAAAAAATTAAGTTCACATGGACCCTGTCGGGCACGACAATTGCCCGACAGGGCAACACAATTTATACAATATTGATTCATTTAAAATAATCAATACCTTGCCTATGGTTAAATCTGATACACTTCAACCAAAAACTCTCGCAAGAATTCACCTGTGCGAAAGCATAATTTTGCCAAAACTACTTACGAAATGATTTGGCACAAAAAAAGTTTTTGAAAAAGTAGCACAAACGAAATCCCGATGACCCTTTTGTGCTTCTTTTATCGCAAATCTGCTACCTCGATAAATAAGAAGAGATAAAATGAAATAGCAACAACATAAGCTAGGAGTACCTCCAAGCGGTGAAGGTAAATAATAAATCGATTTATTGACTCACACATGTTAGGAAACATACAGACAAAAACACAAAAACAATTATAGTTAAAAGAGTCGAGGTAGCCGTGGGCCCCAAACTAGGCACAGCCTGTATCTTGGTGGCCCAAAATAAACATAAAAGACAGGTTGAATTATGGACTGTTCAGTGTGACAGAGCACAGCAAGACACAAGTAACAATCAGGAATCAAAATTAAAATAATAATAACAATCAATGAAATGAATATAAAAAAGTGGTAACAGTTTATGGCCCGTTTTCACCACGATGTATGAAACGAAATATCGAGTAATATTTCATTGAACAGAGACTGTGAGATGTTAAAACACGTTTCGCTCGGAATGTCATTTGTGATGTGTAAACGGTCCTAAATCTGGCTAAAACTCTCAACAAAATTGACGCCTTCGGGCTTATGTTGTTGTTAGGTTGACATTTTTGTGTTTGGCACGGTAGCCTACCCGGTAACGCAGGGGAGCAGCCACATATCATCATGTGTTCCAACCAAAATATTTCTTTTTCCAATCCACCTTCTCCTAATTTAATCAACACTCATCGACCACCACCACCATAGTCGTCACTACGTCCATCATCTTTGGTACCATTCTCTTCTTGTAAACCATCGTCATCTCCACCACCATATTCCTCTTACCAACAACCCCACACATCTACACCACCATCCTTCTCTCGTCAACTTCCTCTCTTCACCACAACCACCTTATCATGAATTTCTCATGTCATCTCCACCACAATCATGTTTCCATCAACTACCTCCGTCATCTCTAACACTATCCCCCTCTCAACAACAACCTCTATCATCTTCAGCACTATCATCCTCTCGACAACTACCCCCCTATCATCTCCACCACCATCACCTTTTTATCAACTACCTATATTATTTCCACCATCGCCATTTTTAGATGAAACACCCCCTCTGCTCTGTCAAATGTCTGCGAAATGGCGGCAACACGTGCTCCCACAGCGAGAGCGTCAAGGGCACTGGCGGTTGGGAGGGGGAACTATCAGAACGTGCGTTTCATTGGTCTGCGGTGTGTGTGTAGCCGATAGACAAGAAGTTATATTAGTGGATTCACTGTGCCCCACGGTCCACTGTACCCCTCTCTCTAGTTTTGACAAAAATGATAATACTAAAACATATTGGCGATGCATCGATGACAAAAGTGGCAAGGGCCGTGGTCGCTCTCATTTGTCAAATGAACCCTTAAAAGTCATATGTGAGCACAATCATGTCACTAATAGAGCTATGATAGAAAAAAGTCATATCATATGCACGATGAAAGATCTGGCAATCCAAACTCAGTCCGCACCTCAACAAATTATAGCAGATACCACTAGCAGCGCATCAATCGAGGCAGCTGGAAAATTGCCATCAGTGTCCTCCTTGAAAAAGTGCATTAATTAATAGGAATCGTAATGCTAATGTTTCTGCCCCAGCGAACGCTCTTTCTCTTGTGAACCTTGAAATTCCTAAAACTTACACCAAAAGCAGTCGAGATGAATCATTTTTAATATACGATACTGGTCCAAGAGAGGATAGATTCCTAATATTTGCTACTAAAAAAAATCTGAAATTTTAAAGCAAACACGTCATTGGTTTGCTGACGGAACTTTTAAGGTGACACCACCTCTTTTCAAACAATTATATACCATACACTGTCTTTATGAGTATGAAGTGGTACCAGTAATATATGTACTTATGTCTGGAATGACCTATGAGGCCTATTCCGAAGTATTTGAGGCCATTAAGTCACAAGAAGCAGACTTGCAACCACTGTCTATCATGACTGATTTCGAACAGGCCTCAATTTTAGCTTTAAGGGACAGTTTTCCTGCAGTATCCCTGCGAGACTGCTTTTTTCACTTTTCTCAAAGTGTCTGGCGAGAGGTACAATCGGAAAAAGACGTTTTGCATAACTATATACACACCCCTGATTTCGCATTGCATATTCACCAGTTATGTGCTTTAGCGTATGTTCCATCTGAACAAGTTGTTAACGCTTTTGACGAACTGCTCGAATCTCAGTTTTATGTTGTGCATTCCGGCCTCCTTCCGAATACTTCTATCCTCGCATCCATACACACTCGCACATACAACTCCCTTACTCACCTACACACAACACATCACCACTTATCCACACTCACACACAAACACCTACACACCCACAATCACATTCACTCACCCTCACCCTCTCACATGGTCATACCTACATAATTTAAAAACTTAAGTAACCTATGACTTTTTTCCCTCTGAAGGTAAATCGACACAGTCTACTCATACATAAATCAATTCTGAACTCGAGGATAAGGCACAACATTGCCTTAATGTAGCGCTGAACTGGCTTTATCTCCATTCGCTTACACTTAATACCTCCAAAACCAAGTTCATTACCTACTCGGTCAGTTCTGCTACCCAACCAAACCCACCAATATTGCTTAAAGCTCACATGTGCAATTTGCCAAGTGTCATACCACTGTTCACCTATATCTTCTACGGATGAAATTAAATTTAAGATTCTTATCTATGGTTATACCGAGGGTATAACCATAGATAAGAATCTTAAATTTAAATCTCATATTAATGTCCTTACTGGCAGAGTTCTCAAACTTATATATATCTTTAAAACCTTAAGAAATATTGCTAATATGTCTATTTTGCCTTGTGCCTATCTATTATTACCTATTGTATTCCCTGTTGGGGTGGTGCCGCAAAAACTATCTTTAAACCACTGGAAGTTGCACATCGCGCCATACTGAAAGTGGCTTCCGTCCACTAATTTATCCAACTAATCAGTTATACTATAATTGCAATGTCCTCAACGTGCGGCAACACTTTATTTTACAATCAATTCTGTTGCAACACCGCATAACCCCCTATATTGAAATTACCAAACTCAAAAAAGATAAAATATGTACTCCTTCAAAAACTCGCTTATCGTTTACTAAAAGATTCTTCTATTATTTAGGTCCGTCCCTTTACAATACAATAAACAAAAAATGTCCAATATATAGATTGTCCCATCATAACTGTAAAAGACTATCAGCACATTCCTTCAAAATAAAACCTACGAAAAAAAAAAGATGTCCCGTAACTTACGGGACATCTTTTAATGATATACATACTGTCACTTACGGGCCGTAAGTGACAGTAAACGTTTAGTTTTAAACCGTGAAAGCTTAAAACAGTGTTTGAAGTTATGACAAGTTCGTATATTGTACCACTCACCCAAAACATAGACCCACACTAATCAAATCCACTTACTTACGCACACCTACACAGCCACATGCTCACGCACACACACATGCTCACGCACACACACATGCTCACGCACACTCACACACACACACACACAAAAATGCGACTATTTTACTTTAAAAAAAAAAGTAAAAAGTTAAAATTAAAAAAAATATCATCATTTACCTAGCCTTTTCCCAACTATGTTGGGGTCGGCTTCCAGTCTAACCGGATGCAGCTGAATACCAGTATTTTATATGGAGCGACTGCCTATCTGACCTCCACAACCCAGTGAGTAACTACTGGGTAATACGATACCCCTTGGTAAGACTGGTTGTCAGACTTTGGGCCACTGGCTACCTGTAACGATTGTCAAAGATATACAAATGACAGCCGGGACCAACTGCTTGACTGCTTTCCGAAGCACGAATGGGTGGTCATCCATCCACGGACCAACCTAGGCAAGCACGGCTTAACCTGATCGACCCGAGTGGCTGTTATTATTTAGCCACGAGCTCCTCAAACAAGCCCTAAGTAATAAGGATGAAAAGTGGTCAACCGTCAATGAACTCCGTAATACATAAAGTGTTTATTTTATGGTCCAATTCCGTACGTTCCGCCCAATCGCAATGACACAACTGCGTTCTATTTGAAGTCTACGGAAACACTTCCGCATGTAGCCCAAATGGGAACTAATCACGCTATCATGTTTGTTCAAAACAATTTCACGAATGTTCACTAACAACGTCAACTGTCAAAGTCACAAGAGCACCAATCATTGAAGTTCTGTTGTAGATAATGACATTGAGTCTTACATAGAAACATTATGAGAATACTAAGGAGGATGTATGGTGTTACGCAAATGGATAAAATAAGAAAATTAAAAAAAATAAAGCTGTAAAAATAAAATTGTAGTAACACAATTAGAGGGGAACGGCACTGTTACTTCTTAATACAGGCTATTTCATAGCCTAGCTAGGAGAACAGCATGTCACCTACTTGATTGCCAGACTTAATACTACCTACTTTGTGAAATCTGTTACATAATAAAGATTATATTATTATTAATATTTGTATGTAAAAAAGCGCTTCTCGCCATCAAACTAAAAAGTTTGGCGAGTGAATTGTAGATTTGATACTGGTTGGGGCAAGGTTCAGGAATCACAGCATCTGAGATATCCATTTCAATATTTTCAAGGTCCACCGACTCCACTGCAGTTCTGTTAATGTGAGGAAATGCTTGTCTTTGAATATCTCTTGTTGCAGCCTCTCAACAAGCACAACTAACTCTTTCCAAATGTATGACCTAAAAAACAAAGAATTATTATTTTTACTAACAAAGCTTTTCTTCAATAATACCAACAATTAAATGCAGCAATTCGGCCAAGTTAATAACACTTACGTCATGAGCTGGAGTCCATCTTAAAATAAAGGTCCTTTGAGGTCAGTCTTGGGAAACTCTGTGAGTTCTGCGACTTGCAATGGAGATCCTACATCCAAAATATATGCTTAGATATCCAAGAGGCGGGGATACTTCAATTTGAGAGGGAGGGGTTTTTGATAATAACTGCCCTTGCAACAACAGGAAACATTCAATGCACAGGATGTCATCAGATGATACCTGAAAAGTAAAAAAAAACCTTTGTAAGTTATATGTCCACTATTATAATACATATTCACATAAATTGGGTGTGCCATTCTTTGTTCAAACAAGTACATTACATAAGTTATTTTAGATATTTATTTTGTACCCTATCACAATGTTTTCTTATTTAACCCAAAAGTTGACTGGTAGAGAATGCCTTGTGGCATTAAGTCCGCCTATGTACCACTATTGTACCTACATGAAGTATAAATAAATATATTTTAAATAAATATTAAATAAATAGATATAAATAAATATTAAATAAACATAAATAAATATTAAACATAAATAAATATTAAATACCCTTCATACACCCAATTATTTTGTATGAGTCATAATAGGCATTAATACCTATGTTGTATGTATGTATGTTATTTGCATCCACTTCAATAACAATAATGCATAAATAGCATTTTGTGACCCTTGATCCGCGGCCCTTTTTATTTGAGACATAAAAGGGACCGGCATAGTCTATACCAACACTACGAAACGGGAAGTCCACCGTAAGGCGCTGAGAGGGCAAGTTCCCCATTAAGGGTGTTAAACTCTTGCCCTGTACCTTTCTACATGTGATGCAGTTGCGCACAGTTCTCCGAGCGGAGTGTCGCCCATTGATAGGCCACACGTATTGCCTGACACTAGCGAGGAGAAGCTGTGGGCCAGCGTGTAATTTATGTAGGTGTTCCCACTCAAAGATTAATTTTGTGAGATGGTGAGAGGAATGCAGCAGGATAGGGTGTTTGCTACCAAATGGAATAGCTGAAGCATCCAGCCGGCCTCCCACTCGTATCAACCCATTTACGTCCATGAAAGGTGTTAGCCCTATGATGGGTGATTTTGAACTAATTGATTTTTCTTTGGATAGCAAATGGTACTCAACAGGAAAAGATTCCTGTTGAGCCTTACGGCATAAAAGATGAAATGAGCTTTGTAATTCTTCTAAATTAAGGGCATCGAGCGCCTTAGGATTGCGCAAATTATAAAAATATCTTAGTACATACGCATAATCTTGTTATATTTTATGTAGTTTATTATATTTATGAAATGGAATGATTGAAGATTTATCTTTCTTAGTAATAATGTTCTTTTTAGTTTCGGGAATTTCAGACTCGCGTTGGAGTTTATTTGGTAAGGTAGGCCAAGAAGATTCGCCTTGAAGTAAAAATTCGGGCCCTGACCACCACAGACTACGATCTTTCAGCTCTTCGGGATAAACGCCGCGCGAGACGAGATCAGCAGGATTCTCAGAGGTAGGTACATAACGCCAACAAGAAACATCCGACAGTTCCAGTATTTCTGCCGTTCTATTAGCCACGAAGGTCTTTAACCTTCTAGAGCTAGTACGCAACCAAGAAAGGACGACGCTGGAGTCGCACCAATACACTTTACGTGTTACTGGGAACCTCAAAGAATCGACGACGGTCTTGCAGAGTCTGATAGCTAGTAGGGCGGCACACAGCTCCAAACGAGGTATGGTACAGGCCTTTATTGGTGCCACCTTTGACTTAGAACACAAAAGGTTAACATGCACGAGACCTGCTTCATCAATAGACCTTGTATAGACGCAAGCGCCGTAAGCCTTTTGGGAGGCGTCGCTGAACATGTAGCTCTGTAACAACAGGTGAGTCACATAGAACTTGCCTCGGCAGTGTAAATGTAGCTAGACAAGATAGATTACTAGAAAATTTACGCCAATCTCTTTCTATTTCCTCTGAAAGAGGTTCGTCCCAGCCAACCTTATCAAACCAAAGTTGCTGCATTATTAATTTAGGAATAATAATACAGGGGCTGACGAAACCGAGTGGATCAAAGATTTTAAATGTTGATAAAATATAGCGCTTTGTAATTTTATCATTGCTAGGGGGAATTTCGAAAGAATAATGTAGACTATCAGTTTTAGGATTCCACCCTAAACCGAGTGCGTTTGAGGACTCAATAATGATAAGCGAGTCCGTAGAGTTTTCGGAGCAGGCTTCAAGTACGCTAGACGAATTAGATTTATATTTTCGTAGATTAAAACATCCTGCTTTAAGGGCTTCTGAAACAGATTTTTGAATATGTATTAGTTCTTTCTCAGAATTACAGCCGGTAATTAAGTCGTCTACATATAGATCGTGTTGTATAATCGTTCTTATGAGTGGGTCGTCGCACTCTTCACCTGACTGCCAAAGACACCTTGTACTTAAAAAACTTGCACTTGTGAAACCATAAGTCACCGTATTTAAACGTAACGTTTTAAGAGGGTGACGCTCGTCTTCTCTCCATAGAATAAACTGAAGATTTCTATCTGACTCGTCCACTAATATTTGACGGAATAATTTTTCTACGTCTGCTGCTAAAAGATATTTGTAGAAACGAGCTCGAATTAATATAGAGAGAAGAGAGTCTTGAATTTGAGGACCAACCATTTGTATGTCATTGACAGAGAGGCCTGAGGAAGTGCGAGCCGATGCATCGAAGACGACGCGAATTTTTGTGGATTCGCTGTTTTCTTTAAACACAGGATGATGTGGTAGGAAATAGCATAAGTTAGAGTTTAAGTTATTTAGTGCAATTTCAGAGAGATGACCTAATTCTGCATATTCTCTGATGAATTCAATATATTGCAACTTAATTTCAGGCTGTCTCCTAAATCGCCATTCTAAATTGTAAAACCTTTTCTTGGCCATGTTGTAGGAGTCACCGAGACAATCCGGTGAGTCGATAAGAGGTAACTTGACAGAGAATCTGCCGCTTTCTAAGCGGCAAGTGTGCTGCAAAAAATGCGTTTCACATGCCTGCTCGCTTTCACTTAGATAAGATTTAGATGGAATTTCTTCCAGCTCCCAAAACCTATTTAATTTTAATTCTATATTTTCATCATAAGAAGAATTGGTAAGAACATGATTGCATTTAATGTCCTTGCATTTGACCTCCAATCAACCAGCCCAGCCTTGAGCTATGTAACTTGGGAAGATTAGGGCCCAATGACTTCTGCTCACAACCTATAATGTCCCAAAATAAATCTGAGCCTATGAGAATATCTATGAAAGATGGCTGATAGAATTTGGAATCTGCTAAGATAATATCTTCAGGAATATTAAACGATCTAATATCAATTACCTTATTGGGAATTAAAGATGTTAGTTCATTCATAACATAAAAGTTAGAAATAACATTGAATGTTGTATTTAACGATTTTAATTGGGCAATGCAATAATCAGTAATCGTACCTGCATCATTGTTGCCAAAACCTATTACCTTTGTAGCATTGATAGGGCAGTCCTCTAATGATAACCTTTGTTTCAGGCTTAGACTTATGAAAGAAGATTGGCTACCACAATCAAGTAGGGCGCGTACTGTTTCACATTTATTAGTCTTGGGATTTACTATATCAACCAAGGCAGTACAAAGAAGAGCATACTTGTTACTTTGATTGTTGCAGTTAGTCAACGTCTCAGGAGAACTGTCGATGCTTGCACTAAATGAACGGTCAGCTGTACCAGTAGGAAGGTGCAATATAGAATTGTGTCTCTTGTTGCATTCACGACAACGGCCTGTACGACATCTAAATGTAGGGTGACCCGGCCTTAAACAATTAAGACACAATTTCAATTTAGTCGCCTCGGCTATACGCTCGCTTACGCTCTTTGCCATGAACGATGGACAATCAAATATTTTATGATCGGCACTACAGCATGGACAGAGGTACGACGAGGATGACTGCGTTTGTGGCTGGTCACTGCTACTAATGTATGCATATGCTTTAGTATGACGTGTATGGTCCGGTTTCTTAAAATGGCTTTCTGGACGTTGTTTATCATGATTGGGTCTAAAGGCGTTGTCTGACTTGCTGCGGTGCAAGGACTCAAGCACGGTTGCACGATCGTTTAAAAATTTATTAAATTCCTTAAGTGTAGGTGTGTCTGTTGACAACGTGTTAAGGTGTTCCTCCCACTTCACGAAAGTGTTATTGTACAATTTGGAAGCGACTATGTGAACAACAAAGTCATCCCAATGCTCAGTGGCTCGTCCTAAGTTGGAAAGGGCGCGTAAATTCTTAGTCACGTGGTCAACCGGTTCCTTATTTACAGGATTAATGTTGATCAATGCACTGAGATGATGACTTATCAATAACCGTTTATTGTCGTAACGTTCGAGTAATAGGTTCCAAGCCTCCCGATAATTATCAGAAGATACTTCTAGATTCGAAACGGTTCGCGCTGCTTCTCCTTCTAAATAGGAAATTAAATAATGAAACTTGTTCACTGAACTAATTCTACTATTTTCATGTATTAAAGATCGGAACGTATCACGAAATTCCATCCATCGAAAGTATGATCCGTCGCATTTAGATAACTGTATCATAGGTAGCCTGAAACCCATTTCAGTATGATCAACAGCGCAATGAGTTATATTGTGAGAACTGCTTGAGTCATGGACGCCCTCATCCCTACCGTGCATTTGTAATAACTCTTGAGCCATTACGATATTAGTAATGAATTCTTTCTCAATACTCTCTCGTTCCTCAAGTTCATCCTTCAACCCACTAGAATTGAGAATTTCAATTTGACTTTGTAAGTCATCGAACCTTGAAGATAAAGTTTCGAATTTACTAAGTTTGCGTTGTTAGTGTAAGTTCTGCCCTTTGTGTTGTGTTAAAAGTCTCTAATCGTGATAAAAAATATCACGATTAGAGACTTTTAAGTAATTTTTAAATTTCGTCACTTGGCCTTTAACGGAACTACGTCTAACATTTAATTCCGCCAAGTTCTTTACTTCGTCACCTAAACCCATTATGACTGTTTATTTCAAACAGAATTCTCACGAAAAAGAAATTAAGGAAATGTTATATTGAAATAAAGTCAATGGAAACTAATGGTAAAATAAACCAAATAAAATGAAAGAATACGCTCACGCCCCTGGTTGGTGGTCTCTGCCGCACGGGAGGCCGAAGTCGCAGGCACCGGTTTACGGGCCTCAGCCTCAGCACGGACGCTGCGCGCTGCGGCAACGACGCTCAGCGACGCACAGGAAACTGGGGCAAATCTGAAATGTACGGCGGAATAATCACTAAACGGAACTAAATAGACACAACTGCAGCCTGTGGGAATAATTTCCTAAGCAAATAGCTTCCAACAAAAATAAGTAAAGAAAAATTAAACGTTTGTACCTACTAATGACTTAAAGCAGGTATATAGGTACTTTGAGATATGAAATGTACTAGAAAAATCCGCTTGAAAATTCACTAAAACGGTAAAGATATTAAAATATATCACGTAGAATATCCTTACGAGTTGTCACTGATACTAAACAATAGCAAACTCGTGGAAATTTTAAGAAAGAAGTACTTTGAAAGTATGACGCAATTCTGTAACCTTGACAAGGTGAACCTGTTAAAAATATGAAATTGCACAAGTGGATACAGAAGATGGATAAGGACGTAGGGTAATTGGTTTATACGGAAGTTTAGGTATCAAGGAAGGGCACTTAGCTGCAGAAATGCTGCTGCGCTGCGGTGTGACGCTGTATTTAGCATCAATGTCCGGCGGTGCTAAGTACTGCTTGTATTCTTCCGATGTACGTGCTTCTCCCAAGGGCTGGATGTGGCGCGGTGCTGACCGGCTGATAGCTGCGGCGCGGTGCTGGCCTGCTCCAGCTAGACCTTGGTACTCCCTCGGAGGCAGATGTGTAGGTACGTTCTTCTCCCAAGGGCTGGATGTGGCGCGGTGCTGACCGGCTAATAGGTAATATGCACAAAATTTAAATTCGTCTCAAATATTTTTTTCTAGATTCTTTATTGTCTTTACATTATACTTAAAAGGTATTTTTTTTATTTAGTTATTAATATTTAAACCCAGAAAATATTACATAAAAAGTGAAAAATAAGGGAGGTAAATTCAAACTTACAAAACGCGTCACCATTGGTCGAAACGAAATGTGACGTCATTGGTCATGTCATTGGATGTATCGGCGTTGATATTCATACTGTGTTAGTAGTGTTTGTGAGAAAAATTGTTTAATACTGTATTTCTGTGTGATTACTTGTGAATATTATATTTGTAGTCAATCTAGGACGATGACAGAAACTCTTTTTGTCAAAGCACAATCGGATAATCTACCGAAAATAGATGCATTTATGATGTCAACATATCTGAATTTCTATTAATTAATTATTTTTAATTTAATGAACAACTTGGTGCATAATCAGCGGATGTAATAGAAGAATAAGATGATAAATATAAGTACTATCAGCCGGGTTATCAGCGAACAATTTTCTTTTTAAAACAGATACCTAGTATTACTTATTGGTAAAGTTCTTTTCAGTAGGTACATTGACACCTTTACTTCTGTACTTCAGTTTAATATTGACTTGCATAGCTTTGTCGTTTGTATTGCATAGCTTGTAGATTATATTTTCCTCCTTTCTGTTTCACTATGTTATATTCAATATAATTAACTGTATCTTCCCTAACAAACATCCGAATTTCGTAAAACCACAATTAGGAATGAGCAAGCTCTATAAAGATTTTTTTATGAACTTTTGTAAACTAGGTTAGGTTAGTTTTAGACCGAATTTTCTACTGCTTAATAGCTAACTAATTCACACTAAGCTGTACATAAATATATCATTCTTCCGTTAAAATGATCTTCACAACAAAATACAACCGATAATGGAGATACATTATACTTTCTCAACATCTTACACCATTTTTTTCGTTGTTTCACAACGCGTGGTATACGAAAAAACAGTTTATCGGGTGTACTATTTATTAATAATGTTTTTGCACTTAGGTACCATACAATACTTGTAAGAAGGTTTTTTAACTTCTTCCATGATTTGTATAGCAATTAAAACTACAAAATAAGTATGAAGTAACTGAAACGCTATAGTAAACAAACACGGGACACAACCAATGACGTCATCAAAAGCGCGCGCAAAATGGTGGCGTTTGAACGGCTCAAAATTCAAAGTTTTAAATTTCACTTTGAAAAATTATTTGACTATTTTCAAGCCTATTTATATTTTTTTCTATGTTATAAAGATGTTAACGATTAATTTAAGAAATAAAAAAAAATCATGCATATTCCCTATATTGCTGCGGCGCGGTGCTGGCCTACTCCAGCTAGACCTTGGTACTCCGAATTTCCTTTCCGATCGTGTCCTGTCACGGTCGCCAATTATGTCTGCTCTGAGACACTGGAGCTTGGTGCTCAATAAAACGACGCTTTATTATAGTAACAATGAATATAATTTAAAGGGCTAAAGGGCACTATGATAAGGCAACTTGTCGTTCTATTATAACTGTTTTTATAATGCAATCTGTATAAGCAAATTAATATATTATGGACCGATGTTCGTCCTGTTTTTAACCAATTTGATCTGTATAATCTAGAAAGTCAGGTAGGAATTAATCTTGAGGGTAGACTAACGACCTTTTTGTGCGCCTGATAAAAAACGGTTAGCAGCCACTTGACACGGATGGCGGCTAAAGTTTAAAGCACAGGCGCAAACAATATTTAATGGCACGAACAGAGTTGCAGGCTTCTACATTAATGTGATCATTAAATATTTTACATAGAATAGGTTAATATGGCACGACCTAGGTATTATCAAGAGTTTGGACCGCCCCACCGCGAGTCTGAATCGTTACCCTTCCACCATCTTCGGGTGCTGTTCGTCTGTATAAATTCGCCTTGTCATTACGCACTGTTTCCTTCAGCAGCTCTCGAGGGTATTGTTTTGTACATTTCCGACTTTTCATGCAAGGCGATGCTGGTTTACGTGCTCCACAGGGGCCGTGAACCATGTTTCTGGTTATAGTCCAAGATCGCAGGGCCACCAGACGTCACGTATTTTCTGACGAAGGAAATGTGGTACTACTCAGAAATATTGAAAGCTTAATATTTCTCTATTTTGTATTTTTTTTATGATTAACTCCCAATAAATAATTATTTAAAAAAATTGTTGTTAATAGGGGTAAACCATTGACGCCTATTATGGGTAACTTACCCCCTGAGCGCTTAGAACCTGGCTACCCGTTTATGCGAACCGGTGTAGACTATGCGGGGCCAGTTTTCATATTATCCAGAAAGGGCAGAGGTGCTAAACTCACTAAGGCATACATTTGTCTTTTCGTTTGTTTTACGACTAGAGCCATGCATTTGGAACTCGTCACTAGTTTATCCACAAACGACTATATATTAGCATTAAAACGTTTTATTAGTAGGCGAGGTACGCCTCGCACTATCTTTTCTGATAACGGTAGAAATTTCGTGGGCGCGGAAAAGGAGTTTCCTTTATTCTTAGAAAAAGAATCGGAAGCCATCATTAATTACGCTTCCAATAATAAAATTGAATTCCGATTTATTCCTCCTTATTCCCCACATTTTGGCGGTCTATGGGAGGGCGGAGTGAGATCATGCAAGTATCACCTGAGACGCATAGTAGGGAACGCGCGACTAACTTACGAGGAATTTTCCACAGCTTTGACACAGATCGAAGCTGTCTTAAATTCCCGTCCAATCTCACCTCTTTCTTCAGACCCTTCTGACCTTACTCCCCTCACCCCCTCACATTTCCTCATTGGCCGACCGTTAACGTCGCCACCTTCAAGAAATGTTCAAGACCAGCCAAGTTCGAGTCTGACACGCTACGAACGCATCGAGCAGCTGCGGCAGCACTTCCGGCGGCGCTGCCTCCACAACCGGTGAACGACGACGCCTGACTCCGTGCCGGGAACCATTTTTGGAACCGTGTGGTTCCAAGGCGGGCGGTATGTTCACGCCTACCGCTAGCGCCACCTACCGACGAGGTGCTGCATTCGGTTCGTGAGCGCAGCAGAGCTGCCCCCTGCCGACCAGTGGCAGAGATCGGCGCAGCCTGATTCGTCCACCGGCCGCCACGCTCGATTGGCGCATCTCCATTCACTCTTTCATCATAAGTTCATTCTCAAGAAGCTATAAAAGCATTGTTTTATATAGACTCAGTCCCTTTTTCTCTTACAACCTCCAACCAGTACAGATCCTACCCCCCCCCCGCTATGCGGTCGGTGCCGCCGCGGGGTAACCCAAAAACTCTGTACTTAGCAATATTTCAATATAGATGTTAAAACCATAACGGGCGCTTCATTTAAATAAACGGGAACAGACCTAATCCTAAACACCTTGATTACCTGAAAATTGGCCGGCTAAGCAAGATGGCAGGTAAGAATGCGTTCTTAGTACATACTAACACTACTCAATCGTCCACATTTCCTTCGTCAGAAAATACGTGACGTCTGGTGGCCCTGGGATCTTACTCTATTATGGTTTCGTGCAAATCCCTATCTTGTTCTGGATCCGAAATCTCGGCGCTTATAATGTCATCTATTTGGTTGAGACGCAGCTTTTCAATAACAATTCGGCCTAAATCGTTGGGGTTTATATTACCATTCTGTTTTAAAGAAATAATAATAATAATAATAATGCATAACAAAAATAGGGTGCTGGTGGCTGTTCTGGATTCGCAGTTGTCAAACTATTTTGACAACTGCGAAGACCTCAAAGATGCTCACTCAATCCTGTATTGTGCGGCTGTAGCGGCATGTCGTGTAGCTCATGTTAAATTTTCTGATGACAGAGCTACACGACCTAAACCAGCCGTACTGGCATGGCAGTACAGGATTGAACGACGTATTGATGGGGCCAGAGCACTCATCGGCAAACTGATCTGCTTCAGGGAGGGCAATACTCGTCCTAGAGTGATGCGTTTTGTGAGGCGGGCGTTCTCGGGGACTGATATCAGTCCTCGAGACTACATGTCCCGTGTCACAGAGCGCATCGACTTCCTGAAGCAGAAAGTGTATGCATGGGCAAACCGTATTCGTAGGTATAAGCGGCGGGTGGATCGATACACTCAGAATCGCACATTCCAAAGAGATGAAAGGTGGGTTTATAGGGCTTGGGAGCGACCGGACCAAGGTGTGGCTGACGCACACCTGCCGAATGATGATGCTATGTGTTCGTTCTGGCGCAGCATCTGGTCGGTGCCTGTCAGTCACACTGAGGGCGATTGGATCCGGGAGGTTGAACAAGCGTGTGAACCAATACCAGAAATGGGGGCAATCATCATCAGCCCCCAAGACGTAGCTCGTGCAGTCCGTCCGTTACCTAACTGGAAATCTCCAGGGCCGGACGGACTGCACAACTTCTGGATCAAATGGTTCATAAGATCGCACGCTGGCTTGGCTTCCCAGTTTCAATCAGCCTTAGAGTCAGGGTCGCTGCCCCAGTTCTTGACGACAGGAATTACCCACCTGCTCCATAAATCAGGTAGTACTGCGGAGCCCAAAAATTATAGACCAATCACTTGTCTACCAACGGTCTATAAAGTTCTTACATCCATTTTGAGAGCTAAAATCAACCAACATATTGAGACTAATTCTATCATGTCTGCCTCTCAGAATGGATGTAGGAACGGGTCCCGCGGTACTAAGGAGCTGCTCCTCATTGATATGGCCATTAGCCAACAGGTTCGCCGCTCCCGAAGGGATCTGTCGACATGTTGGATAGACTATAAGAAGGCCTATGATTCGGTGCCTCATACATGGCTCATGAGGGTGCTAGAGTTGTATAAAGTTGATGCAACTCTACGCACCTTCCTGATGTCATGTATGGGGCAATGGAGGACAGTCCTTCGCTATCCAGGATGTCGGCAAATCCAGAGGAATAGCGAGCCGATAAGGATCGAGCGAGGTATATTTCAGGGCGATAGTTTGAGTCCACTTTGGTTCTGCTTGGCCTTGAATCCCCTTAGCACGCTGCTGGAGGATTCAGGTCTAGGCTATCGGTTGAGGAGAGGTGGTCAAGTTATATCTCACCTCCTTTACATGGATGACCTGAAACTCTTTGCCCCCAACGATTTGCAACTGATGGAGCTACTGAAGGTAACTGAGACTTTCAGTAGCGCCATCAGGATGGAATTCGGTGTGGACAAATGTGCGGTCATGCATGTAAAGCGAGGGGAGATTGTGGAATCTGTGGGAACCCAGCTCTCGGATTCCACAAATCTTAGATCCCTTTCAGCAACCGAAACCTATAAGTATTTGGGTATGTCGGAAGCGCTGGGCATCAATGTTGCTGACATGAAGCAATCGTTGAAGGAGCGCTTCTTTGGCCGCCTGAAAAAAGTATTTAATAGTCTTTTATCAGGCGGAAATAAGGTGCGTGCCTTCAACGGTTGGGTCATGCCGGTTTTGATGTCCTCTTTCGGCATACTCAAATGGACTCAAACAGAACTAGACGCCCTGGATAGGAGGGTCCGTACACTATTGACGGCATTTCGAATGCATCACCCGCGCTCTTCAGTTATGAGACTGTATATCCCGCGGAGGTGTGGGGGTCGAGGCTTTTTAAACGCTAAGACTCTCCACAATCGCGAGATATGCAGTCTCAGGGAATATTTCCTAGTAACCGACGTGGGGATGCATCGAGATGTGGTCGCGGTGGACAAGGGCCTTACCCCGCTCTCCTTGGCTAAAGAGAACTGGCGCAAACCTGTAGTACTTGATACCAACGACCGCAGGGAGGTATGGCAGAGTAAGGAGCTTCACGGACGCTTTTTCCGGGCCCTGCATGGACCCGATGTAGACCTATCAGCGTCCGTAGCCTGGCTACGTTCCGGGGACCTCTTCGGGGAAACTGAAGGTTTTGTCTGTGCAATTATGGATGAAGTTATGATGACGAATAACTACCGGAGATTTATTGTGAAGGACGGCACGGTTGACATATGTCGGGCATGCCACCGTCCAGGCGAATCAATCCGTCACATTATCTCCGGGTGTTCTCGTCTGGCTAACGGAGAGTACTTGCATAGACACAACCTTGTAGCCAGGATTATTCATCAGCAACTTGCTCTAAAATACAATCTTGTTGAATCGGAAGTTCCGTACTATAGGTATGTGCCCGACCCAGTTCTCGAAAATGGCAATATCACACTGTACTGGGATCAATCCATCATCACTGACAGGACTATTGTAGCCAATAAGCCTGATATAGTGGTGATGGATCGATCAGAGCGGCGCGCAATGATTGTTGACATTACGGTCCCGCATGACGAGAACCTCGTGAAAGCCGAGAAAGATAAGCAAATCAAGTATCTTGACTTGGCTCGCGAGGTTGTCGACATGTGGGATGTGGACTCAGCGATCATTGTGCCGATAGTCGTGTCAGCCCATGGCTTAATTGCCAAGAGCCTCGAGCAACATCTCAGGAGGCTCTCGTTAGGCAGCTGGATCAAGGGATTGATTCAGAAAGCGGTACTTCTGGACACGGCTCGTATTGTTAGGAGGTTCCTCTCTCTGGAGCCCTGACTGCCGGTAGCTTGGACCCTGTTCCCGATACCGGTGGGTTACAATTTTTTATATTTTTAAATGTTTTTTTATGTATTTTTTAAAATAATATTTAAAAATGTATAAAGTTTGAAAAAATATGAATAAAGGAAATAATAATAATAATTTATTTCAAAATAAACAGATTGTAGATTACAGATTACAGCTTTTTAACTTAAATAATAACAGGTAACACAGAATAAATTGTAGTCTACAATAAGGTGGGTGAAGCTCTGTCCTCCTAGCTAGGCTACAAAATAGCCTGTGTTTAGGAGACACAGTTTCGATCCCTAGGTAATGATTGGCTCTGGTACGTGTTACATGTGCAGATTGGCAAAAGTGGTAATTAACAAACGGATATACAAGGGAAATCTACAATGAGTAAATGATAAAGATAAAGTAAACTAAAAAACAAAATAAGGTAAAAAGAAAACAAAAAAAATAAAACAAAATAAAGTGCAAATGCATGCAAATTAAGTGTGTGGGTGTGTTTCGTGTCTGTGTGTGTGTGTGCGTGTGTTGTGTGTGTGTGTGGTGTGTGAGAGTGTATGTGTATGTGTTCGTGCAGGTGTGTGTAATCATCCGTGTTATCGTGAGAGTAATTAGTGAATGTTGTCAGTCGTTAGATAAATTTCGGTTTCGCCATAATTCAGGTTTGATAGGAATGAACGGACAGACTTTTTAGAATTGAAAAGGGTCGAGCCGTGGACTGGTAAATGCGAGTTGATTTTGTTATACAAAGATGGACCAAGGTAGATGTTTAATTTTTTTATAAAAGCAGTGTGTGCAGGTGGAATAGTGCAGATTAGGTCTTTGCGACGTTTGGTCATTTCTACAAATGGAGTTTTACGATGCTGAAGTAACACAGTGTGAAGAATAAATTGTTGCCGTACATTAAGTACATTGCAGGCTTTGTATAACTCATTGGTTGGAAATAGAATCGGCCGAAAGGTAGAAACCTTCAATATAGCTCTGTGAGCAGTCTCAAGGGGCTTCAATATAGTTTTAGCCGCGCCTCCCCAGCAGGTGATACTGTAGGTGAGGATTGACTGGCAGAGTGCGAAATACACGTTACGGATGATCGAAGGGCTGGCTACGTGTCGTAAGTTTTTAAAAATATAAATTAGTTTCCGTACACGTCCTGAAAGAGCGCTAATATGTGATATGAAGTTGAGATTTTTATCTAACACAATTCCAAGATATTTTATCTGATCAACTGGTGTGAGAGTAGGACATTGACAGTACATATGGTCATCCATAGAACACAAGTGCGCTTTTATGGTGAAGGAACTATTCGGTTGGGAGGCAGTGCTCACAGAAAAGTGAATGAAACAAGTTTTTGTCGCATTGAGAGTTAGTGAATGTGAATCAAGCCAGTTTAGGGCACTATTAAAACCTTGTTGTGCTATAGTTTGTAGGTCCGACCAAGAGTCAGCAGTAAACGTTATTGCAGTGTCATCTGCAAAACATACAATTTTTGAATTCGGAATCTCGAGGTTGCAGAGGTCGTTAATAAATACTAAAAAAAGTAATGGGCCCAGGACACTGCCCTGAGGGACGCCATACTCGATGGGAAGTTCCTCACTCCTATGGTCGCCTATAACAACGCATTGTTTACGATCAGTAAGGTAACTTTTGAAAAGTTCAAGTGGAAGCCCTCTGACACCAAGGTTTTCCAATTTATTTAGAAGGGTGGGAATGGGAACCGTATCAAAGGCTTTTTTTAAGTCGAGGAAAATTGTTACCACTTTTTTTCTGTTGTTTAAACCACCAACTATATGATTGACTAAGTCATTAACTGCATCACAAGTAGATTTATTTGAGCGAAAGCCGAACTGCTGTGGTGATAACAATTTAAAATGCTCAAGATAGCGTACGAGTCTCTTATTCAGTAAGCGTTCAAGTACCTTAGACAGTGCACTTAAAACAGCTATAGGTCGGTAGTTACTAGGTTCGGCCCCATCCCCACCCTTAAAGATAGGATGAATTATTGCTGTTTTAAAAGGATTAGGGAAGATAGCTGACTGAAAGCAAAGGTTATACAAATAACTAAGAACAGGGGCCAGAGTCCGCGCATATCTTTTCAAAAAAGAAGAAGATATTCCGTCCCATCCAGTAGCAGCAGTGACTCTCAGTGAGTTTATAGTGGATACAACTTCGTCCGGGTCTGTTAGCTCAAGCACAAATGACTTGTCACAGGTAGTTGGGGGTGCCAAACCTAATTGAGTTCGGTTTCCAGGAATTTTGTCTGCAAGGTTCTTTCCAACACTGACGAAGTATTGATTAACATTATTGCAAGACTGAGTAGGTGAGAGTGAGTTTGAGATTAAATCAGTGGAAGTATTTTCAGTTTTAGTCATATTAGTTATGTTTTTTATAGTATTCCATAGTTTTTTAGTATTATTTGTCGCCTTGTTTAGTTCTTGCGAATCATATTTCCTTTTAACTTTCTTTAGGAGTATTGCACAAAAATTTCTGTATCGTTTGTAGGTGATGGATAAGGTTTCATTATCAGGTGTGAGTTTTAGGTTCCTATGCATCGAATCACGATTGCGTATACACCGCAGTAGGCCTGGAGTGATCCAGGGTTTAAGTATTTTTTTTACTTGAAGGGATTTTTGTTATTGTTGTGTGTTGATTTATAATTGTGTTTAATATTTCGACAAGGTTTTCGGCCGCCAAGTTAGGGTTTGATATGTAAAAAATTGAAGAAAGATCTAGATTTTTCATAGCCGTATCAAGGTTTATGTAATCCACCTTAGCAATGGTGTTCTGGGGGGATAGTGTAGGCTTGTTAGCACTAATACATAATAAAGAAGAACTATGATCAGTCACCGTAGAATCATAAATAAACGTTATGGATTTAGACTTACAGCGGAGCATGATATGGTCCAGGCAATTCTTGTCTCTGGTAGGAAGGGTGTGTGCAGGTAGGAATCCATGGAATGCCAATGCATTAAGATAGTCTTGAGCACGGGTATCTACTGATGTCGTCTTGATGTCCAAGTTGATGTCGCCGGTAATGATAACTGACTTAAATTTGGTGAGCGTCAGTAGGATACAATTAAGTGCTGTCAGAAATGAATGAATGTTATCAATAGAAGGAGAACGATATATACAAAGTATCGCTATTTCAGAGTTTACCTCGACAATAAGTCCCGAAGCAGATCCATTAAAATTGGGTTCTACGCAAGTAGTTACGAGGCTTGACTTAAAGTAGACCACAACGCCATCGCTCTGGTTTATATGTTTTGTTGTGGCATAGGTTTTATAATTTTTCATAGTCGGGATTAAAGAATTAGTGTTGCACGGTAACCAGCATTCTGTTAAGACCACGAGCTGGCAGTCTACATTAAGTCGGTGTAATAGTGTCTCTAGATTCAGGTAATTTCGATTAATAGATCGGATATTTTGTGTGAGAATTTTGAAGTATGCATTTTCGTGTTTCAGATGTGTGAATTTTTGTTCCGGAGTGCATGAGTAGGTTTCTGATACAGAAAATTGATCAACAGTTTCAAGTAAATCATTAATACTATTTAGCATCAATAATTGTTAAAAAAAAAATATATATATATATATACTTCACAATCAAAAACGAGGCGACTTATAAGAAGTTGTAAAAATTTAGATTTTCCATAGAATACAAGTTTATGGAAAAGTAAAGCTGAATATGAAAAACTAAAGAGTAGCTTATCTGATATACTAGGTGGGTGCTTTATAATGTAGTTTATGTGTTTTAGTGGTGTGTTTGTAGTGTCTGTAGTGTTTATAGTGTAACATAGTAACTTAATTTTAATTTGTATTAATAGTAAATAAATAGAATAACCGTTAACAAGTTTAAGTAGGACAATTGTGTACGAAAACAAAAACAGCGGAACAGTAATAAATGTAAATAAGAAAAACATAAGAAGTCATGCGCTTGTAAAGGTGGGCAAATCATTTAGTTAATGTTCGGTCCTTATAATGAATGTTTGATTATCCTGGTCCTTTTTCAACATTATGCGACCATTAGATGTCCAACAGTATAGGTAATGGTTAGCCTTTGCAAAATTTCTCGTAAGATAGAACCTTTTGGCGTGGGTTGTGAGTTGTTCTGCGACGAAGACAGGAGTGTTTTCTGCATTCAAACCCAGGTGAGAAGAATTTAACTTATTGTTGTGGTTACCTTTATTGTATGCCTTCACTGCCATCAAAAAATTGTTCTTGATAAGTGTGTTTGTAAATTCAACAGTTATAGCTGAGTTGGGGTTTTCTTTTTTAGATGGCTGGCGTGACACGTCGCGTATATCGGACACTTCCAGGTTCAGTTTTAGGTGTTTTGATAACTCCAGTATTGCGTCGTACAGATTGTTCTTCGATTCTTTAGGCCTTTTTGGTACGTTACGAAGCTCAACACTAGTCTTAACAAGTGTACGGTCAAGCGATTCTAGTTTTTCTTCTAGGGATGCCAGTTTTGTAGACATGGAGTTCCTCTCGACTTCTAGGCCGCTGATTTTAAGCTCAAGCGAAGTTAGTTGTTCAGTGACTGATAACATAGACTTTTCGATATCCTTGTTTGTCTCGTCTATCCTAGAAGTGACCGCTTTCACTTGGATTAGATGATTCTCAATTCGATCCAAACGAGAATTGATGAAGTCATTTAGTAAGTCACTAAGTTCTTTTGTTAGCTCGCTTTTAAGGTCGGCCAAGTTAATGTCTTCAAGGGGCGGACAACGTCGCTTGGTGCGCTGTGTAATGTTGACCAGGCCAGGAGTTTCGGACCCCTCCTTTGTACAAGAGGTCGGAATATCCGAGTCGGAGCGAGTAATTAATTGTTGTGGCGGCGTAGTAAGTATTTTAGACATCTTGGACTTAGAACATTCAGAACAAGTATAAAGACGCCAAACAGGTTGGATTGGAACCCAATTACTCGATGTTCACAGTGGGAGCTTTCAACCGCTGCGCAATAGGATCAATTCCTTTAGTAGATTCAAACTATTACCGTCGTAAATACTCGCTAATGCGTTAAACTGTTCAACCAAAACGCGCAGCGTGTCGGGGATAGCTCAAGGTCACAATGACACCGCTCCGTCACTGCACGCCGCGGCCGGGCACTCACTTATTAAGTAAACAGTAATTGTCCACTGATTCGTATGCACTCACTACACGGTCTGTTAGGTGTTTATTTGCATAATACGATTAACTTTACTGTTCTTATGAAGTTAGACACTCTTTCTTTAAGAAACACTTGTTAATTTTGGTAAAAATGAATTTAATTATACGGAGCGACAAGAACACGTCCACGCGTTAAGGCGGCGCGGTGGGGAGAAATATAACGAAGACTCTCAACTTTGATGTACATATATCTACTAAAACTGATGAAACAGCTTTCTTGACCGTAGAAGGAGGTTAAAGTCATTTTCTCGAAGCATCATAATATATGGGAGGCGTAACAATCCATGAAGGAAACTTTCTTATTGGGAACTGGCTGTTTTGTAGTGGGATTACACGCGTGTCAGTTTATTTTCATGTGTTCGTAACACTTTGTCTCGTGAAGAGATCTGAGGGCAAATTCACGTAATTTTATGATGCGCCGATTAAGGTTTAGTGCCAGTTGAGTTCAAGTTTGAGTGATAAACGGTATTCTTGTAATCTTTGAACTGCGCGTCATAAAAATATAGAGTTTTCAGAGGTTCTTCTGGTTCACCAAGTAAAGGAAGGGAAACTTTGGAACATTGGAACAACACATCCCCGCGGTCTCGTCTTTCCATTTTTAAGCATCACAAAACTAGCATTTTTTATTCATCAAACCAACAACAACTAAAGTACGACTTTTTTAATCAATTCAGTGATCATGAATTCCATTTTTAATGTGGCCCTGGACGACCGAGCGTGGCTGCAAGCCACCCTACCAATTCGTTTTGATGTCGTCTGTCCACAGCACTGAAAAGCTAACCAGGAAAATTTTAGCTCTCTCCCTGGTTGACTCGGAAGTGCCGTGCTTGACCGACGCAGAGGTCGCCTGGAAAGTGACTTGCCCAGATACGGATCGGCCCGAGAACCCGTTTTCCCAGAGACAGTGGGATGAGCCGCTCTGCAGGTTGGTACGGAATAAACTTATTAATACGTCTACCAATACTGCTGAGCGTGCCCGCCTCTGGCTTCAGGCACTACCGTCACCTAATATAGGCACTATGTTAGGTGACACAACCTTCCGGCTCGCTACGTGTTTGCGATTGGGCGCTCCTTGTGGGGCCCCACATCGCTGTCAATGTGGTGAAGCAGTCGACTGCCTCGGACACCATGGCCTTTCTTGCAGTAAGAGTGCAGGTCGGATTGCGCGGCACGCTAGTATTAATGATCTCATCCATCGTGCTCTTGCCACCGCCGGGGCGCCAGCTGTCTTAGAACCCAATGGCTTGGCACACGTCGATGGGAAGAGACCAGATGGTATGACCATAATGCCATGGAAGTTGGGTAGGCCTTTGATGTGGGACGCAACTTGCGTCGACACCCTTGCGCCATCCCATCTTCCTAGCACAGTGGGCTGCGCTGGGGCGGCTGCTGCAGGTGCTGCAAACCTCAAACGGCGCAAATACAATAATTTAATTGGTACTTAATTATGTGTTTGAGCCGTTTGGGGTTGAAACACTAGGGCCATGGGGTCCGAGTGCCCACCTAGTATTTCGGGAAATCGCCAAGCGGTTAGTCGACTCTTCAAGTGACCCTCTGGTCACTTGAAGAGTCGGCGGGCCTATTTTTTGGCCAAAGAATCAGCATTGCCATCCACCGTGGTAATGCTGCCAGCCTTCTGGGCACTTTTCCTGTTGACAGCGATGCGGACGAATTTTTGGACGCCCTGTAACCCTTTTAAGTGTACATATTTATTACTATTATAGTTTTGTAGTTTGTAAATAATTTAATTATCTTTGAAATAAAAAGAAGATTTATATATATATATATCAGTGATTGTATTCAAATCCAGAATGAATAAATACGGACCAACTGTGACGTATAAAAATCCGTCGGCGTTCGGTTTGGATTTCTGCAAGAGCGGTCTTTCTCGCCTCCCACTGTTCTGTAGTTTCTGTCACTCTAATGATTGCCTGCCGCTGAGCTTGTTCTCTGAGATGGAGATGTGTTTGAACAGTTGTCTCAATTACTCTTAGAGCTCTCTGGCTTTCGGTTTGTTCCTCCAAACGCAATTGAAAGGGCGTCTCAGACGCTCTCGGAGAAGCTTGGCGGCGTGGCCCTCCAGTCTTTCCTGTCTTTGAGAAGATGTCTCATCAGCTCTCAAAGCAGCTTGTTGTTCCGCTTGTTCTTGCCTTCTTAATTCGGCATGAACGGAGGATTCCTGGGATCAAGCAATTTTCGCTGCTCGGGCTCGCGGTGAGCTCCTACCTAAGTTGGAACCACGTTTGAGAGTCATTTTAAAATATAAAAAAAAGACAAAGAAACCTAACCTAATAGAAACACACAAAGAAACCCTAATGTAATAAAAACGGTTCAACTAACAAACTAACCGAAAAATAATAAAAGACAATATTAAAAGACATTTTTTTTATTTTCAAACAAACAATTAATGATCGAGTCATCGACAACGCTTAATTGAGAATTAAGTGCCGCAGAACACAAAACAAATCCTAGTGAATATTTTTTACGAATATCAGAATAAGCAATTTTAATAACCTAACTAACGCGTTAATCCGGCAAAGTAACCACAAACAAAGGGCTATCACCACGATTCAGAAAACGGCGTCATCAGTATAACGCCATCTATTAAGCAAATTGTGAAACTGTTGAAATTGTGCTACAAAAATGCTGTATCCTATACTTGACTCACAAAATGTATTTCTTATCATAACTAATATTATGACTGACTGTCTATGAAAATATATCATAAGTTTAGGGAACCTACTAAATATTAAGACCTACAAGCCTAACAGTGCCTGCGACCCGTAGCCCTGTACTGATACCGAACCCCTATAAAGGGTGTCGCCAACAATACGACAATAAATTAACCAATATGCACGAGAAGATTTTGGAGTGGCTGGGATCTACCTCCAAGCGGTCCACCCCGGGCAACGGCATCACGCGTCTTCACGGACTGTGGTGACGGCTGAAGATCCCTTACAGCGGTGGTAGGCTTCGGCCGCCTGGTTCGCGACCACCCTCCTGCCGGAATCCGGCGCCAAACAGCTTGTCTGTGTTCCGTCGGTGTGCGGGAGTACCAGTGCCATTGGGGGGATGGAGATGGTCAGTTGCGCGGCTTCGGACTAATCTGGGTGTCTAAGTGATTCTGTACCGGGTGACTCATACTGGAGGGTAGCGGGATCCGAGGCACGGTCTCTGCCGTTGGCCGACCGCAATTAGTAGGGGGCCCAAGTACTGCGCCAGCCACGTGGGAAAGGCTGCCCCGCCAACTCGCGAAAAATCCTGAAATGCTCCACTGTGCCAGTTGCATTGTCGCTAGATCTTACACAGCTGATGAGAGAAGCTACGCGGGTGCCAGACGTTGACGGGCACACACCCAACTGCTTGGACTTGCTGCTGACCACTGACCCAGACAGGCACTCAGTATCGGTATCAGCCCCACTGGGAACATCTGACCACTGTCTGGTAAGGTCCGTATCTATCAGCTCTTCGCCGGATGATAGCCCTAGGGGCAAGAGGCGAGTTTGGCGATACGAGTCAGCAGACTGGGATGAGATGCGGCACTTTTTTGCGTCCTTCCCTTGGCATCCAGTGTGCTTTTCTTCGGGCGACCCCTCTTGTTCGGCTGAAGCGGTTGCGGACGTGATACGGCAGGGAATGGAATACTTTATTCCATTCTCCGACATACCGCTCGGTCACAAAGCCCGTCCTTGGTTCAATGTGGACTGCGCTCGTGCTGAAGCTCGTATGCGGTCTGCATACCAAGCCTGGGTGCAAGCCCGTGACCGCAAAGTCCAAGCTCGACGGGTTCGCGCGAAGAAAGGAGCTTTTAATTCTGCCGCAAAGTCCTGTAAGCGGGTGATCCGAAAGGCGCGTTTCGACCACGTCAGCCGCATAGGGGCTAAGCTTGCTTCCTACCCCTCTGGTAGTAAACAGTTTTGGTCCCTATCCAAATCGGTCGAAACCAACTTCTGCCGGCCCACATTACCCCCCTTGCAAAAACCGGATGGGTCACTAGCTCACTCCGCTACTGAGAAGGCAAACCTGTTTGCATCTCTATTTGCGAGCAATTCACGTCTAGATACTGGCTCAAAACAGCCACCAACGATTCCTCACTGTGATTCTTCGATGCCGGAGATCACAATACACATGAAAGAGGTTCGTAGAGTACTCCATAGCCTAGACGTGAACAAGGCTAGCGGTCCTTATGGTATACCAGCAAGAGTCTTGAGGAACTGTGCGCCTGAGTTGTCTTCTGTGTTGACACACTTGTACCGCCTCTCTCTTAAAACCAGAACGGTACCGAAGTCATGGAAGGTTGCCAAAGTACAACCAGTACCCAAAAAGGGTAGTCGTGCCGACCCCAGTAACTATCGACCAATCGCCATCACCTCCATACTTTGTAAAGTTATGGAAAAGGTTCTCAATGGGAAGCTGCTGGCGTACCTAGAAGCAAACGACCTACTCAGTGACCGTCAGTATGGCTTTCGCCGGGGACGATCAACTGGGGATCTTCTAGTGTATGCTACGCACTGCTGGGGTGAGGCCATCGAGAAACACGGCGAAGCCCTTGCCGTGTCGCTCGACATCTCGAAGGCTTTCGACAGGCTATGGCACGCAAGCCTTCTGAGCAAACTTCCTGCATACGGCATTCCCGTTGACTTTTGCTGCTGGATATCTGACTTCTTGAGTGAACGGTCGATCCGAGTGGTCATTGATGGCTGCTCCTCTGACCTTATCGCTATTGATGCCGGAGTTCCTCAGGGGTCTGTTCTCTCCGCGACACTTTTCCTGCTGCACATCAATGACATTCTGGTTCCGGGTATTGTTGGGTACGCAGACGACAGCACTGTCATGGAGGGTTATGCATCCAGCGCAAAAGCCAGCGGTGAAGAAGTGCGTTCATTGAGAGAGGCCATGGTAGAGCGAACAAATTCAGCCTTAAGTCTCGTCTCCAAGTGGGGTGACGAAAATCTGGTTGTTTTTAACGCCACCAAAACCCAAGTGTGCCTGTTCACCGCCAAAAGGAGTCCGTTCAATCTGGCTCCTACTTTCCGGGGTGCATCTGTACCAGTTACCGACAGCCTCGAGCTTCTTGGTACGAAGTTGAGTGCGAATCTCAACTTCGGTGCCTACATTGAGTCGAAAGCTCAAACAGCGGCAAAAAAGCTGGGTATCCTAAATAAGGTTAAGCGGTACTTCAAGCCAGAACAGCTTTTAATCCTATATAAAGCTCAAGTTCGGTCCGGCATGGAGTACTGCTGTCACCTTTGGGATGGCTCAGCCAAATACCAATTAGCCACACTCGACTCTGTTGAGCGCAGAGCCAAGAGGCTCATTGGTGACGATAAGCTGGTGAGTACCAAGCTTCATAGCTTGGCCCACCGGCGCAGAGTTGCATGTCTGTCGGTCTTTTACAGGCTGTACTTCGGTGAGTGTGCCCAAGAGCTCCACGAGATCATTCCACCATCTCCCTTCTTCCATCGGGAGTCCAGACGTACTGCGGGTTACCACCCATTCCTTGTCGATGTTCCACACATTCGCACGAAGCGCTTGGCTACATCGTTTATTATGCGCACAGCCAAGGAGTGGAATTCCCTGCCTTCGTCGGTGTTCCCAAGTTCATATGACCCCAATCTATTTAAATCGCGAGTTAATAGGCTTCTTTTGGGTTAGCTCGTTCCATCGTCGACCTCATCTCTGTCCTCAGGACTAGATTGAGGTCAAGAGTAGGCCCATCAAACATTAAAAAAAAAAAACGACGACATCAGCTGAATCGGCGGGGTAATGCGAATTTTCATGAAATTCAAAAAAATTCGTGAACTTTCAGCATTCGATTTTATAATGAAAAATATGTCACGGTAGCTGTTTCATACGATAAGTTTGTGGTTAATATTTCCAATAATGTGTAGAGGTTGGTAAAATGGCGTCAGTCTATTGCCAAATCATTTGATTGAACCGATCATCCTGAAATTTTGCACACACATTCTCAGGTAAATAGGTATACAGAAACAAACATAGGGTACCTGTACAGGAACGGGAGGCAGGTGCTCTTCAATAATTGATTTATTGATTTGATTTCGATGTGTTTTAATTCGTCTTCTTACAAGCAGTGTGTATTAGGGAGTAACCATTTAAACAAAGATCCTACTTAAAATGGATTGAATGCGAACAACGCGTACTGTGATTGGTCGCCGACGTTGGCGAGCCTTTATTCGTAGACTAGCTTCTGCCCGCGACTTCGTACGCGGATCCCGTTGCTTATGCCAGCGACAACGGGGTCGTCAAAATCGAAAATTTGAAACGTCTGATGTAGAATTCTAAGGCCCGGGGACGGGAAAACAACGGGATGAGCGAGACGATTGGAGTCGTTCCAGATCATTAATTTTTGTATGTCAACAGGAAATGCCCATCAGACTAAATAACTTTTGCTAAGACGTCATTCCTTAATTTGTTATAGCGCTGCCATGGGCTTTGGAGTTCCACAGCAGGTGTTCCAGATCTTCAAATTTATTCTCACAGCAGAAAATGCTCTTCACGTGGAATATTTTTAGCTATGGCACCATTTTTATATCTCTTATACTGTAGCTGGTCTGTTGCGGTTCTGCATCAGGTATTAATTTTCCAAAATAAATTATAGCCTTTATGTTGCCCAGACTATACAACAAAAATCTTTTCTTCCCGTTACTCCGCAGCAGATCCCAAGGGTACACTGAATTAACTTCTGTCCTTCAATCCAATCCTTTCTCTCTCACTTTCTAACTGATTATGAATATTTTGTTGTGTGCGTGTTCGGGACAATTTATGATAATCTCGAGCAGCAGTTAGTCGCGCATCACGTTCATCACTCGTTTCAAAAGACCTGTTAGTAAATGTGCGATTCGCTGAGAACTCAAGCGTGATTCTGTATCGGTAAACGTTTCTGACTCGCGAGACAATGCATGTCGCTCACGATCAGCAGACAGTCGCGCATCACGTACTGCACTTGTCTCTAGAGACCTAGCAGCAGATGCGTAGATACGCTGAGAACTCAAGCGCAATTCTCTATCCGTGAACGTCTCCGACTCGCGAGACAATGCGTGACGTTCACGATCAGCGGACAGTCGCGCATCATGTTCCTCACTTGTCTCTAGAGACCTAGCAGCAGATGCTTAGATACGCTGAGAACTCAAGCGCAATTCTCTATCCGTGAACGTCTCCGACTCGCGAGACAATGCGTGACGTTCACGATCAGCGGACAGTCGCGCATCATGTTCCTTACTTGTCTCTAGAGACCTTGAAGCAGATGCGTAGATACGTTGAGAACTCAAGCGCAATTCTCTATCCGTGAACGTCTCCGACTCGCGAGACAATGCGTGACGTTTACGATCAGCGGACAGTCGCGCATCATGTTCCTTACTTGTCTCTAGAGACCTTGAAGCAGATGCGTAGATACGTTGAGAACTCTAGCGCAATTCTCTATCCGTGAACGTCTCCGACTCGCGAGACAATGCGTGACGTTTACGATCAGCGGACAGTCGCGCATCATGTTCCTTACTTGTCTCTAGAGACCTTGAAGCAGATGCGTAGATACGTCATGCATTGTCTATGCATGACGTTCACGATCAGCGGAGAGTCGCGCATCATATTCTTCACTGGTCTCTAGAGACCTGGATGTAGATGCATAAATACGCTGAGAACGCAAGCGAGCTTCGTGACCCGAAGAGGTTTCTACAGAGCGAGTTGCAGCCTGATGTTCTCGAACAGCATCAAGTCTATCCTGACGCTCTTCGTTAGATTCTTGGGATCTTATGATCCTCAATCTTTTAGCTCCTTTGGAACGTTGGGAAAGATTTGACCTCTTTCTAGCCATGGTGATAGTTTTATTCTGAAAAAACCTGATCAATTAAAATCTAAGTGACTGCTCCCCTGCGTTACCGGGTAGGCTACCGTGTCGCGAAGATAAATGGAAAAGGAAATAAATGGGAGTTTTAGCCAGTAGAGTAAAATTTTCAATGATTCATAGAATTTTCATCGAAAATCAGTCCTAAACTGTTACCGCCTCACCGCGTGGAGGTACTCCCAGCTTATGTTATTTTATAATTACACAGTGAACTCTTGGAGTTCCACAACAGGTGTTCCAGATCTACAATCTTTATACGTCAACAGAGAGTGCTCATCAGGCTGAACAACTCTTGCTAAGACGTCATTCCTATATAGGTTATAGTGTAGCTGGGCTCTTGGAGTTCCATATCAGCTGTTCCAGATCTTCAAATTTTATACGACAACAGAGAGTGTTCATTAGGCTGAGCAACTCTTGCTAAGACGTCATTCCTATATATGTTATAGTGTAGCTAGGCTCTTGGAGTTCCACATAAGCTTTCCAGATCTTCAAATTTTATACGTCAACAGAGAGTGCTCATCAGGCTGAACAACTCTTGCTAAGACGTCATTCCTATATAGGTTATAGTGTAGCTGGGCTCTTGGAGTTCCATATCAGCTGTTCCAGATCTTCAAATTTTATACGACAACAGAGAGTGTTCATTAGGCTGAGCAACTCTTGCTAAGACGTCATTCCTATATATGTTATAGTGTAGCTAGGCTCTTGGAGTTCCACATAAGCTATTCCAGATCTTCAAATTTTATACGACAACACAGAGTACTCATCAGGCTGAACAACTCTTGCTAAGACGTCATTCCTATATATGTTACAGTGTAGCTGGGCTCTTGGAGTTCCACATCAGGTGTTCCAGATCTTCAAATTTATTCTCTTAGCAGAAAATGCTCATCACGTGAAACAATTTTTGCTATGGTACCATTTTTGTATCTCTTATAGTTTAGCTGGTCTGTTGCGGTTCTGCATCAGGTGTTCAAGTTTCCAAGATAAATTATAGCCTATGTGTTGCTCAGACTTTATACCTATACAACAAAACAAAAATCATTCAAATCCGTCAAGTAGTTCCGAAGATTAGCGTGTACAAACAAACAGACAAACAGACAAACAGACAAACAGACAGAATTTTTTTTTTGGTTTCGTGCTCTATTACTGTTTCTAAACCCCCCTCAATTATTATTTTTTTAATATATTCAATGTACAGACACAGTTTTTTTACTGTTTTATTATATGTATATATAGATGTAGTCTTCCACTGTAGCATTACATGGCGCATGAAATCAATTATTTTCGGGTTTATTCTATAAATCTCCAGAATTTTTATCAACCAGGAATGCGGTACACTATCGAAAGCTTTTTTGTAATCAATATAGGTGCAATGGAGATTTCTATTTTTTGAGGTGGCGTGTTTATGTATGGTGGAATCAATTATCAGCTGTTCTTTGCATCCCATATGGCCATGCCTACATCCCTTCTTTTCCTCTGCTATTATGTTGTGGTGTATGATGTGTGAGTTAATTTTCTTTGTGACTGCAGATGTTAGTATCTTGTAAATTGTTGGTAGACATGTGATTGGTCTGTATTGGGAAAGCTCTGATGTGTATTTAGTCTTGGGTAGCATGTAAGTAATTCCTGTTGTAATAAATTCGGATATATTCTGCTGTCCTAATAAAATATCTGTAAAATTTTTGGCCACAGATTTGTGTAATGCAGTTAACTTTTTGTACCAAAAATTATGTATTTTGTCTATTCCAGGCGACTTCCAATAGGGGTGCTTGGTCAGAAAACCTCCTCGTGGGCCCAGTGGCTGCCGGTCCCTCTCGATACGTCTGGAGGGAACAGCAGCTGCTGGGACGGTGCACCCTGGGCGCGGCAGTATCCTTCCCCTAGGAATGGGAAGAAATTCTTATTCCTCGGGGAATGTTACTGTCGTGGCCAATATTCTGACACGGTGGGGTCCAGTTGGACCAAGGGGGTGGTTCTCCGCGCGTCCCTCTGAAACGCAGAGGGCGCAGTGGAGGAGCAAGGGCGGGCTCGGTGTGCACTAACCCTGCCGCCGGGCAGACAGTGAAGGACTGCGTCCTTCACTGTCCCCGTCGTATATCGTAATCCCATCATCGGAGTGTCGTGGATCACGTCTCGCGGCTTCGATAGGGACCGAGGGTCTTGGCTTGGCCGCCCGGACCGCGAGGTAGAAAACCTCTATAAAAAGTTACCCCGAATCCCAAGCGGCGCCGCACCGCGAGGGGATGTATGGCTGACGGGTAGATCAGTCGCTAGTGCGTCCCCCCGCCAGAGTACCAGCCGACCCTCTGGCGGGTTATGGGTTAAAATCCGCAGGCTTATCTGGGTACAGGGGGTACCCCAGACGGACTGTTTAGATCCCCCATACTCGTGGGAACAAGTATGGACACAAAAACAAAAACAAAAAACGTTGCCGAAGGCAAAGGTGAGGTGAGGAGGGATGCGGTGTCGGATGCCGACGCCGCATCCAGCGATGTGAGCGCGGGAGGCTCAGAGAGCTCCCGGCGCGAGAGGACCAGGACTGCTGCGGAGAGCAGCAAGTTCTTCCGCAAGCGGTCCTGGCCGGATGGCGACCATGGGTCGTCCTCCGAGGGCGAGCTGGCCTCGGCCCGGAAGATCCCCACCAGCAAGCGTGGTGGGATCCGGGGCAAGGGGCGGGGCCGCTCAGCGGCGGAAAGAGCGGCGGCTCTGGCTGCGGAGGGGAGTCACCCGGGGGTGACCGGTCAAGGGGTGTCCCGTTCGGGCACCTCTGGTGGCGAGGCGGGTGCAACTGGCGGCTCCGATGCGGAGCGTAAGTCCAGGTTTGCGGCGGAGGTGGAGGCCGCTTTGCGGGTTGTGGCCCACAAAGTGAAGCCCTCCACCAAATTTGGGGCCATACCGGCGGCCTCCGCCTCCATTTTGGCGGCAGCGGAGGCCGCCTACGCGAGGTCTCCCCCGGGCGAGGTGGGGAAATTGCGGGAGGAAGTCGCCCGCCTGACGGCCGCTACGGAGCTTCTCCAAAGGGAGAACGAGAAGCTCCGAGCAGACCTGGCCGGTCTGCGCGAGTCCGGCTCCCGCGAGGCGCCCCAAAGGGGGGGCCAGCAGGGACAAAGCCAGCCAGCGGCGGTGGAGAACCAGGTGCTTGCCCTGGTTCGCCAGGAGCTGGCTGCCTTCCAGGCGCGGTTCTCCGTCCTGGAGGGCATTGTCCTGCGCCCCCCCCTGGCGGCTAACAAGGCCGCCCCGGGCCCGAGGGCGGCCTCATATGCCGCTGCGGCTGCCGCCCCCAGATCGGGGCCGCCCAGCCAGCCCTCCGGCAGGGCTGCGTTGGCCCCTGACAAGCCGGCTCCGGCGAAACCGGCGCCGGCTAAGGGGGCGGTGGCCCAGAAGACGGGCAAGGCGGTGGCCCAGAAGAAGGGCAAGGCGGCGGCAAAGCCGGCGAAAACGCCGGCGCCAGTGGCGGGCCAGCCGCCGCCGCCGCCGCCGCCGCAGCATCGGCAGCAGCGGCCGCTCCCCCCGCCCCCGCCCCCTAAGCCAGCCGCGGCCGAAGCCGGGTGGCAGGTGGTCGGGGAAAGGAAGAAGGGGAGGAAAGCGGCCAAAAAGGCCAGGCAGGCGGAGCGGAAGCGCCAGGCCAAGGCGAGAAGCGTCGCGGCTAGGCTCCGCGCCCCGAAGACCGCAGCTGTAGTGATCACACTACAGCCGGACGCGGAAAAGAAGGGCGTGACCTACCGCGACGTGCTTGCGAAGGCGAAAGCGACCGTGAACCTCGGTGAGCTGGGGATCACCGGGGGACTCCGGCTTAAAGTCACCGCGACAGGGGCGCGAGTGCTGGAGATCCCCGGTGAGGCCAGTGGCTCGTCCGCTGACGCTCTGGCTGAAAAGCTCAGAGCGTCCCTGAATGCGGACGAGGCCCGAGTGTCCAGGCCCGTCAGATGCGCAGACCTGCGCATCCTGGGTCTGGACGACTCAGTCACCGAGGAGGAGGTGGTGGCCGCCGTCACCAGGACCGGGGGGTGCCCTGCTGAGCAGGTGAAGGCAGGCACCCTACGTCCGGACCACACGGGTATGCGTACCACAATGGTAAGCTGCCCTGTGACGGCGGCCAGGAAAATTGTGGAGGGCCGAAGGCTACTGGTGGGGTGGGTCTCAGCGCAGGTGAAGCTGCTGGAGCCCCGACCTCTGAGGTGCTTCCGCTGCCACGTGGGGCACCACGTGTCGGTGCAATGCACCTCGGAGGTGGACCGCAGCGGCTTGTGCTTCCGCTGCAGTCAGCCCGGTCACATGGCCGCGGCTTGCTCCGCCACGCCGCACTGCGCTGCATGTGCGGCAGCTGGCAAGCCGGCCGAACACCGGGCTGGGAGCAAGGCCTGCGCCCAACCCACCAAAGCCAGGGGCAGGGGAAGGCGAAGGCCCTCCGCCACCACCCCCACCGTCGCCACCGCCGCAGCCGCCGCCACCGCCACCGTCGCCGCCGCCGCTGCCGCCGCCACTGCCGCCACTGCCACTGCTGCAACTCCCGCAGCGGGGCCCGCACAGGCGGCCCGGGAGGGGGCTGAAATGGAGTGCCAATAGTGGCCCCATTACGCCTCCTCCAGGCGAACATCAACCACTGCGCCTGCGCTCAGGATCTGTTGCTCCAGAGCATGGCGCAGTGGTCGATTAATGTCGCCGTGGTCGCTGAGCCGTACTTTGTCCCACCCAGGGAAGACTGGGTGGAGGACCTAAGCGGCTCAGTGACCATAATTTCGTCGGCCGCCGCCGGTACCCCGACCCTTGAGAGTGTCAGGAAGGGTCAGGGGTGCGTAGCAGCACGGTTCGGGGAGATTGTCGTAGCGGGAGTCTACTTCTCTCCGAGCCGAACTCTCGCCGAGTTCCACAACTCCCTCATGGAGTTGAGTGTCGTCATCGGAGGCCATTCCCTCCCCGTGCTTGTGCTCGGGGACTTCAATGCCAAGAACTTGGCTTGGGGTTCTCGTTGCACGGACGTGCGGGGAAGGATGGTGGAGGACTGGGCTCTGGAGGCAGGCCTGGTCGTCCTAAATCGGGGTTCTGTCCCCACGTGTGTGCGGATGCGGGGCGAGTCGGTGGTGGACATATCGTTCGCTAGCCCCGCTCTGTCACCGCGTGTGCTTGACTGGCGCGTAATGGAGGGGGTGGAGACCTATTCCGACCACCGGTATATCCGGTTCGATGTCTCTGCCCCCTCAAGCGCGCCGGTCCAACAGGCCCCGAGTGGTCCGCGATGGGCGCTGAAGCAGCTGGACCGGGAGCTCCTCTTGGAAGCCTCGATTGTGCAGGCCTGGGTGACACCACCGGGCAGGCCTGCCGATGTCAACAGCGAGGCGGGGTGGTTCCAGGAGGCCATGTCCGAGATATGTGACGTGGCAATGCCCCGAGTTCGGCCAGGAAGCGCCCGGCGTCAGGTGCACTGGTGGTCGCCAGAGCTGACGTCTCTGCGCGAGGCGTGCGTCGCCGCGCGGCACCTGTACGCCAGGCATCGCAGGCTCCGCATCCGTCCTGCGGATGCGGCAGCCATTGAGGCGGAGTTGTACGAGGGGTACAGAGCAGCGAAGACCGCCCTCCAAGAGGCTGTCCAGCGGGCCAAGGATTTGGCCCGCGAGGAGATGCTGGAGACTCTCGACAGAGATCCGTGGGGGCGCCCTTACCAGATGGTGCGGAACAAACTCCGCACCTGGGCCCCCCCGCTGACGCAGAGTCTCCGGCCGCAGCTCGTGGAGGACGTGGTGAGCGCTCTGTTCCCCTCGCGAGGGGAACATCCTCCCCCGCCTATGGCTCCGCCGCTTGCGGTGCCGGAAGCGGACCACGATGACGATGACGACACTCCGGAGGTGACTGGGGTAGACCTGAGAGTGGCGGTAAACCGGCTTAAGGCCAGGAATACCGCCCCGGGACCCGATGGCTTACCTGGCAAAGCCTGGGTCCTGGCCTTGCAGGCTCTCGGGCCCCGACTGGAGGGGCTCCTAAGCGCATGCTTGGAAAGAGGCCAGTTCCCGCTTCGTTGGAAGACAGGGAAGCTGGTCCTCATCCGGAAGCCGGGGCGCCCTGCGGACTCTCCGTCCGCATACCGGCCCATTGTGTTGCTCGACGAGGTGGGCAAGCTCTTCGAAAGAGTCATTGCGAACCGCCTCGCCGGGCACCTTGCGGGGATTGGGCCGGATCTTGCGGACAACCAGTTTGGTTTCCGCAAGGGGCGCTCGACGGTGGACGCCATCATGCGCGTGAGAGCCCTCACGACGGGGGCTGCGGTGTCCAGGGGTGGGGTGGTCTTGGCGGTGTCTCTCGACATCGCCAACGCCTTCAACTCCATGCCCTGGAGCTGCATTAGGGAGGCACTCCGGTATCACCGGGTGCCGACCTACCTTCGTCGTGTGGTCGGGGACTACCTGACGGACAGGTATGTCATATATCCCGGTCACAACGGAGAATGGAACCGGCGAGAGATGTCGTGCGGTGTTCCACAGGGATCGGTTCTGGGGCCGCCCTTGTGGAACATCGGCTACGACTATGTGCTGCGTGCCGACCTCCCTAGCGGCGTCAGCGTAGTCTGCTACGCTGACGACACGCTGGTGCTGGCGCAAGGGAGGTCGCACGAGGCGGCGGCCGAATTGATGACACGCGGGGTTGCGATAGTCGTTGAGAGGATCCGGCAATTGGGTCTCGAGGTGGCATTGCACAAGTCCGAGGCCATGTGCTTTCATGGGCCTCGGAGCGCGCCACCGTCGGGATCCATACTCACGGTAGGAGGGGTTCCCGTCGGCGTCGAGTCGACGTTGAGGTACCTCGGACTCGTCCTCGACAGCCGATGGAACTTCGTTGAGCATTTCCGACGTTTGGCTCCCAGACTGGAAAAGGCCGGGGCTGCTTTCAAGCGGCTCCTGCCCAACCTGGGGGGGCCAAACGCCTCCTGCCGGAGGCTCTATGCGGGGATCTTGCGGTCCATGGCCCTTTACGGGGCCCCGGTGTGGGCGCGTTCGTTGAGGTTGCGTGCAAAGCACTACCTGAACGCGCCCCAAAAGGTGGTAGCCGTAAGGCTGATCCGTGGGTACCGCACGATCTCCCGCGAGGCGGCGAGCCTCCTTGCCGGATTGCCGCCATGGGATCTGGAGGCCATAGTCCTCGCGCGCCTGCACGAGTGGCGCGCGGAGGTACAGAGCCGGGGGGTAACTCCGCTGCCGCGGCATATTGTCGCGCGGCGGACAGACCTCCGCCGTGATCTCATGGCGACATGGAGAGAGCGACTATCGCAACCCCGTTCAGGGCACGCCACGATAGTGGCGGTAAGTCCCCTCTTTGAGGAGTGGCTTGAGAGGCGCCACGGCGCCCTCACCTTCCGCCTGACGCAGGTCCTCACCGGACACGGGTGCTTCGGGAGGTACCTGCACCGAATCGGGCGGGAGGAAACGCCCTGGTGCTACAATTGCGAGGATCGACCGGAGGACACGGTGGAGCACACCGTCGAGGTCTGCTCCGCTTGGGAGGAGCACCGCCGTGTCCTCGTAGCGGCGATTGGCGGCGGCGACCTCTCGCGCCCGGCCCTGGTTCAAGCCATGGTCCGGGGCGAGAGGGAATGGGAAGCCGTCGCCTCCTTCTGCGAAGCAGTCATGCTAGCGAAGGAGGCGGCGGAACGTGAGAGGGAGAGAACCTCCTCACGTCCCAGCCGCCGCGGGAGGAGCACCGGGCGTCGGGGGCCACGACGTGATGGCTCTCGGCCACCGTAGGCGCGGGCCTGTGGACGGCGAGTAATGGGCTAGCTCGCCGTCCGTCCGTCGTATGACGACGGGCAGGCCGTGTCGACGGCGCGTTCGTGTTCCACGCGCGCCTCAAAGAGTTGTCAGCATACGGGAGGGGCCCGCAAGGGCCGGTGCCTGCCAGGGCTGCGGGACTGTTCGAAAGAGATACCGCGGCCCTGGAACATAAAGGGCCAATGAAGGAACATGGGTGTTTTTTAGTCAGTAAGAGTCTGACACTCCCTTCCGCTCCGCCCAGAGCGGGAGGAGTCATTTGATGATTTCTCACCCTCCAAAAAAAAAAAAAAAAAAAGGCGACTTCCAATTGTGTAATCTAGCTGTAATATGTCTGATGTCAGACTCTGTTACCTCTACGAATTCCATCACGTCAATATCTCTCCATTTTGCTTCTTCATCCTGTATCCAAGATGCTTTGTCGTTGTGTTGTTTCTGCTCTTCCCAAACACTAGCCCAATATATTTCCAGTTGTTCTTTTGAAGGTAGGTGAAATTATGAAAATAACACAAACACACCTAGTGTTTGTGTTATTTTCATAATTTCTGTTATTTTCTGGTTTATGTAGGTTTCTGTAAAATATTTTTTCGTTTGTGGTGAATAATTATTATTTTTCCGTTTATTCATTTTTAAACATATTCTTTACATTTTTAAATATTTAAATATAAAACAATAAAAAAAAAAACATTTAAAAATACAAAAAATAGGAGTCCGCCGGTGTCGGGAGCAGGGTCCAAGCTACCGGTGGTTAGGGCTCCAGAGACAGGAACCTCCTCACAATGCGAGCCGTATCGAGGAGTACTGCCTTCTAAATCAGGCCCTTGATCCAACCGCCTAAGGAGAGCCTCGATAGATGGTCATCGAGGCTCTTGGCCATAAGGCCATTGGCCGTCACGACAATCGGCACAATGATAGCCGAGTTCACATTCCACATGTCGACAACCTCGTGTGCCAACTCGAGATATTTTATTTGTTTCTCTTTCTCAGCTTTCACGAGGTTCTCGTCATGCGGGATGGTAACATCGACTATCATTACGCGGCGCGCTGATCGGTCTATCACCACAATGTCAGGCTTATTGGCCACAATAGTCCTGTCAGTAATGATAGACTGATCCCAGTACAGCGTGACATGGTCTTTCTCGAGAACTGGGTCGGGCACATACTTGTAGTACGGTACCTCAGATTCCACAAGTTTATATTTCAAGGCAAGTTGCTGGTGAATAATCCTGGCTACTTGGTTGTGCCTGTGCAAGTACTCGCCGTTAGCTAGACGAGAACAACCAGAAATAATATGTCTGATGGACTCACCCGGACGGTGGCTTGCCCGGCACACGTCAACCGTCCCGTCCCTCATAATGTTTCCGGTAGTTGTTCGTTAACATAACTTCATCCATAATCGCACAGACAAAACCTTCAGTTTCCCCCAAAGAGGTCACCGAAACGTAGCCAGGACACGGACGCTGGGAAATCTACATCCGGCCCATGAAGAGTCCGGTAGAAGCGCCCGTGAAGCTCCTTGCCTTGCCATACTTCCTTGCGGTCATCATTAGTAAGTACCACAGGTTTGCGCCAGTTCTCTTTAGCCATGGACAGCGGGGTGAGTCCCTTGTCCACTGCGACCACATCTCGGTGTATAGGGTACTTCGGCTTTTAAAAAATATTCTCTGAGACTGCACACCTCGCGGTTGTGGAGGGTCTTGGCGTTTAAAAAGCCACGACCCCCACACTTCCGCGAGATGTACAGCCTCATCACCGATGATCGTGGGTGATGCATCCGGTTTGCGGTCAGCAGTGTATGAACTCTCCTATCCAGGGCATCGAGTTCGGTCTGAGTCCATTTGAGTATGCCGAAAGAGTACATTAAAACCGGCATGACCCAACCGTTGAAAGCACGCACCTTGTTTCCGCCTGAAAGAAGACTATTTAATACCTTCTTCAGGCGTCCAAAGAAGCGCTCCCTCAACGATTGCTTCATGTCAGTTACGTTAATGCCTAACGCTTCCGACATACCCAAATACTTATAACTTTCGGATGAGGAGAGGGATCTGAGGTGTATGGAATCCGAGAGCTGAATTCCCTCGGATTCCATAATCTCCCCTCGCTTTACATACATGACTGCACATTTGTCCACACCAAATTCCATCCTGATGGCGCTACTAAAAGTTTCAGTTACTTTCAGTAGCTCCATCAGTTGCAATTTGTTGGGGGCAAAAAGTTTCAGATCATCCATGTAAAGAAGGTGAGATATGACCTGACCACCTCTCCTCAACCGGTAGCCTAGACCTGAATCCTCCAACAATGTGCTTAGAGGATTCAGGGCTAGACAGAACCAAAGTGGACTCAGACTGTCGCCCTGGATTATTCCCCGTTTAATCCATACAGGCTCATCGTTCCCCTGGATCTGTCGACATCCTGGATATCGAAGGACCGTCCTCCATTGCCCCATACATGACTCAAGGAAGGCGCGTAGAGTTGCATCTATCTTGTACAACTCTAGCACCCTCATGAGCCATGTATGTGGCACCGAGTCGTAGGCCTTCTTATAATCTATCCAACATGTCGAAAGATCCTTGCGGGATCGACGAACCTGTTGGCTAATGGCCATGTCGATGAGGAGTAGCTCCTTAGTACCGCGGGACCCGTTCTTACATCCATTTTGAGAGGCAGACATAATGGAGTTTTTGTCAATGTGTGTATTAATATTCCTTTATTTATTTTCTTACATATCAATTACATTTTTAAATATTTTAATATAAAACAATATAAAAAAACATTTAAAAATATAAAAAATAGTAGCCCACCGGTATCGGGAACAGGGTCCAAGCTACCGGCAGTCAGGGCTCCAGAGAGAGGAACCTCCTAACAATATGAGCCGTGTCCAGGAGTACCGCTTTCTGAATCAAGCCCTTGATCCAGCTGCCTAACGAGAGCCTCCTGAGATGTTGGTCGAGGCTCTTGGCAATTAAGCCATGGGCTGACACGACTATCGGCACAATGATCGCTGAGTCCACATCCCACATGTCGACAACCTCGCGAGCCAAGTCAAGATACTTGATTTGCTTATCTTTCTCGGCTTTCACGAGGTTCTCGTCATGCGGGACCGTAATGTCAACAATCATTGCGCGCCGCTCTGATCGATCCACCACCACTATATCAGGCTTATTGGCTACAATAGTCCTGTCAGTGATGATGGATTGATCCCAGTACAATATGATATTGCCATTTTCGAGAACTGGGTCGGGCACATACCTATAGTACGGAACTTCCGATTCCACAAGGTTGTATTTTAGAGCAAGTTGCTGATGGATAATCCTGGCTACAAGGTTGTGTCTATGCAAGTACTCTCCGTTAGCCAGACGAGAACACCCGGAGATAATGTGACGGATTGATTCGCCTGGACGGTGGCATGCCCGACATATGTCAACCGTGCCGTCCTTCACAATAAATCTCCGGTAGTTATTCGTCATCATAAGTTCATCCATAATTGCACAGACAAAACCTTCAGTTTCCCCGAAGAGGTCCCCGTAACGTAGCCAGGCTACGGACGCTGATAGGTCTATATCGGGCCCATGCAGGGCCCGGAAAAAGCGTCCGTGAAGCTCCTTACTCTGCCATACCTCCCTGCGGTCGTTAGTATCAAGTACTATAGGTTTGCGCCAGTTCTCTTTAGCCAAGGAGAGCGGGGTGAGGCCCTTGTCCACCGCGACCACATCTCGATGCATCCCCACGTCGGTTTCTAGGAAATATTCCCTGAGACTGCATATCTCGCGATTGTGGAGAGTCTTAGCGTTTAAAAAGCCTCGACCCCCACACTTCCGCGGGACATACAGTCTCATAACCGAAGAACGCGGGTGATGCATTCGAAATGCCGTCAACAATGTACGGACCCTCCTATCCAGGGCGTCTAGTTCTGTTCGAGTCCATTTGAGTATGCCGAAAGAGTACATCAAAACCGGCATGACCCAACCGTTGAAGGCACGCACCTTATTCCAGCCTGATAAAAGACTATTAAATACTTTTTTCAGGCGGCCAAAGAAGCGCTCCTTCAACGATTGCTTCATTTCAGCAACATTGATGCCCAGCGCTTCCGACATACCCAAATACTTATAAGTTTCGGTTGCTGAGAGGGATCTAAGATTTATGGAATCCGAGAGCTGGGTTCCCACAGATTCCACAATCTCCTCTCGCTTCACATGCATGACCGCACATTTGTCCACACCGAATTCCATCCTGATGGCGCTACTGAAAGTTTCAGTTACCTTCAGTAGCTCCATCAGTTGCAAATCGTTGGGGGCAAAGAGTTTCAGGTCATCCACGTAAAGGAGGTGAGATATAACTTGACCACCTCTTCTCAACCGATAGCCTAGACCTGAATCCTCCAGCAGCGTGCTAAGAGGATTCAAGGCTAAGCAGAACCAAAGTGGACTCAAACTATCACCCTGAAATATACCTCGCTCTATCCTTATCGGCTCGCTATTCCTCTGGATTTGCCGACATCCTGGATAGCGAAGGACTGTCCTCCATTGCCCCATACATGACATCAGGGAGGTGCGCAGAGTTGCACCAACTTTTGAGAAGCGGACATGATAGAATTGTCATCAATGTGTTTGCTAATTTTAGCTCTCAAAATGGATGTAAGAACTTTATATAATATACTGACGGGAGACAGGTAATAGGTCTATAGCTTTTGGGTTCCGCAGTACTACCCGATTTATGGAGCAGGTGGGTTATACCTGTTGTTAGGAACTGGGGCAGCGACCCTGACTCTAAGGCTAATTGAAACTGGGATGCCAAGCAAGCGTGCGATCTTGTGAACCACTTGATCCAGAAGTTGTGCAGTCCGTCCGGCCCTGGAGATTTCCAGTTAGGCAACGGACGGACTGCACGAGCTACGTCTTGGGGGCTGATCATGATTGCCCCCATTTCTGGTATTGGATCACACGCTTGTTCAACCTCCCGGATCCAATCGCCCTCAGTGTGACTGACAGGCACCGACCAGATGCTGCGCCAGAACGAACACATGGCATCATCATCCGGCAGGTGCACGTCAGCCACACCTTGGTCCGATCGCTCCCAAGCCCTATAAACCCACCTTTCATCTCTTTGGAATGTGCGATTCAGAGTGTATCGATCCACCCGCCGCTTATACCTACGAATACGGTTTGCCCATGCATACACTTTCTGCTTCAGGAAGTCGATGCGCTCTGTGACACGGGACATGTAGTCTCGAGGACTGATATCAGTCCCCGAGAACGCCCGCCTCACAAAACGCATCACTCTAGGGCGAGTATTGCCCTCCCTGAAGCAGATCAGTTTGCCGATGAGTGCTCTGGCCCCACCAATACGTCGTTCAATCCTGTACTGCCATGCCGGTACGGCTGGTTTAGGTCGTGTAGCCCTGTCATCAGAAAATTTGACGTGAGCTACACGACATGCCGCTACAGCTGCACAATACAGGATTGAGTGAGCATCGGTAAGGTCTTCGCAGTTATCAAAATAGTTTGACAACTGCGAATCCAGAACAGCCACCAGCGCCCTATTTTTGTTATGCATGGGCAAACGAGGTATGCGTGGCCTAAGGTCAGGTTGCATGAACCGATATTCTCGAATCGCACCCTCCAAAGCACTCCTCATTTCCTCATTGCACTGGGTACTTACATTAGTAACCATGTCATTACTCACGTCATTAGCGCGATTCGGTATTGCGCTAGGCTGTGGTGGTACCACAGCCTGCGCCAACGGGGTAATGACATGGCTACTCTGCATTTCAGTTCGCAGGCGATCAAGTACAGTGTCATCCAACATACGATTACGCTGGATGACTCGTACCTGATCCGACAGTCGTTGCGCCGACACGTTGACAGCTGGCTCAAGCACCTGAAACAGAGAGAGCATCCGAACACGGTACGCGGGTATGGCTTGCGTCCATCGCATGCGCTGCACACTTCCGCCGGGAGCTGGAACCCTATCAGAAGCCGGTGGGCCTCGAGGTCCTAAACAATCCGGCGGCCGGCGTCCTCCCCGTTGACGAGCAGGTGGTGGCGTCGTGGGCGGGGAGAAATACTCTTCGCTCGAACTCGACGAAACTGCCACGGCCGGTGTCACAGCACTCACGATGGGGCTGGATTCTGGCGGCGGCGAGGTGGAGCTGAGCGACGGGTCCGGAGGCGGAAGGCGTGCGCGTTTTGCAGCTGCACGGGTCAACATTATAGTTTTATCTTCTTTATCTTGCTCATAATTTTATTGAGTATTCACTTTTTAAATGACATATGTCATTGGAAATTACAGTTTTTTTCTTATGTTTATGGATAAAAGGGTTCATCTTGCTGTTGTATATTTATTAGATACTATTATATTTAAAAAAAATGGATTCGTGGTATCACAACTGTTTAAAAATATGTATAATATTATTATTATTATTATTTATAATATTAGTATGGAAGTATGGATAATGGAAAAAATAACGCAGATAGAATGGTACTGTCTTTATTTTGCCCTTTTCAATTTTTTTTGCAAACGAGAAACGTCTATTTATATTATTTCCAGCGCGTCTAAGTTACCTATTTTTTGGAAGCGTGTATTAATATGTATCTTACAAATATTTTGACGCCATTTTACCAACCTCTACACATTTTTGGAAATATTAACCACAATCTTATCGTATGTGATGAAATAAGGCGAAAGGCGATTTGAAAGAAATAACTATTTAATTTATAATTAAATAATTTTACAAATGTAACTGTCAGTGCAAAAGTATGAACGAGAGCACGCCTATATAAAAACATAATAGACATGCACTTCACTTCTTGCTATTAAACTTAGCGCAGGCGTCCATACTCTCAACATCCTCTCCTGGACGCAGACGGTTTAAAATTAAACCCAATGATGAGGTGAAGTTTTCATGTAACGGTCGATGGAGTGCTTTTGTCAAAATATCGGCGACCATGTCTCTAGTGCATCTATATTGAACCATGACTTCTTTGGCAGCAATCTTCTCTCGCACGAAGTGGTAGCGGACGTCTATGTGTTTACTGCGTGCGTGGTAGACAGCATTTCCTGAAAGACTAATCGCACTCTGATTATCGCAGTAAAGGATCATAGGTGTACCTTTAAGTTCTGGTTGCAACTCATCTGCCAGCTGTTTCAACCAAAGAGCTTCCTGAATGGCAGATGCTAAAGCCATATATTCAGCCTCAGTTGTAGAAAGAGCTACGGTCTGCTGTTTCTTGGAATTCCAGCTTATTGCTGCACCCTGGAACAAAAATATGTAGCCTGTGCAAGATCTTCTATCCTCAATATCATTTGCCCAGTCTGAATCGCAATAGCCTGAAATTTTTCCCTCAACATTCCTTTTATAAACCAGTTTCATATCCATTGTAGCTCTCAGATACCTCAAGACTCGTTTCAGAGCCACCCAATGTTCATTAGTAGGTTGACTATTGTACCTACTCAGAGAATTTACTACATAAGTAATGTCTGGTCGAGTCCCCTGTGATAAGTACAATAAGCAGCCAATTATTTCTTGACATGAAATGTTCTTTAAAATTTCTTGTTGACTTTCACCCTTCTTCAGTTTGACGTTAACATCAGCAGGTGTCCACATCGGCTTACAATTGTTCATTCCAAATCGAGTAAGTATCTTTTTTATGTAAATAGATTGATCGATAGAAATCTCATCTACATTTTTATCTTGAGAAATTCTAAAACCGATGCAGTGTCTGGCTGTTCCTAAATCCTTCCAGAATTTTTGTTTTAATTGCCCTTTTATCATTTGTGAGGTTTCTTCATTATTAAAGAAACAAAGTATATCGTCTACATATACTGCTATAAAAAGCATATCATTTTCATTTAAAATTCGGTAGTAAACGCATGGATCTATGTTTGAACGAGTCATTCCAATTTCTAATAAGGCAGTATTTAATTTTTTGTTCCCTTGTCTGCTGGCTTGTTTAAGCCCGTATATTGACTTGTTTAGTCTACATACTTTATTTTCATCTTCATAGCCAGGTGGTAAGGACATGTAAATTTCTTCGTCGATTTCACCTTGTAAGAATGCTGACACTGCGTCCATTTGGTGTATTTTTTTGTCCATATTTAGCAGCAAGACCAATGAGGTATCTTATGGATGTATAACGGACCACTGGAGCGTATACCTCATTGTAATCAATGCCCTTTACTTGTTTATAACCTTTAATTACCAGTCTAGCTTTATAGCGGGTAACAGATCCATTGCCATCCATCTTAGTTTTATAAACCCATCTGCTGGGAATTACTGATTTTCCTTCTGGTAAGTTAACCGGTGTCCACGTATTATTTTTAATCAACGACTGCTATTCTTCAAACAAAGCCCTCTTCCATTCATCAGCCTTTTCACTGTTTAGAGCTTCTTGAAGACTTTGTGGATCATTGTTCAGTAAATTCATTGTTGATTCAACATTAAGACACATTAGTGATGAGGGACTTTGATGAACATCATTCATTCTCAGTCTCCCTTGCAGCGGTCTCAAAGTTATGTTAAATTCCGATGGAGACTCAAGTGTCCTATCAGGTAAATACGTGTCATCATTAACATATTCAAATTGATCAGAATCATCGGAACTTTGAGATTCATCCTGTGTTTCTCTTCTTTCATTATCAATGTTGTTTTCCACAGATTCTTCAGTTACTGGTAAGTAAACAGTTTTCTTTTCTTTTACTTCATTACAACTTTCCTTCATGTTTTTATTTTTATTTTCCTCTATCTCTATGTCATTTTTAATAATTTCTTTTTCTTTTTTAGGTACATCATCCACTTTATTTCTTTTAATTGAAGCTTCTAGAAATACAACATCTCTACTTATGACTCCTGTTTTTGTTTCTGGATCTATGAATCGGTAGCCTTTTGTACTGTCACTGTAGCCAACAAATATTAACTTACGTGACTTCACATCAAGCTTAGTTCTATTTTCTTTAGGAACAAGCACCATTGCAGGACATCCAAAAATTCTCATGTGACTCAGATTTGGTTTCTTTCCAGTCCAAACTTCATGAGGCGTCGCGTCAGATAAGGTGCAGGTGGGAGATCGGTTCACAATGTATGCAGCTGTAGCAACCACTTCTGCCCAGAATGTGACCTGCAATTCAGCATTTAATATCATGCATTTAGCGCGCTCTATTAAAGTTCTATTCATTCAGCAGTCGAAGATAAAATAGACAAACTGGAACACGAACGTAAACAAATTCATTCGCACATATCAGCACTGGAAGAAAAACTCGATTCTCTCGAAATTGGTAGTTTAAAAACATGTACGGAAGTAAGAAAAGTACCCAAAGTCCAAAATGAAAAGAAATCCGATCTATTTGGTTACGTCATAAACTTATCCAAGACCGTAAACTATCTGGAATTAAATAAAAACGACATACGTGATGTCGCCAGGTTGCCGTCTAAGAAAGAAACAAGCAGTTCGTCAGTCGCAATTGAATTTACAAATACGTTAACCAAACAATATTTTCAAGAAGCGGTAAAGAAATATAACCTTTCTAAACAACAACCTGATCAACTCAACTCAACCAACATGGGTCTTCAAACTTCAAAACAATCAATCTACGTCTCAGAATTACTCACTGCTAAAATGAAGCGGCTTTTATTCCTTACGCGAGACTTTGCTAAAACTGCTGGGTATAAGTTTGTTTGGACCTCAAATGGCCACATTTATATACGCAAAGTTGAAGGAAAACCTTACATCCGTGTCAAAAACGAAGTACACTTAAATGAACTGAAGAAGAATCAAAGTAATGATATTTGACTAACCCTAAATATTTTGCACCTTCATTGCTTATCATACTTTTTCTGTTTTATAATAATTATGCATGCTTAGTTTTGTTTAAAAAATATGTCTGTACAACAACACAAATTAATATTAACTCCGAAAATCAAATACAACACAAACAAACATTACACATAAATAACTCTTATACCTCCACCACTACCACTGCTTACACTACAATCACTATACCCATTTTGGAAATCCCTCTGAAGACAATGAATCACTCACCTCATAAACTAAACACATTATCACTAAACAATAAATGGACCAAGCAATCCATAGGTGTTACGCTTCTAAGCGTCATAACCTCACTTTCTTCACAAAATTTATTCTACTTTATACTGCTGCTTATATCCTTAATAATTTACACACATCTTACACTTCATACTAGTACACATAATCTAATAACCAGTCTAATCAGGATAAAGAATGAGATTCATTGCCTCATCTTAATTCACAATGCAAATAAACACGTAATTAGTGCGATCAAAGGATTCTATACGGCGACGTCACAAACTTTACTAAACTCCCACTCAACGTTCAATATTTTATGCACATCTAAACATTATACTACCTATCTGTATCTATACAAAATTGGTTCTCGCTCGCTTAATGACACAAACGTAAACATGCAGCAATGTATATGCGTTTGCTGTTATTACGGGTCTAATAATTGCGCCCACTTTCATTTAATTATTACAAATGGCTAATACCGACATACAAATTGATGACCTAACCATATCGGAGTCCATGGTCTGTAATGCTGATGACTGTCATAGCTTTATCTCACACAGTAAACCCAATATAAAAATACTAACCCAAAACATACGTAGTATCTCTCGTAATTTTGACGAACTAGTCGTCCTCTTGCAAAGTTTGAATATGGAGTGTGATATTATAATACTAACAGAGTGAACCAAACCTACCTGGCTATAAGTATCACATAACACAGAATTATAAAAACCAGAACGATGGAATTACAATATATTATAAAGAATCGCTTAATGTAAATATAATTGAACCACCATTTTTGGATAGCAACTGTTTAGTAATTACAATAAATAATGACACAGCTATAATTGCAATGTACCGCTCACCATCATACAATAACTTGACTCCTTTTTTAACATCCCTCAACTCAACTTTATCTACTTTAAAAAATATTAAATCTGCTGCTATGATTGGAGACATAAATATAGATATTTCAATACAATCGCATGACACTAAAGCACCTGAGTACCTTAATACTACTGCTTTTGAAGGATTCTTACCAGCCCATACTTTTCCCACTAGGCAAGGTAAAACCTGTCTAGATCACGTCCTGCTTAAAACTAAATTTAAATCACACACCTTTGTCGTAAACTCCACTATCACGGATCACAACGCGGTACTACTCTGTCTTTATCAAGTTCACAAAACAAAACATCATCAATCTCACATTACTAAACTTAACATCGCTGCTGTTTGTGAACAACTGAAGAATATAGACTTCACCTTCATTGCAGATGTAGAAGATCCCAATCAGGCTATGGATAGTCTTATTGGGATTCTACAAAATGCGATAAATGAAAATACCACGATTGTCAAAATCCCCCGTAAAAAACAAATAATTAGACCCTGGATCACACCGGGATTGCTTAGATGTATTCAAAATAGGGATCGCCTCCATAAAGATTCACAAACAGCACCCGATAATGACACTCTAAAACTAACATATACTAGGTATAGAAATCACTGCAATGATTTGTTGAAAAGACTCAAGAGGGAACACGACAAAACTGAATTGGACAAAAATAGCAACAACAATAAAAAGCTTTGGGAAGTTATCAAAACCACAACAAATACAAATAAAACTAAATCAGGCTCCTCCAATCTTCTAGGTGATTCTCCCCAAACATGTGTGAACCAGGCAAATGATTACTTTGCCAATGTGGGTAGTTCCCTGGCCAATGGGTTTACTAACTCAACAATAGTTCAAAGTCCGGCTGACTTTCCTGTTTCAAATCACAGTAATAATGCCTCATTTGTATTATTCGACACAGATGAACATGAGATTCTGACGCTTATTAATGGACTAAAACTTACAAGTGCAGTCGGACATGATAAAATATCCAACAGCCTACTTAAAGCCATTAAAGATATAATTGTTCAGCCACTTTGTCATATATTCAATGGTTGCCTTGAGCAGGGTGTCTTCCCGAATGTACTTAAAAAAGCTATTGTTGTTCCTATTTTCAAATCCGGTGATAAACATAACGTTCGTAACTACAGGCCTATTGCAATACTACCAGCTCTCTCTAAGATATTAGAAAGAATAATTAATAATAGACTAGTTAGGTATCTTGAAAGCAACAATTTAATCTCCTCTTCTCAGTTTGGCTTCCGTTCTGGCAAGTCAACGGAGGATGCAGTACATAAACTTACTGACTATGTTATTAGGAGACTTGATGATGGTAATAAAGCACTTGGCATCTTCTTAGACCTTGCCAAGGCGTTTGAAACGGTGTCTGTCCCGCGTCTACTTGTTAAATTGGAACGCCTAGGAATTAGAGGTTTGCAGCTCAAATTGTTTCAGGACTACCTGAGCGATCGTAAACAATGCCTGAAAGTAGACTCTTACATCAGCACGGATCTTCCTATCTCTTTTGGTGTCCCACAAGGTTCAGTGCTAGGACCCACACTTTTCTTAATATATTTAAATGACCTTTGTGACCTAAAATTGGACCAGGGCATTATAATATTCTACGCTGACGATACGGTTTTGATATTTTCTGCTGATACGTGGGATAAAACTTTCACTCTGGCACAGAGTGGCTTTGAAAAGGTATGTGATTGGCTAAAACAAAATATTCTTACCCTGAACACAGATAAAACTATGTATATGCCATTCTACATCAGAAATCCTAATACACCACCCACACAATTAACATTAAAATCACACTCTCCTGATATTCATCCAACAAACGGTAGTACCTGTAATTGTCCTTCTCTGATCAGGAAATCTGAGGTGAAATACTTGGGCATTATCTCTGAACTTTAACGCACATATAGCATTGCTTCAGTCTAGACTGAGAAAATTGATATATGTCTTTAAAAACTTACGTCATGTGGCCGACATTGGAATACTAAAAAAAGTTTATAAGGCACTATGCCAATCGGTACTAACCTATTGTATTACATGTTGGGGTGGAGCTTCGAAAACCTCTCTTCTTTCGCTAGAAATAGCACAACGGGCAATCCTTAAAGTTAGCTCCTTTCGACCCATCTATTATCCTACATATCTATTATATCAATCCTGGAAATTACCTACCGTCCGCCAACACTTCATTATAACTACGATCCTCAAACAACACACTCTCACACCCTTAGACAGGAGCATTTTTCTAAAACGACGTCGCAACGCCGTAGTCCCAAGATCCAATCAATTTAAACACATATTTACACATAGGTTTTTCTGTTTCTGCGGTCCTTTCCTTTACAACAAACTCAATTCCATGCTCAACATCTACACACTAAACAAACAAGAATGCAAAACCAAAGTATTAGATTATCTGCTTACTTGCGATTACCAAACCACTGAGGATCTTCTTAAAACTTTAAGATAAAATAAAAACTTAACTCCCGTCCATACAAACAATACACACACAACACAACACACACACCCACACTTACAACACAACACTCACAATCACCTCAAAATACACACACAAATCAACTTTTTGAAAATTCACTTTTTTATAAAATTATTTGATTTTGATCTATTATTTCTGTAACTATACAAAAAGCGATAACTGATAATGTCCAACCATTGTTAATACCGCTCATAACTCTGGGAAGAGAACTGTGACCTGAAATACAGGCTCGGCCTAGCTCGGGCGCAGTTGCTCACATTCATTTTTTGTGCTTAATTCTAACTGCATTTAAATACTGTTCAACATGTTATATTTTTATGGAACAATAAATAAATTATTATTATTTTTGGGATGTGCTTTTGCTTCTCAGCTTACTGGGGGTTGTTCCCGTTCGTCCACACCCCGTCGTCCACACTGTTGACGACTGGGAAAGATGCGTTCTGTTCGTTCACAGTGTAGACGAACAGAACGCAACATTCCCAGTCGTCCGTACCGATCGTTTCGTGTATAGTTTAAGAGTCAGTGTAAAGAAATTTTAAATTAAATAAATGATTTAACGGTTTAATCAATTTAAAAACAACATAACTGTTAAGTTTTTTTATTTAAAATCATCAAATGTTAAAATAATTAACAACAATTCTAGTTTTTATCACAGATCAACATAATTTACAATAATTAATAGGCAATATTATTATATAAACGTTTTTAAAGTATATAATAACAACATAATATGTACTAAGTAGTGTTTAAGTTCATCAGTATTTTTCATCACAGATCCCGAATGCAAAAGCTCATCGTCATTTTATTGCCATATACCGTGGGCTTGCAATATGCAGCGAGCTGGTTGGCTATTTCAAGGCCATGTATTTATTGTTCATTCCCAGAAGCGTGGTCAAAACTGATAAGCGGAGTGCAAAGACTATCTTTTGTTGGAGGATCGACAGGGTGCAGTTATAATAGTTGAGTATATCCAGGCGATTGTAACTTAAAAACTTTTGACATACTAATTGCATTTAAACTGATATTGATACAATACCCAATGTGTAAAATTAAAATGTGAAACATTCTTATGCTATACATTTAGTTTAAAATACGCAAAAAAGCTTCAGATTTACTAGGTATGTACTTTTAAAGTATTTGTCTTACTAAAGTAATAAAGCTAAGTACATAATATTTTATAAGTATGTTTACGAGTATTATATAAGGAAATACTATCATCATATTTTCTTTATTAACTCTTAGACTAGACGTGAGATGACGGGGTGTGGACGACTGGGAATAATGCGTTCTGTTCGTCCACAGTGTAGACGAACAGAACGCAACATTCCCAGTCGTCCGCAGTGTGGACGACGGGGTGTGGACGAGCAGGAATGACTCCTTACTGGTACTTCCAACTACATTTACGGGTCGAAAATGAAGACTACTTCAATTGGAGGGGCAAGGTATTTTGTAACCTTCATTGATGACTTTTCTCGACGAGTACATGTATATTTTATTAGAAATAAAAGCGAAGTATTTCAGTATTTAATTTAAAATTTAAAAATAATAATAATAATTATTATTATTCTCTTTATTCATCTTTCTTACATATAATTTACATTTTTAAATATTTTAAGTAACAAAAAATTATAAAAAAAAAACATTTAAAAATATAAAAAATAGTAGCCCACCGGTATCGGGAATAGGGTCCAAGCTACCGGCAGTCAGGGCTCCAGAGAGAGGAACCTCCTAACAATACGAGCCGTGTCCAAAAGTACCGCTTTCTGAATCAAGCCCTTGATCCAGCTGCCTAACGAGAGCCTCTTGAGATGTTGGTCGAGGCTCTTGGCAATTAAGCCATGGGCTGACACAACTATCGGCACAATGATCGCTGAGTCCACATCCCACATGTCGACAACCTCGCGAGCCAAGTCAAGATACTTGATTTGCTTATCTTTCTCGGCTTTCACGAGGTTCTCGTCATGCGGGACCGTAATGTCAACAATCATTGCGCGCCGCTCTGATCGATCCACCACCACTATATCAGGCTTATTGGCTACAATAGTCCTGTCAGTGATGATGGATTGATCCCAGTACAATGTGATATTGCCATTTTCGAGAACTGGGTCGGGCACATACCGATAGTACGGAACTTCCGATTCAACAAGATTGTATTTTAGAGCAAGTTGCTGATGGATAATCCTGGCTACAAGGTTGTGTCTATGCAAGTACTCTCCGTTAGCCAGACGAGAACACCCAGAGATAATGTGACGGATTGATTCGCCTGGACGGTGGCATGCCCGACATATGTCAACCGTGCCGTCCTTCACAATAAATCTCCGGTAGTTATTCGTCATCATAACTTCATCCATAATTGCACAGACAAAACCTTCAGTTTCCCCGAAGAGGTCCCCGGAACGTAGCCAGGCTACGGACGCTGATAGGTCTACATCGGGCCCATGCAGGGCCCGGAAAAAGCGTCCGTGAAGCTCCTTACTCTGCCATACCTCCCTGCGGTCGTTAGTATCAAGTACTACAGGTTTGCGCCAGTTCTCTTTAGCCAAGGAGAGCGGGGTGAGGCCCTTGTCCACCGCGACCACATCTCGATGCATCCCCACGTCGGCTTCTAGGAAATATTCCCTGAGACTGCATATCTCGCGATTGTGGAGAGTCTTAGCGTTTAAAAAGCCTCGACCCCCACACCTCCGCGGGATATACAGTCTCATAACCGAAGAACGCGGGTGATGCATTCGATATGCCGTCAACAATGTACGGACCCTCCTATCCAGGGCATCTAGTTCTGTTTGAGTCCATTTGAGTATGCCGAAAGAGTACATCAAAACCGGCATGACCCAACCGTTGAAGGCACGCACCTTATTTCCGCCTGATAAAAGACTATTAAATACTTTTTTCAGGCGGCCAAAGAAGCGCTCCTTCAACGATTGCTTCATGTCAGCAACATTGATGCCCAGCGCTTCCGACATACCCAAATACTTATAGGTTTCGGTTGCTGAGAGAGGTCTAAGATTTATGGAATCCGAGAGCTGGGTTCCCACAGACTCCACAATCTCCCCTCGCTTTACATGCATGACCGCACATTTGTCCACACCGAATTCCATCCTGATGGCGCTACTGAAAGTTTCAGTTACCTTCAGTAGCTCCATCAGTTGCGAATCGTTGGGGGCAAAGAGTTTCAGGTCATCCATGTATAGCAGGTGAGATATAACTTGACCACCTCTCCTCAACCGATAGCCTAGACCTGAATCCTCAAGCAGCGTGCTAAGAGGATTCAAGGCTAAGCAGAACCAAAGTGGACTCAAACTATCACCCTGAAATATACCTCGCTCTATCCTTATCGGCTCGCTATTCCTCTGGATTTGCCGACATCCTGGATAGCGAAGGACTGTCCTCCATTGCCCCATACATGACATCAGGAAGATGCGCAGAGTTGCATCAACTTTGTACAACTCTAGCACCCTCATGAGCCATGTATGTGGCACAGAGTCATAGGCCTTCTTATAGTCTATCTAACATGTCGACAGATCCCTTCGGGAACGACGAGCCTGTTGACTAATGGCCATATCAATGAGGAGTAGCTCCTTAGTACCGCGGGACCCGTTCCTACATCTATTTTGAGAAGCAGACATGATAGAATTGTCATCAATATGTTTGCTAATTTTAGCTCTCAAAATGGATGTAAAAACTTTATATACTGTCGGGAGACAGGTAATAGGTCTATAATTTTTGGGTTCCGCAGTACTACCCGATTTATGGAGCAGGTGGGTTATACCTGTTGTTAGGAACTCGGGCAGCGACCCTGACTCTAAGGCTGACTGGAACAGGGTCGCCAGGCGAGCGTGCGACCTAGTAAACCATTTAATCCAGAAGTTGTGCAGCCCATCCGGCCCTGGGGATTTCCAGTTAGGCAACGGACGGACTGCACGAACTACATCTTGGGGGCTGATAGTGATTGCCCCCATTTCTGGTACCGGATCGCACGCTCGCTCGACCCCCCGGGTCCATTCACCCTCGGTATGGCTAACAGGCACCGACCAGATGCTGCGCCAGAACGAACACATGGCATCATCATCCGGCAGGTGCGCGTCAGCCACACCTTGGTCCGGTCGCTCCCAAGCCCTATAAACCCACCTTTCATCTCTTTGGAATGTGCGATTCTGAGTGTATCGATCCACCCGCCGCTTATACCTACGTATACGGTTTGCCCATGCATACACTTTCTGCTTCAGGAAGTCGATGCGCTCTGTGACACGGGACATGTAGTCTCGAGGACTGATATCAGTCCCCGAGAACGCCCGCCTCACAAAACGCATCACTCTAGGGCGAGTATTGCCCTCCCTGAAGCAGATCAGTTTGCCGATGAGTGCTCTGGCCCCACCAATACGTCGTTCAATCCTGTACTGCCATGCCGGTACGGCTGGTTTAGGTCGTGTAGCCCTGTCATCAGAAAATTTGACGTGAGCTACACGACATGCCGCTACAGCTGCACAATACAGGATTGAGTGAGCATCGGTGAGGTCTTCGCAGTTATCAAAATAGTTTGACAACTGTGAATCCAGAACAGCCACCAGCGCCCTATTTTTGTTATGCATGGGCAAACGAGGTATGCGTGGCCTAAGATCGGGTTGCACGAACCGATATTCTCGAATCGCACCCTCCAAAGCACTCCTCATTTCTTCATTGCACTGGGTACTTACATTAGTAACCATGTGGTGGTACCACAGTCTGCGCCAACGGAGTAATGACATGGCTACTCTGCATTTCAGTTCGCAGGCGATCAAGTACAGTGTCATCCAACATACGATTACGCTGGATGACTCGCACCTGATCCGACAGTCGTTGCGCCGACACGTTGACAGCTGGCTCAAGCACCTGAAACAGAGAGAGCATCCGAACACGGTACGCGGTCAGGTTGTTTCCTCCCTCTGTAGCCCCATAGTATGAGCGCATGACGTTTTCATTGATGGCTTGCGTCTATCGCATGCGCTGCACACTTCCGCCGGGAGCTGGGACTATCAGAAGCCGGTGGGCCTCGAGGTCCTAAACAATCCGGCGGCCGGCGTCCTCCCCGTCGACGAGCAGGTGGTGGCGTCGTGGGCGGGGAGAAATACTCGTCGCTCGAACTCGACGCAACTGCCACGGCCGGTGTCACAGCATTCACGATGGGGCTGGATTCCGGCGGCGGCGAGGCGGAGCTGAGCGAGGGGTCCGGAGGCGGAAGGCGTGCGCGTTTTGCTGCTGCACGAGTCAACATTTTATTTTTCTCTTGATCATTCAGAATAAATTTCAGTTTTCACATAAATGACATATTATGTCATTCAATTCCAATTTTTTCCTTTTCTGTTTATGGGTATAAAATTTGTCCATCTTGCTGTTTTATGTTTATTATAAACTATTATATTTAAAAAGAATGGATAGTGAACTGTTTAAAAATATATTATATTAATTAAATTGCCGAAAATACGAGGATAAAATTTGTGCTACGTGTTGACTCTAGTGTTGCCAGCTTATTATTATTATTATTATTATTATTCTCTCACTGAGACCGTTCTGCTCAGGAGTATAAGGATTCGATGTCTGATGCAGTATTCCATGAGTCTTCAAGTAGGCGTCAAAATTATTATTTTTGTATTCAGTTCCATTATCGCTTCTCAGAATTTTTATTTTTGTACGTAATTCATTTTCTACTCTATTCTTAAATTAAATACTGAAATACTTCGCTTTTATTTCTAATAAAATATACATGTACTCGTCGAGAAAAGTCATCAATGAAGGTTACAAAATACCTTGCCCCTCCAATTGAAGTATTCTTCATCGGTCCCCAAACATCACTGTGGATTAGCTCTAGCAAACTGGTTGCACGGGAGCCTTCAGTGGGGAACGGTTTTCTCGTTTGCTTACCTTCAAGACATGTTACACAAATGGAATTTTATTTTCTTGGTGCCAGCTTTACGCCTTCTGTACAGTTAGGTATTTTATTAAGATAAGTGAAATTTAAGTGACCCATCCTTTGGTGCCACAGACAAGTATCATCATCAGTTTCAGCCATCATGACTTGCACGTCTTGATTTTTACAAGTATTTAACAGATATTTGTCATTGATTAAGTCAGCCCTTGCAACTAACTTGTTACTGGGATTGTAAATTTGACAACCATGTTCGTTGAATATTACGTTACATCCACCTTTAATTATTTTGCTGACTGATAACAAATTTGATTTTATTTCTGGTACATATAAAACATTCCTCACCTGTATTGAATCGATGCTGCCATCTTTTGCTTTTACCTTGATACATACATTACCGCAGCATTCAACTTTTAATACTTGGTTGTTAGCAATTCTTAGGCTCGGTACAGATGAAGGAGTAATATCAGTGAGCCAGTTTCTGTTTCTAGTAATATGCATAGATGCCCCTGAGTCAACATACCAAAAATTGGAATCATTTGCTGTGGATGCTGAAAAAGCTGCAAAATATCCTGTTTCTTTATCTGTTTTTTGATTATTACTTGTCTTCTTATGCCAACAATTCTTACTGAGATGTCCGTACTTATTACAATGAAAGCACCTAGGGCCTTTCTTATTTTTAAATTGATTACTTTTGGGCTGATTTCTCGAGTTTGTATAAAGTGCGGTAGTGTCTGATATCTTTACTTCCTGCAGTAATTTATTTTTCACTAAATCAGCACTAATCTTCATACCGGAACTCTCTAAGCCCATGATCATGGGCTTGTACATTTCTGGCAACCCTGCCAGCATTAGTGTGCCCAACCACTCGTCGTCCACATTGAATTTTATATTCCTTAGCTTGTGCGCGGCTGACATTACTTTGTTTACATAGTCTTCGACTGATGAACTGTTTTCCAAATTGGTATTAATGAGGTCTTTTAATAAGCCTACTTTACGAGTTAAACCGCTATCTTCAAATGCCCTTGCCAAATTTTCCCATACCTGTTTCGCATTTTGGGTTTCTAATGGAAGGATATTCTTGAAGAAATCGGAAGATAAGCCAGCAATATTGATCAAGTCCACTGAACAAATCGAAGGTATCATCAACGACATTACTAACCCCCCTTTGGAACTCTGACTAATAGTTAAGAATAAGTTGCCTCTATGTCTGATTTTGTGTTGCTTTTTCTCTTATCTTTTAATTACTATATCAATGTGTAACTATCTAATGGTCTTAATTTATCTGATTATCAATACATCTGTAAAAGTGTGCCGACAAGCATGTAATACACACAATATTTACTCACTAAACTCTTCTCCCACACACAAATTGTTTACATATATGACATTTTTCTTACACGGTGATTGGGAGTATCCGCTTTGTGCCGCCGACATAATTTTCTTTATAATCAACAAACAATATGGCTGATTTACTAGATATTTCGGAAGATATCGAAAAAACTATAACCGTTGGCATTTCACACTGCGTAGATATTCCTGAGAACTGCAAAAAAGTATTTGGTGAATCTAACAAGTACAAAATACGGACTCAAAATATAAGAAGCTTGAAACATAATTTCGATGACTTTCAGGTCTTACTAAATAGACTAGATATAGAATTTGATTTTATTATTTTGACTGAATGTTGGCTAGCTAAACCTGTGGATCATGAATTGCCTACTTTCTACGATTAAAAATGAGCTGGCAATAGTATCGATCAATAGATCGCCCGCATTCAAGAACATTGATAATTTTTTAATCGCTTTAGATCGTATTTTAAATAATTTAAAGATTTATAGAAATATTATTTTAATAGGAGACATTAATATCTTAGATAATAGCAGCCCTAACTCTTCAAGATACATGGATTTGCTGGCCTCACATGGATTATTGCCATCACATACCCTTCCGACCAGAAAGGAAAATTGTCTAGATCACTGTTTTCTTAAGTTCGGATATATCTTATACTGTAGTCTGCGAGTCCACAGTTACGGATCACTCAAGTGTTATGATCTCTCTGTCAAAAAAATCTAAGATTCACTTTAGAAAATCTAAAACTTATAAAAAACTTGATTATCAGGCAGTTATTGAAGACTTAAAACAAATCAACTGGCCGTCCATTCTAACAACTGATGATTGCAATACAGTTACAAATGTATTCCTGACAGCTATAACAGACGCAATGAATAAGCATACAACCCTGTATAAACTTTCTCGAAGGAAACGTGCCCTAAAACCTTGGATAACGCCTGGTTTATGCCGATGTATTAGAAACAGAGACCAACTCCATAAAAAGCTTCGCAAAGACCCAGAAAATGTTACGTTAAGGGTAACCTATAGAAGATACCGTAACACATGCAATAATTTATTAAAAAAACTTAACAACTATCTAAGGTCTGAAATCAATAAACATAAAAACAATTTAAAAAAGCAATGGTCTTTAATTAAAGATGTTTGCAATTTCGCTGGTCAAAGTAATGACAACGAAGAACTACTAAAACTCAATCCTGATCCACAGAGCTCAATTAACCAGGTAAACAGGTACTTTGCAAATGTTGGATACAACTTAGCAAAAGATATACAGAGTAGAGGCCCGGGATTACCTAAGACTCCCTTTATTGGGCGCTCTAATACCAACTCTCTCGTCCTTTTGCCAACGGATATTGATGAAGTAAAAGCCATCATACTGAATTTAAAAAAAAACTAACGACGACGGAATTCCAATTTCATTACTAAAACTAGGGGTGGATACTTTGGCTTGGCCCATAGCAATGATATTATGTAATCAATGCATGACAAGGGGCGTTTTTCCGGAGGTCCTTAAGAAGGCTTTAATTGTTCCTATACACAAAGCGGGGGATAGAGACTGTGTCTCTAACTATAGGCCAATATCGCTACTGCCCTCCTTATCTAAGGTACTTGAGAAGGTTATTAACATAAGGCTAACTCGTTACCTTGAATCTCAAAATCTCCTCTCAAACAATCAATTCGGTTTTAGGGAAAACAAGTCAACTAATGACGCTATTAAACACCTAACTTCTACTATTGTTAATGATCTAGATAGAGGAGGGAAAACCATAGGGGTATTCCTGGATTTGGCAAAGGCATTCGACACAGTCCCTGTTCCCCTGCTTCTTGCAAAACTAGAACATTTAGGAGTTCGTGGAATAGCTCTGAAACTACTATATGTCTAATAGAACGCAATGTGTGGGAATAGATGGCTTCATGAGCGACCAGGAGAATGTGACTTTCGGTGTACCACAAGGTAGTGTTATGGGACCCACGCTTTTCCTTATTTACGTGAATGACCTGTTTGATTTACAGCTGAACCAGGGCCGGATCATAGCATACGCTGACACAGCCCTTTTATTTAGTGGAAAGACATGGAAAGAGGCTAACGAACATGCTAATGAAGGGTTCAGTCTGGTTTCGGAATGGCTACACTCAAATCTTTTGACCCTTAACACGCTTAAAACTAAATACATAGCTTTTAGTATAAGAAAGAGCAGTCAACCACCTCCTGGCATTATTCAAATAAAGGCTCACACATGCAATATGACGGGAAAGTGTTCTTGTCATGAACTTTCTAAAGCATCGTCATTAAAATACCTTGAACTGATCATTGACCAACATTTAAACTGGCAAGAACAGGTCTCTAACCTTACCTCCCGAGTGAGAAAACTTATATATATACACTCGAGAGCAATGAATCCGGGTCACTTAAAGAATCCTAAAAATCTCGGAAACTAAAAATGCTAGGTTAATGCAATAAATTGTATTTAATAGACAATGTAATACTCCTTAAATGAAGGTATTAAAACTTCTTAGTTATTGTAAAGTTATATCATAAAAAAATCAAATTTGAAAAAGGGCCACTTTCGAAGATGGAACTACGAAATTACAGCATTTGGTTTTGCTTTTGTTTGTAATCTGTCATTTATGTGGGTACATAAACCATGTTGATAGTGCTCTATATTCATTATTCAAGCTGAAATTATGTCGCTTACGCCTGAAGAATGCACCAGAATACTTACAATGCTGGAAACCGGCCGGAGTCAGCGCGATACAGCCAGGACTGTCGGTGTGTCGCTGTCAACAGTACAAAGAGTTCTCCGACGTAACGAAGAAACTGGTTCTAACCTACGCAGACCAGGAACGGGAAGAACCAGGTGTACCACAGCACGAGAAGACCGATACTTGGTGAACACCATGCTTCGAAATCGCTTTCTCACAGGAACTGAACTCACAAATCAGTTTCGACGCCTCGGAGGAAGTAACCCAAGTGCATGGACAGTAAGACGTCGGCTTGCTGAATCTAACTTAAAACCCCTTAGACCTGCAAACGGCCCTAAACTGGAGCGTGGGCATCGTATATCAAGACTAAGATATGCCCAGAGCCACGTAAATTGGAGTATTGAAGATTGGTCAAAAGTTATGTTCTCCGACGAATCAAAATTTATGCTCTACAAGCACGATGGAAGACACAGAGTGTATCGAAGACCAGGGGAAAGATTCAAGCAAGCATGCATCGAAGAAAAAGTAGCCTACGGTGGTGGGTCTGTACTTGTGTGGGCCGGAATTTCTTCTGAAAGTCGCACAGAGCTGGTGATCATAGAAAACGGCTCTTTAACTAGCGTAAGATATGTGGAAGAAATCCTCAATGATCACGTTGGTCCATTTATGGTCAATTTAGGTGAGGATGCTATATTTATGCATGACAATGCCCGACCTCATACAGGTAGGATTGTGAATGACTACCTTCAAGAGATGAACATTACTCGTATGGAGTGGCCAGCGCGCAGCCCGGATATCAACCCGATCGAGCATGCTTGGGACGAGCTAGGCAGATGCGTAAAACAACGAAACCCTCCCCCAATCACGCTTCGTGAGCTCAAAATTGCTCTCACAGAGGAATGGGAGAATATTCCCCAAAATCGTATAAGGAACTTGGTGTACAGCATGCCAAACCGCGTAAACGCAGTAATGGAAGCACGAGGAGGCAATACGAAGTATTAAAATTCAAGAAAGTCGTAATAAAGTTCAAAAATTTCATGTTTCCTATTTTTGTTTTAAGGAGAGATCAGCAGTTTTTTTCTTTATGTAATTTTGTGTTAATAAAATGTATGGCGACTCATATTTTTTTTTACTTTCATTTAAGGAGTATTACATTGTCTATTAAATACAATTTATTGCATTAACCTATCATTTTTAGTTTCCGAGATTTTTAACATTCTTTAAGTGACCCGGATTCATTGCTCTCGAGTGTATTTAAAAATATACGTGGCTTTTGCCCGCCAACCTTATCGTTGTTAGTGTATCTTTCGTTGTGCCAGTCCATTATAACTTACTCTATTACTGCTTGGGGGGGTGCTGCCAAAACCGTTCTTATTGCTTTAGAACGAGCACAACGTGCCGTTCTTAAGGTGATGAGCTATAGGAAATTTAGATACCCTCAACTCATCTGTTATATTCTGTTATATATTGTTATATTCTAATTATCAGTTCTTACAGTAAGGCAATTATTCGTCAAAGACTTAATATTAACCCAACATAAAAATTCACCTAACTGTACAGCACGAAGAAGGCAAGATATTGTTTACTCTGTGCCTTACTGTAAAACGTCATTTGCAAACCGATTTTTTAATTTCCTGGGACCATTCATGTATAATAAAATATCAAAGATAAAATCCAAATTTATAATCTTAATAGTCATACCTGTAAAATTGAAATTTTTAAGTTTCTTAACTCACTGAACTACGATAATATGATTCTGAAAAAATACTTAAAATTACTAGTTAATGAAATAAATCACCAAAATTGCATCATACACATACATTCATACATTTCAAGTCACTTTACATACATACAACGCACACTTTCTACACATAAAGATGATCGCAAAAAATTATGACCTACTTTTAATTTCATTAATTTTAATTTTAATATATTTTGCCTCTGGTTTACTTCTATTTTTTTTTTATAATTAGGCAAACACTATAAAAGTATAACCAAACACAATGTAAACAAACTAAGCATCTAAATATTTTGCGTATACTATGTCAACTTTTACATCTACCTCACAACTACTACATTTTTTACTACATAACAAAAATCAAGTTCACTTTTGTTTGTTTGCCTACCCCTAGTTTAAGTTATATTGTATTTTGCTTTGCTTTTACTTCGTAAAACTCTTTATTCTATTAAAATATTATTTTGTCACAAGTATGCTACCATAAGCACAATCACAGAGAACGAGGAAAACTGTTCCACCGTAATACAGTCTATACTAGTACGGGGAACAGAGCGAATCAGGTATGTGTGTACAACCATAATAAGTAGGTACCAACATGTAACAAACAAAAATTGTAACTGTATCTACAGCTTATTTGTAAATCACTGAACTGTGCAAGGTTGTTATTTTGATTTGCCAAATAAAGAAGTTTTTTTTTTTTTTTTTTGGGCTTCATGAATATGTACGTATAAAATCGGGTCAACTAATAATATTAACTTTGACTTAGCTTTGGTGTCTTGCTTAACTGAGTCAGGGTTAGTAACCACTGGTTCTTTTAAAACGCAGTTATACAAATCTTCATGTTGTAGGTATGCCTTGACTGCAAAACTCCAACTTGCCCAATTCTCACGACCAGTTTTTTCAATTGACATTTGATTAGCTTTTCAATTGACATCATTGAATTACTTCCAGCCATATTTATACCGTAAATATTCAATCTGTAAATATAATAGCTGAAAAGAAAAAAAATTACTCTCGAGCCCGGTAACCAAAAGTGAGGTTATACTCCTGGTTTTTCTTTTACTACTCTAAATACTGTTCAAAACACAAAGATAACTTTAAACGGCAGGCTTGGGACGGCCCATAACCTGATGAAATAAGGCGAAAGGCGATTTGAAAGAAATAACTATTTAATTTATAATTAAATAATTTTACAAATGTAACTGTCAGTGCAAAAGTATGAACGAGAGCACGCCTATATAAAAAACTAGCGGTCGCCCGCGGCTCCGCCCGCGTGGATGTCTGTTACCGCTGCAAAAAGCCTACTCAGGAAAGACACGGTCAGCAAAATGATTCCCAGGTCAATTCACAGACACCGACAGTAACATCAACGACGCAGTCATTATCCGCAGGCTGCACAGATTGTCACATTATCTACATAAACTGTACTTAATGATGAAATAATTTATTTTGATAAGGATTAATAGCAGGAGTAAAATAAACGCGTTTAAATGTAGTCCAAAAAAATTCAAGATTTTTAAATAAAAAAATGGTTGTTGTGCCTCACTCGACATAGATAGGTATAGTGTGTCGCGGACTTTTTTGTAGATATTTATAAGACCTACAATTAATTAGCATATTTTATGGTTCTATCTTTTATAGTTTAGGCAGCGTACGCAAAATAAGTTACTTTTCTGGTTGATTTTTTACACCTTGTGTCCGAAAAACCCAAATATCTTACGGAACCCTATCTTTTCCAAAATAAAATATAGCCTATGTTACTCGTGGATAATGTAGCTTTCGAATGGTGAAAGAATTTTTAAAATCGATCCAGTGGTTTTTCATTCCTATTCATTACAAACAAACAAACATACAAACAAAGTTTTCCTCTTTATAATATTAGTGTAGACATAATAGACATGCACTTTACTTCTTGCTATTAAACTTAGCGCAGGCGTCCATACTCTCAACAGTATGAAACAGCTACCGTGACATATTTTTCATTATAAAATCGAATGCTGAAAGTTCACGAAATTTTTTGAACTTCATGAAAATTCACATCACCCCTCCGATTCAGCTGATGTCGTCGTGTCAAAATCTTCTCGTGCATATTGGTTAATTTATTGGCGTATTGTCGGCGACATCCTGTATAGGGGTTCGGTATGAAGCACTGAACAAAACACGTGGTAACCGTTTGTGTCGATGTCCCTTCCAATCAGTACAGGGCTACGGGTCGCAGGCACTGTTAGGCTTGTAGGTCTTAATAAGTAGGTTTCCTACTTATTAAAACCTACAAGCCTAACAGTGATGAAGCCTAACTTATGATATATTTTGATAGACAGTCACCCGTTAAGGCCAGGTATTCCAGGTATCCCTAATTATACGTCACTTTGATTCAATTTTAAACAAACAAATATTGATTGTTTAAAGCCAAAAAAAAATACATATTATAGTTTACTATATGTACTTTGATCTTTTGTGGTTCAAAACATGATATCGAATACTTCGCTCGATCAAAAAAAATCCGAAGAGACTAATTTGATTATTTTGTTATGTTTTTCTAATTTTTCTTAAAGTAAATGAAAGTTTTACTTCCAAAAACCTTATTTAAACAAAGTTAATAACATATAGAACAATCTTTTGTGGTTACATTTTGCAAAATAGTTTAATTATTTTAATAATAAGCTTTTTTTCAAGCATTCATCTATATATATAAAATTCAAAGTCCTGACTGACTGACAGAGATATCAACGCACAGCCCAAACCGCTGGTCCTAGAGCAATGAAATTTGGAGTGTGTATTCTTTGTGAAGAGTAGGTATCCACTAAGAAAGGGTTTTTCGAAATTCTACCCCTAAGAGGGTAAAATGGGGTGTTGAGTTTTCTATGAAACTTTTTATTCTCGCTGTCGATGGACTTGAAAATTTGTGTACCTACTCTGCAGTTACAATTATGAGAAACGTGTATCAAAGTTTTTCCAAAATCATCCCTCAATATGAAATTCAAAGTCCTGACTGACTGACTGATATATCAACTTACAGCCTAAGCTGTTGGTGTTAAAGACATGAAATTTAAAGGGTGTATTCTTTGTGAAGAGTAGGTATCCACTAAGAAAGGGTTTTTCGAAATTCCACCCCTCAAGGGGAGAAATGGGGTGTTGAATTTTCGGTAAAACTTTTTATTCTCGGGTCGATTGACTTAAAAGTCTACACACTCTTCAGTTAAAACTATGATAAAAGAGAATGCTCATGGAAGTATGGAATCTCGTACCATGCTGCATCAAAATCAAACCTTGTTTTTTATAGACTACACTGATCGTATTAACTCCTACAAAAATTATTTTTGAAAAAAAAACCCGCGTTTCAGAGTTATTTTATGAAATCGAAACTAACCTAAAAAGTAGGTCTATTTTTTCGACGCTACCAACGACGTATTTTAACACACATACATTACATTATTGCTCTAAAAACAGCGTAATACACTAATATTAGTAAGAATTACGAGTTAAAGTAACATCCACAGTATGCTTGACTGAAACTCGATTTTATTTTAGACCTTTATATTGCCAATAGTCAGTCAGTACAGTACAAATGTCAGATGCCACAGATAAGATAACTATAAACTATAGAGTATAGTAAGTGCTATAAACTAGTCGGGATTTAGGGATGTAATCGATAAATCAAAATCTTTAGGCTGAGAAAATCTATTTTGTTGCAAATAGCAATAAACCAAACTAAATCGATTTGGTGTACTGATCTTACTTAATTGTAATTAATTTTAGAGTCCGCTCGACAGACAAGGGTTTGTTCAATTGAAACGGAACGTCATTTATATTCAGTTGAAACGGAACGTCATATAAAGGGAGTAAAACAATATTCATACTTTTAAACTCGAAAAGTATATTTCCAGTTCAAAAATCAAATCCCCGACGCGTAATGCCTTAAAAAAATATGAAACTAATTACTATAATATTTTGGTTTTGAGGCGCGAGACTTTTTGGTACCAACTTTGGTCATTGTCCTTTATATCACAGTTTTTCCAAAATCAGCCCCCAATATAAAATTCAAAGTCCTGACTGACTGATATATCAACGCACAGCCCAAACCACTGGCCCTAGAGAAATGAAATTTGGAGGGTGTATTCTTTGTGAAGAGTAGATATCTAATTAGAAAAGGTTCTTCGAAATTCCACCCCTAAGAGGATAAATTGGGGTGTTGAATTTTCTGTGAAACTTTTTACTCTCGGGGTCGATTGACTTGAAAGTTTGTGTACATACTCTGCAGTTAAAATTGTGAGAGATGTGTATCACAGTTTTTCCAAAATCATCCCCCAATATAAAATTCAAAGTCCTGGCTTACTGATATATCAACGCAGAGCCCAAACCGCTGGTCCTAGAGAAATGAAATTTGGAGGGCGTATTCTTTGTGAAGAGTAGGTATCCACTATGAAAAGGTTTTTCGAAATTCTACCCCTAAGAGGGTAAAAATGGGTGTTGAGTTTTCTATGAAACTTTTTATTCTCGAGGTCGATTGAATTGAAAATTTGTGTACATACTCTTCAGTTAAGAAGAGATTAATTATGAGAAACGTGTATCACAGTTTTTCCAAAATCATCCCCCAGTATGAAATTCAGTCCTGTTTTTTTTCGGTTTTTTCGTCATGGGTGTCATTTTCGTGGTTTTTGGGGCCGCCAATGACGAAAATGAGGTCAAAATATAAAAATTCAAGACGACGCCCATGAAGATTTTAGGTTTTTTCGTCATGGGTGTCATTTTCATGGCTTTTGGGGTCGCTGATAACGAAAAATGTATGCCAAAAAATGTGTGTGAATGTGGCCAAAATGTAAATCGATGATGGCGCCAGCAAAAAAATTCAGTTATTTTGTCATGAGTGTCATTTTCGTGGTTTTTGGGGTCGCTGATAACGAAAATGAGGTCAAAATGAAATTCAGGATGTCACCGATGAAAATTTTTGGTTTTTCTTCATGAATGTCATTTTCGTGGTTTTTGGGGTCGCTGATAACGAAAATGTGGTCAAAATGAAAATCCAAGATGGTGCGGACGAAAATATTTGGTTTTTTCGTCATGGATGTCATTTTCATGGTTTTCAGGGTCGCTGATATCGACAATTAGGTCAGAATGAAAATTCTAAATGGCACCAACCATTTTTTTTTTGATTTTTTATCAGGGTTATCATTTTCATAGTTTTTGAGGTCACTGATAACGAAAATGAGGTCCAAATAAACATAGGAAAAAAAAACAATTCTCATTTTTTTCTTCGGTTTCCCCTGACTCAATTTTCACTCTTCGGCACTGGTACCTACCAGTGGCAAAGGGTCCACTTAGAAAGGGTTTTTCGAAATTCCACCCCTTTTTTTTTGTTTTTTTGGAGGGTGGGAAATCATCAAATGACCCCTCCCGCTCTGGGCGGAGCGGAAGGGAGTGTCAGACTCTTACTGACTAAAAACCACCCATGTTCCTTCTTTGGCCCTTTATGTTCCAGGGCCACGGTATCTCTTTCGAACAGTCCCGCAGCCCTGGTAGGCATCGGTCCTTGCGGGCCCCTCCCGTTTGCTGACATCTCTTTGAGGCGCGCGTGAAACACGAACGCGCCGTCGACACGGCCTGTTGTCATACGACGGACGGACGGCGAGCTAGCCCATTACTCACCGTCCACAGGCCCGCGCCTACGGTGGCCGAGACCCATCACGGCGTGGCCCCCGACGCCCGGTGCTTCTCCTCCCGCGGCGGCTGGGACGTGAGGCTCTCTCCCTCTCACGTTCCGCCGCCTCCTTCGCTAGCATGACTGCTTCACAGGAGGAGGCGACGGCTTTCCATTCCCTCTCGCCCCGGACCATGGCTTGAACTAGGGCCGGACGCGAGAGGTCGTCGCCGCCAATGGCCGCTACGAGGACACGGCGGTGCTCCACCCAAGCGGAGCAGACCTCCACGGTGTGCTCCACCGCGTCCTCCGGGTGATCCTCGCAATGATAGCACCGAAATTCCACCCCTAAGAGGACAAAATGGGGTGCTGAGTTTTCTTTGAAACTTTCTATTCTAAGTGTCGATAGACTTGAAAGTCTACATACTCTACTTACAGTTTTTCCAAAATCATCCCGCAATATTAAATCAAAGTCCTGACTGACTGACTGATATATCAACCACTGGTCTTAATGACATGAAATTTGAAGGATGTATTCTTTGTTTTGAAATGGGGGTTGAATTTTCTGTGAAACTTAATATTCTCTGGGTCGGTTGACTCAAAACTTAATGTACACATCACTCTTCAATTAAAATTATGAGACACGTGTATCACAGTTTTTGATATAACACGATGTAGTTTAGAAATATTTTTATTTTCATTTTTTAATTTACGACCCAAAAGTGGCTCCCCTGTTTAAAATTAATTTATGCGTCCGTCTTTGAATCAATGACTTACATATATGTACCAAATTTCAACTCCATCGGTCCGGTAGTTTCAGAGTAAATTGGCTGTGACAGACGGACAGGCAGACAGACAGACACGCGAGTGATCCTATAAGGGTTCCGTTTTTCCCTTTGAGGTGCGGAACCCTAAATACTAATATTACATATATATCTTACATAAACTATTTATTAATGCGAAAGTTTGGATGAATGGATCTTTGTTACTCAATCACGCCAGAACGGCTGATCAGATGTGGATGAAACTTGGCACAGAGATAGATTATAGTCTGATACAAATAGATGTAGATTACTTATTATCCCAGAAGTAGGCAAGATCCCGTGGGCAATTCCCGAACTGCACGCGGGCGAAGCCGCGGGCAAAAGCTAGTTATTATATAATACAGCGGCTTGCGTACGTGGCTTCCAAGCCACATTCCGCTCTCGGCAGCCGCAGAGTGCACACGTGCGCTCTGTTTCTGACCGTAAGTTCCGCGCCTCGCGCCCCTCCACTTTGCGCTCCCCGTAGCGCTCAGTGTTCCGCCGCCGTCCCGCCGGTCGTCTGGCCCCGCCCCTCTCGTGGGTGCAAGTAGTGCATAGTGTCAAGTCGTAGCAGAGCGGACAACTCAGTCTGTATAGCTGGGTCCCGCCTTGCTAATTCCGCGTCGCGCGTCGTGTTTGGCTCCTTCCGAGTAAAAGCCACAGTTTCGTGGTTCTTGGTGGGAAACCTAACGGTGTAAACGAAACCAAAAGGGTGGTGACCCAATTCTACCCGCCAGACCCCTTCAGGGCGACGCATTCCATTGGCGTCGGGAGCTAGGATCTTGGCCTTGGGGGATCTCCTAGTCAAACCTAGTCTCTGACTTCGTTCACAGCCACACGTAGTGTCGGTTGGGTGTGTCTACACCCTTCGCACTAGAGGCCCCCTGGGGCATAGGGCCCTGTCGCACAATAAGACTGGCGACAGGTTTACAAGCTTAGGGTACACCTTAGGTACTCACCTCCCTGTTACACCCAACAGGGAGGGTACTCATCCCCGGGCTTTCCCACCCGGGGAGTTAGGTTATAGCGGCCCCTCTGGCCGAAGGACAATAGCGTAGCTGGTAAGTTTGTTTGTGTTTTTCTTCTTGCCAGTATAGCGCTAGGACAAACACACGGGTGGGTTCGACTTTTGGAGAATTGTCCGCCCGGGGCTACACGTTTACGTGTCTCCCCGGGGCTTGGTTAGGTTTAGGAGCATAGGTTCCCCTTCCCCCCCGCCCCCAGTATGTCGTCCCGGAACCGCAGCCCTTGAGGAGTTTCTTCGGAAACTCCTTTCCGACAACCACCCTCACATTCGTGAGCGGTACGCGGAAGACCTTGCGGTCTTCATGCCCTCCACCTTGGACCTACCAAGCCAACCCTCCCCCACCCCCTCTTCTGAAACTCCACTGGCCCAGGCTTCAGCTCCTGAGGCCATGGAAGTAGCTGAAGCTACTCAGTCCTCCGATTCATTATCGGAGGCTTCTTCCGACTCCACCTCGGAGTCGGAAGAATACACCTTAGTGGGAAAGGGGAAGCGGAAGAAGGGTAAGCCTTCTAAGGCCAAGAAGGCAGTCCCCGCCGCCGCCTCCCCTCGCCCCGCCGCTCCTGTAGCCACTCTGGCTACCCCCCGCCCCGTCTCCCCAGTCGCTGTGACAGCCTCGGGTTCGGCTCCAGCCAGCCGTCCCGCTAGCCGTATGGCTACTGCCCCCACGTCTTCTACCAAGAAGACTAAACCCCCTCCGCCTGTCTTCCTGCAAGACAAGGCAAAGTGGACCGAAGTGTCCAAACTCTGCGCCGAGCGCAGAGTTAACTATACCAGTGCCCGATCAACCCTCCAGGGCATTAAAATCACACTCCCTAAGTCTTCGGACTACAGGGAGTTAGTCCATCTTCTTCGTGGAAGGCAGATCGCCTTCCACACCTACTCCCTCCCGGAGGAGAAGCAAACTAGGGTAATAATCCGACGCGTCCCCAAGGAGATCCCATCTCAGGAGATCCTTGACGACCTCACTGCCCAGTCCGTTCCAGTCTCGGCAGTCCACCGCCTCCACAAAGCGCGTGGTGGCGACGAATACGATATGGTACTCGTAGTCTGTGACCCCGTCGAGGGTCACCACCCGATCTTTAAGGTCAAGTCAGTATGTTCTCTCTCGGGTATCTCAATTGAGAAGCCCTATAAGTCCCACACAATTGGCCAGTGCCAGAACTGCCAATTGTATGTGCATAGTCAGAAGCATTGTTTCGCACCGGCCAGGTGCGTAAAGTGCTTAGAGAAGCACTCGACGGCCGAATGCTCCCGTCCTAAGGATAGGACGCTATGCACGGAGCCGCCGAGCTGCGTCCTCTGTGGCCAATCCGGCCACCCAGCCAACTACAGGGGCTGTCCCAAAGCCCCTAAGCTCCATACGGCTAAAGTGGCGAAGCGCGCTAGCGCACGCCAGCAGAGGGAAAGTCCCTCTGTGAAACCCCTTTCCGCTCAACTTCCCGAGCGTCTCAGCCCTCAGAGGCCCTCCCCCTGGAACGCGCTCAACCACCAGCGCATCTTCCCGGCCCTCGCTAAGGCCGCCCCCATGCCAGGGTTAATGGACATGCCCGTCCCATGCCCTCAGCCAGCGCCTACACCTGTAGCTGCCCCACCAGCTCCCCGGCCTAGGCCGCCCGTCCCCGAGGCTGTCACAGAAACCTCCTTTGAAACCATAGCTAGGTTTCAAATATTTGTGTCGCCTGAGGCCGACCGATTAGCGGCCGAGCTCAGGACGGCCAAGGACCTCCCCGCGATCACGAAGATATTCAAGAAATATCCAAGGATCGAGTCCGCCCTCCGCGCCCTTAATTAGGTAATTCATTATGGATAATAGGAATCCATTGAGTACTCGTCCCCGTTCCCTCAAAGTAGGCTTTTTTAATGCCAGTGGCATTAGAGGACAACGAGATGAGATCGCCGCTTTCCTTCGCGACCATCAAGTGGACCTCTTTCTCGTTCAAGAGACTTTTCTCAAGCCCAGTCACCGTGACCCTAAAATTGCCAACTTTCGCATAGTTCGCAACGACCGGTCACGCTGTCACAAGGGCGGCACGCTCATCTACTTTTGTAAGGAGCTGCATTGTATCCCTATCGACCCACCTCCCATGGAATCCCTTCTTGAGGTTTCAGTCTGTCGGCTGGCCATGACCGGTCATCAACCGGTACACATCATATCGGCCTATATTCCCCCGGCCCAGTCATATGAAGACCACTCGCCGTTGGTCAAAGACCTCACCTCCCTATTCGGCCTGAGTGACTCCGTTATCTTAGCGGGCGACCTCAACGCCAAACACCCTGCCTGGAACAGTATTACGACAAACCCGAGAGGGCGAGTCTTGTACAATCTAGGTAGTTCCCTTCATTTCGACCCCATCGCTCCAATGGAACACACATTACACACACATTACCCTCCCAGTCCCAATGATCGTTCTGACGTGCTCGACATAGTGCTGCTCAAGAATATCAACCTCAGGTTGCATCTGATTGAGACGCTACACGAGCTCGATTCCGACCACCGCCCAGTGCTCATGCACCTCATCCCACGCTCGGGCATCTCTGACCCGAGCCAACCCCCTTCCACGGTAGTGATCACTGACTGGAAGAAAGTAGGCGATAAGCTGAACTCTGACATGTCACCACTACTGGACGGTATCCCCGACCATATTGGATTGTTCATGGGAAGTCCCAGAGACGAGTGATCGTCGCTGGATACTACCCGATGACGTCCGTGCTCTGATAAGCGAGAAGAACGCGGCCATACGTGCCTACAGCAGCTTTTCCTGCGATGCGAACAAAGCCCACATGCGCAACTTGCAGCGTGCTGTCAAGGAGCGCACTAGTGAGCATCGTTCAAATCAATGGGACAAGACGCTTAGCGAGCTCGAGCCCACCCACCTAGCTTTCTGGCAACTGCAAAGAAAGATGCGTGCCAAAGATGAGGCCACGATGCCCCCGCTCACCCGTCCTGACAAGAGTGTCGCTTTTGACGACTCAGAAAAGGCTGAGTGCCTACCCGACAGCCTGGAAGCTCAGTGTACCCCTAGCTCTCAACCAGTAGACGCGCACCACCTCGCTGAGGTGGACGCTGAAGTGGAACGAAGAGCCTCCCTTCCCCCTGTAGAAGACCCCGACGATCCCCTTCCTCCAGTCTCCCCTGAGGAAGTGAAGGATATTATCGATAAGCTTCAGCCTAGGAAAGCCCCTGGCGCCGATGGCTTCACCAATAGGGTGTTTAAGATACTCCCTGGTCCTCTCATTGTCTTGCTGGCAGCCATCTTCAATGGCGCCTTAAGCAATAACATCTTCCCTCAAGTGTGGAAAGAGGCCACCGTCATAGGTATCCCCAAGCCGGGTAAATCTAAAGCGGAGCCTTCTAGCTACCGGCCGATCAGTCTCCTTAGCGCACTCGGCAAAATCTACGAGAGGCTTATTTATAAGCGTCTCAAGGACTATGCCGAGGTTAAGAGCTTCATTCCCAACGAAAAGTACGGTTTTAGGACCGAACACTCGTGCGTCCATCAAGTTCACCGCATCGTAGAACATGTAAGCGCTGACTTTCAACGTGGTGCGATGACAGGTGTACTTTACTTCGACATAGCGAAAGCTTTCGACAAAGTCTGGCACAACGGCTTATTATACAAGCTGTACCAACTCGGAGTGCCGGACCGTCTCGTGCTCATCTTGCGAGACTTTTTGTCGAATCGTACCTTTTGCTATCGAATTGGGAACACACTTTCTTCCCCTCACCCCATCCGCGCAGGAGTCCCTCAGGGCTCCGTAGTGTCCCCACTTATGTTCACGCTGTACACCAGCGATATTCCTAAAGGGAAAACGTCCCGCATAGCCCTGTTTGCCGATGATACGGCCATCTATTACACCGGCCATGGTCCCGACGCCATCGCCCGTAGCCTTCAGCGAGCTGCCAACGTTCTTGGCGCTTGGTTCCGCAAGTGGAGGATCGAGGTTAACCCTGACAAAAGTCAGGCGGTCCTCTACTACAAATCTCGAAAGAGACGCTCTCTCCCCCCCCCCAAACCCATCACCATGTTTGGCAAGCCTAGCCCTTGGGAGAAGCAAGCCAAATATCTCGGAGTCATCCTAGACCAACACCTGTCATTTGCGGCACACATAAAGGCAGCCCGGTCACGGGCGGCCTTTGCCGTAGGTAGGCTCCACTTCCTTATCACAAAAAAGAGCAAGTTGTCACTCAAGTGCAAATTGCGTCTCTTCACCGCAGTCATCCGCCCCATTATGACGTACGCCTGCGTCATCTTTACCCACACCCATCTTCGACACATCCACAAGATGCAGACCTTACAGAACCGGTTTCTCCGGACAATCACTGGAGCCCCCCTTTATGTCCGTAATGACAGCCTCCACCTAGACCTTAGGTTGCCTACCCTAGCTCAATTCATGAAGCGCCTTTCAAAGCGCTTCTTTGACCGTGCCCTCAAGCACAGAAACCCCCTGATCGCATCGGCAGCCCGATTCGATCCGTCTCACATCAGCAGCATTCGCCGTCCTCGGCATGCTCTCCTCACACCCGACGACCCTATTACACTCCTCCAAGAAAGTAGTAGGGAAACCAGTACTCTTAGAAAGCACAGACACAAACCGAAAAAAATGTTCAGACCTCGCCGCCGAGGTCTGTCGCGACGTCCTAGTAACGTTCCCCCCCCCCCGTCCCTTGCCGGAGCCAGCCCGCGAGCTGTGCCAGTAGCTTTAAATTAGCCCATAAATAATTTAAACCAGATCCAGCCTGTCCCCGTGCTGCCCTCCCCAGCGACGCCCTAAGCCGAGGCTCGTACCCCACAGGGGGTGCCCTTAGCGAGTGGTCGCTTAGTTTTTAAGTTTAGTTTTACGCCCCTGGCTGGAGGCCTTACACTCAAGGCATCCACAGGACTTGCCCGGTTAAGCAGTAGCCAACCTCCTAGGTTGAACTGCGAGACGCTCTTCCCAAAAAAAAAAAAAAAAATACGTGGCTTCAGTCGCCCGCCAGGCCTTGACGAGGTAGGACCTATGTCCCTTTTGCTGGCGCACGGCTGTCCCGCTGATTTATCGAACGATTCAAATAGAACTTAGTGTAAAATACACTGGACCGTTAAAGAAAAAGGGTCGTTTAGAAAATTTTCAATATCTTCAAAAGTACTTGACCGAGCTTTATGAAATAAAGACTAAATTAAAGAATATTTTAATGAGCTGAAATGAAAAAAAAAATGATAACAAGCTTTTTATTTTTAATAAATGTAAAATCAATAAAAATGCTTAGTTTTTCCAGTATTTTCGTAAATGTAGATTGGTTACAGATGAGCCGTTTTCACGCATTTTAGTACGATGGACCAACGTAGTCATTCAAAATTTTAGTGAGTAGTTTCTGATTAAAGACATTTAATTCTCATAAAGAAATTACATTTCACTTACATGAGAACAAATTTAAATATACAAACTAATCATTGTCCTTTGACACTCGGACTCACAATTAATCTGACGTATTACTGATATTATTAGTTTACATTTAGTAGTATAATAAATAATTAAGTTTGTGGGTACTCCTAAAAATCTCAGTTGCGATACTATGCATAACTACCCCTGCTTTGTTATAAAGAGTGCGCGTCGTTGTCACAACGCAGATGGCCAGTCATGTCCGCAAGGTCGTCGCCAAGAGCAGAACGGCCCGTGCTCTGCTCTACCCAGTGCTCTCGTCCCGCCTCCCGCTGCGGGCCAAACTGGGCGTGTACAAAACGTACATTCGCCCGCTGCTCACGTACGCCGCTCCAGCGTGGCTCGCCCTCACGAGCGAGTCCACCAAGAAGCTGCTCCGCGCGCAACAAAGCCTGACGCTGCGGAAGATTGTCGCCGCCCCTCGCTTCGTGAGGAACACCACCTTCCAGCGGGACCTCCAGATAGAGAGCCTGGACGATTTCTGTCGCCGCCTGGCGACCAACATGTTCGCCCGCGCCGACGCCTCTGCCTGGCCGCACATTAAGAACATAGCGCCATGGCACGCGCGGCCACCCGACGCAAGGTGGCTCCCGCGCGACCTCGTGCTTGCGGACAAAGACGACGCCAACCCACCAGACTGACGCACCCGAATATGTCGCCCCACCCTACACGCGACATATTCAAACACTACGACTCTACACTCGCAACACTCACTCGGAAAGCGCCGTGTGCTAAGTTAATATAGGCACGGCGCGACCCGCTCCATCCACTCACAACTCTACATGCATCCTAACTCACGCGACGAATGTGCGGCGCGGGCTCGCAAATTCTCGCCTCATGAGCGGTGTTACTCAGAAACATTGCCGCTCACACACACACACATACGGCCCTTAGTCCGGAGCGCATCGGCTCGCTTCGATAACGACTGCGGACGGGGGCCACACTTCTTGGTAGGGAGCGCCTGAGCCACCCCTGTCGCTGGTCGCCACCCGCTGGGCCTCCTCCGGGTAACCGGAGGTCTCACCCGGCGGTGGCGGACCGCCGAGGTGGCGCGAAGCAAGCGGCGCTGCGCTACAGCGCCGTGGCGCTCCTGCCGATCACAAGGACAACCACACATAGGCAAGTCGCGTGCGCGCGCTTGCCCTCAGCCGTGCCTAGACGGCCTACATAGCGAAGTGCCCGTAGTTGCGGGCACAAAGATTGATACCGCGGGCCCAGGGACTCAGTCCAAAACCCGCCAGCCGCGCCCCCTGGCGGGGGCGCAGCGACATCCAACGACAACGCAGATAAATCAGTCAGTAGTACAACTTTTGTTTACAGCGGCTATTTTTAAGTTTTTATTTAAAATTATTTTAGGTAAGTATTCGTTTTGTGTTAATATAGTAACAATTATCTTTTATAGTTAATTAATATTGATGTTTTGAAGAACATTTTTTTAGATTTCTGCAGTTAAAGTTCCATTTTCTATTCAGAATCTAGACTAGTCTGAAAACATAACTGTTGACCAGATTCAGAGGTCAATTCTCGTGTTCTCTACCATTACTCAACCTTGAGTTTCTGTGGTGTCTTTCTAGTTTTGAGCCATTTGCAGGTCTTAATGGCGTGAAACAAATGATTTGAGAGAATAAAGCGATTTTCCTGTGTATTGTATTGTAATGAGTTTTATCCGAATTTATTTCTTCTAAACTACATACTTAAGTAATAATAAATAACTAGTTTATGTTCGCGACTTCGTACGCGTGGGGTGCGCGGACTATAATAACTTAGTTTACAAACTACTGAAAGTCCCATCAAAATCTCTCCAGTAGATTACTGACAAAAAACCCAAAAACCATATCGTAAGCTCGCTGTAACAATCGTGAAAGAAAAGGAGATTAAGTGAATAAAAACAATAAATTGTAGGTAGTAATAAAACAAAATAAGTTGCTTATACTTATATTTCTCTATAGACTAAATAAACCCCCGAAAATTAACATGAATTGCGTAAAACGAAGTTGAAACACTGTTACAATTTTATAGTGTGACCCAAAGTTTTGCACAACGCGGTCACCGAGTTCATTTGAAATGTCAACTTGTGCGACTTGCCACGCGCGTAGGTAAGTAACGCTAAATGCCTACTGCGCTCGGATATCGTGGCCTTAACATTATTGCGGCGTTGCGTGACGTTCGTTAAGGGTGGGTGGTTCTAAGGTCGTGGTTTTCTTCTAGCAGCTGCTTCGTTGCGGCGTTAAGGTTTTTTTAAACCAAGATGATACAATACATAACCGCAGTTCGTGTTGGTATCGTTGGTTTTAGATGGACATAATGTAGTATTTTGCTGAGTCATGCCAATATGTACAGATTCTTGCGGTTTACCTACTGAGGGAGCTAACCATAATCTAACTTTTATTTTCGTTCCATTGAAATTGCTGTTGGGTGTTGTTGGTGTGGTGTTGGCATCGCTATCCTCGGGTTTGGCATCGCTATCGGTGGTGTTGGCATCGCTATCCTCGGGTTTGGCATCGCTATCGGTGGTGTTGGCATCGCTATCCTCGGGTTTGGCATCGCTATCAGTGGTGTTGGCATCGCTATCGGTATCGTCCGCAAGCGGAATAATTTCTCTGGGTATATCACATATATACTCACGCGATCCACTCACTGGCGTTCTATTTTGATTGTCAAGAAGTTCTATGAAAACATGGTCATCTTTTATATAGCATTTTCGAGAGCCATTTTCTCTAAAACAATTGACTAAATAAAAATTTCTGTCTGGCATAGCCTTAGATAAGAATTCAACTTTTTCATTGCTGGTTAAATGTCGAAATTTTACTTTCTGACAAATAAATATGTTATTTTTATTAGTGTTTGCCAAACTGCAGTCTTTCAAGCTCAGATTACGTGCAAATGGTTCAACCAAAGAGGAAAAGGTAATCGGTAAACATTCGTCTTTATCAGAACAGTTAAACAGCCAGCTATTATTTTTGAATTTATGAGTATCACTAGTACCATGATCCAATTCTGTGGGTTCTTCTATTGTAAGGTAAACAAGTGGTTCGCCCTGAAATAATGCATGCATCTGATTATTATTATGAATTATGTTTATGACTTAACAAAACAGTACATTTTGATAAGTGGGGAAATTTCGTTATTGCATTTGAGACAGAATTAACCCCGAGGGTGTTATGGAGCCGAGAACTGTAGTAACAAATCCCCACGCGTATCAATCGACGTTTTTCAATACACTTGCTTGCACTTACACGAAAAAAAAAATATTACTTGGAACGGAAAGTCATAGTTTCTTTCATTCCTGACAAAAATGTCACGAATGAAAGAAACTATGATTTAATTTGCCTGTTTCCGCGCTTTGCTTTCGCCAGGTTGAAGAAGAAGCAAAGGTATGACGCCGCTAAACAGCCTAATATGAAAAATAGAAAATTCAAATATTTTTTCATTTGGAACACAAATAAATGTTAATTTGTTCCTAAAAGTAAACATTTGTTTCAAATAATCATGTTTATCTATGATATTCTATTTATAAACACAATTTAAATACTCAAAAAATATTTACGCAGTTAAGACACGTAGCTCTTTGCCGATGTTAAAAAAAAACAATCACTCGTCATTTTACCCAAAGTGTTAGTCACTAAACGTAGCCTAAGTTAATTCAAATTAAGCTTTGGATAATTATTATCAACACGAAAACAATTTACAATCACCAAAACGCTGTTTGTTTACATTCTTATTCTTATTCTTTATTGCACACAAAATAATAAATTTGGATACAAATTGCAATAACATAGCTTATGTACAACGGCGAGCTTAACCCAGAATTGGGTTTTCTTACAGCAAACAAAATTTTGACTGCCTACAATATAATATACGTAATACATACAATACATACGCATATACATACCTATAAAATCCTATATATATATATATATATATATATATATATATATATATATATATATATATATATATGTTAGAGATATTTTAATGATTATTTAATTTATTGAAATAGAAACTTCGTGCAAACATCATAGACGACTTCGGGCTTGTCAATGTCGTAGCTTTCAGTGCCAGTTGTATCTGTCAGTAGTGCGTTGGTCTATTTTTCGAGCTGGATTTGCTCCGGAGACAGCGCCTGTGCCGGTTGTGCGCACTGATTGATAAAATAACGACATGGCGGACACCAATATCGAGCGCGAGGACGCTAATCCAATTGAATCTGCGACAGCAGCGGTGGGTTCGCTTCCACAATCACCCTACGAGTCGACCGCGATGCCAGCTACTCCAAATCAAGAATACTTTACGCCGGGGTATGAAGCTCAAGAAAATATGGCGGCTGGGCCGTCAACATCAAGAAACGACGTATCTGGCGCGCCTACACCTGAAACATGGGCGATATTTTTTCAAAATATGATGGCTGGCATCCAGAATTCTAACCAGAAAACCTCTACGAGCACCGTGGAATCAAGAAAGTTGAAGGCAAGTGAGATTTATCTACCGCCGTTTGATCCGGACGACGACTGTCAGTTCACTGCGGCTCAGTGGTGCGAAGAGATTGAACATCATAAGAAAAACAACTCGTGGACGGATTTCATTATGAAACTAGGAACGCTGTATTCACTCACCTACAAAGACGCGCCAAAAAGTGGGCTGCGCGTTCGTATCCATTGTGCAAGACCTGGGAAGAGCTAAAGGAGCGACTTACTCAACAGTTTGTTGCAACTAGGAGGTTCTACGATTTGTTTCGCGATATGGTGGAGTACAAGAGCGCCCAGGTGGCTACGTAGGTACATCGAGTATTCTACCAACAAGTTGGCACTTATAGATCGACTGGATACAGGCTGGGGTGAGTCAAACAAAATCGAGGTGGTGATCTACGGCATCACGGATATTCAGGTACGCACAGAGTTACTTAAGAGAGTCTAGAGACCAGAGTCTAGAGCATGTATTGTCTGCTTTATCAGAAGCCGGTTTCACTTTTAACTGGAAAAAGTGCAGCTTTCTGAAGTCCTCAGTCGAGTATTTAGGTTATGTTGTCAGTGATAATAGTATCAAACCGAGCCCTAAAAAGATATAGGCTTTAGCCAACGCCCCCTTACCGACTTGCGTGAAGGAGCTGCGGCAATTTAACGGTCTCACTGGGTATTTTAGAAAGTCTGTGCCAAACTTTTCCTCTATCATGGCACTCTTGTACGCCCTTACCAAAAAGGATGCCAAATGCCTTTGGGCTGCCGAACATACAAAGGCTCACGTGACTGTGATAGGATATCTGACTTCTGCACCCGTATTGAAATAATAATAATATTCAGAGATTTCATGACGAATTGAAACACCTAGGCTGGGATAAAACTTTGTCCAAAATTAGAGAATATTTTTGGTTCCCCAATATGAGTTCATCCGTTAGGGCATATGTTGACCATTGCCTGCCATGTAAAATAAATAAAAATCATTCTGGCAAAAAGCAATCTGCTTTACATCCAATCGACAAAATTGCAGAGCCATTTCACACCATTCACATTGATACGAGTGGCAAAATGACTGGTGGAAGGATTTCCAAAGAATATGTGATTGTTATAGTAGACGCCTTCACCAAGTTTTGTTATTTAACTGCTGTTAAAGACTTAACTTCTCGATCCGCCTGTGAAGCTCTTCGAAATTTCGTTCATATATTCGGAACACCCAAGCGAATCATTTCTGATCAAGGCACTTCGTTCACAGGGCAAGACTTCCAAAACCTTTGTAGAGAGTGGTCAATTGAGTTCCATGAAATCGCCAGTGGCAGTTGCCGTGCCAATGGACAGGTAGAACGGATAATGTCCGTACTGACTAATTGTTTCACAGTCGCCGAAAATCACGAAAACAAATCTTGGAAGTCTGTTATCGGTGAGGTCCAACTCGTTTTGAATTGCACAGTGTCCAAAAGTACGGGCAAAAGTCCATTCCAGTTTTTATTTGGTTGTAATAAAACCCCACCCAGGTTAAACTATCTCGCGGTGGATCTCGATATTCACAATGAACAGGACTTGATAGAAACAAGAAAAGCAGCTAAGAATAGGATGGACGAGCGAGCGAAAAAAGATAACATACGCTATGACGCTAATAAAGCCGTGATTCGTCCTTTTATAGAAGGCGATCTAGTGTTAGTTCAAAAAATCCCCCCCATAATTAACAAATTAAGCGAAAAGTTTAGTGGCCCTTGTAAAATCTCGAAAGTTTGTCCGAATGAGCGTTACATGGTTGAGCCATTATCTGGGGGACGGGGTCAATATGTGTGTCATGAAAGATTACGCAAATATCCAGGTAGCCTACCAGAATTGTCCGAATGTCTTGGCCCTGTAGAATCCAAGGATGATTAACTTTTATTTAAACAAATTGTACTGTCTGTAGTACTGTCGCCGCAGCCTGGTATGATTATTAGTAACGAATTATTGAATTGTAAATTTATGCTACATTGTTTGTAGAATTGTTGAGATGTTTTAAGTTTTGTTGAAAAAGAGAACTCCTATGTTTATCGTTTTGTTGATTACGAATTTGGAGCAATACACATACGACTATTGCTGATTTATAAAATGGTTTATTAATACGATGGAAGCTATCACGCTTCGTCAGAGAAATGGACTGAAAGCTTTATCGCTTTGTCCTGATGAACTGTTGAAAGTTGCTACGCTTTGCAGTGAGGTTGAGCTGGATCATGTATTGATCAATGACTACTGCTGAAAGCTTTGACGCTTTGCAGTGAGGTTGAGCTGGATCATGTATTGATCAATGATTATTGTTGAAAGCTTTGACGCTTTGCAGTGAGGTTGTGCTGGATCATGTATTGATCAATGATTATTGTTGAAAGCTTTGACGCTTTGCAGTGAGGTTGAGCTGGATCATGTATTGATCAATGATTATTGTTGAAAGCTTTGACGCTTTGCAGTGAGGTTGAGCTGGATCATGTACTGATCAATGATTATTGCTGAAAGCTTCGACGCTTTGCGATTTAATGAAAGCGCTGTCTTCTAACTAATGCTGAAAGCTTTTACGCTTTGCTTAGAGTTCCATTGACTTATGAGAAGGTTGAAAGCCGTTTGAAACGCTTTGCCTACAATGGTGCCGTTTAGTCTCAACGCGAGAGCGCGTTGACTAGCAGAATGGCCGTGTTAGAGATATTTTAATGATTATTTAATTTATTGAAATAGAAACTTCGTGCAAACATCATAGACGACTTCGGGCTTGTCAATGTCGTAGCTTTCAGTGCCAGTTGTATCTGTCAGTAGTGCGTTGGTCTATTTTTCGAGCTGGATTTGCTCCGGAGACAGCGCCTGTGCCGGTTGTGCGCACTGATTGATAAAATAACGACATGGCGGACACCAATATCGAGCGCGAGGACGCTAATCCAATTGAATCTGCGACATATATATATATATATATATATATATATATATACAACATGTCCCAAAATTCAACGATAAGCCAGCACCGGAGGATAGACCTGCCCATGACTACTCGGGGAAAAAAAGAAAAAAAATATATATCTCTTTTTTTTTGAAGTTATAAAAAAAAAGAAGAAATTCTTAAAAAAGTGAGACCTTTTATGATATTTTTCACTACCATGACCACACTTTTTTAAATATTTCTGTTATTTTTTTTTATAGGCAACCTGAATAGCACTGCTATCTACCACAATTCTTAAAAAATCCAGAATACCTCTAGTTTTTTCACGTAAATTAATGAAACTTAATTTATTCCCTAAATTTTTTGAAGATTTTTACTTTTAATCAACTTTAACTCATCGTGGTGTAAAAAAAAAGTATGAACACTACTATGGCAAGTTTTTTTATAAATTGACGCAACTAATCAAGATTCCAAAATGGTATAATACTCTAGGAAAATCAACCACAAAAAAATAATATCCATACTAGTTCAAAACAAGAACCAAATTCCTTAAATTATAGTTGACAGTAATCACTTTCACTGCGTGCCCAAAATGGGTTCTTGTTACAATTTCTAGGAATTTGAGTGGGGCATACATACCTTAGAAGTTAGAGAGAGATAGATAGATAGAGATATTTACGTTAAAAAGAGACAACAACAGGGCAGGTAGTGGGTTCTTGTTACAATTTCTAGGAATTTGAATGGGGCATACATACCTTAGAAGTTAGAGAGAGATAGATAGACAGAGATATTTACGTTAAAAAGAGACAACAACAGGGCAGGTAGAGAAGCTGTTATTATTCTCAGAGCAAGTCAGTTCAGTACGCAGGTGCGCAGTAAACAAAGGAGCAGAGCGTACTGAACTGACTTGCTCTGAGAATAATAACAGCTTCTCTACCTGCCCTGTTGTTGTCTCTTTTTAACGTAAATATCTCTGTCTATCTATCTCTCTCTAACTTCTAAGGTATGTATGCCCCATTCAAATTCCTAGAAATTGTAACAAGAACCCACTACCTGCCCTGTTGTTGTCTCTTTTTAACGTAAATATCTCTATCTATCTATCTCTCTCTAACTTCTAAGGTATGTATGCCCCACTCAAATTCCTAGAAATTGTAACAAGAACCCATTTTGGGCACGCAGTGAAAGTGATTACTGTCAACTATAATTTAAGGAATTTGGTTCTTGTTTTGAACTAGTATGGATATTATTTTTTTGTGGTTGATTTTCCTAGAGTATTATACCATTTTGGAATCTTGATTAGTTGCGTCAATTTATAAAAAAACTTGCCATAGTAGTGTTCATACTTTTTTTTTACACCACGATGAGTTAAAGTTGATTAAAAGTAAAAATCTTCAAAAAATTTAGGGAATAAATTAAGTTTCATTAATTTACGTGAAAAAACTAGAGGTATTCTGGATTTTTTAAGAATTGTGGTAGATAGCAGTGCTATTCAGGTTGCCTATAAAAAAAAATAACAGAAATATTTAAAAAAGTGTGGTCATGGTAGTGAAAAATATCATAAAAGGTCTCACTTTTTTAAGAATTTCTTCTTTTTTTTTATAACTTCAAAAAAAAAGAGATATATATTTTTTTTCTTTTTTTCCCCGAGTAGTCATGGGCAGGTCTATCCTCCGGTGCTGGCTTATCGTTGAATTTTGGGACATGTTGTATATATATATATATATATATATATATATATATACATACATTCATGTTGACAGGAAATGTTCCTTTATTCCTTTCTTGAACGCCTCTAACGATGAACTATCCCGCAAGGAGTGTGGAAGTGAATTCCAAAGGCGCACAGCACGAACAGTGAATGATCCATCATACCGACTTGAGGAGTGTGGAGGGAAACGAAGCAGAAGAGATGACGATGAGTGGCAAGGCTTACCACGAGGAACAAGGTACTCAAAGCGTTCCCGAAGATACGAAGGAGCTTTAGAATTGTGAAGAATGGAAAAGAGAAAAGAAAGAGTGTGACAGTCTCGACGCTGCCGAATAGGTAGCCACTTCAGCCGCTTTCGAAAATCTGATACATGGTCGTATTTACGAAGCCCAAAAATGAAGCGGATACACAAATTCTGCAGACGTTCGAGCTTATTAAGAAGTTCCTCAGTTGCATCAAGAAAACAGACATCAGCATAGTCTAGAAGAGGTAGAAGGAGAGACTGAGCAAGAATAATTTTAGTTTCAAATGGCAGGAACTTCTGAAGACGCTTAAGAGACCGATACGAACAAAACACCCTCCTGCTTACTTCAGCAATGTGAACATGCCAAGATAGGTTGCAGTCCAAGAATACACCCAAATCTTTCACTTTCTTCGAGTAAGTAATAGCGACACCATCGTACACGATAGGAGGGAGGGACTGATGATTCAATAAGTTTACGAAGTATCTGCCACCAATAATGAGAGCTTGTGATTTTGTTGGATTAACTAACAGTCCAAAACTTTTAGCCCACTGACTGATGTTTTGAAGATCATTATTGATGGCATCGATGGCTCCAGGAAGCTCGTCGAGTTTAAAATGACGATAAAGCTGCAGGTCGTCTGCATAGAGATGATAATGCGAGGTTAATACCTTGGTGACAGCGTTAATAAAAACGGAGAAAAGAAGTGGAGAAAGGACGCCACCCTGAGGAACACCCGCAGAGAGATCGCACCAATGAGAGCAAGCCTCATTCAAGTGTACCGACTGCGAGCGACCCCGAAGATATGAATCAAACCAAGCAGTCACAGGAGGAGATATGTTTAGAGAGGAAAGGATGCCTGAGAGGATGTCAAAATCAATTGAATTAAACGCACTGCTAAAGTCCAATAGAACCAACACCGTGAGAAGTCGGTTTTCCATTGCCAGTCGGATATCATCAGTAATTTTAAGTAGGGCAGAAACAGTGCTATGGCCAGGACGAAATCCAGACTGGTAAGGACTAAGCAGGCTATTAGAAGAAAGGTAATGCGATAGTTGATTATTAACGACACTCTCAAGGACTTTGGACAGGATTGGAAGTATGGAAATTGGGCGAAACTGGGATACAGAAGAAGGATTTGCAACTTTGGGAAGCGGCAAAACGTAGGCCTTCTTCCAAGCAGAAGGAAAGGAGCCAGTAAAGAGGGAAAAATTTACAATGTTTAAAATAACAGGAATAAGGTCATCAAGGATTGGGAGAAACATTTGAAGTTGAAGACCATCATCACCCACTGCTTTTGTAGAAATAGATGTAATGGCCCGCTTAATATCCCCTTCTGTAACTGGGTGAAAAGAGAAAGAAGTACATGTTGGCAGAGGTAGATTAGCGAGATTGTTAAGAGTGGAAGATTTAACGTTATCGTTTAGAGTCACTGGTGATTTGGAAAAGTGTAAATTAATCGTGTTTAGGTCAATATCAGGCGTGCTCTCATTCGCAACTTTGCCGATACCAATGGATTTGAGGAATTGCCAAACTTGTGCAGTGTTTGAGTTTTGAATAGTGTCGTGTATGTGACGCCTTTTAGCACACATTCGACCGCAGCGATTACGCAGCTTCTTATAGACATTCCGTACATTCGTCAACAAACGAATTAACAAACACATATGGCGGCGCAGGGCTGATGACCGCAGTATAAATATATACAGTAACAGGTAAGTAGATGTATTCTGTAAACCGCATTAAGATTTTCACACAAAAATATTTTTTTTTTAAATATTTTTGTGTGAAAATCTTAATGCGGTTTACAGAATACAACTATAAATTTTGGGGGTTCCCCATTTAGAACTGAAACTCAATTTTTTTTTTTCTTCAAACCCATACGTGTGGGTTATCTTATCTACGGATAGGTCTTCAAAAATGATCATTTTTTTCTAAACTGAATAGTTTGCGTGAGAGACACTTCCAAAGTGGTAAAATGTGTGTCCTTCCAAAAAAAATATATGATGTACATTACCATGCAAACTTCCACCGAAAATTGGTTTGAACGAGATCTAGTAAGTAGTTTTTTTAATACGTCATAAATCGTAAACCGCAATTTACCTTTCATTCAATCAACTCAACTATAAAATAAATAAAAAATACACTATTTTTAAAACATAGGTCAAAGTTACAACGAACTACAAGAACTTTTATATTATGTTACTTGCTGCTACGGAACCCTTCATGGGCGAGTCCGACTCGCACTTGGCCGCTTTTTATTTAAATAAAATGATTTTTTTTGTGAATGATATAGGAAGGTACAATAGAAATACAATTTGTGTCTTTTTATAAGTAGATCTAGAGATATTTTCGCCTCGACTGAGATGGACGGTAAGCTTTATATGTATATTGTTAAATTTAATTTAATAAAAATCTGAATTCGAATATAAAGTTTAATTAAAAATACTTTTGGAAAACATGGACAAGGAGGAGAAAAGGGAATATTCACTTGGTTAATATGTTTTAACTTGGTTAACATATTTAGTAAATACTTGTACTTCATAAAAAATGCTTTCTTTAATCAAAATATTAATTATTTACAAACTACAAAACTATAATAGAAATAAATATGTACAAGTTAGTATAAAAGGGTTACAGGGCATCTAAAAATTCGTCCGCATTGCTATCAACAGGAAAAGTGCCCGTGCAGTGTACGCGTGATAAGGCTGGCAGCATTACCACGCGTTGGATGGCAATGCTGATTCTTTGGCCAAAAAATAGGCCCGCCCTCTGGTCACGTGAAGAGTCGACCAACCGCTTGGCGATTTCCCGAAAAACTAGGTGGGCACTCGGACTCCATGGCCCTAGTGTTTCAACCCCAAACGGCTCAAACACATAACTACCAATTAAATTATTATAGTTTTCAGCACCTGCAGCAGCCGCCCCAGCGCAGCCCACTGTGCTAGGAGGATGGGATGGCGCAAGGGTGTCGACGCAAGTTGCGTCCCACACCAAAGGCTTAATTCAATCAAATATTCACAAATCGCACGCTTACTGCTTACGAAACCATCACTATGTTCATTCGTCAGTGCGGCGCATTCGTAACTGGTTGCGAGCTTATTGCATGCCTAACTCGAGGCGTGCAGGTATGACTCGCGTTCCGACCGTTTGTATGAAGATACTGTAGATATTATTACCGTGGCACAACGTTCAGCCAACAGCGCGCGAGGTGCTTTCCGTCGCATGCCATTTCACAATTTGACGGTTTCACTTCGATACATTATAATCTAAGTACCAAAAAATAATGTGTTAACCCATTTCCTGTCCCATGAACCACATATGGTTCAGGGCGATTGTTTAGCTATTGTGTCTGCTTTGCGGACGGTGAAAGTGTTAAATTTTAAGCAGTATGTTACGGTTCACAATCTTTCGACAGTTTACAATCTCGCGAGATAGATTTATAATTTAACGATATTTACAATTTTACGGTGACATAATATAACGCTCTTGTCCATTTCTACCAAGGGATAGTAGAGGGCATACGAACCGGTTTTCCCGGTTCTTAAAGACCGGGAAGCCGCAGTTTTCAGACTTGTAAAAAAACCGGTTCTGTCGTATAAAAAACCCCTTTTTAGATTAGAGTTCCGTACCTATCTCAAAAAGTAAAAAACCACTATAAGATCACTATCTTGTCCGTCTTTCCATCAGTCCTCTGTCTGTCCGTGGGTCACCACCGATTTTCTCAGGAACGGGTGGACCTAAAAAGTTGAAATTTATACCAGATACTGAGGTCTATAGTCCCTGTAAGCTGTATAAAAACCGATCAAAATATGCAGACACTTCCTACGTTTAGATTTGCCTCCGAACGATGATTTTTATTGTAATAATATAAAACAAACTTACATTTTGCAGTTGAAAAACATGTGCTCCCATACATTATGTTTAGGAAAGTATGTTATCCAAGTACATTTTATAAGTTGCTCGACTATTACACGTAAACTATAAAGCCTATTTAGCTATGATAGCTTTCCTTTTAATTTCATTATACATAATTATACACTTCTGGACACATCTATTGGCCCACCTTAGAGTTTAGGTTTCGATGGCCCCTACCGAAATATGATTGCTAGACTGAACAAAAACTGTTGATGCAGTTTTAAACCTGATACATTTTACCATCTTTTTCGATCGTATTGTTTTAAATTTGAATTCAGAATACCATACGACATGGAGCTACGCCTAACAAGTCGGATATGCGCCTTGTTAAAGGCAATTGATTTTTGAATAAAAAACATGTTTTATCAAATAAAGGTTTAATTTAATGACGCGTGTTGCCTCCATGGGCATCTACCACAGCTCTCATACGATTAGGCATAGAGTTTATCAACCGCTCTATGAAATTTTGAGGGATCATCTCCCATTCCTCTTCTATGGCAGTTTTCAACTCCTGCATCGTCTGGGCAACTGGCTGACGAGCCCTAACACGTCTTTTTAGCTCGTCCCACATGTGCTCAATGGGGTTCATGTCTGGGCTTCTGGCTGGCCAGTCCATAACTGTGATGTTCACATCCCGAAGATATTCCCTGACGATGCCGGCCGCATGGGCTCTTGCATTATCATGCATAAAAAGGAAATTTGGGCCTACATAGTCCGCGTATGGTATCACGTGAGGTTCTAAGCACTCACGAATGTACCTTTCAGCATTTAATGTTGGCAGCCGTGGTCCTGTAACAACCTCAAGTTGAGTTTTGCCGCTCGCGGATATACCGCCCCAGACAGTCCATGAGCCACCGCCATAAGCAACCCTCTCTTCAAAGCAGCATTGTGCGAAACGCTCTCCCTTACGTCGGTAGATCTTCTTCCTTCCATCATTGCCATGTAACACAATTTTAGACTCATCAGAAAAGAGTACACGGCTCCAATCTTGCTGTGTCCAATTTAAATGACTGCGTGCGAAATGAAGGCGCGCTGTTCGGTGGGCTCGCGTTCGTTTGGGCCCATTAGCTGGCTTGTGTGGTACCATATCGCGTTCTTTTAAACTTCTCCGAACAGTTCGAGCGCTCACAGATACTCCGTGGAAGTCGCGAAGCTGGTTTTGTATCTCAATGGAGGTAAGGTGACGATTTCTCAAGCTGGTCGTCACGATGAATCGATCCTGCCTTTCAGTTGTGACCCGAGATCGTGGCCTTCCTTGGCGACGAACAAAGCCGCCAGTCTCTAGGTACCTCCGATAAACATTTCGGACCGCAGATCGACTTAAATTAAGTTGAGCACTCACGTTTCTTTGGCTGTGTCCGGCCTGAATAAGTGCCACAGCTTGGGCGGCGACTTCAGGTGAAGTATCCATAGATTATTGATAGAACCTCACCTTAATGTTAAGAATAAGTAATTTTTGTTGCAAAACCAAAGATATCAATCACTTTTTCAAGAATTAAATCCAAGTAAACCAATAAAACCAAGTTTTCTTAGTATTCGATTGTTTGATATCAACAAACAGGCTCCAAATTGTCTTTTGTTTCTTTAAATTCTGTGTTCGAAATTCAAAAAAAGACTATTGAATGAAATTGTGAATGTGCCAGGTTCAAAACTGCATAAAAACTTTTTGCTCGACCTAATATAAAATTTTTGCTAGGACCAAACGAAACTGAAAATACAAGGTGGGCCAATAGATGTGTCCAGAAGTGTATATATACGTACCCAAACACAACCGTTTCGCTGGTAGAGGGGAGAGACACTTGAGTCTAACAAAAATTTGCACTTTAAAGCTTAATATTTCACAAACGAATCCCTTATTCGAAAAATTATTTTAACAAACTCGCAATATTTTTAAAAACCTATCCAAGGACATCCCACACGGGGTACACGAGAAAAAGAAATCCTCACTTTACGTGTAGCTACTGGAGAGACCCTAAAAAAAAATACTTTCGAGATTTTATTTTACCACTTTGTCACTTTACCAATCTGTATATTCATTCCAAATTACAGCTTTCTAGTACTAAGAGTCTTTGAGCTAAGCTGCGGATAGACAGACAGACAGACGGACATGGCCAAATTTAGATTTTCGCGAAAACTTGTAAGTACCCAAAAATTACTTTTATTTTCAACTTTTTTTATTTTTCAGAATTTTCCCTTTACTTGTGGTGTAAGGACCTTGCTATTAAACTAAATTGACAATTCTAGATCAACCGGAAGTACCTATAGGTTTTAGGTCGAAAACCTATAATTATGATAGTTCCCGTTGACCGGCAAGACGTTGTCTTACTATAGCACAAATAAAGGGAAAAATCGGAAAACCGTGAATATGTAGTTTAATAACAAAATACGTACAAGTTTATACGGAACCCTCGGTGCGCGAGTCCAACTCGCACTTGGCCGGTTTTTTATTTAATTATTTAGTTAATAATAATAATAATAATCTGTGGCTCGAGTGTCAAACTGACGTGACAAAAATTTTTCCAACCGATTTTAATTTAATTTTTTTACCATATTTTCTTTACAAAAACTGATTTCAAGCACAATAATGAAAAAGAAAAAAAAACCGTTACCAACTAATAGAAAAGTGAATTTCATGAAGATGGAAAATAACACAAACCGAAACATCATCAATTCCGTAAAATGTCACCGATGCTGACGAGACACCAAGCCAAATTACAGAAGGCACACCCACCATCTCCGGGCTCGTCGCTCAGCTCCGCCTCGCAGCCGCGGACGCGCCACACCCGTGAACACCGTGTCGCCGGTCGCTGCAGTTGCGTCGAGCTCAAGCGACGAGTTTTTCTCCCCGCCGTCGACTCCATCACCACCACGACGACGAGGAAGAGGACGGCCACCAGCGGGCTTGGGACCTCGAGGCCAACCGGCCCCGAACAGGGTCCCCGCTGCCGGTGGAAATGTGTCGCGCATGCGATGGAATCAGTCCATTAATGAGAATGTCATGCGCGCATATTATGGGGCTACTGAGGGGGGAAGCAACTTGACTGCGTACCGTGGTCGGATGCTCTCTCTGTTTCAGGTGCTTGAGCCAGGTGTCAGCGTGTCGGCGCAGCGACTGTCGGATCAGGTGCGGGTCATCCAGCGTAACCATATGTTAGATGACACCGTACTTGATCGACTTCGCTCCGAATCACGGAGTAACCTAGTTACGCCTGTTTCACCCATGATCGCGGTACAGCTACAAAATGTTACCAGTGCTTCGCCGCGATCCGACCGCGGTAGTGAAGAGGATGATGATGAAGTTATATCCGTGAGTATCCAGTGCAACGCACAATTGAGGAGTGCTTTGGAGGGTGCATTCCGGGAGTACCGTTCCACACCGCCTGAACTTAGACCAAGACTACCTCGTTTGCCTATGCACAAGAAAAATAAGGCGCTGGTGTGTGCTCTAGATTCGCAGCTGTCAAACTACTTTGACAGCAGCAAAGACCTCGCCGATACTCACTCAATAATGTACTGTGGAGCTGTAGCGGCATGTCGTGTAGCTCAGGTCAAATTTCCTAACAATGACAGAGCTACACGACCAAAATTAGCTGCTCCAGCTTGGCAGTGCAGGATTGAGCGGCGCATCGGTGAGGCTAGAGCACTCATCGGCAAATTAATCTGCTTCAGGGAGGGCAATACTCGTCCTAGAGTGATGCGCTTTGTGAGGCGGGCGTTCTCGGGGACTGATATTAGTTTTCGAGACTACTTGGCCCGCGTCACAGAGCGTATCGACTTCCTGAAGCAGAAGATCTGTGCATGGGCAAGCCGTATTCGCCGGTATAAGCGGCGAGTGGAACGATACACTCAGAATCGCACTTTCCAAAGCGATGAAAGGTGGGTATATAGGGCTTGGGAACGACCGGACCAAGGTGTGACTGACACACGTCTGCCGGATGATGACGCCATGTGTTCGTTCTGGCGCAACATCTGGTCGGTGCCTGTCAGTCACACTGAGGGCGATTGGACACGAGAGGTTGAACGAGCGTGTGATCCAATACCAGAAATGGGGGCAATCACCATCAGCCCCCAAGACGTAGCTCGTGCAGTCCGTCCGTTACCTAACTGGAAATCTCCAGGGCCGGATGGACTGCACAACTTCTGGATCAAATGGTTTCAGAGATCGCACGTTCGCTTGGCGTCCCAGTTTCAATCAGCCTTAGAGTCAGGGTCGCTGCCCCAGTTCTTGACGACAGGAATTACCCACCTGCTCCATAAATCAGGTAGTACTGCGGAACCCAAAAATTATAGACCAATTACTTGTTTACCAACGGTCTATAAAGTTCTTACATCCATTTTGAGAGCTAAAATCAACCAACATATTGATAGTAAATAATAATAAATAAATAAATATCCCTGGACATTTTCACACAGCACCATCTAGTCCCAAGCTAAGCAACTTAATGCTTGTGTTATGGTAGCTAGATGGCTGATAAACTACATATATACATTTTTTTTTTGTAAATACATACATATTATAGATAGAAAAACACCCAGACCTGGAACAACTACTAGTAATTGTATCATGTCTGCCTCTCAGAATGGATGTAGGAACGGGTCCCGCGGTACTAAGGAGCTGCTCCTCATAGATATGGCCATTAGCCAACAGGTTCGCCGCTCCCGAAGGGATCTGTCTACATGTTGGATAGATTATAAGAAGGCCTATGATTCTGTGCCTCACACATGGCTCATGAGGGTGCTGGAGTTGTATAAAGTTGATGCAACTCTGCGTACCTTCCTGATGTCATGTATGGGGCACTGGAGAACGGTCCTTCGCTATCCAGGATGTCGACAGATCCAGGGGAACAGCGAACCGATAAGGATAGAGCGCGGTATATTCCAGGGTGATAGTTTGAGTCCATTGTGGTTTTGTCTGGCCTTGAACCCTCTCAGTACACTGCTGGAAGGTTCAAGTCTAGGCTATCGGTTAAGGAGAGGTGGTCAGGTCATATCTCACCTTCTTTACATGGATGATCTGAAACTCTTTGCCCCCAACAATTTGCAACTGATGAAGCTACTGAAGGTAACAGAAACTTTCAGTAGCGCCATCAGGATGGAATTTGGTGTGGACAAATGTGCAGTCATGCATGTGAAGCGAGGGGAGATTATGGAATCCGTGGGAACTCAACTCTCGGATTCCATACACCTTAGATCCCTCTCCTCAACAGAAACCTACAAGTATTTGGGTATGTCGGAAGCATGACTGCACATTTGCAGTCATGCTTCAAGCAATGAAGACGTGAAACTATGCTGACTAGAAGCCGGGCCAAACTACGGGCACACCCACCATCTCCGGACTCGTCGCTCAGCTCCGCCTCGCAGCCGCCGGGACGCGCCTCAACCGTGAGTGCTGTGTCTTCGGTCGCTGCAGTTGCGTCGAGCTCGAGCGACGAGATTTTCTCCCCGCCGTCGACTCCACCAATACCACGACGACCAGGAAGAGGACGGCCACCAGCGGGTTTGGGACCTCGAGGCCAACCGGCCCCGAACAGGGTCCCCGCTGCCGGTGGAAATGTGTCGCGCATGCGATGGACTCAGTCTATTAATGAGAACGTCATGCGCGCATATTATGGGGCTACTGAGGGGGGAAGCAACTTGACTGCGTACCGTGGTCGGATGCTCTCTCTGTTTCAGGTGCTTGAGCCAGGTGTCAGCGTGTCGGCGCAACGACTGTCGGATCAGGTGCGGGTCATCCAGCGTAACCATATGTTGGATGACACCGTACTTGATCGACTACGCTCCGAATCACGGAGTAACCTAGTTACGCCTGCTTCACCTATGATCGCGGTACAGCTGCAAAATGTTACCAGTGCTTCGCCGCGATCCAACCGAGGTGGTGAAGAGGATGATGATGAAGTTATATCGTCGTATCCTACGAATAGGGGCGTAACTGCATATTAGCTACTTTTCAGGAGACACTTTTTTGTGTTTAATTAAATTAAATATGAACAAATACACTTCTCATCAAAAAAATCGAAACACTTTCGTTTTTATTGTTTTTGTCCTAATTTTTTACAAAAGAGAATTAATTCCATGAAAAAAAAACATTATTGTGTAGCTGGCAGTTTGGTCATTACAGTAAGAAGAAAAAAATCAAAATTTGAAATTAGAATTTCATTTGTTTATCCTATATAAATGAAATTAATCACTGTTTTGAGACAAATGTGTATTTAGGGTTGGAGTACGTTTCTCGTTTAAAAACTAAAAATTAGCGCTTGTCTTTAAACTTTTTGTTTCTTATTTCATTTACTGTGACTTTGGGACGTCTGAAAAAACTTTTTTTTCTAAAACATATGGATATTTCGCCCGCAGAAGCCGCCCAAGTTGTGGCATTGCTGGATTCTGGACTTAGTCAGCGTGTTGTGGCTGCAAGATTGCATCTAAGCTTATCATCTGTTCATAGAGTCTACAAACGCTATCGGGAGACTGGTTCGTTCACGCGCCGTTCAGGATCTGGCAGGAATCGGGTCACTTCTGAGCGAGATGATCGATTTATTGTAACAACTTCTTTACGAAATTGACGCCTTAACGCTTTTCAACTGCAGCAGCAGCTTCGCGTTGTACGAAGAGTAGCTGTAAGTGACTCTACAATAAGAAGAAGGTTGAAGGAACGCGGATTGGCACCGCATAAGCCAGCGAATGGGCCGAAATTAACTGCAGACCATCGAAGAGCGCGCCTTAACTTTGCACGCGAGCACCTAACTTGGTCATACCTTCAGTGGAGCAAAGTACTGTTTTCTGATGAGTGTAAAATTATGCTGTATGGTAACGACGGAAGGAACAAGGTCTACAGAAGAGATGGAGAACGCTTTGCACAATGCTGCATTGAAGAAAAGGTCAGCTATGGTGGCGGTTCGTGGACGGTTTGGGGAGGAATCAGCGCCGACGGTAAGACAGAACTTGCCTTTGTGTCTGGGCCACGGCTGCCTGCACTTTTACTCTGTTTACTCTCATCGGTACATCGAACAGTGTCTTGAACCTCATGTGATGCCCTATGCACATTTTATTGGCAACGACTTCATATTCATGCACGACAATGCTAGAGCTCACACCGCGGGCGTCGTACGAGATTATCTTACCGAAGTCGGTATCTCCATTATGGTATGGCCAGCAAGAAGCCCGGACATGAATCCCATTGAACATCTATGGGATGAATTAAAGAGACGAATTCGAGCAAGAGATCCAGCCCCAGAAACACTTAGCCAGCTGCAAAATGCAATCCAAGAGGAATGGGATAATATACCACAACATGTGATCGTGACTCTCATCCGATCGATGAAGAACCGTATGGAAGCAGTAATAAGAGCTCGCGGAGGGAATACAAGTTATTAAATAAACGTTTCTTACATTTTTTTTTCATTTACGCGTGTTGTTTTACCCATTTCCTTCATATTCCATACAGGGTAAAAATTACTCATTATACAAAATACGAAACCTATGAAGACTTAATTTGAATTTAGAACAATAACATTAGGATTTAAAAACCTCATACTACTCACTATTAAATGACATTTTACATTTATTCCTAAATATACACATTTTTCTGATAATCCTTATCAAATCATAAACTGCGAGGTGTTTCGATTTTTTTGATGAGAAGTGTAATTTTAAATAAGTACCAAGTAAGTAGTAGTAAGTACGTAATAACTAATAATAATTAAGAAAAAAGTAAAAAAAAAAAACTATTTTTTTTTTCGCTGTCCCCGGGAGGTGAAGTGTAAGACTACAAAAAAAAAAAAAATTAAAATTGATGTCATCTTTTAATTTTTTTCTTAGTTTTGCTACTGTGGGCAGCTCTTTATTTGTTATGTGGTAATTGTGGACACATGTTCTGACCACCGACTGGTCGATATCCGTGATCGGCTTTGTTTTATTCCTCTTTTTTCCCGGTGTCCTAAAGACAGTGAGGAATTCAGAACTGCTACCTTCCTTGACTATACGTCTAACAGTTCTTTCGGACGTTTTCGTAGCTTCTGCAGTCCGTTTTACCGTCTCTTTTTCAGTTCGAACTTCTTTCTCCATGAAACAATACACATCGTATATCATTTTTCTGGCATGTCTGCGTAAAATGGTATTTGGTCCTGGCATTGTAATCAACGCGTAACAAAAACTAAATTTAAAACAACAACAACTATAACAAAAACTAAATTAAAAACAATAACAACAACTCGTAACAAAAACTCAACAAAAACAAAGGGTTCAACTTTCGTGCACGTAAGTGTAATCGGGAGCGAACGGAATGTAGACCCGATGCGGGAGGCAGGGGTCGACTGACGGACGAATCGCGCGCTCGGATCGGCGCTACCCCATACCCCGCGTCCCGCTTGACCACCAAAGAGATCTTTATAACGACTTGTGCGCATCTAGCAACTCTTGCCAAGTTACGTGCCGGGGACTATATAACATGTATGCTCCTTTACTTTAGTAAATGTACACTGCTATATAACTAATCATGTGTGCTGAGTTTGCACTATTGGCTCTGTCTGTGCACGAGTTCAGCGCCACCTAGCGTCCACAACTTTGTTGGCTCTGACGATTTGATATTTAATGGCGGCAATGTCACAAAATATTACAACAATAATACAAAATTATCTAAAATATAATAAAATTACTGTGATACGTTGATTTGGGTGGAGAAAGGGTTGTGCAATAATTTTTGACCATTCGAGTTGAATGAAGTAGGTAAGTAAAATTTATTCAAAAAGTGTGTTTTATTTTGAATGTGTCAGGGTTTGTTTACTTGGGCTGCGGGACTGTTCGAAAGAGATACCGCAGCCCTGGAACATAAAGGGCCAAAGAAGGAACATGGGTGGTTTTTAGTCAGTAAGAGTCTGACACTCCCTTCCGCTCCGCCCAGGGCGGGGGGGGGGGGGGTCATTTGATGATTCCCCAGCCAAAAAAAAAAAAACAAAGGGTTTGTTTACTTCATTTTTAGTTATAGTTTCACTGTAAAATAAGAAAAGAAAGCTACTTTAATGGTTTTATTCAATAATAATAAGCATATATAATTGTTCCTGTATCACTAGTGATAAATTAAATATCGTTTTCAGATCGAAATGAGTATTATTTTAAGGGTTTGTGAGTATCACTCACAATATAAAATTCCAACCACAAACGGTCTTTAAAGGAAAATTGTTGGTTTCTGCTGGACATGTCCGTGACGTAGAGGATTTTCTGCATTATTGAATTTTGAAAATATATCAACTTGACATTCTTGATCACTTCATAACATGTCTACTTCATAACATGTTTCTGATGAGTGAATAAGTGGTTGGTTGGTCAGTATGGTGTTGGATACTTCAGTCTTCTTTCTGCGTTCCATAAAACGTCTGTACCGCGATATAGCTACAGATTCATTCACTGTTTTTGAACGGTAGACAAGTAAAGGAAATATCGGCTGTCTCGTCTGATTTCTTGCCACCAATAAAATGATCACTGCATATTAAATCGCTTGGTTTTGGGTACCATGGCGATCCATCAGCACTGAAGCGAAGTGTGTTTGTAAGTATATTCTATTAGCATTATATCAAATACAAGATTTAAATAAAGTTATGTTCATCATCATCATCATCCACAGCCTGTGAATTCACCCACTGCTGAGTATAGGCCTCCCTTTTCTTCTGCCAATCTCCACGTTCCTGTGCCAGCCTCATCCAGGTTTTTCCCTCGATGGCAACTATGTCGTCTGCCCATCTGGCCGCCGGACGACCCACATTTCTTTTCCCCGTTCTTGGACGCCATTCGGTGACAGCCTTAGTCCACCTGTCATCACTGTGCCTTGCTAGGTGTCCTGCCCACCTCTATTTGAGTTCCGTAACGCGATTTTCAATATCGAAAACCTTTGTACGTCTTCGGATTTCGACGTTAGGAACTCGATCTACCAGCTTTATGCCGAGCATGGTGTATTATAATGATGTTGTCGAAATAAAAGAGAACTGTTTAGTTCCACGATTCGTATAATAATGTCTATAATTAGTGTGTGCAGTTACATATATAAGGTTAGGTGAGCTGCACACTACACCTCCCCTTTTTTTAAAAAAAAATGGCTTTGTTATCTTAGTACATAAAACATTTTTTTTTTTTACAATATTTTCAAGACTACTTATTTTTAAATAATTATACTTTTTACCATTTCATTATATAAAAAAATAACATCTTATCAAAACCAAGTATATTAAGTAACAAACAGTTTTGTATTGTTTTTATGAATTAATAATTCTTTGTCACCTTTTAAAATTTTAACATTTGGTGATACATCTTCAATCACTCTATATGGTCCTAAATAAATTTTATCTAACTTATTTCCTACTTGATTTTTAATTAGAACTAAATCTCCACTCTTATATTTTAATCCGTTTTCATTTTTATCAAAATTATATTTTCTTAATTCCTTACTAAATAATAAATTATTTCTAGCTTCAGTTTGTGCTCTTTGTAGTCTGTATTTTAGTTCCAAAGGGTAAGAATCAGGATTATATAATGGATCAACATAAGAACTTTGTGCAATATTGGATGGTAAATTACAATTCTTTCCAAATACTAGCTCAAATGGAGTGTATTTTGTCTCAGAGTGTACTGCAGTGTTAAATGAAAAGTACCAGAATGGAAGCCAACTGCTCCAATCTGATTTATTGTTGTCACACTGAATCCTAAGATAAGCTCCTAGAACCTTATGAGTGTTTTCCAATCCTCCCAGAGTTTCATGATGATAGGCTGTTGAATGCAGTTTATTTATATGCAACAAATTGCAAATCTCAGTAAAAACTGATGACATAAACTCTGTTCCCTGGTCTGTTATTATTTCTTTAGGGATACCATATCTCAGAATAAAATTGTTTACAAATAACCTAGCTACAGAAATAGTATCTTTCCTCTCTAAAGGATAGGCTTCAACGTATTTTGTTAAATCGCACTGTAATGTCAGTACGTACTTATAATTTAAATTATCTACATCTAAAGGACCCATTAAATCAAAACTTACTCTTTCAAAAGCAGTGGATGCCGTTGATGTTATAACCATCGGTTCCTTTGTATGTCTATTGGAATGCTTTTGAATCTGACAACTTCTACATTTCTTTACGAATTCTGTTACATCATTAGTCATTCCTGGCCAGTAATAGTACTTCCTAATATTATTTAACATTCTGTTTATTCCTGCGTGGCCGCTGGTGGGTAATAAGTGGAAGTCATTCAAGATCACTGTTTTCGTGTCTTTGTCAGAAACTCTTGTCACATCTTTAATAACAAGTAGCTTCGGAATGTCATTCAAATGACTCATTTCCTCTAAAAAATGGTTAACATAATTTTCATAGCGCTTCGTTTTAATTATTATGAGCTCATTTATTTTGATTTGCTTGCAAAAACGTTGTAATTCTCTCGCTAACACACTTACGGTCGATAACGATCGAGATATCACATAAATTGCTGATTTTTCAGGAACGAATTTGTAGTTGCCATTGTCACTAGTGTAATATTTTGATTTTTCTATCTGCTGTATAGTATTTTTATTACTAAATAATATCAATTCAATGCTGTCAGTCGGTCGTTTGAGGATTTCCACTACCTTAGGTTGATCAGGCCTTGGAGTAGAGGATACCTCAGTAGTCATGTCGTCGTTGTCACAGTCAGTGCGCAACCTTCGAGTCTGTGCCCTTGTCATGACTGATACTGCATGTTTGTTCAAATCCTTTAAACTGTTGGATGTAATAGGTATCCGGCTCAATGCATCTGCAGCTGCGTTGTGCCGTCCTGGGACATAGCTGATTTCAAAGTCGTATTCTTCAAGATATAATCTAAACTTTGTCAACCGGCTTGAAGGATCGGTCATATTAAATAAGTAAATTAATGGCTTATGGTCTGTTTTTATGTAAAACTTTTTCCCATATAAATAAGGTCTAAAATGTCGAACTGCCCAAACAATAGCAAGTAATTCTAACTCAATCACAGGGTACCGCGTCTCAGCTGGTTTCAAGTTACGGCTTGCGTACGCGACTACCTTGCCATTGCTATTAGACAGTACGGCGCCTAATCCTAGTTTTGATGCGTCAGTTTGTAACGTGAAAGTGTTATTGTCGCTAAAGTCTGGATAGTCAAGTATTGTCGGACTAATAAGAATCTGTTTTAACTTGTAAAATGCTCGCTCGCATTCATCACTCCATACGAATGCTACATCTTTTTTACATAACGCATTCAAATGATAGGCTATTTCAGCAAACTTTGGAATAAAACGTCTATAATAATTTGCGAATGCTACAAATCTCTTGACGTCGTCTTCATTTTGCGGGACTGGATATTTTTGTAGGCATTCTACCTTCGATGGATCGGGAAATATTCCTTCTGAGGTTATTTTATGTCCTAAATAAACGATTTCTTTACGTAAAAATTCACACTTTAGCGGATTTAGTTTTAGATTCACTCTTCTTAGGCATTCTAAAATTTTTATAAGATTCTTGTTATGCGTTTCGAGACAATTTCCTACGACAATGCAATCATCTTGATATAAAAAGCATGATTTATAATTTAATCCTGACATTGCTATTGTCATGAGACGTGCAAAAGCACTAGGCGATGTTTTAAGTCCCATTGGACATCGTTTCATTTGATACTGCTTGTCTGTTGTAAATGCAGTGTACTTCCTAGACTGTTCTTCTAAGGATAGCTGATAGTAACCTTGACTAAGATCTAATTTTGAAAAATAGATGTTATTAGATAATGAATCTAGTATCTCAGTGATATTAGGTAATGGAAATTTATCATCCTGTATTCTATTATTGAGTTGGCGATAGTCCACTACAAGTCTCCATTTCCTTTCTCCTGACCTATCTGTCTTTTTAGGTACTAATAGAACTGGACTTGACCATTCTGAAATAGTCTCTTCAATAATATCATTTTTAACCATTTCATCTATTTGTCTCTGTACTTCGCCTTTCAATGCTTTAGGCAATCGATATGGCTTAACGTATGCTGGTGAAGTATTTTCTTTTAGTTTAATTGAGTGCTCTATTAAATTAGTTGTTGTGAGCGTATCTCCTGGCAAATGGAAAACATCTGCATATTTGGCACATACGTTTTCAATACCTCTTTGTTCCTCTTTATTTAGATAGGTATTTAGTTGTAACGTAGTAAGTAAAGTTTTAACTCTATCCACAGAAATGTTATCGTGGTCAAACTTGCAAACGTAAAAATTATTTAAGCAACTAATACTTAAATCTGAAGTATTTATGTCAACCGAACTATCAGTTGTATTTAATATCCTAACAGGAATAAGTCCATTATGTGGCTTCGATACTACACCTGCTGTAAACACACCTTCATAAATTTCCTTTGACAAAACGACGCAATCACTGTTGTGTGACGTCGGGATGTGTTTAATTACTTCACAACGAGGCGGAATTGTAAATAAATTCCTATTAACATGAACACTAACAGACTGGTCTCGGGTTTCCAAACTCAGAGTACCATCTTTATAGTTTAATACAGCGTTATACCGCTCGAAAAAATCTTGTCCGAGTATACCTTCTGCAGCACAAGATAAGTGTTCAAATATGTAAAACTTTTGTTGAATAGTTACATTATTAATCATAATATCTAAATAAATGTATCCCATGGACTCTAAATTACCACTAATTCCTTTAATGACTATCTTATCCTGTTTTACTAAATTCAATAAATTCCTATGTCGCGACAACCATTCATACTTTAGCACACATAAGCTAGCTCCACTATCTATCAGTAAATTAAGATCAACATCACTATTTGTTAATTGACAATTAATAATACAAAAATTACAAAAACTAAAAATAGAATGCGTGTACGATTTAGGTACGAAAAATTCTAGGCTTTCATTTGCTTGGCTTGTGCGATCATTGCGCAAGTTGTCATGAACATTGGACTGTTGCGCGTTATGTTGAATACGCTGACAACGCACCGGACGTCCGCGGAACTGCTGACGTTGTTCACCTGAGTTTTTACCTCGATTAACGCTGCTTAAAGTTCTTTGACCTGTGCTATTTTCATTATTTTTATCATAATTATGGTTATTCGTTTTATTTCTGTTGTAAAATTGTCTATTTCCCCGGCCTCGAGAGCCTCTAAAGCTACCTCGTCTATAATTTTGGTTAGCCCTAAATTGCATAACCTGATCTTGTGGCTGGACTGACAGGGATTGTTCATCTACCGCAGCCGTTATAGCTTCAGGCAATGATGCAAACTGACGTGAGGCAATGATAGTGCTGAGCCGCTTATCAGCCAACCCATCACTAAACCGTTTAATTGCAGTCTTCTCATTGAGTGGACGCAAAACCTCATATGCATCACGCTTATCGTTAGCCTGCGCAATCGTGAGATTGACAAATAACTCTTCGTTCTTTGTACCGAATTTTTCTATACTTCTACGGCCTTGAGTCGCCGTAAGCAATTGACTTTGTAAAGCTACATACGATTTCTTCGGTAACAAATAAACACGAATATCTTCTACCAAACTTTCTATATCTGTGTAGTTAGTTTTAAGTCGCAATTTTGCACTAGGCGAGAGACGCGTTTTTAACACAAACTGTATTAATTGACTTTTACTGGCTTCATTAATAAGCGAACTATAAAGTAAGATACCATCTATAAGCTGATTTGTCACCTGCTCCTGACCATTCAACACTGGCAACAGGGAAATTGCAGTTTTAATATCAAATGCGTCAGCCATTTTTGTAAGACAATCAGTATATTCGTATTCTATTAAATCTTTAGAACTAGTTTGACAACTACTATCTACTAAAGAAAGTAAACTTTTTATTTTCTGATAATTTGATTGAGTTTCACTAATTAATGTTTGGAAAACCTCACGAGCATCTTTGCTTAACTTGCGATCTATAACTTCTTGGTTCAACTGAGTCAAAATACAATCCAATTTACTATATTCTTTTTCTGCTTCTTCTAGCTTCTTTAAAGCTAAATCTTTTCTACGCCTATCTGGACCTAGTTTTACTAAATATTCTCTTAGATATTTTAATCTAGCGTGCAAATCTTGTAATTGTTGGGACATTCCTAATCTCCAGAACAAAATATAAAAAAATGTATGATCCAGTTACAATAACATGAAATATAGTAGAATATATAAAAAATGTTAGCGTTGCAAAACTTACATTGCAGTAGTTACTTATTTTACTGACAATGATTATGTAGGTCACGACGTCTCACGTGGCTTGGACGAATGAACTCCTCAGCACTGGTCTGGAACTGACTCCCAGCTGCTCCACATCGGACCCGTACAATTCAACTCCCAGCGCCCTGCATATCCTCTCATCACAAGGCTTGAGCATTCTCCCAGCACCCGGCAGCAACGTTCCTTTTCTGTCTTCTTAATTAATGATTTCACCTCTTCAAACTAATTCTTCTGTTGGGATTCTGATTCTTCTATAAATTTTTAAAATCTTCTTCGCTTCCTTTCTTCTAATTTCCGTCTTCACAAACTTCAACTTTTATCGGTATATCTTCATAATTTATTTGACTCGTCCGCAGTCTTTCTTATTGCGTAGATTGCAAAATTTTAATTGCTGGCTAAGGGTCGCCATGTATTATAATGATGTTGTCGAAATAAAAGAGAACTGTTTAGTTCCACGATTCGTATAATAATGTCTATAATTAGTGTGTGCAGTTACATATATAAGGTTAGGTGAGCTGCACACTACAATGGAACGCTCCATGGCTCTCTGTGCAACCCTCAGTCTGTACACAGCCTCCTGCGTGAGCGTTCATGTTTCAGCACCGTACGTCATGGTGGGTAGAACACACTGGTTATAGAGGCGAGACCTTAGACATAGCGGAATTTTGGCTGATTTCAAAATGTCGTCCAATTGACTGAATGCAGCCCACCCAAGCTGTATTCTTCGGGATATCTCCTTTTGTTAAGTTATGTTACTTACTTTTTTCTCTTGACGGCAGCTATCCATTTCTTGCGTTGTTCTATTTTCCAAGTAGCCGTTGGGAATCGATAAAACGTACATTTACTGTTTCTGCCAGAATTCTTGCAATTTACAACACAACAACTGCTGTGACCCATTTTTGTCGGGGGAATAACGTAATTATTAAAATTATGTAACCAAGTCTAAACAGATTACTTTGAGATATGGCACATGACAGCGCCAACATTGTTTTTACTTTTGGCCACATGAGCGCTGCGATCAATGACATTACCCCCACCTAGTACTTCGCACACAGCCAATACCTCATATAATATGCACTTATTCAGTCATTAAATAGCACTAAACATATGTGGTTGTTTCCTTGAAACCACCCCTTAGGCACCCCAACATTACAGTATGACGGAGCATTACATGAGAACGGCTCGACCGATTTGGCTGATTTCTTTTTTGTTGTTTTCGTAATTCTCAGAACAAGGTGAAAGAAAATATTGATATTTAAAAAATATTGATATTTAAAAAAAAAGCACAAAATTAACTGGGTAAGTCCATAGTCTTCGACTGTTTTACCCTTCGATCAATAATTTATTGTGTCTGTAACTATTTACATTTTTTAATGCTGCAAGATTTAAAAAAATAGTCAAATACGAGTACCTATATAGTTATCATTTTATCTATGTAGCTTGCTTATCCATACACTTTGTAAAAATCTTCTATACACTGATGTTGAATGAAGTTGCCATTGCTGGCGAGAATTTGGAGTCTTGCTATATTTTGATTTAGGGTGTCAGAAACTCATCGTTCGAATAATGCATTACAATAACTGCTGACATTTTGTCGAGGAGAGGCTCAGAGGATGGATATAATTTTTTGATCTACCTAGATATAAATAGCGATCGTCACCACATAACAGCACGAGTATTCAAGCAGAAACTCAATGCGCTCCAGAACTTCATTGTGAAGTAGGTATCATTTCTTCGGAGATGTGTGATTTTGGATGTACCTGCTTTGTCGAGTGGCAGAAAAGAGCATTGCCTAATGCGCATATTCTCTTGTAGATGGTCGATAAAATAAGACATACATACAATAGATGAAATTGACACCATTTTATGCGCAGAAATTCCAGATCAGGAAACAGATACAGAGTCGTATGAAGTTGTAACAACAAATATTATGATTCATAGACCAAGTGGCAATCGCAACCGGGAACCACCACATGTAATCGAAAACAAATGCTCCAAAAGTTATACGCGTGCTTTGTTGGCTGACACAATCACAGGTAATGACGGTTACTCCCTGTATCGTTATCGCTCTGCTGAGGATAACGGCAGAACGATAACGTTGAAAGTCAAGAATTAGGATGTTGTCGTCGACAGCAGCAGGATTGTTCTGTATTCGGCGCTGCTTTCCAAAACATTCAAAGCGCATTGAAATGTTGAGTACTGCAATTCTATAATATATATTTTAAATAAGTTTGCAAGTACGTCACAAAACGAAGGGCCATGGCTGTATTTGGTTTGCATCTTCTGATGCTAACGATGAAGTTTCGCAATTTCAAATAGGAATCTAGATATGTCAGCAGTAATGAGCCGATTTTGAGAATCTTTTCATTCGCCATACACGAACGTCATCCCACTGTGGTCTTTAGCTGTGTACCTGGAGAATGGGCAACAGGGAAAGCCTGTTCCTGGATACGTGAATGTTTGTTCAACCGTTAGTCAGTGGTCGCCTCGAACATTTACGAACTGTTGACGGTGAATTGGGTGGCTCTTACAGAGAAGCATGTCAACGTTTGCAATCGTTAGAAAATGACGATCTTTGGGATCAAACTCACGATGATGCTATGCTATTATTTCTTCACAAGCTCATCAAATACAAACAGTGTTTTGTATAATCATTTCAACATGCTTCCCATAAAAAAATGTTTTATGGGTCAAGTACAAAGACGAATAGAACAGGAAACCCAAATTAACCTGTCAGTGAAGAAAACAATTGAGTACATGTGCTTGCTGATCAAACAAAGTATCATCTCAATTAGGCATGCATTTTAAATAAGAGTTGCAACGCGAAAATCTGTACGATCTAGTTCAAATGAATCCAAAAACAAAAGTATGTATTTGATACTCTTATGAAAGTTGTGAATGATGGAACTGGAGGGATTTACTTGGCACATAAAAAGTCTTTAAAGGTAAGAGCAAACAGTGCAAGATCTGCGGAACAATCAAAACCGAATCGATGGTGCGATGATATTTTAACAGGACATTTTCGTCGAACATTACCACATAGGGAGGCCCATACCCATACCTTGAGAGAATAGAGGGTGAGTCTGGAGACGCCCAGTGCAGGTCATTGGATCGTGGGGGCTATCCACCCGATCCTGGAAGAGTGGGCACGGAGGCGACATGGAACGTTGTCCTTCCGTATGGTGCAGGTGTTGTCAGTTAATGGCTGCTTTGGCAAATACCTGTACAAACTGGTTAGACGAGAGGCGACTCCCGTGTGTTACCAGTGCAGCTGCAGCGAGGACGAGGACGGCGCTTTACACCCTCGAGCATTGACCTGCTTGGGTGGTGCAGCGCCGTGCTCTCGCAGCAGCGTACGGGGCAGACCTCTCCTTGCCGGCCGTGGCCAAGGCCATGATCGACAACAGGCGGGCATGGGAGGCGGTAGCATCCTTCTGCGAAGCCGTCATCTTGCAGAAGGAGGCGGAGGAGAGTGTCACGGAGGAAAACTTCCTCGCTGACGCGATTCGTTGCAGGAGTCCTCCTCCAGGGCGGCGGAGGAGGCACCATGGCGACCTGATGCTGCCCTAGGAGGTGCCAGCGGGCGATAGATTGGGGAGTCTCTCGTCATCGCATTGCACGGCCCTCACAAGTATTTGGTGCCTAGAGGCGGGCTGCACTGGATGGGTCGCGAACGTCATGCGTAGCAGTTCTCGCGGCCCATCCACCAAGGCGACAGTATGCTCACGGCGGTGTTTTTTAGTGGGTGCAAGCACCACATAACCAAACCTTCTCCTCGGGACACGGTGCGGTCTGCGTTAGGCATTTTTACGCGCTAAATAAAATAAAACCGGCCAAGTGCGAGTCGGACTCGCGCACGAAGGGTTCCGTACCATTATCTATAAAAACGGCAAAAAAATCATATCTGCTGTATGGGAGCCCCCCTTAATATATATTTTTTTTAATTTTTAGTATTTGTTGTTATAGCGGCATGTGAAAATTTCAGCTTTCTAGCTATCACGGTTTATGAGATACAGCCTGGAGACAGACAGACAGACAGACAGCGAAGTCTTAGTAATAGGGTCCCGTTTTACCCTTTGGGTACGGAAGAGTGGATTTTTTTTCGGGAGTTTTGAAAATTGCTTATTTTAATGAGTTCGACGTATTCTCTTCGAATTTCCACTTTGTCGCTCATTGTTTTATCTTGGCTGCTTGCACCGCCATACAATTTTTTGGTAAAATCAATAGTCATTTATGCCTTTGCAGTAGAAATCTGGGGACAATGTGAAAATTCGAAGAGAGCACGTCGACCTCAATAAAATCACCAGTTTAAAAACTTTCCAAGTAAAACTACCAAATGACTGGACTAACCACCATAGTCAAGTCGATAGTCGTTTTTGGTTCGTCCTTTATATCACGCAGTAACGAATTAGGTAAGCTCAGTGTTTGTCTGCGTAGATACACTTGACATTGTAAGTGTTCAGATATTTTTGGTTAGTTGTGTGTATAGAAATTATTGACAAGCATCTGCTCAGATATTAATGAAGTAATGAATGTTCAGATATTAATGGTAACTTGTAGTGTATAGAACTTATTGACATTTTAAATTGTTCAGAAGTATTTGGTCACCTTGTCTGCTACAATATATCTGACGGCGACTGTACATCATATATTTTTTTTAGTTTTATCATTCTCTTATTTTAGAAGTTACATGTGCGGGAAAGCGGACATATTTTATCACTTTGTAAGTGTCTCTCGCGCAAACTATCCAGTTTAGAAAAAAATATTATATTATTTTAACCTCGATATTATTTTTGAAGACCTATCCATAGATACCCCACACGTATGGGTTTGATAAAAACATTTTTTAGTTTCAGTTGTAAGTACGGAGAACCCCCAAAATTTATTGTTATTTTTTTCTCGACGCGTTATAAAATGGTGAAGTGTGCAAAATGCAATAAAGTGATTAATAAAAAAACGCCTGGAGTGCAGTGTAGTAAGTGCAATAAGTGAATCCACGGATCGTGCACTTCCATAACCAATGAGCAACTGAGTGCGTTATCGCTAACGGATTCCGTTGATTGGAAATGTCGCGCATGCGTCGGAGGTACAAAACCGAAACGCATCTCTTGCATACTACCTGATCCCGAGCCCGAGATGGAGATTGAGGATGAGGAATCGGATTATGATGGATTACTTGAAAAAGACAAAAGCCAACTGTTAATATTTAGAAAAGAAATCCGAAAAATTATAACAGAAGAACTACAAAGTACCCTACATTTCGCTGCGGGAAAAATCGATGACTTTGAGACAAAAATGACTGATTACCAAAGTAAAATAAAGATCCTCGAAAACCAATGCACGGATATTAGAAACAAGTGCAAAAACCTGGAGCTTCAGAATGAGGTACTAGAACAAAAAATCAACAAAATTGAGCAAATGCAGTCATTCAATGACGTAGAGATTTGTGGTATAACGGAAAAACAAAATGAAGATGTTCTTCAGATTGCCAAAATAGTCTGCCAATTATTGAATCAGAACCCTGAAAGTATAACCCGAGTCCTGCGTAAAAAGAAGCCTGCCCGTGCCAATGGCAGTGACGGGGCGTTGTCACAGACGCCAATCATTGTGTCATTACCCACTCTGCTCGACAAGATTTTGACACACGACACATCAGCTGAATCGGGGGGGGTGATGCGAATTGTCATGAAATTCAAGAATTTTCGTGAACATTCAGCATTCGATTTTATGATGATAAATATGTCACGGCAGCTGTTTCACACGATAAGTTTGTGTTAAATATCTTCAATATCGTGTTGAGGTTCGTAAAACGGCGTCAGTCTATTGCCAAATATGTGTAAAATACATATTACGGCACGCTTCCAAAAAATAGGTAACTTAGATACGCTGGAAATAATGTACATAGACAAGTTTCTCGTTTGCTAAAAAACTCGAAAAGGAAAAATAAATACAGTAACATTCTATCTGCGTTCTTATTTTTGCTATTATTCGTACATAATTTCATAAAAAACACGATCAAAGTCTTGACAAATATTACTAAAAAACTATGTTGCAAGTGTTGCAAAATGACACTTCTTAGTGCTGACCGTAAACCCAAGTTCTATCATTACGATTAAAAAGTGGTATTCAGCCTAATCGATACTCGCAATGAAATCGAGTTTAGAAAAAAAAAAGAGTTGAGACTGAATTCTTGGTATAATTTCGAATCATATATTAATCATTTAATTTTATCTTTTTTAATAATTTCACTTAGTAATTATTCGATGTTTTTGGTTGACTTCAAGAGAAGGAGATTTATAAATATTAAAATAAAGTAAAAACTTGCTTCTATGTAATCATTTTGATGATTATCTTTCTTTCCGTTGAACTAGCAGCACAGATTATGAAATTTGGCAAGAAATAAGAGTCTCACAGTTCAAACAAAGAAAAATCTGAAAATGGATCAATTTTCAATTTCAAAATTTAAATTAAGAATACGCTCGCAATTCACAATTTTAAAGTATTTTAATTTAATACATAATTTATGGTGAATTTGGTTTTCTAATATCTGGCGGTTGGACTGGAAGCCGACCCCAACGTAGTTGGGTAAAGGCTAGGCAGATGATGATGAATATCTGGGGGTTGGATATAGAATGTCCAGGATCTCGGTAGGCATAATAAAAAAATAGTTTGATCCGTCAAAGATACAATTTTGTAGAATAAGTAATATAATGTCATTATATTACTTATTCTACAAAATTGTGTATAGTACGGTTGGGTTATTGTGTTAGGTTGGGACAAACTTTTGTTTTGTTAGGATTATTTTTTCTCACTGCTGGGCAAAGGCCTTCCCTTGGCCAATCAGTCAAGAATGAGTGAGTCCAGATCGCCACGCCAGTGTTTCTTGGGCCTGCCTCGGTGACGACGACCGACAAACTTATTGTCCTATATTTCGCAATCAGCAGTGCATAGGCCGTATCCTAAATAAACATTAGTTTATTTTTTCAAAGCGGTTCACTGTCCACTCTTAAACCTCTTTTTACAACTGCAAAGTTCAGGTTATCCATCATAGGCCGTGGGCCGTGTCACTTGAGTGAGGCCGTGAACAGCTATAAGACAGAACCCTCAGGGTAAGAGTCCTACTCGCATTTCTAGAAGTTTTCTTAAAAATACAATTTTATAGTTTTTGGGGTTGCTACTAAACCAAGCTTATCTACGCGTCAAAAAATAATGACGATTAAAAGTATTGGTCGGAGAAGGCAAAAGATAAAGAAAATTGGAAAGCCATGGGGAGGTTTTCCCAGCAGTGGGAGAGAACTGTCTGATAAAAAAAAAGTATTTGTAAATAGTGAATACCTAATAACCAATCCATCTAACCATAACCCAATTTTGTAGACTAAATATAATTTATCTTGGTGGGAACCAAACAAACACTATGGCCTACCAAGATCCTTGGCGTTCTATATTCAACCAACCAATAGAATAAAAATCACAATAAATAACTACATATAAATACAATATAAATTGGAACAGCGAGTGCATTCCTAATTTAAATTTTGACATGGAAACAAAATCGGCGCGAATTTAGCCATAGATTAATCTGTTCTGTTTATTGTTGGGTCGGTTTTAATTCTTACAATGCACGAAAATCTATTAAGATTACCATTATAAAAGCTTTAAAAAATATTATAACATTTTTTATTGTATTTAACGCATAAAACAAAATTATTTTAATTTCTATCTATCGATTTCTTAGATTCTTACATTTAATTACTCGATTTAATCGAAATTTACAAAACAAGAATCGATTGAAATAATATAATAAATAAATATCCCTGGACATTTTCACACAGCACCATCTAGCCCCAAGCTAAGCAACTTAATGCTTGTGTTATGGTAGCTAGATGGCTGATAAACTACATATATACATTTTTTTTTGTAAATACATACATATTATAGATAGAAAAACACCCAGACCCGGAACAACTACTTGTTGGTCATACAAATATTTGTCCCGTACGGGAATCGAACCCGCGACATGCAGCGCAGCAGTCAATCGCTTGACCACTGCGCCAACCGTGTCGTCAATACAAATTGAGTAGTGGTAATGAATATTACGTGTTATTGGTCCTGAATTAGTAAATTACGCTAAGATCTGGGCATTTTCATGTTGTTTATAATATTTGAAATTATATTTGTCACATTTGTTATCGAATCTTTATGCGTTTGTGTGATATAATGTGAAAAATAAAAATGTAAACACGCACTATTGGCGCGAAACTTCGACTTTAGATACCAACATTCATCATTACCACTGCTTATTTAAATTGAACTATGGATGAATTCGTCACATAATTAAATGACGAGTTAATTATTATCAATAAAGTGGAGTTTGGATGTCCGAAAACCACAATTTTTATGATTTTTAGCCTCGGCCAGCACTGCTGTCAAAATGGCGATGACCGTATTTACGCACTTGGATTTTGTAAGGTGAAATTAAGAAACTTGCGCGCTAAATACAGAAGTTTTAATGGCGTTGACATATGAGCTTTTTATCCAACTCTCTTAATTAACGCACACTCATAGTATTTGATTATCAGAATATTAAATATTTACATAAATAATGAGGATGACGTATGACTTAAATGCTAGCCCCTTTCGGGGCCGATACCGAGCCAGCGGAGGTTTGTATGTCAAGCCCCCGAAGGGACCCGTACCGAACTATATGGTTAAGGGACAACAACCGTGAATACTGGCTAGCTGCTTCTAAAACAAAAAACATCAGTGAACAAGACGTGGGCAGTGGAAGTAATGAAAAGGTGTACATACGAGAGTCATTGACCCCAACAACAGCATTTCTTCTGTGGAAAGCTAAAACAATGTTAAAAAATCAACAACTGTGCAAAGGACAATGACCAAAGTTGGTACCAAAAAGTCTCGCGCCTCAAAACCAAAATATTATAGTAATTAGTTTCATATTTTTTTACGGCATTACGCGTCGGGGATTTGATTTTTGAACTGGAAATATACTTTTCGAGTTTAAAAGTATGAATATTGTTTTACTCCCTTTATATGACGTTCCGTTTCAACTGAATATAAATGACGTTCCGTTTCAATTGAACAAACCCTTGTCTGTCGAGCGGACTCTAAAATTAATTACAATTAAGTAAGATCAGTACACCAAATCGATTTAGTTTGGTTTATTGCTATTTGCAACAAAATAGATTTTCTCAGCCTAAAGATTTTGATTTATCGATTACATCCCTAAATCCCGACTAGTTTATAGCACTTACTATACTCTATGGTTTATAGTTATCTTATCTGTGGCATCTGACATTTGTACTGTACTGACTGACTATTGGCAATGTAAAGGTCTAAAATAAAATCGAGTTTCAGTCAAGCATACTGTGGATGTTACTTTAACTCGTAATTCTTACTAATATTAGTGTATTACGCTGTTTTTAGAGCAATAATGTAATGTATGTGTGTTAAAATACGTCGTTGGTAGCGTCGAAAAAATAGACCTACTTTTTAGGTTAGTTTCGATTTTATAAAATAACTCTGAAACGCGGGTTTTTTTTTCAAAAATAATTTTTGTAGGAGTTAATACGATCAGTGTAGTCTATAAAAAACAAGGTTTGATTTTGATGCAGCATGGTACGGGATTCCATACTTCCATGAGCATTCTCTTTTGTATGGTGCAAAAATGGGAGCGTGCTGGTACGTAAACAGGAGAACGAAAAAATGTCTACACAGTTCGTTCTACCGCCGACATAGAAAAAATTGCAAACGAACTGCAAAAAGCCGCAGGTATGACTGTTCCATAAAACTCACACTAATACCTATTGAGTAAAAGTTTTTGATATTATTAACACCATGACATAACCATTCCCCTGTTTATGGATAACAGTGATTCATCGATAATTGAGACGGAACATACGTCATGGCACGATTTTACAAAAAATATTCCTTCAGAAAATAATGAGCTATTATTAATTTATTATTCCACACAAATATAGGATCAATGGTAAAAAACCACTCCCACCTTGAATATTTAGTATCCACGAGCCCAGTTATTATACATTTAATTGTTATTACGGAAGCAAACCTAAAAGACTCAACAAAAAATCTATTTCATCTGAAGGATTACTCAATGTACACGGAGCTACGTAAATATCGTAAAGGAGGAGGCATAATTGTTTATGCGCATAAAACTATAACATTCCTGGAATCTGACGTACCTACTTATAACTTCGAGAGCATAATTGGCGAGGTTGAAACACATAACGGCTACAAAACAACATTATGTGCAGTGTACAAGCCCCCGTGTATAAATAAGTGTAAATTTGTATGTGAACTGGCGCAGGTTTTATCTAAATTACAAGGAAATTCTAATTGCGTACTAGTTGGAGACACTAACATAAATATTAAAGATACTAATCCCGTTACAAATAAATATGTGAACAATTTATGTGAGTTGGGGTTTGAGTGTTGCATTAAAAACTTTACTAGAATAGCTAAGAGTTCCAAAGGCATATCAAGAACATGTATTGACCATATATTTATTCGTGACGCTTGCAAACCAATTCTAGTGTATAACAGACAATTTTATTCAGCAGTTGTTCAATATGCGCTGGCGGATCACTTCATAACCGGTTTGGCAATAACAAGTATCCGGGCTACGAGTCAATACCAAACAATTAGTAAACTAAACGACACAAAACTAAAAGAAGAACTGTTAAGTATTGACTGGTCACCCGTCTATTCTATGACTGATCCCAACGAAATCTTCAATCACATAAGTCTTAGGTTCGAGTCTGTGTATAATAAGTGTCGGGAAAATGTTAAAATTAAGGTAACCAAAAGAAGTCAATGTAAATGGATAAGTGACAAATTAAATTATATGTCTAACAAAAAGAAAGAATTATTAGAAATCTGGAAAAAAGATGTAAACAACAACAAAAAAATAGGCAGATTTATAATAGGTATAGAAATAAAACAAATAAATTAATGAATAAAGCTAAAAATAATTGTATTAAAAAAGAAATAATTAACAACTCTAAAAATTCAAAAAAAATATGGTCTATTATCAACAGGCTTACTGGCAGAATTATTTATTTATTTTTTTATTTATTTATTCAGAAATACATTCTAAGCTAACAGTTTTTTTACCAAAGCGCTTAAAAGATAATAATAATCATATTACAATGTCAAATAGCATCTTAGAATTATAATAATTCAAAAAGCAAAACAAAAATTATATGTCAAGTGGTGTCATAAATAATATATCACAAATAAAATAATTATACAAGTTCTGTTATGTTATGTTAAAAATAAATTTGTCAAGTATATACATGTGATGTCATGTCCGGTTAGATTGGAAGCCGGTCGAAAAGGTTGGGCACATGATCATGAAGTCAAAATTAATATAATAGCATAGTGTTACATAAACATGTCAGTGGAATTTAATATTATCATTACAGTACACTTTTGATTAAAAATAAAATAAAATAAAAGAAAAGAAAATAATAAATCAATTGTTTAAAAATGTCAATACATCTTTCCTTAAAGTGCTACTATTATCCACAAATATGTCGGCATTTGGACTGCTTTCAAGGTAACGATTTATGAGGCCAATTGCTCTCACGGTTGGGCCGTTATTGGCTTGATGGATACGCCATTCTGGTGGGCATGCAAGAAGTTGATGCCGCCGCCGTCCCATACCACGCATATATTGCTGCGGAACATACAGATGAATATGCTCTCTTACCGATGGATTATCTATACTATTGTTAATTAACAAACAGTAGTGTATAATATGCATTAATTTGCGCCTAAGCTGCAAAGTATCCAGTCCAATCATTCCAGACACAAATAAAGATGGATACAAAAATGGGTAGTATCCGTAGGTTCGCTTATATATGTAACGGCAAAACTTCCTCTGGACCTTTTCAACCATTAGTGTATATGACTTCTCCGGAGGATCCCAGACAATAGCATTATACTCTAATTTACTGCGCACATATGCATTGTACAGCAGCTTTATAACCCTGACACTTTTAAATTGGGAGGAAGTTCTGATAACGAAACCCAGTGCCCTACTAGCATCTTTGCACACCCCTTTAATGTGCTCGTGGAAATTAAAACCACTGTCTAACGTTAGTCCCAGGTCCTGCATTGTTGAGACACGTTCAAGCGAGTCATCCGCCAGTTTGTAGGCAAAAGTAATTGGCGTGCGAGATCTAGAAAATGAGATGACTTTACACTTTGACATGTTAAGTGGCAACCTATTCCTCACACTCCAATCCACAACGGCATCAATATCCCGCTGAAATTCCAAACAGTTTTCCTCTGCAGTGACCGTCAAAAATAGTTTTAAATCATCTGCAAACATGAGGCATTTTGCTGCAGATAGAACTCCTGGCAGATCATTTACCATGATTAGGAATTGGGGAGGTCCCAGCGTACTGCCCTGGCTAACACCTGATCGAGTAAAATACTCCGGTGACTGATAACCATTTAGCTTTACAAACTGCCGCCGATCTCTGAGGTAGTCTGCCAGGAATCGGAGAAGTTGAGGACCAAATCCGAGAGACGCAAACTTCATCAGAAGGATATCATTATCGACTAAGTCGAACGCCTTCCTAAAATCAAAATATGCTGCATCAACCTGACTGCCAGCGGTCATTTTGGTCTTCAAGTAGTCAGCAAAACATATATGGTTAGTTAGAGTGGAACGTGCAGGACGAAACCCATGCTGGGAATTATCTAATAAACCACTGACTTGCTTGGAGATAGAATGGTTTATAGCAGATTCGAAAACTTTACCAAAGACTGGCAGCACAGCAATAGGTCTGAAGTTCGTAATCTCAGTCGATGATCCACTTTTTGGGACTGGCGTGACCCTAGAAACCTTCCAGATAGTGGGATATACACTGTGCCGCAGTGACAGATTAAATATAAACAAAAGAGGCTCCTCTAATACGGACAGACGGACAATTATGAAAGCTGTGGACGATATTTTAACTTGGACTGACTTCCCCAACAGTGGTGACACCTATTTTTTTGTTTTGGACCGAACTTTGTATGAACCGTGAATGGTCTCTTTTATTCGAGATCCTTTTATAAAATCATCTTTACGTAAAATATCTCCCTGATCCATGACAAAACCTTTATAACGCTAATTGTTTTACGACTGCTCTCGAAAAAAACGGATGGTGTTAAGTTGTATGGATAACAGACCTCTAACCGAAATGGTGATAAAAAAAATTGTATGCATTCTAGCCGCCCTATTAAAAGATCCTTCAAAATATTCATAAACTTGAAGAATATAAAAGTAAATTGCTAAAATAATAAAATTGTACTTAATACCAGCTTTCATAGTTACCTTAAGAGAAACACATTGTACGTCAACCTAGAAAATAACAAAAAATGAAATACCATCAAACTTAAGTGAGAAAGACGCCAGCACACCAAACTTCCCGAAACTGTCAAATTTTCCAAGCCAACCTTGAAGCTAATGCTTTAGAGTTAAAGTTGAAAATCTATTATAGAGACAGATTGTAGTAGCTTGATGTGCTGGCGTCTGTACATAAATTATGTTATGGAATCAGCGTTGTTACTTACTGTTGACAAGCAGCTGGATAATAAAAGTGAAAATGAAATAAAACGTAAAAAGAACATGATTCTAGTCTAGTTACATTCTATATGTGGTATACGCATAAAGTTAGTGTTTACGAATAGACCGTATATAATTATAGTAAGTCGAGCCATCGCACAGTATTTCATGTAGTACATACTAGGTGGACAAAAGTCATTGTGAGATTATCGGAAAGAGTTTATTTCCTGATAATAACAACACCCCCAAAACTCCGAATCGAAGAATTATTAACCTCTAACATTACATCAAATTATCAAGTGCAATTATGTCAAATGGCAGATAATCAATTTTATTATGAACCCACTTTTTTATTCTTTGATGTTAAATGGCCTGTCACTAGGTCGCTATTTAAATCTATCGTTATATTCGTATCACTGATAAAAATCCTGTGCCTTCTACTTCCTTTTCACGCTTAAAAATGGATCTACGCGAAACAGAAGTTGTTCGAATCGTGACGTTGTTACAAACTGGAATGTGTACATTCGAAGTGAGTCCAATATGTCTACAAAAGGTATTTGGACACTGGTGGCTACATCAGAAGACCTGGATCAGGTCGAATAAAGATGACATCTGAACGGGATGATCGATTTATAGTGTCAGCAATCTCAGAAATCGTCATCGTTCTAGCGTAGAATTGTAGCACCAGCACAGAGATGTCCGAGGTGTTAATGTAACTGATAGGACAGTAAGAACGTCTTAAGCAACGTGATTTAAAACCATACAGACCTGCAACAGGTCCTAAACTCACCACAGCTCACAAAGCAGCAAGATTAAGTTTTGTTCGTGAACACCGTGAGTGGACTTTAGAATAATGAGGTAAGTACTGTTTTCTGATGAGTCCCGTATTTGTATTTATGGCGATGATGATCGCAAAAGAGTATACCGTAGACTGGGAGAACGATATGCACAATGCGCCATATCCGAAAGGGTACCTAAGCTTTCGAGGTGATTCGTTTTGTTTTGGGAAGGCATAAGCTTAGATGCTCGTACAGAGCTGGTAATCGTAGATAGAGAGGAACTGTGACTGTTGCATGGTACATCACTGACATTCTTGAAAAGCTTGTAGTATCTTACTCAGGATTTATCGGCCATGGATTTAAATTAATGCACTATAATGCGCGCCTCCACACTGCGATGTGCGTTAGAGATTACTTATGAGTAGTGGGGATTCAGGTTCTGGACTGGCTAGCTCGAAGTCCAGATCTTAATCCGATAGAACATTTATGGGACAAGCTAAAACGGCGAGTAAGACAGCGAGAACCAGCTCCAGAGAACTTGCAAAAGCTAAAAACGGCTTTACTTGAAGAATGGGAAAACATACCCCAATCGACCATTAAAGAGTTGATACAATCAATGAATAAAAGGATGGTGGGTTATCAAAGCCAGTGGAGGAAATATACCTCTTATTAAAAAAAGCTTGATTTCGGCGAAACCGTTTTTGATCAGGGTGAACTCGTTGTAATTTTTTCTTTGTTTTAAATTTATTATATATCGCATTAAAATAAATTTGAGTAGATTATTTCAATTAATAATCAACAAACAAGTAACAATAAAAGTATTCCAATAGACATTATCTTCAAACACAGTCACGACAGCCCACTACGAGGCCTATTTTTTTTCCACCAGTGTTTATAGTTACTTTCTTTTTGTCTTCTTTTTTTTCATTATTTTAGTTCTATTTGTAGTCTGTTTATAATGTACATAGTAATTACCAAAAAGTAAATTAAAAAGTGATTTTTATAATTTCATGCTGCCGAAGGTCGCGAGTAACAGCTAGTTCATTAATAAAATGACGTAACGAGTCTTCATAAATGCCGAAAATGAAACAGACTTTTGTCCACCTAGTTTGTTCTAGAGGAAACACTGTGCATTGGTAAATTGCGCGCCGGTCCATTGCACTTTAATGAAAAAACAAATTGAAAATTAGCTATCAAGAAGATAGCAGCTGTGGGAGTAATTAACCAAATTAAAAAAAAACTGACGACCTCATTGATCTAGGTATTAGTTGCAACTGCTAAGCATGAGGTCCTGGGTTCGATTCCCGGGTAGGGCAGTGTTATTGAGTTTTACAACAATAACTTATTCGAATTGACAGCTGTGACGTCAGAATATGGCGCGAGGTCAGTCGTATACTTATTTCAAACGCATTGTAATTCGACTTAAGGATTTGTCTGTCTTTTTTTTGCAGTGTGTCGCTACTGTTTTTAACCGACTTCAAAAAAGGAGGTTATCAATTCCTTCCGTACCTATGTACAGACGCCAGCACATCAAGCTACTACAATCTGTCAAATTTCTTTAATAGATTTTCAACTTTATCACTAAAGCATTAGGTTCAAGGTTGATTGGGAAAAGTTGACAGTTTCGGGTACCTAGCTTGATGTGCTGGGATCTGTACCTATGTAATATTGCACATTTTCTGTATAATATGTAAGTCATACATACCAGCTTCTAAACATGCCTTTATGATCTTACCACTCTGACAACATTGCATTAACTTCCTTTTTTAAGAACAGGTTATAGCAACCCAGAGACCAAAGAGTCGACCAATAAGAGCGTCCCGCGGTCGCATGCCGCTACGATACAGAGAATAATAATGTCTCGCTATCTCTTTCCCGCGTGGCGGTTGCAAACGTGTGACCGATGCGCGCGGCATCGCCAGTCCGCTGCTTACGCGCAAGGCACTTGTACGTGCATATTTCAATTCCCCGCGCAGGTCAGTCCGCGACGCCACGCGCCATTATTGTCCGCGAATAACTTAATTATACCGAACTCTTTTAATTTACTTTCCGTGAACTTACCAATAAACTGTTTATCTTAATACAATCAGAGACTTGTTTCCGTTCCCCTGAAACCTCTTCTCATAAGGTCCTTTTTATTTTTTACAATTATATTTAAATCTGGAAACTTTGCCATAAAAACTCGTTGATAACAAGGTAGAATAAAATCGAAATACCTAAACGGAAAGAGTTTAATGCCAAATCAAGTTGTCCGTCAGCCACCAAAAATGCGGATTTACAACGTGCCGATCCATGATGATTGTAAACAATCATCATGGATTTTTAAATTAAACCATCTACGGGATTTAAGCGAAGACCTTTAAAAATAGCATTAAAAAAAAGTTCACAGTTTAATAATATTTCTTTTTATATGCTATTCTATTTCTATTAGAATTAAATCAGATATTATTACCACTGAGTACTGTACTTTTTTTGTAAATGTATAAAACGCCCATAATCACGTAAGTATTTTCTGTCAAATAACATTGACCCTGACGGGAATAAATTGACTCGCAAAAAAATATCAAATTATAACTTATTTTTATGATGACGGTTAGATTTCAATGTAATCTTTCTTTTGTTAATACTAGCTGATGCCCGCGGCTTCGCCCGCGTGGATGTCGGTTATCGCGACCAAAAGTAATCATGTTTTGATCCCGTTTCGTTCGTTTTGGTCTCACTTTGTTCGTTTATAATTGCCCATTTTTTAAAGTATTAAAATGGATATAGTATGTTATCTATAATAGATAGACATTATGCCATCGCGGACTTTTCTGTTGACCTATATGTTTATACATAGGTATATACACAATACCACCACACATCATTTTGTTATATCTCGAAGTGTTTAGGCAGCGTTTTCGTTGAAACCTCCCAGATGGAGGATTATTTTTCTTCGACACCACCAACAATTAATATCATTATATTTTAGCCAATTATCCAAAAACTTGACAAATTATATACTTACTTCCTCTATCCATTGGCGAAAACAGCATAAAAATCGGTGCAGGAGTTTTTGAGTTAATCGCGAACAGACAGACAGACAGACATCTACATGAACGGTGCACACAACATGGCAACGAATTTCCCTAAACTCTAGCGAGTGAATTTTATGCACGGCCTCGAAAAAAAACTTAGCCTCAACCCAGTCTTGTGCCGCTGTGGTGGATACACCTGTATCTGCAGCAATTATCATAGATCATAAAGGATTCCTATCCATTAATGCTCCCGTTAAGACTGTAATTCTGAAGTTATGGAATGGTATCGTTAGTTCTGATTTTAGCCACCCGCCAAAAGATCCTTGTACAAATGACAAGGATTGATTTATTAAAGATCTCGTAATACATATTTTTACTCTAACTTCATTTTTCTACATAATATAAATATATTTGTTTTGTGAAACAAAAAAGACAATTAATCATAATGCTGTACCTAGTCAAGTTTTTGGGAGCGTTATTATATTAAATAAAAGAGTAGAGTTACGTGTGAGCAGAAGCGCATGCTCTAATGTAATATTCAATACTAATCCTAGTCGCTACATGTGGGACTTAACGCTACGAATCTGCTAAGTTGACAGAAATGCATCGAAGTTTCTAGAGGGGCCACCCTAAACTGCAACGGTGCATTTTATGCTCTCACGGTGCTCACGCGTTGTGGTTCAGGTTGCATAACTCCTCCCTCCTCAAGAACGAAATTATCAGAATTGTTAAGATTCTGATCATTTCGCTGACAGTTTAACAATTTGATTTTATATCTAAAAACAAGAAAGGTTATGAATCCTAAAGGTAGAATTACATATAGAATTACCGTGCCTAAGCTAATGGTTTGTGTGTTAACTGCATTATAATTTTCACTGTATTTCACTTTGTTCATTTTCACCACTTGAGCTAATTCTTTCAGCTCGTCTAGATTTATACCTTTCATATTCACTGCACTGACACTATTGATGCGTTTTTCAGGCTTCAACTCTGGTAGCAACGAATAACGATTGGAATTGATGGATAATTCAGATGTGTTAGCGAAAATTGGTGTTTTTGTAGATGTATGTGCCCGACGTTAAACGTACAAGCATCGTCCAGGGTAACTATGTATGTTCCTCGTAGAGGCTCGTGGCTCATGACGTCATCATAGCATTTTCTACTTGCTATAAGGTTATATTTTGAATATAAAATCCAACTTTCGCGGCCAATTCGTTGAACTTTCAAATCTTCAATGTCAACTGTGTGCTGCTCGCATGCACTACTATTAGAGTGGAACTTCATCAGTTGTTCTTCACAAAGTGGTTCTATATGGGTCACCACATCATCTTCGGTACATAAGAATTTTTCATCTATTGCAATCTGTGCACAGGCTTTCACGACTGGTATGTAATCGGAGTCTTTCACCAAAAGGTAGGGATATTTTAGGAACGACTATTACAGTTTCATTTAAATCGGTGTTAATAACAGGTAAGGAGCAAAGTTTAAAATAACTGTAAGTATTGTTTTCAATTAGTGGAATCTCTATTATGAACGTAATCTGGTTTTGTTTAATATAAGCTTTAACAGTAATACAGTCTTCAAATTTAACTAAATTATTTTCATTTACAGTATATAACAGATTTTCTGTCTTGGCTATAGATTGTAACATGTGCAATAATTCAGTAGAATTAACAATCGCTCGATGCAGTACAGACACCTTACTAAATGCTAAGGCTGTTTCAATCTCACTTAAAATTATATTAATGGTTCTAAAACTAGCTAAAAACATATTAAACATTCCTAAAATGTAAGTAGAGTAAAAAGAATTTTCTTCTTTAGTAATCAAGTTTTTAACTAATCTCTCAATCCTTTTTAATCGTTCATCCAAAATTAATGTGTTGTTGTGTAAGATTTCTGTACTGTTAACAAAACCATCTAACATTTTGGAGACCAAAGTAATTTTTTTATCTATTATTAATTGATTATTTTTTAACTGAGAGATGAGGGAATCATATTGGATTGCGTCACTGTGATCTAGATTACCTGTAACGATTTTAATCATTGACCCAAGTGGATCAATTAGTCCCCGCTTGAATCTTGTAGCTGGTACCAGTTGTTGGAATTTTTCAATAGTCCTGTCCTTTAGGTAATCTGTTTGAGTACGAATGCCTAAAAACTCATGACTGTAAGGTTTGTTAACATCTACTAATTTACTGAATTCATTATACTTAATTAAGCTTAATTCTAGATCATTACCTAAACTATTTAAATTTAAAAGTTTTATAATTAACCACTAAACTTATCTACTTGCTTATATGCCTGTCCTTTTTTCACGGGAAGGATACCAAAGGTAAGGTTAAAGATAAGGTTTTTCTCAACCTTTTGAAGTTGAAGGGCCCATGTTATTTGCGCTACTGCCAATAGCGTAAGGCACCACCTGCGGAGGACGTTTAATATTTTTAATTGGGACTTTTGTGTTTCTAGTTCCAATTGTAATAGGGATTACATTATGTTCTACATTACCGATAACAGTTGCCTTTCTATAGCGTGGCTTATCTTTACTTAATCTTTTGTTAACCTCTTTTGCATAAATTATGTCACCTATTTCAAACTTTTCTCTTGTCTCACCACCTTTACTAATTCTAATCTTTTGGTTTGTTGATATCATCTGATCTGATATATAACTATAGAGTCGTTTAGTACGCTTCGCATGATCTTTTAGTAATTGTTGTGTATAGTTTTTATCGAAATTTGCACTTAATATAGAATTTGAATCAGTATGACCGAAAACAACTTCAAATAGTGTCAAACCTGTCGTTGTATGTATGGTATGATTATAAGCCATTATTGAGTAGGTCATAACGGAGGCTGCATCAGTGCATTTTCGATCGTATTTGGCTAAACGGTATATTTCTATGATAGTGGAATAGAAACGCTCTACTATGCCTGTTGAATTTGGGTTATTAGGTGTACTGATATGTATTTTGTATGTTGTACATTATCATTAATTCCTTCAATAATTCGTTGTTAAATTCACTGCCCGGATCGCAACTAATTTTCTTGGGGGTTCCGTAAATGGAAAAATATTTAATAAGTGCGCGTATTACTTCGGGTGTAGATCTGTTTGATATTTAAACTCAAACTCAAACTCAAACTCAAAGCATTTATTTCAATTAGACCATTACAGGCACTTTTGAAAGTCAAAAACAAAAAAGCTAAGCTACAGTCACATTCACAAGGCATAATAACTTGCGAAAGTACTGTAGTTGCACATTCCAAATCGTAGATCTCTATGGAGAAGAATGGGCAAGAAACTCCATGGACACTCTTTTTAATCAAAATGTTGTTACAAAATCTTGGTTACATCATTCATGTTGAGATTATAGGTACATATAAGTATGTGAGAACGATGTACAAAGACGTGCACATTAAGAGCGTCCAGAGTAAAAGATTAAACTAACAATTTAAAAATAAAGTAATTAAAATAAACCGTGACAGCTAAGAGATGACCAGTCCCAACTGACAGCGCCCGTTCACGAACATGACGCATGGATCAGCGCCATTCAACTCAACCACATTGAAGGGAACTAAATGACCCGACACACCCGCCACCATCAGCGAGACATTTGTGTGAGCATGACATTCTCTCAGCCACCAGGGCACATTCAAGTCAATGAAGATAACTAAATGTAAATGGTAGCTTTACCGTACATAGTACTCACACATGTGCTATGCGATTATATAATACTAAGAGATTGAATCTATACAATTCAAAGATATTTTTACAATCTTCTGCAGCTTCCACAATAACTTCACATGGTAATCAATTAGTTTGCCCCTATGATTGTGGAGCAGGACCAGCATTGAGCCAAGCATTTTTATCATCAATGTAATCCCCCAACTTATAATATGCTTGCCTACATAGTGTGCGTTTTATACAAGATTTAAATTTCGTCTCATTCAGTTGTAGAATGTGGGGAGGTATTTTATTGTAACATTTTAAACAGTACCCCATGAAAGATGAGTCTACTTTAGCTAGCCTGAAACCTGGTTGAGTTAGTTGGTCCCTATTTCTAGTATGATAGTGGTGTCGGTCACCTCTTTTACTAAATAAATGCAAATTTTTCCTAACGTACATGATGTTTTCATAGATGTATTGACAAGGTACTGTCATGATGTTAATTTCCTTAAACAGTTCTCTTAGAGAATCGCGTCTACGTAGATCATATAAGGCTCTGATAGCTCTTTTCTGCAGCATAAATATAGACTCAATGTCTGCAGCCCGTCCCCATAGTAAAATACCGTATGACATAATACTATGAAAATAACTAAAATAGACTAGCCTCGCGGTATCTACATCAGTAAATTGACGGATTTTTCTAACAGCATATGCTGCTGAACTCAGCCGTCCTGCAAGAGAAGTTATATGCGGACCCCATTGAAGCCTTGAATCGAGCGTGATCCCCAAGAAAACAGTTTTTTCGACGAATTCTAGTTTCTCTTGATTCAATACTATGTCACTATCACTACTTTTGACATTCGGTAGAGCAAATCTTATACACTTCGATTTTTTCCCATTTAATACTAAATTATTCGCGGTGAACCAATTATGGACCAGCAATAGGGCGTTATTTACGTCGTCAAGATTTGTGGCACGTCTGTTTGTCTTAAATATTAAAGAGGTATCGTCAGCAAACAACACCATTTGTGGTTGGTTTTTAAATAAATGGGGTAGATCATTTATATATATAGACTAAAAAGAGGAAAGGACCTAATATCGAACCTTGCGGTACACCCATACTTACTTTTAAACCCATTGAATTGACACCATTTATTTGTACTTGCTGATGTCTATCGTTTAAATACGATTTAACTAAACTGAGCGCAAGTTTCCCTAAACCGTAATGTTCAAGTTTCAAGAGTAGGGTTTCGTGGTTTACGCAATCAAATGCTTTCGAGAGGTCACAGAAGATTCCTATGGCATCTTGTGCCTCTTCCCACGCCGTAAATATGTGTTTTAATAAGGTGACACCGGCGTCAGTCGTGCAACGTCCTTTGGTGAAACCATATTGTTTCTCATGTAAGATTTTATTGGTGTTAAAGTGTGTGAGCATTTGATTAAGCATTACCTTTTCAAACACCTTGCTGAAAACCGGCAACACGGATACGGGTCTATAGTTATTGGTGTCTTTACCCGCTTGATCGCTTCTCGCAACAACAGTTTAAAAAAAAAAGTCGTTAATTTTGCTGCGTGCAACCGTGGTTGCAATGCGACTAAGTTTTTTTAATTTAATTTAGTCTCTATACCAAACGCATAGAGCCGTAGTAGTATGTATTTAAACCAAAGACAGATATATTTCTCATAGACGTGTGCCCATATTACCAACATCACGGTAGAAAAATAACGAAATATCGTCAGTTGTGTTTACGTGAGTGAAGTGACGCGATAGTGTTTTGAAGGAGGTGACAAAATATGTCGTAAGTTTATTATTTTAATGATTTCTGCTGATGTTTATATACTAAATTAATCTCTAACGTGTGTGTTTTTATATTAAAGTAATATTTTTAGGTACATTGTAAGACAACATTTAAAAAATCGTTATTTAAAAACATACTCGCAGTGTCGTAGTCCTAAACTTAATTTTGTACTGCTATATTATCGTAAATACGATGTTTTTCTTAAACATACAATATTATTAATGATATTTGACTATATTTATTCAATTTAAGGTATTAAGTTGTGTAAAATGTTTCTCAGATTGTAACAGATTGCGAAAATTAAACCGCCCGGTAAGTTTTTACCTACTCAATTTGATATTGCCGCTTTGGTTGCGCGAATCAATATACCTACGTGTGTTGGCTTAGGGTTGGCGGTCGGTGTTTTTTGTTGGCTTGTTTTTATTTTTTTTATTGGTGACGAGTAATTCTGTCAAATCTAAGTTAATTATGTTCCTTTTTTAATAATTTTTAAATAGTGCTAAGATGTAAAAAATTATTACTTGTCCTGCATAAAATTGATAGTTTAAAATTATCGAAGTCGGTTAAAAACTATTTAAAATGTATGCAAAAATAAATAACATAAATAAAATTTGATTTTAAGAAAATAAAATGATATATTTACACAATGTTGCTCTCTTAATTTAAGCAGTAAGTCGTAGTAGTTGACAACCCTAGCTAAGAATGGCCGCCATCTTTGCGGTTCGGGCGTCATGTGATTGATCTCAAGTCCCAGTCAGGTTACGTATGTAGCCGTTTTTATTTTATTTTTTTATTAATGTTAATAATACTTTAGTATTGAGATTTATGACGCTTTCGAAACGTCAGGATTTGGCCTATTTATTGTATGAGTAAATATGATTGCTTGGCGATCTATATTTACAAAATTAAAGATTTAGGTAGGCAATGCAAATTGGCAAAAATATGTGCCAAGCGGCACATATTTTTGCCAATTTTAATTTATAAATTTGACAAACATTTAAGAATAACCCATTTAAACAATTATATTCATCTAAGAGTGAAGAAAATGACCTTTATAGAAGTGGTAATATTTTTGTTCTATGTACTTTAGTTTTAATGTAAAGTGGCCTAAATTATACCTAAAAAATGTTACGATCTTTTACGTATCCGCGAATTCTGCACCTGGTTTTACATAATATTTTTACTACGTTCTTATATGTAAATTGTTTTCAAATACTGTTAAATATGTTTAATAATAAACCTAGTTTAAGAATAAAATACATAACTATATACTTATTCATCTCATTTTTTTAAAACCCCAATGTTTTACAAAATGTCGCTAAAATGAGTGGTACTCTTAATTTAAACACTTGTAAAATATTATTTTAATCATATTATTAAAATAAATCGATCACACATTATTTCTTATCTCATGGACTACTCATAACAGTAAAAACATTTGAAGTACTCCACTCGAGCAGGTCATAAATTAAGTTTTAGTAACAGCGGGCAGAACGCGCAGTAGCCGGCCAAAGTAACTGGCAAAGTAAGGTACCCATTTTTTTTCGCGCAAGCGATCAAGCGGTTACTGTCCCCGGATATTTCTATCGCTTGTCCTAATTTACTGAATGCGTCGACTAATGTAAGATAGTAAACGGATTCTATAGCAAAAATGTCTATGAAAATTTCCTGAAATGGTGCATTTTGTGTTTGAGTTAACTGTAGAAAAGGCTTTATGGGTTTTCTGTCATACTTGGTTTTACGGCATGCTTCGCAATTATTTATTATGGCTGAAATCGTCTCTTGCATGTTATTCCAAAAGTAATTTCTTCTTATCCTAGACATGGTCTCTTTTATACCTCTATGGCACGTTTTTCCTTCATGATGTTGTAAGATGATTTCTTTTTGTTCGTTTTCATCTTCAACGAAAACTACACGCTCTGTACATTCCATGAATTCTACCATTTCCTTTTTAAATAACTGTATTATAACTTTATTAAATTGTTTCCTATGCTCTATGCTTTCAAAATATATGAACTATTTAATTTTACATTTAACATATTCTTTTAAAAACTGTTTAATTAATTCATCATTATTTATTGGTAAAAATACTTCAACAATTTTTTGTTTGTCACGGGAAAGATCTGTAACTTGGATATCATTTTTATGCCAGGTAACGACTAATATCTGGTTCGGTTTAGTGTCTATTGCTTCTTGTAATATTGGAATACCAGTTGATTCCATGTCTTCAGCCGAATGTACCGTGAATGTTTTATCTTTCACAGGAATGGGTTCATTTCCATCGTATTCAGAACTAGCTGTTACAGTAACAGACAAATCCGAGATAGAAATTGTTCTGGAGTCATCACTATCGTTGTCAATTAAATTTTCTATTTTATGAGTAGCTTGGATTTTTGCTGATCCCTGTTCTTTCTCATCTATATTAACTTTCATAGATAAGTCATCTTCATCTGAACCTAATGCATTTAATTTAATACGTGATAGGGCATCAGCATTTGTATTTTGCTTGCCATTTTTGTATTTTATTTCAAAATCATATTCTTGAAGACGAAGTCGCCAACGAGTGAGATTACTATTCGGCTCTTTAAGGAAATAGAGCCAAGCTAAGGGTCTATGGTCTGTATAAATGATGAATTTATTACCATAAAGGTATGGCCGGAAGTGTTTTACCGCCCAAATGATCGCTAAAAGTTCCTGTTCTATCGTACTGTATCTAGTCTCTGTATCACTTAAGGTTCTACTGGCGTAAGCTACTGGCTTATCAGACCTTATGGTGCCTTGCGATAACACTGCGCCTAAGGCATTTGACGAAGCATCTGTAGTCAAGATGTAAGGCTTATCTGGATCGGGATATTGGAGTAAAGGTGCATTAGTAAGAAGCTCTTTACATTTTTGGAACGCATTTATTTACGCTTGATTTATAATAATTTTGTTCCTTTTCTTTAAACAATTAGTTAATGGTTGTGTTACCTTAGCAAAATCTCTAATAAATTTCCTGTAATAACCTATCAAGCCCAGAAAACTTTTAATTTCTGTTACGGTTTTTGGCAGTGGGTAGTTAAGGACTGCTTTAATTTTGTCATTATTAGGCTTAAGGCCATCTTTATTTATAACATGTCCTAAATATAGAACTTCTTTCCGGAGAAATTCGGATTTATCAAGTTGAATTTTGAGGTTATTCGACTTCAAACGATCAAAAACTGCTCTTAATTTCTGGATATTATGTTCGGCCAGTGAATTTGAAAATATTATAATGTCATCCAAATAAACCATGCAATGGATTCCATATAATCCTCGTAAGACATTTTCCATTGCCCGCTGGAACGTCGCTGGAGCGGTTTTAAGACCAAAAGGCATTCTTAGAAATTCAAAGTGTCCGTTTTCAGTGCTGAATGCTGTTTTCTGCCTGTCAGGTTCGTTAATTTCTATCTTATGATAACCGCTTGCTAAATCTAATGTAGTAAAGTATGTACTTTTACCTAATTTATCGAACAGATCAGTGATATTGGGAAGTGGGTATTTGTCATCAACTGTTATTTCGTTTAGCCGTCTGTAATCAATTACCATTCTATATTTAATTTCTCCTGATGCATCTGTCTTTTTTGGTACTAAATGAACTGCGGCTGACCAAGGTGAATAATATTCCTGAATTTCATTTTCTTTAAGTGTCGGCGCCTCACATATGCGTGGACAACCGCGGGGAGGGCGCGGGACTCGGGGGTACCGAACCCGGCTACGCGACCGCTGATGCGGTCCCTACCACTCACTGAGCTCACAGACGCCGGCCACTCCGGGCATTTCTTTGTACGGTCTTCACAAGTGTTTAATCGATGTTAATTGTGGTATTACACCTATATTTCATACAGTCCACTAGTTTCTTTATATAGCCCAACCGAGTCTATTCATTGGTCCTTCGATTACGCAAAATAATTACCGGTATTGCCGTAATTAACGCCGTCAACATCATCGGTCGACGTGTTCACCCGTGCGGACTTTGACCGCGCGCGATCGCCACGCGGTACGACCACGAAGATTTAAACGAAGGAGTCGTTCCCGAAGCAGCCTACATCGCCATCGTGGGAGCTCAGTCATACTTATGGGAGTATAATACTGTATTTGAGTGAGTCCGTTCCAATCAGTTATTTTTTCTACTTTCTTTTCATGCCGAAAAAATCGTCATTTAATCTTCTCATTTTGTAGTGTTCATACAGTGCTTCAAAATAAATGCTTTCCCTTATTCATATATATCACTGCTTGTAAAACACGTATATTTTGCATCAAAACGCGTGGTAATTAGCTAACTTGCACGACGTTAACACGTGTTGACCGCTTGACCTTGACAGTGATTCTCGATCCCTTTCACTAACGCACAGCTGTTTTGCAGTTTTTTATCTATTAAGATCATTAGCTTTAGTGCGTGCAGCTGTTATTTTAACTTAACAATGGCAGATAACTTAAAAACATTGATTAAGAAACGTAGTTCAATTAAATCGAAGCTTACTATTTACAGCAACTATTTAAATTTAGTAAAAAGTAGTTCCGCAATATCTGAGTTGCAACGTTTGGATTTAGAGGAGCGTTTTAATAAATTCGAAACCTTACACACCGAATTTGACGCCTTTCAGACACAGATCGAAGTTCTTTCCGATGACGACGAGTCTGCGTTGGCGGAGCGTGAGGACTTTGACCGTCAGTTTTTCAACCTGGTGGCACTCACGCGCAGCCTGCTCGGAGTCTCGGCCAACGGTGCTGCGTCGGAGGCGGGCTTCAAAGATGCTGACTCAGGTGCACATGTTTCTTTTAGGAATTCTTTTGTTCGTTTGCCTAAAATAGATTTGCCTCATTTCGATGGGAACTACCAATGCTGGCTTGAGTTTAGGGATACCTTTGGGTCATTGATTCACGACAACACTAGCATAAGTGACATTAACAAGTTCCACTACCTGCGAGCTTCACTCCAGGGAAACGCAGCTTTAATTATTAAAAATATAGATTTTAAAGCCGATCATTATAATCTTGCGTGGGACCTATTGTGCGAACGTTATAATAACAACCGTATTTTAGTGAATAACCACTTTCAAGCGTTATTTGATGTCGAACCCATAACGAATGAGTCAAGTGTTTCCATCAGAAACCTTGTTAATATTATTAATAAAAATGTCAGGGCATTAACAACATTAAAAAAGCCCACTCAATATTGGGATGATATTATTATTTATTTTATGGTTAAAAAGTTAGATTTAACAACAGGACGTGACTGGGAAGAGCATAGAAACAACACTTTGAAAGAAGATCCAACTTTGACACAATTTTGTTCTTTTTTAAGCAGGAAAGCGGACTGGTTAGAATCAGTGGAGTCCAATCATGGAACATCCGATAGGAGTACTATTGTTGCCTTAAATAATAGCCATAATTCCAACAGAACTGAGTCTAAGCCTAACCAACCAAATAAAAAAACAGAAAATCAGATTAATAAAAATAGGAAATGTCCACTTTGCTCCCAAGCACATACATTGTTTAAATGTGAATCTTTTAGAAACTTGTCCATAGAAAATCGCTTACAAAAGGCAATTGAATTTAAAGTATGTATTAATTGCTTACGCTTTGGACATAATTCAAACAAATGTAGATTTTCACATTGCAAATATTGCACAACAAAACAAAACACGCTTTTACATTTAGAAAGTAACGAGCCAAAACTTGCTTCCAATCCATTGCCTTCTGCCTTGCCTTCTGCTTCACCTTCTTCAAATATATCGCTTTCAGCCAATTCCATGCAGCTTGCTACTTCTGCGCATGTATTACTGTCCACAGCGATGGTGAACGTGACTGGCGTGACGGGTAAGAAGTACACTGCGCGCCTACTACTGGACAACAGCAGTACGGCGAACTTTGTAACGCAGAGCTTGTCAGAGAAGCTGGGTTTGTTACGACACGGTACGAGCACCAAGGTAACGGGTATTAATAATCACATATCCACCAGTACACAGTCTTGTCACCTCTCAATAGAGTCTTTATGCTGTGCCTTTACTGTCGATATCGAGTGTCATATTTTGCCTGAAATCACAAAGGTTCTACCGTCTTCATTCATAAATATTAAACACGTCCCTATTCCTTCAGGTCTTAAACTAGCAGACCCGAACTTCAATGTTCCGTCGGTCGTAGATATCCTGGTAGGGGCTGAAGTTTTCTGGAATGTCTTAGGTAGCAAAACAATAGACTTAGGGAAAAACCTACCTAAATTATGCGAGACCAAGTTAGGATGGTTAGTTTCAGGTAGTATTTCGCGCCAATCATGTTTTTCCGCTATTCATCTTTGCCATCATTCCAATGTCACTCCCGACCTCACTTATTTTTGGGAGCTTGACAACGTCGCTTCAAAACATTCACTCTCACTTGAAGAGAGAATGTGTGAGCAATCTTTTGCTCAAACCACTGTTCGTAAAGATGGTGGGGGATTCGTCGTCACTATGCCGTTAAAAGGGGATCCTAGTACATTAGGTCATTCTTTTACTAATGCTAGAAATCGTTTTCTTTCCCTTTTTTTTTTTTTTTTTTTTTTTTGGAGGGTGAGAAATCATCAAATGACTCCTCCCGCTCTGGGCAGAGCGGAAGGGAGTGTCAGACTCTTACTGACTAAAAAACACCCATGTTCCTTCATTGGCCCTTTATGTTCCAGGGCCGCGGTATCTCTTTCGAACAGTCCCGCAGCCCTGGCAGGCACCGGCCCTTGCGGGCCCCTCCCGTTTGCTGACATCTCTTTGAGGCGCGCGTGGAACACGAACGCGCCGTCGACACGGCCTGCCCGTCGTCATACGACGGACGGACGGCGAGCTAGCCCATTACTCGCCGTCCACAGGCCCGCGCCTACGGTGGCCGAGAGCCATCACGGCGTGGCCCCCGACGCCCGGTGCTTCTCCCGCGGCGGCTGGGACGTGAGGAGGTTCTCTCCCTCTCACGTTCCGCCGCCTCCTTCGCTAGCATGACTGCTTCGCAGAAGGAGGCGACGGCTTCCCATTCCCTCTCGCCCCGGACCATGGCTTGAACCAGGGCCGGACGCGAGAGGTCGCCGCCGCCAATCGCCGCTACGAGGACACGGCGGTGCTCCTCCCAAGCGGAGCAGACCTCAACGGTGTGCTCCACCGTGTCCTCCGGTCGATCCTCGCAATAGTAGCACCCGGGCGTTTCCTCCCGCCCGATTCGGTACAGGTACCTCCCGAAACAACCGTGTCCGGTGAGGACCTGCGTCAGGCGGAAGGTGAGGGCGCCGTGGCGCCTCTCAAGCCACTCCTCAAAGAGGGGACTTATCGCCACTATCGTGGCGTGCCCTGAACGGGGTTGCGATAGTCGCTCCCTCCATGTCGCCATGAGATCACGGCGGAGGTCTGTCCGCCGCGCAACAATATGCCGCGGCAGCGGAGTTACCCCCCGGCTCTGTACCTCCGCGCGCCACTCGTGCAGGCGCGCGAGGACTATGGCCTCCAGATCCCATGGCGGCAATCCGGCAAGGAGGCTCGCCGCCTCGCGGGAGATCGTGCGGTATCCACGGATGAGCCTTACGGCTACCACCTTTTGGGGCGCGTTCAGGTAGTGCTTGGCACGCAACCTCAGCGAACGCGCCCACACCGGGGCCCCGTAAAGGGCCATGGACCGCAAGATCCCCGCATAGAGCCTCCGGCAGGAGGCGTTTGGCCCCCTCAGGTTGGGCAGGAGCCGCTTGAAGGCAGCCCCGGCCTTTTCCAGTCTGGGAGCCAAACGTCGGAAATGCTCCACGAAGTTCCATCGGCTGTCGAGGACGAGTCCGAGGTACCTCAACGTCGACTCGACGCCGACGGGAACCCCTCCTACCGTGAGTATGGATCCCGACGGTGGCGCGCTCCGAGGCCCATGAAAGCACATGGCCTCGGACTTGTGCAATGCCACCTCGAGACCCAATTGCCGGATCCTCTCAACGACTATCGCAACCCCGCGTGTCATCAGTTCGGCCGCCGCCTCGTGCGACCTCCCCTGCGCCAGCACCAGCGTGTCGTCAGCGTAGCAAACTACGCTGACGCCGCTAGGGAGGTCGGCACGCAGCACCCAGTCGTAGCCGATGTTCCACAAGGGCGGCCCTAGAACCGATCCCTGTGGAACACCGCACGACATCTCTCGCCGGTTCCATTCTCCGTTGTGACCGGGATATATGACATACCTGTCCGTCAGGTAGTCCCCGACCACACGACGAAGGTAGGTCGGCACCCGGTGATACCGGAGTGCCTCCCTAATGCAGCTCCAGGGCATGGAGTTGAAGGCGTTGGCGATGTCGAGAGACACCGCCAAGACCACCCCACCCCTGGACACCGCAGCCCCCGTCGTGAGGGCTCTCACGCGCATGATGGCGTCCACCGTCGAGCGCCCCTTGCGGAAACCAAACTGGTTGTCCGCAAGATCCGGCCCAATCCCCGCAAGGTGCCCGGCGAGGCGGTTTGCAATTACTCTTTCAAAGAGCTTGCCCACCTCGTCGAGCAACACAATGGGCCGGTATGCGGACGGAGAGTCCGCAGGGCGCCCCGGCTTCCGGATGAGGACCAGTTTCCCTGTCTTCCAACGAAGCGGGAACTGGCCTCTCTCCAAGCATGCGCTTAGGAGCCCCTCCAGTCGGGGCCCGAGAGCCTCCAAGGCCAGGACCCAGGCTTTGCCAGGTAAGCCATCGGGTCCCGGGGCGGTATTCCTGGCTTTAAGCCGGTTTACCGCCACTCTCAGGTCTACCCCGGTCACCTCCGGAGTGTCGCCATCGTCATCGTGGTCCGCTTCCGGCACCGCAAGCGGCGGAGCCATAGGCGGGGGAGGATGTTCCCCTCGCGAAGGGAACAGAGCGCTCACCACCTCCTCCACAAGCTGAGGCCGGAGACTCTGCGTCAGCGGGGGGGCCCAGGTGCGGAGTTTGTCCCGCACCATCTTGTAAGGGCGCCCCCACGGATCGCCGTCGAGAGTCTCCAGCATCTCCTCGCGGGCCGCATCTTTGGCCCGCTGGACAGCCTCTCGGAGGGCGGTCTTCGCCGCTCTGTATCCCTCGTACAGCTCCGCCTCAATGGCTGCCGCATCCGGAGGTCGGATGCGGAGCCTGCGATGCCTGGCGTACAGGTGCCGCGCGGCGACGCACGCCTCGCGCAGAGACGTCAGCTCTCGCGACCACCAGTACACCTGACGCCGGGCGCTTCCTGGCCGAACTCGGGGCATTGCCACGTCACAGATCTCGGACATGGCCTCCTGGAACCAACCCGCCTCGCTGTTGACATCGGCAGGCCTGCCCGGTGGTGTCACCCAGGCCTGCACGATCGAGGCTTCCAGGAGGAGCTCCCGGTCCAGCTGCTTCAGCGCCCATCGCGGACCACTCGGGGCCTGTCGGACCGGCGCGCTTGAGGGGGCAGAGACATCAAACCGGATATACCGGTGGTCGGAATAGGTCTCCACCTCCTCCATTACGCGCCAGTCAAGGACACGCGGTGACAGAGCGGGGCTGGCGAACGATATGTCCACCACCGACTCGCCCCGCATCCGCACACACGTGGGGACAGAACCCCGATTTAGGACGACCAGGCCTGACTCCAGAGCCCAGTCCTCCACCATCCTTCCCCGCACGTCTGTGTAACGGGAACCCCAAGCCAAGTTCTTGGCATTGAAGTCCCCGAGCACAAGCACGGGGAGGGAATGGCCTCCGATGACGACACTCAACTCCGCGAGGGAGTTGTGGAACTCGGCGAGAGTTCGGCTCGGGGAGAAGTAGACTCCCGCTACGACTATCTCCCCGAACCGTGCTGCTACGCACCCCTGACCCTTCCTGACACTCTCAAGGGTCGGGGTACCGGCGGCGGCCGACGAAATGATGGCCACTGAGCCGCTAAGGTCCTCCACCCAGTCTTCCCTGGGAGGGACAAAGTACGGCTCAGCGACCACGGCGACGTTAATCGACCACTGCGCCATGCTCTGGAGCAACAGACTCTGAGCACAGGCGCAGTGGTTGATGTTCGCCTGGAGGAGGCGTAATGGGGCCATTATTGGCACTCCATTTCAGCCCCCTCCCGGGCCCCTTGTGAGGGCCCCGCTGCAGGAGTTGCAGCAGTGGCGGCAGTGGCGGCGGCAGTGGCGACGGCGGCGACGGTGGCGGCGGCTGCGGCGGTGGCGACGGTGGGGGTGGTGGCGGCGGCGGAGGGCCTCCGCCTTCCCCTGCCCCTGGCCTTGGTGGGTTGGGCGCAGGCCTTGCTCCCAGCCCGGTGATCGGCGGGCTTGCCAGCTGCCGCACATGCAGCGCAGTGCGGCGCGGCGGAGCAAGCCGCGGCCATGTGACCGGGCTGACTGCAGCGGAAGCAGAGCCCGCTGCGGTCCACCTCCGAGGTGCATTGCACCGACACGTGGTGCCCCACGTGGCAGCGGAAGCACCTCAGAGGTTTGGGCTCCAGCAGCTTGACCTGCGCTGACACCCATCCCACCAGGAGCCTTCGGCCCTCCACAATAATTTTTGCCGCCGTCACAGGGCAGCTTACCATAACGGTTCGCATGCCCGTGTGGTCCGGACGTAGGGTGCCCGCCTTGACCTGCTCAGCAGGGCACCCACCGGTCCTTGTGACGGCGGCCACCACCTCCTCCTCGGTGACTGAGTCGTCCAGACCCATGATACGCAGGTCTGCGCATTTCACGGGCCTGGACACCCGGGCCTCGTCCGCATTTAGGGACGCTCTAAGCTTTTCGGCCAGAGCGTCAGCGGACGAGCCACTGTTCTCACCGGGGATCTCCAGCACTCGCGCCCCTGTCGCGGTTACCTTAAGCCGGAGTCCCCCGGTGATCCCCAGCTCCCCGAGGTTCACAGTCGCCTTCGCCTTGGCCAGCACGTCGCGGTAGGACACGCCCCGCTTCTCCGCGTCCGGCTGTAGCGTAATCACTACAGCTGCGGTCTTCGGGGCGCGGAGCCTAGCCGCGACGCTACGAGCCTTTTGCTGGCGCTTTCGCTCAGCGCGCCTTGCTTTTTTGGCCGCCTTCCTCCCCCTCTGCCTTTCGCCGACCACCTGCCACCCGGCCTCGGCCGCGGCTGGGTTAGGGGGCGGGGGCGGGGGGAGCGGCCGCTGCTGCTGCCGCCGCGGCGGCTGCGGCTGCTGCTGCTGCCGCTGCGGCGGCGGCTGCTGGCCCGCCGCTGGCGCTGGCGGTTTTGCCGGCTTTGCCGCCGCCTTGCCCTTTTTCTGGGCCGCCGCCTTGCCCGTCTTCTGAGCCACCGCCCCCTTAGCCGGCGCCGGTTTCGCCGGAGCCGGCCTCTCAGGGGCCGCCACAGCCCTGCCGGAGGGCTGGCTGGGCGGCCCCGATTTGGGGGCGGCAGCCGCAGCGGCATATGAGGCCGCCCTCGGGCCCGGGGGGGCCTTGTTAGCGGCCAGGGGGGGGCGCAGGACAATGCCCTCCAGGACGGAGAACCGCGCCTGGAAGGCAGCCAGCTCTTGGCGAACCAAGGCAAGCACCTGGTTCTCCACAGGCTGGCCTTGCCGCTGCTGGCCCCCCTTTTGGGCCGCCTCGCGGGAGCCGGTCTCGCGCAGACCGGCCAGGTCTGCTCGGAGCTCCCCATTCTCCTTTTGGAGAAGCTCCGTAGCAGCCGTCAGGCGGGCGACCTCCGCCCGCAGTTTGGCCACCTCGCCTGACGGAGGCCTCGCGTAGGCGGCCTCCGCTGCCGCCAAAATGGAGGCGGAAGCCGCAGGTATGGCCGCAAACTTGGTCGATGGCTTCATTTTATGGGCCACCGCCTTTAATGCGGCCTCCACCTCCGCCGCAAACCTGGACTTACGCTCCTCCTCGGAGCCGCCAGTTGCATCCGCCTCGTCAGAGGTGCCCGAGAGGGACACCACGTGACCGGCCACCCCCGGTTGCCGCCCATCCTCGGCGAGCCGCGCCGCGCTCTGGGCCGCTGAGAGGCCCCGCCCCTTGCCCCGAATCCCACCACGCTTGCTGGTGGGGATCTTTCGGGCCGAGGCCAGCTCGCCCTCGGAGGACGACCCATGGTCGCCCTCCGGCCAGGACCGCTTGCGGAAGAACTTGCTGTTCTCCGCAGCAGCAGTCCTGGTCCTCTCGCGGCGGGAGGAGCTCTCTGAGCCTCCTCCCGCGCTCACATCGCTGGATGCGGCGTCGGCCTCCGACCCCGCATCCCTCCTCTCTTCACCATTGCCTTCGGCAATTTTGTGTGTTGTTTTGTTTTTGTTTTTTGTGTCCATATCTGTTCCCACGAGTAGTGGGGGATCTAAAAAGTCCATCTGGGGTACCCCCTGTACCCAGATAAGCCTGCGGATTTTAACCCATAACCCGCCAGAGGGTCGGCTGGTACTCTGGCGGGGGGGCGCACTAGCGACTGATTTACCCGTCAGCCATACATCCCCTCGCGGTGCGGCGCCGCTTGGGATTCGGGGTAACTTTTTATAGAGGTTTTCTACCTCGCGGTCCGGGCGGCCAAGCCAAGACTCGTTTTCTTTCCCTTGAACGGCGATTTAAACGCGATCCATTATTTCATAAAAAATACAACGAGTTCATGAGAGAATATGAGCGCCTAGGTCATATGACGTTAGACTCAGACTGTACTCTTTCGCCAGAAAAGTCTATGAATAAATATTACATTCCACATCATGGAGTTATTCGTAGTTCTAGCACCACCACACAACTACGCGTAGTATTCGACGCATCAGCTCCTACCAGTTCGGGCGTGTCGCTTAACGACATTCAGATGGTCGGTCCCGTAGTACAAGACGATCTGTTTTCTATTTTAACACGTTTTCGTCAGCATAGGTACGTGGTGTCAGGTGACGTAGAGAAGATGTACAGGGCCATTGAGTTGAATCCAGTCCAAAGACCACTTCAAAAAATAATTTTCAGGTATGAACCTTCAGAACTTCTTAGGACCTACACTTTGAACACGGTTACTTATGGTACCGCTTCTGCACCCTATTTAGCCACTAAGTGTCTTGTAAGTCTGGCTGATAACATTGAGGATAATCGTGCCCAATGTGCCATACGACGTGACTTCTACGTTGATGACTTTCTTAGTGGAGGGGATACCATAGCTGAAACTGTTGAAATTTCTAAAAAGGTACATTCGGTTCTATCATCTGCAAAATTCAATTTACGTAAATGGCGGTCAAATAATCCTCAAATTCTCAAACAAATCACACATAACAACGAGTTACATAATACTTTACATTTTTCTGAGCAAGGTTCAAACTCATCTCAATCTAAAACTTTAGGTCTTAATTGGGTTTGTGACTCAGATTCACTTACATACAATATAAATATCACCTCCACTACTAAAGTCACCAAACGTCATGTCCTTTCTGCCATCAGTATGATCTTTGACCCACTAGGCCTCGTAGGTCCGTGCGTCGTCGAAGCAAAGATGATCATGCAGCGTCTATGGCTCGATAAGTATGACTGGGATGATGAATTATCACATGAAATCAAAAACCTTTGGTCTACATTTGAAGGCACAATAACGGCATTGAACAATTTAAATATTCCTCGTTGGGTTTTGCTGGAAGACTCTATTAAGCATGAAGTACACGTCTTTACCGATGCGTCCGAGAAGGCGTATGGCGCTTGTGTGTACATTCGGTCTTGTAATGGCAGTGGATCCATAGGCGTTCAACTTCTAGTCTCTAGAAATCGCGTAGCGCCCATCAAACCAACAACGATACCGAGGCTTGAACTTTGTGGAGCTTTGTTAGGTGCAAGGCTGTGTACTAAGGTTCATGAATCGCTTACCATGCCCATTCACAAATGTAGATTCTGGTGTGATTCAACTATAGTCCTGGGTTGGCTCTCTACTCCTTCAAATCAATTAAAGGTTTTTGTCAGACACAGAGTCAATGAAATACAGGAAAGTACATGTGGTCATACCTGGAGCTACGTACCGTCGAAGGACAACCCGGCGGATCTTGTTTCCCGTGGTCTGAGGGCCGACATTCTAATAAACGAACCTCTGTGGTGGTCTGGACCCTCATTTTTACAGCATAGTGAAAATGAGTGGCCCAGGATGCCAAACACTGGGAAGGATAGTCTGCCGGAAGTAGTGACTCATTTCATTAGTGGTGATAGCAACAGTCTTTCATTCAGTAGTAATCATTCAGACCTTACCATTCATTCATCAATCATTCATGATTTATTAGTAAAGTATTCTAGCCTAATAAAAATACAAAATATATTTACATATGTACAACGTTTTATTTACAATGTAAAAAATAAAAATAAATTGCAAGGTAATTTTTCAATAACAGAACTTGAAGATTCATTAAATTTAATTATACACCATTCACAGCTTGAAATGTTTCCTGAAGAGTATAATTTGTTAAAGTCTGGACAAAAATTACCACGCAAAAGTAGATTGCTTCCTCTGACACCGTTCATTGACGATTGTAAGCTCATTCGCGTGGGCGGGAGGCTCGATAACTCCCCCTACGATTTTAATGTGAAACATCCTATTGTTTTATGCAGTAAGCACGTACTTACAAAACTTATATTTCAAATGCAACATATGAAGCTTGCGCACGCTGGTCCACAGTTGTTATTGTCACATATTCGACAAACTTACTGGCCACTAGGTGGCAGAAACTTGTCTAGGTTTGTCGTGAATAAATGTCTTAAATGTTTCAGACATAAGGCTCAGAACGTACAGCCTATAATGGGTCAACTACCTAGTTCAAGAACAAATCTTGAGTTTCCTTTTTTGAATTGTTACGTTGACTATGCTGGACCAGTATTGGTAGCCAATCGTAAAGGCCGAGGATGCAAACTTACAAAATCCTACATGTGCATCTTTGTTTGCTCGGCAGTAAAAGCCATACATTTGGAGCTCGTCACCGACCTCACCACTGAGGCCTACATGGCCGCTCTAAATCGTTTCGTGGCACGTCGTGGCAAGCCACGAAGCATCACGTCCGATAACGGAACCAACTTCGTAGGCGCATCAAATGAGATGAGTAGGTTCTTGCAATCATCAAATGTTGCATCTGAAATGGCGCAGGAAGGTATTGAATTCATTTTCACGCCTGCATACAGCCCTCATTTTAATTCATTGGCTGAAGCTGCTGTAAAATCCTGTAAGCATCATTTAAAACGGTTACTGCATCTTACCCACTTCACTTTCGAGGAGATGGCTACCTGTCTCACTCACATAGAGGCGGTGTTAAATTCACGTCCTCTTACTCCTCTTTCTTCAGACCCTAACGATTTTTCGGCTCTCACTCCTTTTCACTTCCTAATTGGACGACCATTCTCATCAGTACCACATCCTCAGATGACTGATGCCAACATCACGCGGCTGGATCGTTGGAAGCGGATTCAGCTCACCAGGCAACATTTCTGGGGACGATTTCATAATGAATACATTTCAGGTCGGGTCACGAAGACCTATCCCGGCGTAGACGGGGTCACGAGAGTGGCAGAAATGAAGACGAAGCGGGGCACCATTCGCCGTGCCTTCAACTGCATCTGCCCGCTTCCAGTAGAAGATTGAATTCTTCAACCCGGGGAATATGTCGGCGCCTCACATATGCGTGGACAACCGCGGGGAGGGCGCGGGACTCGGGGGTACCGAACCCGGCTACGCGACCGCTGATGCGGTCCCTACCACTCACTGAGCTCACAGACGCCGGCCACTCCGGGCATTTCTTTGTACGGTCTTCACAAGTGTTTAATCGATGTTAATTGTGGTATTACACCTATATTTCATACAGTCCACTAGTTTCTTTATAAAGCCCAACCGAGTCTATTCATTAAGTAATTTCTCGATTTGATTTTTAATATCTTGCGACTGACTAGGGGGCTGTCTGTACGGCTTGACGTAAATGGGATCTTCATTTTTCGTCCTAATACAATGTTGGACTTGGTTCGTGAAACTTAATGGAATGCCGTCACAATAGAATATATCTTTATATTCTAAACATAATGTGCTAATGGCTTCACTTTCTTCAGCTGACATGTGATTCAAGCGAAGCTTCTGTAAGTTATCTGTTAATAAGTTCTCTATTTCAATATTATCAGTTTCTTTTAAATTATTAACATCGCAATTATGTCTACAATTATCATACGGTTCAACTTTAAAGGGTTTAGTTATGGCTAATTTAATTGGTTTGTCAAGGGTAGGTATTTTGAATTATTGTAGTAAAGTAACCGTCTTTACATTTAACTAAAGCGCTGGGCATACGAACGCCTTCAGTAAATTCTCTAAGATCCACTAAAGCATCACTAAAGTATTACCGTAGTTTTGGTTTTCAAGACCTCATTTTTCAAATCTATTACTGCCTCTAAACTATGTAAAATATCATTACCTCATAAACCATCGAAGCTAGAGTCGACTTCATAGATATGAAATTTGTGAGTTTCATTAACATTAAAAGTCGGAAATGCTGGAATCAAAAGTACTTGTTCATGTTGGCTTGTACCATGAGTACCTACTTCTTACTTCAAATGGGTCGTGATAAATATAATCGTAAAAATAATAATAGGCTTTTCCCGGATTAATAAATGATTTAGTACTACCCGTATCAATCATAAATTTGGCATCTATTTCTGGTATATATATGTACGGCAATTTAAGACATGAATCACAATTTAAATGTATTATTTTTCTATTTTTTCCGAGGCCAATAGTCGAAAATCCTCATTATTTTCCGTTGTAATTTCCTTGTTAATTTCTTCCGAATAATTTTCAACTTGATTTTCAGTAAGAGGGCTAAAATCGTTATAATATTCATTGTTAAATTGGTAATCGCAGGGAAATTGACTATCATCGTAATGGTCAAGGTCAAGCTCATTTAAATTAAACCCTTTTGTATAGACCTGGGCTGGAGGCGCTGTACGCATTGTGACGTCACTAGATTGAATTTTAGGTTGCTGAATGCCGGATGTATGTAAAGGTTTATTGAACGATTGGTTCTGGTTGCTAAATGACTGTAGAGGTTTATTAAATAATTGTTGTTGGTTTCCAAATTGTTGAGGGCGCATCCCAAATTGTTGTGAACGATCCCAAATTGTTGCGGACGATAACCAAAGGGTTGACCTTGAAATCCAAATTGTGGACGTCGCATCCCAAATGGTTGACCTTGGAAGTTTCCAAAATATAATTTGGGTTGTGTATTTGGTTGCGCAAAAATAGGTTTATTATTATTAACAGGAGTATTATAATTATTTGTGCCGAATTTAAACGTTTGTGTGTTATTTCGTACTTGTTTACTGGAGGACGGCAGCAATGTTTTATTTCGGGCATTATATTGGTCATGGAAGTTGACCTCTTCTAATACGAACGATAGAGCTTCTTCCAAAGTGGGCGGCGCTTTTAATCGCACAATACGCACCATATTTTCCGGTAGATTATAAAGGAACACGTTTAAATAAATTATCATTTAAATAAATAAATTATCATTTATATTAATCGTATTATTATAAATGATTATTTTACTTTCACGCATACTACTCGATAATCTATTAACTTTTGATATTAAAATACTACGCACTGATTGAATACGATTGCAAAAATCCAAAAATGATTCACCGTTTTTTATACGCATGGTTTCTGATTCAATAGCTAAACATTCTTCACTTCTGGGGTCTCCAAAATGTTGTATTAATAACGCCTTAAATTCTTCCCATGTAACAATATCCTCGCGCTCACTGATAAGCGCGGCTGCATTCCCCGCTAATCTACTCGTTATAGAATGCATTACATACAAGTTTTGCTCGTCACTTCCCTTGTATTTATTTATGATATATTCACTCTTACGTATAAAAAGATTTAAATGGCGCTTATCGCCGTCAAACATAGGAATAATTTTAATCATTTCATTCGGAATTATAATATTTTTTACGTGATCTTCCATTTTAAACACTATTAATTAGCTTAATTTAACACACACTAATAATCAAAAGTACAAAAGCAAAAAGTATAGAGTTCCTTAAAACACTTCTTAATACAAACTAATAAGTACCTATAATCATTAATCTATTAAAACTTTAAACAATTTATCTGAATAAAGTATTTTTTTTTAATTCATCAACAATATTTCAATATATATATTTTTTTTTGTTATAATATCACTTCAATTAACTTGTTCTATCACTAAACTAGCCTTACAGATTTTATGCAAAACCAGATAACGTTATAACGCGAGACGTCCAATCGCAAAATAACAAAAAAAAAGGAAATAGGAAAGGAAGGTGAAAATTTGGACTCACCAGCTCGCCTTTCTCAATTTTTTCTCATTCCGCTACGCGCGCGCTTGTCGTACGGTCGCGTGTCATAGAGCAGTCTATTACTGTAAACGATACCTTCTAACTATCGCACTTCTGTAAAATAACCAATACGTAAAAATGGTGCAATGCAAAAAGTGTAAACTATTTGTGTCTCTGACGAAAGATGACATAGTCAAGTGTAAAGGTGCATGTGACGCAGTGTATCACAAAAAATGTGTGCAAACTAACAAGCAATTCCTGGCAACGGCAACCTGTGATGACTGCCAGCAAGCAAAAGGTAGTCCCGTACCGGCAAAGCCACCACAAGATCCAAAACCTGCGATAAATGCTAGTGAAGAATCAGGCAACAATGTACTGGTTGAAATAAATAATAAGCTGGAGGTACTTTACAGTGTTGAAAAAAAATAGTTGATCTTACGGCCACCGTTGAATTTTATTCCGAAATGTACCAAACTTTGATGGAATATAAAGAAGAATCTCAAAAAAAAATCAAGTCTTTGGAGCAAAAAAATGTCTATCTGGAGAAATGCAATAAAGCCCTGGAAGAAAGACTACAGGAGCTGGAGATTGGGGAGAAAGAAAAGAATATAGAAATACACGGATTGGAAATGCACAATCAGGAAAATGTTAAATCGGTGGTAGGAGACTTGGCTCAAAAGCTAAATTTGAACCCAAATGATATCGAAGACGCACAGAGGGTAGGTCAAACCAAACCCGGCGACACAAAACCCAAAGTTGTATTGGTGGCACTTCGATCTAAAAGTGCCGGCAACGAATGGATGTTAGCGAGAAAGGAAAACAAGATTACCAACAACAAATTCTACGCCAATGGCAGCGATAAGCGAATATTTATAAATGAAGATTTGCCAAAATATAAGCGACAACTTCTATGGATTGTAAAAAACCAACTAAAGCCAAAAGGTTTTCAGTACATCTGGGTCCAAGACTCCAATATTCTTGCTAAAAAGAATAGTGAAGAAAAAAAGATCTTTAACATAAGATCGGAAGAAGATTTGAAAAAGTTCGAAGATTGTAAATAAATACTCGCGATTAGCGCGGCGAGCAAACACTAGGTGAATTCTACTCAATATTAAAATTCGATCGCACATATGATTTGCCTAATGATGTTGCATTCAAAAGATATTCCATCATTAAATAATGATATAACTCTTAATGAAGGGTACTATCATATATTGCATTTGAACATAAGGTCAATTCGGAAACACTTCAATGAACTACTAGTCTTGTTGGAAGAAAATAAATATAAAATGGATATAATAATACTAAGTGAAATAAATATCAGGAAGGAGGAACTATCATTCTATCAGTTAACGGGATATAATACATACATACGCACAAGAGAAATTACCAGAGGGGGAGGAATATTGATATACGCAAAAGAAAGCCTTAGCTTCAATGCTCAAAGAGTGGAGACAGAAGCCTTAGAAATGCTGCACGGCCAGCTTATAACAGGGAAAAACGTAACACATATAATTGCTATTTACAGACCACCTAAAAAGAATAAGATACTTTTTATTGAACAATTAGAGACTATCGTCAAATCTATCTCAGCATCTGAAAACGTTATTGTGATTGGTGACACAAACATAGACATCCTGAATGATGTAGTAAATCCAACTGCAACCAAGTACAAAAACACCTTGTGTGGATGCGGCCTTCAGTGCGTAATACCGAGTGCAGAGGTAACACGCGAAGCAATCGTGGACGGACAACTACAGGCGTCTTGTTTGGATCATGTATGGGTGCGAGCGGGACGTAACGTGTGTTGTTCGTCGTCGTATGTGCTCGAGACTCACATCTCCGATCATCATGCAGTCGGGCTTGCGCTGGCTACGAATGTAAACAATAATACGTGTTTAAAGGTGATTAGTGGTAACAAAACGCGAGAACTGATTAGTGACAAACTTGTAAAACAAAACCTAGATGCATATGACTGGTTCTGGTACCTGTACAGATGTTACCTCTGCACTCGGTATTACGCACTGAAGGCCGCATCCACACAAGGTGTTTTTGTACTTGGTTGCAGTTGCACAGATAAATGAGGCAAGAAATAGATATAAACAAGCAGAAATAAAGAAATGTTAGGGTAATCTTAGAAAAATATGGGAGAACATCAACTCGTGGTTGGGTCGAAACAAAACTAGTCTAGATGATGTGATATTACGGCATTTAGGTAAGACAGACAGCATTACTAGAATCTGTACAAATGCTAAAACTTTTACCGAGGAAATTCGAGGTATTAAACACGTTTGTAATGTGAAATTTTTTGACAGAAAGTACTATGTAAAGCCGAGTGAGGTCAGTTTTAGGTATGTTCCGGTAGTTTCGTCAGACATAAAAAAAGTAATAAATACACTGTCGTGTGAGAAAGCACCAGGTCTGGATGGAGTGAGGGTAAAAGACATCAAGTACCTGCGAAAGCAACTAAGTCCAATTTTAGCTAAATTCATTAACATGTGTTTGACTGAGAGTTTTTATCCTGATGAGTTAAAAAATGCAATTATACGCCCTATTTATAAGTCTGGAAGCCACTTGGAATATGTAAACTACAGGCCCATTGCCATACTGTCTGTCATTGATAAAATAGTAGAAAAAGACATTGTTAGCAAATTAATAAATTCTTAGAGAGTCATAGCATATTATCAGACACACAGTATGGATTCCGGTCAGGGCGCAGTACTGTCTCAGCCCAAACAGCGTATAGTGATTATGTTAATGAGTGCCTAGACTCTGGTAAACAGCTTATAGCACTTTTTATTGATTATAAAAAGGCATTCGACACATTGGACCACGACATACTACTGCAGGCGCTGGATGAATGTGGAATACGTGGTCCCACCAACAAATGGTTCCAAAACTATCTGACCAATAGGAAAATACGCACGATCATAGCTGGTGTGACTGGTGAAGAGGCGAGTGTGGATCTCGGTGTGCCGACCGGATCAGTGTTTGGGCCCGTGGGTTATATAATGCACGTGAACAGTGTGTCGAATATATTAAAATATTAATAAGAATAATTATATTAAAATACCTTTGTTTAATCCAAACAGACTATAATAATAATTAAGACTTACAGGAACATACTTTCGTCATTCACTAAACTCCCAAGTCTCTGGCAAAATAAAAATCGGTTTTACTGGTAACACTGATGACAATAAAAATGTTTAAAAATTTGACTTCGTTTCGTCATGTTTTTATGGTGAATCTGAAGAAAATTTAGCTAACTTACCTGTGAAATGTAACACCACATATTTTATTCATCTTAAAGTCCTCTTGAACGTACTGTTGCACCTCCGAGATATCCCTCGAAGCATAAGCCACACACATGTCATCTGCATACATAAACACTCGGCACCTACTTACTACATTCGACACACTGTTACGCCTGCAGTAGTATGTCGTGGTCCAATGTGTCGAATGCCTTTTTATAATCAATAAAAAGTGCTATAAGCTGTTTACCAGAGTCTAGGCACTCATTAACATAATCACTATACGCTGTTTGGGCTGAGACAGTACTGCGCCCTGACCGGAATCCATACTGTGTGTCTGATAATATGCTATGACTCTCTAAGAATTTATTAATTTGCTAACAATGTCTTTTTCTACTATTTTATCAATGACAGACAGTATGGCAATGGGCCTGTAGTTTACATATTCCAAGTGGCTTCCAGACTTATAAATAGGGCGTATAATTGCATTTTTTAACTCATCAGGATAAAAACTCTCAGTCAAACACATGTTAATGAATTTAGCTAAAATTGGACTTAGTTGCTTTCGCAGGTACTTGATGTCTTTTACCCTCACTCCATCCAGACCTGGTGCTTTCTCACACGACAGTGTATTTATTACTTTTTTTATGTCTGACGAAACTACCGGAACATACCTAAAACTGACCTCACTCGGCTTTACATAGTACTTTCTGTCAAAAAATTTCACATTACAAACGTGTTTAATACCTCGAATTTCCTCGGTAAAAGTTTTAGCATTTGTACAGATTCTAGTAATGCTGTCTGTCTTACCTAAATGCCGTAATATCACATCATCTAGACTAGTTTTGTTTCGACCCAACCACGAGTTGATGTTCTCCCATATTTTTCTAAGATTACCCTAACATTTCTTTATTTCTGCTTGTTTATATCTATTTCTTGCCTCATTTACCAATTTATTTACCTTATTTCTAAATTTTGTATATTCTAATCGCTTATTCATGTTTTTTGGTGATGCTTTCCATGTTCTAAATAAGTAATCCCTACGACACAACATGTTATATAAGTATTTATCTATCCACGGCTGTGTTATTCTTTTATTATAATTTGTGACTGTAACCGTACTTTCTTTGTATATTTGGGAAAACACTGCACACAATTTTTGAAACAACATTAATGGGCATGACACCACGAGTAATTGCGTCCAGTCATATGCATCTAGGTTTTGTTTTACAAGTTTGTCACTAATCAGTTCTCGCGTTTTGTTACCACTAATCACCTTTAAACACGTATTATTGTTTACATTCGTAGCCAGCGCAAGCCCGACTGCATGATGATCGGAGATGTGAGTCTCGAGCACATACGACGACGAACAACACTCGTTACGTCCCGCTCGCACCCATACATGATCCAAACAAGACGCCTGTAGTTGTCCGTCCACGATTGCTTCGCGTGTTACCTCTGCACTCGGTATTACGCACTGAAGGCCGCATCCACACAAGGTGTTTTTGTACTTGGTTGCAGTTGGATTTACTACATCATTCAGGATGTCTATGTTTGTGTCACCAATCACAATAACGTTTTCAGATGCTGAGATAGATTTGACGATAGTCTCTAATTGTTCAATAAAAAGTATCTTATTCTTTTTAGGTGGTCTGTAAATAGCAATTATATGTGTTACGTTTTTCCCTGTTATAAGCTGGCCGTGCAGCATTTCTAAGGCTTCTGTCTCCACTCTTTGAGCATTGAAGCTAAGGCTTTCTTTTGCGTATATCAATATTCCTCCCCCTCTGGTAATTTCTCTTGTGCGTATGTATGTATTATATCCCGTTAACTGATAGAATGATAGTTCCTCCTTCCTGATATTTATTTCACTTAGTATTATTATATCCATTTTATATTTATTTTCTTCCAACAAGACTAGTAGTTCATTGAAGTGTTTCCGAATTGACCTTATGTTCAAATGCAATATATGATAGTACCCTTCATTAAGAGTTATATCATTATTTAATGATGGAATATCTTTTGAATGCAACATCATTAGGCAAATCATATGTGCGATCGAATTTTAATATTGAGTAGAATTCACCTAGTGTTTGCTCGCCGCGCTAATCGCGAGTATTTATTTACAATCTTCGAACTTTTTCAAATCTTCTTCCGATCTTATGTTAAAGATCTTTTTTTCTTCACTATTCTTTTTAGCAAGAATATTGGAGTCTTGGACCCAGATGTACTGAAAACCTTTTGGCTTTAGTTGGTTTTTTACAATCCATAGAAGTTGTCGCTTATATTTTGGCAAATCTTCATTTATAAATATTCGCTTATCGCTGCCATTGGCGTAGAATTTGTTGTTGGTAATCTTGTTTTCCTTTCTCGCTAACATCCATTCGTTGCCGGCACTTTTAGATCGAAGTGCCACCAATACAACTTTGGGTTTTGTGTCGCCGGGTTTGGTTTGACCTACCCTCTGTGCGTCTTCGATATCATTTGGGTTCAAATTTAGCTTTTGAGCCAAGTCTCCTACCACCGATTTAACATTTTCCTGATTGTGCATTTCCAATCCGTGTATTTCTATATTCTTTTCTTTCTCCCCAATCTCCAGCTCCTGTAGTCTTTCTTCCAGGGCTTTATTGCATTTCTCCAGATAGACATTTTTTTGCTCCAAAGACTTGATTTTTTTTTGAGATTCTTCTTTATATTCCATCAAAGTTTGGTACATTTCGGAATAAAATTCAACGGTGGCCGTAAGATCAACTATTTTTTTTCAACACTGTAAAGTACCTCCAGCTTATTATTTATTTCAACCAGTACATTGTTGCCTGATTCTTCACTAGCATTTATCGCAGGTTTTGGATCTTGTGGTGGCTTTGCCGGTACGGGACTACCTTTTGCTTGCTGGCAGTCATCACAGGTTGCCGTTGCCAGGAATTGCTTGTTAGTTTGCACACATTTTTTGTGATACACTGCGTCACATGCACCTTTACACTTGACTATGTCATCTTTCGTCAGAGACACAAATAGTTTACACTTTTTGCATTGCACCATTTTTACGTATTGGTTATTTTACAGAAGTGCGATAGTTAGAAGGTATCGTTTACAGTAATAGACTGCTCTATGACACGCGACCGTACGACAAGCGCGCGCGTAGCGGAATGAGAAAAAATTGAGAAAGGCGAGCTGGTGAGTCCAAATTTTCACCTTCCTTTCCTATTTCCTTTTTTTTTGTTATTTTGCGATTGGACGTCTCGCGTTATAACGTTATCTGGTTTTGCATAAAATCTGTAAGGCTAGTTTAGTGATAGAACAAGTTAATTGAAGTGATATTATAACAAAAAAAAATATATATATTGAAATATTGTTGATGAATTAAAAAAAAATACTTTATTCAGATAAATTGTTTAAAGTTTTAATAGATTAATGATTATAGGTACTTATTAGTTTGTATTAAGAAGTGTTTTAAGGAACTCTATACTTTTTGCTTTTGTACTTTTGATTATTAGTGTGTGTTAAATTAAGCTAATTAATAGTGTTTAAAATGGAAGATCACGTAAAAAATATTATAATTCCGAATGAAATGATTAAAATTATTCCTATGTTTGACGGCGATAAGCGCCATTTAAATCTTTTTATACGTAAGAGTGAATATATCATAAATAAATACAAGGGAAGTGACGAGCAAAACTTGTATGTAATGCATTCTATAACGAGTAGATTAGCGGGGAATGCAGCCGCGCTTATCAGTGAGCGCGAGGATATTGTTACATGGGAAGAATTTAAGGCGTTATTAATACAACATTTTGGAGACCCCAGAAGTGAAGAATGTTTAGCTATTGAATCAGAAACCATGCGTATAAAAAACGGTGAATCATTTTTGGATTTTTGCAATCGTATTCAATCAGTGCGTAGTATTTTAATATCAAAAGTTAATAGATTATCGAGTAGTATGCGTGAAAGTAAAATAATCATTTATAATAATACGATTAATATAAATGATAATTTATTTATTTAAATGATAATTTATTTAAACGTGTTCCTTTATAATCTACCGGAAAATATGGTGCGTATTGTGCGATTAAAAGCGCCGCCCACTTTGGAAGAAGCTCTATCGTTCGTATTAGAAGAGGTCAACTTCCATGACCAATATAATGCCCGAAATAAAACATTGCTGCCGTCCTCCAGTAAACAAGTACGAAATAACACACAAACGTTTAAATTCGGCACAAATAATTATAATACTCCTGTTAATAATAATAAACCTATTTTTGCGCAACCAAATACACAACCCAAATTATATTTTGGAAACTTCCAAGGTCAACCATTTGGGATGCGACGTCCACAATTTGGATTTCAAGGTCAACCCTTTGGTTATCGTCCGCAACAATTTGGGATCGTTCACAACAATTTGGGATGCGCCCTCAACAATTTGGAAACCAACAACAATTATTTAATAAACCTCTACAGTCATTTAGCAACCAGAACCAATCGTTCAATAAACCTTTACATACATCCGGCATTCAGCAACCTAAAATTCAATCTAGTGACGTCACAATGCGTACAGCGCCTCCAGCCCAGGTCTATACAAAAGGGTTTAATTTAAATGAGCTTGACCTTGACCATTACGATGATAGTCAATTTCCCTGCGATTACCAATTTAACAATGAATATTATAACGATTTTAGCCCTCTTACTGAAAATCAAGTTGAAAATTATTCGGAAGAAATTAACAAGGAAATTACAACGGAAAATAATGAGGATTTTCGACTATTGGCCTCGGAAAAAATAGAAAAATAATACATTTAAATTGTGATTCATGTCTTAAATTGCCGTACATATTATATATACCAGAAATAGATGCCAAATTTATGATTGATACGGGTAGTACTAAATCATTTATTAATCCGGGAAAAGCCTATTATTATTTTTACGATTATATTTATCACGACCCATTTGAAGTAAGAAGTAGGTACTCATGGTACAAGCCAACATGAACAAGTACTTTTGATTCCAGCATTTCCGACTTTTAATGTTAATGAAACTCACAAATTTCATATCTATGAAGTCGACTCTAGCTTCGATGGTTTATGAGGTAATGATATTTTACATAGTTTAGAGGCAGTAATAGATTTGAAAAATGAGGTCTTGAAAACCAAAACTACGGTAATACTTTAGTGATGCTTTAGTGGATCTTAGAGAATTTACTGAAGGCGTTCGTATGCCCAGCGCTTTAGTTAAATGTAAAGACGGTTACTTTACTACAATAATTCAAAATACCTACCCTTGACAAACCAATTAAATTAGCCATAACTAAACCCTTTAAAGTTGAACCGTATGATAATTGTAGACATAATTGCGATGTTAATAATTTAAAAGAAACTGATAATATTGAAATAGAGAACTTATTAACAGATAACTTACAGAAGCTTCGCTTTAATCACATGTCAGCTGAAGAAAGTGAAGCCATTAGCACATTATGTTTAGAATATAAAGATATATTCTATTGTGACGGCATTCCATTAAGTTTCACGAACCAAGTACCGTCTGATGCACAGATTTAGTGAATTTGTTATTGCTGTTTTCGAATAATTTTATATGTCGCAGAATCAACACAGGGGCACAATTATTAGAATCGCTATTGGTTATCATTAATTAGAATAACGCCATCTATCATCGTTTCTCGGAAGCGTCAAGCAGTTTGCTTGGGTGAGGTCGATACAGGGCGTGGCAGGTCTTATTTGACAGCTGTCAGTTGTCATTGGTTGGACGTATTTGACTTGACAGACTTCACTTTTTGGTGAGACACGAGCGCGAGAGGTCGTTCTGCCAGCCTGTATCGAACTTACCGCGTTTCCGTACCTTAATCCATTTCCATCGGCTTGATTAATTGAGATTTTGTTATTTTGTTTTCGGAAGTGCATAAATAGACGGTTGTAATCAGTGTGGAGACTATTATTTCGTACCTACACCATGTCGAACTTGGACTCCGATAACCAAGTACCTACCCCAAATTGGTGAACTACCTTCGTTATCAGAAGTGGCATGCAACTCAAACGCCCCACATGGTGTAAGTGACAGTGCTAGCCAGGAAAAGTGTAAAGACAGTGCGCGCGCGTTTGAAGGTGACATAGAAACGGAAAAATGGCGTCTTCTGTTGCAGTAGCAAAACAAAAACTTTATGGCTATCGTGCAAGCAATGAAAACACCTTTTGCGAGTATGGATATTCGCCTACCGGATTTTGACCCTGAAAAACGGAATGTAGACCCGCGTGCTTAGCTGGCAACAGCAGACATGTGTGTTATCAATCCAAATAGTCAAGGTGCATCGTTGATGATTGCCTTGAGCCGCGCACTTAAGGAAGAAGCTTCGTCATGGCTGTCGTCCGTATCTTACCCTGAGATGAAATGGAGCGATTTTAAGGAGCTGTTTATAGCCAGGTATGATTGTCCAGAGACTACCGCTTCTTTTCTAATCAATCTGCATGGAAATAAACCTAAGGAAAATGAGTGTTTGGCCGCATATGCAGCTACCCTCATGACAACCATTATGTCGAAATGGAACGGCGTTACAACAGAACAGATTGCCATTGCGACGGTGTTAGCTCATATCGCGAAGAATGATACGCGAGTCCAGCGATTGTCCTTCACTACAGACATCAAAACCCGCAACGATCTACAACGGGAACTGAAGGCTGTTTCTTTTCTGAAGAGGAGCGCCCCATCTGGTGGTGACGAACATGAAGGTTCTGACGCGAAGAGGAACCGCCCCAATTTGCCCTACGCTGAACCCAAATGTTTTAACTGTGGGAAACCAGGACACAGATCGATGCAATGTCGCCTGAAAAGAGACTCGAAGGCACATGAAGAGCAATTGAGATCGATGGCGTCTATCAGTGGCAAGAGTAACCAGGCAACAGGGAAAGCCGACTGGATCACTTGCTTCAATTGTCATGAACAAGGGCACTACGCATCCAACTGCCCTAAGAGGAACTCCAAGGAGGCAAGCAGCAGCACGAGGGTTGATCCTATCAGGGAAAAGCGAGTTGATGTGTGCCTTTTGGACGCACCTGCTGGATTCTTACAGCTTTTTGGTGAGCAATTTGATATTTTTTTATGACTCTGGTGCTGAATGTTTACTTGTTATAGAATCTGTATCCTGTAAATTTAGTGGTAAATGACTTTATGAAAATGGGACATTGACTGGTATCGGGCAGACTTATTCTGTAAGGTCAACAGTACAAATTTTGACTACTGTTGAGAACGATGAAATTATTTGCGACATGAAATCATGATTGGACGCGAAATTTTATCAATTGGTTTAGTAGTTCATATGTCGTCAGATAAGATACGATTGAGAAAATACGGATCAGACATGTGACGCGTATGCGTGCGTGTGTGTGTGTGTGTGTGTGTTGTTGACTGTAAATTTGACTTTGACACGATAGACACTGACATCCCCCCTGAAAGAGTTCTATCCTATGCAAATGTAGTATGAGAGTAGTAAAGAGAAACTTGAATTCGTAGATAAAACCGTTTTCCTGGGGCTTACGCTTGATTCAAGGCTACAATGGGGTTCTCATTTCGTCATTTTTTTTTGACTTGAATTTGCCCTGGCGGTTAAGTGTATGTCATGCTCACTCAAATGTCTCGCTGATGGTGGCGCGTGTGTCGGATCAGTTAGTTCCCTTCAAAATGGTTGAGTTGAATGGTGCTGATACATGCGTCATGTTCGTGAACGGGCGCTGTCAGTTGTGACTGGTCATCTCTTGGTTGCCACGGCTTATTTGAATTAATTATTTTATTTTTTTGAATTGTTCTTTTCCTTGTTTTTACTATGGACACTTTTAACGTGCACATCTTGCTACATCGCTCTCACATAATGTACCATCTAAACATGAATGATGTAACCAAGGTTTTGTAAAAATATTCTGATTTAAAAGAGTGTCCATGGAGTTTCTTGCCCGTTCTTCTCCATAGAGATCTACGTTAGGGAATGGGCAACTACAGTACTTTCACAGTTTTTATGCCTTGTGACTGGGACTGTAGCTAAATTTCATTGTTGTCTTTGTTTCGACAGTTCAAAAGTGCCTGTAACGGGCCTACTTGAAATAAATGCTTTGATTATGATGATTTTTGATTTTATGCAAGTGACTCAGATTGCATACATTCCAATGCTGTTCGTGGCTGCTCGACAGTATGGCAATGTAGGTAATCGCCAACGGTGCTAAATAAAGGCAATGTATTGTCTTGAGGTTGGTTGGGTACCGGATGGAGGTCCCATAGTTGCCGGATGGAGGCAATGTGATGTGTTGAAATCGGGTACCGGATGGAGGTCCCGCTAGTTGCCAGATGGAGGCAATGCGATGTGTTATGTGTGTCGAAGTTGGGTACCGGATGGAGGTCCCGTTAATTTGCCGGATGGAGGCAATGTGTTGTGTGTGACGAAGCTGGGTACCGAACAGAGCATTGCATACTAGATTTGGTTGGAAGGTTTCGTGAATTGGTTCGAAAATTGACGATTCTTGAAGAGTGGTGATTTCAATGTTGAGATTTTCTTTATAAGATTTGATGAGAATGTAAATCAGAATAATATTGTGTTATGTGACTATTCCCTGACGTCTTGGTCAGGAAGGCCGAGCAAGGGACGTTTTACTTTCCATAAATTCTTGTTTCAGATGCCTCACACGAGGACGTGTGAATTGTCAAGATGGCCGTGTCGCAGAATCAACACAGGGGCACAATTATTAGAATCGCTATTGATTATCATTAATTAGAATAACGCCATCTATCATCGTTTCTCGGAAGCGTCAAGCAGTTTGCTTGGGTGAGGTCGATACAGGGCGTGGCAGGTCTTATTTGACAGCTGTCAGTTGTCATTGGTTGGACGTATTTGACTTGACAGACTTCACTTTTTGGTGAGACACGAGCGCGAGAGGTCGTTCTGCCAGCCTGTATCGAACTTACCGCGTTTCCGTACCTTAATCCATTTCCATCGGCTTGATTAATTGAGATTTTGTTATTTTGTTTTCGGAAGTGCATAAATAGACGGTTGTAATCAGTGTGGAGACTATTATTTCGTACCTACACCATGTCGAACTTGGACTCCGATAACCAAGTACCTACCCCAAATTGGTGAACTACCTTCGTTATATATTTAAAATGTATTCTTTTTGGTACTGTTTCACAATCAACAGTGGAGTTACGTAAAAGAAATGCATAACAGCAGGGAAAAAAGCAGTTTTGATTGAAAGGTAATCAATAAATAATTTTAAGGTTATATTGATAAATAATCGATTTTCTCATCGAATCTATTATGATGTATGTTTTTGACTTTCAGATTAGAAGCATACGACCGAAATTTTAATTTTAATGTCAACCTAGAGCCTGGCACATCTCTCAGTGACCCACAATATCGGTGCCCACCAACTTCTTCTTACAAAGACATCAATGCCGATTCGCCGATTCCTGCTCTAAATAGGCAAGAAATACAGTCGTACTTCGAAAGGTGAGTTCATTTATAAAATCTCTTGTAGCATCTCTTTAATGATACCTTTATATTTAGAACTTAGGACTAAAATTATAGGAGGTACCTTCTATGTTACATGATTTACCAAAGTGCCTAAAGTGCTATTCTATTTCTTTCAGATTCAATGCTCTGAATGCTCAGCCGAAAGGACAGGCTATGTATGAAGCCAGGTGTTTGTTGACTGCGCGGTATAGCATTGAAGGTGCATACACATACATACAGGGCCAATGCAAGGCCCAAATGAAAAAAGTTGTCTATATTGTAAATATTCTGTTGACAATGAAGGCAACATTGAACAATGTAATTGAAGAAATTAAAGAATAGATTGAAGGCACTGCAGTTTTCTTTAAGAATTTAGCCTTAGGCTCATACACTGAAATAAATAACATATTATCATTACTTTCTATGCAAAATGATCTACAATTATCCACGAGTTATTATGAATCGATCACACGTACCGGTATATTTGCTTTGGCTTTGGCTTTAGCTTTGGCTTTTTTGGTATCAGCTTTAAAATGAGCAGGGCACAACACACAGTGCTCGGTTGCTTTAAAGTTTTTGATTCTCAGCGGTTTTTCCCAGGCTTTTCGGCGTTTTGGATCCTTTGGAAATATATGTCTTCCTTGATTTTTGCAGTCTGGAGCACAACACTGCGTCATATTTATAGTATTTAATTATTTTCGATATTTGTTTATATAAAAATCGTAAATTAGTATGGATTTTGACAGGTGACAGAACACAATTAGGCAAAGTTGATTATGCGACATCTGGTGGGATAAAAAGGCAGTTTTTCACCCCATTGTTGGCGATAACTTGAAAATAGAAGGTCGTAAGTCAAACTAAACGTCAAACACACGTCAAACACACGTTGTGAGAATTCTTATCGACTTTTGCGTGTGACCGTACATGCAAAATAAATGTAAAAAATCGTATGATGTATTCATACGATTTTTTAAATCGTACAGATCTGGCAACGCTGAACGACGTTTAATTACCTTGGATTTGACAAAAATGGATATGACGAATTTTTAATGGACTTATTAAAAACATTGTGAAAACTAAATAACTAAATATGGAAAAAATACGAAAGACATTGTTGTTAAAACTTATCACGAAAGAAAATACTTGCACGTAAGACTAGGCATTATGGTTGAAAGACTATAGCCTTCCCTTCGGGGTAAATTAAAAAAAAAAAGAAAAATTAGAATAGATGACAATGACATATATACACGTCTAATTGTCTATAGGTACTCCGTACTTAGATAGTCTGCAGTGGGCTGCGGCTGCGGCATTGATGGGCATTGCGACCGTGTGAAACAGTAAAAAGTCCTTGGAACCTTCAGCAAGACCTACCTGAATTTGAGACTGGTGGAGTGGATTAGATCTTATTCAATCACTTCTAGCTCATAACAGGAATCGAAAAAAAAACACCTCATAAAACTATAATCTGGGCTGTACAGGTACAGACTACCTTTTGCCTAATCATACATGAAATTTTTAATTTTTCTTGCTGAAAATTGATTAGGCAGGAGAAGATAACAGACGACTTACGCTTTCGTAAATTTATTTTTACAAATGGATTTTAAAATGCACCAATATACTCACGCTTTGGTGGGTAAGGTGACACCAGGTTCTAGTCATGGGGATAATATAGAATATGAAGAGGTTCGTCGTCAACATGATTGTTACATGAGACTCCTGAGGGAGTTAAATATAGAAGTAGTTGAAGTTAATTTGCAAGGTTCCCTGCATGAAAAAGTCCTTATAGAAGACATGGCAGTCATATGTCATGGTATTGCCTTTTTGCCTAAGAACAGTTCAACGGTGGAAATAAACAATGTAAGTACAATCAGTTTTTATTTTATTTTTGCGAATTGATCTGCTGTTGCGATTTATTATATTATTGCTCAGCATATTGTATATGTGCATTTGATTGACAATAACAGGAAACTCCAATAAAACGGAATTGAAGTATCTAATACTAATACTAAGTACTCATGAGCTGACAAGCTCGTGGTTTAATAATAGTAGGCGCTTGGGGCGATCTTTAGGTTAAGCTGTGCTTGCCTAGGTTGGTCTGTGGAGGGGTGACCGAATTACATACCGGGTTTCCTCCATGCCTCGGAAAGCACGTTAAGCCGTTGGTCCCGGCTGTCATTTGTAGATCTTTGACAGTTGTTACAGGTAGTCAGTGGCCCGAAAGTATGACAACCAGTCTAACTAAGGATAATGTATTAACCAGTGTGTAGTGGACGTCACATAGGCAGTCGCTCCATGTAAAATATTGGTATTCAGCTGCATCCGGTTAGACTGGGCGCTGACCCCAAGATAGTTGGGAAAAAGCTAGGCAAATGGCAAATGATGACTAAGTACTCATGATTGTGACAAGTACCAAAGTTGCTGGAGCTGTAAAGTAAGGCCAATTGAAAATGTTGCAATTTGCTGTATTTTGTTCAAGATTTGACTACAACACTCAAGTTGTTCTTAAAGCAGAGCATGTTGAAATCATTGTGCCAAAGTTAGGAGTAAGGACAGATTCATCTGAGCTTGGCCTGTAAAATCATACCCCCTTGTTAAACTTCTCTGAACATTTTGTCAAAATTCAAGTGGCTCTGTTTCTGTTCTCCGGTGACTGAGGTACTTGTTGTAATAGTATGAAGTAAAGTCCTAATATATTTTCAAACTCAAACTCAGAGCATTGATTTCAATTAGACCATTACAGGCACTTTTGAATGTCACTGTACAAGGCATAACTTGTGAAAGTACTGTAGTTGACCATTCTAAAGTGTAGATCTCTGTGCAGAAGAATGGGCTAGAAACTCCATGGACATTCTTCTAATATCACTATCTTTTACTATCACTACATAAATAAAATATATCAGTCAACGCCCAACCTAATTTTTAATGTGAGTAACATAGTTTAATCGAATCATAAGAGGTAGGCAAGTAGGCAGTGCCTACCTACAATGCATGCGCCTGTTCTAGATAGAAATCTCTGTATTATGTTCACCATTCATATTACAAGTTTAAGTAGACGTTGTGCATTCACATGGACATTCAGTTTTACACCCAACTGGGGCAAAGCCTTAAAAGGGGGCAAAGGAAGCATTTCTTCCAAATTTTATTTTATTACTTTTTTTTTGGGTTGCAAGACTGTTGCCACCACACTAGATTTTGAGAGTAGGTATCTTCTATGACCCGCTACACCGTGATGGAAATTATGAAAATACAATATAGACATGGCCCCCCCATACGGTAAAACAGGATTAAAAAAAAAGTTGATAAATGTGTGTTGTCTATCTACAGCTCTTGAGAAATGATATTGGGCTTCTTTACATACTTTGTTTCTGAACTTAATGGTTGATGAGATATTCTCATCTAAAGCTGTAAAAATTGAGTAATAAAAGTTTTAGGAGACTTAGTAAGAGGAGGAAAATTGGGAAAAAAATAGGTTGATGGTTTAAATAAGATTTGTTGATATGTTTGTTCCGTTTTTGAGATTTATGTGACATTTTTGTGAGATTACAGCATTGCAGATTGTTTTTTCATTAACATACTATGAAAACAAATTTAGTTTTGCTGTTAGAGATATGAATGAGGTTTAATATGATTCAATTAAAGACTTTTTTAGTAGAAACCACCTTCATAAATAACATTACTATGTATAAAAAGTATCCTGTAATTATGTCCAGGTCACTAGTCAGAAGGTATTTGTGTAACCATAGTGTGTACCCAACTGCCTCAAGTTTAACGACTGCTAAAAACGTCTGTTGGTGACTATGCTAGCTTGTAGCTTCCATAGAAAAAGTTTGTACCCTTCTTTCAAATGTGCGGCTGTTCAAGATTGGTCCCAAATTTCACATCATTTACATATTTTTACGGGAATTAATTACTTTTGTTTGAAACAACAAAATATACCACCATATGTGCTATGTATAATATTATTGTATCTAGTGGTAAGGCTAAAAACCACTAGAGAATGGTCCCATGTTTAAATGTAAAGACCACTCTCCGTTTAGTTAATAACCAGACGTGACTTTAATTCTTACCCAGCATTAGTCAGAGAGCCATGAATCTGTCAAACCAAGCACACTGGAGTAGGTAGCTGTCAAAATCTGTAGGGACACCAGAATTTGACAGATATTTCAGTACATTATTATCTGTCAAACTTTTGCATTTGATAGTATTAAGGGTTAAAGTATGAAATTGCCGATTTGTATGGATGATTTCGTGAAAAGTGATATTTCCATACTTACTAAATTTTTTTTTATTTTTCTTGGAAATGTCTGAACCTATTATGATGCAATTACTCACTATAGTTAGAGTGAAAAAAGTTTCGCTGCACTGCGTATTTCAAATTCTCAAAACACAGTACTTATATGACAAAAATATACCTAGGTCCTTGAAGTAGTGAAACCGGACGGCACATTGAAACAGGTGTTTTGACAGTCTACCCTATGATGTAATATGCAACTACTATAATTATTGCTACTAACTAAGATCGCAATAGCGGTCATTGCCTTTTCCCGAATATCTCTTCGTACGAACCAAAACAAATGAACCATGTATCGTTTTTCATTAGATAAATGTTGAAGATCACAATAGATGACGATTCAATACATGAACAGGCTTATTTTTAAATTTCAAAGTTAAGAACTTTAATAAATGTAGGTGGGTCAATGACCGCCATTGCTATCTAAACTGGCAGCAACTAAAGTACGGTTTTTAAACTCGGATTTAACAATAAATTAATCCAATTAAAATGGAATTAGGAAAAAATATGACTATTCATTAAAGTTAAAATAGAACAAAATTTTAGAAAAAAATTGCAATTTCATAGTTAAAGATAAGTATTGATACTTTGTTTCAGACAAAAATTTTAAAAGAAATTTTACAAAAGGACCTGGGCCAAACAGTTATTGATCAAGTGGATCCGGAAGCAAATATTTCCTGTTCAGATATATTATTCACAGGTAAATTCGACAATGGCTCTGGGACCCTGACAAAGAATTGGAGCATCTTAATTTAGTTAACTCACATACCAAATTGACCTATTCTCTTTGTCAGTATACCTAGAGCCATTAGAATTATACTTACCTACATTACAACAAAAAAGTAGTATATTCCTAGATCATAATTTAAATGATCTTTCATGTAAAGTTTAATATTTTATTTACAAACTACAATACTATAATAGAAATATATATGTACAAGTATAAAAGGGTTACAGGGCATCCAAAAATTCGTCCGCATCGCTGTCAACAGGAAAAGTGCCCAGAAGGCTGGCAGCATTACCACGTTGGATGGCAATGCTGATTCTTTGGCCAAAAAATAGGCCCGCCCTCTGGTCACGTGAAGAGTCGACCAACCGCTTGGCGATTTCCCGGAAAACTAGGTGGGCACTCGGACCCCATGGCCCTAGTGTTTCAACCCCAAACGGCTCAAAAACATAACTACCAATTAAATTATTGTATTTGCGCCGTTTGAGGTTTTCAGCACCTGCAGCAGCCGCCCCAGCGCAGCCCACTGTGCTAGGAAGATGGGATGGCGCAAGGGTGTCGACGCAAGTTGCGTCCCACACCAAAGGCCTACCCAACTTCCATGGCATTATGGTCATACCATCTGGTCTCTTCCCATCGACGCGTGCCAAGCCATTGGGTTCTAAGACAGCTGGCACCCCGGCGGTGGCAAGAGCACGACGGATGAGATCATTAATGCTAGCGTGCCGCGCAATCCGACCCGCACTCTTACTGCATGAAAGGCCATGATGTCCGAGGCAGTCGACTGCTTCACCACATTGACAGCGATGTGGAGCCCCACAAGGAGCGCCCAATCGCAAACACGTAGCGAGCCGGAATGTTGTGTCACCTAACATAGTGCCTATATTAGGTGACGGTAGTGCCTGAAGCCAGAGGCCCGACTCCCACTCACCCACAGCCAGTAGGCGGGCACGCTCAGCAGTATTGGTGGACGTATTAATAAGTTTATTCCGTACCAACCTGCAGAGCGGCTCATCCCACTGTCTCTGGGAAAACGGGTTCTCGGGCCGATCCGTATCTGGGCAAGGCAAGTCTTTCATGTTGTGTATTAAAACTTTTAGAAATACAGTATTGTAACTGTAAATCGGAAAAAAAATGTATATGGCCTCTTAAAATTTGTAAAAAGAAATCCCCTCAGATCTATAAGGCTGGATAAATTACAGATCTATGGTTAAAAATCCAGACATGTCTAGACAAATCAATAAAACTAGGTGGAACTACAAGTATTATATTTGATGAAACAACCCCAGATTCATATTGTTTTTTTATGCATTGCAGGTCGAGAGTTCTTTGTTGGTATATCTGAGAATACAAATGAGGCTGGAGCAAGTGCTGTCGCTGAAGCATTTCCTGAATTCCCCTGCACTCCAATAAAGGTACAACTATAAGCAGCAACTGTAGTAGTAGTAGTTTCATATCCCTTACTGCAAATCCCACGGTCTCACTACTCCCTTTACTCTGAAATGTAGAAATACAACAGCCTTTTTAAATCACCTGACAACGCCTTAGATAGTGTTTGTCATTTACAAGTTGAGAATATCAATCTCTGAGGTATGGGTCCATGAGTCATTACAATTACATTAAATGTTCATAGTATGAAACAAAAAACCCCTCTCATTTAATTTCATTTATTTGTCAGAATAATGTTACAATTGATCTTAAATTATTCTACCGTTTTCGGCGTACAAATATTTATTTATACATTACGGAGTATTATCAATTATTTAATTAATACATGTCAATGATCATTAATCAAATTTAAAATAAATTCAGAGAAATCAGTTTAGTTAGTCTGCTTATTTTGATGGGCAAGTACGGAACCCTACATTGTGCGTGGCCTGACACGCACTTGGCCGGTTTTTTTATTTAATTTTTATATTTAACCTATACTGTACCACTGGTGGCTTCCCCCAATTCCTTCTTTAGAAGAAGTTAAATGAAAAAAAGACCAAGTATTCAGGTGTGAATGATCCCTTTATTACAGACTAAACTTTTTTTTACAGATCTCTAAAGGGGCTAAAGGATTAAAGAACTACATCACCGTAGCAGGCTCTGACATTCTATGTGTTAGTGCCAGTAAGGAGGCCAAAGAGTTGCTTAAGAGAATCGAGCGTGAAGCCACCTTTACGTATCAGACATTGACGGTGCCAGAAGATGAAGCAGCTAACTGTCTTTATGTTAATGGGACGCTCATACACAGGGCTATTGAGGAAATACCTGAAGCGTTCAAGGTTTGTTTAATGTGGATTTGTTATCTGTAAAAGTATTTAAGTGCTAAATCAAATGTTTTATTAAACTTGGATCATTACCAGAGGTCGGAATTAGGTAGAGTTATTTAAGTACTTGCATCGAAATGTTGATATTAATATGGATCTCCCCGGGATTTCATAATCTAGTACATTTCGTTAAGTGGGGAGTGCTCCGCATTTCCGCTATTGTTTTCTTTTTTTCTCACAAGCTATGTTGTGCGAACTACAAATGTGGCAACATAGCGCGTGTGCGCATTAGAATTTTGCAAGTTCGGACATCGATGTCATTGATGTAAATTTAGCAACGACGCGCGTGCAGTGGTTTAAATTGTGTAAAAGTAAATAACTTTTTTGTTTAATAAATCACGGGAATTTTCTGCTCTTTAAAATTAATCCCGGGATTTGGGACATATCCACTTTGGATATGTCCCAAATCCCGGGATTAATTCTTTTGCTGTATGAAATCAGTGTAAGTAAATGAATACTCGTAACTCTAATTCCGACCTCTGATCATTACCCGCATGTCGGTTACCGAAACCAGCAACTTTAGCAATCTTTATCAAAACCCCTCGAGATTTAACACGGTGACTTTAATAATATATTATTAGAAGTTAATAATATTAGTATAGATTTATACTAGTTTTTGCGATGGTATTCATAGGCGGAATTAGGTCCCAGTGTGGGTGTAACCTTAATAAACAAAATGGTTAGCGAGCCGAATCACATGCTGCAGATCATCTTTTCCTTGACTCTATGACATTTAGCTGTATAGTTTAGGAGCTAGCACACGTGTATTAATTACGCTTAATTCAATGATTACGATAGGCCCGTTTCATGGTCTTGGTAGCTTCGTATGAAATCTTAATTGTGTGAGCCCGTGTCGCATTTGGCTGGTTTTATTTTCATCATTAATTGCTTCTTTTCTTCACAATAGATTTGAGTGTGGTTTTCACCATTATAAAGTTAATTTATCGCGGAAAGTTTCTGTAGTGGATCGCGTCTTATTTAAGCAACCGAAAACAATACGTTACTATTAATAAAGTAAATGATAATTTATTAACCTCTTATTCATCTGACTATAGAGTTAATAATTGCGGCGTCCGCCAAGGGAGTGTATTAGGACCCTTATTGTTTCTATTATACATAAACGACTTACCGCTAGTGACTAATCATAAAGGAGAATGACCAAAATTGGTACCAAAAAGTCTCGCGCCTCAAAACCAAAATATTATAGTAATTAGTTTCATATTTTTTTACGGCATTACGCGTCGGGAATTGATTTTTGAACTGGAAATATACTTTTCGAGTTTAAAAGTATGAATATTGTTTTACTCCCTTTATATGACGTTCCGTTTCAATTGGACAAACCCTTGTCTGTCGAGCGAACTCTAAAAGTCCTGTAAAAAAATGCATTCGGCCGCTTTTGTTTTTGACGGTTATTTTATGTGAAAAACTATACCTGCCTCGCTTCAAATTACTCCAACGTATAGGGCATACAATAAAAATGAGAAGATTATAGTTATTTTGTCTATGGTTAATTGGCCGTTCACAGATAGTCTTATTGATGTAGAATGCAATGGAATCGATTTTTTGATGAATCGATTAACCAGTAATCGTTTCTTTTGTTTATTATACATATATAACTATAACGTTTGCTTGAAAAACATTTCAAGAATTACAAATATGTACAGCTTGGCAAAAAAGAGTTTGGAATAAATGAGGTCGCCACTGCCACTGCTTGGAATAGTTTTATTCATTTTAAATAGTTAATTACGCAAGGAAAGTTGATAATTTTTAAAAATCTATGAAAAACCACTAGGATATACGCACTGTTGACACGTGACCACAATCATCGATATTAGTTCCAACTGTCACCGCGTCAGACTCTTTTTTGCCAAGCTGTATTTGCTTTGCTTTCTTTGAATAACAGCAACAATTAAGTAAGATCAGTACACCAAATCGATTTAGTTTGGTTTATTGCTATTTGCCACAAAATAGATTTTCTCAGCCTAAAGATTTTGATTTATCGATTACATCCCTAAATCCCGACTAGTTTATAGCACTTATACTCTATGGTTTATAGTTATCTTATCTGTGGCATCTGACATTTGTAGACTGTACTGACTGACTACGTTAAGCTAACTTTGCGCTAGCGAAAACGACCGTCTGTGTTTTAAGAGTTGAGATTGAGATTTGTAAATTATTGAACTGTGTGTTGAGAAGTAGAACTTGTATTTTGTGAACTTTTTTCTGTGTATTCATTTGTGCAAACATGTTGAGTCGTGGAGTCAGCCAATTGACACCGTCATTATCCATTCGACGATGTATCAATTGTTCATTTTTGATACCCAGAAATCTACCTACACATTCATTAGAGAACGTGTCTACTCCTATGATTAACTTGTTACAGTCGTGGATAACTCCTACTCAGGTAAGCAATCTTATTTTACTCTTTGAATATATACTGTCAGGCACCTTCCATTTCCTGACTTATCATCTCTGACTAATCTGACTGTACCATCTCCACCACGTACCATCTTACGAAACATTTTATATAATGAAAAAATATTTTAGAATCGCACAGAAGATAGATTACGCCACAAAAACACCTTTTTAATTGATGGTTTTTATTGCAGTTGTCTTCAGAAAGTGTGCTCTGTACAGAGTGTTTGACACTGCTTCAAGATCGAGCAAACACAATCAATGAAGGAAGTTTATCTTTGCCTGCTATTGGTCATAGAAGATTATGTTTTTCTTGTGGCAAATCTATTCTACATGCTACTAGAACATATCCTGTAAGACAAGATCGACAAGAGAGAAACATTTTAGTTAGACATGTTCCGTTGCATCTGGTAAATGTTTTATTTATATTGAAATATCAAAAAAGTAATTCAATTTCTTATTACAATTACTTCTTGATCATTATAATGTAACAGTTAGATCACATTTACATACTTTTATTAAATCTATAACCCATTGCAAAATGTTTTGTATTACATGTTTAATCATATATTTTTAGATCTCAAGATTGGAAAGAGTATGTGCTGCTTGTTGGAGGTCAGCTACAAGAGAAATGCAACGTCATGATCAGCATGACCATAATCGCCCTGGTCTATCAGATGATATTTTGCCAGACGCTGGATCAAGTGGGGATCTCAATATTCCTGAGCCGCCTCCTCTTCCACAACAAAACCTACACACTGCTCAAGTTAGATCAAATCCAACAATTATGTCTTCTGTGTATAAGCGTGCTGCTAGCACATCCAATCACTGTATATTTGTTAATTGTTTTGAAACAGAACGTTTACTGGTACCCTCATCTATAAAGGATTTGTTATTACTTAATTATAAATTCTATGTGCCTCCAGCAGCACGAATCTGTCGTCACCACCTGGATCATGGCCAATGGAATGAATTAACTTCCCAGTTAAGAGATTTCCAGCAGGCAAATCGGTCTCGCCTTGTTACTATGTGCCGCTGGGTTGTGGAAGTGGTAAATGGGAGGGTGAAAAGGGATTTCAGACTCTTGAGTCATGTGTTCAACAATAGAGCGGCTTTGCACCTAATGGATGATTTTAGAGTCTCTTGTGCCCTTATTAATAAGTTCCATGTTGTTATAGAAGACCCACCAGAAGCCTTGGAATATGTTAGAATAGCTAAAGAGAGGCTTTCACTAACAAACCATTTGGCAACTTACGTTGAACAGGAATATCTCAATAAAAGGAGAGTGAATTTTCAAATGATTAACAGCAATAATCCACATTTAGACGGATTTCCACAGTTGACCATAACCGATTTAAAACGGTTAGCTCTTGGGACCTATCAGCTTAAACAGGCTAGATCGTATTATGGGGAACACATCCGTCGGACTGGGATGTATTCAGTTGAGGTGAATGATAATATTGATGATGATATACCCTTGATTTTAGGTCTTAATAATTACCTCTTAAGAGGCGGATTAAATCTAAACATGTAAACAGTCGTACTTATCACACCTATTTATTGATTAGCAGAGATGATGCTGTGCCCAACACATTAGAAACCATAGTAGGTTATTGCTGCAGCTGCCTCGTTGGTAAGCGAACAGTGGGCTGCTGTGCTCATGTGATGACCATAGTCTGGTATTTGAGCTGGGGACGGTATAATGACGTAACTGCGCCGGCAACGGCTTTAGATGATTTTTTTCAGGAGTATGATGTATGATGAAATAAATATTTTTGAATTTGAATCGCTATTAAAAAACCCAAATGAACTTGTTTGTTTTATTTTTTCTATAACTTACCTAGTCGATTCACGACAACAACATGAGCATGAGGAATAGGGTCTGTCATGAATAGTATCCTAAGATTATTAAAGAGTTATTGTTCAAGACTCTCTCTAGGCTCAACAAGCGTTTTTTTCAGTCTGACTGTTCACCCTTATGATAATGTTCTATAGGTACTGGTGTGGTAGCGTGATCGTGGTGGCGTCCAATGATATAATACCATTATATACGTTACCCGCTCACAGTATTGGCAATATAAAGGTCTAAAATAAAATCGAGTTTCAGTCAAGCATACTGTGGATGTTACTTTAACTCGTAATTCTTACAAATATTAGTGTATTACGCTGTTTTTAGAGCAATAATGTAATGTATGTGTGTTAAAATATGTCGTTGGTAGCGTCGAAAAAATAGACATACTTTTTAGGTTAGTTTCGATTTTATAAAATAACTCTGAAACGCGGGTTTTTTTTTCAAAAATAATTTTTGTAGGAGTTAATACGATCAGTGTAGTCTATAAAAAACAAAGTTTGATATTGATGCAGCATGGTACGGGATTCCATACATCCATGAGCATTCTCCTTTGTATTATTTGCAGATGGCATTTCGATTATTACGACATCTGACAAAAAGTATAAAACTAAATCTGATCATGAGATGGACATTAATAATACGCACCACACCACACCATAAACCACATTATAAAATGGTTACACATAACAAGAAATAAATTAAAAATCTAATTATATACAGTTTAATAAATATAAACATACTAAAAACAATTTCAAACTTAATATTGACAGGTTAAAAGAAGATCCACAAACTAAATTTTTAGGAGTACTTATAGATTAAAATCTGAATTGGAAAGTACATCTGGATAGTTTGTGCAGTAGGATTAATAAGTTTGTGTATGCTCTCAGACAAATAAAGAATATTACCAACAAAAAAACAGCAACTGCAGCATATCACGCTTAAATAGAATCCATTTTGCGATACGGGTTTATTATATTGGGTAACGGCACGGATAGACACAGAGCATTCATTGCGTAAAAGAAATGCATCAGAGCCATTTGTGGTATCCGTCCTGACGAGTCATGTAAACCGCTCTTTAAAAAGCTAGGTATATAACCACTTCCGTCACTCTACATTTATGAAATTTGTAATTATGTTTATAATAATAAGGGATTGTTCAAAAAAGCCTATCAATTGAACTCTCGAAATAGGGATCCATGCCCACTTTTATTGCAGGATACTCCTAACTCCTCAGCCTAGTATGCGAAAAGTTTCCTAGTCATGTGTGTAAGTATTTATAACAAATTTCCAAAAGAAATAAAATTGTTATTTAATATTAACTCATTTAAAAATAGACTAATGAAATGGCTGAAAGAACATTATGTTTTATGACATTAATGATTTTCTTGACAATAAACTATAAATTTCTAGAATTTTGTCATTGCGGATAATGCTGAGATAAAACTACACTTCTCATCAAAAAAATCGAAACACCTCGCAGTTTATGATTTGATAAGGATTATCAGAAAAATGTGTATATTTAGGAATAAATGTAAAATGTCATTTAATAGTGAGTAGTATGAGGTTTTTAAATCCTAATGTTATTGTTCTAAATTCAAATTAAGTCTTCATAGGTTTCGTATTTTGTATAATGAGTAATTTTTACCCTGTATGGAATATGAAGGAAATGGGTAAAACAACACGCGTAAATGAAAAAAAAATGTAAGAAACGTTTATTTAATAACTTGTATTCCCTCCGCGAGCTCTTATTACTGCTTCCATACGGTTCTTCATCGATCGGATGAGAGTCACGATCACATGTTGTGGTATATTATCCCATTCCTCTTGGATTGCATTTTGCAGCTGGCTAAGTGTTTCTGGGGCTGGATCTCTTGCTCGAATTCGTCTCTTTAATTCATCCCATAGATGTTCAATGGGATTCATGTCCGGGCTTCTTGCTGGCCATACCATAATGGAGATACCGACTTCGGTAAGATAATCTCGTACGACGCCCGCGGTGTGAGCTCTAGCATTGTCGTGCATGAATATGAAGTCGTTGCCAATAAAATGTGCATAGGGCATCACATGAGGTTCAAGACACTGTTCGATGTACCGATGAGAGTTTAGTGCAGGCAGCCGTGGCCCAGACACAAAGGCAAGTTCTGTCTTACCGTCGGCGCTGATTCCTCCCCAAACCGTCCACGAACCGCCACCATAGCTGACCTTTTCTTCAATGCAGCATTGTGCAAAGCGTTCTCCATCTCTTCTGTAGACCTTGTTCCTTCCGTCGTTACCATACAGCATAATTTTACACTCTTCAGAAAACAGTACTTTGCTCCACTGAAGGTATGACCAAGTTAGGTGCTCGCGTGCAAAGTTAAGGCGCGCTCTTCGATGGTCTGCAGTTAATTTCGGCCCATTCGCTGGCTTATGCGGTGCCAATCCGCGTTCCTTCAACCTTCTTCTTATTGTAGAGTCACTTACAGCTACTCTTCGTACAACGCGAAGCTGCTGCTGCAGTTGAATAGCGTTAAGGCGTCGATTTCGTAAAGAAGTTGTTACAATAAATCGATCATCTCGCTCAGAAGTGACCCGATTCCTGCCAGATCCTGAACGGCGCGTGAACGAACCAGTCTCCCGATAGCGTTTGTAGACTCTATGAACAGATGATAAGCTTAGATGCAATCTTGCAGCCACAACACGCTGAGTAAGTCCAGAATCCAGCAATGCCACCACTTGGGCGGCTTCTGCGGGCGAAGTATCCATATGTTTTAGAAAAAAAAGTTTTTTCAGACGTCCCAAAGTCACAGTAAATGAAATAAGAAACAAAAAGTTTAAAGACAAGCGCTAATTTTTAGTTTTTAAACGAGAAACGTACTCCAACCCTAAATACACATTTGTCTCAAAACAGTGATTAATTTCATTTATAGGATAAACAAATGAAATTCTAATTTCGAATTTTGATTTTTTCTTCTTACTGTAATGACTAAACTGCCAGCTACACAATAATGTTTTTTTTTTCATGGAATTAATTCTCTTTTGTAAAAAATTAGGACAAAAACAATAAAAACGAAAGTGTTTCGATTTTTTTGATGAGAAGTGTATTATATCATTTTATTAACTTTATATCTGTGACATTGATCAACAATTAACTAATTATTATAATATTTTGCTTACAATTGATACATATCCTGTATTAGCTAAACATGTGGACTTTAGATTAATACCTGACTGTAACAACCGTATACCATGTTTAAGGCAAATAAAGACTTATCTTATCTCACAACAGAATCACTTCAAATAATGATAGAGAACATGTCAAAGACCAACAATTGAAATTTTGGCGGCGTTTGATTCAGTGGTTCGAATTTTAAAACTGTTAGATAGAGACAGACAGTTCAATCGCCCCGGTACATATGGAAGGTGCGAACCTTTGATCAACGTATAAATGTGGTATATACAAAATAAAATATATAAAATTAAGAACCCGTATAGTTTAGCTAAGTCCGTCCGTGTGTCGGTCCATCTGACCACAGTTTAATATATCTGGACAGTTTCTGGCCACTATTCCAGTACCATTTTTTTTCTATTTACTAACCCTGAAGTCATAAACAGTTATTATTAATTGCTTTGCATGAAATTTTACATTTTTTTTAACAAAGTTTTGAAAATTCTAATTGGTAGGCTTTGCGGTATTGGCACAAAATACATAGTATTGGGTTATGCGGTACAATGCAACAAACGCCACTTTATTTACGTTTTAGTTACACAACTAGTTGTTTGGTTATCGTTCTGTAATAAGCCTGATCTTAACCACTGAATCTAGACATTTAAAGAGATCAAGTGGATGTAGTTGAACTGTTCCTGAGCATCGCTCCCTAATAAAGGCCGCAATTTTGTTAGTGCGTCTGCACTCTTCTCTGATCAGATTTTTACTAGTACTTATACAAAAATAGTATAAACAAATCTTTGTTTAGGCTCAGTGTTATTTGTCATTCACCATGCCATTTTTCAATTCCAGGTGTTTTGTGAAAAAATCGATTTCGCTAGACGATCGATCTGCTTTTCTGAGCTTGCGAAGATGCCGGCTGGTTTGAGTTCGTGCTGCTTATTAGTAAGAAAACCCTAATTTAAGACAAAATTATATGCTTTTAAATAGTTTGTTTACATTAGTCGATGCGAAACCACTGGTTATGATTTTTCTGAGTGTGCAGTTAACAAAAAACAAAGGACGTTACCGAAATAGACTATAAAATCTCCACCACGATGAAACCATACCATCCGATGTGGGTTTATACTAACCTGTTGTGCAAGAAAAATGTAAAAAACGTTCATTAAAATCCGTTTCGCATTGCGAAACTCACGATGGCACCTCACCAGGGCTGGTGAGCGTGAGTGTTCTATTAACTTCTCCTGTGTTGGAACGCTTGCACAATTCCTCAAGCCTATGGTCTTCCCCGACAGTCCGTGATTGCAGGTTTTGTGTCGCCGGTCGTCGTCTGATGACGTCGCTACCCAGTGAGTCACAGCGATCGAGAGACCGCGTTGTTGGACTCTATCTTAAAGCCACAGACTGTTGGGCTGATTGACCACTTTCTCTATTTAAAATTTCGGCTGCGGTTTCTATCGAAGATCTAATCCACTCACTTTATTTACTTGTATTACATTTATTGTTACTATTATGTATGATTACCCACTTATCGAATGATGTAAATAAGCTATCTTATAAATCTATATGTACCGTATATTAATCGTCAATGTGTGTTCAACAATAAAATCAATGTTTATTACGTACTATGTAAAATTGTCTGTTAAGAAACATGTTACTTCAATACTTGTATATTGGTGCTGCGCTACTCGGCCTGCTTTTAACATAAACGTGGGGTGATAACTCCACTGTTTTTTGATATCTAACATCCAAAGTTGTGTATCTTCGTAACGATTTCTATACGTATGAGCCTCGATTTTTTGGGATGGGAAATCATCAAATGACTCCTCCCGCTCTGGGCGGAGTAGAAGTGTTCCTTCTTTTGCCCTTTGTGTTCCAGGGCCCCGGTATCTCTTTCGAACAGTCCCGCAGCCCTGGCAAGCAAACCTCGAAAGATCTGTATTTGAACTCTTATTTTACACAACTTTAGGCGTAAATGAGTAGCAACACAGTTTAATGTTGAAGAGGTCAAACCCACAAGGTCCATTACGTGTTATGATCTAAATCTTCGCACTTTTCGCTTACTTACAAGACTGGGCGAGAGAGCTTGGGTTTAAGCCCTGCCAACAATCGATTTCGAGCAGTCGATTAGCGCAGCCTTAACTTTGTTGTATTTTTGATTATCAGATTTTTATGTTAATTGTTGTCTGTAACATGTAGTTTGATTATTTGTGTATGTAACGTGCGTTTAAGAATGACTTGGGAGGCTTTCTATAAGCTAAAAGACTTCAGAAAATAGAAAACATTCCAATTCTATTCGAATAATTAATATAATAAGTAGATTATTTTCAAAAAAGGAAATTATGTTCTTGGAAAAAGAATAGAAGTTACTTAACGGCAAATTCATTTTAAGTTTTAGCCCGTTCTAACTTTTCCACTAGTGCATTAAATTAAACTTCATGAATGGTATTAAACCTTTAGTAAAATAAATAATGAATACTGCAATAGTCCTGCATCTGAGCTGACTAAAGGAAGAATAACAAGAGAAAAATGGAAAAACTAGCACAGTAATAGAGGAGCATAAACTGTGAGCACAAACATATTAGAAACGATAGTAGAACACTAAACAACGCAGCTCATTAATTTACTGTATGCAACTGATTCCGAAAAGTTCTGGAGTGACGACCACGAACCGGAAGATGCTGCGTTGGAAGGCCTCCCACTAGGTGGTCCGATGACCTGGTGAAGGTTGCGGGGATCCGCTGGGTGCGAGACGCACGGGACCGGTCAATGTGGCGATACTTGGGGGAGGCCTATGTCCAGCAGTGGACGTCTTTCGGCTGAAATGATGATGATGCAACTGATTGCATCTCATGAAAAATACGAGTATCTATATTTCATTAATTTAAACGTGAAGTACTAACTGCATTTACTCTCGGATATCCAGAAAAAAATACCTGATTCATTAGTATTTTGAAAAATCTATTTCGTATTCCTTTATTTTCCTAATATCTTATGCATTCCTTAATACTAATTAGGTTATAGTATTGTTTTTCACCTTTCGTTCCCAAGTATGTGTTCTTTGTTGATAAACAACTATTCAACTAGAATTGAATTGATATTGTACGTGACGAATATAGGGAATGTTTTTTTTGGTAAGCCACCATTGTCCCACTGCTGGGCAAAAGCTCCCCGATTTTTTTTCAAGTTTCCTTTTAAAAAATACATAGACGAATAAAATTCTGGTATTTTGTGGTTTCACACAATAATAAAAAAATGGTTCAATTTAAAAAAATATATGTATATATATGTGCCAAATACTGGTATTCAGCTAAATCCGGCATGACTGGAAGCCGACCCCAATACAGTTGGGAAAAAGGCTAGGCAGATGATGATATGTGCCAAATGGTTTTGTTAAATTCGACCGTTTGTTTGTTGCAAACTAATCAGTAAACAGATAAAATGTGCTTTAAGTGTTATATTGACTGCTCTTCCTTGGTTTTAGTAATCTTTATTATTATATAAAAAATCATCTTCCGCAATATGTTTGTGTCCGCAAAACTTAATAAGTAGTCGATAAATTGACTTAAAATTATACTATTTTGCATTTCTAATATAAGAGTGTATTTTATACAAGGTGTAAATGGACCCTTCATGAAGCCGTCAACCAAACATTATGTACATCAAACTAAGTTAACCCTACGCAAAAATTAATGACTAAATTATGCTGGGAAACGATTTTTTTTTGGGGTTAAAAATCACGGTTTAGGGTAAAACTCAATGTGAGGCACTCAAAATATTGTGCTGATGGATGCATTGAATAGTAAACGGGTCATGGAGGTATTTAAAGTAAAGTTACAACCTTAAAAACAGGAATTAGAAAAAAATCTTATGAAAAAGTTGGAACTTTGACCTCCAATATCTCCGAAACTAGAAGGTTAAGGTATGGCACGAACAAAAAAATAATCGCGATGACGGGGACAATAAGTGCATTTCGGCTTCATTAAGGGTATTTTTACACTCTTACTTTTTATCCCGAAGTTCTCACGGGGAAGGGAAATTCCAAACTGAGCCACAGCGAAGCGTGGCCGTGTTTAGTTGTTTTCCAAAAAAAATTGTACCTGCTGTTATATTGTGTATAATTGATTGACCCTCGTCTGTACTAGTACTTGATTTTCCGGTGCGCAACAGAATCGGGAACAATGTCTTTGCTTTTGTGTTTTATAAGTTAGTTCAATCTCAAATTCTGTAGTTTCTGCCTAACCCTTATGGAATAAGGCGTAAGTGTATTGTATGTAATTGAATCTCAAGCATTCCCTGATCCTCAAGTATTGTTTATACTTATTTCATAGATTTGTAGTTACGTGTACCTAAATTGGTTTTCTAATGGCCTGTTTTCACTAACACGAAGCGACAGCTAAATGATAACCAAAGTATTATTGCACAGTTAATATCTAAACTCTCCGCCGAGCGTAAAACATTCAATTCTGAACTCTCAGCCGAGGGTAAACATCCAATTCATTTAGGAGGCGTCTAGTGTGAGTGAAAACGAGCATTATTGTGCTATTTTATTTATATTATTTGAATCGTTACGTCTAAAAAATGTTATTCACTCAACCCTTTTTAACTTATTTTAAATAAGTTACTTAATTTTTATGACATTGTTAATTATTTTTTTTTTTTTACTAAGGTAGCATTATTCAAAAAACATACTCATGTTCGTAATTATATACATAATATATGTACTTTCATACACACGTTTGCTTTGAGGAGCCGTTCCTTCAGTTATGTGCTAAGCTAGGTGTTGAGGGATTTATAATACCTGAACATTTTGGTGTTGGCTTGTCTTTGTAGGAAAAGAGGTCTTTGGAACTAAGTGCTTTGTAGGTATTCGCTGAAGTGAAGTTCAAGGGCTAAGAATGCGAGCTGGGGATGCGCGTGTGGTGTACGTTAAACACGGAGCAGGGCTAAGTAGACAATGTGATACACTCGGCTTTGGTTTTAATAGCCTAGTAGGAGGTTTCGTAGCGTAGCTTCAACCTCGCTCAACGCTTAGCTACCACGCACATTACTGATGGAAAGACGTCTTACGCATGTTTATGATCGATATTTCTTATAAATGTTGGCTATGTACCTTTTGGCTTCTTCATTTTTATACAAATATTTATCGTACCTACTATCACGAGAATATTAGTATTTTTAGAATCAGAATTACAATCTAGACTTTTTATTTTGAACACCTGCATGGAATATCGTTGTACCTCAGTTTTTGGCAATTTTGGTTTACAATATTATATTTGTACAACTTCAGTACAATTTTATTGGCGGTGAACCTGTGGTATATCCGTCATTGGCGTTGAAAAGATTAAATAAATGTTCATAGTAAGAAACAAAAAAAAACCCTCTTCTTATTTCATTTAATTTTTGTGGGAATGTAAGGTTTAGTTATGTGGCAACAGCAACACTGATTGAATAAGAGATGATGGAATGAAAACACTGTCAAAGACGGAGGAGAAAAAGATGGATGATGGTGAAGACGTTACATTCGTTCTGTTGTAAGGATATTTTTCAGAAGATTAAATAAGAAATAAGTTTGCTTGAAAGCCCCGTTTTATTTCGGAGATACGACCCCCAAATGTAGTGTGTGTACTACACACTACATTTGGGGGTCGTCCGGGATTTTGAAATAAAATTAAACGAAGCGAATCAAAATTTGGTTGCGTAGAGGGTTTGAGAAACCACAGCCGGCCACGATGACGTCGGCAAAACAATCGAAGATGGATGCAGCAACAGGTTTCACGCTTCAAATGAGCGCGGACCGGGTACCAAAATTTAACGGCCAGGACAAATCTTATCCGGCATCCCGAACGCCTTGACAACTGCTGGTGGCGAGGCGTGCGCTGCGCTGGCAGATACCGCGGCGTTTTGTCTGAAGTCGGAAAAGCCATTCAAGACATGGGGTGAGTTGAGGAGAATTAATTACTGTCTGCGTATCTTTAACAAAACATTTTAACATGATCTTTAAAAACAAATTGAGTGTTTTAATCAAATCTTCGACAAAATAATTGGCCCTATCACCGCTCTCCGGCGACTTATGTACTTGTCGCAATAGCATGAATTGGACTTGGGGGAAGCCTATGTCCAGCAGTGGACGTCTTTCGGCTGAAATGGTAATGATGAAGTACTTAAGACAACAAACTAAAACAAATGACCTTCAAATAATAAAGGGTCTTTCAAGAAGGACGGGTCGATGTTGAAATTAAATAAAACAAGCTGTACTTGAGATATTAAAGAAATTATTGGTTTATTTGAAAGGCCCATTTACGTAGACAGATTTATGTCATTATTTATGAAATATGACATCGTTGAAATGTCCACCGCGGCTTTGAACGGTGGCACGGATCCGAGAGGTCTAATTTTCAATTACTCTACTGCATAGATCCGGCTGAATCTAAGCGATGACCTGCGTTATGTTGACTTTCAGGGCATCGGTTGATTGCGGATTATTGGCATAGACCTGCGACTTGAGAAAACCTCACAAGAAAAAGTCTAGCGGGGTCAAATCGCACGATCTTGGTGGCCAATTCACGTCACCTTTGCGAGAGATAACCCTACCCCTGAACCGTTCATGCAGAATGTCCATTGTGTCGCTCGCTGGGTGGCACGTAGCGCCGTCTTGTTGGAACCACATGTTGTCCACGTCCATATCGTTCGATTCAGGCCAAAAGAAATTGTTAATCATTGATCTGTAGCGCTCGCCGTTGACAGTAATGGTCTCGCCATCATCGTTTTCAAAGAAGTACGGACCAATGACGCCGCCGGACCAAAATCCGCATCAAACAGTAACTTTTTACCACCTGGTGAACCTCATGTGGGTTGTGGTCACAGATATAGATAGACATAGATAACGCAAAAGCAACTACTTCGCGTGCCCAGCTTATGATGCAGAATCATAAGCGGCCACTTTCGCGCTCAGTCGCATCGGTGTGGCCGCGCTAGTCGGACGTCAGTTAAAAAACTTACAATGGTTAATTGTGCTGTTATAAATTGTAAAAACAGTTCAAATCTGGTGAGAAAAAATAAAGTAAACGTTTCCTTCCATCGGTAAGTCATTTTGTGATTAATATTATGCGTAATTAATTTTAAAATCAATTATTTTGAATCTAATACGCACAGTAATATCTGGTAATACTAAATTTGAGAAAAACATAGGTCGTCAAAAGTAAGATGCATATTCGTATTACATTGCCGCTTTTACTTGGAGCGGTTGATGCGATGTTTTGTTTTAACAGATGATGGATATCGAAACAAGTGATACTATCGTATATCGCTTCGGTTTCGTAGTACAGGCGCTTTTATCATTTTTCTGTCCATTTTAGCGATTAGTGCTGTTCATGCTATGCAACACCAATCGATTCTCAAGAATCGATTTTGGAAGCAGAGGAATGATTTTGTATTTTATAGGTACTTAATATTATAGACAATTTTAATAAATAATCGTAATGTTTCGTGATTATTTTAGTTTTCCACATGAACCCAATTTGAAAGAAAAATGGATTGAGGCGACGGGAAATAAAGATTGGTTCCCAACAAAGCATAGCACTATATGTTCAATACATTTTGAGGAAGCAAGCTTTGTTGAAGGGAAAAAGCAGCGAATATTGACAAAAGAAGCATATTATATCCGACTATAATTGATCTACTGAAGATCATAAGTATCATAACTGCCTACTAAGATGATTAGGTATTTTTTTTTCTCTGTTTATCTCATTCCTCTGTATATCTCATTCTTGTGTCTGTCTCATTACTCTGTCTCAAAATCGATTAATAAATCGATTTAAACAATTCTAATAATTCTTTACCGTACACAATTACTCAATAACTATTTATTGAGTAATTGTGTACAGTAAAGAATACTATTATTCGTACAGTAATTGAGAAATGGTATATACAAAAGCGAACTTTATTCAAAATTGAGTTTTCACCCAGCAAATCTTTGAGTGAGAGAAAGAGATAAAAAGGGTAGAATCCCGTTGCTTTTTGTAAACACTAGAATTACATTGAATATAAGGTGTTTCAATCGAATATTATTTTACGTATTTATACTGATAAACTTACTTGAAATTATGGCAAATGTATCCAAAAACTAGCACGTTGACGGAACGCGAGCGCTCGAGCACGCATCCTCTCCCTACGAAAACTCTCAACGTACTGCTGGGCTGGGTGAGCGCTGGCGCTAGGCGGGGTGTGGGGCGAGACGGGTGAAGCACGCGGCTAATCTTTAAATCGATTTGATTTTCCCATCACTAAATAGTGCTTGTGACGTCATAGTAGGTAGTCAAAAAATGGCACGCTTGGTTTTCATACAGATCGGGATACTTGCGTTATCTATGTCTATCTATATCTGTGGTTGTGGTCGTCCCATATACGGCAATTTGCTTATTAACAAAACCATTCATCCATAAATGCGCATCGTCGCTAAAGATGTTTTTTCGGCCAAAATCGTGGTCCTCTTCCAAACGTTCTGTAGCCCAGTCAGCGAACAAATGGCGTTGTCTATGGTCATTCACTTTGAGCTCCTGGCTCAGTTGGATCTTGTACGGGTGTAGGCCCAAGTCCCGACGCAAAATTTGCCAAGTTGAAGTCTGCGAAAGGCCGAGTTCTTGTGCACGGCGAGAAATCGACTGCCTCGGAGTCTCCTGCACACTCTCACGGACAGCAGCGACGTTCTCGGCCGATCTGGCATTCCTTTGACGTAAGGGTGTTGGTTGGTTATTTACCGAACCAGTCGTCTCGAATTTGGTCACCAAACGTTGGAGAGTCGACTTTGAGGGGCCTTCGCGTCTGCCGTAAAATGGACGTAATGCGCGCAACGCTTGCACTCATTTTGATAATAAAGTTTTATCATTTGGACGTGCTGCTCAATCGTGTAACTTGCCATGGTGATTTGGCATCAGTACCTAACTGAAGAAAAAACAACGCATTTGACAAATGCCGCCCAAACAACATGGCCGCCACAAACTTTCAACATCGACCCGCCCTATTTAAAAGACCCTTTACAAATAAAATCATGGCAAATGACAATACTTGTCACATACAAGGCGCTGGTACTAAACTTGTACTGACTGCTGCAAAATCGCCGCCGACGTACAAAACGCTACATGGCGAAAATGTTACCACAAAGAAATATTTTTTTTCTTCTAAATATTGGGTTGAATATGTTTTTTAACCTTTTCACCGCCACGGATATCAATAGAAGTTCCAGATTTTCGTGCCACCAGCGCCACGACTTCATTAGAAGCTCTTCATTTTAACTATGTTAAAAACATAAATTTACAGTATTTAACAGGTTTTTCTTTTCATTTTATTATTTAAAAGCACTGTCTAGTACCCTGTTTTTTATTTTTCCACACAAAAGAAGCCCTTAATTGTCTTAAAATTGGCAAAAACAAAAACTCCGAACATTTTTAATATCCTCAGAACGCCAAGGACTTTATATATAGTCGGCCAGTGATGTGACGCGAGAGTTAACACTGTTTGATTTCACCTGTTGAAATATTTAGAAATATATTATCGAAAACAATTTGAAGTCAGTAAAATATGAATTTAGATAACTACTTTATAACAAAGGGATAATGGACGAATTTCGACCGTCGGATAGGTGCCGAACCGGAATTAAATAGTTGTTGGCAATCCTTATCGATAATTATATTCCCATCTCTACAAAATAATTGGTTGTCAGCTAAAAGTCTATGGTTGTGAGTGCCCCGCCACGGACTATTATAGAAGACGTTCTGTGACGTCATAAACGTATGGCTGTCAAGGTCACTTTGTCATAGTGCAGTCTGCACCAATATTTGTTGCACTTTTTATTTTTTCATTAGTAATAAGTAAAGTAATAAGTAAGTTATTGACATGAACGAAGAACTGGATACGGATGAGCTTTTAAGCATTCTACAAGGTGTGGAATCGGACTCTGAGTATTTTGTGGGGAATGTTGGACCAGAAGACGGTGATTCTGAGGTATTAGAGCTTGATAATAATAATATCGTTTACTCAATAAAACATTGTACCTACCTATTTGTGTGTAAAGTATAGCTCACAGAAAGTCGAAATTTTGGATTTGTAAGGTACATAATAGTATCACGCTCCTAATGCTATTGTATGATATAAAAGAGTAGTATTTTAGTATATAAAAAAGCCCGCTGGCTGGACGTTTGTCTAAATAACGAATATCTTTTAAAGTATAGCTCGCAGAAAGTCGAAATTTTGGATTTGTAAGGTACATAATAGTTGGTAACATCGAGCACTATTAGGCGATCTGAAATTATAATAACAAAAAAAATAATCACAAGTGGCCCGCTAGTTAGACACTTCATGGAAGCGTCATTAAATCAAAAACTGTCGAGGTACAAAATATATCTTATTTATTTTCTTTAGGTACAAAATACTGTCTTTATGAAAGCTATCATCTGTTGATAAATCTCGTTGGGGCCTGCTAGATAGACTCACACCCTATTTGTGAGATTCAATTCTGAATGAAAAATAAAAAATAATGGCTCAGATATCTTGTGCTTGTACACACACATCATCACATGGTGTGTGTGTGTGTAGGTATTTTGCCGTTTGTTACGTCCGGGCTAAATATTAATTTTATGAATGGAGATTGCAGAGAATTAGAAATATTTGAACATTTTTTTTTTTGCTTAGATATATAGGTACCTAACGGTAAAAAATGTTGACTGAAGTAGGTAGTTTAAAAAACACGGGAGAAGACTTACATAGTAAAAAGACCATAGACCACATCCCTAATCAGAATTGAATTTAACGTGTTCTGAGCGCCAAGGACTTGAAATGAAGTCAAAGAATGACGTCATGAAATAATTAGAGATGTACCTCATTTCTTATGGCTCTAATTGAGTTACGTATTTGTTTCTTTGATACTTATAATTTATATTGTTTTTTCTTAATATTGATATTGTGAAATAAAACAAATATGGAAATAGTTAATCAGTTTTTATTAATATCCGTAAAATTATAAATAAAAAATAACTTAACGTGTATAATTTTCATTCATCGATATGACGCTACCCTCATCACTACTGTTTACTATATATTTCGTTACCTATACGTGTATAGCTTGGCGCTAGGCGAGGCATCGCGTTCTGTGTACGCTGGCGGTGAAAAGGTTAAGCCGTAGGTCCCGGCTCTCATTTTTAGATCTTTGAAGTCGTTACAGGTATAGTCTGTGGCCCGAAAGTCTGACAAACAGTTTTACTAAGGAGTATCGTATTACCCAGTAGTAACTACTTGTCGCTCCATGTAAAATACTGGTACTCAGCTGCATCAGTTTAGACTGGAAGCCGACCCCAAGATAGCTAAGAAAAGGCAAAAATACATAAAATATTTTAATGGTGCCACGCCATGAGTTTTTCATCAACTGAATAGTGGTCCCGTCATTTTGATCTCAAAATAGCGGTACCACTTGTAGAATATTTTAATGTATGGGTGTAGAATTTTACTATGAAAGTATGAATTAGTAGAAATATTGTATTTTATCCTATTCACATGATTTTCGCAAGACCTGGCGGGGTCCCGTCATCTTGACGTTCATCACATAGTTAACACGAAACTTACCTTTTGACAGTTAATTGATGAACACCCAGCCAAGTCATCATCACTATGCAATGAACTGTCAACAGAGATACGCAATAGCCATGCGGTATGAGCGTTACTTATTAGTACTTTTATTAATGCGAGAGTTTGGATGGATGTAGGGTAAACTTGCCTAATTCGTACCCCTTAAGAGAAAACCATCATATTTAGAAAATTTGATAAATTAGTTTTATATAAAAGTAATTTTTGTTTTCTAAATGCTTTATTGTTTCTGTAATCAAATTTAACATAAACCTTATAAACTTCTCAGAAATAAACAATTTAAGAAAAAACTAAAAAAGTACGATTTAAGACCATTCATCCCAAATCGTACTGCTATATTCTTAATTCGTACTTTGAGATCTAGTTATAGGTATACAGTATTGAGAATCAGCATCATAATCAAAAATTAAAACATTAAACGTTATTAAAACATTCGACGGATGGTCTCGGCAATCATCGCAGTTATAATCTTGTTTTCCTAAATCGTACCAGTATGTTTTAAGAACTTAACTCAAGTACGAAATAGGAGCAAGGGCCAAACAAATTTTAAATTTACCGCCAAAAAAATTGATAACAGTTACGAGTATGATAAAAAGTCAGATGAAATCGCAAGGACACATATTAATACGTATCGAATCGTAAAATAGGTTTTACATGACCTTATTTGAATAAACTCTTACGAAATGTGTAAAAATATTACAATAATAGTTGAAAAAAACTTACTTTCTCAATATTTTTGACGAGAGCAGCGTCACAGGTGTTATCTGTCAGGTGGTAAAATGGCCGACTGTTATTTCTATTTTTTGACACTAGAGGCGCTGATAGCTATATATTACCAAAGCCGAGTTTTAAGTGGAGTACGAATTTGGCGTAAGTACGAATTAGGCAAGTTTACCCTATGTATGTTTGTTACTCAATCACGCCAGAACGGCTGAACGGATCTGAATAAAATTTGGCACAGATACAGATGACAGTCTTGTTCTTCTTTTTTTTCAACGGGCAACAGCTAGCAAGCATAATATTTGAAATAAAATGCTATAGGTAGCAGCATTCATCCCAATCACAAGTTAGGGCAATGTAATAACTGCTGAAATAATTAATAACCCAGGATTTTTCGATCAAATATAGGTAGCCAAAGATTTGAAATGGGTAATGGGTGGTAAGGGGTAATGGTAATAAGCTGAGATTGGTACATATAATCTGTACCTACTCAAGTGGTATTGAATCACAACCGTCCTGTCCTGAGATAAACCGTGTATTTCCCGTTCGTCTCATTGACTTCGTCCCCCTCGTGAGACGAACGGGAATTCGTTATTTTTGTTTGCCAATCGTCCCACTCTGATTTTGTTGGTATATTATAATTTTTTTTCGAGTCCCATTGGTCCTACCGCATAATTTCAGACTGGTTAGTGGTAAAAAAAACAGTCTGTATCTAACACAATTATGCAATCTACAACTATCGGGCACTTTGCTTATTTATGATTATATTTAGGAAAGTTTTTCTAGAAAATGTCCAACGGTTATTTCTGAATTAAAACTTACAGACAAGGGCGGATCCGGGGGAGGGGGGTGGTCATGGGGGTAATGACACCCCACTGGACTGGGAAAAAGTTATAATTTTAATAATAAAAAAAAAATATTAAGCATAATACTTAATATTTTTTTTTATTATTTTGTCGTAGCAACAATAGTACATAAGCAAAATGTAGGTAATAGTGGGATTTATTTCAATATCACAATTTAATATAAGATTAAAAATACGAAAAAAAAGGGAAAAGGCAGACACAGTTTTCCGACAGGATTTTGAAAAGTCAAAAGAATTTATTAGCTGAGCAGTTAGACGTAGAAATTAAATGCTCCAGAATAGTCTTCAGACAAACACACAGGGACAATAACCAACCTACTCAGTCTGCGGAAGAGTATTTCTGCAAGGCTATATACATCCCTCTTCTAGATTCAGTAATGTATGACCTAGAGGACCGTCTCTCTCCTGAAGTACTTAATTTATTTCAACTGAGCGTTTTCATTCCAAAAGTCGAGTATGCTAATGAAGTTCAAAACATTGAAACTGTTAAACAACTAGCAACCAACTATAAACTGTTATTAGATAATAGATAGAAAATTGCGCGGAAATTTAATATATTCGTATATGATTCCGAGGCATTAAAAGAAACTGTTCTCAGAAATGTTCCTCTTTTAAATGAGCAACAAAAATATGCCTACGATACACTAATGAAAGTAGTGAACGATGGAACTGGCAGATTTTTTTTCTTAGATGCTCCCGATGGGACTGGGGAAACATAATTATCATTGATTTTGGCGACGATTCGATCGCAAAATGGTATCGCACTTACACTTGCTTCATCAGGTATTGCAGCTACGTTGTTGGAAGGCGGGCGAACAGCTCATTCCGCACTCAAGTTGCCGTTGAACATGCAAATAAATGAAACACCAACTTGCAACCTTTCGAGAAATTCTGCGATGGCCAAAGTGATTCAGCAAAGCAAATTAATAGTTTGGAATGAGTGCACGATGGCACACAAAAAATCTTTGGAAGTATTAGACCGCACGTTGCAAGATATACGAAAGAACCAAAGCCGTTTTGGTGGTGCAATGATTTTATTGGCAGGTGATTTTCGCCAAACACTACCACGATCAACGCCAGCCGAAGAACTTAACGCATGTTTGAAGTCATCCATTTTATGGAAAAAACGCTCAAATTAAATATGAACATGCGAGTCGAATTACAGAACGACCAATCTGGAGAAGTTTTTTCCAAGCAATTGCTCGATATTGGTAATGGCAAAATACGCAGTCTGCACTAAAAGTATCGGAAATGGAATATTTCCACTGTTACTGTCATATTAAAATCTTTTTAATTGAAAACTCCTTGGTTTTAAAAATCGAATACCATTTATTTATTTAAAAAAAGATTCTCGGTCTTGTCACAAGGTTTTGTCTAACTTGTTTAGTCGTTGAGAAAATGGATTTGACTCGAGAAAATTCAAGAGCGATGATTTTTTTTTTTTTTTTTTTTTTTCACTTTCGAAGTGGTTTAACACAAAAACAGTGTGTTGACCGGATGATTTCTGCATTTGGTGATGAAGCCCCATCCAAAACCACAATTTATCACTGATTTGCTGAATTTCAACGTGGACGTGTCAAGCTCAGTGATGATCCCCGTCAAAGTCGTCCAAAAACTGCAGTCACCCAAGAAAACGTTGATGCTGTGCGTAAGCTGATTGAGGAAGATCGACATGTGACATACCGCGAAATTCAGGCAACTTTAGACATTGGCATGAGTCAAATACAAATAATCTTGCATGAACAATTAGGTGTAAAAAAGTTGTTTTCCCGATGGATACCGCATTCGCTCTGCGAAGAGCAAAAAGCGGCTCGCGTTACTTGGTGCGTCAGAACTCTCGAAAGATTCCACGCAGGATCCTCAAATGCTGTATACAACATCGTATCAGGTGGCGAATCCTGGATATACGCGTACGAACCCGAAACAAAAAACCAGTCACGAGTTTGGGTGTTCGAAAATGAGTTAAAGCCAACAAAAATTGTTCGTTCACGGAGTGTTGCAAAAAAAATAGTGGCCACGTTTGTCTCCAAAACCGGCCATGTTGCGACTATTCCTCTCGAGGGACAAAGAACGGTTAATGCAGAATCGTATGCTAGCATTTGTTTGCCACAGGTCGTTTCTGAACTCCGTAAAGAGAACTGCAACCGCCGCATCATCCTCCATCACGACAATGCGAGTTCTCACACCGCGCACAGAACAAAAGAGTTTTTAGAGCAAGAAAACATAGAATTATTAGACCATCCGCCGTACAGCCCCGACCTAAGCCCTAATGATTTCTATACTTTCCCTAAAATAAGGAATAAATTGCGTGGTCAGAGATTTTCATCACCTGAAGAAGCTGTGGACGCCTACAAAACGGCCATTTTGGAGACCCCAACTTCCGAATGGAATGGTTGCTTCAATGATTGGTTCCATCGTATGGAAAAATGTGCCAAATTTCGCGGAGAATACTTCGAAAAGCAATAAATACATTTTTAAATAGTACGTAATGTTGTGTCACTTCCTTGATTCCCGAAATTTTCAGTGCCGCCCTCGTATCAGTTAACTCATCGTCTGGATACATCATATTTCCTACCAATTTTTGTCACTTTACTGAAACTAAGACTGAATTCATCGAGAAGGTTTTCCCAAACATTGCTCAAAATTACAAAGATCATATATGGTTGAGCGAAAGAGTTATATTGGCTGCAAAGAACGATGATGTCAACGAAATTAATTTTCAGATTCATAATAAGATACCTGCCGAATTAATGAGATACAAATCGATTGATTCCGTTACTAACCAAGATGATGTTGTCAACTATCCAACGGAGTTCTTAAATTTGCTGGAATTGCCTGGATTACCACCTCATAATCTGCAATAAAAAATCGTATCGGTAATCATTATGTTGCGGAATATAAACCAGCCACGTCTATGGCACCCGACTTGCGGTGAAGAAATTAATGAACAACGTCATCGAAGCCAAAATTTTGAAAGAGAAATACAAAGGCGAAGATGTTTTGATTCCACGGATTCCTTTGATTCCGAACGACATGCCGTTTGACTTTAAAGGGTTGCAATTTCCAGTGTGGCTAGCATTTGCAATGTTGATAAATAAATCTCAAGGGCAGTCGCTAAGTGTTTGTGGCATCGATCTTGAAAATCCATGTTTTTCGGGATCCTGCCGTTTTGCCGAAAAGATTTTGCCAAATTTTCATAACCCAAACAAATTTTAGCAACCTTTTTTTATACCAATGTAATATATGGAATAATTTTAGTACGCACATTTTCATTTGGTCAAATGTTTACTTGGCAGATTATTACCAAGGATAATGTCATTAAGGCTTTTGGTCTTTAATCAAATGATTTATTACAGCAAACAAAATTAAGACAATAAACGTTTAGTCAAATGATTTGTTACGACAAAAAATATAAAGGCAAAAATTCTGGAATGAAGACATAACACAAATTGATTTAATATAACGTAATTGAAATTTAACAGATACTGACAGAAACCCTAACCCTAGACGGTCGACGTTAGGGGCACCCCGAGGTTCGGTTAGTTAGGTTCCTGTAAACCTTGCAGACAGAAATAGGAGCCCCGCGCAGCGGGGATCCGTCGACCTGCTGACGGAAACGCTAACCCTAGACGATCGAAGTCAGGGGCACCCCGAGGTTCGGTTAGTTAGGTGCCTGTAAACCCTGCAGACAGAAATAGGAGCCCCAACCGAATCCAAATAGGAGATTCCAACTAGTTAATAGTGCTTTTGACTGAAATGGTAAGTTTAAAATTGACGACACCAAATATGGCTTATTTAATTTTGCGTAAAATATGTTATACCAACTGAAATATTTGACTAGATAAAAAATGGTAAAAGTACTAGTTGGTAAACAAGTTAAATGTTCAAACGTTCACTTGCCAAACATAGGTTTTCGTAACAATTATTTGTAAAGAGATTTTTTGGTAAGTAATAATTTGGCAAATGAAATTATGCAAAAATTTGTTTGAGAAGTGATAATTTGGCATTTTCTTTTCGGTAAAACAAGGGAGACCCATGTTTTTCACATGACCAGTTATATGTCGCCTGTTCACGTGTCGGAATACCAACAAAACTATTTATATACACGCAAGAAAAAAAAAAAGAATGTTGAAAAAATGGCCGTTTTTGACAGTGACGGTTAACATTCAAAAAGAAAATTTATTGCGATTTTTATATTTTAAAATTGGTATTTCTGGAGTACTACCCGTTTCATAGAGCAGGCTGCATACAGAAAGATGTTATAATAAATAAGGTCCGAGCTGTGTCCCGCCAAAAGGCATACAAAACATCAAAGGTCCATTCATCCGTAACTTTCGAGAAACTACCTACATCAGAGCCGCATAATCCTTGATCAATAAAATCACAACCCACCAAACGTATACTCATTCCGAAATCCAAGAAAACCGTACCAAAAAAGTGCAAAAGTATTTCTACAATCATTATAAACGCTGAAACAACGTGACGCCCGTCTTCCAGCAACGGTTGCCGGGGCTCCGCATGCCAGCGCGGTCGGCGCGGCGGCTCGGCGCCCCAGGCCGGCAGCGCGACTGCGCGCATCACCTGTCAGTGCAATTGACAATTGTTTTTGTGTTTTCTTTAAGTGTATTTTATAGTTTATTTTAGTTATTATACGTGTGATAGTTGGTAAGTTAGTTATTTTATGTCCAACGCCGGCTGTAGCGACGGCGGAATAATTAGTGCCAGTCAACCTGTCACATCACTGGATGTACATCTGGTAAGATGCTCTCACTGCTCCCAGGCTCGTTTTTTTAAAGGTGAACGGGGGCTCAAGCTACACTATGGCAAGGTCCACAAACCTCATAGTGTACCTTTGTGCCCTCCAACCACATCTCCGACATTAACCTCTTTCGAAACAACTTTGTGGAAAACATTATCCAAATTCAAAAATTCCACCCCTGTCCTAAAAAGAGTTCCCCGTGGCGCGAGACACTATGTTGCGCTGAGCTTAGCGCGCTGTGTCCGTCTCGCGACCCAGCAGAACTCGCTACGTGCCTGGGAGCAGTTAACCACCTTCCCTTACAGGATTCTGCATGTCCAAAAAAATTTGGCAACTCAAAAATCTTTAACAAACCAAATTAAAGAAAACTGCAACAATTCGGCCCGTATTTTAGATTCCAAATTACCTTTTTTTAATAAACAAAGGCATTTGGAATCCAAGTTAAGTGACGGTGATATTAGGGGGGCAGCCAGAATACTGTTCAGCAGTGATGTGGTGGCGCCTTATTCTCCAGAGACTCTCAGCTCTGGAGAGTAAACATCCATCGCCTGCGGATAGTCTCACATTCCCCGACTCACCTAATTATGGTTTTATGTGGCAATGTTATAGACACCCTTCAAAATTACTATACAAGGACAACGTTTTAGAATCTGCAGTTGGTTGCCAACAAGGTGACCCTCTCGGGCCTGTCATTTTCAGTTTGGCTATTCATCCCATAATTCAACAATTAAAAAAATGTATTTAGATGAAGGAACTCTAGGAGGTGATGTTGACACCGTTTTGGATGACCTAAAACTCCACAAAAATCAATTTAAATCTATTGGCATAGACCGTAACCCCTCAAAGTGCGAAATTTACATGCACCTCCTAGGTTCCCCCTATTTTAGAAGAAAGTTTTTTTCATCTTTCATCGATGACAAAATCAATCATTGTAATGATATTTCGGATTGACTCTCCAAAATTAATTTACATTCATCCTGATCAGATATTGCTGTTTTGGGCCAATTTTTATGTATTTTCTCCGTTGTTCTCCTCTTTGGAAGAAACCACAACTTTTGGACAAAATTGACCAAATTATTCGCAACACATTAACATCCATTCTTAATGTGGCACTGGACGACCGAGCGTGGCTGCAACCCGCCCTACCAATTCGTTTTGGTGGCCTCGGCGTCCGAAAAATTCCTAGTGTAAGCTTTCTGTCCTCTGTCCACAGCACTGAAAAGCTAACCAAGAAAATTTTAGCTTTGTCCCTGGTTGACTCGGAAGCGCCGTGCTTGACCGACGCAGAGGTCGCCTTGAAAGTGACTTGCCCGGATACGGATCGGCCCGAGAACCCGTTTTCCCAGAGACAGTGGGATGAGCCGCTCTGCAGGTTGGTACGGAATAAACTTATTAATACGTCCACCAATACTGCTGAGCGTGCCCGCCTACTGGCTGTGGGTGTGTGGGAGTCGGGCCTCTGGCTTTAGGCACTACCGTCACCTAATATAGGCACTATGTTAGGTGACACAACCTTCCGGCTCGCTACGTGTTTGCGATTGGGCGCTCCTTGTGGGGCCCCACATCGCTGTCAATGTGGTGAAGCAGTCGACTGCCTCGGACACCATGGCCTTTCTTGCAGTAAGAGTGCAGGTCGGATTGCGCGGCACGCTAGCATTAATGATCTCATCCGTCGTGCTCTTGCCACCGCCGCGCCGGGGTGCCAGCTGTCTTAGAACCCAATGGCTTGGTACACGTCGATGGGAAGAGACCAGATGGTATGACCATAATGACATGGAAGTTGGGTAGGCCTTTGGTGTGGGACGCAACTTGCGTCGACACCCTTGCGCCACCCCATCTTCCTAGCACAGTGGGCTGCGCTGGGGCGGCTGCTGCAGGTACTGAAAACCTCAAACGGCGCAAATACAATAATTATTTTAATTGGTACTTATGTGTTTGAGCCGTTTGGGGTTGAAACACTAGGGCCATGGGGTCCGAGTGCCCACCTAGTATTTCGGGAAATCGCCAAGCGGTTGGTCGACTCTTCACGTGACCAGAGGGCGGGCCTATTTTTGGCCAAAGAATCAGCATTGCCATCCAACGTGGTAATGCTGCCAGCCTTCTGGGCACTTTTCCTGTTAACAGCGATGCGGACGAATTTTTGGACGCCCTGTAACCCTTTTAAGTGTACATATTTATTACTATTATAGTTTTGTAGTTTGTAAATAATTTAATTATCTTTGAAATAAAAAGAATGTTGTGTATCATAAAGCATTAGAATAATTAATTAATTAAATTCATTTATTTCAGGTCTTTAACCCATATAAAATTTAAAGAATTATTCGTTAAAGATATATATATGTGCAGGCGCTGGCATGCAGCTGCAACCATCTCCGCAAGAAAGGAGAATCACAACACGCTCAGGATCCCATTCGAGCCACCCCTACAGCGTCACAGAAGCGATGCACTCCTTTTCTGGATTATTCCGTAGAAGTCATCGGTAGCAGCATCAGCGAACATCACCGATGCGCTACAATACCGGGGCCGCCCTAACAGAATCCTGAACGCGTTGTTGTACTGGACACGAAGAGCGTTGTACGCCCGCAGAGTGAAGTTGGTCCACAGGCTGCACGTGTAAAAGGTCTGGCAATATGCCTTGAATAAGGTTATTTTTACCTGTGAAGAACAAAACAACGTGCAAACCTGCGAGCCAGCATGTTGCACCGGACACACAACGCTCTTCGCTCCCTCTCGATGTCCGCATTGTCAGACAGATTATCAGAGACCCAGTGACCCAGATACTTGAATCGATCTACTCTGTTCAAATCTGACCCGCAAAGAGTGACAGGTGGTCCAGTTAAGTAGCTTTTAGTACCAGCTTTGAAGATCATGTATTCACTCTTCTTTGGGTTATATCTGAGCCCATGGGCCCCCGCGTAGGTCTCACAAATATGCAAAAGTCTGCGCATCGCAGAAAGAGACGGGCTCAGCAACACCATGTCATCCGCGTAACTTATGTTGTTTATACATACCCCATCAACGGAACAACCGACCTTAGTGCTGCTGAGCTCCTCGATCTATTGATTCATATACAGGTTGAAGAGACGTGGGGAGGTTATTCCCCCTGCCTCACCCCACAGTCCAACCCGTATACTTCCGAATGCGACCCTGCCCATCTGACACTGTTCTGCTGGTAAAATAATGATCAATTTTTTTTAAAATATTTTTTTTATTAATTAAACCAATTCGAATTCAATATTCATAATTAAGACAGGACAACGTGTGTGAGTCTATCTAGCAGGCCCCAACGAGATTTATCAACAGATGATAGCTTTTCATAAAGACAATATTTTGTACGTAAAGAAAATAAATAAGATATATTTTGTACCTCGACAGTTTTTGATTTAATGACGTTTCCATGAAGTGTCTAGCTAGCGGGCCCCTTATGATTATTTTTTTTATTATTATACTTTCAGATCGTTTAATAGTGCTCGAAGTTACCAACTATTATGTACCTCACAAATCCAAAATTTCGACTTTCTGCGAGCTATACTTTAGAAGATATTCGTTATTTAAACAAACGTCCAGCAAGCGGGCCCTTTTTTAAATATTAGTCTTTTATAACACACAATAGCATTAGGAGCTTGATACTATTAATTATGTACCTTACAAATCCAAAATTTCGACTTTCTGTAATTATACTTTAGAAGATATTCGTTATTTAGACAAACGACCAGAAATCTTTCCAAAAAAAAAAAAAATCTCCAAATATCTTCTAAAGTATAATTAATTAATTCTGTTGGTAATTAATTCTGTTGGTATGTTGACCCTGGCATACAATGATTTTGGTTGGAAAAACTCAGGTTGTTACTTACTAATTTACCTACACCTCTTCCTATACTATCTGAAAACATTATTGAGTTAGAACAGTCATGACTATCATGTAACTCAGGCTGTACCACATGTAAATAATCTTGTGTAATATTATTTGTTTCTTGGTTGAGTATACAGTCCTGAGATAAATTTTCAGCCTCGGACGGGTCCTCCATTACCTCAGGCTGGACAGTATCATGGTTGGTAACTGTCTGACAACTACATCGACACAGTACCAACTCATTTGCCGCAAGAATATGTTCCCTTATTTGGTTCTGAGAAGTCACATACCTACTAGAAAGGGAACTAAGTGAGTCTTGAAGTACTTGTATTTCAGACTGCAAATGCTGAGTATCAATTTCATAAATTTTTATACTGTCTTCTAATTTTATTTGGTAATTATCTAACTTATTAACTAAATCAACACGCTCTTTCCTCATTGGAATATATTTAGAAAAGCGTTTATGCTGTTTCCTAAATTGATTACATTTTTTAATTATTCTATTCAGTTTTGCATATTTTTTAATTTTGTTATTGCTTACTGAATAATTCTGTTTATGAAAGGAATCTTCAGTCAGATCAATTGTTATTAAGGAAGGTGGGATACAATTACTATTTAATAATTCATTATATAAGAGGTTTGTTTCTTTAACCTGAGTAACTTCTTTTTCTTTTTGTAAATTCAATATACAATTGTTGGCTTGAATTAACTTATCTTCTAGGTCCCTAATTTTATTTAAAGCATTCTCATACAAGTTACTACAATTTTTAAAACCAGCTGTGACAACCTTCAGTTGATCCCGTTCATCAACAATGTCCAAGTATTGCTGATGTAGGTCTACTAGCTCTCGTTTTAAGCTACAGATTTTGCTATTTACTTTATAGACTTCCACTTCACTCTCTTCTCTCTCCTGTAACAGTTGTTGGACTTGGAGGTTTGATTCTTTAAGTTCATTGAGAGCCGTTCTTAATTTTAGCTCCATATCTTGAGCAGTAGCCTTACGGGTCATCACAGGCATGGTTTCAGGATTGGTAACTGAAAATTAGAAGTAAAGAAACGGTGAGAACTAATAGAATAGACTATTAAAGAAAAGTTAGCGGTGAAAGGAAAAAAAAAATATATATAAAACAGAGAAAAGCCTTCAGTTATGAAATTAAGTGAGGTAGGCTGCTATATTAACTTTAAAAGATTATCTTTATATTGAATGTATCTAATTGAATATTAAATTTTACTGGTTTTATTGTCTTAGGGTTTTACTTTTTCATACTCTACTACTCTACTCTACTACTTTTCTTATGAAAAAGTAAAACCCTAAGACAATAAAACCAGTAAAATTTAATATTCAATTAGATACATTCAATATAAAGATAATCTTTTAAAGTTAATATAGCAGCCTACCTCACTTAATTTCATAACTGAAGGCTTTTCTCTGTTTTATATATATTTTTTTTTTCCTTTCACCGCTAACTTTTCTTTAATAGTCTATTCTATTAGTTCTCACCGTTTCTTTACTTCTAATTTTCAGTTACCAATCCTGAAACCATGCCTGTGATGACCCGTAAGGCTACTGCTCAAGATATGGAGCTAAAATTAAGAACGGCTCTCAATGAACTTAAAGAATCAAACCTCCAAGTCCAACAACTGTTACAGGAGAGAGAAGAGAGTGAAGTGGAAGTCTATAAAGTAAATAGCAAAATCTGTAGCTTAAAACGAGAGCTAGTAGACCTACATCAGCAATACTTGGACATTGTTGATGAACGGGATCAACTGAAGGTTGTCACAGCTGGTTTTAAAAATTGTAGTAACTTGTATGAGAATGCTTTAAATAAAATTAGGGACCTAGAAGATAAGTTAATTCAAGCCAACAATTGTATATTGAATTTACAAAAAGAAAAAGAAGTTACTCAGGTTAAAGAAACAAACCTCTTATATAATGAATTATTAAATAGTAATTGTATCCCACCTTCCTTAATAACAATTGATCTGACTGAAGATTCCTTTCATAAACAGAATTATTCAGTAAGCAATAACAAAATTAAAAAATATGCAAAACTGAATAGAATAATTAAAAAATGTAATCAATTTAGGAAACAGCATAAACGCTTTTCTAAATATATTCCAATGAGGAAAGAGCGTGTTGATTTAGTTAATAAGTTAGATAATTACCAAATAAAATTAGAAGACAGTATAAAAATTTATGAAATTGATACTCAGCATTTGCAGTCTGAAATACAAGTACTTCAAGACTCACTTAGTTCCCTTTCTAGTAGGTATGTGACTTCTCAGAACCAAATAAGGGAACATATTCTTGCGGCAAATGAGTTGGTACTGTGTCGATGTAGTTGTCAGACAGTTACCAACCATGATACTGTCCAGCCTGAGGTAATGGAGGACCCGTCCGAGGCTGAAAATTTATCTCAGGACTGTATACTCAACCAAGAAACAAATAATATTACACAAGATTATTTACATGTGGTACAGCCTGAGTTACATGATAGTCATGACTGTTCTAACTCAATAATGTTTTCATGTAGTATAGGAAGAGGTGTAGGTAAATTAGTAAGTAACAACCTGAGTTTTTCCAACCAAAATCATTGTATGCCAGGGTCAACATACCAACAGATAATGGCATCAGTAACTAGAAATGTTTATAATGTTAATACCGATATAACAATATTTATAGGAAACAGTTCAAAACTTACAAAACAAGATATCACAGACAGTGTAACGGAGTTGTTAAAGTTGAATTGTCGTAAAATAATATTGTGTGCTTTCCCATATTTTGAAAAATTGTCAAACAGGAAAAACAATTATATTCACATGCTGAATAAGCATGTTCATTTTCTAGTAGGTCACTATAGTGACAGGCTTATATATCTAGATATCAACAGTTTTGTTGGTAAACTTAAGTCGACACGGGGTAAAGTGTATCTACCTATTAGTTGTAGACACAAAATAGCTAGGCTATTAGTATATAATATTCACTCAGACATAAGTAGTATGTCAATGTTTACTTCAATTATTAACACTGCGACTATTAGTAATAATACTAATCATTCTTTTTTCAATTGTGTAACTATAGGAGATCCTGGAGTGGGGTCCACTAGTAGTAGGATCTCATTGCCTTGTGATGGCATAGGAGTCTTGGGGCTCACTCCGGATACTCATTTAAACTGGTTAGTAAGACAACAGAGGATACCAGTAACATTGATGTTACACCGATCAACAACAATAGACTTGTATCTTCTTGCTCTCAAATAGCTAAATGTAAAAAAGGGGCTAAGCAGAATTCCATGCAATTATTTCATCAAAACATTCAAGGTTTCTCTTCAAAGCAACTAGAAATTGAATTGTTTTTAGAAAAAACAAAGTTTGAAATTGTTTGTTTCACTGAGCATTGGTTAAAAGATTATGAAATGCTAATTAATTACGCAAATTACAGTGTGGGCAGTTGCTTTAACCGGAAAGCTAAGATTCGTGGGGGTTCATTAATCTTAGTTAAAAATTGTATTAAATTTAAGACTCGTATTGATATTGTTGATCTATCGGTTGAACATAATATTGAGCTGTCTTGTGTTGAGCTGGATAGGCATGTTATAGTGTGCGTTTACAGACCCCCAAATTATCAAAACTACTCTATTTTTGAATCGGTAATGGAAGATACTTTAGCAAAGCTTGCAACTGGCAATAAATCACTGGTAATCTGTGGTGACTTTAATGTTAATATTGTAGATCAAAATTCAAATAGCAGTAGATTATTACATCTTTTTAAATCATTTAATTTGTTAAACGTGTTTTCGGAACCAACCCGAATTACTACAAATACTGCAACATGTATTGATAATGTTTTTTGTTGCTGCGACTACTTGGATAAATCAATTGTAAATTACCTTCCTTCTGATCATAGCGGTCAAACCGTTGTTTTCGAGTCCTACACACCATTACAAAAAAATCAGATAAAGTCTAGACAAATGACACCCAGTAATTTAAATATATTTAATAATAACTTAATTAGTAATTTAGGTATTCCGGACCATATTATTGAAAATGTAAATCACTTTTATGAGGAATTCTTTTCGGTAGTTTACACCGAGTTTAATAATACATTAAAAATAAAAACTAAATCTATTTGCCCAAAGTTTATGTTCAGTGACTGGGCAACTCAGGGTATTAGGAAAAGTAGGGAGCGATTGTTTGAACTGTACGGCCTTAAGCCTTACATCAACTCAGAAACTTTTAATAAATATGTTGCAACTTACTCTAAAATTTTTAAAAACACTTGTAAAATCAAAATCAAAATCAAAGCATTTATTTCAAGTAGGCCCGTTACAGGCACTTTTGAACTGTCGAAACAAAGACAACAATGAAATTTAGCTACAGTCCCAGTCACAAGGCATAAAAACTGTGAAAGTACTGTAGTTGCCCATTCCCTAACGTAGATCTCTATGGAGAAGAACGGGCAAGAAACTCCATGGACACTCTTTTAAATCAGAATATTTTTACAAAACCTTGGTTACATCATTCATGTTTAGATGGTACATTATGTGAGAGCGATGTAGCAAGATGTGCACGTTAAAAGTGTCCATAGTAAAAACAAGGAAAAGAACAATTCAAAAAATAAAATAATTAATTCAAATAAGCCGTGGCAACCAAGAGATGACCAGTCACAACTGACAGCGCCCGTTCACGAACATGACGCATGTATCAGCACCATTCAACTCAACCATTTTGAAGGGAACTAGCTGATCCGACACACGCGCCACCATCAGCGAGACATTTGAGTGAGCATGACATACACTTAACCGCCAGGGCAAATTCAAGTCATAAAAAAAAAAAAAATGACGTAGGTTATCAACGAAGGATAGCTTTCTATTACATAGTACTCACATAATATGGGCTATGCGGTTATATAATACCAAAAGAAATTGAATCTATACAATGCAAAGATAGTTGTACAATCTTCAGCAGCTCCAACAATACTATTTAATGCTATCCATTAATCAGTTTATGCGCCCCTGTCCATGTGGAGCAGGACCGGCATTGAGCCAAGCATTTTTATCAGAGATATAATCGTCCAACTTGTAATATGCTTGCTTACATAGTGTGCGTTTAATGCATGATTTAAATTTCGTCTCATTCAGTTCAAGAATACTTTGTGGAATTTTATTATAGCATCTTAAACAGTACCCCATGAAAGATGAGTCTACTTTAGCGAGTCTGAAGCCCGGCTGAACTAATTGGTCTCTAGTTCTCGTACTGTAATTGTGTCTGTCACCTCTTTTATTAAAAAGATGTAGATTTTTTCTAACGTACATTATGTTTTCGTAGATGTATTGACAATGTACCGTCATGATTTTGATTTCCTTAAACAGTTCCCTTAGAGAATCGCGCCTACGAAGATTATATATGGCTCTGATGGCTCTTTTTTGCAGAATAAATATAGACTCAATGTCTGCAGCCCGTCCCCATAACAGAATGCCATAAGACATTATACTATGAAAGTAACTAAAATAGACCAGTCTAGCGGTATCTACATCAGAAAATTGACGGATTTTTCTAACAGCATATGCTGCTGAACTTAGGCGCCCCGCAAGAGATTTCAAATGAGAACCCCATTGTAGCCTTGAATCAAGCGTAAGCCCCAGGAAAACGGTTTTATCTACGAATTCAAGTTTCTCTTTATTCAATACTATATCACACTCGTTACTTTTAACATTTGGTAAAGCAAATCTTATGCATTTCGTTTTTTTTTCATTTAATACTAAATTGTTTGCTATGAACCAATTATGGACCTGAAGTAGGGCATTATTTACGTCATCTAGATTTTGGGCCCGTCTATTTATCTTAAAAATTAGAGAAGTGTCATCAGCAAATAACACCATATTTTGAGGTTGGTTTTTCAATAAATAGGGTAGATCGTTTATATATACTAGAAAGAGGAAAGGACCCAATATTGAGCCTTGCGGAACCCCCATTTTTACTTTTAAACCCTGTGAATTAACACCATTTATTTGAACATATTGTTGTCTATCACTTAAATAAGATTTTACCAAACTAAGTGCAAGTTTACCTAGTCCGTAATGCTCAAGTTTCAAAAGCAATGTGTCGTGATTTACGCAATCAAATGCTTTGGAGAGGTCACAAAATATTCCTATTGCGTCTTGGGATGCTTCCCACGCAGAAAATATGTGCTTTAATAAGGTTACACCGGCGTCAGTTGTACAACGTCCCTTAGTGAAACCAAACTGTTGGTCGTGTAAGATTCTGTTGGTGTTAAAATGATTGAGCATTTGATTAAGCATTACTTTTTCAAACACCTTGCTAAAAACTGGCAACACGGATACAGGTCTATAATTATTAGTATCTTTACTATCCCCGGATTTGAAAAGAGGTATGACTTTACTGTATTTCATTAAATCAGGGAAAACTCCTTGGTCTACACACAAATTAAAAATTAAAGCTAAGTATGGTGCTACAGTCTCAACTATGGATGTACAAACTTTGATAGACATTCCCCAAAGATCTTCGGTCAGTTTGACTTTTATTTGCCGGAAAGCTTTAATAACTATCATAGGGTTTATGTGTTTAAATTTAAATTCAGCCGGGCAGCCAGACACATTCGCCTTTAATAAACCAATTGCTACTTCAGGAGAGGAATTAAGAGACTCCGTAGTTTTTAACGGTATATCGGTAAAAAAATTCACAAATTCTTGAGCTACTGCCTGATTAGAGCTTTTAGGACCACATGCTGTATCTAAGGTGTAGCTAGTGTTACGTATTTTCTTCCTGTTAGTCTCGTTATTTATGACTTTCCAAACTGTCTTTATTTTATTTTCTGCTGTTTTGATCTTGTTGCTAATGTGCAGGGCTTTGGCAACCTTGCATGTATTTCTAAAAATGTTTGAATACTTAGCAACATACTTATTAAAAGTTTCAGTGTTTATACTATAAGATTTAAGGTCATAAAGCTCAAATAGTCTTTCCCTACTTTTTCTGATACCTCTAGTTGCCCAATCACTAAATATAAATTTAGGGCAAATACTTTTTGTCTTCTTTTCAAAAGTTTTGTTGTATTCAGTGTGAACTATTGAAAAGAAATGATCATACAATTGATTTATATTAATATCGTCCATATGATGGCTCATAACACTTAACTTGTTCTGCAGGGAAATATTATACCTATTTAATTTGCTAGTAGTTATAGGTCTAAATTTAATCTGAACATTTTGCAATGGTGTGTTACACCTAAAAGTTACAGTTTGTCCGCTGTGGTCAGACGGCAGGCAATTTACTATGGCTTTATCTAAGTAATCGCAATCGCAGAAAACATTATCTATACAAGTAGCAGAAGATGGAGTGACTCTAGTAGGTTCTATAAAAATGTTGGTCAAGTCAAATGACTTAAAAAGATTTAATAACCGACTGCTATTTGAATTGTCTTCTAAAATATTGATATTGAAATCACCACAAATAATTGTAGATTTATTACTGGCTGCAAGTTTTGCCAGGACATCTTCCATTATTGATTCAAATAAGGAAAAGTTTTGATAGTTTGGGGGTCTGTACACACACACAATTACATGCTTATCTAGCTCAACACAGGACAGTTCGACGCAATGTTCAACCGAGAGACCTACTATGTCAATACGTTGTTTATATTTAACACAATTTTTCAAAAGTATTAGGGAACCTCCACGCAGCATAGATTTACGGTTAAAGCAGCTACCAACCGTATAGTTCTCATAATTAATCAGCATTTGGTAATCTTTTAGCCAATGTTCGGTAAAACAAATAATGTCAAACATATTTTTTTCTAAAAACAATTCAATTTCTAATAATTTGGAAGAAATGCCTTGGATATTTTGGTGGAATAATTTTAAGGTGTTCTGCTGAGGCCCTTTTTTACTAACTAATTGAGTGCAAGAAGATACCTTGTTGTTGATAGGTTTAACAATATTGTTAAAGGTACCTTCTTTTGTCTCACTACCTAGTTTAAATTAATATTAATATCTGGAGTGAGCCCCGAGACTCTACTACCAGTGGATTCTACTTGAGAATCGTCTATAATTACGCATGGATCCTCCGATTTACAGTTATTATAAAAATGTTTATTAGTATGATTACTAATAGTCGCGGTGTTAATAGTATAACTAAACTTAGACATACTATTTATGTCTGTGTGAATATTATAAGCTAATAGCCTAGCTATTTTGTGTCTACATCTAATTGGTAGATACACCTTACCCCGTGTCGACTTAAGTTTATCAACAATAGTGTTGATATCCAGATATATAAGTCTGTCACTATAGTGACCTACTAAGAAATGTACATGCTTATTTAACATATGTATGTAATTGTTTTTTCTACTACTTAAATTTTTAAAATATGGAAAAGCACACAATATGATCTTACTACAGCTTAACTTTAACAACTCTGATACATAGTCGGTGATGTCTTCCTTTTTAATATTTGAACTATTTCCAACACATATAGTAATGGTGGTATTAGGATTACAAACATTATTTATTATCGAAGCCATGACCTGTTTGTAGGTTGACCCGGGCGTGCAATAATTTTGGGTACAATAACTAAGGTTATTACTGATTAATTTACCTAGCCCTCTACCTATACCATCAGAGAACATAACTGAATGATAACAATTTTTACTATCAGGTGATACAAAATGACTAATCTTAGGCTGTACTACTTGTGACTCATGAAATGTAATGACAGGGATTGCATCTGGGTTGATGGTGCAGTCCTGAGCGCTCATAGCTTGGGACGGGTCCTCCGTTGCCTCAGGCTGGAGGGCATCAAGACTGGGTTCACTCCTACAAGTACAATGAGTGTTGCTGAGAGTCAGCAAGTCCACTTTGTCTACTAACTCATTAGTGGCTAGAATATGCTCCTTAATTTGGTTGCTAGACATATCATATTTATTATATAATGATTTTAGTGACTTATTCAGTGCCTCAATTTCAGATTGTAAGCGCTGAGTGTCTATTTCATAAATATTTATACTATCTTCCAATTTAATCTGATAGTTATTTAATCTATTCACAAGATAAACACGTTCTTTCCTTAATTGAATATTTTTGGAATAGTGCTTTTGTTGTTTCTTGTATTTATTAAATTTTTTAATGATTTTATTCAATCTTGCATATTTCTTAATTTTATTTTTACTAGTTTTATGGTACGAATTATGTTTCAGTAAGGAGTCCTCTGTGAGGTCTATTGTTAATATGGAATTAGGGTTGCAATTTGTATTTACTAATTCATTGTACAAGTGTTCAGTTTCTATAGCCTGAGTATGATCCTGTTCCTGTTTCAAATTTAAAAGTTTTACATTAGCATAATTTAATTCATCCTCTAGGTCCCTAACTTTACACAAAGCCTCCTCATACAAGTTGCTACAGTTGTTAAACCCATCCGTAATCACCCTTAGCTGATCCCGTTCATTGACAACATTCAAGTAATCCTGATGAAGGTCTACTAGCTCCCGTTTTAAGCTGGAGTTTTTGCTATTGACGTTATTGACCTCCTCCTCACTGTCCTCTATCTCCTGTAACAGTTGTTGACATTGGAGTTTTGAGTCCTTCAGTTCTTGGAGGGCCGTTCTCAATTTTAACTCCATATCCTGAGCAGTAGCCTTACGTGTCATCACAGGCATGATTTCTGGATTGGGTACTGAAAATTGGAAATAAGGAAACGGTGAGAACTAATAGAATAGATCAATGTTAGAAAATTTAGAAATTAAAGGGGGAAATAAACAGGGAAAAAGTTTGTGTTACTCAAAGAAATGAGGTAGGCTGCTATACTAGCTTGACAAAATTGATATTATCTAACTGAATGTTCAATTTATTACTATAATAAGATTTTCTTATCTAAGGTCCGGTTGCTCGAAGCTCGGTTACGTCAACTCTAGGGTTAAGTTTTGGTTAAAGTAAAATTAACCGGGGGACAAATTTAAAAAGCGTTGTTGAAGGAGCGGTTACTTTAACGAGCGGTCAAATTACCGATTTAACGCCGGTCAAAATTACCGACAGGGTGGGGGTGGTTTAAATTTTGACGATAGTAGAATTTGAAGTTAACGGTAACAGTTTTTAGGTTATTTACAAAATATTTCTTTCCGAATACCGTTTAAAATGGGATCGGAGCGTTTTCTTTTGGATTTAATTAATGAAGACAGTTCTTCTGATGACGAATTCATATTTGGACAAGTAGTCCGACAAAGACAGAGACATTTTCGGCCACGAACTGATTTTTTTTTATGGGAGGAAATAGATTTTAGAGCACGCTACAGAGTGTCGAGGAATTTGGCTAAAGTGCTTGTAAATTTATTAGATTCACGACTCAAACGTTTGACCAGGAGGTGAGTCAATTTTTATCCATATAAATTAATAGGTATGGTTTTTAGAAACAATTTTTTAATTTCATGGTAAAACCTCTAAAATACCTAACAACTAATTATGTATGCTCATTCACTTTTTTCAGAAACAATGCAATTACATCTGCAGATCAAGTCTTGTTAACTCTACAGTTTTACGCATCTGGATCATTTCTCAGATGTGTTGGGGATTCAAAAGGAGTGCACAAATCGACAGTATGTAGAGCTATTCACACTGTGAGCAAGGAATTAGCTAATCTGAGATCCCATTTTATTTATATGCCAAGAAATGAAGATGAGAGGAAAGCCACTGTAAACAACTTTTACAATATTAGCCGCTTTCCAAAAGTTATAGGTGCTATAGATTGCACACATGTTTATATACAATCACCTGGTGGCAATAATGCAGAATATTACCGCAATAGAAAGGACTCATTTTCATTGAATGTCCAAGTTGTTGCTGATGCTAATTGCTATATCAAAAATATTGTTGCAAGATGGCCCGGAGGAAGTCACGATAGTCACATATTTGATTCAAGCAACATCAAAGGTAGAATGGAAGATGGGGAATTTGGTGATACATGGCTATTAGGGATAGAGGATATGCCTTGAGGTCATTTCTTTTGACGCCACTAGCAAACCCTACAACAGCAGGGGAGCATCTTTATAATGAAAGCCAAATAAGGACTAAAAATGTGGTTGAGAGGACATTTGGTTGTTGGAAACGAAGATTTCCTGCAATCGGATCCAAGTTGAGAGTCAATTTGAAATATATGCAAGCAATAATAGTTGCAACAGCTGTTTTACACAACATCTGTCGTAAGATGAATGAGGAACAACCTCCAGATTTAGTAGATGTTTACGAGGAGATGGACATAGTTCATGAAACTGCTCCAAACTATCAATATAGTACTAGAGGAGAATTAATATGAAACTTAAATCACCAACAAATAATATTTCTTTCCAAACAACAGTGTCAACTTGAAAGCTAACACAATGTTGGCAGTCGAAAAAATATTACCCATCGAAAATTAAGGGAAGGTACACGAAATTGTACTGACAACACTTTTAACCCTCGTCAAATTTAACCGCCACGTAAAATATTTCTGGGCAACTGAATATGAAGATAACCGACGTTATTTTTTTAACTGTGGTCAAAATTGACAACAGTTAAATTTTAACTTTTACTTTACTGTAATGTACGAACAACCGGACCTAAGAATTTAACTTTTTTTTATAAGTGGGTAGATTGCCTAGAATGAAAACTTAGAATTTTAAAGTACTTTTACTTCAAGACGTTAATAAAATAACTATCACGAACGTTATATTTAATTAATATTGAAAAGACTGATGTAAACAAAGTTTAAATAGTTAAAGTTTTACTTTTTACGAACTGACATTTGACAACAAAGCGATTTTGAAACAATACTGGGTACCTACTAAATTCACAAAAAAGAATTATTATCATTTAAATACGATTGTGTGCTATTATAATATAAAAGTAAACAAATACTCCCCGTATATATCCGTATAATTCCGTAGTTAGACCGTCAGCTGTTGTTGTTTATAGGTTACCGGTAATGTCGTATAACCGAATACTTTATGAACTATCAGGAAAACAATTTTCCTAGGTATTTACACATTTAAAATACGTTATCACATTTAATTACACCATAATACAACCTAATTTCTAATTAAAATTAATTTTTAAACACGGAACAAAAACTTGACATTTCAATCGGGCAGTGTTGCCATTACTCTACTAGTAAGGTAGCTAAAGCCTTATTCATTAGCAACAAGATTAAATCCGCCGATAATAAAATAAAGACGGTTTGGAAAATTATCAATAGTGAAACTAATAGACATAAAAAATATAATAATGATATCACACTAGATACTTCACGTGGTCTTATAAGCTCTAAAAACGAAGTTGCTCAAGAATTTGTAGATTTCTTCACTAGTATCCCACTTAAAACTACTGAAACCTTAAATTCCTCACCCTTGGTTTCTATTGATTTGTTAAGAGCGAACGTTTCAGCCTGTCCGGTTGAGTTTCAATTTGAGCATATAAACCCCATCACAGTCATTAAAGCTTTTAAGGAAATCAAAATCAAATTAACTGAAGATCTATGGGGAATGTCCATTAAAGTTTGTCAAGCTATTATTGAGACTATAGCACCGTTCTTAGCCTTAATATTTAATTTATGTGTGGACCAAGGAGTCTTCCCGGACCTTATGAAATACAGCAAGGTAATACCACTTTTCAAATCCGGGGACAGTAAAGACACCAATAACTATAGACCCGTATCCGTGTTGCCGGTTTTCAGCAAGGTGTTTGAAAAGGTAATGCTTAATCAAATGCTCACACACTTTAACACCAATAAAATCTTACATGAGAAACAATATGGTTTCACCAAAGGACGTTGCACGACTGACGCCGGTGTCACCTTATTAAAACACATATTTACGGCGTGGGAAGAGGCACAAGATGCCATAGGAATCTTCTGTGACCTCTCGAAAGCATTTGATTGCGTAAACCACGAAACCCTACTCTTGAAACTTGAACATTACGGGTTAGGGAAACTTGCGCTCAGTTTAGTTAAATCGTATTTAAACGATAGACATCAGCAAGTACAAATAAATGGTGTCAATTCAATGGGTTTAAAAGTAAGTATGGGTGTACCGCAAGGTTCGATATTAGGTCCTTTCCTCTTTTTAGTCTATATAAATGATCTACCCCATTTATTTAAAAACCAACCACAAATGGTGTTGTTTGCTGACGATACCTCTTTAATATTTAAGACAAACAGACGTGCCACAAATCTTGACGACGTAAATAACGCCCTATTGCTGGTCCGTAATTGGTTCACCGCGAATATTTTAGTATTAAATGGGAAAAAAACGAAGTGTATAAGATTTGCTCTACCGAATGTCAAAAGTAGTGATAGTGACATAGTATTGAATAAAGAGAAACTAGAATTCGTCGATAAAACTGTTTTCTTGGGGATCACGCTCGATTCAAGGCTTCAATGGGGTCCGCATATAACTTCTCTTGCAGGACGGCTGAGTTCAGCAGCATATGCTGTTAGAAAAATCCGTCAATTTACTGATGTAGATACCGCGAAGCTAGTCTATTTTAGTTATTTTCATAGTATTATGTCATACGGTATTTTACTATGGGGATGGGCTGCAGACATTGAGTCTATATTTATTCTGCAGAAAAGAGCTATCAGAGCCTTATATGATCTACGTAGACGCGATTCTCTAAGAGAACTGTTTAAGGAAATTAACATCATGACAGTACCTTGTCAATACATCTATGAAAACATCATGTACGTTAGGAAAAATTTGCATTTATTTAGTAAAAGAGGTGACCGACACCACTATCATACTAGAAATAGGGACCAACTAACTCAACCAGGTTTCAGGCTAGCTAAAGTAGACTCATCTTTCATGGGGTACTGTTTAAAATGTTACAATAAAATACCTCCCCACATTCTACAACTGAATGAGACGAAATTTAAATCTTGTATAAAACGCACACTATGTAGGCAAGCATATTATAAGTTGGGGGATTACATTGATGATAAAAATGCTTGGCTCAATGCTGGTCCTGCTCCACAATCATAGGGGCAAACTAATTGATTACCATGTGAAGTTATTGTGGAAGCTGCAGAAGATTGTAAAAATATCTTTGCATTGTATAGATTCAATCTCTTAGTATTATACGAGTATAATCGCATAGCACATGTGTGAGTACTATGTACTGTAAAGCTACCATTTACATTTAGTTATCTTCATTGACTTGAATGTGCCCTGGTGGCTGAGAGAATGTCATGCTCACACAAATGTCTCGCTGATGGTGGCGGGTGTGTCGGGTCATTTAGTTCCCTTCAATATGGTTGAGTTGAGTGGCGCTGATCCATGCGTCATGTTCGTGAACGGGCGCTGTCAGTTGGGACTGGTCATCTCTTAGCTGTCACGGTTTATTTTAATTACTTTATTTTGAAATTGTTAGTTTAATCTTTTACTCTGGACGCTCTTAATGTGCACGTCTTTGTACATCGTTCTCACATATATGTATAATCTCAACATGAATAATGTAACCAAGATTTTGTAACAACATTTTGATTAAAAAGAGTGTCCATGGAGTTTCTTGCCCATTCTTCTCCATAGAGATTTGGAATGTGCAACTACAGTACTTTCGCAAGTTATTATGCCTTGTGACTGTGACTGTAGCTTAGCTTTTTTTGTTTTTGACTTTCAAAAGTGCCTGTAATGGTCTAATTGAAATAAATGATTTGAGTTTGAGTTTGAGTCCAACTTTTAAATTAGAGAAGAAAGGATTGATACAGGTTTTTCAATATTGATACCGTAGGTACTTATAACGTTTTTCTAAAAAGAAATACAGAGCTTGCACTCGTTTCCTTCACATTCTACTCATTGTTTGTGGTTTATATAACCGGCTACGAATAAATTCCTGGATTGTTGTAAAGTTTAGGGTACCGGCCATAAATAGAAAACGGATTTTTTATAAGGTAATTTTCTTCCAGGTTTTGTTTTCGAGATCAATGAACCGCGCTCAGATTATAATTAAACTAGTTTTTGTAAGTTTCGCTTTGGTTCTATTAAAAAAAAAATGGTTTGTGTCGTAAACTGTAAAGTATCATTTGGAAAATAATTTTATGGATTTATTATGTTCTATATAATGTTTGGTCTTATGGTCTTACAAAAGCACAGTAATTAAGCAGTTGGTCCCGGCTGCCATTCGTCGTTCTTTGAAACTCATAATAGGTAGCCGGAACCCTGAAAGTTTGACATGCAGTCTTGCCAAGGAGTGTCGTGTTACGTAGCCATTCATCATTGGGTTGCCGAGGTAGGACAGGCAGTCACTACTTGGGAATGTGGTATTTAGATGTATCTTGTTAGGCTGCCGACGCCAACATAATGGGCTAGACAGATGTTGATTGATAGTAGGTTATTACAGCAAAACAGCTATCTTTTTACAATGTACTCATTTTCAGTGCAAGTACTGAACCTAAATTGTGCGAGCCCGGGTTGATCTTGGCTTGTTTTTTACTTTATTTTCTCCCCCGCTCACGCTTTGCGCACATGCACAATAGCTTGTTGGTTACAAAGACTCGTAATGAATTTAATCATTACGTATGCAGGATTTTTCGGATGTGGCCTGCGGTGTCCCTTCTAGCATTAAGATTTTCATTATCGTATGACAGTGAAATTATTGGTGTCATACTAAAATAAGTACTTACCTACTCAAAATTCAAATTTTTTAGACATAAGTAGTGTTATAAGTAAGTTAGTAGTGTGGATTGGCACCTATTGGATAATTAGTAACTCTACCAGCAAATAAAATGTGCGGTTAAGCAAATCGGTGTTTCTGTGATCAGCAGTGATCGGAATAGGCTGACTATATTTGCCTAAAGTTCGGAGAACAGAGACAGAAAGTGGAGACTTCCTTACGACTATTTTTTTTTTCCCGGTATGTGGTAAAAATCTTCAGTAAGTTGAAAATAAGCTTTATTTAAGATGTGTAAACGCTATTTTTAACTAAACTTGCAATTACCAAATTTCGGGATTTCCACGTAAAATCCCGAAATGAATAATCTTACTTGAATTCATGTATTCGAATTATATTTACGATCCTTAAACTAAGCGTTGTATCAAATTATTCTAATACATGATTTATGTTAGATTAGTTTTAGTGAAAATTCCTAAGAATTGTTAATTGCAAGTTTAGTTAAAAATAGCCTTTACACATCTTAAATAAAGCTTATTTTCAACTTACTGAAGATTGTTCAAAAAAATGTAGTCGTAAGGAAGTCTCCACTTTCTATCTCTGTTCTCCGAAGTTTAGGCAAATATAGTCAGCCTATTCCGATCACTGGTGATCCTGATCAGTCATAAAAAGTAAATCAGGCTGAGTAGCTTCGTCTCCGTTTTGCATCCATATCGCTAAACAAATCCCATCACCAAACTTTGGAAGTTGTTTTATACTCTTCAAAGGGTTGGTTGCTTTGCGTCTATTGCATCTCACTGACTTTCACCATAGCATCCTGCTCTGTATTTAGGTGGGCAAGCAACTATTTCACCCTAGGTATCACTGATAGTCCCCTGTGCAGGGCGTGCAAGGAGGCGGAGGAAACGATAGCGCACGTACTCCTCGAGTGTACTGGCGTCACCCAGATCCGCGAGGAGACTCTTGCAACACCAAGATCTCTTGCGGGATGCCCTGAGAAGACCGGGAAATCTGATCTGCTTCTGGAGGGAGGTGGGCTGGTTGGAGTAACGGCCACCATGGCTCACGCACAATGGTCCACTTTAGGGACTAAGTGCGGAAACCAAAATCCCTAAGATAGAACATAGAACCATTTCACCCATTGCTCTGTTTAATTTGGTTCGGAAGCTTAATTGCGTGCGCCCGACTTTGTCTTGACCGTCTGTTTTCCTCTTCCCAGTCCAGGAGACCCTGAGAACTCAGTGTCTCCATGTCTTCCCTATCCCGGACTAGGCCCCAATTGTAATAGGACCATTTAATTAAACAAGTGTTTATTAAAAAAAAGTGCGTACTATACACCATTATTTTTAGGTCGTTCTGGAGCCGAATACCATGAACTCGAAACGATTGGGACTATTTTTTAAAAAAAATAACAATAAAAAAAAACACGAAAGAATAAAGGATCATGATCAACGATGTATGGAAATCCGTCTTAAGTTGAAACACAATAAATCTTTATTTATTATAGACTACGCTTTATATACTATTAAATAAAAGTGGTCATTTTCACACACGTATCCGAGTTTTAAAGTAATTAAACAAATTCGGAGATAACCTAAAAATTATGTCTAAACTACTCGCAACTTATAAAATGACCACAGATCAATCATGTAGGTACAAAACAACAAAGATATTTAAAAACAAAATAAGAGAACAGCTGCTAATTGAAAAAGAAACGTGAATAATCGTGAATAACGAATAATCGTGCTTTTTATGGCCTATTGACTATTCTCAATCGACGCATAAACAGTAATGGCGGCTTCCGCAGGCGCCGGCTTAGGGATGGCGATCTAGAATCGATTTTATAGGTCAAGTAAATTGTTTTTTTTATCGATCATAAACAATGAATTATAGATTTTTTTAATCGATTTTAGAAACTTGAAAACGGGTTCCGATGTTTTTCCTGCGGATTGCAACATTTAAGTTTTGATACGCAGTTTCTTTGTTCTGTTTTTTTGTAACCAAGAATATTATTCAATTTATTTTGTATTCGATTATTCATTACATTTGATTATTTATGCTTATAGTAAAGCTGTCGATGTAGAATAATGGCGGGAACAGATCTATCAGAACTCAATTTAAGTATTGCTAAATCGATTCTTTCCTGCGATTCGAATAGATTTAAAAATCGATCTTGTTTAGGAATCATCATCCCTACCGGTACGTCTGTCATCTGCCTTGACAGTTGCATCTGCGTGAGACGAAACACAAAAATAAATATTTTCACGACGGAACTATGAAATACATTTACAGTACCTACGTTATGATTATGATATTACTAATTATTTAGCTATTTATGAGTTTAATATCATTTTTGTGATGTTTTTATGTAAAGGCTCATACCTGCTAACGTAACTCGTACAAATGAAGAGAACGAAACGTCCATCATGACTATACGGAAATGTACCTAGCAATCGTTAATTTACTGTTTATCTTAAAATCATAATTCCGGATACGAAAACAAAATTCCTGAAGTGAAAAGCTTGTAAAAAATAAAAAAATAATTTGTATATTAATTTGGTTTTCATACATGCAACTTTTCCAAGACGGGTTTTGGTCAATCTCCTTTAATGTTTTTTTTAAATAATGAGAACTCAAATGCATATGTGTGTGTAAAACGTATCCACGATCGGCAACACATGCGAACGATACCCATTGAAAAATTCATTCATCGATCGATTCTCATTATTTCACAAAAAAAAGCATTAAATTTATCCTTTTGTAATTTTTTTTATTGTTATTTTTTGAAAAAAATAGTCCCAATCGTTTCGAGTTCGATGATCGAGTTCATGGTATTCGGCTCCAGAACGACCTAAAAATAATGGTGTATAATACTTAAATATGCATAAATTCACGCCTTTGGGGGGTAGGCAAAAACTACAGAACCTACTACTTACGATAGGTACTTAGGATCACGTCGTAATAAGATGTCGAGTTAAATAAATATTAGAGATAATAAGAAAAACCTGTCGTAGTCGATCACGATACCAACGTGACGTATATATTTTCTGCGATATCTTATTATATCGTTTACCAATTTCAGTACCTACGAGTCACGTCACTTTCCGAACGTGCAGCTTTCAAATATTAATGAGGTGTGGCCCAAATGCGGGTTTTCTGCGTTTGACACGCATCTTGCCACTCAGATATCTAATGAGACTCTTACCTCGTAACACTGTCACAAAAAATCTCAATGTTTACGTTTCGAGTATGTTGAGAAGAGTGGACCTATTTCGAAACACAAGGCGTATTTTTAGGGCGACGACGATTGTTTTCCCGGGCCCGGAAACTAGTGTTTGGACTTATAAGATTTTATTTGATACCTAAATTAGTACTATAGCCATAGGTTGAGAGATTTCAGTGTCATATTATGTTATTTACAACTTGTGGGATTATTTCCGACCACAAAGCGAATGAAGCCACGGGTCGCCGAAAGCTAGTATGCATATAAAATGCTAAGTAGCCTTTTTTAATAACTAACCTTTTCTATAACTCACTTCATAACAAACGGCTAATCATAAAGCCCAACTTGTGACAGAATTGAATGCATTATCAAGTATGTAAATCATATAAAATCTCGGTAGATGACTGCTCAAGATTTATAAACAACACAACTAAACAAATATCAGTACTGCACCTTAATATTCGCAGCATAAACAAAAACTTCGATGGCCTGGTGGCTTTCTTGCACCAATTAAAATTTGACTACGATATCATAGTCTTGACTGAATACCTACTGGTTACGGAAAACTACCATTATACCTACCTTAAATGGTAATAACTCCCACTCTACAAAAAATCAGATTGACGGTGTTGTGATGTTCACAAAAACTTCACTTCACTGTTCAATTTTTGAACCTGAAGTTATTGATGCAAATTGTCTACTTTGTGCAGTCGAGAACAATGCTGCCATCTTAGCTGTGTACCGCCCCCGCATTCAAACTCATTGACAACTTTATTAACAGCCTAGACGCTACATTAATGCCTCTTTCGAAAATGAACCAGGGTGGTGGGTGATTCGAATTGTCATAAAATTCAAGAATTTTCGTGAACTTTCAGCATTCGATTTTATAATGAAAAATATGTCACGGCAGTTGTTTCATACGATAAGTTTGAGGTTGATATCTCCAATAACGTGTTGTGGTCGGCAAAACAGCGTCAGTCGATTTCCACATATGTGTAAAATACATATTACTACACTCCTCCAAAAAATAGGTAACTTAGATGCGCTGGAATAAGTGAACATGGATAAGTTTCTCGTTTGCTAAAAAACTCGACAGGCAAAATAAAGATAGTAACATTCTATCTGTGTTCTTATTTTTGCCATTATTTATGCATAATTTCATAAAAAAATACGATCAAAGCTTTGACAAATATTAATAAAAACTATGTTGCAACATAATAACGTAACACTTCCTAGTGCTGACCGTAAACCCAAGTTTCATCATTACGATTCAAAAGTTACATTCATCCTAATCGGTAATCGCAACGAAATCAAGTTTAGATAAAAAGAGCTGAGACGGAATATAAACTCCTTGGTATAATTTCAAATAATTATTTAATTTTGAAATATATTTTTTTTACTAGCTTTTTTAATAATTTCATTTAGTATTTATTCGATGCTTTTGGCTGACTTCAAGAGGACTTAAATAATAAGAAATCTCTAATCTCAAAAAAAATCTTGCTTCAAAGTCAACATTTTGATGATTATTTTTCTTTTAAAAACTTATAGATGGGAGAAACTTTCCGTCAAACTAGCAGCGTGAATTTGGCAAGAAATAAAGTCTCACAGTTCAATCACAAAAATTTGGTTGATTTTCAGCTGTATGCACGGACAGAAGCTATGGCTGAAAATCTCGTCGATTTTTTTGTTTCAAAATTAAAATTAGGAATGTGCTCGCAATTCACATTTAGAAAGTATTTCAATTTACTAACTATATCATATTATGTGATTTTTTTTGTAATATCTGAAGGTCGGATACAGAATGTCCATGATCTTGTTGGGCATAGGTAGTAAACAATTAGTTTGATCCGACAAAGATAAATTTATTCTACAAAATTGTTTTGTTTGGTTTATTGTATTATATTATATTTCTTTATTCATTTTTCTTACACATTATTTACATTTTTAAATATTTAAATATAAAACAATATAAAAAAACATTTAAAAATATAAAAAATAGTAGTCCGCCGGTGTCGGGAGCAGGGTCCAAGCTACCGGTGGTTAGGGCTCCAGAGACAGGAACGTCCTCACAATGCGAGCCGTGTCTAGGAGTACTGCCTTGTGAATCAGGCCCTTGATCCAACCGCCTAAGGAGAGCCTCGATAGATGGTCATCGAGGCTCTTGGCCATAAGGCCATTGGCCGTCACGACAATCGGCACAATGATAGCCGAGTTCACATTCCACATGTCGACAACCTCGTGTGCCAACTCGAGATATTTTATTTGTTTCTCTTTCTCAGCTTTCACGAGGTTCTCGTCATGCGGGATGGTAACATCGACTATCATTACGCGGCGCGCTGATCGGTCTATCACCACAATGTCAGGCTTATTGGCCACAATAGTCCTGTCAGTAATGATAGACTGATCCCAGTACAGCGTGACATGGTCTTTCTCGAGAACTGGGTCGGGCACATACTTGTAGTACGGTACCTCAGATTCCACAAGTTTATATTTCAAGGCAAGTTGCTGGTGAATAATCCTGGCTACTTGGTTGTGCCTGTGCAAGTACTCGCCGTTAGCTAGACGAGAACAACCAGAAATAATATGTCTGATGGACTCACCCGGACGGTGGCATGCCTGACACACGTCAACCGTCCCGTCCTTCATAACATGTTTCCGGTAGTTATTCGTTAACATAACTTCATCCATAATCGCACAGACAAAACCCTCAGTTTCCCCAAAGAGGTCGCCGAAACGTAGCCAGGACACGGACGCTAGGAAATCTACATCCGGCCCATGAAGAGCCTGGTAGAAGCGCCCGTGAAGCTCCTTGCCTTGCCATACTTCCTTGCGGTCATCGTTAGTAAGTACCACAGGTTTGCGCCAGTTCTCTTTAGCCATGGACAGCGGGGTGAGTCCCTTGTCCACTGCGACCACATCTCGGTGCATATCCACTTCGGCTTTTAAAAAATATTCTCTGAGACTGCACACCTCGCGGTTGTGGAGGGTCTTCGCGTTTAAAAAGCCACGACCCCCACACTTCCGCGAGATGTACAGCCTCATCACCGATGATCGTGCGTGATGCATCCGGTTTGCGGTCAGCAGTGTACGAACTCTCCTATCCAGGGCATCGAGTTCGGTCTGAGTCCATTTGAGTATGCCGAAAGAGTACATTAAAACCGGCATGACCCAACCGTTGAAGGCACGTACCTTGTTTCCGCCTGAAAGAAGGCTATTTAATACCTTCTTCAGGCGTCCAAAGAAGCGCTCCCTCAACGATTGCTTCATGTCAGTTACGTTAATGCCTAACGCTTCCGACATACCCAAATACTTATAACTTTCGGATGAGGAGAGGGATCTGAGGTGTATGGAATCCGAGAGCTGAATTCCCTCGGATTCCATAATCTCCCCTCGCTTTACATACATGACTGCACATTTGTCCACACCAAATTCCATCCTGACGGCGCTACTAAAAGTTTCAGTTACTTTCAGTAGTTCCATCAGTTGCAATTTGTTGGGGGCAAAGAGTTTCAGATCATCCATGTAAAGAAGGTGAGATATGACCTGACCACCTCTCCTCAACCGGTAACCTAGACCTGAATCCTCTAACAATGTGCTTAGAGGATTCAGGGCTATATAGAACCAAAGTGGACTCAGACTGTCGCCCTGGAATATTCCCCGTTTAATCCATACAGGCTCATCGTTCCCCTGGATCTGTCGACATCCTGAATATCGAAGAACTGTCCTCCACTGCCTCATACACGACTCAAGGAAGGCGCATAGAGTTGCATCTATCTTTTACAACTCTAGCACCCTCATGAGCCATGTATGTGGCACCGAGTCGTAGGCCTTCATAATTATAATCTATCCAACATGTCGAAAGATCCTTGCGGGATCGACGAACCTGTTGGCTAATGGCCATGTCGATGAGGAGTAGTTCTTACATCCATTTTGAGAGGCAGACATAATGGAGGTTTTGTCAATGTGTGTATTAATTTTCACTTTCAAAATGGTTGAAGAAGCTTATAGACCGTCGACAAACACGTGATCGGTCTATAATTCTTGGGCTCCGCGGGACTACCTGACTTATGGAGCAGGTGGGTTACGCCTTTTTTTTTTTTTTTGGTGGGTGGGAAATCATCAAATGACCCCCCCCCCCCGCTCTGGGCGGAGCGGGAGGGAGTGTCAGACTCTTACTGACTAAAAACCACCCATGTTCCTTCATTGGCCCTTTATGTTCCAGATTTTAAATAATGGGTGTAAAGTAAGTACCCTTAACGAAGCCGAATGGCTCTTGTTGTTACCGTCATTGCGATATTTTTTTTGTTCTAGACCATACCTGGGAACTTTCTAGTTACGAAGATAATGGGGATCAAACTTCAAAGTTTTTTTTAGTTACAAGTTTTTAATGCTATAACTTTCGTTTTTGAATACTTCCACGACCCCTGCAATCATCCCCTCAATGCATCCATCAGCACAATGTTTTGAGTCCTACCGTAAAAAGTGGTTTATCACCCCAAAAAAAAGTCGTTTCCCAGCAATAATTTTTGCATGGAATTTTTTTTTGATGTACAGAATGCAAAGACATTCAAATAAGTCTTTTAAATTTCTTTGATAGAATGCTTGGTTGACGGCTTTGTGAAGGGTCTGTTTACATTACACCCTGTGTAGCGTTTCTCTTACTATGATTTTCTTTATGTAATTTAATAAATTTATCGTTGTAAGGTGCATGACCTATGCTTAGACATAATCAGCTGTTAGGAAAGATACATCGTGTTCAAATGTTGCAAAAACTTAAAAAATCATTTGCGGCTAAACTACTGCTCCTATTTAATTGATTTTTAGTACAGAGCTTGAAAATGGTACCTAGTATAGGCAGTTCAAAGGAAAGCCCCTCTGTCGTATCAACTTTGTATACGGTCGAATTGAGAAACCTCCTCCTTTTTTGAAGTCGGTTAAAAACACAACTTCAAATTATAACAACATGTCAATCAACTTGACATTGACTATAAAATAAGGTTACCAGCGGAATAAAAATCTATATCTATATTTAAGTTAAGTTTCCTTTTTATTTATTTATTCTTTCTTTTGAAACAGTATACTCAACTAATCACTTTGGAAACTTAACTAATAATTCAATAATAAATAATTCGATGAGTACTTTGATGCCTAAGTGTCCTATTGTCGTCGTTGTATAGTATATGTAGGTACAGACGCCAGCACATCAAGCTACTGTAATCTGTCAAATTTCTTTAATAGATTTTCAACTTTATCTCTACAGCATTAGGTTCAAGGTTGCTTGGGAAAATCTGACAGTTTCGGGTAGGTTGACCTGCTGGCGTCTGTACTTACTTTTGTTTCTTAATTTTTATTACTATTTTAGTTTTGTTTGTTAATACTTTATTTACTTAATAATTTAATTTAAAATAATAATGATGTATCATTTTAAGTTACGAATGTTTTAGATTTTAGGCCCGGTATGAGTATTTTTGTACACTTTGGGTCACATTTTGTCCACCTCCATCATCATTTTCATCGTAATTTTATGAGCCTGTGGCCCAGAATGTACAGATATAATATAGATCTTCTATAACAGCAATAAAAAAGGTGCATATTGCTCAGCATCACGTATAAAAGTTATCAAGGTTTAAAGAAGTCATTTTAAGTTGCGGTAGTTTCGAATATTTTACATTTTAGGCCAGGTATGAGTTTATTTCTCCCTGTTATGTTCTTTGTTAATAGTGTATGGCAACATTGAGGGTATATTCGACTTTTCGAGTGAAATCAAAAATAAAAATCCTTTTATTTTATTTTAGTTATTTTCAAAATCTGTTACAGTACGTTAATAATTTTCCAAAATTCACAATACACCAATGTGCTAAACTGTAACCACACTTGCTACATGTTATGATGTAGATCTCATTTCCAGATCAATTACTTCAGTTCAGGCTAGTGAAAAAACAGAAAAATATGCGTGCTAAATGATAATGTACTCTCTTCCGGCGAATGAATGCGAAGCGAGGAAAGTGCAGAAAAGAAGGGTAGAAGCGAGTCCTGTTTTATGTATGCATTGCAGCTTTTCAGCGCAATGTTCACTTTTAATTTGTATTAAAACATACCGTGTGGGCTTATCCATACGTTACAGTAAAATGTTACATAGGTATCGACTGCGATGGCGTATTCATAACGTTCGTTGCAGCAGCGCAGGCTTTCGGATATAAAGGAAACTGTCTGGTCCAGTGGTTTCGTTGATATTCTATTTGGCGTCGCTTTTCCAGTAACACCATTGTAAGAAATTGAACGTCGTTGTATTATTTGCATCGATGTTTCTAAAATATTAAATCGGTACCGACTACATATTTTTCAAAGTTTTGGTGCGGCTTATACTTTTTTTTAGATATGAATGTGCAATTTTTATGGGACATCGATTACGCTTGGTAAAGCCGCAAACAAAGAGTATGCGGCAGCCCATTTAAACTTTATGCTCGGATTGGACATGCAGCGCTGGACCGGGCTTCGATGGTTATTTTTAAACGGGAGAGTTACAACTGCGTTTTGCTATTGGCACCAAGTACTTAGATATCTTACTACTATTATAAGTGCGATAGTTTGTTGTACGATGAATGGATGGATGTTTGTTACTCTTTCATGCAAAAACTACCGGAACTACTTACTAAACGGAATTAGATGTTTGACACACAGATATAGTATAACCACTTTAAGTGTGCAGTTTAAGGTGGCGTTGCTTGTCAAGAACATTTGCATCGATAGGTCAAACTTGGTACATTTGTTTTATTGTTTTGTTTTCCCGCCTGCACAGATAAGTTGGTTGAAGTGTAGTTTAAAATCCGGATTAACACTTATGATAGTTTTTATTCCGGTAGCACGTGAGACAATCACCGAACTAGTATCCATACTTCCATATCCATCCATCCACACTAATATTATAAATGCGAAAGTAGGTTTGTGTGTTTGTTACCTTTTCACGCCTAAACCACTGAACCGATCATCCTGAAATTTTGCATATCCGTTGTCAGGTGTACAGAAACGGACATAAGGTACCTTTCATCCCGAAAAAAAGTACTGTTCCCGGGGAAAACAACAATAACGTTCTTATTCTAATAGATTGCGGTGTTCCAAAAATCCTACAATAACATAGAAAATTTTGCCCAATCTCACACAGGTAACACAGGTTACCCAATTGTGTCAGACATAAAAAAACTTCACTAGGTTGTGTCTTTCGAATCATGATTGAATTATATTATTACAAGCAGAGTACAACCCGAATTGATTGTCAAATTCTAAATTAACGAGAGCGAAGCCGCGGGCAAAAGCTAGTTCGACATAATCCGATTTCCGTTGACACGAAGTGATAATAACACGTATCATACAGGACCGCGGTTAGGTGGATTCGTCTTTAAAAAACTGCGGTTTTGGACATATTATTATATAAATCATGTGCATCACCAAAAGTGCATCAATGAAGAAAAAAAACACAACACGTTTCATTCCCATCTTTTCCCATTTTTGAATCCGATTGATATAATTTAAACTAGAGAGATTTACATGATTATGTAAAAATATTAAAGCCCAGCGAAATATGCCAGGAAAGCTCAAGGCAATAAACAGCTTCCCAACGCCGAAGACTTACGTTTTTAGACATGTTTAATTTTAGAGACGGTTCATCCCAAAGGCGGTTCTACATCAGGCACCGCTGAAGAAGCTCTTAAGCCATAGCCTGCAAAATCAGTCCCTACCAAACAGCAATATTAGACCACCATGATTGCGCGGCTAAACTGGCAGCATTGCACTTAAAGGATGAGAAATGGCAACCCTTGAAACCTAAACTCTGTTTTTATGTAGTTTTACTTGATTTTTATGATTTCTACCAATAACTTATGTGTGTAGTAAAGTTCGTGATCCATACAGATCTCAAGCTCATTTGTTACGTGTTTCATACACGTAAGGAGAGTTGCTCACCAAGACAGTTCAGACACCTGGATTTTACCTCACAATTTTCGACAGATATTAGGCACATTTCAGGCAAGGATTACGCAGTCGCCGATACTCTGTTAAGAGTGGAGACAATCACCCAGCCCATAGACTTGAACGTACAAGCTAAATTCAAGCTTCTGATCCAGAACCTTACCTCACGCTATAGATCGCTAATGAGCGGTGAGGTAAGGATAATACCGGAATCCGTGATTCACGCAATCAAAATAAAATAAGTTTACCCAATTGAGTAAAGTAATACGTTCCAAGTCAAAGCACGGCGCCGACTGTCACAATAATTTCCACTTGTTTCCACTGGAGCTCTTGAAAAGTTATTTGAAAATGAGCTCTGCATTCTTCTTTCTCGATCAACGCTGAAATACAGAAGGTCTTGGTTAAAACGGGCTCAAATCCAATAAAATTGAAATTTAAACATAGCTCACAATAAGTTCTACAGTTTATACTTTTGCGACAAATGGCTAAGTCGTCGGAGACCAGAGTTACGGTCAATAGAAAATGTTGAAATTTCCTTTATTTTGTCGAACGTTTGACTACAACAGTTAAAATAGATCGTGTTGAGAACACAAAAAAACTAAACTAAACACATAGTATTACCTATTTACATAATAATATGAAATTGGTGTTTTATAGGAAAAAAGCAAAACGAAAAAAAAAAATTACATACAGATTCAATCAAAGTATGAATCATTGTTATCTATGCACTTTCGACATTTTATAGGTAGTTTATTTATTATTTTGCTGAAAAAAATGTGGGAGAATCAATAAAATCTTTGAAGGTGGTTTTGACTGCCACAACGGAACTTTTTTATTTTTTATTACAAGAAATTGTCCAAGTTCTGGAAAAAGTAGTCATCTGTTGGAGCAAGGTCCGGAGAGCATCGTGAGTGTCAGAGACATTCCAATCGCAGCTCCTCTAATTAAGTGAGTGTCTATTGTGCAGCGAGAGGTCTAGCGTTGTCCTGAAGCAGCAATGGGCTAAAGCAATAGACCAGTCTCGGTTACATAACGGCTAGCTTTTTTATCATGGTTTGTACCTAATTGTTGATAAGTAATACAGATCTGCCGTAATCTTCTGGCCAGATATGAAGAAGCTGTAGTGGATAACACCGGTACTGCCCAACCAGAAACTTACCAGTATTTTTTGTCTTCCCGAGACCCAAGGGCTGGCTTTTACCTTGGCCAAAGGCTAAGTGTTGCTATACAACGTGGTAGCGCCGCCAGTCTCTTGGGAACATTACCATCTGACAGCGTTGAGGAGGAGTTTTAGAACTAACTTTTTGTTCAATTTATTTTGGGGTTTTATGTTTTTAACATGTGTACCACAGTTCATAGTAAAATACGCATTTATTACTTATATTTTGGGTGGGTTTGAAGAGATATTTTCTTTGCAAACACACTGTTTCGCCCAAAAGATCTCATACCGGTCAAAATCATAACCCTCATTTCCGCGTCGCGGGTAATTACAATCTACAAACAAACTATCGTTATTTCGGGCGCTCACAATGAATGTCACATGAAGAAATAGAGTGAATTTCTTTTTTATTAAGGTTTTTTTATGGTACAGCGTTCCTTGTAATCGCCATAAACCAGCAGACCTTTGTTATTTGATGCTCAGAGCGCAGGTGGCGTTCTGTAGTAAATTACTTATTCACTCAAAAACAAGTCACTCGACCGAAATTACTGTTGTTTATATGTAACACATTGCTCCACGTTTGTTACGAAGGTTTTCGTAGATTTTGAAGTGCAATGGCAGGTTATAATTGTAATGTTCCGTTAAATGAAAGGATATAGCTATACAATTATTTTCTGATCGGCTGGCGTCGGATGAATGCCAAATTACCCAAGAAATACGTTTCCGGCAACATGTTTGTTACCGTACAATATTGACGAAATATGGGAGTGCCACTCTTTTCCTGGATCAGCGTATAAGGGTACTTCTCGTCCCGGGAAATTAAAAACTTTTCCGTGTGCGAAGCCGCGGGCTTAGTTGGTTATTAAAGGAAACAAAAGTAAGCATATTAATCCCGCTGTTGCAGTAGGAAGAGTTCGTGAAAATAATAAACCTGAGAATTTCTGTAATAAAATGTCCGTCGACACCTTTATTATGAATTTTTAAAAATAACCGTACATAATATATTCTGTTGTAAGTAGGCTGCGAAGACAAAGGGTAACTTTTAATATGATTAAGCAAAATCTCATAATGTTATATTCGGCCTGAGGTGCAAAGTGCAAACACATATTTTAAAATTAAAATCTTACTTATATTTAAATATATATAAAATATTGTAAATGCGAAAGTTTGAGGAGCTCGTGGCTAAATAAGAACAGCCGCTCGGGTCGATCTTTAGGTTAAGCCGTGCTTACCTAGGTTGGTCCGTGGATGGATGGCCACCCATTACATACCGAGTTTCCTCCGTGCCTTGGAAAGCACGTTAATAATAATAATAATAAAACAACCTGACCGCGTACCGTGTTCGGATGCTCTCTCTGTTTCAGGTGCTTGAGCCAGCTGTCAACGTGTCGGCGCAACGACTGTCGGATCAGGTGCGAGTCATTCAGCGTAATCGTATGCTGGATGACACCGCACTTGATCGCTTGCGGACTGAAATGCAGAATAGCCATGTCATTACCACGCCGTCACAGGCTGTGGTACCACCACAATTTACCGCAATATCAAATCGCGATAACGACGTGAGTAATGACATGGTTACTAATGTAAGTACCCAGTGCAGTGAGGATATGAGGAGTACTTTGGAGGGTGCGATTCGGGAATATCGGTTCATGCAACCTGACCTCAGACCACGCTTACCTCGTTTGCCCATGCATAACAAAAATAGGGTGCTGGTGGCTGTTCTGGATTCGCAGTTGTCAAACTATTTTGACAACTGCGAAGACCTCACCGATGCTCACTCAATCCTGTATTGTGCGGCTGTAGCGGCATGTCGTGTAGCTCATGTTAAATTTTATGATGACAGAGCTACACGACCTAAACCAGCCGTACCGGCATGGCAGTACAGGATTGAACGACGTATTGATGGGGCCAGAGCACTCATCGGCAAACTAATCTGCTTTAGGGAGGGCAATACTCGCCCTAGAGTGATGCGTTTTGTGAGGCGGGCGTTCTCGGGGACTGATATCAGTCCTCGAGACTACATGTCCCGTGTCACAGAGCGCATCGACTTCCTGAAGCAGAAAGTGTATGCATGGGCAAACCGTATTCGTAGGTATAAGCGGCGGGTGGATCGATACACTCAGAATCGCACATTCCAAAGAGATGAAAGGTGGGTTTATAGGGCTTGGGAGCGACCGGACCAAAGTGTGGCTGACGCGCGCTTGCCGGATGATGATGCCATGTGTTCGTTCTGGCGCAGCATCTGGTCGGTGCCTGTTAGCCATACCGAGGGTGAATGGACCCGGGGGGTCGAGCGAGCGTGCGATCCGGTACCAGAAATGGGGGCAATCACTATCAGCCCCCAAGACGTAGCTCGTGCAGTCCGTCCGTTGCCTAACTGGAAATCCCCAGGGCCGGATGGGCTGCACAACTTCTGGATTAAATGGTTCACTAGGTCGCACGCTCGCCTGGCGACCCTGTTCCAGTCAGCCTTAGAGTCAGGGTCGCTACCCGAGTTCCTAACAACAGGTATAACCCACCTGCTCCATAAATCGGGTAGTACTGCGGAACCCAAAAACTACAGACCTATTACCTGTCTCCCGACAGTATATAAAGTTCTTACATCCATTTTGAGAGCTAAAATTAGCAAACACATTGATGACAATTCTATCATGTCCGCTTCTCAAAATGGATGTAGGAACGGGTCCCGTGGTACTAAGGAGCTACTCCTCATTGATATGGCCATTAGTCAACAGGCTCGTCGTTCCCGAAGGGATCTGTCGACATGTTGGATAGACTATAAGAAGGCCTATGACTCTGTCCCACATACATGGCTCATGAGGGTGCTAGAGTTGTATAAAGTTGATGCAACTCTGCGCACCTTCCTGATGTCATGTATGGGGCAATGGAGGACAGTCCTTCGCTATCCAGGATGTCGGCAAATCCAGAGGAATAGCGAGCCCATAAGGATAGAGCGAGGTATATTTCAGGGCGATAGTTTGAGTCCACTTTGGTTCTGCTTGGCCTTGAATCCTCTTAGCACGCTGCTGGAGGATTCAAGTCTAGGCTATCGGTTGAGGAGAGGTGGTCAAGTTATATCTCACCTCCTTTACATGGATGACCTGAAACTCTTTGCCCCCAACGATTTGCAACTGATGGAGCTACTGAAGGTAACTGAAACTTTCAGTAGCGCCATCAGGATGGAATTCGGTGTGGACAAATGTGCGGTCATGCATGTAAAGCGAGGGGAGATTGTGGAATCTGTGGGAACCCAGCTCTCGGATTCCATAAATCTTAGATCCCTCTCAGCAACCGAAACCTACAAGTATTTGGGTATGTCGGAAGCGCTGGGCATCAATGTTGCTGACATGAAGCAATCGTTGAAGGAGCGCTTCTTTGGCCGCCTGAAAAAAGTATTTAATAGTCTTTTATCAGGCGGAAATAAGGTGCGTGCCTTCAACGGTTGGGTCATGCCGGTTTTGATGTACTCTTTCGGCATACTCAAATGGACTCAAACAGAACTAGACGCCCTGGATAGGAGGGTCCGTACATTGTTGACGGCATATCGAATGCATCACCCGCGTTCTTCGGTTATGAGACTGTATATCCCGCGGAGGTGTGGGGGTCGAGGTTTTTTAAACGCTAAGACACTCCACAATCGCGAGATATGCAGTCTCAGGGAATATTTCCTAGAAACCGACGTGGGGATGCATCGAGATGTGGTCGCGATGGACAAGGGCCTCACCCCGCTCTCCTTGGCTAAAGAGAACTGGCGCAAACCTGTAGTACTTAATACTAACGACCGCAGGGAGGTATGGCAGAGTAAGGAGCTTCACGGACGATTTTTCCGGGCCCTGCATGGGCCTGATGTAGACCTATCAGCGTCCGTAGCCTGGCTACGTTCCGGGGACCTTTTCGGGGAAACTGAAGGTTTTGTCTGTGCAATTATGGATGAAGTTATGATGACGAATAACTACCGGAGATTTATTGTGAAAGACGGCACGGTTGACATATGTCGGGCATGCCACCGTCCAGGCGAATCCATTCGTCACATTATCTCCGGGTGTTCTCGTCTGGCTAACGGAGAGTACTTGCATAGACACAACCTTGTAGCCAGGATTATCCATCAGCAACTTGCTCTAAAATACAACCTTGTGGAATCGGAAGTTCCGTACTATAGGTATGTGCCCGACCCAGTTCTCGAAAATGGCAATATCACACTGTACTGGGATCAATCCATCATCACTGACAGGACTATTGTAGCCAATAAGCCTGATATAGTGATGGTGGATCGATCAGAGCGGCGCGCAATGATTGTTGACATAACCGTCCCGCATGACGAGAACCTCGTGAAAGCCGAGAAAGATAAGCAAATCAAGTATCTTGACTTGGCTCGCGAGGTTGTCGACATGTGGGATGTGGACTCAGCGATCATTGTGCCGATAGTCGTGTCAGCCCATGGCTTAATTGCCAAGAGCCTCGACCAACATCTCAGGAGGCTCTCGTTAGGCAGCTGGATCAAGGGCTTGATTCAGAAAGCGGTACTCCTGGACACGGCTCGTATTGTTAGGAGGTTCCTCTCTCTGGAGCCCTGACTGCCGGTAGCTTGGACCCTGTTCCCGATACCGGTGGGCTACTATTTTTTATATTTTTAAATGTTTTTTTTTATATTGTTTTATAGTTAAATATTTAAAAATGTAAAGAATGTGTAAAAAAAATGAATAAAGGAAAATAATAATAACTGGCAACACTGGAGTCAACACGTCGCTCAAATTTTATCTTCAAATTTTCGGAAATTTAAATAATATTATACATATTTTTAAACAGTTGTGACACCACGAATCCATTTTTTTAAATATAATAGTTTTTAATTAATATACAACAGCAAAATGAACCCTTTTATCCATAAACATAAGAAAAAAACTGTAATTTTCAATGACATATGTCATTTAAGTGAATACCCAATAAAATTATGAGCAAGATACTACTATAATGTTGACCCGTGCAGCTGCAAAACGCGCACGCCTTCCGCCTCCGGACCCGTCGCTCAGCTCCGCCTCGCCGCCGCCGGACTCCAGCCTCGTCGTGAGTGCTGTGACACCGGCCGTGGCAGTTGCGTCGAGCTCGAGTGACGAGTATTTCTCTCCGCCCACGACGCCACCACCTGCTCGTCGACGGGGAGGACGCCGGCCGCCGGACGGTTTAGGACCTCGAGGCCCACCGGTCTCTGATAGGGTCCCAGCTCCCGGCGGGAGTGTGCAGCGCATGCGATGGACGCAATCCATCAATGAAAATGTCATGCGCGCATACTATGGGGCTACAGAGGGGGGAAACAACCTGACCGCGTACCGTGTTCGGATGCTCTCTCTGTTCCAGGTGCTTGAGCCAGCTGTCAACGTGTCGGCGCAACGACTGTCGGATCAGGTGCGAGTCATTCAGCGTAATCGTATGTTGGATGATACCGCACTTGATCGCTTGCGGACTGAAATGCAGAGTAGCCATGTCATTGCCACGCCGTCGCAGGTTGTGGTTCCACCACAATTTACCGCAATACCAAATCGCGATAACGACGTGAGTAATGACAGGGTTACTAATGTAAGTACCCAGTGCAGTGAGGATATGAGGAGTGCTTTGGAGGGTGCGATTCGGGAATATCGGTTCATGCAACCCGACCTCAGACCACGCTTACCTCGTTTGCCCATGCATAACAAAAATAGGGTGCTGGTGGCTGTTCTGGATTCGCAGTTGTCAAACTATTTTGACAACTGCGAAGACCTCACCGATGCTCACTCAATCCTGTATTGTGCGGCTGTAGCGGCATGTCGTGTAGCTCATGTTAAATTTTCTGATGACAGAGCTACACGACCTAAACCAGCCGTACCGGCATGGCAGTACAGGATTGAACGACGTATTGATGGGGCCAGAGCACTCATCGGCAAACTGATCTGCTTCAGGGAGGGCAATACTCGCCCTAGAGTGATGCGTTTTGTGAGGCGGGCGTTCTCAGGGACTGATATCAGTCCTCGAGATTACTTGTCCCGTGTCACAGAGCGCATCGACTTCCTGAAGCAGAAAGTGTATGCATGGGCAAACCGTATTCGTAGGTATAAGCGGCGGGTGGATCGATACACTCAGAATCGCACATTCCAAAGAGATGAAAGGTGGGTTTATAGGGCTTGGGAGCGACCGGACCAAGGTGTGGCTGACGCACACCTGCCGGATGATGATGCTATGTTTTCGTTCTGGCGCAGCATCTGGTCGGTGCCTGTCAGTCACACTGAGGGCGATTGGATCCGGGAGGTTGAACAAGCGTGTGATCCAATACAAGAAATGGGGGCAATCATCATCAGCCCCCAAGACATAGCTCGTGCAGTCCGTCCGTTACCTAACTGGAAATCTCCAGGGCCGGACGGACTGCACAACTTCTGGATCAAATGGTTCACAAGATCGCACGCCTGCTTGGCTTCCCAGTTTCAATCAGCCTTAGAGTCAGGGTCGCTGCCCCAGTTCTTGACGACAGGAATTACCCACCTGCTCCATAAATCAGATAGTACTGCGGAGCCCAAAAATTATAGACCAATCACTTGTCTACCAACGGTCTATAAAGTTCTTACATCCATTTTGAGAGCTAAAATCAACCAACATATAGAGACTAATTCTATCATGTCTGCCTCTCAGAATGGATGTAGGAACGGGTCCCGCGGTACTAAGGAGCTGCTCCTCATTGATATGGCCATTAGCCAACAGGTTCGCCGCTCCCGAAAGGATCTGTCTACATGTTGGATAGACTATAAGAAGGCCTATGATTCGGTGCCTCATACATGGCTCATGAGGGTGCTAGAGTTGTATAAAGTTGATGCAACTCTACGCACCTTCCTGATGTCATGTATGGGGCAATGGAGGACAGTCCTTCGCTATCCAGGATGTCGGCAAATCCAGAGGAATAGCGAGCCGATAAGGATTGAGCGAGGTATATTTCAGGGTGATAGTTTGAGTCCACTTTGGTTCTGCTTGGCCTTGAATCCCCTTAGCACGCTGCTGGAGGATTCAGGTCTAGGCTATCGGTTGAGGAGAGGTGGTCAAGTTATATCTCACCTCCTTTACATGGATGACCTGAAACTCTTTGCCCCCAACGATTTGCATCTGATGGAACTACTGAAAGTAACTGAAACTTTCAGTAGCGCCATCAGGATGGAATTCGGTGTGGACAAATGTGCGGTCATGCATGTAAAGCGAGGGGAGATTGTGGAATCTGTGGGAACCCAGCTCTCGGATTCCACAAATCTTAGATCCCTTTCAGCAACCGAAACCTATAAGTATTTGGGTATGTCGGAAGCGCTGGGCATCAATGTTGCTGACATGAAGCAATCGTTGAAGGAGCGCTTCTTTGGCCGCCTGAAAAAAGTATTTAATAGTCTTTTATCAGGCGGAAATAAGGTGCGTGCCTTCAACGGTTGGGTCATGCCGGTTTTGATGTACTCTTTCGGCATACTCAAATGGACTCAAACAGAACTAGACGCCCTGGATAGGAGGGTCCGTACACTGTTGACGGCATTTCGAATGCATCACCCGCGTTCTTCGGTTATGAGACTGTATATCCCGCGGAGGTGTGGGGGTCGAGGCTTTTTAAACGCTAAGACTCTCCACAATCGCGAGATATGCAGTCTCAGGGAATATTTCCTAGTAACCGACGTGGGGATGCATCGAGATGTGGTCGCGGTGGACAAGGGCCTCACCCCGCTCTCCTTGGCTAAAGAGAACTGGCGCAAACCTGTAGTACTTGATACCAACGACCGCAGGGAGGTATGGCAGAGTAAGGAGCTTCACGGACGCTTTTTCCGGGCATTGCATGGACCCGATGTAGACCTATCAGCGTCCGTAGCCTGGCTACGTTCCGGGGACCTCTTCGGGGAAACTGAAGGTTTTGTCTGTGCAATTATGGATGAAGTTATGATGACGAATAACTACCGGAGATTTATTGTGAAGGACGGCACGGTTGACATATGTCGGGCATGCCACCGTCCAGGCGAATCAATTCGTCACATTATCTCCGGGTGTTCTCGTCTGGCTAACGGAGAGTACTTGCATAGACACAACCTTGTAGCCAGGATTATTCATCAGCAACTTGCTCTAAAATACAATCTTGTTGAATCGGAAGTTCCATACTACAGGTATGTGCCCGACCCAGTTCTCGAAAATGGCAATATCACACTGTACTGGGATCAATCCATCATCACTGACAGGACTATTGTAGCCAATAAGCCTGATATAGTGGTGATGGATCGATCAGAGCGGCGCGCAATGATTGTTGATATTACGGTCCCGCATGACGAGAACCTCGTGAAAGCCGAGAAAGATAAGCAAATCAAGTATCTTGACTTGGCTCGCGAGGTTGTCGACATGTGGGATGTGGACTCAGCGATCATTGTGCCGATAGTCGTCTCAGCCCATGGCTTAATTGCCAAGAGCCTCGACCAACATCTCAGGAGGCTCTCGTTAGGCAGCTGGATCAAGGGCTTGATTCAGAAAGCGGTACTCCTGGACACGGCTCGTATTGTTAGGAGGTTCCTCTCTCTGGAGCCCTGACTGCCGGTAGCTTGGACCCTGTTCCCGATACCGGTGGGCTACTATTTTTTTTATATTTTTAAATGTTTTTTTATATTCTTTTATATTTAAATATTTAAAAATGTATTAAAATTGTGAAAAAATGAATAAAGGAAATAATAATAATAAAATTATTTATTCAAGTAACATAACTCAACTCAAAGTGTTAGTAACAATTTGACTTATATCTATGTTAGTTATCTAAATAGTATACAAACACAAAATACAAATAATAAAATACAATACAAAGGAAAAACTAAGGCACATCGTTCACTATGCTGCAGGTCCAGCAGAAACTCTGCAGCACCGGTTAACGATCGCACAATCCAGCCGGCCTGAGATCATTTGTAGGATGCTGTTGGTGCTGCCCCGCACCCTCCGTACCAGGGATGTGCGTTGTTATATTGAACTCTAAGGGCGCTGTATGCCTTTAGTGTAAAATGAGTCCACAGGCTGCACGCGTAGAATGAAGTACAATATGCACGGAATAATGCGACTTTGACTTCACTCGAACAACGCGCAAACCTGCGAGCTGTCATGTTAGCACGTACAGACAGCGCCCTCCGCTCCCGTTCAATATCATTATCATCCCTAAGGTCGGCAGTCAGATTGTGCCCCAGATATTTAAATTGGTTTACTCTCTGTAGAGGAACATCGTTCAGTTTAATGGTAGGCATCTCAATAGGTACACTACTGCTGCCGGCCTCAAAGACCATAACTTCACTCTTTTTCACATTGCACACAAGTCCATGCTGTAATGCATACCTTTCACAAATCCCCAACAGCTTGCTGAGGCCACAGGGCGACGCACTCAGCAGCACCATGTCGTCCGCATAGCTTATATTATTTACGCAAACTCCATCTATATAGCAGCCCGCCCTGGTGCTGCTGAGCTCCTCAATCAGCTCCCTCACATACAGGTTGAAGAGCGCGGGCGAAGTCAACCCTCCTTGTCTCACCCCGCACTCCAACCCATAGGCGTCAGATCTGACCCCTGCCCATCTGACACTATTGACCTGGTTTCTATACCAGAACTTGACGATATTAATAAGTTCTCTTGGTAGTTTAGCATCATCTAGCTTTTTCCATAGCATTTCATATGAAACCAGGTCAAAAGCTCTCGAGAGGTCTAGAAATGCAGCGTATACGGGCGTTTTCCGATCCGTATAATATTTGACAGTCTGCTTAAGACACAGAATAGCGCTATCCGTAGACAAACCGGGCCTAAACCCGAACTGGTTGTCATGTGGTCTTATATATTTATTTAATTGCGTGTTAAGCAGACCGTCAAATATCTTCGAGATAATTGTCGCCAAAGATATAGGCCTATAGTTACTTAAGCCGTTGGTCCCAGCTGTCACCCGAAAATCTGACAGCCAGTCTTACCAAGGGGTATCGTATTACCTAGCGCTAACTGGGTTGTGGAGGTCAGATAAACAGTCGCTCCATATAAAATGCTGGTATTCAGCTGCATCCGGTTAGAGTGGAAGCCGACCCCAACATAGTTGGGAAAAGGCTATATAGGCAGATGATGATTGTAAATGCGAAAGTTTGTGAGAATGGATAGATGGATGTTTATTACTCTTTCACGCATAAATTGGATGAATGGATTTGGATGAAATTTGGCACACAGATAGTTTATAAACTGGATTAACACATAGGGTACTTTTTATCCCGGTAGTACGATCCCGTGGGAATATTACCGAACTCGACGCAGGCGGAGCCGCGGGCATAAGCCAGTACCTAATACATTACAAACTACTTGACAGTAATGTGAATGTTTTCTAGTTGTAAAGCAAATTCAGCAAGTTGTTTAGTAACAAATAAAATATTTACCCCTGTTTATTGTTAAATGAAAGTGTCCTAAGTAAAAAACGATTAAACAAAAAATAGTTTATAATAATTGTTCATATTTCTTCTACTTGCTTCTCTACGACTTGTTGTTCGCCTCATCGCTGCGAGACCCTGACGACCGATAAATGGCGATATAACTATTTAGAAAGAAATGTTCGCAGCTAAATAGCGCGGACTAGCGACGGGCAGCAGCGTCACTAGTGCGAGAAGCTGTGATCTGCGATCGCCAACCCGCATCCCAGCATGGCGATTATGGGCAAACCCTTTAATGGCAAGCCACAATCAATAACCACCGCCCCAGTTCCAAGCGGCCGGGCGGCCTTGCTATTCCTGATTACGATCTTCGCAGGGTGGCTGGTAGCAACTGGGTGAGACTTGCCGAGAATCGAGTTGAGTGGCGTGCGATTGAAGAGGCCTATGTCCAGCAGTGGACTGTGGAGGTTGATGATGTTGAATGTAACATAATAAATGCACAACCTCTTGTGTGGTGACTCTGACCATGATACAGAACATGATTTGATCTGTGACTTGCAAAATCATAACTTTTTTTTGCTGCTAGCTGATCGTGTCAATTCCTATAGTAGTCCATTTATTTGTGAATTTCAAATTGTCCGAGAGTTTGCACGAGATGATGTTGTGCGTTGATTCTGTTACACCTAGTACCATTGTCATTAATTTTAAATGTCACGCTAACCGAACGAATGCGCAACACCATAAACGGTCCGCGACAGGCATCGCCGAAGGGCAAACCACATTTCCGGGATGGGTCAGGACAGGTGGGCCAGAATCGTGTCACAGTGTGTGCCTGAAGACGGTCATTGTCACCAAGGCAGGCCCAAGAAACGCTGGCGTGACGCGTTGGATACGTTCCTGACTGATTGGCCGGAGAAGGCAAAACATCGGCAGAGTTGGAAAGGCATGGGAAGGCCTATTCAAAAAATTAATTATTCAGTAAATAAAAGTTAACACTGTAAAAAAAAACATAATAATTCCATCGATTGTAACTTCTCTTAGTTAATTTGAATATTAAGATGAGAATGATGCTATGAAAAACTAAGGTTAGTCTTAAGTTTGTGGTCTTAAGAAGATTAAGTGCGACTTTATCTTCTGACGCATAAGAATGCAGCTTAATTATTTTAACTTTAATACAAGCTGAAGTTGACGGTTTTCAAATCCTGTCGACGTCATAGCATAAACTTTAGAACAAAAAGCGGATTAACTTCTGTGACGTTCAGAGATAGGTGCAAAGCCGGAGTGCATAAAATGATTCAATGCGGGCGGGAGCTTGACGTCGCGGCTTGGCTAGCAACGACGCACGACGCAAATAGCAGCTGAACATTCACTTTGTAAGCTTTAACTCCTTCTTTTCTAAACAGGCATCCCTGCGGGAACCCTTATGGAAAAATCCGGCTAAGTGATCGGAAAGCGCACAGTGAAGAATTCTGTATTCGAGATGTTACGCAATCACAATATTGTAATTATAGCCGTAGCCCCACAGTCGGAGTACATTTACAATCATACAACGATTTTGGGACACCAATCACAATAGATGCATACCGACTTGTTTTAACGTCCCGTTTCTCAACCTAATAAGATTCCGATTTGACAATTATAAAAAAAAAAACAAATACGCGTATATTATACGTCGAGGATTAAAAAGGAAATACTCAAAAGTCTAACTAGTTAGGTTGGATGAATAAACAAAAATCTGAGTTTACACCTTATGGTGCGACGCATGCAAAGTTTCCATTTTCCCCAAAGCGATATGCAAATAAGTGACCGGCGAAAGAAATACATTTATAATTTCAGCCACGTTCTTTGAATTTACCTTTTAACAGCCTCTTGATATTTCTAATACGTGTCGCTTCATTTTTTTTTCTGTACAAACTGTGCAGGAAAATAAGATAAAAGAAGAGATAAAATTCTTAAAGTTTACCTGAGCTTGTTGATGCAGGTCACGACATGAATTTATCACAGCTCTACTTTAGGTACTTGAGAGGTAATTGAGTGGAACAGAGGGCCTCCGGTTTAGCGCTGCACTGCTGATCATCGATCTCGCTCGCACCCCTCGCACCAGTATGATAAGACATCATTCTTATTCACCTCTCCATTTTATTTGGAATTTTATTCAGGTCACATTACTATAATGTTGAAAAATTAACAAACAGATTGAAAGCGAGGTTAAAACGAATTATTCTAATTAGCGGTCGTGCCGCTGCGTAGAGCAATAATTGTCAAAATTCACTGCATTCAACCAATTTCAATTCGGAATACATGAAACTGGACAAAATGTTGTGTTAATAACCACCCTTACCTACCTTATACTGAATTTAATCGTAACCACAACAACTCATGCACCGATGTGTAATAATAACTTCGGTGAATTTTGGCATGTTTGTGTCTTAAATTATTATACTATTTATGTTTCTTGTTACTGAATGTACTTTATGGAAAATACGTCAAATGTCACCGATGCTGACCAGACGCCGGAATTATTAGAGACACAGCACAGTCACCATATCCGGTCTCGTCACTCAGCTTCGCCTCGCAGCCGCCGGACGCTGCATCGCCGGTCGTTCCAGTTATATAAACATATAAATAAAATGAAATAAATATAATTTAAATAGTATAATCTTTTAAGACACTAACATGCCAAAATTCACCGAAGTATTAGTAGACAGAACCATAAAACACCTAACCAGAATGATTGGGTAATTTACGAAGCAGACTGCTAAGGTAATAATAATACATTTGTGCAGAAGTATTGTTAGAATCATTATAATCAAGAAGTAGGTGATAGGTAATTTTGTAACTACTTACATGTGATATACACGGATTAGTCAATACTGAACATACCCCCCGCGTCGTGTGATGATGGGACAGCTTCAATGAATAACTAATGCATCTGGCACGTGCCTGGGTTTCCATTACTTGATAAATTCATTTGCATTTTAGAGCGAAATCAACGAGCAACAGCCGTATTGGCGATTCAGCCAATAATATCGTTCATAGAGCTTCGGGAATTGGGCGTTTTCAAAATCATCACACTTCACGCAAATACTGAAACCAATATTCGCTCAAGGTAAAAACTAAAACAACTCTAAATTTAAATTTACCTAAACCCGAGTCGTTTATTGTAGTTTTTATTTAAATGGTCGATTTATTAGCAAAGTTCTTAATTTTCGGAGCAAATAAGTACTTAAACTAATGTAAAAAGACAAAAAAGATATAAAAATATGAAATAAAACCCAACTTCCTGTTAAATGTGCTTGTTTTCAGGTTTTCAGTTTTATAGTCCGGTTTTTTAGTTTTTCAATATTTTTTTATTATTATTCGTTTTTATCACTTTTTTCCCGATTTGTCATTTCGAATTAATTAACGGATAATTTATCGAAATCGGTTCATCCGTTCAGGAGTTACGAAGGAACAAAGAAACGGACAAACATGCAGGTCAAACACATACTTAACCCTCCTATTGGGTTTCGCCACAGACGGGTAGAAAACTCTCGATTCTTGGTTAGTCGTAAATTCAATTGATTTCCGACAACGAATAAAAGCTATTGCAAAGTTTTCCTGCATTCAAATTGAGGCTGGAAGGCTTTTCAATTCAAGTTTTGTAAAGAACAATTCGCGGCAGAACGACTACAGCAGTGCTTAATAACAAGTTTAGTTAGTTTTCTTTTACTTAACTGTATCAAAATCATATCAACACCTTTGATAGGAAACGGTTTGATAACATAAATCCGCTTGTTTGGAACCTCAAACAGCGTTTTTGCGACACCTGCACATGTATTCAACAGTTTTCATAATATGCTTTATGAAAAAGTTCGTGATATGTGTGAAATAATATAAAGTTTGCATTTCTCACATTGGGATGTGTGTAGTAAGAGAAAACGAAACGTTGTAATCCTAACCTACTGAATTTTTGACGACTCTCGAGCGACCATCTGAAAAACTGTATAAGCTTGTAACGTGCTTGGAAAGTACAGCCACCACAATGAAGTTACCACAAATTGTCAAAATTCTCCAAATGATTTTACACCATAAAATGCTGACGGATGGGTACAAAATCCAATGAGAAAATTTGACAGTTTGTGGTAAACTGATGCACTGGCGGTAGGCTAGTCCACAAGTTCAAAATCGTGGTAATTCTTGATGAAGCTCCTAAAATATGAGCGATGGCACATTCGATTCGGAATGACGTCTATAAAAAAGTATCGAAAGTAAGTATGCACATAAAAAATGCACCTTTCAAGCTTTTAAGTACCAATCTTGTATGTTTACGTAGTTTTTGGCTCTGTGTGTCGCGCCCGCTGTGTGCAGAGACCTTAAGACTTTGAACTCAACTTTCCTATCGTACCTACTTGTCAAAACAACATTGTCGAGTTAAAGCACCTTTTACCACCTTTTGGGTCAATTTTCAGACCCTGGACATAATCCTTACTTCCCTACTAATATTATAAATGCGAAAGTAAGTTTGTTTGTTTGTTTGTTTGTTTGTTTGTTACCTTTTCACGTCTAAACCATTGAACCGATCATCCTGAAATTTTGCATATACATTCTCAGGTATACAGAAACGGACATAGGGTAAGTACCTTTCATCCCGAAAAAAAGCACTGTTCCCGAGAAAAACTACAATGACGTGCGTTTGTTATTAGGTAGCGCCAGGTGTCTTTCAAATCATGATCGAATTATGTTATTATAGAAATTTTAGTAGTGTGATAAGAGTTTTTTTAAATTTTTATTTAAGTACCTCATACATTTTGCGAGTCTAAAGTCTGTTTTAATCTCAGAGACTAAATAAATTGACACATGCAAATGTCAAACTTACAAATAATGTTGCCTGCTCTTTTGTGTAGTGATGTACCTACGATACCGGTTTGTTGAATCGTAACTTTTATATTTATTAGATGATTAGAAAAAAAATTACAGATGTCACTAAAAATGATTAAACATTCAAATTGAATGATGTACGAACCTACGAAGCCTTTTTGATGAAGGGCTTCGTCAAGTGACCCCGCAGCGGTGGGAAGACTGTGTGGCTCATGTTATTAAAATTGAAGATGAAATGTGGCATGACATTTTGCATATACGTTGTCAGGGATATCATCATCTGCCTAGCCTTTTCCCAACTACGTATGGGTCGGCGTTCAGTCTAACTGGATGCAGTTGAATACCAGTATTTTACATGGAGCGACTACATATCTGACCTCCACAACCCGGTTAGTGCTAGGTAATACGATACCCCTTGGTAAGACTGGTTGTCAGACTTTCGGGTCACTACCTGTAACAACTGTCAAAGATCTACAAATGACTGCCGGGACCAACGACTTAACGTGCTTTCCGAGGCACGGAGGAAACTCGGTATGAAATGGGTGGTCACCCATCCACAGACCAACCTAGGTAAGCATGGCAACCTAGATAACCCAAATCGCCCCGAGCGGCTGTTCTTATTTCTTATTCGTTGTCAGGGATACTCCAGGAAAAAAACACTGTTCCCGAGGGATAAAATAATAAAACAAACTCATTTTCGAATTTATAATGTTAGTTAGGATAAGAAATACATTTTGTGAGTCGAGTATAGAATACAGTATTTTTGAAGCATAATTTCAACAGTTTCACAATTTGCTTGATAGATGGCGTTGTACTGATGACGACGTTTTCTGAATCGTGGTGTTAAGATTTTCTGTAGAGGAATGATCATCGAAGGTTTTTTGTTCGTAATTATTGTCTAAGTATTGTCTGTCCAATGGTTGTCTAAGTCTGCGGCACTTAATTCTCAATTGAGCGTTGTCGATGACTCGATCATTAATAAACAATAATTATTGTTTATTTGAAAATAAAAAATTGTCTAATATTGCCTTTTGTTATTGTTCGGTTGGTTTGTTGTTTAACCATTTTTATTAAGTTTCTTTGTCTTTTTTTTCCATTTTAAAATGTTCAGCTCATCGCGAGCCCGAGCAGCGAAAATTGCTCGATCCCAAGAATCGTTCGTTCATGTCGAGTTAAGAAGGCAAGAACAAGTGGAGCGACAAGCAGCTTTGAGAGCTGATGAGGCATCTTCTCAAAGCCAGGAGAGACTGGAGGGCCGAGCCGCCCGCGCCCGCCGAAAGCCAGAGAGCTCTAAGTGTAACTGAGACGCCTGTTCAAACACAGCTCCATCTCAGAGAACAAGCCCAGCGGCAGGTAATCATCAGAGCGACAGAAACTTCAGAAAAGTCGCAGGTGAGAAGGACCGCTCTTGCAGAAATCAAAAAAAGATGTGTGGGAAAATGGGAAAGTGTAATTATACCTCGAATCCCAATAATGGGGATTATTGGGACTGACCAACCATTTCAATTTAAAAGACCTCAGTTTCCAATAAAACTAAGCTTTGCTATTACAATTAATAAAGCGCAAGGGCAATCATGTAGCACAACAGGTAGCAGTGGTGCATTTGGAAGAGCAATGCTTTTCCCATGGCCAGCTATATGTAGCATGTTTGCGTGTGTCCAATGTCCAGAATTTATATGTATTTGCGTCAAATAGAAGGACATACAACATTGTGTATAGGAGCGTCCTAGAATAATGTCCGTTGTGAGCCCATGATTGCAACGGCCAAACAACAAGCCGAGTACATACAATACGAATTGATTGTCAAATTCTAAATTAACGCGAGTGAAGCCGCGGGCAAAAGCTAGTATTGAATAAACTTCTTTAGTCGTTATTTATTTATTTAGTAAATAAATCCCTACAAAACAGTATTCCAAGGAGTTAAGTTTGCAAACAAAAAAACATGAAACTTTTTGTATTGTTTTTAGACTTCACTCATGACCGGTTCAAAAATATGGAATGGGTCAAAGGCGTGCTGGGGGTCTAAAATGGCCGCTTTAACAGAATCTTAATAGGATAATAATATGAATAACGTTTGTACCGTACCTACTATGTATTATGAATTGTCACCTTGTGACCATTTTACGAATTTAAACGTAATTCATATTATTACCCTATTATGATTCTGCTAAATCGGCTATTTTAGACTCCCCGATCCTAATTCACATTGTGTAACTATATTTTAATTCTTAAAGATAATTTTCACGAAACTTATTGGGGATTACAAATGTAGTTTTTGACAATCTAGAAAAATTACAATTAGGAGCAGAGCAAATAGATCCGAAAGTAATAAACTAAGCTACGCTTGTATGAAAGTAAACACAAAATCGGTGCAATAACGGCGCGAATTGTCGACGGTTTGCCAGCTTCATCGTCACGAAAAATGTCACACCAACTGGTCCGCTGTAATAAAACACAGATGTGGCTTACAATTTTATATTAAGAAACTACTACATGCTCATCTGTAGCACAAAGTCGCGCACTAAATGGGGTTAATTAATTTGGAACAGCAAACTGTGACTGCCATGTTGCTCCCTCGTCCTTTACCACTACTGCACGGTTTGAATTAAGTCATTTTCCATCCTATTAACAGTAATAAGTTCTGACTGACTCATCAACGAGAGCCGAAACTACTAAAGACTTGTAACATTTTATCTCTGTGACTTGGTGTGCACGAAATAAAAAGAGATTCAAAAAATCTATCAGTTTATTCAAATTTACTCGAAATATTTTTTATTGGTATTTAAAATATTTATTAGATACATAATACATATTTAAAATACCAATTGTGTTTTTAAAAAAAACTTCCGCACATGGAAAATTAAGGCGAATCGGCAAGGGTAAGGTGGGAACGCCCTCAGGCTCGGTGGAGCGACGATCTTTGCAGGGTGGCTGGTAGCAACTCGATGAGAGTTGACGAGAATCGATAGGCGTGCGACTGAAGAGGCCTATGTCCAGCAGTGGACTGGTGTCGGCTGTTGATGATGATGACATGGCATGGTTTTTTGGGGTTTCGAAGACGTATAAGCATAATTGGGAACAATTGTTTCTCGTGTTGCGACATAGGCTTTATGACGCCTCGTGACTGCGGGTTGACGGATGACATAATTATAATTTATAAAGGGTGTCCGGTGGCAGAGTTATTATTTAAATTTCGAACTGTGTATCATAGAGCGGAGGGACGAGCAGGGGGGCGGGTTTGATTTGTTATTCGTGAGGGTTATTTAATCATAATGTCGCAGTGGACTGGTGAACAACGTCCGTTGGCAATCGAAGCGTTTTTCAAGGCAAATGATTCTTGTGTTGTTGCTCGTCGTAGATTTTGTTCACTGTACAATGTTCGTCGGTTACGTGAGCCGCCCACTGAAAACTTGCTTCGGTTGTGGGTGCGAAAGTTCCGAGCATCAGTTCAGCAGCAAACAATTCGCGGCCAGGGCCCAGCCGAACGTCAAGAAGCGATGATAACATTGAAGTCGTCGCGAACAGTTTCGTGCGATAATCCGCGCCAGTCGGAGCGCAAGAGGGCGGAAATTCTTATCGGCGCATGATCAATGATTTATTTTCTTCTAATACTGAGAGAACATTCTTCCTTTATTTCATACACATGGTTTCAGCAAGATGGCGCCATGCCACATACTGCCAGAGACGCCGTGGCTTTGTTGCGAGATTTTTTCCTAAACCAACTGTTATGCTGTTTCGGAGACATCTCTTGCCCTCGCCAGATCTCACTCCCATGGATTTTTTTCTACGGGGATACCTCAAGAGTAAAATTTATTCAACAAATCCAGCCAATATTTCTGAACTGAAAGAAAATATCGTTCGGGATATAAACAACATTCCGCGATCACTTCTCCAGCGCCTTGCCCGGAATACAGTCGACAGATTCCAAGTGTGTACGATGCAACGGGGAACATTTGGACGGAATATTTTATTAAGACTGAAATTCGCATTCATGTTCTTTAAAGAATAGGTTTAATTAACTTAATATATTTTGCAGTATTTTTTAAATTTAATTTTGAAATCCTAATTCGGTCACCGGACATCCTGTATAAGTTGTAAGTTATACTTGAGTATTTTGTCGAGTCAGCGTGGACGCGCTGAGGCGGAGCTCACCCCGACTAAGCAATAGTCGTCATCTGTGACGAAGCTTTCATCTTGATTGCGACCCCGCAATTGAAATAAAAACGTTTTAATAGTCTTCACACTTTGCATAATTATATTCTAGCCGTCACAATATAATCACTTTGTATAGCGGCCTTGTAAATTTGTTTTATGCCAAACGTATGTTGTGTGATGTTTGTATTATTCTTTAGACTTGCCACTATTTTTTTTTTTTACTTTTAAACCGACTTGAAAAAAGAGTTGGTTTTATGTTCATGTGTGTCATCATTGTAAAGATGTGGCCACCGCAGCTGGCGCGTACATGGCGTAAGCTGGAGGTCCAATTTGGACACACTCTTCGCAATAAATCAGGCTGTGTTTCGGCAATAACGCGTTGAATGTTGGCTTTCAAGTGCTCAATTGTATCTGATTTATCGGCGTAGAGTTGCGACTTTACTTATCCCAAGAGAAAATAATCAAGAGGTGTCAAATCGCACGAACGAGGTAAACAGCGGTTTCTTGTGATTTTCCCATGACGTGGTAACTGCACTGCACAGCCTTATCAGCCTTCCACAAACGGATCTAATTTGGCTGTGGGGGTCTGAGGTATCAGTTCATTTTGGAAAAGGGGTCTCTTGCCCAAAATAGTTTGGTTAGACGAACATGGCATCGCAATAAATCGAGCCAAATGCGTACTGAATAAACCGCAAATAGAATTCCAAAAGATCACAAAAGACGGTATCAAACCATTACCAGGCAAGGTCGAAGCAATCACCAAATACCCAATACCAAAAACTGTGTAAAAGTAACGAAGATTTTTAGGCATGATCATTTTTAATAGCATACCACAAGCAGCGCAACATCAAGCTCGGTTGAACAAATACCTCATTAGCCCGAAGAAAAATGACAAAACTGAAATACAATGGACTCCAGAGGCACTTGATGCATTCGATCAATGTAAAGTAAATCTAAGCGACGCTGTTACGTTGACCTCACCAGCAACCCATTCCCCGCTATCTCGCATGACAGATGCGTCTCAAACGTGCGTTGGAGCCGTTTGAGACAGTATACAACAGTATGAAAACGGAAACTGCAGGGCTATTGCGTATCTCTGTTGACAGTTCATAGTGATGATCACTTGGCTGAGTGTCCATCAATTAACTGTCAAAAGGTTAGTTTCGTGTTGGCTAGGACCAGTGACCATCAAGTATGACGTCATTGGTGCCCATCGCATCGTCGCTGATGGTCACTGTAACTCATTTTGACAGACGCTTTTGTATCGATACTTATATTATTGCGATTGTGTAAGCATAGTCGATATCAAAGACTATACTTATATATAAATTCTCCATGGGGGATATAAAATTGATGATCACTTAGTTTGAAGTGACAGTGAAAACGAAGTCGTCTGCGAATTGAGAGACGCTTCGCCTTGTATCTTAGGGGCTGTCTCCACGAGCGATAGAATCGCGACGATATTATCGTCGTGCCACGTATTTCTATACACTCTCTTAGAGGCCGTCTCCACGAACGAGAGAATCGCGGCGATAATTTCACATACAAATACGTGGGACGACGATAGTATCGCCGCGATTCTCTCGCTCGTGGAGACGGCCCCTTACTTTTACTAACACTCCATTACCTACCTTCGACCAAAGAGATTTAAAAGTAAATATTTGCCTTCGACAAAAGCAGCTGATTTTCCTACTGTAAAACGCGATTAGAAAAGAAACAAGTAATAAGGTGGAATACATCTATTTGGATTCTGTTCGAGACGCGTTTTGTGCAAATTCTGGGCAGTAACTTTTCGAAAAGTTAGTCATATAAATGTATTTTAACCACTCTGCTCGACAAGATTTTGACACATGACACATCAGCTGAATCGGGGGGGGGGGGGGGGGGGGGTGATGCGAATTGTCATGAAATTCAAGAATTTTCGTGAACATTCAGCATTCGATTTTATGATGATAAATATGTCACAGCAGCTGTTTCACACATAAGTTTGTGTTAAATATCTTCAATACCGTGTTGAGGTTGGTAAAACGGCGTCAGTCTATTGCCAAATATGTGTAAAATACATATTACGGCACGCTTCCCAAAAATAGTTTAACTTAGATGCGCTGGAAATAATGTACATAGACAAGTTTCTCGTTTGCTAAAAAACTCGAAAAGGAAAAATAAATACAGTAACATTCTATCTACGTTCTTATTTTTGCTATTATTCATACATAATTTCATAAAAAACACGATCAAAGTCTTGACAAATAAATATTACTAAAAAACTATGTCGCAAGTGTTGCAAAATGACACTTCTTAGTGCTGACCGTAAACCCAAGTTCTATCATTACGATTAAAAAGTGGTATTCAGCCTAATCGATACTCTCAATGAAATCGAGTTTAGAAAAAAAAGAGTTGAGACTGAATTCTTGGTATAATTTCGAATAATAATTAATCACTTAATTTTATCTTTTTTAATAATTTCATTTAGTAATTATTCGATGCTTTTGGTTGGCTTCAAGAGAAGGAGATTTATAAATAATAAAATAAAATAAAAACTTGCTTCTATGTAATCATTTTGATGATTATCTTTATTTCCGTTGAACTAGCAGCGTGAAATTTGGCAAGAAATAAGTCTCACAGTTAAAACAAAGAAAAATCTGAAAATGCATCGATTTTCAATTTAACTGTAAGCACGGACAGAACCTATGGCTAAAATAATACGCTCGATTTTTTTGTTTCAAAAATTTAAATTAAGAATATGCTCGCAATTCACAATTTACTACATCATTTATTGTGAATTTGGTTTTCTAATATCTGGTAGTTGAACTGGAAGCCGACCCCAACATAGTTGGGTAAAGGCTAGGCAGATGATGATGAATATCTGGCGGTTGGATATAGAACGCCCAGGATCTCGGTAGGCATAATAAAAAATTAGTTTGATCCGTCAAAGATACATTATTTACTTATTCTACAAAATTGTGATTAGTACGGTTGGGTTATTGTGTTAGGTTGGGACAAACTTTTCTTTTGTTTAGATTATTCTTTCCCACTGCTGGGTAAAGGCCTCCCCATACCTTTTCAACTCTCTCGGTGTTTTGCCTTCTCTGGCCAATCAGTCAAGAACGAGTGAGTCCAAATCGTCACGCCAGTGTTTCTTGGGCCTGCCTCGGTGACGACGACCGACAAACTTATTGTCCTATATTTCGCAATCAGCAGTGCATAGGCCGTATCCTAAATAAACATTAGTTTATTTTTTCAAAGCGGTTCACTGTCCACTCTAAAACCTCTTTTTACAACTGCAAAGTTCAGGTTATCCATCATAGGCCGTGGGCCGTGTCACTTGAGTGAGGCCGTGAACAGCTATAAGACAGAACCCTCAGGGCAAGAGTACTACCTACTCGCATTTCTAGAAGTTTTCTTAAAATACAATTTTATAGTTTTTGGGGTTGCTACTAAACCAAGCTTATCTACGCATCAAAAAATAATGACGATTAAAAGTATTGGTCGGAGATGGCAAAAGATAAAGAAAATCGGAAAGCCATGGGGAGGTTTGCAGCAGTGGGAGAGAACTGTCTGATAAAAAAAAAGTATTTGTAAATAGTGAATACCTAATAACCAATCCATCTAACCACAACCCAATTTTGTAGACTAAATATAATTTATCTTGGTGGGAACCAAACAAACACTATGGCCTACCAAGATCCTTGGCGTTCTATATTCATTCAACCAACTAATAGAAAAAAAATCACAATAAATTATCTAGTAACTATAAATACAATTTATATAAATTGGAACAGCGAGTGCATTCCTAATTTAAATTTTGACATGGAAACAAAATCGGCGCGAATTTAGCCATAGATTAATCTATTCTGTTTATTATTGGGTCGGTTTTAATACCTACAATGCACGAAAATCTATTAAGATTACCATTATAAAAGCTTAAAAAAATATTATAACATTTTTTATTGTATTTAACGCTTAAAACAAAATTATTTTAATTTCTATATATCGATTTCTTAAATTCCTTACATTTAATTACTCGATTAAATCGAAATGTCAAAACAAGAATCGATTGAAATAATCGCATTCACACATCACAAAAATTAAAAAAAAAATGGTCGTCAATTTCGAATACAAATTGAGTAGTGGTATGAATATTACGTGTTATTGGTCCTGAATTAGTAAATTACGCTAAGATCTGGGCATTTTCATGTTGTTTATAATATTTGAAATTATATTTGTCACATTTGTTAGTGAAAAATAAAAATGTAAACACGCACTATTGGCGCAAAACTTCGACTTTAGATAGGTACCAAAATTCATCATTACCACTGCTTATTTAAATTGAACTATGGATGAATTCGTCACATTAAATGATGAGTTAATTATTATCAATAAAGTGGAGTATGGATGTCCGAAAACCACAATTTTTATGATTTTTAGCCTCGGCCAGCACTGCTGTCAAAATGGCGATGACCGTATTTACGCACTTGGATTTTGTAAGGTAAAATTAAGAAACTTGCGCGCTAAATACAGAAGTTTTAATGGCGTTGACATAATGAGCTTTTTATCCAACTCTCTTAATTAACGCACACTCATAGTATTTGATTATCAGAATATTAAATACATATTTACATAAATAATGAGGATGACGTATGACTTAAATGCTAGCCCCTTTCGGGGCCGATACCGAGCCAGCGGAGGTTTGTATGTCAAGCCCCCGAAGGGGCCCGTACCGAACTTTATGGTTAACCATTCTGGGTAGGTAGGTAATGAAAGAAGAAAGAAAGAAAAAATATTTATTTGTCGCAGGGACATGACGTGCATACAAAAAAAAAACAAAAATACATAGGTATAGGTGAGTGAGAAGTAGGTTAGGATAGTATTCCTAACCCACTACTCACTCACCTAAAATTATGATTAACCATATAGTTCGGTACGGGCCCCTTTGGGGGCTTGACATACAAACCTCCGCTGGCTCGGTATCGGCCCCCAAAGGGGCTAGCATTTAAGTCATACGTCATCCTCATTATTTATGTAAATATTTAATATTCTGATAATCAAATACTATAAGTGTGTGTTAATTAAGAGAGTTGGATAAAAAGTTCATATGTCAACGCCATTAAAACTTCTGTATTTAGCGCGCAAGTTTCTTAATTTCACCTTACAAAATCCAAGTGCGTAAATACGGTCATCGCCATTTTGACAGCAGTGCTGGCCGAGGCTAAAAATCATAAAAATTGTGGTTTTCGGACATCCAAACTCCACTTTATTGAGAATAATTAACTCGTCATTTAATTATGTGACGAATTCATCCATAGTTCAATTTAAATAAGCAGTGGTAATGATGAATTTTGGTATCTAAAGTCGAAGTTTCGCGCCAATCGTGCGTGTTTACATTTTTATTTTTCACATTATATCACACAAACACATAAAGATTCGTTATCAAATGTAACAAATATAATTTCAAATATAATAAACAACTTGAAAATGCCCAGATCTTAGCGTAATTTACTAATTCACGTAATATTCATTACCACTACTCAATTTGTATTCGAAATAGACGACCATTATTTTTTTTAAATTGTTGTGATGTGTGAAAGCGATTATTTCAATCGATTCTTGTTTTGTAAATTTCGATTAAATCGAGTAATTAAATGTAAGGAATTTAAGAAATCGATAGATAGAAATTAAAATAATTTTGTTTTAAGCGCTAAATACAATAAAAAATGTTATAATATTTTTTAAGCTTTTATAATGGTAATCTTAATAGATTTTCGTACATTGTAGGTATTAAAACCGACCCAACAATAAACAGAACAGATTAATCTATGGCTAAATTCGCGCCGAGTTTATTTCCATATCAAAATTTAAATTAGGAATGCACTCGCTGTTCCCATTTATATTGTATTTATAGTTAGTAGATAATTTACTGTGATTTTTTTTTTCTACCTATTGGTTGGTTGAATATAGAACGCCAAGGATCTTGGTAGACCATAGTGTTTGTTTGGTTCAAACCAAGATAAATTATAAATTTAGTCTACAAAATTGGGTTATGGTTAGGTTGGATTGGTTATTAGGTATTCACTATTTACAAATCCTTTTTTTATCAGCCAGTTCGCTCCCACTGCTGGGCAAACCTCCTTCTTCTCTTTCCCTCGGCTTTCCAATTTTCTTTATCTTTTGCCTTCTCCGACCAATACTTTTAATCGTCATTATTTTTTGATGCGTAGATAAGCTTGGTTTAGTAGTAACCCCAAAAACTATAAAATTGTATTTTTTTTTAAAACTTCTAGTAATGCGAGTAGGACTCTTGCCCTGAGGTTTCTGTCTTATAGCTGTTCACGGCCACGGCCTATGATGGATAACCTGAACTTTGCAGTTGTAAAAAGAGGTTTTAGAGTGGACAGTAAACCGCTTTGAAAAAATAAGCTGCAGATTGCGAAATATAGGACAATAAGTTTGTCGGTCGTCGTCACCGAGGCAGGCCCAAGAAACACTGGCGTGACGATTTGGACTCACTCGTTCTTGACTGATTGGCCAGAGAGAAGGCAAAACACCGAGAGAGTTGAAAAGGTATGGGGAGGCCTTTGCCCAGCAGTGGGAAAGAATAAGCTAAACAAAAAAAAAAGTTTGTCCCAACCTAACACAATAACCCAACCATACTGTACACAATTTTGTAGAATAAGTAATATAATGAATCTTTGACGGATCAGACTAATTTTTTATTATGCCTACCAAGATCCTGGGCATTCTATATCCAACCGCCAGATTTTATAAAACCAAATTCACAATAAATGATGTAGTAAATTAAAATAGTTTGAAATTGTGAATTGCGAGCGTATTCTTAATTTAAATTTTGAAACAAAAAAATCGACGCGTATTTAGCCATAGGTTCTGTCCGTGCTTACAGTTAAATTGAAAATCGATCCATTTTTAGATTTTTCTTTGCTTGCACTGTGAGACTTATTTTATTATCGAAATTATACCAAGAATTCAGTCTCAACTCTTTTTTTTCTAAACTCGATTCATTGTGAGTATCGATTAGGCTGAATGTCACTTTTTAATCGTAATGACAGAAGTTGGATTTACGGTCAGCACTAAGAAGTGTCATTTTGCAACACTTGCAACATAGTTTTTTAGTAATATTTGTCAAGACTTTGATCGTGTTTTTTATGAAATTATGTATGAATAATGGCAAAAATAAGAACGCAGATAGAATGTTACTGTATTTATTTTGCCTTTTCGAGTTTTTTTAGCAAACGAGAAACTTGTCTATGTACATTATTTCCAGCGCATCTAAGATACCTATTTTTTGGAAGCGTGTCGTAATATGTATTTTACACATATTTGGCAATAGACTGACGCCGTTTCACCAACCTCAACACGGTATTGAAGATATTTAACATAACTTATCGTGTGAAACAACTGCCGTGACATATTTATCATCATAAAATCGAATGCTGAATGTTCACGAAAATTCATGAATTTCATGACAATTCGCATCACCCCCCCCCCGAGTCAGCTGGTGTGTCATGTGTCAAAATCTTGTCGAGCAGAGTGGTTAAAATACCACCTTGAACTCATGCAATCCAAGTACTTTTTGGGGTACATCATTTGTGTTATAATACGCACATCAACTCTGTCTAGGGATATTTTGGATTTACTCAAAATTTATTAAAATTAACATACATGTTTATATTTTTATAAAGTCCATTTATCAGATTACACTCCAGAATAAAAGAAAACTATTTTCTTTTTGCGTAAACAAATTTATATTCAATTAAAGAAAAAACGTGAAATAATGGTAAAACTAACAATGAATGTGTTTCTCAAGAAAAAGTGAAAACTAAGGAAAAATTAATCTGTTTTTAACAGTTATGTGAAAAATCAGTAGTCAGTAAAACCACCCATGACGTTAATAACGGTCCTGCAACGGTTTTTCATCCTTTGGATTAAGTTATCCAAGTCTTGCTGCGGTCCCAGATCCGGCTAAGATGCAAAAAAAGTTACTCTTCCGTCGCAATGTTTGCAGGGAAATTCCTCAAAGCCCTTCTAATATATTAATTATCCATTTCAGTTATGTACTAGCTCTCGCCGAAAACAGTTGTTTTATTTACGTGACTCACAACACCCAATAAACACGTACGCAGTCGGTACACTTATAGTATATAAACCTAAAGTTTACCGGGTGATGTAGGTATACAGAGCAATTTTTTATGCGTACTTTACGGTGAAGTCTCTTCGCGGCACTTCGTTATGATTAATGAGCGCATTACGTCGAGATTCATAATTAAATGCCCGCAAAAAGTATAATCAAGACACTTCATTCAGTTCAGCGAACATTCCTTTGGGAGCTACAGTTTCAACACGCGTACCTTAAATTGTTTGCTTTGAGGACAGTTATTAACACAATTTGATACTAAATCAACAGTCATACTTTTGTCTACGCTTACCACAGACAGTGTGTGTTCGATTCTGTGGCGATCAAATCATAAAAATCTACGGAGTTTTTCGCGTTTAGTATATTTTATTCCCGTCACTACTTTACGTACCTAATTATTTTCTGTGTATACACGAATAGAGCATTCTTTCGTTGGTCTATACCACGTTTCAGTAATCATTCTGAACCCGACCGCACAGAAGGTTTTCATAGGTAATGTAAATAAAATTTGCTGTTTCCTATCTGTTGTTGTGTTGTAAATTGCAAGAATTCTGGCAGAAACAGTAAATGTACGTTTTATCGATTCCCAACAGCTACTTGCAAAATAGAAGCATTTACCACTTTGATTATAAACGCAATCACATTTCACACTTGTAATTACTCGTGCTGCATTCACGTGCAATCAAATGAATATTTAAAAATTACGTCTATTAAAACTCAATCTCTGATTCTGACTTCAAACGGAGATAAATTGTTTACCTCTACAACCGTTTTGTAAGGTGTCAAAGTAATAGATGTTTGCCTTATGATGCGAGCTTGAATTATTGAACTCTGTCCTTGCTTTTTTCTTAATTCCTCTACGTCACGGACATGTCCAGCAGAAACCAACAATTTTCCTTTAAAGACCGTTTGTGGTTGGAATTTTATATTGTGAGTGATACTCACAAACCCGGTCCTTAAAATAATACTCATTTCGCTCTGAAAACCATATTTAATTTATCACTAGTGATACAGGAACAATTATATATGCTTATTATTGTTGAATAAAACCATTAAAGCAGCTTTCTTTTCTTATTTTACAGTGAAACTATAACTAAAAATGAAGTAAACAAACCCTGACACATTCAAAATAAAACACAATTTTGAATAAATTTTACTTACCTCATTCAACTCGAATGGTCTAAAATTATTGCACAACCCTTTCTCCACCCAAATCAATGTATCACAGTAATTTTATTATATTATAGATAGTTTTGTATTATTGTTGTAATATTTTGTGATATTGCCGCCATTAAATATCAAAACGTCCGAGCCAACAAAGTTGTGGACGCTAGGTGGCGCTGAACTCGTGCACAGAGCCAATAATACACGGTCAAAACGTATGGGACATCTGTTCGGAATGATGTAGGTACTGTATACGTGGTAACCGTTAGTGCGTCGATGTCCCTTTCAATGTAGTGAGAAAGCTTGAAAAGATCACCGTAGAAAACTTCCAACTGAAATTAGAGCATAGGTATGTGTTTTATTTAAAACAAAACTGTTTGTGCTAGGAACGGCAGTGATTTTCTAAGCTTTTCTAAGCCTTCCTACATTGTAAATATCTACGTTGTCCAAAAGTAGATAGGTCCAACGGAGATTCCTACGGTTAAATACGGTTTAATCGGACCTACCTTCTATCTTACTACGAGTACCTATATATGTATATACCTTACATCTTAATATATATAAATCTCGTGTCACAATGTTTGTCCTCAATGGACTCCTAAACCACTTAACCGATTATAATAAAATTCGCACACCATGTGCAGTTCGATCCAACTTGAGAGATAGGATAGTTTAAATCTCAAATTTTAGTCGCAATTTTAATTTATTGCTAATTATTTGTCTGTTATTATTTGACAGTCACAATTATCTGTTAACTCCAAATGATTCTAACAGATGTCGATACCTTTCGACTGGGTTGAGTAAGTAATCAATAGATGGCGCTGCTATGGTAAATCTACGAACGTGTCATATAAGCTACATTTTAAGCGAGAAAAGAGAGGTAGGGTAGGTAGGGTAGGTAGGGTAGGTAGGGTAGGTAGGGTAGGTAGGGTAGGTGGGGTAGGTAGGGTAGGTAGGTAGTAGGGTAGGTAGGTAGGTAGTTAGGTAGGTAGTTATGTAGGTAGGTAGGGTAGGTAGGTAGGGTAGGTAGGTAGGGTAGGTAGGTAGGGTAGGTAGGTAGGGTAGGTAGGTAGGGTAGGTAGGGTAGGTAGGTAGGGTAGGTAGGTAGGGTAGGTAGGTAGGGTAGGTAGGTATATTATGTTCTCTTTCTTATGTGACGCAGACGAAGTTGCGCGGGTCAGCTAGTTGTAAATATATATTTACAAATATTCGAAGTGGTAAATGTATAGGTACTATTTGTTCAACTAGTGTGGGACGACGATAATATTATATGGTTAAATCAAATGGTACCTACAGTAAAATATTCGAGAATCAGGGGGGTCACCGTGATGTCTTAAAGCAGTACCTATTGTTTTAATAATATTCAAGAGTGGGAAAGAGATCGCGCTACGCCTCCGTAGCTCCGTCTCTTTCCTACACTGGAGTGACATTAAGAACATAGTGTTTTAAGACGACATGGTAACCCACGAGACAATAATACACTTCTGGACACATCCATTGGCCCACCTTAGAGTTTAGGTTTCGATGGCCCCTACCGAAATATGATTGCTAGATTGAACAAAAACTGTTGATGCAGTTTTAAACCTGATACATTTTACAATCTTTTTCGATCGTATTGTTTTAAATTTGAATTTAGAATACCATACGACATGGAGCTAAGCCTAACAAGTCGGATATGCGCCTTGTTAAAGGCAATTGATTTTTGAATAAAAAACATGGTTTATCAAATAAAGGTTTAATTTAATAACGCGTGTTGCCTCCATGGGCATCTACCGCAGCTCTCATACGATTAGGCATAGAGTTTATCAACCGCTCTATGAAATTTTGAGGGATCATCTCCCATTCCTCTTCTATGGCAGTTTTCAACTCCTGCATCGTCTGGGCAACTGGCTGACGAGCCCTAACACGTCTTTTTAGCTCGTCCCACATGTGCTCAATGGGGTTCATGTCTGGGCTTCTGGCTGGCCAGTCCATAACTGTGATGTTCACATCCCGAAGATATTCCCTGACGATGCCGGCCGCATGGGCTCTTGCATTATCATGCATAAAAAGGAAATTTGGGCCCACATAGTCCGCGTATGGTATCACGTGAGGTTCTAAGCACTCACGAATGTACCTTTCAGCATTTAATGTTGGCAGCCGTGGTCCTGTAACAACCTCAAGTTGAGTTTTGCCGCTCGCGGATATACCGCCTCAGACAGTCCATGAGCCACCGCCATAAGCAACCCTCTCTTCAAAGCAGCATTGTGCGAAACGCTCTCCCTTACGTCGGTAGACCTTCTTCCTTCCATCATTGCCATGTAACCTAATTTTAGACTCATCAGAAAAGAGTACACGGCTCCAATCTTGCTGTGTCCAATTTAAATGACTGCGTGCGAAATGAAGGCGCGCTGTTCGGTGGGCTCGCGTTAGTTTGGGCCCATTAGCTGGCTTGTGTGGTACCATATCGCGTTCTTTTAAACTTCTCCGAACAGTTCGAGCGCACACAGATACTCCGTGGAAGTCGCGAAGCTGGTTTTGTATCTCAATGGAGGTAAGGTGACGATTTCTCAAGCTGGTCGTCACGATGAATCGATCCTGCCTTTCAGTTGTGACCCGAGATCGTGGCCTTCCTTGGCGACGAACAAAGCCGCCAGACTCTAGGTACCTCCGAAACCAAAGATATCAATCACTTTTTCAAGAATTAAATCCAAGTAAACCAATAAAACCAAGTTTTCTTAGTATTCGATTGTTTGATATCAACAAACAGGCTCCAAATTGTCTTTTGTTTCTTTAAATTCTGTGTTCGAAATTCAAAAAAAGACTATTGAATGAAATTGTGAATGTGCCAGGTTCAAAACTGCATAAAAACTTTTTGCTCGATCTAACATGAAATTTTAGCTAGGACCAAACGAAACTGAAAATACAAGGTGGGCCAATAGATGTGTCCAGAAGTGTATGTTTTCGTAACGCATTAGTAGTAGCAAATACATGAGATTGAAACTATCAACCTGTCACTTAGATAAATATATGTATGCAAGTTAAAAAAAAAACAAAAAGGAATCGGCGCCAAAAAAAAAATGGTAAGCGACTAAGGTAAAGACAGCAAGAAGTACCGTCGCACATTACTAGATGGCGGTATCCTACTCGTACTCGTTTTACTACACTAAAGCTTGCACCACGTTACTAAATAATTGTTTCTCTTTTCATTTCTTTTTCAAATTCCATGTGCTTTGATTACTTTTAAGTCGAATACTGTACTGTACTCGATTTTCCATCTGCAATTGACGAGTAAACTGTAATTGACAAGTTTTAAAATAGCCTATCTGTTTACGGTGGCTATTGTGTTACGGAAAACAGTGTTGCGCAATTGTTACTCAATTTGGTTCCCTATGATAATTTGCATTTGTCTTCAAAAATAAAAGCAGATGAACGTTCATATCTACGTCCTTCAACGAAGAATATATTTTACTTGTTCACATGCCACTGATAAAATTACAAAAGAATTAAGGAACGTGAAAGCACCAGGGTAGCTTACGAATTCAAGTTTTCTTACGATTTTGGCAATTTGCAGGTGATACTGACTACTTGTTTGTTGATTAAAATAAATCCTGGCTCAAAAACCAACTTAGGTCATTACTCCGCTGTGCCAAGACTTTGCAGGCAATATAACACACTTGCTAAGACCTCCAATTTTGACATCTGTGAATCTCTCGCAAATTATAAAAAATGTCTCCAAAACTTATCCAATAGTTAATTGATTGATTATTTTAATTGTTTCTTAATTATTTTAATTATTTGAATATTATTTTAATTCTATTTTTCCAATTTTATTACCAAATGACATGTTTTAATTTTTTTTTAAATTAGTTCTTTATGTTTGTTAGTTTAGTTATACATTTTATTGTGCATGCTGTGGTCTCCAGTAAGTGAAGGGTACACCAACGTGATACTTTTGTCGTCCATTATTTATTTCGTGTGTTTGTGTACATCCTTTGTTGGAGATCCTAAACAAATAAATAAATAAAAAATACAATTCGCGATTGTAACAAATACGGTTTACAGAGTTTTAATCATTAAAATCTCCAATACAATCCTGAACCAACTTTGTGGAAAACATTGTCCAAATTCAAAAATTCCACCCCTGTCCTAAAAAGAGTTCCCCGTGGCGCGAGACACGCTGTTGCGCTCAGTTTAGCGCGCTGTGTCCGTCTCGCGACCCAGGAGAACTCGCTACATGCCTGGGAGCAGTTACTCACCTTCCCTTACAGGATTCTGCATGTCCAAAAAAATTTGGCAACTCAAAAATCTTTAACAAACCAAATTAAAGAAAACTGCAACAATTCGGCCCGTATTTTAGATTCCAAATTACCTTTTTTGAATAAACAGAAAGGCATTTGTGATCATGTAGAATCCAAGTTAAGTGACGGTGACATTAGGGGGGCAGCCAGAATACTGTTCAGCAGTGATGTGGTGGCGCCTTATTCTCCAGAGACTCTTTCAGCTCTGGAGAGTAAACATCCATCGCCTGCGGATGGTCTCACCTTCCCCGACACGCCCGCCCACCCCGACCCCCTCGTTCAGGATTCACCTTTTTTCAAAATTACAGCCCCGCAGTTGATCGCAGCCGTGAGCTCTTTCCGGAGTGGTTCTGCTGGCGGCCTCGACGGCCTGACTCCACAGCATTTGAAAGATTTGTTGAGTTCAGGCGCCGGGCTGGTGAGTCGCTCTTGAAGGAGCTCACGGTTCTGATCAACTTAATGCTCTCCGGCGGTGTGAATGATGCCGTCGTCGATGTCTTGTATGGGGCTAACCTGTGTGCCCTGCGCAAGAAGGACGGCGGCATTCGTCCCATTGCCGTCGGTTGCACCTACAGGCGTATGGCAGCCAAAATATGTTGCAAGTTTTATAGTGAAACACTTGCAACTAAGTTCCAGCCCCTTCAACTTGGTTTTGGTTCCAGAGGGGGCTGTGAGGCTGCCGTACATGCCTTATCCTCTTTTTTAAATTCCAAAAAAGGTGAGGTTATCCTCAAGGTTGACGTTAAAAACGCTTTGAACTCCGTGAACAGGGACACTTTGTTGGCTGAAGTCAAAAAAGTATTACCCGAAATTTATGGTTTTATGTGGCAATGTTAGAGACACCCTTCAAAATTACTATACAAGGACAACGTTTTAGAATCTGCAGTTGGTTGCCAACAAGGTGACCCTCTCGGGCCTGTCATTTTCAGTTTGGCTATTCATCCCATAATTCAACAATTAAATTCAAAATTTAACGTGTGGTATTTAGATGATGGAACTCTAGGAGGTGATGTTGACACCGTTTTGGATGACCTACAACTCCTCAAACATCAATTTAAATCTATTGGCCTAGACCTTAACCCATCAAAGTGCGAAATTTACCTCACTGACATTACCGACAGACAATCGACTATAGATAAATTTAATGCAATAGCCCCTCAAATCAAAATTTTAGAAAAAAATTCCCTGCACCTCCTAGGTTCCCCTATTTTAGAAGAAAGTTTTTTATCTTTCATCGATGACAAAATCAATCATTTTAATGATATTTCGGATAGACTCTCCAAAATTAATTTACATTCGGCATTCACCCTGATCAGATATTGCTGTTTTGGTCCAAATTTTATGTATTTTCTCCGTTGTTCTCCTCTTTGGAAGAAACTACAACTTTTGGACAAAATTGACCAAATTATTCGCAACACATTAACATCCATTTTTAATGTGGCCCTGGACGACCGAGCGTGGCTGCAAGCCACCCTACCAATTCGTTTTGGTGGCCTCGGCGTCCGCAAAATTTCCAGTATAAGCTTACCGGCGTTCCTGTCCTCTGTCCACAGCACTGAAAAGCTAACCAGGAAAATTTTAGCTCTCTCCCTGGTTGACTCGGAAGTGCCGTGCTTGACCGACGCAGAGGTCGCCTGGAAAGTGACTTGCCCGGATACGGATCGGCCCGAGAACCCGTTTTCCCAGAGACAGTGGGATGAGCCGCTCTGCAGGTTGGTACGGAATAAACTTATTAATACGTCCACCAATACTGCTGAGCGTGCCCGCCTACTGGCTGTGGGTGAGTGAGAGTCGGGCCTCTGGCTTCAGGCACTACCGTCACCTAATATAGGCACTATGTTAGGTGACACAACATTCCGGCTCGCTACGTGTTTGCGATTGGGTGCTCCTTGTGGGGCTCCACATCGCTGTCAATGTGGTGAAGCAGTCGACTGCCTCGGACACCATGGCCTTTCATGCAGTAAGAGTGCAGGTCGGATTGCGCGGCACGCTAGCATTAATGATCTCATCTGTCGTGCTCTTGCCACCGCCGTGGTGCCAGCTGTCTTAGAACCCAATGACTTGGCACGCGTCGAAGGGAAGAGACCAGATGGTATGACCATAATGCCATGGAAGTTGGGTAGGCCTTTGGTGTGGGACGCAACTTGCGTCGACACCCTTGCGCCACCCCATCTTCCTAGCACAGTGGGCTGCGCTGGGGCGGCTGCTGCAGGTGCTGAAAACCTCAAACGGCGCAAATACAATAATTTAATTGGTAGTTATGTGTTTGAGCCGTTTGGGGTTGAAACACAAGGGCCATGGGGTCCGAGTGCCCACCTAGTTTTTCGGGAAATCGCCAAGCGGTTGGTCGACTCTTCACGTGACCAGAGGGTGGGCCTATTTTTTGGCCAAAGAATCAGCATTGCCATCCAACGTGGTAATGCTGCCAGCCTTCTGGGCACTTTTCCTGTTGACAGCGATGCGGACGAATTTTTGGATGCCCTGTAACCCTTTTATTCTTGTACATATTTATTTCTATTATAGTTTTGTAGTTTGTAAATATGTATTGTATGGATTATTATTATCTGAAATCCTCTATGTTCAGTTAAACCCATTGAATGACTTTTCCATGAAATGAACTTCGAGGATTGTGTTAATGATTTTAATTATTATATATAATTCTGTTCCTACATACGTGTTACGGTCGCGAATCATAATTTGTTCAATATGCAGCCTGACACTGATCTGCAATTGGCAAAAAACGTAAAAAAAATATCCTGTGCATTTCAATTTACTTTTCGATCACTCAGAGCGCGAGTCGATTAAACGTCATCTCTACAACCTGTCATGGCTGTCATAACTCTCACGACAAACATCAAACATTTTTAATATTTAATGTGGGCTTACTTTATTGGGGGGTTTGTTTCCCAGCTTTTCTGAAAAGTACAGGTTATGGCCGGAGTCCCATACAAAAATAAAACATCTGCTTTACCTATATATATAAGAATTGATGTGGGATATCTCAACTTAAAAGGGTCATATCACTTTTTTGTTATGCAAAAAAAATAACTGACTTCCAATAAAACACAAAAAACGTGAAAAAATACTTTACTTTCGGAAGTCGGTGACAAAAAGTCAATGAAACAAACAAAGTCATAACTGGCTAAAGAAAGTAGTTTTTTTAGTGTTTTAATTTGAACCTTAATTTCTTCTTGTTTCCAGACGTAGCATTTTTATATAAAAATAAGCGGCTGATAACTGCTTAAGTATTATAGAAGCAAACCATTTTGTAATATTGGTTATAGCAGCTTACGGCGCCATTCAAGTCCCAGATACATTCTTACATACATTATATAAAATAAAAAGAATACAAAGCAGCAAAGCTAAAAAGCTCGAGAAATGTGCTAGGCAAACTTCCATGACAGCTAAAATTGCGTTGGGAACGAGAAAAACATTCCTCATTGTGTCCCCGTTAAAGGACAATACCGAGTCGCTTTCTAAGCGAAAGAACCATAGTGAATGTAATTCCTTACTGATAATGTAGGTTATCAACTACCTATGGTCTCTCCAAGGAGGGTATTTAACTAATTATTATAACTAACACATCAAATTACCTTCCTAACAATAGTATTGATGTGTAAGTTAAAAGTTTCTTTTAATCATCATCTACCTAGCCTTTTCCCAACTATGTTGGGGTCGGCTTTCAGTCTAACCGGATGCACGGACTACCAGTATTTTACATGGAACGACTGCCTATCTGACCTCCACAACCCAGTTAGTGTTAGGTAATACGATACCCCTTGGTAAGACTGATTGTCAGACTTTCGTGTCACTAACTACCTGTAACGACTTTCAAAGAACTACAAATGACAGCCGGGACCAACGGCTTAACGTGCTTTCCGAGGCACGGAGGAAACTCGCTATGTAATGGGTGGTCACCCATCCACGGACCAACCTAGGTAAGCACGGCTTAACCTAAAGATTGACCCGAGCGGCTGTACTTATTTAGCAATGAGCAAAAAGTTTTTTTTTTAACTCAGGAGTATATTAAAAAAGTTATAAAGTTAAAAGTTATTCCCAATTCATTAAAAAGTTAAATAAAAGAAAGTTACATCAAATTAAATAAAAGTACAACTTGATGCATACCTACTTGGTTAATTATTTGCGATAGCTAAAAAAATTAAATACTTAAATTATTTTGTTTAGGATCATGAGTAGACCAGTGAACTGAGCTGCCCAATTTTACTGTCACGAGTAATAAAATACATTATTTAAATAGGGTTTTATCATTTTTCCACGGCAGGTTCTCGTCTTCCATCGTTTTCGAGTTATTGACGATAATTGACAAAATTTCAAAATGAATTTTGGTTTGACCAATTTGCGTCAGAAACTTTAAATTAGTTTTGTTGGTGAGTGCAAGTCACGGCTGTCATTACTTCTCATAGCAAAAGTTAAAGCGTTCATTATCTCGTTAATTTAAAAAAAAAATATTACCTGGTAGTTGCTGTCATGTGTATGCTTTATGCCTAGATACTCTAGATGCCTGCGAAGGTTAAACCATGAATGTTAATTATAGGATTGACTGAACAAACTAAAAGTCCCGTTAAAATCGGTCCAGCCGTTTCGGACTGCAGTTCTCGGCTCCATAACAACCTCGCCTGGCTCGGGTGTGAATTCCTGCGTCGAATGCAATGACCAAGTTTCCCCACTTTAATATCAAAATGTACTATTGAATTATGTTTATGTATTAAACTAACACATTAATTATCTTAAAGGTTTCTCTCTGTTACCTATGTTACGTATTGTACCAGTGTACTTACATTGCTAGCGATTAGATCTAGTACCACAGCATGCCACTCGCTGAAACCCGCGGATACCGTCGGTTTGTTCAATAAAAAAAAAAAATTTGAATATAAGGGACCTTTAGGGGTCCATATTAGTTTAAAAAAAGGCTTACGTCTTTTTTTAATTTGATGGTGTGATTTAATAAAGGTAATCTCACATTTTTTTAATATTAAAATAAATCGCTTTTAAGTTCTTTACGAAAATAGACGAAAATTTACCATTCCCTCCTCTTATCTCAGAAAAGCGCCTGAACCTAAAATTTTGAAAAAGGAAACATAAATAGTTTGGTAATATATAACGGCACACGATGATTTAGTTAATTTATTTCAACACTTTTTATATTAGTTGCAGTAAGCTGATTATTACGATGAATAAAGCTCTCAAGGAGTCCAGCTTCACGGCTAGTTCATAATACTTTTCCTGCAATAACATGGCCTCAATTAAAAGACTTATTTCTTGCTCGATACGATTGTGTTATAACTCCTGCAGCAATGTTATGCAGCCTGTTTAATGAAATTCATGAAAGGAAGAAGAATGTTTGTCTGCTTATGCGAATCGATTTCTGAGCACTTTACTGAGTCAATTGGACAACTATACAAGTGAAAAGATGGCAATCGTTGTAACTATGGCGCATGCAGCTGAAATTGAGCTACGACTTCAGCGGTTGGCTTTTACTATGGAAATTGATACCCGAGTTAGATTACAACAAGAATTTGTGGCTTTTGCGTACCGCAAAAGAGGACCTCCAATGCAGGAAAAATTGAATGCGCCTGCCGATGTCAAGAAAACAAAGTTAGACCAATTAAGACGGCGATACAACTGTGGAAAATCGGGTCATATGGCAAATTAATGCTTGAAAAAAAGCTGTCGCGATCCTGCTGACCCTCAATCTAAGTTTTCAGAAAATTGTATATCGCAATCGGCCAAAGACTCGAAGAAAGTCTCGAAGAAAGCATCGACGCCAGTGATCTGTTTCTTCTGTGGCGAGCCTGGTCACATCGCCAAACCCTGTCCAAAGAATGAGACTGACTATCTACTTTCTACCGAATCTGGTGAGACGCTCTCGTTTTGTTTTGACTCTCGTGCTGAGTGCTCTCTGATCCGTGAAAGTTTAATTAGTAGGTTCCTTGGTAACCTACAGCAAAATACGGTTACGTTGTTAGGTATAGCCGAATCTAGTTTACAACAAAATTTTCAAATACTGTTCACAGATAGTGGTGTTTCCTTCAATCTTTTGAATTTGACGTTAAGTATCGTCAGGGAAAAAATATGGGGCATGTAGAATTTTTATCACATAACCCTGCCAGCGAACCCACACTTGGATGGAAAAAAATAGAGCAGGATAGAGTTTATTGGGCAGAAATATCAGAAAATTGGTTCCAAGCAGAGCAACGAAAAGATGACACACCTTGTTGACCACCTTGAAGTAGCAACAGGTTGAGAAGTACGCTGCTATTCAGTCAGACATTACGGACATTAAAAAGGAGGTAGTGGAAATAAAAACAAAGAACTTTGACACGGATAATGTTATCAAGAACTTAGAGGGTAAATACAAGGAATTAGATCAGGCGCACCTAAAACTAATTGATCAACTATAAAAACGAAAACAGGATGAAGGATCTGATACAACGGAGTATATTTCTAGAAAAATACAGTAAGTCACTTGAGGATCGCATAGGATGGCTGGAGCAGAAGGAATTGAAATTTAATGTTGAGTTAATTAATGTACGTAAACAATAGTGAGAAAACATTAAAGAGGTAGTAGAGAAGATTGCGAAAGAATTGAAATTGAGGGTAGATGGCATAGAAAAGGTATGGAGAGTCAGAGGTGAGGGAAGTGGCATGCCAGTTATTGTAAAAATGTGTAACGCGGAAACGCGCAATCAATGGCTGAAAAGCAGGAAACAACAGTGAACGAACCACTCCATCTACAACAACAACGATGATACCCGCAACTATATTAATGAAAATCTTACACGCCAAATGCGTCAATGGACAACGAAAAAAAACGAAAGAATCAGTTCAAGTTTATATGGAATCAAGATGAAAAAAATGTAATTAAAAAGAGTGAGGTCGAGAAGAAAGTACTTATTATCTACTGTGAAAGCGACATAAATAAATACATACTTATCTATTAATAGCGAGAATGGAGAGTAAATATATAAACAGAACTTACTGTAGAATAGAATTTTCTAATTTAAAGTTTCTAAATACAAATATATGAACTCTGAAGACCTTCAAGATAGTCAAAATATCATTACACAAAGCATTGGATAAATTATGTAACACATCCTGAAAATAAATTAAATATCATACACATGAATATCTCTTCGATATGGAAGCATTTTAATGAATTTATACTATTAACAAAAGACTGTTTATCTGGATTGGAGCTAATATATCTAACAGAAATAAATATAACGGAGGAGGAAGTTTTTAATTATGTGTATAATTATGAAATAAATGGTTACTGCTCATATTACTTAACCAAAACGGAAAGAAGGGGGAGGTGGTATAATTATCTATGTACAGGCGCCAGCACATCAAGCTACTACACTACAATCTGTCAAATTTCTTTAATAGATTTTCAACTTTATCTCTAAAGCATTAGGTTCAAGGTTGGTTGGGAAAATCTGACAGTTTCGAGTAGGTTGACCTCCTGGTGTCTGTACATGAAAAAATGGAGTGTATGATCCCTTGCTAGATCATGCATTACTTTCTTGATAAAGCTAGCTGTTGTGTCGCTCTGGCTGAGATAAGAGAGACCTGAGAGCCTTGATCTATTAGCGCACGCATTTTGTGGTATAATCCGTCACTTGCTTGAACTTTGATCATTGCAGTTGCTAATAATGTTGATTGAATGGTGATTCTTGATTTTGCGTTCTTGTTGCAAGAACTGTTGGAGTGCCATTCTCCATAATTGTGTTACATGAAGACTTATTGTTAGGCACGGTTGGCGCAGTGGTCAAGCGATTGACTGCTGCGCTGCATGTCGCGGGTTCGATTCCCGTACGGAACAAATATTTGTATGACCTACAAGTAGTTGTTCCGGGTCTGGGTGTTTTTCTATCTATAATATGTATGTATATTTACAAAAAAAAAAATGTATATATGTAGTTTATCAGCCATCTAGCTACCATAACACAAGCATTAGGTTGCTTAGCTTGGGACTAGATGGTGCTGTGTGAAATGTCCAGGGATATTTATTTATTTATTATTTTTTATTTTGGGATGCGAAATCATCAAATGAATCCTCCCGCGCTGGGCGGTGAGGAAGGGAGTGTCAGACTTTTACAGACTAAAAACCATCCATGTTCCTTCCCTTGCCCTTTATGTTCCAGGGCCACGGTATCTCTTTCGAACTCTCCCGCAGCCCTGGCAGGCATCGGCCCTTGCGGGCCCCTCATGTTTGCTGACATCTCTTTGAGGCGCGCGTGGAACACGAACGCGCCGTCGACACGGCCTGTCGTCAAAAGACGGACGGATGGCGAGCTAGCCCATTGCTCACCGTCCACAGGCCCCGTCTAAGGTTTCTTATTGAGTTTAAACACTGTAGTGTAGTATCGTGAATTTTCTTGATCTCAGGGACGTTTGCTTGTTGAACTACTGACCCTAGTTTTCTATTATTAGCCCTTTTTTAATTCATTGCAAATACTTTCTTGCTTCGTATAAGATACCTTATTCATATTCTTGATTCGTACCCTCCAATTCGCTGTCTGCTGTCTAATTCCCAATATAAGGAATCTACGATAGACCATCGAGACTGTAGAGTACGAGTACGTAAGGCATCTTTCAACTCCCACTTTTCAGACATAAAATCCAAATTTTTCCCGCCACATTGCGCTGCAGAGCACTGAAGTTGCTTGCTTGTTTCTTCAACAGTTCATCAAGCTTGCTAGATGAACCTCTGGAGCAAACCTCGACGGGCGGCGATTAACGGCTCTCCTTGAAGGAGGACCTTGTTCTTCCTGTGTAGAATCTCCCTGTTGAGCTTCTTTCATCTTAGTCAACAATCGAGTCGAAGTCGAGATGTATAGCTCTTTTGTTTGTTCGTATGCTCGGCCACTAAAATACGGATGAGACTTGCTTTCCTCCGTAAGAAGACGTTCGTGATTGTACTGGTAATCGGACCATACTGATTGTGCTCGAAAGACCAAAAAGAATAATCCCTTGCTAGACCATGCATTACTTTTAGATGATGGATGAATGGAATAAAATAAAGTAAAGTACTGAAACACTACTGTATTGTCCGAAAGGTACTTAAAGTAAAATGAGCTTAATGGACTGATGGTGTGGAAATGAAGTGAGTGACGCGGCCCTGGTTGGCTGTAACGAGAACGCCTGGCTGACGCAACGCGAACTGCACTAATTATTATGAGTTGAAATGAATGTGGCGTAAACTGCTGAATTGCAGAATGTGCGATTGCACCGTACATGGAGTTTGAAATTGTAAAGAAATATAACCTAAGCTGTGAACATGGTCAAATTTTCACAAAACGCAAGAAAATTGACATAATAACAACTTACAGGCTAAATCACACTTTATAAATGAACTCAAGAAATAAAATACAAGATGTACCTATTGGAAATGATTTAGTGTTATTGGGAGACTGCAACATAGGGCTAGCTAGAAGCTTGTGGTTAAATAAGGACAGCCGCTCGGGTCGATCTTTAGGTTAAGCCGTGCTTACCTAGCTTCGTCCGTGAATGGGTGACCACTCATTACATACCGAATTTCCTTCGTGCCTCGGAAAGCACGTTACGCCGTTGGTCCCGGCTGTCATTTGTATATACATCTTTGGCAGTCGTTACAGGTAGTCAGTGTCCCAAAAGTCTGACAACCAGTCTTACCAAGGGGCCGTATTACCTAGCACTAACTGGGTTGTGGAGGTCAGATAGGCAGTCGCTCTATGCAAAATACTGTTATTCAGCTGCATCCGGTTAGAATGGAAGCCGACCCCAACGTAGTTGGGAAAAGGCTAGGCAGATAATGGGAGACTGCAATATAAACATATTGCAAGGGGAAACCGACTCATGCGCTAACGAATACCTAAACATCCTGAGTGAATTAGGCATGGAATGCTGCATTAAAATTTAATTCAAATGACTACCTCCCGCGTAACATCTTGAATGCAGCATTCATACCTGTCAGAGCGACGAGTGACATCATGCATCGATCATATTTTTGTGCGAAGTGCACGACCGGCCGGCGAGCGTCACGCCTACGTGCTGACGACCACTGTTTCTGCTCGATCGAAGAAAATAAACAGCTGATGCCGCCTTGTTATCGCACGACACTTAATAATGAAACAGTTAAAACTAAGTTATCTAAGGTAGAATGGACTAATCTCGTGTGTATTGAAGACCCTTTAGAGCTGTATAAGTAAAAACTTTTTTGCAAAAAATAAAACCGACTCCAAAAACACAAAAAAAGTGAAAAATAATTTTAGCTTCAGAAGTCGGTGACTTTTGTTTATTTGATTCAGTTTTTTGTCACCGACTTCTGAAGCTAAAATTGTTTTTCACTTTTTTTGTATTTTTGGAGTCGGTTTTATTTTTTGCAAAAAAGTTTTTTTATTTTTTTATTTTTAGTTGCAATATTCCATAGAAATATTTTTCATCATCAGACCTGTAATGGCACTTGTAACCCAGATGGGTGCAAAGTTTTGATCAATATACATGAATTAAGTCCAAACGCAAGGTAGCTACTGTAAACAGTTGAGGAGTTCCCTTAACTGTCCTTCGTCTTCATCATCAGACCCCTTATGACAGTCACAACCCATCTAGGTGTACATTTCTCATCAATACAAATTAATCAAACCCAAACACAAGGTGACTGCTGTAAACCGTTGAGGAGTTCCCTCGACTGTCTTTCGGTTCCATCATCAGAGCGACTCCAGACCTTCTTTAAATTATAGTGCTTTAAAATACTTAATCAAAAAATTTACAAACGCACTAGTCGCCACTACAATTTTTGAAAGCTCCCCTCAATTTCTCTTGGAAGCCATCATCAGATCCCGGTTTCCTTATCATGGGACCACCCTTGAAGTATCTCCTTTCCAACAAAAAAAAAAATCTAAATCGGTTCATAAACGACGAAGTTATCCGCGAAAACACATAAAAAAAATATATATATATACGGTCGAATTGAGAAACCTCCTCGTTTTTTGAAGTCGGTTTAAAAATGTTATATTTTTAGCAACATTTACAGTACGTCAGAAAAAAAGCTAGTTAAATAGACGGAATCTAACATCTGGATTGATAAATTGCAAAAAAATATTAGAAACTAAAGACACATTGTTTAGAAAATGGAAAGCAAATTCTAAAAATATGTCACTACGATTTGAGTACACAAAAAATCGAAATAAAGGAAACAAAGCTGTAAATATTGCTGGAAATACACACAGACGTCAAGAGTTGAAAAACTGTAACGGAGATAATAATATGAGAAAAGTGTGGGAGTGTGCGAACAAGTGGCTTGGTAGAAAAAAGTAAAATGTTGATGACGTGATTCAAAAGTATTTTGTAAGCAGTAACGAGAAACTGGGAAATGTATGTAATAATTTCTGTTATACTTTTACTAATGAAATTGGTTTGCTAAAACAGAAACATTTATAACCATTTGTTTATACGGGTAAATGCTTTGTAGCCATTTGTTTTATGAAATATGTGAATATGTAAAAGAAAGTGATGGAAGTATTAGACTTAAAAAGGCCTGCCCTAGAGATATATAGATTCTTTTTTAGTGATTACTCTTCACAAAGAACACACCCTCCAAGTTTCATGTCTCTAGGACCAGCGGTTTGGGCTGTGTGTTGATTTATCACCCAGTCAGTGAGTCGTCAGTTTATCATTTTATATACATAATATATATAGATTGACTTTATATATAGATTGTTTTGACGGCGCGGTTGGCGCAGTGGTCAAGCGATTGACTGCTGCGCTGCATGTCGCGGGTTCGATTCCCGTACGGAACAAATATTTGTAAGACCTACAAGTAGTTGTTCCGGGTCTGGGCGTTTTTCTATCTATATTATGTATGTATTTACCAAAAAAAAAAAAAAAAAAAAATGTATGTATGTAGTTTATCAGCCATCTAGCTACCATAACACAAGCATTAGGTTGCTTAGCTTGGGACTAGATGGTGCTGTGTGAAATGTCCAAGGATATTATTATTATTATTATTATAGATTAACAGATCTTCAGCACGAGTTTAGGCCAAATAGAAGCACACCAACGCATTAAGTAAGTTTACAAACGACATAACCACCTCATTGAATACAAAAGAGGTGGTTCTATTGACCTTTATTGATTAAAAAAAAACCATTTGATACTTTGGAACATGAGGGCTTGCTGCAGGCCATGGACGAGTGTGGGATACGGGGTCCTGTAAAAGGGTGGGTCAGGCAGTATCTAGATAATAGGTATCTAAAAGTTAGGGTTAAAGGAGTAGACAGTAACCTCGGTAAAGTCGATTACGGAGTGCCGATCGGGTCAGTTTGTGGACCGATAGGGTATATGATGCACGTCAACAGTATGGTCAATGTCATTAAAAATTGTAAGGCATACATGCAGACGATACGTGCTTGACATACCTACAGCGGTCGGTACTGTTAACTGATCCAGTCGGTTGCTTACGTCTGTGTGTTCCTTTACCTTTATAATGATGCAATACTGTTAAGATAACTAATTGATGTGTCCACGAGAACACTGCCGACAAACTGTCCTGCAGTTTGGCAGAAGATTTGGGAAATACTTACCTAAGTAGGTATGTTATTGTTGAAAAAAAAACGCTTTTTTGTTTTCTTGAAGTCGGTTTTATTTTTACCCGACTGCCAAGGACGAGTTATGTTTTTTGCAAAAAAAGTATTTCTATTTTTTCATTTTTAGTTTTAATATCATATACAAAAATATTTGCTACCTATGTATTTATTTTACATTCTTAACAATACATTTCATGGTTATTACCATGAAATGTATTGTTAACAATGTGGCTTATTCTCAATAAAATGAAACTTAACATACCTAACTTTTGAACTGTACTTACACATCTGCACACCCCCCTCAGAGCATACAGGCGTGATGTTTTGTTATGATGTCGTTTCTAAAATAAATATCCAAACGATTGCACAAATCGCGACAGATTTGCTGTCTATTATTGAAGAGTTCCATTGTATATCTCCGAAGATCAGCATCAGATCTTCACCAAATTTAAAAGGGAGCACCGCGAAATAATATTCTTCCAAACAAAAAAAAAGAATCATCAAAATCGATCCACCATTAACGGAGAAATCGGTGAACATATATAAAAAAAAAATACATACAGCCGAACATAGATCCTCCTCACTTTTGAAGTCGGTTAAAAGTATTACAGTGTATCGGTTTTTCACCACTCTGTGGTAGGTAAGTACCTAAGTGTGAAAGGTAAAAATTTCTTACACCTGTCTGTCTAAATGCTAAGTGGTAAGTAACCTCATATCTAACGCAATAAGAAACGACGTCAAAGAATAAAAACCGGCCAAGTGCGAGTCGTACTCACACGCACACAGAGTGCCGTAGTAGCAGCAGACAATAATATAATAAAAATATTTATAGCAAAACAGCAAAACTAAATTTGTTTTTCATTGTATGTTATAAAAAACAAAGTTACTGCTGCAGTTTAATAAAAATGTCCCATATCTTAAAAACTAAACACCAACTCTTATTCACACAAATTTTCGTTGAAAGTTTTTTTAGGGTTCCGTAGTCAACAAGGAACCCTTACAGTTTCGCCATATCCGTCTGTCTGTCTGTCTATCCGCAGCCTACCTCAAAGACTCTTAGTATTAGAAAGCTGTAATTTGGGATGAATATACATATTAGTTACGCCAACAAAGTGGTAAAATATAATCTCGAAAAGTATTTCTTTAGGGTATACAGTACCTTAACGTAAAGTGGGGATTTTTTTTTCTCGCGTGCCCCGTTGTGTGGGAGGTCGTTGGATAGGTCTTTAAAAAGTATTGCGAGTTTTTTCAAATATTTTTTCGAATAAGAGATTCGTTTGTGAATATTAATCTTTATAGTGCCAATATTAGTTAGACTCAAGTGGCCACCCTCTACCAGCTAAACGGTTGTGTTTGGGTGTGTGAAAGGTTTTACAAGTTTAAGAGTAATAGTCGATCAACGTATAAAATGTACTTGGATGTATGGGAGCACAGGTTTTGCAACTGCAAATGTAAGTTTGTGGTTTCATAACTGGAATTTAAACCCTAAACGAACACACGTTAGTCTAATTTCGACCGTAGATTAGGCAATTTTGGGTTACAATTAAATAAGGTCCCATTAAAATCGACAAATATTAACACAGCGTTCAGTACGTCTAACCAAAGATATCCAAGCAAAAAAACACTGAATAAAGTGATTTTGTTTTGACCGTTTTGTAGATGTGTTTATTCTAAGGTGCCCGGCAACTTGTTATTTTAGGTCAAAATAGAAAAAAAAAATGGCATTTTTTTTTAGTTTCAGTTCCATGTATGGGGAGCCCGTCCTTAATCTTTTTTATTTTATTTTTGTACAATAATCGTAAAGCGTTTCACAAAGTACATCTACCTAACAAGTTTCTACTGTGTAGTACTAATAGTTTTCAGAATAAAGTGTCTGTGACATACGGACGGACAGACAGACAGACATGACGAATCTATGAAGGTTTCATTTTATGCCATTCGGCTACGGAACTCTAAAAATTAGGGAACGACCTTCTCAGCTTAAATTTCGTTTTAAATTAACAAAAGAGGCCACGTTCCGCGAAAAGTTTTTGAGAAGAAATTATTTGTTGTGGCTTACGGTATTAAAGCAAAAGTAATCATTTTAATTTAAATGAGGCCATTCTGACGACAATAGATTTTATCATTAGCAGCTAAAATATCTTTGGTGTTGACAGAAATTAAGTGGTTAGCGGTAAATTGACTATACATTTGCTTAATAAATGGTTATAGAAAATTTAGATATTATTTTAAAAAATGTGATAGATTTACATCTTATCGTTAAAAATACATACTTGTTGTTCCTTTTGTACTTCATAATTTCCATTACTAGCAATGGACTCACGGGCCTCAAAGTTCGAAAGGAAGTGAATTAACCGAGGTGTCGTCACAACCTCAACTCACCTTTTATTCTATACAATGCTCAAACCGCTCTTCCTGTCTTCGACAAACTTACCTACGTACTTCATTGCCATACTGCATAATCTTCTTTTCAATTTATACCATCACACCGATTGTCCCCGAAGGTACCCTCGGTAAGGTAGGCAAAGGTGTACTTTTAGCACACTCACATTTCGATAGTTATGTTAAGTTTGTTGTAGTTTTAATTTGATCAGTGAAACGAACCTAGCTCCATATAATAATAATAATAATAATTTTTATTTCGTAAAAATACAGATTTAACAATATTTAATATACAGTTTAAAAGAGCTTCGGTAGTAGAATACAATCAAGAATCTAATCTTATCTATCTGTACACAATATGGGAAACCCTGCCTCTCAAACTAGGTAACCTGTTTCTTGAGAGACAGTGATTCTTAAAATATGATGCTATAAGTATTAATAGTAGACTGTATCGGTCTACCTGAGCGATTGAAGACAATAAAGTTAATTTAATTTAAGCTAGTGTATATATTTTATACGTGGTGTGTGTGTGTTTGCGTGTGGCTGTGTGTTTGTGAAATATCGAAGAGAATAGTGTGGTAAACAATGCATATGTCGCAGGCATTTTGTATGATTTCGCCATTTACATACGGCGCGGCGTCGGCAATTTATAAACGCTTTTTTCATAACAGCGAGCGTTTATAAATTGCCGACGCCGTATGTAAATGGCGAAATCATACAAAATGCCTGCGACACGTACATAACAACAGAGAATCGAGGAGCCCCGCGCAGCGGGGATCCGTCGACCTGCTGACGGAAACGCTAACCCTAGACGGTCGACGTCAGGGGCACCCCGAGGTTCGGTTAGTTAGGTTCCTGTAAACCTTACAGACAGAAATAGGAGCCCCGCGCAGCGCGGATCCGTCGACCTGTGTTTCGGCATATTAGATAATGACACGGCATTATACATTTTGGCTTCGGCATTTTTCATAACAGCGAGCGTTTATAAATTGCCGACGCCGTATGTAAATGGCGAAATCATACAAAATGCCTGCGACACATATAACTATCTCAAAACTAAAAGAGCAAACTAACATTATATAGAAATAGAGAAATAAGATGGTCTAATTAAAGCAGGTGGTTTCGGGAGGAATAACAACGCCTAACATTGATGTTGTAAGTCTTAAATTCTTTTTCACTTCATAGATTGCGGTAAAAATATGCCGAAGCTGACGAATCTAATGTTAAAGAGCTGGTGACGTAACCGCAGAAAACATCAGAAAAGTATAAATCACGCCTCCAAACAAATCCCTTATCCTTATCTATGATAGCTCAGCTATCGTTGATATGCTGGCCGGGACTGATTTGCAGCTCGACTCACTTCCATTATTATCCATTACTACGAATGAATCAATACTTAACTATACACCTATACTGTTCGTGTTTCTGGATTAAAAAATCCAAACTAATATTATAAATGCGAAAGTAACTCTGTCTGTCTGTCTTTGCTTCACGCCTAAATTACTGAACCGATTTGTGTGAAATTTGATACAGACATAGTTTGGAACTTGAGAAAGGACATAGGGTAGTTTTTATTACAAAAAATAAAAAATAAAAAAAATTTATTCCGGACATACAGCGCCATCTATTGGTCAAGAGTCGGCATCAATTCAGTACTGAAAATTACGCGATATAACCGAACTCGACGCGGGCGAAGCCGCGGGTGGAAAACTAGTAGTTAATAGAATAGAATTTAAACCATAGCCACCCGAATCTGCGTAACCCAACAGTTACGCTGATTCGGGCAGCTCGCACGCACCGCACTTCTATAATATTGAAATAAAAAAAAAAACAATACGATGAGCTGCAGCCCGATGCGGCTTCAAAAGTGCGCAACCGGAATTGCAAAATTTTGCAGGCTATCCTGAAGCTTCCTTCACCGTTAACAGATATCAGATGCTTCACCTTTCGTAAAATTTCACCTTTCATTCGGCTTCCGATTAACTCCAGTAACTGGTTGTGAATCGCCTTTGTGGAGAGTTTTCTTATTCTTTGTTTAAAAATATGTTATACTAAATAAAATCTTTCCAGTTACACGTATAGTAGTCTATACATGTGTGCGTGCATTCAAGAAACATTCTGGCAGGTAGGCAGTTATTTCAGGTGTATTAGGTGTGGTCTGGTATAACAGGTTACAACTTAGAGAATACTCTAGTTACATTATTTACAATTTCTCATTAAATTATGTATTATTTACAGTGTTTAGAAATATAGCAAGCGAGTCACTATAATTAGCGCATTATGACATTTCTTAATAACAGACACTTCTTACTCCAGCTTTAAGACGTCATAGTAACCCCCCAGTTCACATCCACACACAATATTGTTAGTTTGTTCATGAAGCAGTGGGTTAGTTGCAGGAGTTCAGAGAGGACAAACGATAAGTTACCAGGTATGCAGGCACACAAACACTAGGTAATATTCAGAAGCCACAAATCAAACTTAATAACAAGCAGTAGCGGTTGCGGGTTTCGTCGCGGTTTTGTGAGTTGCAAATAGGAACAAATAGTGATGAGGGTCGCGTCAATCACGAATCAGGATATCGATTACCGACATAGAAAATTGATGATAATGTTTTGGTGTATTCTACAGGTGTAAACGGATCCTTTACGAAACCGTCAACCAAGCATTCTGTACATCAAACTAAGTAACTCTACGCAAAAATTATTGCTGGGAAACTACGTTTTGGGGTGAATGATCATGGTAGACCTCAATGTCACTGCATTCGAAACATGTGCAGATGATTGTTACCACATGTGATGTTAGCATTTGACGTAATGAGGGGGTCCTGGTCGATCACCCCAGGCATGATCTATTTCTATCTGGTGGATTTTAACCAACCCTGCTGTCAGAAAATCAAAGAAATCATCAACACAGTCTTGGGATATTTTAGTTATTTATGTATTTAAACAAAACCACAAATAATTTCTTTCATCCTCATATCGAAATGCGCAATATTTTATGATACTATATTTTTTTTGTTTGTACGAGGGCGGCACTGAAAATTTCGGGAATCAAGGAAGTGCCACAACATTACTATTTAAAAATGTATTTATTTCTTTGCGAAGTATTCTCCGCGAAATTTGACACATTTTTCCATACGATGGAACCAATCATTGAAGCAACCATTCCATTCGGAAGTTAGAGTCTCCAAAATGGCCGTTTTGTAGGCGTCCACAGCTTCTTCAGGTGATGAAAATCTCTGACCACGCAATTTATTGTTTATTTTAGGGAAAGTATAGAAATCATTAGGGCTTAGGTCGGGGCTGTACGGTGGATGGTCTAATAATTCTATGTTTTCTATGTGCTCTAAAAACTCTTTTGTTCTGTGCGCGGTGTGAGAACTCGCATTGTCGTGATGGAGGATGATGCGGCGGTTGCAGTTCTCTTTACGGAGTTCAGAAACGACCTGTGGCAAACAAATGCTAGCATACCATTCTGCATTAACCGTTCTTTGTCCCTCAAGGAGAATAGTCGCAACATGGCCGGTTTTGGAGACAAACGTGGCCACCATTTTTTTTGCAACACTCCGTGAACGAACAATTTTTGTTGGCTTTAACTCATTTTCGAACACCCAAACTCGTGACTGCTTTTTTGTTTCGGGTTCGCACGCGTATATCCAGGATTCGTCACCTGATACGATGTTGTATACAGCATTTCAGGATCCTGCGTGGAATCTTTCGAGAGTTCTGACGCACCAAGTAACGCGAGCCGCTTTTTGCTCTTCACAGAGCGAATGCGGTATCCATCGGGAAAACAACTTTTTTACACCTAATTGTTCATGCAAGGTTATTTGTATTTGACTCATGCCAATGTCTAAAGTTGCCTGAATTTCGCGGTATGTCACATGTCGATCTTCCTTAATCAGCTTACGCACAGCATCAACGTTTTCTTGGGTGACTGCAGTTTTTGGACGACCTTGACGGGGATCATCACTGAGTTTGACACGTCCACGTTGAAATTCAGCAAACCAGCGATAAATTGTGGTTTTGGATGGGACTTCATCACCAAATGCAGAAATCATCCGGTCAACATACTGTTTTTGTGTTAAACCACTTCGAAAGTCATAATAAATCATCGCTCTTGAATTTTCTCGAGTCAATTCCATTTTCTCAACGACTAAACAAGTTTGACAAAACCTTGTGACAAGACTGAGAATCTTTTTTTAAATAAATAAATGGTATTAGATTTATAAAACCAAGGAATTTTCAATTAAAAAGATTTTTATATGACAGGAACAGTGGAAATATTCCATTCCCGATACTTTTAGTGCAGACTGCGTATTAAAAGGTTTTTATAGTTTTTATAAAATTAGACTTACTGGTTTTGGTGATTAAATCAAGAAACATAATTAAATGAAGCAATAACTTTTGTATAACTATAAATTATATTTAAATTATGCATATTAGCCGAACTATCACAATTTTTGCGAACGAAGTCGCGGGCTAAGTGTTGTTGAACAAAAGTTAATAATCTGTAACAGTACCTACCTCGGATGCTTAATACACATCTGCAACGATTTTTCAGGCTCAAAATCACTTTATCAATTTAGTCTTGTGGTAAACGGTCTCAGGTTCGAAGAAGATGCATGTATAGTGGACTGTCCGTTAGCACATTTTTGGAAAAATTTCGTCAATCCCTTTGCAGTATAGCCCTCGCGTATATTTAAATCTAGCAATTGCTTGGAGAACCGGAGTTGTCGACGTAGCTCACAGAATAAGTAAGCTGAAGTGGCACTGGGCCGGCCATATTAGCCGTAGAACCGATGACCGTTGGGGTAGATAATTCGACCCAGTCTGTCCCTAGCCGCCCTCCTCTCATTGACGCCCTTAGCCGAGGTCCGAACCCCATAGGGGTGCCCTTAGCGAGCGGTCATTTAATTATATATCCTACTTTGTAGGGGGCCTTAAATTCATTTGAGATCAGCACAGGATAGTCCGGTTGAGCAGTATTGCAGCCTTATCGAGTGGAACTGCGAGCCGAAAAAAAACCGAGTTTTTCTTGAGTGGAGACCGCGAATCGTCAAGCGTAAGGTTGGACGTCCTCAGACTCGGTGAAGCAACGATCTGAGTAGGATGACTGGCAGCAACTGGGTGAGAGTTGCCGAGAATCGAGTTGAGTGGCGTGCGATTGAAGAGCTGGTTGATGATGATGAACTGCTTGGTCCAGTCTACGGCCGTTTCATTATGTTACTAAACGAGGGCTCTATGTAAGCGGGCATTATAATGCATCGGCATAAAATCATAAAGCATTTGCAATCTTAAGCAATCAGAGTAGTCGGACTACAAGACGTGCCGCAATCACCTCATCACGGTATTTTGCAGCCGTTAAATTGCCTTTTACCCAAACGTGGTCAGTTCTTCCACCTAAAAGTTTTCCCGCCCATACCATGATAGTTACACCTTGATAAGGATAGACTTCCTGGGGATTTCGCAGGCAGCTCCCGCGTCCAGATGTTCGCCAAACACGTATTTTTGTGTACTTCTGGATGGAAGCCGAACCAGTATTCGTTTACATCCTCCAACATTGGCGATCATTACAAGCCAAGTATTCGTTAGCCTATTCTAATCTTTGTCCGCGATTGCTTAGCCGTAACGCGGGAATCGTAAATGATGTACGAGCATGAAGGTAGACTATATACGTTCTCCTCTTGATGTTCTGATTGTAACTCCAAAACCAATTAGTCAGCTAAAGCGTTTGGTTGTCATCTCCCTGTAATTTGTAAAAATCGGTGTTGTTTGGCGGTGGCTACCCGAATATTCCAAGTGTGCCACTCAGCCACATCGCCAGTATCCCGGTAGAGAGACCATAACCTTGAAATGGTGAATGAGTGATTTATGTGAGTGGGATCAACAACATTGCACTGACTCGAGCCCACCTCCACCATGCCTACTGCTCTAAAAAAACACCACTACGCCTTAAATAAAAATCACTCGTAAAAGAACTGGAGTTACCTTCATAGCATGCAAAGCAAGCAAGCTGATGTGACAGTGGGCTGGTCACGTTTGTCGAAGGACCGACTGCTGATGGAGGAAACAAGTCTTGGAGTGGAGTCCGCATGTGTCCGTACCGGCTGGGACAAAGTAGATGCGGAGGGTGGACGACAGGTATAGATAGGGATAGATCTGTCCCAGCTGTGAACTGCGATAGGCTGAGTTGATAATGGATTGATAAACTATCCGTTATTAATGGTTTTTCACGCAAAGAGAACTATTAGAATTGTCAAGTGTCATGTCAGCCCACTTCTACGTCCTAAATGGTATTTACCCGGGAATTTACCGTGTAGAATCCCGTCTCTATGCGGGAATACAAAGTAAAAATCACGTATGTTAAAATCATTGCATTGTGTAATAAGTACAATGCAATGTTATATAGGTACTAACTAAACAAAGTGCAATAAAAAAAATAAAAATGTTTATTTTAATTACATACGGCTTAGCAAACATAATTCGGAAATCACCTTTTAAGCAAAAAGATGCTTGTAGTAGGTGACTAAGAACTTTAAGCAGTGTGTAAACTACTCTTTATTGAAAATCAAAAGTAACAAAACTAAAGACTTCCTTTATTATTTGAAAACGACGTACATACCTAAAGTGAGGCCAATAATAATTCTTAGCTAGGAACATGGCAATAATGGTGTGGGTCAACACCATCTGCCGCCTTCTGATTTATGACATCTTGGGGAAAAAACGCTCTCGAGCCAGCTTGGTTCGTTTCTTGCCACACTATACAAATGACGAAAAAAGATTTTACCACATTTCAGCTGAACTTAGCGCCCGCGTTGACACTTAGTTGCTCACTGTGTATTTTATCTCCATTACTTAATAGAAGACGAGCAGTTGTTTAGATAAATATACGTCTGTTAGATAAAGTAATATTTCCCGCAAGCGATTATTGCGAAATCTTATCAGAACTTAGACACTTTACATTATTATCTTTTATCCAGTGGGAAACCACACTGAATAAGGTTGAAACGTTAAAAAAAATCCATATTATCGATATAAACATTAGACTTATAAACGAAAGTAACTCTGTCGTGTTTTATATTTCTTAACAACTGATCAAATTTCAATGAAAAGCACACAGGTAGAACATGACCTGGATTAGGACATATGATACTTTTTATCCTGTTGGTACGTTTCCGAGGGCCATTTGACCTCCACGTAGGCGAAACAGTGGGTTGAAGGGAGTAAACTATAAAATCTAGGAATAAATGTCTGCGTCGATACCTCATCACATTGCACTGGTGTCCGGAATAGTTTCAGTAGTTGATCTCTCGGTTATTATGCTACTCGTATTTATTATCGGGATATTAGGTGCATTATAAGTAGAGATCGGATGCATATTTACCTAAAGTACGTTTTTCCCTGCATAGTGTTATTAGTTATTATTTACATAACTATTTCTTTTTTCTAATTCTCTCAGGATAGAGAATAAAGTGGATATTTATTATAGGATACTTGCAATTTAAAGTTGCCTTCGGCATGCTACTTGCATAATAATTTTAAGTAACGTATTTTTTATTGTATATAGCTTCGGAGAGAGCGGGTCACCCTGTTTAACACCCTTTTGTATACAAAACGAAGGTCCTGCAGTATTCAGTTGGATGTTTGCGGTGCTGTTATGGTAGATATTTTTTGAAAGGCCTATATATTGCTGTTCCAGTTCCTGATTTGTTAATGATTTGAATATTTCGGAGTGTTTGATGCTATCGAAAGCCTTCGCATAATCTACGAAGGCCAAGTATAGTATATATATATATATATATATATCATATGTAAATAAAGAAACTACAGAGAAGGATATATGTGACTATATACTAAGTAAAGTTAACGAAGTGGTGACTTTGGAAAGAATTAATATGCAGGTTGATAGGCAATATAATGCATTCAAGTTGTTTGTTCCTAAGAACAAAATAAATACGTTTTTAGACGAAAACTTGTGGCCAGAGGGTATTGCTTTCAGAAGATTTATACATTTTAAGAATAGGATAGACAACAGGATTTTGAATATAAATTCATCTCAGAGTAATGGATCAGGAAATAAAAAACACATACCTAGCGACGTTTAATTGCAAAAATATCAGTCGATCAGCTGATTGTGTGAATAGACTATGCGGCTTTTACCTCATGATTTAGCCTACTTAGGCACAGTGCATGATAACTTCGCGTCTACGTTTTGTTTGCCGATACTAACATTAGTTTTTTAAGTACATTATTACTAACACGATATGGACCTATTCTGAAATAAATGTTTATTATTATTATAGTGGTTTATTGAATTCGGTATATTTTTCTAGGAGTTGGTTCAAGGTCTGTAGGTGGTCAGTTGTCAAAAAACTAGGGCGAAATCCGGCTTGTTCTGGTGGCTGATGTTTATCCAGTTGATGGGAAACTGGATAAATAGGAGGTCTTGTAGATGTGAGATGTTAAACTGATTGGACGGTAATTGCCAATGTCACTTACGTCTTGAGGAGGTATTTAGAACGCTAGCAGCCTCATGGACAACCAATGCATTAAAGTCGAAGTAAGAGGTTGTCGAACATCCGATTTGCCGACGACATAGTTCTTTTCTGCCCGCACAGCCCTGGAACTACAGACCATGCTCCAAGAACTGAGCTTGGCCAGCTTTACGGTGGGACTTACGATGAATCGGTCTAAAACCCAGCTTATGACCAAAAACACTAAGCGTAGGGTCGAGGTAGATGGGCAGGAAATACATTATGTCAATGAGTATTTCTACTTGGGCCAGTTAGTATCTTTCGAAAACAGGCAAGAAAGAGAAATCGATAGCTGAGTGGAAAACGCTTGGAAAAGCTAATGGTCCATGAAGACGCTAATTAAGGGTGATCTTTCGATCTCCCTGAAGCGCAAACTCATCGACATGTGCATTCCGCCCGTCCTAACCTACGGTGCTCAGACCTGGTCACTCACCGAGGCTCAGAAGTTCCGCCTTGGACTTTGCCAAAGGGCAATGGAAAGCAGCTATCTGGGTGTCAAAAGACAAGACAGGGTTCGGAACACCACGCAGCGTTCCAAAACGGGCATAGTGGATGTTGGCAGAAAGGTTGCTAGGCTAAAATGGGATTGGGCGGACCACGTCAGCCGCATGCACGATGACCGCTAGGCAAAAGTCTCCACACGATGGTTACGGAAGACGGACGGCGCCGCCGAGGCCGGCCCAGAAAGAGGCGGCGAGACGATCTGGACGCGTACCGCGAGGGCTGGTTCGAGGTGGCACGGGAAAAGGTATTCAAGTTTTGATACTGCAGGTAACCCCGTGGGACGGCTACGCTTTTCTCATGATCTGTTAGCTGTAGCGCTAGTAAAGTGTAGTTCCCGCCTTATGAACAGATATCCGAGCCTCTCTACGAACTTGATAAAAAAAAAAACTACGAAATGCGCCCGGTACATAAGTAGTTCTGAAGCAGTTTGGAGGATCTTAAGCTTTCCCATTCATGAAAGGTTCCTCCCCGTTTTACATCTCGCTGTTCATCTTGAAAACGGTCAGCGTGTATACTTTACCTCCAATAACCTGTCATAGAAAATAAACACCTCACCTCAAACATCGCTACTAGCTTGTTTTGAAATCTACAATACGGACAATTTTGGCTGCAAAGATGCTGCTGTACTTTAAAGTCCCTTTTTACTTTGTCTGGAACAACAAAAAAAAAATCTAGGAGGCAAAAGGGGAAAGTTGCAGAGGGCTGGCCCGGAGTAAAGAAAGAGCACGCTCTAGGTAGGATCTACACGATTCATCCAAAAACACGGAGTGCTAGTAACCTACGCCTGTTACTCCATGAGGTTAGAGGTCCGACATCTTTTGAGGACTTGAAGACTGTGAATGGCATCCTCCATCCAACATTTCAGTCGGCGTGCAAGGCCCTTGACTTGCTGGAAGACGACAAACATTGGGACACTACTTTAGAGGAAGCTGCATTGCGATTCTTCTTTGAAGCTGCGAGAGCAATTTACAATAATGTTAGTTTTCTATCAACTCTCAACTGTCTGGGAGTGAACCTTTGGAAAAAATACAAAGACAGTCTCTCTGACGACATCAAACGGCAACTGGACAGACAGTTGCAAGATAGTGCGCAGCTGCTCATTGACGAAATGTACAACAGATGCTTGATATTGATCGAAGATGCAGTGTTAGCTCAAGCAGGGCAAAATTTGGCACAATACGCTTTGGGTAATCGAGAATATCTGAGAGAGATCAATTATGATACCTGCGCCCTGGGGGAGGCGGTGTCGAATAATGAGAAGTTACTGACAGATGAACAGCTTTATGTTTATCAATAAATCCTTAAAGCTAGTCTTCTATATACAAATGAATAAAATTGAAGTGTCTGTTTGTAATATCAAAATAAGAGCTTTTTACTGAACGCATATGAAAATATATACGGAACTTATAACAAATACATTTTTTTTTCAGTTTTTGTCTGTCTGTTTGTTACGGCTAATCTCCGAAACGGCTGGGCCGATTTCGACGGGACTTTTACTGGCAGATAGCCGATGTTATAAGGTCTTACATAGGCTACTATTATTTAAGAAAAATAATTAGGGTTCCGTGCAAATAAAATTAAAATCCTTGAAATTGGTACCAAAATCCGATTCAAAAAGGGAAGTGATATTTTTCCTTTTATAATAATTTCACGGCGAATGAAGGTCGCCGACAATAGCTAGTGGTAATTATGACAATTCATTTGAAGTAAAACAATAAAATTAAAAAAAAAACCGGGAATTTTCCGTACTGACGTGCGCTCCATACAAGTCAATACTCAAACTTTAGGTAAATATGCATGCGAATATCCGATTCCTAATTATATGTTCGTATTGCTTAAATGAGCTGCAGTGCTCAGTGGGCTGATTCATTAACCTTCATGCGGTCGCGCGGCGTCGAATCGACCGCACTTGATGCATTTTTGTTAAATTTCGATTATTTAAACGAGGAGCAGGCGTCGAAGAGACTACACGCACCCGTTGTCAAAATGGATTCACTCGATTTGTTTGCGAAATCTATTGTTGAAAAGGCTACTCATCATTATGTTTGCGACTATATTTACTAACCCTGTTGTCTCCACCTGCGGAGACTGGCCCGACAACACGGCATAGCACAATCTAGACGAGCGCACAGCCTTGGCAATGCAGCGCCGTGACCTTGACACGGCGGTCCTTGCTGCGGATAACCTGTCATTTCCGGTCGTGGTTCAGTCCATGGTTGCGTGGGATACCGTCGGCTACTTTTGCGAGGAAGTTATTTTTGTAAAGGCAGCTAAGAAAGGATTAAAAAGGGTATAATATTGGGTGGTTCAAATAAAACACCAATAAGTAGATATTTTTTTCAAGTAAGTACTTTATTATACGTAGTTTATAATAACAATCATATACGGTAGATAGTCATCACATTGAAGTAATTATGTTACGACAACTATATAAATATGTGGTAATAATTACCTAAATTCATGTTTAGGGTTCAAAAGGCGACCTATATCATGACGTCATAGAGAAAGAGTAACTCATTAGTCCATATTGATTTTACTTTGATGATTGGCTATTTGGCTCAAATGGTTAGATCGGGATCCATGAATATGTTAAGCTATGCATTTGTAATTGATTACGATGTCGACTGTAGATACTATTTTCTTATTTAGGTAGCAATGTTTTTTTATATTTATTTTTCTCTTTTGATTGTATATGCTGTATTGCTCTTGATCATCCTATCACTGTACCACTTAAGTCGCCTTGGAAGTTCTCCAGCCCAGATTTCATGCACTATTTAATTCAGAAGGGCAGTTCATAGCTTTATGGAGCGGTACTAACTATCCACAATTCTGGTGTGATGTATATCACGATTATTTATGAATATTGCTAGCCAATCGTTCTGAAAGTATTTTAGTGTACCTAGGCTTGATTTCGGTAGTAAAAAACTTACTAATGCAATTGAAACTATTTAAGAAAACTCGAGTTCACCTAGAATAAACTAGGAGGTCTCGACATTTTTGGTAACGATTTCCTAAATTGGCTGCTATGGGCTGATATGTTAAAGATCAACTCCTTCTCCCTTAGTGATCATGACAGTTTAAAAACTTGTAAAGCAACTCCCTGATGCCAAATATGTCGGGCTGCCTGCGTATAGTAGGCCATTTAGGATATCGTTACCAAAAATGTCGTGACCTCCCGTATAGAAGCGGACTGTGCGAAAGAATGATTGTAGAGTTATACTTTTACTATTTATGACGTCATACTACAGATTACAAGAGCCTTGAGCCTTGAATCTTATAACTAGTATGGAAGGTGACTCCACAGATATACCATTTAAATTAGACATTTGATTACATATTTTACGATTAACATAATGTTACTGAAACATGCCTTAGACCTAAACTACGTTCATGAAACGATTATGTAAATCAGTCGTTTGAAGAATACTTTAATATAAATATTTAGGAATAGAATTGTAGTTATAGAGATGCAAAAATGTAAAAAAAAATGGCTTTTACAAATAACATGAGCTACAAGTGTTGCATTTTTAAGCAATGAAGTGAAAACCGACCGCTGTTAGCTAAAAATGGTGAATCCTTTTCAATTTATTTTTAATTAAAAACGCTTTACACCGCTGCTGCTGCCGGAGTAAAGTTCAGCCTTTCACAGACGGACGGAATTAACCGCACATTTTGTTTAATTTGCTTTACAATAATAGTGTCAATTATTTTACTGACGTTTTAAAAACCATTCTGAATTTAATGCTGATACTTACTTTTGGCACAATAATATATCTAGTAAAAAAAACGAGCATTATTATTGATACTTCACGTTGGAAAACAAAATCGGCAGACAAGCGCAAAGTTATTAGCTAATGGTATTTCTAAATTAATTATTAAAATAGCTTTAGGACGGAAGCATAATAATAATTAATTATAGAAGCTATATGTCAAAGAAAGTTGATTTAATACATATACGACTTGAAAACAAACCCAGAAGACGTACCTAGTTATGGTTCCCTAATGGTTTTACTGCCGTTTATAATTTTGATATGACTTACAAATGCCTTCGGCATTATTAATTATTCATCTTAATTCATAAGTTTAAACAACATTTACACAAAAAAATACACTATGTAATGAATTAACTGAAAGTGGGTAACAAACTTTTCAGAAAATCGAAGAAGACAGTTTCTACTTGTAAACACATAAAATATTAATAATACCAACAAATCTAAACACTTAAATTAATATAAAATGAAATTAGTGTGTCATACTTTTTTCTATTTTACCCACCTAATGATAACATTATCACACGGCAATTTATCCTACATTTTTCAATTTAGAATTACATTATCTATGTTATACTCGTATCTTAATAAATCTGGTATGTGATATAGACGTCGATATTTTAACTACTTTTTATTTTGAAATCCTGAAACACAGATAAGATTTATCTATAGTTATATGGTGCTTATAATATAATTCTAACGGTAATAACCGGTAAGCTACATAAATCACATGATGACTAGATGTTAGCATGCTCTATAATATCTCATACTGGTGCATGCATGGCGTGGGTGTAACATACGCTAGTACACGCATAGTGTGCGTAAGTTACACAACACCCTTAGCATGCGCACAAAATACGTCAATGCACACCTTCCATTGTATCACGTAAAAATAATATTTACGCGCAATTTTGTAATTATTTTAAATATGCATCTTCATGTGATCACGGCAACCGCTAAATAACTAACAGCTAATGCTTGTTGCACATCAATTATTTAAAAACTCCCAGAAATGGACTCGATTAAGCCGTTAACGGTAATGAAATATAGATCTAATGTTATGAACACACTGCATTTGAGCAATGTATACACGCATCAACTGCAAATACTGTACGTCTCTGCAATTATTATACCTATGCGAGTAAAATTGACCTCTTTAAAGGTTTTCACGGTATAGTTTACCTCATAGTTTTAATAGAATTACATAGATAGTATTATCAGTCCGTCTTCTCTTATGTCCCGTCTGTTTATCCGTTAATTCATGTTGGCCATGAAACATTTATTGAAGAAGGATGTTAATAAATTCACACGCTTATTGCCGTGGCGATTGATGTACAGAAACAACATGCAGTCCCCTATTAAATTTTAGCTCTATGAAGCGTTTGTACAACTGGCCCTTAAAAGGTTCCGGTTGTAGTTCTAACGCTTAAAAGTGCCTTCATTATATCGCGATGACAATCGTATCGTCATAAGTTCCGCATATTTAGTACGCTCTGCAGTCAAATAGTCGTTAATTACAACGACTGGAGTACCACTGCGCCCTCACAGCGGTAACTTAGCCATATTTAACGTTTATCTTTATCTAACTACCTGGTATAACTTTTAGAATTACAGGATTTTAAATTATGTCACCTAATTAAAAAAGTTTTACTTACTAAACACGTAATTATAAGACCCTGATATTCATCTACTTTATAAAATACGCCAGGCTTTTGCGAAATTAACCAAATACCAACATGATGTATGAAATGAATCAAAAAAATTAAATGTAATTTTACGTTTATAAATGTTGGGGATAATGGGAGGTGGTTTGCTCCACTAAAATGCGTTAGTTAGATAAAAAAAATCCGTAAAAGCTACACAAGTACTCCCTTCGAAATAATATCACAATGTACTAAGTTTAGTGAACAGTGATGCCGTAAAATTCACTTAAACATTCGACACGTTATAATTTCACAGAACGTACATAAACATAATTCATCATTTTCCTTCACATGTAAACCTTTGAAGTCCATGCCTACTATTAAGAATGAAATGGAAAAGAAAATAGTTCAGTGTTGTTCATTCAGCATTAACTTTCAAAACGTAGTAGGAAAGGTACATTGCTCGTAAAAGTAGTTCATTTTCTTTAAAAGTTTTATCTAAATTTATTTACATTTTAACTTATAGTGACTATAAGCAGGGGTCTTTCAATGTTTCGGTGTTATTAATGCTTTATTAAACGCTTGAAATTGTTTTTATATAAGTTGAACCAGATGTCGAGCAAAGGCAAAAGCCATTAGGTCCGTAGTCAGTGTGGGTGATCGATAGTCATGTGGATTGCCGAGTTGTTTACAGTTGGTAGAGGTCCACCGAGCTGGACCTTTGCTTGGAGTGGGATGCACGACGGCGGGAAGTCGTCGCCTCCCGGGCCGCGGATCAGACTTGCGTGAAGCTCGAATGCAAAGCCGTCTCCTCCTGGCCGATCTGGTTTGCGGGGCTGTAGTACTGCTGACAAAATATTTTATTGAAGAGATTTTGTTCAAATAATATGTATATATGACTACGTGTTGCCCGCGAACTTTGTTCGCGCGATCTGATTTTGTTAATAACATTATTGTTATCTATTATCAATAATTTCCTATTCGAGTCGAGAAACGTTCATCATGTAAACGATACCTGTTGTTATTGCAGCGGCAGTGTCCCGCCGGCATAGTACTCTAAACAGACTGTGGCGAATGGAACTTAAATACAAAGCCGTAGGTACTTTAAATAGGGAAGATGCGAAAGCCGCCATATCCGTCATGAACAAGGATCTGTGTCTGTTGAGAAGCACAGCCATGTAGAAAGATGTACGTTTGTATAGAAAATACTGGACGTGGATTGGAGGAAGCGAGAAGGCGAAAAAACGCGCCACCCCCTCGCACTGCACCTACGTCCATGAGTATAAATATGGCTGCCCAGTTAGTCCTGTTAAACCCCTGGTTGGCCTTACACTCAAGGCATCCACAGAACTTGTCCGGTTAAGCAGTAAACAGCCTCTTATAGGTTGAAATGCGAGATGCCTTCTCCAAAAAAAAAGTCAGGTTATGCAGACGACAACCTCCTAGGTTGAACTGCAAGACGCCATTTACAAAAAAAAAAAAAACGGACGAGCAGTTTTCGCTTACCCGTTCGCGGTATAATTACCTTCACTGAAATATTGTTCGTCGTAATTGTGAAACTGAACATACGTTGTTACTCTGCGAGTGTTATTTCGTCCACCCTGCACCTGAATTTCCTACAGTATCTGATTAGCGAGTGGTCGCGGTCAAATCAATCCTAAGAAATCTCAGGCCTTGAACATAGGTGGCAGGTATATGCGGAATGGGCTCGATTTTACGTTGCTGACTTCACTATCTGAATGGAGTTTAGATAGATTACAAAAATAAGGCTAAAATCCTGGGGGTGACTATGGACTCCTACTAATCATGGACTGCTCATGTTGCTCAAGTTAGTCCCAAAGTGAACTACACGTTCCACCAGTTGAAATGCGTCCTGAGGTTCTTGCTATTGAACACCAAAATCTTGCGCAAACTCTCAGTCGGCCCATCATAGACTACGCCGATGACTGTTACTGGGATTACAACGAGGAGCTTATTCAATAAAATTGAGCGTATTGCTTAGCAGTAGCGTGTCGTGTGAATTGAGTCCTCCCAGAAATTGACTACGAGTTCTTACTAATACTTAAAACAAATATGTACTAACAATTAGTTTAAGTTTAAATGAAAAGTTTGTCAGTTTATTTTGTTGTAGAGAAATGTACGACGACTTCACGTTCCCATATCGTAATGTCCTAAGGAATACACGGTCACGTGAGCGTAGATAAGTAGACTAAAAAGTAAGACTTACTCCTCCGTAAGCTCCGCCGTTCCATCCAAGGCGTTCATGTTCGCGTTGAGTTCCACGTTGGGTCTGGTTCTTGCGTTCTACGTTAGAAGCAAGGTGTGCTTTAGCCCGCAGCGCAGCCCGAAGTGTCACGTTAGCTCGTGCCGCCTCCGCGCGACCGTGCTTGCAAAACTCGATCAAAGCAACCCCCAGAGCCAGAGACAAACCTCCCACCAGAACGTAGAATAAGCCAGCCACCTGACTCAGTGTCAATTCGGATCCTTTAATTTCCTAAAACATTAATATTATTTATAAATTGGGGATCATTAACAGCCAAGATGTACACAAGAAGCTGTGAAATGGACTTGCACAGAAATTACCTTCTGAATGCATCACGATACATCAAGTTAGTCATTTGCAGTATAAGTGTTCAGCTAATAATCTAGTAATATATATATTTTTTTTAAGATTGAGCAGAAAAAGATTAAAAATCCGATTTTGTGTCAATTCTTTTTTAAGTTTTTTATGTTTGATGGGCCTACTCTGGACCTCAATCTAGTCCTGAGGACAGAGATGAGGTCGACGATGGAACGAGCTAACCCAAAAGAAGCCTAAAAAAAACTTTTTTGTGTTTTTCAGCACAAAAAAATTATTCTCTATGAAAGTGGTTCTTGTCCTTTAGCAATAGCTATTTTCTGTAGGTATAGAATATCTTTTAAAAATGCGTAAATTAATTTTTTCAGAATCGTTACATTTTTTCTGACTAATTTAGTGAAATCACACGATGTCTTAGAGAAGTTTTGCCTGATTAAGTGGTTTTCGTTCAGACCCGTACGATGAGATGAAAATCATCGTTGCTGAAAAGCCCGTTGTTAGTTTTTGACCCTTTTTGAAAACTGTGTGAAGAAGTGGGTCCGTGCCCAAAAGGCTATGTTCTAAACTTTTCGTAGTATAATTTTAGCGATCTCTCATGACGACCTATTCAGTTATCAAGTTTCAGGCTGAATATGCTTGATGAAAAGCCTTCTGGGCCCTCCTTATCATTCATCACTTTCCTGCCCTTATACCCATTTGTTTGGGGTCCGCGCAGCATGCCTTCTTCTTCCATACTATTCTCTCTCGTCACCTCCTTACTAGCCATACCATACTTCACACAGTCCATCCATCGTTTTTTTGGTCTTCCTCTACTCAAGCCATCTACATTAATACTCAAAATTTTTCTCACTACCTTTTCCTCATTCCTCCGCGTTACATGTCCTTACCGATTACCACACAACTTTTCTAGGCCACCCTACATTATATATTTGTATTTATTGTATTTCAATTTATAACCGACATAAAATACAATAAAGAAAGTTACACGTAAGAAACGAACGGACAACGAAGTTTTTTTAAATAACAATCAAAAGTATGAAGGCTAAACAAATAAATTAATAGAAATTATAACTATAAATATGCGTATTAAGCTACTTACAACGTCAGCGGCATCACATTCGGATTTGGTGAACCATTTACGAACAAGTTTCGGTATCTCACCCTCCTCCTTCAGAGACTGCAAGGCCATATTGACGCCGTCCCTATAAAACACTCTCTAATGAAAACACTCTGAAGCGCTTTTAAGAGCTTAGGAAAGAATAATTCGCAAAACATTCGCCATAAAAATATCGCGCGCTCATTTCGCATAGGAGTTAAAATGTCGCGTAAGTCAAAGAAATATCAAAATGCTTACCGCAGCTTGGATCCCTTGGGAAAACCGACAGCGAAGTCCTTAAATCCAGTATGAGTAAGGGTGACGATCATCTCACAAGGTTTTTCTTCAGGTACAGCGGAGCGGTCCATGAGGAATGCAAGCCATCCATGTTCATCAACAGGCACTTCTTCGGGGTATACAACGGCATCTGGTTTTTCAAGAGTATCCTGAAGAAGATAGTAGTGTTTAGTTTTATTGATTACATGCAAACTGCCTTAAAATCTCAAGAGAATGTATATTTTGTGCCAATTTCAACATCGGTAATGAAGCCTCGCTTTCCACATTTCCTACAAGCTTTAAAGGATTGTTTATGTCAACAGTAATGAAGTTACCTCTGGGCACGTAGCTAGTTTACTGTATGACTGGGTAGGTTCCGTAATGCGAGACAGTGTTAGATATGAAGCTAGATTAGCCGTATACGATGATATCACTATCAGAGTGAAAAACCACCACACGCAGCCCACTATTCTTCCGGAAACAGACCTAAAATATTCACAGAATTAATATCTATTATCCAACAAATGTTTTGTTAAAGCTCTTGTCCAACTTACATAACCAAAATACAAATACGTGTAATCACTAATAATATACGAGTTAGCGAATTAGATTTTTAATTAAATGTTTAAACGGATTTTATTAAACCACAAGTTACATATTGGTGAATGAGAATTATGTGAATCTCCTTTTTAGAGTTTCTTAGCCAAATGGCAAAAAAACGGAATCATTTAAGGATTCATCCTGTCCGTCTGTCTGTCTGTCGGTTCGTATGTCACAGTCATTTTTCGTCGAAACTGTTGGCACCACACAGTTAAAATTTGGAGAGTAGGTGTCTTCTATGGACCGCTACATTATGAAAAAAAACGGGCCCCCTCACTGTAAATGGGGAGGGTTGAAATAAACTGAGTGGTAAAAGTAACTTTCAACGAACATTGGTTTGAATATGATTTGATATTTAGTTTTCGAGATACGGGACGTTCTCATGAAACTGCAGCAGTAACTTGTTTTTAATTAACATACTATGAAAAAAAAAATAGTTTTGCTGTTGAGTGTAAATCATGTTGTTATATTATATTATTTGGTAGCACAAAAACCTTTGTGTGCGAATCCGACTCGTACTTGGGCCAGTTTTTTTACTTAAGACAAAAAAATATTAAAATATTCACTGACCTGGGGTTAATGTCACTGCCTTGCTGCATAAAAGAGCCCAGCGAAAACCACATAGAATTCCAAAAGCTAAATTCGTTCACCACGGTGGTCTGCAATATAGTGTAGAAGTTTCAACAAATGTTCATTCAAAAATTGTTGATAAAAACGATTATTTGACTATGAGAAAAATGGTTATTAATATGTTTTTGTGATTACCTTTGTGGTAGCGACGTCAGAATGTTCTGTAATTTGTGAATCCGTAAAGGAAACCACTCTCCACTCATATGGGGAAAATCGAGATACAATGAATAAGACCACGCTCACAGCGAAGAGGCTACAGACGATGGAAAGCTGGAAAAGAATTTTATATATATATATCAATTTTTCTATTGTTTTTAAAACTGTTTTCGTGACTATGTTAAATATGCTTTTTCATACCCATATTTCCATTGACAGCGGTTGAAGGAAACTAAATATTGCGCTTGTGTTATTATTAGCATCGTCCTTGTTAGGCTTAAGGTTGAAAGAAAGGAAGGGCTTGCTGAAATCAATGACGGCTTCTCGTTCTAATGTGACGGTCAGTGGCGCAATAGCTATGTCTGCTTCCTGAAATTTATATATTACAATAAGAACCTTGTGTGATTAAATTTAGATTGTAGATGTCAGAACGTCGTTGGACTTTGTAGACTCATAGATACTTCAACTTGCTGACTTTAAAAAAAAAAAAAATATTTTTTATTAAATATCCTGACACCTACTACTAAATAATAACAGCCGCTTGGGTCGATCTTTAGGTTAAACCGTACTTGCCTAGGTTGGTCTGTGGATGGGTGACCACCCATTACATACCGAGTTTCCCCCGTGCCTCGGAAAGCACGTTAAGCAGTTGTTCCCTGCTGTCATTTGTATGTCTTTGACAGTCGTTACAGGTAGTCAGTGGCCCAAAAAGTTTGACAAGCAGTCTTACCAAGGGGTATCGTATTACCCAGTACTAATTGGGGTTTGGAGGTCAGATAGGCAGTCGCTCCATGTAAAATACTGATATTCAGCTGCATCCGGTTAGACTGGAAGCCGACCCCAACATAGTTGGGATAAGGCTAGGGATATGATGATACCTACCTTTTATCAGGGGGCTTAAAATGGCCGCTTTTGCATTATCATAATTGGATGACAATATGAATTACGTTAAAATTCGTAAAATGGTAACAAAATGACAATTCACAATATTTACTGCTGGTGGTTATTACCTATTACGATCCTGCTAAACTATTACACACAACTGCTAAACTATTATATTACAATTCTGCGGGCCCCAGTCCTATACACATAAGTAATTAAGATGTTAATACTGTACAACGACTTTTAAAAGAGTTTCCAGTGCATCCGGTAGATTTATAATTATTTGTTTTTTAATTTTATTATTGTTCATATTATAACTCTTGCACTGTGTGTTAAAAGGGGTTTATTGATATTGCAAAGAGTGATACTGAAAATGCTACTATTTTTTAAGGTCTGAAATAACAGACGAATAACAGCTCAAAAGAGACCAAAGGCAGAAGTATAGCCAACAGACATTTTGTCACCGTTCTCGAATTAAAATAGTCTAACACGCTATCCAAGTGGATTTGGACAGTCGTACCATTACTGACCGTTTAGGTGCATTTGCTGTTAGACTATTCATAAGAGTCATCTGCACTGAGGAAGTTCAAGTGTAGGTACTGAAGAGGAAAATGGATATCCATGTTGGTTCGGTCGGTAAGTATCAAGTATCTGCAGTTTGTTACATGTTCTTAGATATGTATGTACAATTCTGAGGTACGTACTGATTACTTCGGGCATAAGGGCGAAAAGTAGCAGACCGTCAGTGATCTCGGTAGTACGTACGCGATTTCACAGCAGCGATGGCAAAATGCTCATGTTAAAGAAAAGCATTTGTGTAGTTGTCTTGTACAAAATAATGAGTTAGTGACACTCGAGTGCTTGATACTAATTGAACCCACTCGTTAACTTATTTCTTAACAAAAATGTGAGTCGGTAAATTTATCGAAAAATAAATACCTGTTATTAGTTTAAACCACAACATGCATACGAAGTGGAATGGACACCGACGCTAAAACTGTTACCTACCCCGTATTCAGTACATCTTTCTGAATAGTCCAGAGTAATTTTTCGTTGGTTATTAAAAATCAATCAGCAATCCAGCAAATCAGCAGTTCCATGGATTTTGACCGTTTTTTTTTAATAACCTACGTAGAATTACTATATCAAGGGTTCATGATGTACTGAATACGTGGTACCCGTTTTAGCGTCGTAGTCTCTTCCACCCTGTATAACTGAATCCCACCAAAAACATTTTCATGTAAAATGTTGCCAAGACGAGACCATATGGCTCGCACTGTCAAAAAGTTATGAGATCTCATGTAGAGCCAAGCTTCTAACTCTTCACGCTCTAACTTCACAAACTCCACACTTTAGTCATAATATGTGGCTTGGCCATTTCGTTACTAGAAGAACTATTGTATAACTAAAATGTAATGAACAGTGAACATACATGTTTCACCTTACGCCCATGTGACGGTAGCGAAACGGCCAAGCCACCTATTTTGACTGCGGTGTATAGTTTGTGAAGTTAGGGTGTGAAGAGTTAGAAGCTTGGCATGAGATCTGACTACTTTCTGCCAATGCGAGCCATATGGTCTCGTCTTGGCAACATTTTACATGAAAATGTTTTTGGTGGGATTTCACTTCGTTGTGTAAGTTACTTTTGACAATATTTTTTCGGGGTGTATTTCATGCACATCAGACGTGCCTTTTTTCAGAACTCAATCTTCATCTTTGCCTTTTTCATTGTTTCATTACTGCAAGAATTATTGTATAACAGAAAAGTAATGAACAGTGGAAACATTTTTCACATTTCATTTTGTGTGGGGTTTCATTTACTAAAAATCCAGAAATATGTATTTTTTACTATATAAAACAAGGAGTCCTTATATCAATTTTCAGACCTCTAGCATTCAAAATTTGTGGAAGTCTCATACAAACTTCCAACGTTCCACGTTTAAGGGGTTGGTTAAAGTTTTAGATTGGTTTTGCTGTTTGTGTACTAATTTATTTATTTATAAATAGGAGAACCAACAGCTATAACAAATGAGTAACAATTGTATATGCAACACAGAGCCAATTACAGGTTCCCACGAGTGAACACAGAAAAGGTTTTAGAAATTTTAGGATCACTAGTTAACAAGCACGATATAAAATAAAATAAGATACAATAACCACTATATTATTATACACTTAGACACCAGGTTAGGTATTAATGACACGGGGAAAAATAAAGAAAAATAAAGCACTACGCGGTTTCAAAAAAAATTGCATTCAGCCGAGTGCGTGCAGAATAGGTTTTGGTGGTAAATGGGTCAAGAGAACTCTTTACAAAGGACATTAAAGTCCTTACTCGCTCGCACTATGTATGAGTTTTGCCTGTAGTTAGATGAGGAAGAAGAAATACTAGCTTACATACCAAATTTCAGCTTTCTAGGACTTCAGGAAGTACCTTAAGAATTTTGATAGACATCAGTGAATGAGTCAGTGACGAAATCGGGGTTTTTTAGATATCAATAAAATTTAAAGTCTAAGAGCTATTGAAACTTTATAATTATGTTTAATAAGTCCACTATTGAATTTTGTTTATCTGGTATAATCCAAACCCAAGTTATGAGGGTTAAAAAAAACGACGAAGCTCTTTGAGAAAAGGTAGGTAGTGCCCTTGCGCTTCGCTTGGCTCGTCTTGGCGGGGGCACTACCGTGCCCCCAGATACCAGGATTGCAATATAATAAAGAAGGTATAAACGGATAAACCGGACGGACCGACGGTAACGGATTAATAATAATTGATTCAAGTAGCAATAGCGATATGCTCCATTACAGATTTATCTATTTTGAAATACAATATTATTAATGAGAGAATAGGCAGATTTCATGAGTCGCCTTTAACATGCGATATCCAAACTCACACGCAATGTTTTTGCGCATTTTTAATTAGTTACCTCAGAACAACGTAAGAATAGTATGTTTTTTTTTATGTTACGAATTTAATCGCTGAAACTACAATACCCATGGAAACCATATACTCGTATGCACCTATTTTTGCTTTTAAAATTATAATACCTATTATTTGATTTGATAAATTGAGAAAACAGTTGGTAATAACAGCCTTTGGAATAACGCTGCTGGGAGATCGGGATTTAACAAAGATATTTATTGCTCACTGGCCACCAGATAGCGAGACCGACAAATCCTCGGTCGATATTCCTAAGGGAATATAACAATGGAACCCAGAATATTCGTTATGCAGTTAGTAAGCTTTATCAAGTTTTTAATTTGTAGTTTTGATGCCAGGCTAGCATTTTTCGAGCCGCTGAAATAAAGTCTTATTATACAACGCTATATTAAATTAACAAGCGACACTCACGGCGGCACCGAGTTTGTGCAGTGCCGAGTGCAGCAGTGGTAACATATTGTTTCAACTGATGAATAACGTGTTGTAACATAGAGTTCATAGACCTTTTTTTTTTTTTCGGTTGGGAAATCGTCAAATGACTCCTCCCGCTCTGGGCGGAGCGGAAGGGAGTGTCAGACTTTTACTGACGAAAAACCATCCATGTTCCTTCTTTTGCCCTTTATGTTCATACAGTTCATAGACCTGCGGTCAAAAGTATCCTACTTGTGCTTGATCAAGGGTGCACTGTCCTTTTCCAAAGTACATATGATAAGTAAGTTTTCCAAAGTTCATATATAAAGTTAAGCCCGGTTGACGTAACTCCGGGTTAATATCTGACATCACCGTCGTCGGTATAAAACTACTCTTGAAAGATAGTAGGAAGAAATAAAAAACAACAAAGGTTTACCTTTGTACTATGAACTATTTATGTTATTTAAGTAACTTGGAATCGACTTTAGTCGATTCCAAGTTACTTAAATAACATAAATAGTTCGAATCAACTGTAAAATTAAAACTTCAGTGCTGTCGAACCATTTTGAACAATTCTTTGATTGGTTTTGGAGATATTTTACAAATAGCAATTACAGCCAGGCTTCGGAGAGATTGTTTTGTATGTATTCCCGTAAGTTTTATGGCCATTCCTAATTAATTTTCACAAAATTTTATTAAACATTATGTCTATTTTTTGCCAAAGAATCAGCATTGCCATCCAACTTGGCAATGCTGCCAGCCTTCTGGGCACTTTTCCTGTTGACAGCGAAACGAACTAATTTTTGGACGCCATGTAACCCTTGTCTACTTGTAGATATTTATTACTATTATAGTTTTGTAGTTAGTAAATAATTTAATTTTCTTTGAAATAAACCATGTTTAATCATTATGTACGTACGTAATTTAATGTAATGAGTTTTGATAAGCCGATACGATACGAGTCGTTTAACATCACTATACAACTATATGTTCACGTCTTATTGTATGTAGACATATATATATATAACGTCGGAACGTGGAAGAAGAGCGCCGACATGAATTGCGCAATATCGCACTTATAACGCATGGATATGAAAATTGTATCGACACAAAAAATATTTGCGTTGACTGTATTTTCACTGCTGTATTGCTCTAGAGTAAATATAACTATTGCATAGCTACGTACTGTAGAAGATTCCAAAAAACATCTACTATTGTAACATAACGAGGTTTAAACTATGTATTTTAAACCTCGTTTCTGGATATCAGTATGTTAAGAAAAATGTAAATATGCGAGTGCGGTATACCTTTCTTACAAGTTCTCCAACTATTCCATCCCAACCGCCAACGATTTTTGGGTTCTCGTTTCCATATTTGCCATCTCGAACTATTTTTATTTCATCTGTAATTACATATTAAATTATTTCATTTTTATGTAGGTTTAATAGTATCTTTAAGGTGAAATTTACTGGGGCCTGAGATGCAACACTACCTGAGTTGAATTGTTCTAGCACCGCTACGCACTGATACTGTTTGCCTACGCCATGCTGTACGCAAAGTAAGCAAATATTTATTTGACTTTGTCCGGTCGATGATACTGCTAAACTAGTGGTTTGATTAGTGACTATGTGACTTTGCTCTTACAAGCAAGCACAATTGATTTGATTAATACCACATCAACTCGGGCATTTGTTTCGCTGTAATATGAACGATTTCTCTATTATTTCTTATTTTGTTGTTATATAAAATCATTGCTCGGATTGAAAATTCTCATTATAATGTTTTGTAATATAGGGCTGATGTCTCTCAATGAGCAAGAAATATAAACCTGGATAAAGGTTTATATTTCTTGCAAGAAATATAAACCTGGATAAAGGTTTATATTTCTTGCTCATTCAACAAGTAACCTTGTTTCTGGTAAAACAAAACAAGCACACTCAGGTAATAAATTGATTGTTGCAAACATGCCTTGAAACCTTGTGCAAAGTTAACTTTACCCAGCCAGAGCTTCAAACACTGCGGACTTCGCTCGTAACATATCGATCATAGAGGGACATTCTTTGCGGAAAAGTATTTACGGATTGTAAAGCATTACAAGCAATTGCATTTATCTTAAAGAGGCTCTTTAAGTACCTATAAGAACGTTGATGTAATGAATTGTTGAAAGAGTAATGAAGTATCTTGGTAAAGCCGCCCGATACGAGAAGCTAGCATTTCTCTTTATTTCAGTTAAAAATAAATTAATATAATTGGTTGTCATGAGGTTTAACTACATAAAAAGGTAATCCGGAATTATGATTCCAGGATGTTTCACTTACAGTTGATTTCCAACTTATCAGATATCATTTTGGTGAGCTCAGCACAAAATCCCTTGTATGGTTCGTTAACGTCAAACTCGGGGTCTTCAGGATCATCGCGTATTATATATGGAGGTTCCTCGATGGTGGTCACAATGTAAGTTTTATTGCGGTCGTAGTTTCTCGGGACGGTTAGTGGAGCCAGCCTGGGGGTGACAGGGATGAAGCCCCTGTTGTCGTACCAAGTCGCCACCTGTTTATTTAGATTATTTAGCAGTATCGAAAAGTGTAAGGTAATAAAATAAAGTCATCGAGACGACCAATATTGATTCCTGATAATTATGATAACAGCCGTATTTTATATTTTTTAGGCGCAGTGATAAAAATCGTGCTCTTAAGAAAGGGCGCGACCGCGCGACTTATAACTTATTTATGACTTTTGCAACAAATTCTAGTTAATACATAAAAACAACTTGCAATAACTTTATTTTGATTGAATCCTAGATGCTTTATAACAAAAGTTATGTCCAACCGTTAATATCTGTTGTCACCTTAATTATTTTCATTTTGTGTCAATTTATATTTTATTTTCACACAAGTCTTACCTTTACGATATCACCGTCGACTGTCAATTCCATCACTTGGAGAGTAAAGTTCTTGCGATGTCCGTTTTCATTGAATCTAATATGCCCAGTAATTCCATCAACCTCCGTCTAAAAAAAAATATAAGAATCTCTTGCGTTTCATTTTAAATCGTCAGTTTTATTTTACAACTAAGCACATAATTACAGGTGATAACTCGCGTAGCACACGTTGCGGAAGAGGAAGTTGGTGAAATGCAAAAGGGAAGGGTTCATATTGCCCGCGTGGGTGGGCCGCGTGCGAATGGAGCCAGTTAGCAAGTGCGAGGGTTAATTGCGCGTCACCCAACGAAACCTAATTAATCGTCAGAGCCTCCGAACCTTCAGCCTGCCCACTGCGCACATCCGATATAAAAGAAAGGACCCGTATTCAGCACCTGTGTACTTATAATGCCGCTCAATTAAAATTTGGTGCCAACATTATTGCGTGGTCGACCAAACACAATGGAACTCATATTTATTTGATTTTCTATACATACAAGTTAATAAAATTGAAGTGTCTGTTTGTAATACCAAAATAACAGCTTTTTACTGAATGCATATAAAATTATATACGGTAACTACTTATAACTAAAACACATTTTTTGTCTATGTCTGTGTGTGGGTCTGTCTGTCTATCTGTTTGTTCCGGCTAATCTCCGAAACGGCTGGACCGATTTTGGCTGGACTTTTACTGACAGATAGCTGATGTTATAAAGTCTAATATGGCTAATTTTATTTTAGAATAAGAATTAGGGTTCCGTGCAAAAAAACCATTGAAATTGGTAATAAAATTCGATTAAAAAAGGGAAGTTTTATTTTTTAATAATTTCATGCGAACGAAGGTAGCGGGCAACAGCTAGTATAACATAAAATGACGTAATAGATAATACGTCACGAGCAGCCACGGATTGTGACGTGGGGTTAAGTGTTGTACACACCGCGGTACGCCAGCTGACCACACCGCGTCAGTGGTACCGTATTTGACTGACGAAATATAACTATATTCCTAGTATGTACAGCAATATATAACGGCAAGCGGCGGTAATTCACTCGTCGCTTCACAACTTATGCTTGCACAAAGGAAGATTTTACGAAACAAAAGGAGCACAATAGAATCGTAGGAGATTCTGTAGTTTCAGAGTAGTATGTAACTCTCATTCACAGAAAATTGTTTAGGCCGCATTATTGTGTTTATCAGAAATTGAAATTCACGCACTTGGTTTTCCTTAATTGAGTATGTGGCATGTTATGTACCTACTACTATGCCCGGATCAAATCTGAAGGATCATTAGTGTGGCTATTGTAACTTGCATTTAATGTCTGTGGGTAAGTTATTGTTATGTCCTTAAGCATTTTACATAGGGCTGATTGTTCAAACTTCATTTATAACTTTTATCTGAGGAGTCTTTATGAAGTTATTTTGCAGCTTTTGTAAAGTAAATATACCATTTAGATATTATTCAGCTCTTTTTTTTGTTTTTTTTTTTTTTTGTTTAAAGGGCTTATTCTTGACCTCAATCTAGTCCTGAGGACAGAGATGAGGTCGACGATGGAACGAGCTAACCTAGAAGAAGAACTCGCGACTTAAATAGATTGGGGTCATATGAACTTGGGAACACCGACGATGGCAGGGAATTCCACTCCTTGGCTGTGCGCATAATAAACGATGAAGCAAAGCGCTTCGTGCGAATGTGTGGAACATCGACAAGGAATGGGTGATAACCCGCAGTACGTCTGGACTCCCGATGGAAGAAGGGAGAGATGGTGGAATGATCTCGTGATTTTAGTATATTTAATATTTTTTTAATACCCTTTTATTTCCGAGTTTCGTACTTCAGAACTTTATAATATAACCATTTTCAATTTTTCTTTTATAATATATCACGTATTCGGTGTGCCATTTGGCATAGGCCTCCTTCCACCGTTTCCATAGTGCTCTGTCCAGTGCCACCCTAGTCCAGAGTGGTACCAACCAAATCATTTGGCTGTCTTGATTGTGTTTTTGTTTTGTTGATTTGGTTGTCTTCTTGTCTATTACCTGGTACCATCTCTAGGATACCCGACGGTGACCTGCTTGCTCCATTTATTTGCAGCGTAGGATGTGTCCCGTTCAGCCCCATTTCAGATGGTCAATGCGAGAATGTCCGTGACTTTGGTTTTCTTCCTTACAGTGTGCCCTATTTTGTCGATTAGTTTTAAACCTAGCATGCTTCTCTCCATCGATCTTTGGCGTTTTCCAATTATTAATATATTTAATTGTTATATTAGATAGAAATTATCAGCACGTATCTACTATCCGCAAATGTTAATTTACGCATTTAGCTTATTTAAAACCACGACACCTCCGCATAACCAACTCAACGAAACATTCGCGCGCAATCATAATTGAATATATGAATTGGTATCTATCGTTCGCATGAGCACTGGGGAATGTAAAATGACTCCAGAGAATAGAGGTTTATTATACTTGCATAAAATGTTAACACACATCATTTTATCGTTGTTTTTAGCACAACATAAAATATCGTGTCTGCACTCCAATTAATATAAATAGTCTAATTATTTTAGTTTACTTACCCTTTTAATCATCCGAGAAATCTTTTCACCGTGCTCGAAAGGTATAAGTTTGTTTTTAGGGTTGCAGTCCATAACGCCGCTGTCATTCATACTAGCCCGTGTCAACGCTGTTCGCAAAACATCAGGTTTTTTGCGTATCACACGAAGGATGGCATCAATCAGCACTTGAACGGCATCATACGTCAGAGCCGCCTGCGCCTGTGTGAAAATGTGTAAAATTAGGAAAATTGGTCTTGCATCGTGGAAAAATGTAACAAAGGAAGAAAGATAACGATTATCGAAAATGTGTGTCAGCTTTTATCTGACCTACTACATGTAACTCCTTATGTCTTATTCTCGACTGCAATGTACCTAAGGGACTTCACCAAACTCGCTTATGTCTACTTTTCAAATTAAGTATCTCCATGTAGGTGCTGAGGTAGAAAATTGCGGCAATTCTTGTAGATTCAATATTTCTATCACGTATAGCGATGTCTATTCCTTGATCCGTTCGTGTGACTACTCATCAAAGGGCAAGACGCATTGATGAATGACAAGTACCTAATCTGTGCTCCATACATTATGACGGCAGAGGCCGCTCCTTACATTGTATGCTTATTTAAAAAAATATAAAAAAATCTTATATGTCATCCATCTTTCTGTAATAATAAAATAACGTTTGGCTGAGTTAAATAATTACAAAAGTATCTGTACGAGTTGACACTGCTATAATCGTCTCAGATTTATAATCGTCTCAGATCTATAATCGTCTCATATCTAAAGTTCAAAGGACTTTCTTTGTGATGTACTAGTAAATAAAAGTGAACACAAATTAATCTTATACCATGTGTTAAAATATGTCAGAATTTTAAAAGCATACATGCACATGCATGTTTGAAATTGTAGCTTGCATGCATTTTTGTATCCACACTTTTGAGACATTTTGTTGTTTTCATCATTGTGAATTTGGTGAAAATTCCCCAAATAACCACAGAAGACTTTACTCGGTTTATGTGAACATTAAAAAAACAAACGAAACTAAACTTACCGAAATGGTCTCCCTCCTCCACGAATCAACGAAGTCACGAACTACTTTACGGGAAAAATCCAGCAGTCGAAATCCAGTTACGTTAATAGCGCTGAATTCTGTAATTTCTTTCTCCCAGCGATCATCCATTACCTGGATCAACAATAAATAATTTTTCAGAAAAGTATTGCCAAATAAATAATTGAAAACGGACATGACAAAATATAAGTACCTACACACCTACATTGAGAATGTTTTTAAGTATAAAACAAAGCCATTTAGTTCCATTAAAATTTGTCACACAAAGGTATTAAGTTCTATTAATACCTTTTCAATTTCAAATTAACAATTTTTAAAACTAAATTGATCTTTTGAGTGCATTGAAAATATTTGTCACTCAATGTAATAATAGACGGTCAACAACTGGAACTATGTGGGATTAATACAAAACCATAATAGCAGAATTGTGGCAATTGGAATGAAATTATCATTTAAGATGAAGCAAATCCTGGCTTAAGCTCGAAGTTCTCATAATGACAGTGACATTCCGCAATTTGTTAGACAAACTTGCAAAGTCAGAATCTTGAAATTTCACAATTAGCTTACTAATAATGATCTGAGGGACAACTCACCAGTCCGCTCAAGAAATAATGGTAGTTCCTACGGCCGAGCTGCACGTCACGTACGTGCGAAATTAGTGTAGCTTTCGCTAGTTGTGTTGTTGAATCTAGCACAACATATTTGTTGCTCCATCGGTCCAGCTTTTCTATAGCTCGCAGGTACTTGACCACGTCGGACGCATTGGAGACTCGCTTCACGTTTGAAATGCGGAACGTTGCTTTTCCCGGTTGCAGACTCTGGTACAACTGCTGCAGGCGAAGTAGCCCTACAAATTGGTTGAGGCAATTATGGTACAGCATATTTTTTCAAGATCCTTAGCTAGAGCGGCGACCTGAAGTTTATTTGAACTGCTATTTTTTTTTAAATTATACGGTTTACCCCTCAACTAAAGAGATGGCATTATTTCCATAATGCGGTGCTTGAAATGCTGACGGGCGGGCGAGCATATTTGAGTTGTATTTGACCGAAAACCATCAGTTTATTAAAATACATAGCAAATTTTATATTACATCGCTATTACCTATCAACTATAAACCAACAGACAGATAATTCACATGTCGTAGTTCAATAATTGGGTTTCCGAAAGTGGAAATTTATATTTTAATATTAAAACACACTTTGGAAAAAGAAAAAAATAAGTTAAAATAAGTTGAGTCGGACTCACGCACGAAGGGTTCCGTACCATTATCTATAAAAACGGCAAAAAAAATCATGTCTGTTGTATGGGAGCCCCAGTAAAATATTTTTTGATTCTATTTTTTAGTATTTGTTGTTATAGCGGCAACAGTAATATCATCTGTGAAAATTTCAACTGCCTAACTATCATGGTTCATGAGATACAGCCTGGTGACAGACGGGTAGACACACAGACAGCGTAGTCTTAGTAACAGGGTCCCGTTTTACTCTTTGGATATGGCACCGTAAAAATATTTTTATATTTCTCAAATCAAGCATTTTTTTTACGTATTTTTGATTTCTTCTTTACCAAATTGTTATCTCATGTAGGTTTGTACAAAATGTTTTACGAAATACATTCGTTTGGTTGCATATGGCACATAGATAGTAGCCTAGGTACATAAATATGATTTCGGTAAAATATCGGTTGTTGCGAAGAAGATCAACATTATTCTGCGATAAATATTTTGTTACTACTGTATTGGAGTATTTTTATTCAGAATATCACATAAGCAGTGTTAGCCTAGTGGTGTGACCGTAGGACTGCCAAGTCATAGGTCTCGAGTTCGAACCCAAGACACGCACCTCTGATTTTTCGGATTCATGTGTGTGTTGTATAATTATCACTTGCTTCGGTGAAGGAAAACATCGTGAGGAAACCAGCATGCCTGAGAGATATTTCTCGACAGCATGTAACACCATGCCCATGCAGACCCATGGGCGGCATTGAAACTCTGACACCAGGTTAGTCACACGATAAAGAAAGATCATGTAAACGTATTTTATTAAACCAAGTAGTCCTTTGTAGTATAACCAGAACTGCATACAAATATTTAAGTTTAGGATTTGTTCACACTTACCTACAAGCTCAAAAGGTCGTCTACGGACTAGTAGTGTTTTTGCGTAAGCCAGGGCTTTGGTTAATCATAATATTAAGTTACGTACTGTTAAGGCCTACTTTATAGCTTGTTTATCCTGAACTTTCATGCCAGACTTATTATATGAGCTCTAAGGAGTCAGTCTAAATAAGCGAAATTTCAGAAAATAACGCTTTGTAAGTAACACAGCATTATTTTCAGGAATGTCGTTAATCTAATTGAGGTGGCTGAGGTCTTCGTTACTCGTTGTTCGCACTTGTAAAACAGATTATCTTCACAGTACAATATTGGTACTTATATGTTTATTGGTATTTAAATTTAAGTGGGTCTATGTTGTAAGCGCTCAAAGTTTAGTTTCCATTCTATCTAAAATGAAACAAAAACAGAGCGCTGCCGATAGTGTCGCGTTGTAAGTCAAATATTGAAAACAATATTGTAGTGGAAAATCGTGGATTATTTGAAGTACCGTTTTTATATTTTTAATATTATTCTGTTATCCAACCTTCTCACAATATATTAACAGGTTAGATACTATTTAACCTTTCCAACCACCTTAATATTCGGTCTTACAAGCTAGCACCTTTGAAATCTACGCTAAAGTCAAAACAATGACAATCAGCAAAAACAAAACAAAATGAATGTCAGTGTTCGTCATCTATAATAATGTTTTAATCAAAACGTCAATCCAAAATGATGATGAATGGTGCGATCCATTCATCACCAGTAGGGATTCATTATGCAGCTCCGAAACTGGCGCTTTTGTCATAATTTAGGAGTAATATCCGCGAAAAGATTGAAGCGGTGACGAAGACGCACGAAGAAGAGGGTTGACGTGTGGGTAATGAAGGCGTTATCGTAGGATTTGTTGAGACTCGCCCTCCCTCGGTAGGACAGTCGCCTCATTGCAATGTCATATCGCGTCATAACGCTCCTTTTCTATGTAACACCTTTTACCGTTACGTAACTCACGTAATCTTTGGTTAATTTCAAACAATAATATCTGAATCAGATGCGGCAGTACTATTTTCGCTTGACTTTTTTGCCTAAAATCCATTTTAACACGTAAAAAAAACTTTGACAAATGAGATCATCATGCTCATAATATCTGAATCAGATGCGGTAGTACTATTTTCGCTTGACTTTTTTGCCTAAAATCCATTTTAACACGTAAAAAAAACTTTGAAAAATGAGATCATCATGCTGTTGCCCTTAAACCAATTTATTTGGGGTGTAACAAGTCTTCAATCACTTTTCAAAACGACTAGTAGGCATTGTACCTATTAAAAATAAAAAAAATAATCTACATAGAATTTTATAAAAGTCACTAGTCTCAAGAAAAATGAGATAGCGCCCTGTGAATAAACAACCGGGCATAAATATTTTGGAGAATCCCATTGAATTAGATATCGTTGAATATGTCGAACAGAAATTGAAATATTTTTTTTACTCTCATCTTACTTAAGTTCCTGATACCAGAACAGTTGGAAGTCAGCGAACAAAGAGAGGGCTTGTTTACATAAAACAGCTATCTATTACAAAGAGGTATTGCCATACGCTTAAATAACTAGGAACGATTTTATCAGTAGTCTCTGTAATAAATAAAAACAACAGACTTTGGTTGCCGAATTCCAAACAGAATTTCCCACGTATCTGCTCTTTCTTTTTAATCGACTTCAAAAAAGGAAGGGTTCTCAATTCGTCAGAATCTTTTTTTTTATGTGTGTTCACCGATCACTCGAAGACGCCTGAACTGAATTGGATTTTTTTAGTTGCAAATGGTATACTTCCCATTGAAATTTTATTGAAATCGATCGAGCGGTTTTGAAAAGTCAATAAAAATCTAAAAATTGTATACATCGATGATATTTTCGTTTACTCCGAAATTTTGCTGCCATTGCAGCAGTGCGCAAATATTTGTATAGGATATTACAACTAAAAATACAAAATGAACTTTTTTACAAAAAGTAAAACCGACTGGAAAAACACAAAAGGGTTTAATTTTTTACAAAAAAGTTTTTGTAGAAAATCCTATTTTAATTCAGAGCTATGTAAAGTCTTTACTTGTTTGGAGTCAGATGGGTGGACTTGGGGCACTCGCGTTCATCGTGAACTGCACTAACTTTCGAAACGTCTTTTTGTAGCATCGGCCGAATTCGAATCCGAAACTTTTTCTTTATCTTTAAAAGTCTTACTCTGTAACGACTCAAGCTTATCGCAGAAGCTCCAGGTTCAATAGTAAAGTTTATAGGCTATTTGACTAGTGAATAATGAACAGATTACTTACTTTACTTTAGCTGGTTAAGAGATTTAGAAAAACTTAATATCATTTCATTGCACGGTTTTACATTTTCTTTAATGAAAAGTTTCCTTATTTTGTAAATCTACCTATTACCTACAGCTTTCCTTCTTTTCTTCTGTTTGTTTCTCGATTATCAAGTTGAAACTGACAGACGATTAAGGACTTGTACTTATAATTTATAGTTCACAAGTGTTTAATTGAAAATTACTGTGTAACATTTTCTATACGATGAAAGAAAATTGGAAAACGTGATAAATTGCGTCGACCCTAATTTTATAAAAACCGTAAGCAAGAAATCCGTTTCTTTTTGTAAAGAAAATTATCTACAGCGGAGACTACGCGGGATGTCGGGCCAGACGGAATTCCGGCGTTGTCGCTCGTTGGACGTGATTCCTCTCTAGACATGATTACGTCTTTTCTTATATTCTGTGAGATGAATGGAACTTCAGTCGCTGGCCAAGAAGTCAATTGCGCACAGTTCGTGACTGAGTATGAAACGCTTCCCTGTCAGTCTTTAGTTACAGTCACTTAACGTCGATAAAATTGAACCATAGAACAATTTGTGCATTATTTCTGTTTTGTGCAACGATAAATTAGAAGGAGATACAATGTTAAATAGTTACAGATTCTACTTCAATTTAATATCTCGGTATAACCTGTTATCTGATGGATCGTAAAGTATCTGTTTCACCACTTAGGTACCACACGACATGATTCTTCAAATTATAGGCTGGTATGATTTGACTCTCGGTTTATTTTTTTAGGATTTTAATCAAACGTATACTATAACCTCGAAATGTGTTACTCTAGAATAACTTATTTATGATGTTGTTATAAATCATGAATCAGACTAAACCAAGCATATCCCCTTTTGTGTAATTCGTACACACAATGTGGTAAGTACCTAACATATTTTCTTATGACAGATTCTTGTTTTTTTTTTTAATAAAAACATATATATTTATTAGTATGCACCATCATCATTCAGCCCAGAATCACCTACTGCTGGATATAGGCCTTCCCTTTTTTCCAGGTGTTTCCCGCGATTTTAACGATATCGTATTATCGTGTTTTATTTGTATGGTACATTGTGTAGCAAAAAAGGGTTAAGTAGTTTAAATAAAGTTTGAAAATTACAAAAAAAAATTGGGGGCAACTGCACACAACTTTCCAATAATGTAAAACAGTGCATTGAGGACAAAAGTGACCATTCCTGTTGATTTTTATTATCTACCTAGTTCACGAATACGTCATTTCATTAATAGTAGTACAAGTACCATAGTTACGAAAGGATTACATTATATTCAAAAGAAGAAATACGGTAAAGTCACCATTTATGTGAATCGGCTACTGGGGTTCAAAGTATCAAAGGGAAAGCTTCTTATCTTGACATCGCCGCAAGAAAATCAAGAATAGGTAGGTATCTACGGAGTTAACATAATATGCGATTTCAGTTTTTTGTCGATAAGTAAATAGTATATTTTTTCACTATAAATTAGTTTATACAAATAATTGTGAAAGTTTCAACTTTTAGAAGTATTCGTTTAACAAAGCATCGAGAACAATTTAACGACAGTTATAATTTAAAAAAAAACATGTATTCTATGGTGACGTAAATATAATATCTAACTGTTCTGGATTTAAAAAAAAAATCCAGTTTAAATAATAAACTTGACTAGGGAATTCCGTACCGAATAGTTTCGGACATCAATACAAAATTTAATTGTGCGAAAACTAACTTGGTCTGCTACCTATAATGCAAGAGTAATAAAATTCATTACGGCTTGAGCAAGATATCCGGGTTGTGCGTGGTTAGAACCGGGAAAATCCGTGGGTTTTATACATTGAACTCGCTGAATAAATTGGAAGTCGATAGGACCATTGCTATCCAGAATCCACATTGAACCTGCTAGTTATTCTAAAATATCTATGCATAAAATTTTATTCGGCGCGGTGTTATTGCAAATTGATGGCGGTGGACCGATGAAATATAATTTGCAAATGAACACTAGGTTAAAAGGGAATCTCTAGGTTAGGATTATATTATTATGTTCGTCTTTTATTTAGTTTTTTGAACGTCGAGATTTACGTAGGGAAGTGCCAGAAATTAAAATTACAGATATTATCATTTTTATTAATTAAAACAATACATCATTATTAGCTATTATTGGCCACAATAGGTATATTGAAACACATAACTCGAGATTCGGCTTGACCTAAAAAAGTTGGATAATAAACACGACATCCCAAAGACGAAGCTCACAAAGCGATGGACTGCTGCTAAACCAATTATAATGAAGTCGTAGAGCTATAACTAAACAGAGGCTCAAAAGTTTATTTTGCGTTTGGCCCACAGGCGCTCGTGCAGTGTACAAAAGCATTTACTCGGTTGAGTCGAGATGCTGGCTTGTTTTATTCAGAGTCTTGGTAAAGCCTTCCTATTCTGTAACGACAATACGTTGGGATCACGACGCCATTGTTGCTTATATTGAGTTGACGATTAGGGAGTTTCAATAACAGTCCGCGACGGTTAGGTAATCTATCGCTGTTATAAAATCTCTCAGCTATACGCAACTCTGACGATTTATTGCGTAGCCGACGGTTACATCCGATTTCAAGTTTAATACTATAATAATGATTATTTGGGGCCCCTAAAACTATAATGCTCAAGTGGGAGAGAGCTCAGCGCGTCGATCTTAAGACAATTAAGATGAGCAATATATGTATTAATGTTGTGAAAAAATATTTCCATCTCCACACCAGCATCTTGCTACAGATTCGAGAGGAATCGGAAGACATAGGGACGTGAGTAGTGAACCACGCAGTCGTAAGAGATAATCTATCTGTCAAAGGTACGTGATTAGTAAAACTTATATTTCATTCTTATTTTCAAGTAACAATTTAACACCTTGTTCATAACTAGTTGAAGCAGTACAGTTTGTACTGAGGAAAAGTCTTGCTATGTACTATTATTATAAAAAGGTAAAATTTGTTTATAAGTTTATTTGTATGGAGAATACTGCGGAACTAATATTCTGATTCCAAAATCTTTCTCACTCACGGCAAACTAACGGGAAGCTACATTATCTCAGTGTCCTAGGCTACATTATCTCAGAGTGTCCTAGGCTACATTATCTCAGAGTGTCCTAGGCTACATTATCTCAGAGTGTCCTAGGCTACATTATCTCAGAGTGTCCTAGGCTACATTATCTCAGAGTTTCCTAGGCTACATTATCTCAGAGTGTCCTAGGCTACATTATCTCAGAGTGTCCTAGGCTACATTATCTCAAGAGTGTCCTACGCTACATTATCTCAGAGTGTCCTAGGCTACATTATCTCAGAGTGTCCTAGGCTACATTATCTCAAGAGTGTCCTACGCTACATTATCTCAGAGTGTCCTAGGCTACATTATCTCAGAGTGTCCTAGGCTACATTATCTCAGAGTGTCCTAGGCTACATTATCTCAGAGTGTCCTAGGCTACATTATCTCAGAGTGTCCTAGGCTACATTATCTCAGAGTGTCCTAGGCTACATTATCTCAGAGTGTCCTAGCCTACATTATCTCAGAGTGTCCTAGGCTACATTATCTCAGAGTGTCCTAGGCTACATTATCTCAGAGTGTCCTAGGCTACATTATCTCAGAGTGTCCTAGGCTACATTATCTCAGAGTGTCCTAGGCTACATTATCTCAAGAGTGTCCTACGCTACATTATCTCAAAGTGTCCTAGGCTACATTATCTCAGAGTGACCTAGGCTACATTATCTCAGAGTGTCCTAGGCTACATTATCTCAAGAGTGTCCTACGCTACATTATCTCAGAGTGTCCTAGGCTACATTTAAAACGTTCCCGTGGGTTAATCTCCGTAGATAACGGGAGCGAAACCGTGGGCAAAAGCTAGTAATTAATATAATAACATGCAATGTCTCTCAATAGAAAAGAATAGTGTACTTATATTTATTTGGTTAACAAATCACACATCTATAACTACATCGCTTTCATAATAAGAAAATTAAAACAAAAATAAATACATGCCTCATTGGTCTAGTGGTCGCAAGCGCGACTGCTGAGCGTGAGGTGCTAGCTTCGATTCCCGGGTCCGGCAAATTGTTATTGGGTCCCATTAGGAATTTATCAGTAGCAGCCACGGAGTCTGGAGTTTTGCCCGGTTGATGGCAATAGGTTTGCCCTTTATTACATGGACCTTAAAAATAACTGGCGAAATGTGGCTGTACTTGTTAGTTACATCTGCCTAGCAAGGCAAGGCGGGGATTGCAAGGCGAGATGCTATGTTATTTTAATAAAATAATTTCCTTTGTAAAGGCAAAGGCGAAAATTTTTGTGTGTTGTTTTAATGTTTTTAATTCCTAGATTCCAAGAAGGCATCAACGTGTCTAAGTAATAACCTTTGAGACGATGTAAACAACAGAAAGTGGTGATTAAGTCCATCAAACTGACCAACTTTCTCTAAGGAACATATACCGCTGACTGTCGCTAGAAGTGGACGTGTCGCATTTTGGTCGTTTAAAAGTCTTTTTAACGTTTAAGCGATAATAGTGCCTAATTGTTTGTGAACAATAGTAACTTTTGCGTAAAGCTTGTGCCAAATAATTCCATAAAACACAGTGAATAGTGGTGGATTGGTGTTTGGCTGCTGCGTGCGGGGTGCCTGCGCACCTCACCGCTACGATAAGAGATAGTTGCCATAATTGCTGTCTCGCTCTACGTAGCTGCGCGTGCGGTTGGTTTGCGTTCGAGTGCACCTGTACCGAATAATCGTCGACATGTTATCCTGTGTGGCTTGTAACACGGATATTACAGACAATAGCTTTATAAAATGTGTGCGTTGCAATAAAGGCTACCATATGCTTTGTATTAACTTCTCGCATGCAAATACACAGGATCAAGAATCTGCGGTTAACTGGGTATGCCCACAATGTCTAAGTAAACAGCCAAAGAGCGATAATTCCAATTTACCCGTGCGTCCATCGACGCCGACATCCATGGCTGACATGACCTTCAATGTCACGCGTCGTAAGATTACCCAAATTAGGCCTGATACCCTGCAATCATCGAGTCAATCAACAGAATCCCTGCGCTCAGAGATAAGAGATATTATACGTGAAGAAATGCGTAATGCGCTGCAGGACACTATAAGCGAGTTTAAAGTTTCAATTTCTGCTAACTTAAGGGAAATCAATGATCACATAACGGCTTTTAAGGATTCTATGAATTTCTTAAGTGAAGAGTTTGACCAGTTAAAGCGTGATAACGTTATTTATCGGAATGAAATAAACCAATTAAGGAAGGAGAATGAGATATTACACCAGGAAATGTCCGAGATTAAGGGAAAATTCATACAAATTGATCAACTGTCGCGGGCCTCTAACATTGAAATACAGTGCGTCCCGGAACATAAATCGGAAAACGTAATAAACATCGTTAAGCAAATTGGTCGAACGGTGAGCGTATCGATTAACGACAATGAAATACATTACTGTGCAAGAATTGCGAAATTGAATCCGGATAGTACCCGTCCACGGTCCATACTTACCAAATTTAGTTCGCCCCGTACCCGTGATTCATTTCTATCTGCTGTTCTGACATATAATAAAAAGAATGTTCAAGACAAATTAAACACCCATGACCTAGGATTCGGAACAAGTCAAAAAATTCCTGTGTATGTCGTTGAGAACCTATCGCCGGAAAATAAACACTTGCATGCTGCAACTCGTAAACGGGCAAAGGAGCTAAAATACAAATTTGTGTGGGTGCGTGGAGGACGCATCTTTGTGAGAAAGTCTGAAACTACGGATTCAATATTTATCCGTAACCTTGATATGTTACATAAACTCACTTAAGCCCCAATAATCTTCCGTACTTTCTTCAAACATGTTTTAATGACTATATATAACGTAACTTCTCATTTTCACATTCTACCTACATTAATATATTGTGTAAATTTTGGTCAACAGTACATTCGTGCTTATTTGATGTTTACGTACATAATATTAGCACCGTGAAGTTGTTTGTGATTATAAACATTAATTCTATCCGATTTCATTTATTTTATCAATCTACTAGTTGTACACGTAACATGCTTACATTAATGTGTTATGGCACAATGGTCACAAGTTTATGCTTGTCATATTTTGACTTAGTTTTCACTACCTACCCTCAGTACGTGTGCGATTGGCTAAGTTGTTACCTTTTGAACCGATCTAAAATGATTTTTTACTACCGCTCAAATGTTGTACTATTACATGGTTCTATGATAGTGATTGTTGATATTTGTTCCTCTCGGGCCATGTTCGCTTTACTTTTAAGCTACCTACCTCCCTCACTGATATTTCCCACCGTTAGCTACCCACCTGCGTTATTTATTTTAAGTATTTTTGCGTTGCGTTATTACTTCCCTATAATTAATTATGGCTAACACTCAGTTATGTTTTTATTACCAAAATGCTCGAGGCATGAGATCCAAGGTATTAGATGTGTATAACAATATTTTAGGGTCTAGGTATGACATCTTAATGTTTACGGAAACATGGTTACAGGATGATATTTTTGACACTGAATTATGTGATAACAGATATCAGATTTTCCGTCAAGACCGTGACCTTATTTCAACTGGTAAAAAGACTGGGGGTGGTGTTATGCTGTGCGTTAATCGAAAATTTGACGCTAGACGACGTTACGACCTTCAGTGTGCTGGTGTTGAGATGTTGCATGTTTCACTCTCTTCGCGTAGCGTTGGCACTCTTGAAGACTTGCATATTATTCTTGTCTATATGCCCCCCGATGTATCTAGTATCCCAGAGCGTTTGAATAATATTGGGCAGGCTATAGCGGACAGAATGGCGGTGAATAGTAATCATAATTTTATTCTTATAGGTGATTTTAATTTACCCTGTTTAACATGGAATGATGAAGGCTATTCTATATTGAATAACTGTTCGTTACAAATAAGAACTGCTGCTGCTTCCTTTGCAGATGAAATTAGCGTTCTCGGTTTATCTCAACATAATCTTATCACAAACACTAATAACAGAATCTTAGATTTATGTTTTTCCACTACACCGCTCCTTGTTAGTAAAAGTGATGATCCCTTGCTCCAAGAGGACTCTCATCATCCTGCTCTTGTCATAACGGCTACTGAACTATTCTTAACACCTCTAGAGGAAATGTACATACCACGTCGTAATTATTATAAGGGAGACTATGAGGAACTGAATAAATACTTTAACAAGATAGACTGGGACGATAAACTAGCAGTTGAATCGGTTGATGCTGCTGTTGACGTGTTTTATGCAGAAGTTAAACTCGGCGGGGAGCGTTTCATTCCTTTAGTTAAAAAACCTAAAAATCCTAAATATCCGGTTTGGTACAGTCGTGCACTAATTAAAATCATTCGTGAGAAAATTAAAGTACACAAGAAATGGAAAAAATATGGTAACCCTAGGGACTATTATGAGTTTGCGTTGTTACGTTCTAGACAACACGAGGTAGAAGCATCCTCTTTTCAAAGCTATATAACTCAAACTGAGAAAGCCATTAGTCACTCTCCGAAGACTTTCTGGACGTACGTTAAAAGTAAACGAGGCGGTAGTCAATACCCAAAAACAATGACCTTAAATGAGGAGACATATGAGTCCGGTCACGACATTTGTTCCGCGTTTAATAAGTACTTTCACAGTGTTTTCATCAGCCCGTCCACGACCTCTGCGGCAGCTACTCCTGATGAAGTGACCGGTTCAGATAATGTCCTGTCTAACCTAAGTATCACCAAGGCCACCGTACTTAAAGCCTTACGCGCGTTAGACACAACAAAAGGTCCCGGTAACGATGGATTGCCTCCTATTTTCTTGCATAAATGCGCTGATAGTTTAGCACATCCTATAGCTTTGTTATTTCAAAAGTCGTTAACTGAATGCGTCTGTCCTTCCCTGTGGAAAACAGCTCATATAGTGCCAGTTTATAAGAAAGGGCCCAAGATGGATATAAAAAACTATCGTCCAATATCGATTCTTAATACTCTTAGCAAAGTTTTAGAGAAGATCATCTATAGAAGTATATATCCAATCATCTCAAATGGTATAGGCCAGAGCCAACACGGATTCGTTAGGAGACGGTCCACAGCATCTAACTTAACCACGTTTTGTGACTATGTCTTGAATAACATGGAAGACGGTGGCCAGGTTGACGTGATCTACACGGATTTCGAAAAAGCATTCGACCGTGTGGATCACGTGATCTTGCTAGCAAAGCTGCAAAAACTTGGGATCCGGGGAGATTTACTGAGATGGGTCAAGTCATACTTATCGAACCGTTCGCAAGCTGTGGTTATGGGAGGTTACAAATCTGACTTTGTAAACATCCCCTCCGGTGTTCCCCAGGGATCTTTGTTGGGTCCTCTTTTTTACTGCGCATACTTGTATGACATTCAGTCTTGTTTCAGGTCCGCGAAACATCTCATGTACGCCGATGACATGAAAATTTACATGTGTGTAAAATCAGGACTTGATTGTGAACTGATACAGCGTGATCTTGATGCATTGTTCAGGTATTATCAACAAAATAATATCACTGTCAATGTCTCGAAATGTCAATGTATCAGCTTCAGCCGTTCCAAATACCCAACTAAGTATCTTTATGGTTTTAGCAATAATGCGATCGAAAGAGTTGACGTAGTCCGAGATCTTGGTATAATGTTGGACTCTAAATTGCTCTTTGACCAACATATTGACACCATCACCAGTAGAGCCTCTCGTAACCTTGGCTTTGTAATGCGCACCTGTAAGCCTTTTAGTAACTGTCATAGTTTAAAAATTATATACTTTGCATATGTGCGTAGCATCTTGGAGTACTGTAGCCAAATCTGGTCACCCCAATACGAGATATATACTAAAAGAATCGAAATATTACAGAAAAAGTTCGTAAAATTCCTAAACTTTAAATCTCGTAAACGTCATGAGTCTTATGACCGAGACTGCAAACACTATAATATGCTTCCCCTTGTGGATAGGCGTAAGATGTTGGATATGCTTTTGTTCTTTGATATCCTGCGAGGTCGTTTGGACAGTAGCGAGCTTCTTTCATCTATATATTTCTGTACCCCAAAAACACGTACCAGACATACAAAATTATTTAGCATCCCTGGCCATCGCACAAAATACGGGAGTAATGCTGTAATGACCCGACTGCCTCGCATCTACTCTGAGAGTTTTGAAAATATTGATATATTTCATTTATCCAAGCCGTCATTTCGGAGGCAAGTCAAGGAAATATTGTTTGATGAATAAATTGTGCCATAACTCATTAATTCATTAATTAATTAAAAAATATTTATTTAAAATTAAAACTTAAAATAAGGGAGTACAATTATATCCCTTTCTAATATTTACGTATTCTTTTTTGTATGAGTAAGAAATAAGAAATGAATACCTCATTTCTTATTTTATATTATATTCAACAAAGCATGTTCTCAATTTTGGACTTTACGATACTGTGCTTTTTCCCAATGTTTGTCATCATGTTATCACTCAAATATTTTGACTAAGATTTGTAAACAATGTGTCAACAATCCCACATTACTTTGCACTGTATTATTTTCTTTCAGCCACTTTCTAGTTAACCTAGCTTTGTCAATGCCGTGAAACTCTGTTATTGGCTTAAGAGATAATTGTCATCATCTCACTGTCAATATTCAGTGTATGCAGACTTTAAGATGCTACTCGTAGTTACTTTGTTGCAACTGCATTGTGCTGTTCATTGGTAGTGGGATGAATTTTCACTTAAATGTCATTTTAATATTAAGCTGTTGAGTTTCCAATAAATAAATAAATAAATAAATAAATAAATAAATAAATAAACATGGGTCGAGACAGAATAGAAAATCTTGGAATTCCTTTGCAAAATATTGCATCGGCTGCCGCAATTAGTATGACGTTACCAATATTTTTTTCGACTCTATTTTCTTTGGTGAATTTGTCCAGACGTATTGCGTTTATTCTGTTACACCCTGTATTTAACTTAATTTTTTGCAGTCAGCTATAAATATTTGCTTTTTTTTTTGAAAACTGGTAGTCGCAACGAAATGGTACCTAGATAGCCACATATCTTTTTTTATATGAGTGTTTGTCGTCGAACAAACTTTCCTTAAAAAACAAGAAAAACAGGCCAAGTGTGAGTCGGACTCGCGCATGAAGTTTTCCGTACCATCGTAGTAGGGGAGCCGAGTTTAATTTTAAAATCATGAAATAGGTACACATTCTGTGAAAATTTCAACTATCTACCAACTACACATCATGAGATACAGCCCGCTGACAGACATACAGACAGACAGCGGAGGCTTAGTAATAGGGTCCCGTTGTTTACCCTTCGGGTACGGAACCCTAAATAAGTCTGAAGCAGCCGTCTCTACTTACGGAAGGAAGAGAGCACACGATAAATAGGCAAAGAGGGAGTGAGCCAGCAGGGATATGGCGTTATTACCTTCTAAGGCGGCATTGTTGCCGGGCGAGTCAGGGCTGCTTTGCGTTCGTGTACCACAAATGACTAACACTAGAAACGGGATATATACCATGACCACTGTTTGTTTTGAGTTCCCGATATTTCGGCGCTGTTGCAAGCACCATGATCACGGACGAACTAAAGTTATTGAGGGTGGGTGTTCCGTGTTTATGAGCAGACAAATTGGCCTACCCTCTGTCTTGTCCGTTTTTTGCAATCGGTACCGCTACCACTGTCACTCGCAACTCGATAACTCACGCCGAAATATCGGAAAATATCCCGTTTCTAGTGTTAATGATAATGTTAGTGACTATGACAGTTTAAAAACTTGTCAAAATATGATTTTGCCTAATAATATATATGAGAACAAAAAGAACACTTAATGTCAGACTGAATACATGTACACCTAAGAGCATTATAAATTACTCATGACGCTTTAATGCTGAGCTTAAATTTTAGCGCGAAATTATTTTCAACGATTGATGTTCAGTGTGGGACTGTAATCGACCACATGATATAGTTGTAATTTCTTCTAACGCTGTGATTTTTTATTAAAAAAAAATAGTTTAATCTACGGTAAGCTAGGTGGCGCTGACGGTACAAGGTTAGATCATATTATATGAGATCAGATATTTGATCAGGCACATAAGTTGCATAAATATGAAACTCACGTCATACAGGGTGTAAGGGACGCTTAACTGTTTCCATTGGTTCAGTACATGCTTCTATTGCAGAAATAATAATCTACCATTTTATTCAAAAATGTATGAAACAGTTATTTTGTTAAAGGCAAAAATCCATGGTAACAGAAAGTGCGTCGATGTAGCTTACAAAGTGCATAGTACGATTACTTTTATGTTGTTTCGACAGCGCAACGCTACCATACTTATAGAGCGCACCCATTTAATTATTTTGTTACACCATGAATGACCAATCTTGGTGTCAGGTAAATGAATCAGTGTTATAATCTCCATTAATCTGCCTGGCCCTATGCATTTCATTCTTTAATTCCGTTCCTAAAACAACAGTTTCGGCGTACGCACAACGACCAATCAAGCTATGACAAACCAGTATGCTCTGATCTCTCATTGTACAGGAAGCTCATACGAAGCGAGGTCAGGTTATACTAGATTTGTATAGACTGATGTGTCGCCGTGTGCTCCGTATCTTCTGTCTGGCTTAAAACTCACCCTAACTTTATTATTTTTTCCTTACCTATCATCACCAAGCCAGAAGGTAAATGTCTACAAAAAAACCTGGCTAGGACCTTGGGAGTAGCAACGAAATAACGCTTATATTTAATACAACTCATCTGAAGATACACTTACACTTCAGGTATTTTAGGGAAAAAAACCTTCTTTTTAGGGTTCCGTAGCCAAATGGCTAAAACGGATAAATTGTAGATTTGCCCTGTCCCTCTTTAGGTATATACAACGTAAACAGAACTTTTAACAACAATAAATTGTGTTGAATAAGCTTTGATATTTAGTTTTTGTCTTAAGGGACTTTTTCGTAAAACTTCGGCAGTAACATTGTTTTTAATTAACCTATTATGAGAAAACAATATTAGTTTTGCTGGTGAGTGTAAACTTACATAATTATGAATAGGCATTATAAATATTGTTATTACCTATATTGTTTGGTGCTACGGAACCCTGTGTGTGCGACTCCGACTGGCACTCGTTTCTTGGATCATGTATCTATCACATGTATGTACGAGTATAACAACTTAGTAACGTAGGTACTCTTGTCTGACAACCAGCAGTTGGCCTACCATGACTTCTTAAAGCAGGAGTAATCCACTAATCCAGTGCCGAAAAGAGATGGCGCTAGACGGCCTGTATAGCTCTGTCTCTTTCCCACACTCGAATTACTCCTGCTTCAAGACGTCATAGTAACCCCCCAGGTGTAGCTATAGACTATAGAGAAGCGTTCACTAAAATAAGAAGGCAATTTATTTATATTATGCGTAACTTCGTAACTTTCGTAAAATATTCGACGTTTATTCGAAATATTTTACACGGGGACCCACCCCTCTGTTGACGTCTTTCACGTGCCGGCTTGACTCAATGACACTTCAGAAAAACTGAAAAAGTTTTATAAACTAAACTACCTCTAGGGCGAGAGTAGGTATTTCAGATTATAACTTTTCATAGACAAGCTCCGCGAGCTCATTCCGGGGAGAGTTCTCGGTTCAGGTCGTATTTCCTTCTACTTACTACGTTCCCGCTACCGTATTTTTTATGTTGCGTACCCAATATATCACAGGGAATATGTACAGCCACGACATCTCAGATGACATTTTATTTCATTCTATTTTGCGATTAGCATTTTTCTTTGAATTTTATGAACAAGACCTTTGTACAACCTTTTTTCACTCAGTGCAATCCGAGTCCCGTCTGTATTATTTTTGAAAACGATAGTTTGCGCTTAGTTTGAAAAATATTTAATTTTTTGTACTGATGTAGATGTGATTCCTGCTTAGGGTTTTTGAACTCGAAAATTTATGACAAGGAATTCTCGGAAATTCTAGACTTTTTCAAGAAAACGAAGCAGTTCTGAGTTTTTTTCATTACTAGTAATTAAAATTCGCTTTCTATTTGGTTTCGTTTCGTCTAATATCAGCTGTGCAAGTGTGAAACGGGCAGGTCCAGTTGATTTGGTCACATAATGCCAACGAGTACTCTGAGTTAAGGAAGATAAACTCAGAATGAAAATTTAAGTTATAAGTAGATGGTATTCAAATTAGTGTCCTACACAGATCGACTTTGACGTTACAGACGTCCTGAAGAGGGTGTTATTTGGATATCCGAACGATCCGTCTTCCGTTTTCGTCGCGAATCCGATCTCCAGTTTATTTCCGTTATTCCAGATATCTTTGTATGCGGCTTCTTATGAACCTAATCCTTTTTATCATAGTCTTTTCAGCGCTGTACTTTCTTTAATGTTGTAAAAAAATCTGGTTTTTACATCGTACCTCTTTAGCATCTGCACAACATCCGGCACCCGCGACTCCCGACCCCTGCCACGACACTTGCTTTTAATGTCTTTCTCATTTTTATTTTCTCTTAGCGTGGCTCGTTTTAAGGTGAACTTTGGTTGTTACGACTTTCATTTGCTTTTTACCAGTTTTGTTATGAGCCGTTGAAAAAATATCTACCTAAGTACCTATGTTGATATAATAACGCTTATCTGTGTAAAAACCATCCCAGAAACAAGTATTCTAAAGGTTTATTTAAACAAAAAATGTGTAGTATCTTCTGTTCTATTGGATACAACAAAAATTACTGAAACAGTTTCCTTAGTGAACGTGCGTATTCATAGCTATCAGTATACGTACCTACTCAACCACATTTTATATGTAAATGGGCTTTTCCGTTCGCAAAGTGCTCCTTTTTCTGAGGTGATCCTGCGACTGTGACATAAAATGAATTTTATGTCGGATCCGGATTCGAAATCAAGAAAAACTTAGTTTAACTTTTAACAGAAACATCTCTTTAGAATTTCTATGACCGCACGGTGGATGCGAGCATGCAAGTATCTCAGCTGAATATGAAATATCACCGACAATAATTCCTATGCCTCCGGAACTCCACCGAAGGCAATAATCGGCTTGGCCGACTAGTTGGTCGATTAGTCGGCATTTTTTGCAACCGACTTGTCGGCTAGTCGTACAAAGTTGGCCCATCTCTAATATTTATGAGAATTGTACTATTTGTATCTAAATTTTGAACTTCACCTCGGCCGTGTAGTTCTAATTGCACTTGATATAAAACTATAACCTTAAACTTCTTCGACCATAGCTTTGTTTCAGTAACGAATTGCAAGTACATACTTAGTTAACTTTAAGTAATGAAAAAACAGATAGCGTATGACTAAATTAGTTATACCTACGTGTCATGAATACAAAATCAACTCATTATTGTAAATACTGCAGTCATTATTCGAAGAAGAGACTTGAAAATATTTCACCCCTCGCCCTGAATTAACATTCCGGACGCGGCTACTTTAAAAATTCGCTTTTTTCGCTCAGAAATAAAGGCGTCACATTTACTCGTCTTAATACACAGTTGAGCATATTAATAAGGATACAAATGTCTTTCATAACACGTCCAATTACAAAATATTTGCAGTAAATAGTTATTATACCCGATGTGTTTATGGTACAGACGCCAGCACGCTACTAAAATCTGTCAAATTTCTTTAATAGATTTTCAACTTTATCGATATAGCATTAGGTTCAAGGTTGATTGGGAAAATTTGTCAGTTTCGGGTAGCTTGATGTGCTGGCGTCTGTACTTATCGTCCATTAAATCTTTGTCTTATACTTTAAAGTTATAATTAAGCTCTGGCTAAACTGAAGCGAATTCCGCACCTATTGTGTCAACTGACTTCAACAACCACAAACTGGAGGCATTCCAACTATCACAAAAAGTCGAAAGATTTCTTAAGTCTCATCGTCCGCGACGCTACCTACTCAAATGTAACGTGTAACTCAAATCATCAATGAGTAACCAGAATTTGCGTCATGAAGTTACGAAATTATAAAACTGTTCAATTTATTATCTATATAAATAAAATGGTAAACTGACTGACTGGGTGATATATCAATACACAGCCCAAACCGCAGGTCCTAGAGACATGAAAATTGGAGGGTCTGTTCTTTGTGAAGAGTAAGTATTCACTAAGAAAGGATTTTTGGAAATTCGGGTGGAATTCCCAAAAATCCTTTCTTAGTGAAGGGTAAAATAGGGGATGGAAGTTAGTATGAAAGTCCGTCAGTTTTGTGTTTAGGCTGACGATTGGAAATTGATTTATACGTGTCTTAGCGTTTTTTGATAATTCTACCCCAGAAGGGATAAAAAGGGGGATGAAGGTGTGTAACTTGTTTGTTACCGTAACCTGGATTAACCTATAGGTTACTTTTTAATTCCGGTAGTACGCTCCCGTCGGATATTTATCGACATCCACGCGGGCGAAGCCGCGGGCAAAAGCTAGTAGACCATGTAATCTTTAGTAATTAAGTATGAAAATAAGACATTCTAATGGCAAAATAATTATAATTGGTAGCATCATAATTGGCAACGTTTAGTTTTTGGCAAATCTCTCTCTCTCTTCTGTCAACGTTCAGTGTGCCTACGCACGTTTGCTTTGTACTAAAATTAAGCTTTAATTAGAATAAAAATTACAATAATTTTATTAATATATTTTTATAAAACATAAAAGTGGTCCTTCGAGCCGGATATGAATAAGCGGCCTATGTTTTAGCATTAGAAATTTTCAAATGATTGGGCTTGTGAGCACTATCATTGGTAGCATTCACATTTGGAGAACTATCCTCTAAAGCTTTAGCCCTTTATACCAAGAATGAAATAAATTCATTCTTAGCATTTTTATCAAGGTCCACTCTTTCGAAGTGGTATTTCCTCACCAAGACTCTTGATGAGCTGAGATTTTTCAGTGGCTCAGCGGTTTTTCTCTAGAAGAAAAATTGTAGCTCGTATTAATATGCAATTTAAATTTTTATGTAAAAATTACATGCATTGAAGATCGATTGCGACTCTATAGTACTCTCCAATGAAATAGTAGAGTTCAATAAGCTTTTATTTTGTCTTAAAAACATGCAATCTATTGAGGTTCCTCGATATGTTACCTCAACTGAGGTGCATTCAGTTCACATTGTGGGGTATGACGATGCAACTTTCAAAGGGTTTGGATGTTGCTTATACTTAAGAACACTTTGCGAGGATGGCACTGTGAAAGTAAAGCTCTTGTGTGCGAAATCTCGTGTTTCGCCATTAAGATCACACACGATCCCAAAGCTTGAACTAAATAGTTCTCTTCTTCTTGCTCAATAAGCAAGCAGAGCAAGAACCTCCCTAAAAAGTCATTATGCTGATATTCCCGTATTTTTATATTCTGACTCACAAATAGTCCTCTATTGGATCTATTCAAACCCTATTATAGGGAAACTCTATATCTCTAATAGAGTCAAACAAATCAAAGATCTTATCACAAATTGTATGTGGTCATTCGTTAAAACTTCAGACAACCCCGCTGATCTATTATTGCGAGTTGACCCTGATAAATTAATTAATTGCTTAATATGGTGGCATGGTCCCCAATATTAATCAAATGAAGAGTATCAACATAGTTGTGCTTTCCAATTAACTTTCGCCTTGAAAAATATTTTACCTACTGACGTAGAGTCCAAAGATGATGTTGTTATTGACTCTACCTCTAAACTCCAATGCAATATTTTTTGTAAAAATGAGCATGGTTTTAATATTTTTGACAGATACTCAGATTTCAACAAATTCAAGTTGCTTATATTTTGCGCTTTAAACATAATACAAAAAATGGCAGTGAAACAAAACCCTGGCCCTTTATCTCGCTAAGAATATTCAGAAGCTTTAAAGGTTATAATAATCAGTTTTTTTTCTCAAATTAGATAACTTCACTTTTGAATAACAAACTTTGTAAAACTTCTCTGTGTAGTTTGCATCCGTTAGATGGCGATAAAATTTTAAGAGTGGGAGGAAAATTGACTAATGCTCCTATTATACTTTAACCGTTTCTGGGCCCAGGTTGGCCGCTGTAGAAATAATCTGGCCAAATATCATTAACTCGTCCCAAATACAATGACAGAGTAGAGCCCCTCGGCAGCGTATGCCCCACCTCCTTTCTTGCCCATCCTGCACAGCCACCCGCACCTTCCAGGAATTAAACGAAGCCAACAGAGTTGTGCAGGTGGCAATATACTGGTCGGATATTATTTAAGTCTATCGACACGCAAAGAAGAAGAACCTTATGATAAAATGCATTCCATCATACTGCCCAAATCATCTAACCTCACAAAAATTATGATTTTTAAAGAACATAAAAGGCACTTACATGCTGGTGCCAAACTAGTATTGTCATCTTTGTCCCAAAAGTGGGCTCAGGGAGATCAAAAAGGTGATGCGTTCTTGTGTAAAATGCTTTCGGATTTAAGCTGAAGGTGCAAAGAGCTCATGAGGAGTCTACCTTCTAACACAGTGCTGCTAATAGGGATTTTCAAGTAGAAGGAGTAGATTTGTGACCCATTTAATTTAAAAGTGGCTAGGGTCAGGAAACCAAGGGCAGGAAAGCATAGATAGCTATTTATATATGTTTCCCGCCAAAAGCTGTGCATGAAGAATTGCGCAGTAGTCTAACAACTAATGCATTTTAGCGTGTCTTAAAAGATTTATATCTAGGCGTGGTCTGCCTAACTTCATAATAATATATTGCGGTAATGCTAAGACATTTAAGGGTGCTGATAACCAGTTGAAAGATGTGTTCAAATTACAAGCCTCTCCTAGTCACAAAGATTCTATTTATAAATTTTGCTTAACGAATTACATACAATTTAAATTCATTCCCAGTTATTCTCCAGAATTTGGTGGCCTGTGGGAGGCTGGAGTTGAAAGCCTCGAGTATCATTTTAAAAGAATTGTGGGTGATATTACACTTACGTAAGAAGAGCTCTATAATGTAATTACACAGATAGAGGCTGTGTTAAATTCTAGGCCATTGTGGCCATTGTCAAGTGATATTTCAGTTTTGAATTATGCTCATTTCTTAATTGGTAGGTACACAAATGACTAGCTATCCTGAAATCAAATACACAAATATGAATGCAAATAGGTTGAAATTCTAGAATTTGTGTACTAAACTGAAACAGGATTTTGGAATGTCTGGCATAGCGATTTTTTAATTTAAGATAATGTAAATCTACAATAGGTGATTTAGTTATTGTAAAGTAAAGCAAGGTAGCACCTATGAAACGGCCCGTGGGGCGTATTGTAAAAGTTGTTCCAGGCCCGGATGGAAAAGTAAGAGGAGCACATGTAAAAATGGCTGATAAGGTTTATGTTCCCTCATGTGTCCTCTTCCCTTTTATGTGAGTAGATAATAAGTAAACATAAATTATTTGATTACGTTAGTTTCTGTCAATGTCCTTTTACATTGTTTTGTTTAAAAGTTTAGTTTGCTTAATACAAACAGTATTTAATGAGCATAAATTTTCATTACATAATGTTATAACTTCCTTTTGTAACTTAACTATAGTAATAAGTTATAAAATATTTCCATTTTTTATTTTCCAATTTTTAAATAATTTCTTTTTGGAAATGGTGGAACATTTTCACTTTAGATTTATTTACAGTGAGTGTCAAGGTGTAGGGTACATTAGAATGTTTATTGAACTTAGAAGAAGTACTAGTTAATATTCACTTTCTATAATTTAAACAATATTTATTTTGAACATTTTTAGAACTTTATACTTATAGTTTTGTTGTGTATTACAAAGTTTCAAATATTTCACAGAGGATGAGTATGTACTTAGTATTTGTTTAATATTATTGTAGATTAGCATCAAAAAATAAAAATAAAGTTAATTTAATTTTTCTTAGATATCCTTTGCCGCTACCAACGCTGTTCAATTTATTATTGACCATGAAATCTGTTTCTTAGTAATTAAGTATAAAAATAAGATATTGTAATGGCAACATAAATGGTATTCGTAGCATAGTGACATTTATTTCTTGTAACTGGCAAATATCTTTCTCTTCTGCCTACGTTCAGTGTGCCTATGCACGTTTGCTCTGTACTAAAATTAAGTTTTAATTAGAATAAGAAGTACAAACATTAAAAAGTTTTCTATATGTAAACAACTTTAAAAAATGAGAAGGTTCTCAATTCGGTTGTGTTTTTTTGTTTGTTACCTCATAACTACGTCATATATGAACCGGTTTTGATTTTTTTTTATGTTAAGTATTTTCCGATAAGCCCCAAAGAAATTTCATCAAAATCAGTTCCGTAGTTTTGCTTTTAAATCCAAATATCTGGATAAAATAACATGCCATCTAAGTAAACGAAATGGCGTATTTTGCTTTTCTGTGACTTTCCTGGTGTTTTCGAAATACAAAAAATGATAAAGTACTAAAAAGCATAAAATAAAAACTTTTTTTGCAAGGAAATAACGGACTTCCAAAAAAACACAATTTATTTAAGAACGAAAGTTGTACCTACTGACAATATTTGTTATATTGATCAAACTTTAGATAAAGAAGTTTCTTATTTCTACAATGACTAAAGAAGGACATGTGGGAATATAAGAACATACCATCATGAGAATCGTAGATGTAGATAACGTTCTTCCATCCATAATGTGTGATAGTGGCCATGACAGCGCGGTGGTAGTCAGGTCGCATACTCACTGCATAATCAGCGAGGCCTGAAGATGGCGGGATCACCTGTAAACACAAACAATGTTATAAAAGAGTTCGCCTCAATCCTAATCTGACATATTGCGAATCTGTCATTTTGCTAATCTGTCTTTTTGCGAACCTGTCATTTTGCTAATGTCTTTTTGTGAACCTGTCATTTTGCTAATCTGTCTTTTTGCGAACCTGTCATTTTTCTAATCTGTCTTTTTGTGAACCTGTCATTTTGCTATTCTGTCTTTTTGCGATTCTGACCATTTGAGACAAAATACTAACACCTGACAATTCGCTAATCTGTCATTTTGCGTTTCTGACGTTCTGCGCCCAAACCATTTTTATGTTAACTAGTGTTCGAAATTTATATCTATGCTTGCTGAGGCCCGCGGTTTCGCCCGCGTATAGTTCTGGAATTTCTCACGGGATTGTTCTTCCAGGATAAAAAGTATCCTATATATTATTCCAGGTCGCTGTGTGCCAAATTCATCAGTCATTTCCTGTTTACAAAACCTGCTACTCAACCCGCTTTCCTTTTTACTTTATCAGATTTTTTCTCTTTTATAGTATGTATAGTATAAAACGTCGGTTTCTGCTGGACTTGTAGTTGTAATTCTTCCTGTAATGTCAAATCTTTTTTCAGTGATGGTGAGTTTAAGTCCTTCTCTGCTATTTCGTCCATGTGATTTGTCAGAGTTATCTTCTCGAATAAGTCTTCCTAAGACTTTTTTAATTTCTAGTCGTATGACTTTTTTTCTTTGGGATAGTAAATATACCGGCTGTTTGCTCGGCTTGTATATTCATGATATTTCTTTAGATTCTGTAAATATATTAATGTTCTTGTTACTACAGTGGGGCGTTCTTTAATCCAGTACTTGACACTATGTCATGAGTGAGCAACTTCTCTAAAACAAATTTTAGAGTTGTTTCATCAGTTTACAGGGACGAATCTCTTCTGCATAGGGCCTCTACAGTAAATTTTTGCTAAGCGTCGAACGACTCGCAAGCAACTCATACAAAAGCGCGTTTTTTTGCCAAGAATTGCTAATGACGCAAAAAAAGCCGGAAACGACGGATTACCGGATCCAGTTTTTCGGATTGCAATCCATAATCACATGCCCATATCCCGACAACCGAATACGACACCACTTTTCAGTCACCAGCGCCACTTTCAGACTTCCTCTTTTGTACTCATTTCCTACTTTAGCCATTCGCGTAACACCACACACCCCCCTTAGCATTCTCATCTCAGCCACATGCAAGTGCCTTTCATTTATACCTTTTGTGGCCTAACATTCTGATTCATACTAGACAGCAGGTGTAACTATTGTTTTATAAATATTCCCATTTTATCCATCTCGTGTTAATTCTGTGCTTTACACTCGATCTATTTCGCCATCACTGCACGAGTGAAAAGAGAAACCGAAAGTTGGAGCAGGCAGGAAGAAGCGCACCATCTAGCACTATGACACCAGGATTGGAGAGACCGCCGAAAACGCAGAACATGTATTCGGTTTTAGTTCTGCTGATTTTCAAGCCAACATTCTCCAGCTTCTTTTGCTATTTGTCCAGTCCCCTCTGGATCTCAGGATCCCTCTGGATCTTCACCAACAAGAACCATGTCGTCCGCAAACAGCATGCACCAGAGTGCCCCTTCCTATAAGTCTAACGTCAAAGCATCCATAATCAACTGGAAGTGGTAAGGACTCAAGACGTGAAGCCCAACGCATAATACGAGTATATCCATTGCTGTCTCACATTTATCGCGATAAATCAATCATGTATTTCTACCAACTAAGTGAAATGTACATACTTAGTGGAGTAGGATGATGTGCTAAAGTAGTTCAAAGTGTAAGAGCCCCGAATTTCATAAACATAACATAACATCACGCCTGTAATCCCCGAAGAGTAAGGCAGAGTTGAACCTAATAGTACACCCACATTCTTAAATCGTCTCTGAAATCTTTCAAATTTTTAAACTGAAAAGTATAATTTTTGCTTTTCAGTCGGGTTTTGTAGTTTTTATAATTACTTTTTTTAAGTTGCGAATAAATGTTGTAATAATATTCGGCATGGATGCCGATGCCACGCGTGGTTCACACACACACCTTAAATCTCATATCTTCGATTACAGAGATAGACATGACATACTTCGATTCCACGATCGCCATACTTATGAGGAGTATAAAGAACAAAACAGCATAGGAAAATTCATTTCCTGTTAGTATTCTTAAATTTTCTATTTAAAAAGCAAACGGATTAGACTGTGATGGCATAACGAATAAAATATACGTAATACCACTTGGAGCAAAGTTACTAAACGTAGTCTCTTTGCAAGTTGTCAGCGCATACATAATTTACGCGAAGCTACTTAAGTGACACCACACATGGAATATAATTTTAAAGTGTCGTGTAACAATCTAATGGTTTCACACTAAACCCTTGAAAAACTAAGCTTCTCAAGTATACGGCACTGGAAGTTTGAGTGCGGGCAGTTTTTGAATCATTTAGTTGCTCAAGTGCCCAGGCTCAGTTGCTTAAGTCTAGATCGTGTGAGGTAATTCTGCACAAGTTTTTAGTTCTGAAATGCTTTTAGAAACTCTTATAATGGTAAATTCTAAGGTATTTTCGCTAATAACTTATGCATGCAGGTAATTTTGAACATTTAAATTGGGTAGAAGGGCTCCTGGGACATGTTAAAGATTAGAAGAGGCTTTGAGTTGGAGGTCTTACAGATTATTATTTTAAAAAGCACTTTTTAATTTCCTTATGTGATTTGTTTTCTATGATGTTAAATAACAAACATTCTTTACGTTAATTAGGGAAATCGCTATTACTGAAAATTCCTTCTGAAATAGGAATTCGGAAATGAACATAGCAGAGAACGCCAGACTTCGGTTGCCATATTGGAAAATGAGTTAGTAATTTCACCGGTATCGGTTTGTATTCTAATAATACCGGAATGCTCATCGGGCCGGGGGACGTTGTACCTGTACTTAATACATACATATACAATGTGGCTAGACCTTCCTTAATAAACAAGTTTAGCAGTGTGGCGAAGTATGCACACAATATTAGTTCAAGCTTCAAGTCAAGTTAAGCGTCAAGTCTTGCACTAACCACACCCTTAAAGTCGTCCAACACTTTGAAGATGGTTTCGAGACATGAGTGATCACAGATGCTGTATATATAGACCTGTCAACTGCCTAAGATACAGTTAACCTCAAACGGCTGTTGCTCGTTTGTTCGAATATTCCGGGAACTTCTTCACAACCGCCGCCGGGTTCTAGGTCCACTTTCTTTCTAAAAAAGAGAGCACAAAAAAATGGCCTACTCCAAGGTAGTGTCTTGGCACCGCTCCTCTTTACTAACGACCAAGCCTGAACACGTCCCGGTTCCTCTATGCAGACGACCTTAACCTAGAGAAATATTTGAAGTGGCTTATCATACATAGATCACCCACGTCACATTATTCCAAGGTTGGGTCGTATACGTAGGTAATTGTATGAACATCCTATCCTACTAATATTATAAATGCGAAAGTTTGTAAGGATGGATAGATGGATGTTTGTTACTGTTTCACACAAAAACTACTGAATTGATTTGAATGAAATTTAGCACACAGATAGTTTATAACCTGGGTTCACATGGATAGAGTACTTTTATCCCGGTAGTATGATCTCGTGGGACAATTATCGAACTCCACGCGGGCGAAGCCGCGGTCATAAGCTAGTCAACGAAAATTTTAATGATTCTGAGTGTAAAGAATGCAAGCTCCGAACGATACACTCGATCTTCTGAATGTTGTTCACAAGGGATTTGTAGTCGATAAACTGAGTGCCGCCCAGAGCTTGTTGATCCCGAAATTAGAGCTATGAGTAAAATTCCCTTGAGGGTTCTCGATCCTCTGTTCGGACTTCAGATAGCCCTATGATATCCGATCGTAAGATGTTATATTATTCCTCGTGTTCATCAATCCTCTAATCCCGCCGTAATGAACGCAAAGGTTTTTAACATTTAATTCCACATTGTAGGCTACACCAACAACGTTAAGCCAGACTGCGGCGCAAAACGAGGCTTGATATGAGAAGATTCATGCAAAAAATACAGCCTATTCAAAAGTATGTAAAGCGGAACTAAACTGAACTGAAATTCTGAACCAAAAAAACAGCTGTTTCCTACAAAACTGCAATATCTACGGTCAAAATGTAGGTATAGAAGAGCTGATTTTTTAAAATTACCGATTAATAATTCCTATGTAGCCTCCCAAAGAATGATGTACTGAATACGTGGTAACCGTTTAGCGTCGGTGTCCCTTCCACCCTGTAGATACATGTCATAAAGCAAACAGTGCAACGACAATAAACATTTTGTAAAAAAAATACGAATGATTCATTGTCTGTAGCACCTGTTTTAACAAAAACGACACCGGTAATTTCCGTAGCTGAAACTTTCATCAAGAAAATTGACACGTTAGGAACTGAGTGCTTAGAAAGTCATTATATCGTTTTGACCCTTCTCCATCTAGTGGAAGTCTCTTGGTTTAATGCCATGCTACTCGTTACCTATATTTTTTTCAAAGTACTTACGTAGGTAGTTAAAATATCTATTAGAATGATATTACCTTGCCCAAGTATGTTGAGGCGAAAGAGCTGGGGTACGCCGCGAACTTCAAATTGTCCATATTGTAAAAGGTTTTTTTTTCTATCAAAAAATATAATTTTCTACACTTATAACATGCCCTTAGAAGTCCTGGAAACAATATTTTTACAACGGAAAATAAGGGCGATTGCAGTCTTCCTCCCCTTTGTCACAATAATTGAGTTAATATTGTCACAATACTTAGGAGGAAATGAGGAGTAAGACTCCTTGTTCACTGCGACTTTTTGCAGCGGTGTAAATGAAAATTTGAATTAGTTTGTCTCTGCTTAAAGTATATAAATAAGAATGCAAACCGCCGCGAAACAGTCTCGGCGCTGTTGCTGGCTGTTTATCTTCGCCCACGTGCCCACGATTCTGTATCGCGATGCTTTAGCACGTTTGTATCGCTTCTGTCGTTTCAAATACGACTAACACTAGTAGCGATGCCTACGACGCCAGCGATATAAAAGACGGCGTGAGCGAAGGCCCCTACATCACAAGAAATCAGTAAAAATAAACTGATCGCAAATTACAATTAAAATAACCCTAGTAACTAACATTGCGTTCAGAAAATTAAATCGAAAGTAACACAAGAGTTTTTAATTTTATCATGGCAAAATATAATGCAACTACCTACTATATACAAAATCAAAAGGACACTTTGGCGTCAAAGTAGTCCTCTTTCACATCGCTGTCATCCGGAAACGTACCCAGAAGACTGGCAGTATGAATGGCAATGATGATTCTGTAGCAAAAGAAACTACGACGAATGGCAATGATAATTCTTTAGCCAAAGAAAGAGCCATCCCTCTGAATCTGTAATTTTATAAACTACATTTGGTTGTGCACCCCTGCAAGTTGATACAGCCCAAAAGCTTTCTTCTTGACTTTTGGCGGAATATAATTATTATTTCAGCAGATTAATGTATAATTGCCTGGACTGCAAAAACTGTGATCTGGTAGACCAATTAATATATTCAAAGGAAATTGTAGCTTCAGCGTTTAGTTTTCAGTTAGCGACCTTAGTTTCATCCTGTAACTCGATGATAAAAGTTTGGTGTCCCAATCTGACTCCTAAAAAAGAGGTTGGACGCCGGAAACTTCCAACAGTGCTCGGCCATAGCGTGATAAACTTTATTCATCAAAATAATAGTGTAGATTTTTATATTATAAGCAGTGCCGGAGACTCCGTGTTAGTCGTAAACTGGCATCTCTGAAGCTTTTTGTAAATTCATGTTTTTAGTTGATAATGTCATGAAATTAAGAGCAATCAATGTTGACAAGGTTCTACAGTAGTTAGTAAACATATCGAATCAACACAGAAATTGAATTGCAATGCAACTGTTGATTTACTGAGGTCTAGAGAAACGGTAGCTGGCGCAATTTTATTACACTCCGGAGTGGTGAATTCAAGCACTTGATGAACCCGTCATTCTCCGCTGTGCCTTTTAATAGGAACAGACGGTGGTTTATACAAACATATTCAGGTGCGTTATGCAAATGCTTCTTATTATCGTGTCGAAAACAATTTAAATTGAGTCGGACAAAAATTTGCTGCGTTGAGCTCCTAGTTTTACACGTTAATCGGTAATTCCTCAGAAAAATTAGATTTATGATATCGTTATGGTCGACGTAAACTCAATGGACTGTCAATAATAATGCAAATAATATAAATACCTTTTCAGGGAACCAGGGCGTTACGAATGGCATTTGGAAGGTGTTCGCATATGAATGCAGAGTATCGAAGGAATCCGGCGCTACTGCTCCCAGCATGGCGATTACGCTGCGAGCGAACTGGTTGCAAACTGTAACAAAGGAAATGCATTAGATCAGTTTTTGACGCCATCGGTACAATTCAATATTTAAGTAATATCTGCAAATAGTTTGTTGATCCCAACTCACAACAATAGGTATGTGTGCGCCGATATTGAAAACTATTGTTTGTCAACATAACGTAACATCACGCCTGTAATCCCTGAAGGCATAGGCAGAGGTGTACCTAATAGTACACATACATTTCTCTAGTTATGTTTAAGGCCATGCGAGCCTGTTGCCATCAACCGGGCACAAATCCAGACTCCATGGCTGCTACTGAGAAATTCCTGACGGAAAAACCCAATAATAATTTGCCCGACCCGGGAATCGAACCCAGGACCTCATGCTCAGCAGTCACGATTTGCGACCACGAGACCAACGAGGCAGTCATTGTTTGACTAATTATTATAATAGCAGATTATTTATTTTATTTCGAGTTTTAAAGTTACTTGTTATAAGGTACATAATACATTATTATAATTATTAGTTGAGTATCTAACTGTGTATGTGATGATATTTGTTTATATTCATAATTTCGTAACAACATGAATATTATATGCTATTGTTATTTTGAATTAGTCTAACAAGAACTGTGCAGCATACTAATGCGACAATTGGAGTCGAATATTTAGTGCGGAATAGTGTTGGGATACCAGCCCGCAGATAATAAACCGTTATTAGCAAAACGTTCGTGATTTATTTGTACCGTTCCTAATGCATACAGATAACTTGTTTAGACACAGCTATATAAACTTAACTAAATAGTAATAACATTATAAGGTTCAGAGTATTTCAACACATACATTTAGTTTTTAATCCTACTAATAAAAATGTGAAGTTTGTGAGGATGGATGGATGTTTGTTACTCTTTCACGCAAAAACGACTGACCAGATTTGGGTGAAATTTGACACACAGATAGTTTATAACCTACACATATATGATACTTTTTATCCCGGTAGTATGATCACGTGGGACATAATTTCACGCGGGCGAAACCGCGGGCATGTCACCACTTACCGGCAATAATGGTTGGGGATCACCTCAAAACCGATGAGAATAATTTTTACGACTGTTAAGAAAATTGTTCAGTCTTTGATTTGAACTTGGATTGGTCAGTCTTGTAATACATTAAGCGGATTGCAGATGGATACGTACAATTTAAATATATAAACCTCAAACTGAATAGTTAACTGTGGCCATCCCAGTCATTGTTAACTATTCAATTGTTGCTTTCCTGTAGGTTCATGTCGAGAATAACGAATGGGAAACGGATATCATTTTTCCTGCCACGCACGCATTAGCGCTCTCAGTACTCCCAAATATTGTTGCGGGTATCGGTGTTGAAATATGGATACGGTAGTAAAAAAAGCAAATATCGTTCGGTTTGCCCCGCGGGGACACCCCGGTATGCGGATCACGTCGGGCCGGCATCACGCTGCGACTCATACACTCACAAACGCTTCGCCGTCTGCAGACCGTTAGTGCTTATGTTACCGAACTTCATAATACTTCTATTTTTGTTTGGCCCGCTACACCTTCACCTTTGAGGGATTCTTTGTTCAACTAAGTTTAAACTTCTCCCAGACGAATGGCGTTTAGGGACCGACCCGGTTCGAAGTATTTAACTTATCTGTTGTGAATACAGTTTCTAGCACATCGAGGTTACAAACTCATTCGACTGTTTTGAATTTTGATATGAGATATGGGTGAATAAATTTTATAATACCATATTCTGTTGCTGTGTTTTTTAAGTAGATACGCTAGCACTTTGGAATCACCGATGAGGAAGAGATTAGTTTAGATAATAACGATTTTCTCACACAAGAAACGTACAAAAGATTGTAGGTCCTGTGTAAGTAAAAGAGATCCATTATTAATCGCTGACTGTTCATACCACCGCCGCCGGCGAGTACTTATTTGTCACAGGGACATGAGCTTTCAAAGAGAGTTCTCGTTTAGCGATGCTAGCTTGGGTAGCAGGCAGAACACTAGCGATGACTCTCGTTTCTCGCTAATTGCTGGCGCTGCCATTCGTACCTTTGGTACTAACAGAAATCGAAAAAAATATCATTGAGACTTCAAACGTTTTTTTTCAAACACATGTTTTAAAATTGAAGACTTTCGTAATAACCACCACCCACACTACGCAATCACTTAAATGCAAGTCTTTGAAAATATTCCGTACATCTTCCTGTCACTTAGGGTGTCAACGTAAAGTTTAAAAAAGTGGGCGTAACTTGCTAAACACTATTCTAATATAAACAATCAGGAAACCCTGGCGATGAATACAATGTGATTTAAGACCTAGAGGTGACCTGGTTAACCTAAGTGAAAACCTACACCTGACCACCATGACCAAGTGAATATGTACAGGATAGAAAAGTTTTTCGGTAGTTTAAGTAGAATCTCCCTTGTAAACTTAGCCACATTAGCCACTATTATTAACCGCTGCTTTCCTACCAAGTATGTAAGTGGCTGATAGACGTATGAACACACGATGTCTCACATCTAGCCATTAATTTCCAGTGCAAGCTTGCCTAGCATTGTAAAGGCTTTCCGTTCAATGAGAGGTCAGCTTAGACTAGGGCTGCCGTAAATGCTGAAACGCCGACCGGGACATTTATAATAGACGTAAGTAAACCATGGATGATGTGGGCAACATACATTTTTAGAGGGCTTCAGGATTTGTATATTTTTGGGAGAAGGAGATGAACAGGCCAGCCTCTAGTTAGATACCAGAACAGCTACGTTTTTAATTGCGGTAAAAGTGGTTAAGATTTTTGTCACGGCACGTACGTAAGCAGCGCCTTTAACGCTAACCGGTGCGGAGCGAGCGCAACATTTCACGATTCTGTTCTGATAGACCAAGCAACAGAAGCGGGACAACTGACTTTTTGACAGAGACACAACGTTTAAGGCCAGGTATTCCAGGTATTCCTAATTTTACATGGTTTACTATATGTACTTTGATAATTTGTGGTTCAAAACATGATATCGAATACTTCGCTCGATCAAAATAAAATCCGAAGAGGAGGCTAATTTGATTATTTTTTAATGTTTTTCTTATTGTTCTTGAAGTATATGAAAGTTTTAATTCCAAAAACCTTATCTAAACAAAGTTAATAACATATAGAACAATTATTTGTGGGTACATTTTGCAAAATAGTTTAATTACTTTAATAATAAATTATTATTTAATACAGCAGCTTGCGTACGTGGCTTCTGTAGGACCTATGTCTCTTTAGCTGGCGCACGGCTGTACCGCTGATTTATTGAACGATTCACATAGAACTTAGTGTAAAATACACTGGACCGCAAAGAAAACGGGTCGGTTATAAAATTTTCAATATCTTCAAAAGTACTTGACCGAGCTTTATGAAATAAAAACTAAATTAAAGAATATTTTAATGTGCTTAAATGAAAAAAAAAAAAATGATTACAAGCTTTTTATTTTTAAGAAATGTAAAATAAATAAAAATGCTTAGTTTTTCCAGTATTTACGTAAATGTAGATTGGTTACAGATGTGCCGTTTTCACTTCTAGCGCTCTCCCGGTCTTCTGTACCTACTCTTTTCCTCCCGTCGTGCTTGTATAAACAGAATCTAGACTAGTCTGAAAGTTCGATTCTCGTGTTCTCTACCATTACTCAACCTTGAGTTTCTGTGGTGTCTTTCTAGTTTTGAGCCATTTGCAGGTCTTAATGGCTTTAAATTTGCTTCATCCAGACGCCGCCTTACTGTATCCGTATGCAGATTGTTTCCTCCAGCTCGTAAATGATGATTCTTTACTTCAACAGCCGTGAGAAAGCGATTTCTCAAAATTGTTAACACTATATAGCGATCTTCCCGCGCTGTCGTGCACCTTGTTCGGCCTGTTTCTGGTCTTCGAAGATAGGATCCAGTTTCATGGAAACGCTGGAGTACTCGCTGAACTGTAAAAAGAGTCACACCAACAGTTCTCGCTGTATTTCGCTGACTGTGCCCATTTTCAAGCATTGTCAGGATCCTGGTACATTCTTCAGGGGTTAACGATATGATGACTTCAGAAGAATATAATTTATAAGGCAGAGACACCATATTTATAACTTTTTTATTGCAAAAGCAAAATAAACGCGAAACAATTGATTTGAGAGAATAAAGACTAGACTAGATTGTCCTGTGTATTGTATTGTAATGAGTTTTATCCGAATTTATTTCTTCTAAACTATATACTTACGCGTGCGTACTTAATAATAAATAACTAGCGTATGTTCGCGACTTCGTACGCGTGGGATGCGCGGACTATAATAACTTAGTTTACAAACTACTGAAACTCCCATCAAAATCTCTCCAGTTGTTTACTGACAAAAAATCCAAAAACCAGATCGTAAGCTCACTGTAACAATCATGAAAGAAAAGGAGATTAAGTGAATAAAAACAATTGTAGTAATAAAATAAGTTGCTTCTACGTATATTTCCCAAAGACTAAATAAACCCCCGAAAATTAACATGAATTGCGTAAAACGAAGTTGACTATACACAGTGTTATAATTTTATACTGTGACCCAAAGTTTTGCACAGCGCGGTCACCGAGTTCATTTGGAATGTCTATTCGTGCGATTTGCTACGCGCGTAGGTAAGTAACGCTAAATGCCTAAATGCCTACTGCGCTCGAATATCCTGGCCTTAAACCTATGTGTGGCAGTCCTCGCTTAGACATGAATATATTGCTTGTCGCTCGACGACCTTTTCCGTCCATGTGCATGAATTTTAAGGTTTTCGCGTGGGCGGAAAGGGTCTTTGAGCCCTAAGTACGCGAAGCTAGGTGATTGCTCGATCATCTATCACCCATATTAGAACGACATACTCTTTAACAAAACAACATATTTCATAACAAACGTTTTGTAAAGTTAAGTTATCATGGTCATTCTTATTTTCTTCTGCCTTTTTGCCATAGACATTTTACTTAATCCTACTCTATCTTGACAAGTTAATTCACTATTACTCAAATCGAAAATATACATTTAAATAGTTCCCACAAAAATGCTTCCCGCATACACACACGCGAGGTCATGTTCAAACGAAAGGATTTTAAAGCGAAGTGATGAAACGTAATTACGAAGTAGCTTCACAGCGTAAGAGCCGGTCCACACGGCGCGTTGCGTCAGCGTTGCGTCGACGTAGCGCTGTCGCTGCGTCCTTTTACATATATTATGAATAATCAAAGTGTACACACGGTGCGCTGCGGCGACGCAACGCACACACGACTAAACTGCAGGCCCCCGAGATTAAGCTGGCGGGGGGTATTCATTGCAACGCCGGAACGGCAGCTTAGTTGTTTGTGCGTTAATAGGGAGGACACACGCAAGCTCATCATCACTATTTCTTAGTGAAATTGAGGGACAGATCCAATACCGTCTTCTGATTTTGCGTCCATTTCGGCGGTGACGTAGTAATAGGAGGAATGTCAGACGTCTTTTCCGATCCATGCTTTCTATAGACTGACTCCGATGTTTTTACAAAATGCTCGCCGCAACTGTACGTCGCCGCTGCGACGACGGAACGTTACGAGGGCGTCGTAGTAACGCTGCCATGGCGCAGCGCCTGTGTGGCCGGCTATGCGTCAAAATATTTGCGTTGCGACGACACAGCGCAACGCAACGCGCCGTGTGGAGTGGCCCTAAGCCGTAGCTACGCAATGTAAGATCCCTACTTAGTCGAGTGCTTGTTTGTAAGCTTGAAGCAGCTATTCCTTCACGTGCTCTATTCCCACTTGCACTATCAGATATTCATGCCGACACAACGCGTATTCACGTGATGTTGGAAAGACCATCATTCCAAAACTACTAAGGTTTGAAATTTGGCGTTTGTGGAGCTGATATATATTTTTAGTTAGCATTTTATTTATTCTTCAAAATATATCTTATTAGATAGAGAAAGATAATTACCTTTAGGGTGTAACAAGACCCTTCACAAAGCTGAAAGGCACTTGTTCTCCCGTCATTGCGATATTTTCTTTTGTTCTAGACGATATCTGGGAACCTTCTAGTCAAAGTCTGGGGGTCGAAATTTCAAACTTTTTCACAATATTTTTTTAATAGGTACATTTTTTTAATGTAAGGTTTTTACTTTAAACACCTCCACGACTATACAATCCCCCCGTACTATACAATCCATCCATCAACACAATGCTTTGAGTGCGTTACATTGAATCCTACCGCAAAACGTGATTTTTCACCCCAAAAAAAAGCCAGCCCAGCAATAATTTTTGCGTATAGTTACTTAGTTTGATGTACATAATGCTTGCTTGAAGGCTTCGTGAAGGGTCCGTTTACACCCTGTATAGGAAAAATAACAGCAGTCAAAAGCAAGCAGTCGGATATTGTGAGTTGTCAAAAAAATACGAGTTTTTCTAGGCTTGACATAGTAATCCAACCATTCTTCATTAATTCTTCCATATTACGGCCATGATGTAGGTTCGCATGTAGCGAGAATGATGCGGGAAAAAACGTAAGGTAATAATCAAAATCAATCAAAAAATCATAACAACCTCGATTTTGTATATCTTCTCATCTTTCATAGTTTTATTTTTATGTTTGACATATTTCTTCGAGTAATAAAGTCTGTGGATAAACAACTGAAGTTATTACTCAAAAGCCTCTGGAGTTTTAAAGCAAAAAAAGAGAAATTAAGTAATGCTTCTATTCATAATTATATTATTTATACAAACGATAACGATCAGTGGTTGGCGAACGTTTCACAGTTACTTCAACATCGAAATATATTTTACCTTTAATCAATATTTCAAAGCGGCTCTGGCATATTCACTTTTGTCGATTGTGTGCGTGTTCGATTAAAACCCGGGCCATTAACAACACAATATTATAAATTATGTCCGTGTCAAGTCAATAAATATATTTTCATTCACATCAAATTATCAGATTCATCGGCACTGATAGCTAAAACGTCAGTATTACAAAACAATGCTGCATTGTTTCGATTCAGAGCATTGAATAATATTTTATCAAGTATTTTTAATAGCTCGTCGACATGTGTATCCTAACCTATGGCGCTCAGACTTGGTCTTTGACTGGTCAAAGTCGAGGAACTACTGGTTCGAATTGAAAAGTTCTTTTAGAATGGGATCCAAACTTGGAGTCCAAACCCAACGTTTGCCAAAGATCGATGGAATGTAGCGATTGTTTTTTTCATTTCAGGTGAAGAAAAACAAAACACCTACTTACTAAATTCTTTACTATATGAAGTATAGATACATTTTAACCTCCTTTTCGACGTTAATATGAAGTGCTCCGAATGTCCATAGACCGTGCTTTCCTGGAATCAACTATTTCGGGTAAATAAAAAATAACGGGTCACGGTTCTAGGATGAGGCCGGACAGATGGGAGAAGATAGTCTCGCAGTGGGTTCTGAAGACGGCCGTCGTAACCGAGGCAGGCTCAAGAAACGCTGGCGTGACGACGTGGACTCATACTTAACGGATTGGTCGGAGAAGGTGAATTGCAAACCAAATAAGAAAGTCATGGGGAGGCCTTTGCCCAGCAGTAGGACAGAGTAGCCTAATGTAAAAAAATAAATTAATAGACCTCTATTTCGATTTTTGACAAGTATTTTGAACAGAGGTCCATTATGGGTTTTAAAGTAGGATGTGGAGATAAATAGGGCATGTAGCCGAGTTGGTCTTCCCCTATTCATATTCTATATCAAAAGAGTTTGAAAATAGCGTCAACCACTATTCACTAGGCTATTAACCGTTATCATATCCTCTACAATCTTTGCGCGCGTATTATCGCACGGCTGCCACCAAATTACGAAACAATTTCTCGTCTCCAAAATACACATTAAAATGGATCGATAAAAGGTAAATTGAAAGGGACCAGAACTAAATAGACTTTGCTATTAGGTAAGGTTCTACTAACCTAGTATCTCAAACACAAATATACGCAAACATATAATTATGGCCTTTAACATTGTCAGTTTAAATTTGGATGCACATTTATAAGTACTGCCCGGGATCAGTATCGCTACGGCTCTTCCGGCTTATCACCTCTTCGTCTACTAGGTGTCAACCTAACATAAGCAAGTAAACGCGCTAGTGGTCAACTTCGCTCGTGTGGTATTCGGTAATTGTTCCACGGGATTGTCCTACCGGGATAAAAAGTAACCTGTAAGCGGGTGGTGAGCCCGACCGAGCAGAGACGATGCCGACACGACGGTTATAAGTATGCGTTACAGATTTCTCGAACGGCTTGAATTGAGTAGACGCAGATCCTGTGTAGTATGATAGGTACCTATGTGTTTACCTTAAACTTAACGAACACGAGGCGCAGAAACTTGCTACAGATATAACTGGAGCGAACCAACACAAGTCAAAACTGAATAATACGCCAGAGATCGACTAAATACATAAGGCCACATAGTTGACCTTTTCAGATAGGAAATTAATGCCAAATGACGGTCAATTCCGAAGTGCTGTAGTGGTGTGGCATGAAATAAGGTCTTGTCAGTGCAAACTTGTTCTAAGTGAGGGTTTAATTACACCTAGTTCCGTTGGGTAATTACTCGTTTCCGCATACGATGATGACGTGATCCGGGTTTTTGGTATTATAAGGCAGCGTTGCGGTTACGTATTAAGTCGCTGATTGAATGATTAAACTATTCTTCACTACATAGTATAAAACAAAGTCGCTTTCTCTGTCCCTATATCCCTATGTATGCTTAAATCTTTAAAACTACGCAACAGATTTTGATGCGGTTTTTTTTAATAGATAGAGTGATTCAAGAGAAACGTTTATATGTATAATAAATGCACCCGTGCGAAGCCGGGGCGGGTCGCTAGTAATATTATAAAGCTGAAGAGTGTGTTTGGTCGAACGCGCTAATATCAGGAACTACTGGTTCTAATTGAAAAGTTCTTATAGGATAGGATAGCTCATATAACATCACGCTACGACCAATAGGAGCGGAGCATCAATAAAAAATCTTGCAAAAACAGGGCAAAAATGTATTTTTATAATAATTTCACGCAGATGAAGGTCGCGTGTAACAGCTAGTGATTAAATACACGTAGTCCATTAGCCGAGACATGTTGCCTTGACTGTGTTAGCTACCACCGACTGTAGAAAATTTACCTTTAAATTCAGTGTCCCAGAAATAAATAATTAAAGTTGGCGATTCACCGAAAACGACGGACAAACAGACAAACCAATCATGATTTTTATTGTTCAAATTTCAGGTTAATTAGAAAAGAATGAAGGAAACACAATTTTAATGGACATTTTCCCATGAAAATCTAACCACAAAATTGAAACGAAGTTAATCGTTCCAATTTTTGAGTATTTTGGTCTTGGTGCACTCGACTATCTAGATGAATGTTTTATTTTCTCATGAGTTCTCTTCACAGTGATATTTTTTTTATAAAAAATTTCAAACAGTTTTAATCACGTGTTTAGAGATTGACAGAATGAAATGGAATTTTTAGTTACAGGCTCATCACACGGTGAGGCAGTGACGATCGATCCATTCAAATTGTTCGAGCCAGATAACTAAACAAGTTTGGAGCAAGGGAAAGTATAGTGGTGGACCATCCTGCTTCGAAAACCAAGGTTTGCTAATCAAATCCCTCGTGCACTTTGGCTTTAAACCCTCAGTACATTTCGGTGAAGTGCGTCCTATGAAGCCATGGTTCACTTCATTAACCCGTTCTATTAGCTTTGATGGTGTTATCGAAAGTCCTGTATGATGCGTATTGAAGTAGATTTGGTGGAGGAATTTGTTCATTATTCTTTAATACACATCACGAGCTACGCTTTCTTTCTTTTTTTTTACGACGGTTTAATTGGTGAAAATAAATAACTATGCAATTCGCAAAGTTAATTATTTTCAGCAATTAAACCGTCTTTCACAAATAAACTGCATAATTAAAATGAAAAACACAAGTACACACTTGCTGTTGAGCCAATTGTTTTGATACCTACTTCAAAACAATCGGTTCAATAGCAAGTTCTGAAATCAAAAAACTGACGCGTGCCGTCAATGCCGTCAACCGCTTAAGACTACAACGATACTTTGATTTAATAGCTTCAACAAATAAAAAGTGCGAAGATTACATTTTATGAGAAGGTACCGTAACAATGGCTCGGTTTCATAATCATAATGTATCAATTTTATGCTGACATCGACGCGCAGCGAATGAATAAAATATACAATTTTAAGTCAACGATCAGTAGTCGCATCGCATAGCACCTTTTGGGCTAACAACAAAGGACTCATTCGCCGCGAGACGATCAGTTATCAGTTTTGGGTATTCATTCAATACACACATTCAATTAGTCTAGCATTAATGTGTTCATTGAATACACACATTCAATTAATCTTGCATTAAGGTACCTTAAACGTACAAATCATATTAATTTATTTGCAATAAGTCATCATCATTCTCTTGCCCTTGTCCCAATTCATTCGGGGTCGGCGCAGCATGTCTTCTTTTTCCATACTTCGCTATTACTCGTCATCTCATCAGACACCTCTTTTCGTGCCATATCATTCTTCACAAAGTCCATCCACAGTCATACTAAAACTTTCCTCACGACATTTTTCTCATTGCTTGGCATCACATGCTCATACCACGATAACCGATTACCACACAACTTTTCAGTCACCGGCGCGATTTTCATACTTCCTCTTATGTACTCATTTCTTATTTTATCCATTCGCGTAATACACATCCCCATTAGCATTCTCATCTCAGCCACATGCAAATGCCTATCATTCATCTCTTTTGTAGCCCAACATTCTGATCCATACAAGACAGCAGGTCTAACCATAATTATTTGCAATAAGTATTGGTATATTTTGGTCTTAAAGTCAGTTGAGATTCCTAATACATAGTCAGATAGATGACATGCAAAATTTTACAATATTTTAATGTTAGCGTATGCAATACAGGTTTGTGTCTTTAAATTCCGGTTTCTATCACTCATTACTATTACAAAACAACAACATTCATTATAATTATACCTTAATTTAGAATAGATTAATCATTAAAATTATTTATAAATTCATCAATAGAATAAAATCGTTTTTCCAGCAGCCATAATTTTAACTTTATAAAATATAAATTATTAGTTAGCTCTTTGAAGACCTTTGGTATTTTATTATAGTCTAGTCCACACATATTAAACGAGTTCTTTTGATATCGAGAAGTCCTTGGCGCTTTAGGCAGAACTATTCTATCTGGTTCTCTGTCTTACTTTTCAAGCGGTACCCTCCGTATTGTGAGAAGCTGGCGGCATTGTGACACGCCACCCGTCTGCTTCGGTTTTATATCTCGCGGACGCATGCCGTAAACATTCTTGCTGACCCGAATAGCTATACCCGGCTGTGGCACTATACTGCCCCAATAACTATGCATTGCACACGGCATTCCTGTCCGCGCCATTACTTGAATTTCCAATGAAAGCTACCTTCCGATCGTGCTTTCGACTAGAAATTATTCCAGTTTATTGCAACTTATAGGTAACATAATAAATAGGGTTTTATGTGTAGTGATAACTAAAAGTACCTGCTAAATTATTTAGCCACTGATTGTGCCTTTACTGTACTGTACTTAGAGAGCAGCGCTGGCCCAGTGGTGGTGGACTTACAAACAATAACTTGTGGGTTCGAACCCAGGCAGGCGCATTACTTTGTGTAATTTATTTCATCACCACTGCTCTCTAAACGGTGAAGGAAAACATCGTGAGGAAACCGGCATGTATAAGAACCAAAAATTCGAAGACATGTGACATTTACCAACGCGGACTGCGCCCGCGTAGTGGATTCATTCCCTCTCATACAGAGGAGGCCGTGTGTCCCAGCAGTGGGAACATTTAGGCTGATTATGCTTATGCTATTGTGCCATTATATTGGGTTGCAAAAAAAGGCAGTCAGCCCACCTAAAGGTTTATCATTCATGGTTGTTTTCAATTCCATCAAAGTTTGTTCTCATTCTCGAAACAAAGCCAAGACACCTCATGTGCCTGTAATTAAAACACCAACGCTGCTTAGTGGCAAAAATAAGCTTTAGAAGCATAGCAATAAGCAAAGATTCTTGTTTTAGTCCTATTTTGCTTAACGCGAACCGAGCAATATCACTGTAGACAAAGACTCCTCGCCGTTTTATTCCAAATACTAACCTTTGTACTACCGTTTAAATTATTTAGCGAAGCTTTATAGAAGTCTGTGAAGTTTTGTTCAACTAATGTCTCAACAACGGAGGTACTTGTTTTTATAAAACAATTTTTTAGATTTAGATTCTGATTCATTTATTTGCCCGAAATATGGTAAGTTTACAGATTTTATCACACATAATTACATTACAAATGTCAATATTTTAAAAATAAAATGTCAAATACAAAACTAAATCAGGAATTGTCTACATATCAAATAAAAAATGTCAAAGAAAAATAATTAAATTACAAATGTCAATAGCTTAAAATAAGAATGTCAAGTTTAATTTTCATGTCATGCCACTTTCCCATTGGACCTATAAATTCATAAATTCCACAACAGTGTAAAAACAGTTTCCGATAAATAAGCCATGCTCTGAGATGCTTTTGAGTTCTCTAAAACCTTCGGTATATTATTAATAGTAGGGGAGCCCAAGCGGGGATTTCAGGATTTACTAAAGCGCGGCAGATTAATATACAGGGCGATACCTTGTATCCGGTTAAGTACCTCCACCAAATATGAGCCCCATATATAATGACGCCCGTGAAGGATAAAGGATCAGATTAGTAAAAAAAAATTGATCATTAGAAATTCTCGAGCGCGTCAGATTAAGGTAGGGTGAGTTAATTACATGCTAAAAAGTGTATATTCCACTAATCTGACAATTTGAGAGTGACGTAAAGAAAGGGGAGGGCAGCAAAGTTGTAAAAAAAAAACGTCATCTCGACATTCTCGAGCGTAGCCAAATTTTTTTTTATTTTGAAGGAAATAATTCAAGGATAACGAAAAATATATAATCTGACGATTTCCGCAAGCCGAAATAATAAAAAATCGTCGATAAAGTGTTAGCATTTCTTGCTTGCCAACAAAATGAAGATTCTACTATTACTATCAGAACTGCTGATACTGATATAGTGGTCATCATGTTAGCGAATATGGAACACCTGCAAGCAAGAGTAGAAGTTTGGATGGATCTTGGAGTTGGCAATGCACACCGATACATCAACGTATCCGCTCTCTACAAGAAATTAGGCCCAAAAATTTCGAAGGCGCTTCCAGCTTTGCATGCGTTCACTGGTTGCGATTTCAACCCAGCATTGTACCGACGAGGAAAAAATAAACCTTTGCAATATCTGATGAATTCAGAAATTTTCCAAGAAGCATTTCTGGATTTGGGATCAAAGGAACATAATGTGCAGGATTCTTTTAACATCATACAGTCTTTTACTTGCCACTTGTATGGGTTGAAAAAGTTAGACGATGTCAATCAAGCCAGGATGGTCATCTTCAATAGGAAGTACAAGGTAAAAGACAAATCACAAGCTTTCTCCTTGAGTGTCCGTAATTACGATGCGTGCAACTTGCCACCCTGTGAATCGGAGTTACTCCAGCAAGTGTTACGCACAAGATTCATTCCATGCTTGTAGAGTAATGCCCATAATGCAAAAATTACTGATCTTTTACCAACGGACTATGGATGGAAAGTTGTCGACGGAAAATTCAAAATGATCTGCTACTGATGAAGATGAAGATGATGATTAATTAATCAATTAATCATAAAAAAAATAATTTTTTTGGGCATTTTTTTTTTAATTATTTTCTGATAAATACAAGTATTCTACTTAAAAAAACATACACTTATGTATTTGCATGCTATTTCCTGAGCTTCTCAATAAATTAAGTTCAATGATTTAAAAAATTGAAAAAAAAAAATTTTTTTTGTCAGATTAGGCGAATCCCTTCAGATAATCGTCAGATTATGAGACAGCACGTCTAGAACATAAAGATGAACCATATATATCTTAATCTGACGCGCTTGAGTATTTCAAAATGGCGAATTTTTTTTACACATTAAAATAATGGCCGCGAGTTTGCGTCAGATCGAAATCGTCAGATTATTGAATGAGATCTTTTTTTTTGGTGCACTTAACACCCCCTTATAAAACCTGACGCGCCCGATTAATTTTTTTTTCTTTTCATTTTTAACCCTTACGTACAACCACCCGCATCATGCAAATAATCAGATTAACATACGCACATTATTAAAAATACGTAGGACATTGATGCTATCAATATCTGACGCGCTCGAGTATATCCATGCAACAGTATTTTTTTACATATTTAAAAATCTATAGCCGCTTACCCCACCGATGAAAAGGTATATATTATATATCTTTTTTTCTTTTTATCATCTAAGCTTTGCAACCTAATAAGTCTCTATGACGCTCGAGTAAATCCCCATTTAGCATCGTGGGCTCCCCTACTATAAATATCTGTATTGCCATTCGACTAGTGTGTTTATGGCAGTACGCTGTTCTACATCTTGGCATTGCCAATATTGTTGGATCCCTTGACAACCGATAGTGTCAATGTTTATAAGGTGGGCCAAAGCCCAACTTATAAACATTGACACTATCGGTTTTACTGAATAGGTGAGGATATTTTTTTTATACTCATATTTACGGTATGTATAAGCAAGCTATTGTTAATAATTTTTGTTTTTTTTTTTTAAATAGGTCTGCACGATTGTACAGCTCGTAAACACTTTTTTGCACAATAAATGCCTTATTGCTGTCAGTGGAATTACCCCACATGATTAAGCCGTATCTTAGCATAGATGAGACATATCCATGATAAGCTAATAGCGCGGCATTACGCCCTACAGTTTTCCTGAGATTTCTTAGTACAAATGCAAAGCATACATTTTCAATATGTTTTTCCAATAACAATTTTTGTGTATTTCAATTTCATTATCACATCCAATAATTTTCATTGCTTCATTTGTCATTTTGTAATTAGAGAAATAAATACATTTTGTTTTTGAAACATTCACACATAATTGTTCAAGCCATTCTATTATAGCTTACAATATACTAACACATTTTATACAGGATTATTTGTAAAACACCAGTAACCTCTGAAGAGGTCATTGTACTCATCATTATGAACAACTTTTACTATGGGACCAAACCTGAAATCGCGAAAAAAAATCAGCTGTTCCCTACATTTTGACGAGTTAATCGATCATAAATGTAGGGAACAGCTGATTTTTTTTTCGCGATTTCATTTGGTCCCATAGTAAAAGTTGTTCATAATGATGAGTACAATGACCTCTTAAGAGGTTACTGGTGTTTTACAAATAACCCTGTATAATTTCTATAAGTATTAAATACACTATCATCATAACATCATGTGCCTGTCCTTGTCCCATTCTACTTGGGGTCGGCGCAACTACGGTTTTCTTCTGCCATTGTTCTGTGCCAGACGTCACGGCATCATTTACTCCTTTTTTAAGGTTTCGTAGTCAACAAACAAGGAACCCTTATAGTTTCGCCATGTCCGTCTGTCTGTCTGTCTGTCCGCAGCTTAGCTCAAAGACTCTTAGTTCTAGAAAGCTGTAATCTAGCATGGATAAACAAATTAGTTACGCCGACAAAGTGGGAAAATAAAATCTCGAAAAGTTTTTTTTAGGGTATCTCCAGTATGTACACGTAAAGTGGGGATTTTTTTGTTGGGTACCCCATAGTGTGGGATGTCGTTGAATAGTTCTTATATGAAAATATTGCTAGTTTGTTGAAATTATTTTTCGATTAAGGGATTCGTTTGTGAAATATTAAGCTTTAAAGTGCAAATTTTTGTTGGAGTTAAGTGCACCTCCCTAAAACTATCACAGCTAAGTAGGCTTTACAAGTTTCAGAGTAATAGTCGACCAACTTATAAAATATACTTGAATCCACATATTTTCTCAAACATAATGTATGGGAGGACAGGTTTTTCAACTGCAAATGTAAGTTTATTTTTTATTATCTCAATAAAAATCATCGTTCGGAGGCATATCGGACCGTAGGAAGTGGATGAAATTAACGTTGTAAGGTAAGGAACCCTGCATTGTGCGTAACCCGACACGCACTTGGCCGGTTTTTCTTTCATACCATTCCTCAAACAATCCATCTTTTATTTGGCCCGCCTGTGCCTCTCGATTTATATCCATCACTCTTTTAGTCACATAAGGAATAAATATAACACGTAAAATAAAATTAATATAAACTTAATATCGATTTTGGAAACGTCACCCAAGAATCTCCTAACAATACAAGTCGTGTCCAAGAGATCCGCTTTCGAATCAAACTCTTGACCCTACTGGCTCACGAGAGCCTCTTCAAATTATGGTCCACTCTCTTGTGTATTAGATTAGACCATTGGCCGTAACGTAACAACTATCGGCGCAATTATCACGATGACAATTACTACAAATATCCTTTGGTTATTAATAAGAATAGATGTTATTGTTTACGGCTTTTGAGCCACCGCCGGCAATGTGTTACTTGATCTGGACAATTATTTTCAGATTGTGATCTCGTTTTGTTATGACTTTATCTGCTGGCGCCTCATTAATGAGTAGGTATTATTTGATCTGGTAAAGTATTCATACTTAGCTGTAGGAGGACAGCGTAGTTTAGTATATGACAGTCTCGTCGTATCCATCGCCTTTGCCTCGTCGAGATAATGGATGAAATGTTATATTTCCATATTAGCATGTCGCTGTGACAATTTTGTTTCTTGAGGATACGGTCATTTAAATAATTATAAAATTTAGATGGAAATGTTAGCAAACATTTCCATCTCAATTAATAACCTCCAAATAATTAATGTTTTGTTTAAGAAAGGTATTTTAAATTAAGACTACAATAATAGAATTTAAATATTGTTTCAAAGTTTTAAGTACTCTTCTAATTCTCTGGGTCCACGGGGAAGCTCGGCTCGAACGTCCGTCGAGCTATTTTTGTCGCTCAAAATATTGTAATGCCTTACCTCCCCTATTAGTTGAAATAGGGTGTTTCAGGAATATTTTCATTTCGACTTTTATAATTCCGTTTTTAATTTTATAATGTTTGGTTTGATCTTCTTCTTAGCGTGTCGATGACGGTCTAAATTGAGTCAGCCCGTTTCGCACTTTCAGTAGCGTCCATTTGTCGTGTGTACTATTTTGGTGTAGAATACAGTGTAGGTATCCTTCAACTTTCAACATTTTGGGAATTATATCAGCAGCTTAGTTGCGTAATTCACTTAAAATTATCACAATAGTTAATTGCTTCATTTAACACATATTGTTGGCGACGGAGCTCTCAAGAGCACTTTTAGTTGTAAGTTTGTATTTTATTGTATTGTATAACGGGCTGGTGTCCGCAACTCCACGTCCAATGCGCGTATAAAAATATACTTATTAAATTGTCTCATAGTTTTTCTTTTTGTGCCCATCTGTTATTGTTCTATTTTACAATCTTTCATAATCATTGAAACCTAGATCATTATTGTGCCTGACATGTAAAAACTCTCTTCTCTCTGGGATTAAAAATCAGGTTCTCTCTCTAAAACGAAGTCTATTCACAAGACCTTAGTAGGCAGATAAATAGAGGCGGGACTCAGGACTCCTTCCTACAAAGTGTCATTGGTGTTATTATCTTGTACGACTGAGAGAGACGGAGCTATACAGGATGAGAAGCACCATCCTTTTCTCGCAACGGAACAATGATAGCTCTAACACTTCATAGTACGGGTCCTGATCAAAACACGTCTGAGACTAATGACGACGACGCGAATTTTTATGGCAGTTTCCGTTCTTCAGGGACTACTATTTGTTCACAGATATCCGTTGAATTTTCACTCTAAAGGCCGCTATAAAAAGTTTAAACGTCTAAACTGTGTAGGTACCGAAGGGATTTTATGTGTTTTGCTTTCCCTTTTGTGATGTTATTAAAATACGAAGAAAACGCTATCGCTGATAAAGGTATTGTGAATGTTCATTGCTTTAATTTTACTTCTTTTTTTGCAAAAAAAATACAATACTTTCATGCAAATTATTATTTCGTTAATTAATTTTTTTACATAATTACTATCTTTTATATTTATAAATATTTCTTATAAAAAACATTTTAAAATGTGAAAAATAGTGGGGGGTATCGGTGGTCAGGGCTCTTGAGAGAGGAACATCCAAACAATACGCGCCGTGTCCAGAAGTACTTGTAGATTGTAGAAATCAAATTATCGATTGAGTTTATAGAGTATTTGTTATTTTTCTGTTGTAAAAAAACTAGCTCGGCAGCGAGGTAACCTTCAGTTACGAATCCTTGTTGGATACATGTTGACTTTTACGTAAGTTACTAGGGTTCATGCACCGAAAACCATTGCAATCGTTATAGGTACATCGAATTTCTGAATGCGTAACTAAATTTATAGATTTAACATCCGGAAGGTTATCTCAAAGGTGCTTGCCTGATAGAACATTTCCACGAAGACAAAATCCTTATTATTATAATACTTTTAAAATAAATATGTAGTACATTTCGCCAGTTACGATTTAAGTCCCATGTAATAAGGGGCGAGTCTATTACCTTTAATGATATTGTTTAAAATAAATAAAATAAAAATGCCTTTTATTTCTTGCAGTACAAAAGAATTAATCAGAATAACATGCATGCAATCATAAATTTATATTTTAATATTTGAAAAAAAAAAAACATAAATAATGAATAATATTGTATAATAGTGTCATACGTGTGAAAGTGGCGAACCTGCATTTTATTTCGCTACACTAGGTATCAATAATAACTAACTTACATACTAACTGTTAATTATTGCCGGTTTAGTAGTTTGAATAACAAGTTAGGTATTATTTTAAGACATAGTTTTCGCTAAGTTACTGTTTGTTTATTTCTGGTTCGGAACCCTGATTGCTAGATTATTAGAGATTATTTAGGTATTATTTTTCCATGAAGATATAACAGTTATTAATAATAACTAACGCACAATAACTTTTGTAGTTAATTTTTGTTAAAACAAATCTTTTATTTTTTAACGCTTATGGTTTTTTTTTAAGTGACACCATGTTATCCTGTTAAAATAATCTAATAATTCTCTAATTTATTACAACACAATGGGATAAAAGACAACCGTTACATTATTTTCTTAGGTAAGACTCTTTAGTATTTAAATTCACCTGAAGTTCATGGTAAAAATCAATATATTGTGATAGGCTGAGTCGACGTAGCCCCGCTGAGCAGGGCTCCCATTTCTGTCTGTAGGGTTTAAAGTTACCTAACACGAAGTATGATGACGGGGTCTTAGTTTGCTCACTTCGTTCGCACACTAGACACCGCCATCCGCTTCGAACCTAACTTGTCCGAGTCGGAGTGCCACAAGTCCCGAGTACGCTTAGCTCGCTCTTGCGTCCTTGCCACAATGCTGGTTTAAGATGAAAACTTGTTGCAAAAATAGTTGTTTTGTTATGTGTGAGTTTATACATTTGTACATTCTGGTAAATTTGATGAGCAAACAGTATATCTTTGATATAATAATATTATTGTACACTAGCTTTTGCCCGCGACTTCGTCCGCGTTTCCGTCGTTTTTCGAAAAAAAATTAGCAGATGTCCTCCCTCATAGTTTTGAAAAAGTACCTACGCTTTTACCTACTCAATACAAAAAAAATAAACATGAATGACCCAAAACTAACCTATCAGTACTTATCTAAAAGTCTATGAGTACTACTTCTACTTCTATTCTACCTACTACTACTTCACTTAAAAAAAAAAAATAGCAACTATTAATACACTTCTCATCAAAAAAATCGAAACACTTTCGTTTTTATTGTTTTTGTCCTAATTTTTTACAAAAGAGAATTAATTCCATGAAAAAAAAACATTATTGTGTAGCTGGCAGTTTGGTCATTACAGTAAGAAGAAAAAAATCAAAATTCGAAATTAGAATTTCATTTGTTTATCCTATAAATGAAATTAATCACTGTTTTGAGACAAATGTGTATTTAGGGTTGGAGTACGTTTCTCGTTTAAAAACTAAAAATTAGCGCTTGTCTTTAAACTTTTTGTTTCTTATTTCATTTACTGTGACTTTGGGACGTCTGAAAAAACTTTTTTTTCTAAAACATATGGATACTTCGCCCGCAGAAGCCGCCCAAGTGGTGGCATTGCTGGATTCTGGACTTAGTCAGCGTGTTGTGGCTGCAAGATTGCATCTAAGCTTATCATCTGCTCATAGAGTCTACAAACGCTATCGGGAGACTGGTTCGTTCACGCGCCGTTCAGGATCTGGCAGGAATCGGGTCACTTCTGAGCGAGATGATCGATTTATTGTAACAACTTGTTTACGAAATCGACGCCTTAACGCTTTTCAACTGCAGCAGCAGCTTCGCGTTGTACGAAGAGTAGCTGTAAGTGACTCTACAATAAGAAGAAGGTTGAAGGAACGCGGATTGGCACCGCATAAGCCAGCGAATGGGCCGAAATTAACTGCAGACCATCGAAGAGCGCGCCTTAACTTTGCACGCGAGCACCTAACTTGGTCATACCTTCAGTGGAGCAAAGTACTGTTTTCTGATGAGTGTAAAATTATGCTGTATGGTAACGACGGAAGGAACAAGGTCTACAGAAGAGATGGAGAACGCTTTGCACAATGTTGCATTGAAGAAAAGGTCAGCTATGGTGGCGGTTCGTGGACGGTTTGGGGAGGAATCAGCGCCGACGGTAAGACAGAACTTGCCTTTGTGTCTGGGCCACGGCTGCCTGCACTAAACTCTCATCGGTACATCGAACAGTGTCTTGAACCTCATGTGATGCCCTATGCACATTTTATTGGCAACGACTTCATATTCATGCACGACAATGCTAGAGCTCACACCGCGGGCGTCGTACGAGATTATCTTACCGAAGTCGGTATCTCCATTATGGTATGGCCAGCAAGAAGCCCGGACATGAATCCCATTGAACATCTATGGCATGAATTAAAGAGACGAATTCGAGCAAGAGATCCAGCCCCAGAAACACTTAGCCAGCTGCAAAATGCAATCCAAGAGGAATGGGATAATATACCACAACATGATTGTGATCGTGACTCTCATCCGATCGATGAAGAACCGTATGGAAGCAGTAATAAGAGCTCGCGGAGGGAATACAAGTTATTAAATAAACGTTTCTTACATTTTTTTTTCATTTACGCGTGTTGTTTTACCCATTTCCTTCATATTCCATACAGGGTAAAAATTACTCATTATACAAAATACGAAACCTATGAAGACTTAATTTGAATTTAGAACAATAACATTAGGATTTAAAAACCTCATACTACTCACTATTAAATGACATTTTACATTTATTCCTAAATATACACATTTTTCTGATAATCCTTATCAAATCATAAACTGCGAGGTGTTTCGATTTTTTTGATGAGAAGTGTAGTTTACAATTTAAACAAAACTAAACCTAATTCATAAAATAACAACAAAAGAAATTAAAATAAACTATTTAAAGACTAAAAGTCGCGCTGATAAGCACGGTTTATAAAATAACAATTATTGTCTGTCAATAAAGTCCAACACTCTGAACGCATCAACAGCCAAATATTGAATGAAGCTTGCTTTTTTTTTTTTTTTTTTTTGGTATGGCCTCTCGCAGCGCAACAACTCGCTAAGGTTGAAGCTGCTTAACCGGACAATCCTGTGGTGGCCAAAAATTACTTTAAGGCCCCCAGCCAGGGCTAGAAGCTTGCGCTCGCCTCCCGCCCCTTTTATACTCTGCCGCCGCGAGCCGTGTCGAGCGCGGCAACCGTTACGCAAAAATGATCCTTACAGCTTGCTTCTCTATTCACGCGCGATGGCTTGTTAGCGTAGGTATTTCATGTATAAGTTTGGTGTTTTTGTATCGATTTCTATGATTCTTTTTTTATTAAATAGGTACTAATATTCATTAAAAAAATAAGGATGATGGTGAGTGTTATTGGTATTATATTATACGTAATAGTAAACAAATATAATAACAAATCTCTGAACTGCTAAGCTATCGGGAGTTACACGTGTTATTGTGAGTCAACTATAAAAGATAGATATATGCTGTCTTGGGATATTTTTTATATAATTTTATGTTGAATATTTCCGTTATACATGATTTCTATGTAGCTTTAACCATTAAGGCTGCACACGCGACGGAAGCTTAAAAATCAAGTAATTTCTCCCGTTTTCCCAACATTTCCTTACACTGCTCTGCTCCTATTCATTGTAGTGTGATGAAAAGTATACTATAACCTGCCCAGGAGTTCGAAGAATAACTGATGTTTTTTTTTTTAATTGGGGTTGAGTGAGAATATTATAAACGTAAGAGTAAACAAATATAATAATAACAAATCTCCGAACTGCTAAGCTATCGGGAGTTACACGTGTTATTGTGAGTCAACTATAAAAGATAGACATATGCTGTCTTGGGATATTTTTTATATAATTTTATGTGGAATATTTCCGTTATACATGATTTCTATGTAGCTTTAACCATTAAGGCTGCACACGCGACGGAAGCTAAAAAAACCAAGTAACTTCTCCCGTTTTCCCAACATTTCCTTTCACTGCTCTGCTCCTATTAATGGTAGCGTGATGAAAAGTATACTATTACCTGCTCAGGAGTATGTAGAATAATTGTACCAAGTTTCGTTAAAATCCGTCGAGTAGTTTTTTTTTCTATAAATAACATACAGACAGACAGACAGACAGACAAAAATTTTACTGATTGCATTTTTGGCATCAGTATCGATCACTAATCACCCCCCGATAGTTATTTTGTAAATATATTTCATGTACAGAATTGACCTCTCTACAGATTTATTATAAGTATAGATTAAACAACTTTGTTGTCGTGCATTAGAGGAAAAAATATAAAAAGTATTGATGCATATTTTCGTTTTATTTTGAGTACTAGTTTTGTTAAAGATTTGGTTTGTTTGCATTAAAATAATTATTTTGACGTAAAAAATATTTATTTGATGTAAATAAATTGACTTTGATAATTTTTTTGATGTGCATTTAAAAATAAGTCTTAATGAACGGCCTCCTTTCACTAAATCTGAAATATCTGTTTTTTTTTTTATAAATATTCAGCTCAAACATAGTTTATTCTCTTTGAAAGTTTCTTGTAGGTACTCTGTAGCGATATTTGCTGTATAATTGTCGTTTAAAAATGTCCTATTACAATTTTGCAGTAACGTCAGATTCTTCAGATGTAGCGAAAGACCACAATATCTGTATAGTTTTGCCTCTTGAATGTGGATGCAGCTGACTTGGAGCGACTGCCTATCTGACCTCCACAACCTATTTAGTGCTGGGTAATATGATACCCCGTGGTAAGACTGGTTGTAAGACCTTCGGGTTACAGACTACCTGTAACGACTGTCAAAGATCTATAATTGACAACCGGGACCAACTGCTTAACGTGCTTTCAGAGGCACGGAGAAAAGTCGGTTTGTAATGGGCGGTCATTCATCCACCGACCAACGCAGGCAAGTGCGGCTTAACCTGAAAATCCTCCCCCGGTTCAGGCCCTGTACAATGGGATGAAAATCAACGTTGCTGAACAACCCGTTGTTACTTTATGGCCCTTTTTGAAAACTGAAAGTGGTCGCTGTCCGAAGGGCTTCTGTATGAAACTTTTCATAGTTTTGTTTTAGCGTTCTCTCATCGAGCCCTACCCACGACGATAGTTAACAAGTTTTCAGGCTGACTATGCTTGTTGAAAAACGCTCTGGACTCCCCTGCCATTTAGTTATTGTCATTGGTAAAACCTAGTATGCGTGAACTATAGTGGTGAAAATCCAAAAAGACTTTTTTCGCATCAAACCTTTCCTGTACTTATTTCTTTTACAGTAACAACACGGTACTGGTGACTGTATGAAATCATCAATTAATCTATTAAATCAGTACACCATATACCCAGGTTCACAGGTAGAAATCAACGCACTGGACCATCATCATCTTCCTGCCTTGTCCCATTTTATTTGGGGTCGGACACGTTTTCTTCTTCCATTCTCCCCTGTCAGACGTCACGGCATCATTTACGTCTTTTTCTTTCATATCAGTCTTCACACAATCCATCCATCTTTTCTTTGATCTTCCTCTCCCTCTCCATCCATCAACATTCATGTCCATCACTCTTTTATCAACGCACTAGACCATTACTTCAAAATTCACAAGGACAAACTTACTGTGTTAAAATAACAGATCAGTTCTTATGTAATCAGTTCTTATGTTGGATAAGAGAAACAATATTGTACATAAGGACTTTAATATCTTTTGTAAAGAGTTCTCATTTGACCCATTTACCACCAAAACCTATTCTGCACGCACTCGGCTGAATGCTATTTTTTTTTAAACTGCGTAGTGCTTTATTTTGCTTTCCTGGTGTCAAAGTGTATATTAATATAGTACTTATTGTATCTTATTTTATTTTATATCGTGCTTGTTATCTAGTGATCCTAAGATTACTAGGTAATACCTTTTCTGTTTTTACTCGTGGGAACCTGTAATTGGCCCTGTGTTGCATATACAATTGTTACTCATTTTTTATAGCTGTTGGTTCTCCTATTTATAAATAAATAAATAAATAATTCCACTCAAGTTTTTTATTGTCATTCATTGTCACACTGTAGGTAGGTACCTATGTACATAAACTACTCTGGACCGTCTGTGGAAACCCTTTTCGGCTTTGGTTCAATTATAGGCTTTTACGTACCTACCTCGCCGCAATATTTGTCGGACAACGTACACATCAATAATAAACATATAACTGTTCCATTAAACCCTGCACTCAGTTTAAGAGCACTGGCGAAACCGTAAGAGCTTACCACAATATCCAGGTATACAAATTTATTCATCATCATCTGCCTAGCCTTTTCCTAACTATAATGAGATCGGCTTTCAGTTTAACCGGATGCAGTTTAATACCAGTATTTTACATGACGCGACTGCCTATCTGTCCTCCACAATCCAGTTAGTAATGGGTAATACGATACCACTAGGTAAGACTGGTTGTCAGACTTTCGGGTCACTGACTACCTGTAACGACTGTCAAAGATCTACAAATGACAGCCGGGACCAACAGCTTAACGTGCTTTCCGAGGTACGGAGGTCAATCGGCGTGTGTGTGTCGGTGTGTAATGGGTGGTCACCCATCCACAAACCAACCTAGGCAAGCACGACTTATCCCGAAGATCGACCCGAGCGGCTGTTATTATTTAGCCACGAGCTCCTCCAACATACACATATACAACTGTACATAAACGTTGTACTCGCCTGCTACTAGTTTTAGAGCAATTCATTACATATGTTTTTTGCGTCTATAGCAATTAACTTTTTATTATATTTACTATTCTGAAAGTTGGCTAGAAAAAATTATACTCATCATTTCGGGTCCGCAAAAGAAAATTCTAAATTAATCAATATTAAATACAAGTTTCAAGTTTTCTACGAGTTTTTATTAAAGTAATTCCAATATTGTACGTAAACAATAAAATTGGCGACCGTGACAGGACATTTCCAGAAATTCGGTAGCATAGTAAACGAGTTGCGTCATACTCGGCGATACGAAAGTTACAAGTAGAACGAAAATTGGAGGCTACAACAATACAAGCAGTCAGCCTGGTCTTCCGTGCCAACGAATCAGCTAAAGATCGTATCGGAAATCCATCGAGTCATCAATATCTTCAACCTAAGTGGCTTCTTTTGTTTCGTTCTATCTCACCAAAGTACAACCAATTTCCAAATTCCATACTCCGTACACACGTATGTAGGTATACATTTTTACTGTTGCGCTATAATTCAGCCGAAACCTTCGAAGCAAGACTTTATGCAGTTCTTTAGTCGAGCTATAAAATCAGCATAATATTTTGTAATTTTAGGTACGGAGAATCTGGCAACTTGCCCGATTCAATTTAATCTTTGTACTGCGCGTTCCGTTGTGGTCACTTCTCCCATATCCCGATGCCCCGCTCAAAGCTCACAGCTCCCCGGTCTACTCATGGAATTAAATCCTTATCGTGCGCACTTCGCTGAACATCTTCCAACTTTACACCGCCATAATGAATTAATACATCCCGAACGCACTTTGCGGTCTATTGGGACACGCAGTACCCACGTACTACGTGTCCCAATGGACTGCAAAGTGAACATAGAATAGGAGCTGTCCTAACTTTTTTCAACAGCTTTTATATAATATAAGGTGTTGTTATCATGCCTCGTTTGGTGTTTCAAAATAAACGATATCACAAGTAGAAAACCATACAATTATTGTGTAATCCGTTTGCCTACTATTCCATTGTATATCGTGATATTTTGTTTTTGATGACGAATTGGAACAATGACGAGTTGGAACAATGACGATTTGGGCATAAGCCGCTATAATGTATTATTCTAATAGGTTACGCCTTTAATACATTTGAGAATTACATTAATAGGCTTAATTAATACAGTATTTCGAAAACTAAACTTGTGTATGAAATTGGTATAACTGCGCCGCGTCCCGAACGAAGGGCGCGCACTAATTTGCGACAGAAACTTGTGAGCGCAATCCCAATTTTCCCAAAGTAAGTACGCGATAATTTGACAACTTCAAAGTATCATTTAGACACTCGTGTCATGTAACAGATGGTGCTAGTGGTAAATAAATCAGAACCCGCCTAAAACCCTTGAGTGACTCGCTCGTTAAGGCTTGCCGTACACAAGTGTGCGGAACTTAGTCACCCGTAGCTAACTTCGGCTATTAGTTTTCAGTAGCATGCAAGACATAATATTAAACAAGTCTTGGAGCATTGCTTAATGTTATATGTATTCATTTTCAATAATAATATCCAGGTTACAAGATTCAATCATAATGGCATAGAAACATGTTACTTTTAATAAGCGTGTGTATGTATGTATGCGACTGTTGTTAACAGCAAGAATGAATAATACATGAATACAGTAACAGGTCATTAGTCTGAAGTCAGGTTTCAGAATTGAACAACATTTATTTTTATCCAATAAAATAACATAACATACCTATTGTTTTTGGTTAGTGTTTTTTTTTGCTTTTATCGTAGGTATCTCGATACTTCGAGATACACATCACAGTCATTAAGGCCGCCAAAACATTTTGTTCTAAGTACTAGTATGTACATAATACTAGAAATATAGGTAAATATGGCCACATGGACCCTTAGTATGATAACCCGTTTTGCCTAGAAAAAGTAAGTACTCCAGCAAAAGCTTTTTTGCTCAGCTGTGAGTTATATGTCGATGCCAGTCAAAGTCAAACCACTAATTTCAATTACGACATTTATGATAAGTTTAAAGAGTGTTTTGACGAACGAGGAAGGGAAAAGAGTATCTGGTATAAAACTATTCGATATCATTTTCGAATACCGTGGTTTGCTATCAAGGAAATGAGTAGCTGTCATATGTTCTGCTGCATAGTTTGCGCTCTGGTCACTACCCATCTCGAAAGTTTGACTTTTTGATGACGAAGTAAATTCTCCCAACTATATTATCTACTTTTAGAGCGTACTGAAGACAACAAGAAGGAAAATACTGTTGAGTAGGTACGTTAAAATTAAATTAATATGAATCTGGTCCATATGGTGGGTGACCCGTAACACAGGTATTGTATACATATTTCGGGCACCAGTCTCTCACAAATGTTTACCCTTTGTATTAAATTAAATAATTCCTGTTCACTGTAACGTTCGTGATGAGAAAATAAATTTATTTTTTATTATTATATTTTATATAATTCTAATACTTTACTTCGAGCAAGCAAGTCCATATGGGTTAGAATTTTTTACGTTAGTAGTAATAATTTCATAGCCTACATAGATACCTACAGTTAAAAAAAAATATTACAATTATTTACATAAATGTCTACATTTAATTGGTATAGTCTGCACCCTAACGATTATTTTTAATTCAATTCAATTTATTTTAACTTAATTCAATTCAATCCAATTCAATTCAATTCAATCCAATTGAATTGAATTGAATTTTGGCGCAACCTGAGATAGCAATTCTCCTTGCTGATTTGTTTAGAGAATTATATTATTTATTTTGGATGTGTAGTTTAGTTTAGATAAGTTATGATGAGACTTCATGAGACTGACATGAACAATATAAAGCACTTTTGAAAATCAAACTTTATAACAAATGAAATAGAATTGATTCTATTGCCAGGTATGTAATTTGTTCACGCCGTGATGGCTCTCGGCCACCGTAGGCGCGGGCCTGTGGACGGCGAGTAATGGGCTAGCTCGCCGTCCGTCCGTCGTATGACGACGGGCAGGCCGTGTCGACGGCGCGTTCGTGTTCCACGCGCGCCTCAAAGAGATGTCAGCAAACGGGAGGGGCCCGCAAGGGCCGGTGCCTGCCAGGGCTGCGGGACTGTTCGAAAGAGATACCGCGGCCCTGGAACATAAAGGGCCAATGAAGGAACATGGGTGGTTTTTAGTCAGTAAGAGTCTGACACTCCCTTCCGCTCCGCCCAGGGCGGGGGGGGGGGTCATTTGATGATTTCCCACCCACCAAAAAAAAAAAAAAAAGGTATGTAATTTGTTAGTGGAAACGCATCTGACTAGAGCTACTTGTGAACTAATCACTGCTATGATAATGATTGATGTAGTTACTGGATTTATTATGATACTATTATTATAATAAGCTATAATTATAATTAATTACTATTATCGACTAGCTCCTGCTGCGCCGGCGCGACTTATTGGGTCCAAATCTATCCTATATTGAAAGTAGCTGTTGCCCACGACCTTCGCTCGCGTGTAATTATTATTAAAAAATATTACTTCGCTTTGAATCAGATCAGATTTTGTCACCAATTTCAAGGGTTTAATTGTTTTTTTTTGCACGGAACCCTAATTGTTTTTCTATAATAAAAGTAGTCAATGTTAGACCTTATAACATCAGCTATGTATCTTCCAGTTAAATTCCTGTCAAAATCGGTCCAGCCGTTTCGGAGATTAGCCGAAAAAAACAGACAGACAGACAAAAATTGAAAGAGAAATGTTTTTGTTAGTGCCACATAATTAACGGTTGGCGCAGTGGTCAAGCGATTGACTGCTGCGCTGCATGTCGCGGGTTCGATTCCCGTACGGGACAAATATTTGTATGACCTACAAGTAGTTGTTCCGGGTCTGGGTGTTTTTCTATCTATAATATGTATGTATTTACAAAAAAAAAAATGTATATATGTAGTTTATCAGCCATCTAGCTACCATAACACAAGCATTAAGTTGCTTAGCTTGGGGCTAGATGGTGCTGTGTGAAAATGTCCAGGGATATTATTTATTTAATTATATTCTCATATGCATTCAGTAAACAGCTTTAACTTTGACATTGCAAACAGACACTTCAATTTTATTTATTTGTATAGATATTTGTACAGATTGAAACCAAACAAACTTAAGTACGTATTCACAAAATTTCATTTAAACCGGTTGAGTGGTTTCGGTGATTAGAGTTTACGAACGACACGTAATTTTTATATGCGTATCTTAAGATTTTAGTAAACCTAACTATATACTTACTTTAGACTATAAGATATGTTTAAAAAAACTGTCCGATCCGTGAGGGTATTATTAGGTATCGAGATTAGATACAAATAGTATCTTTATCGTAATCCTTTTTGGATAACAAGTTGAAAAATATACCCCGATAAAAATTGAATAAAATTTACTAAAATGAGTAAACTTACATGGCAACAAAAGGGCGCGGGCGGCGACGCTCCGGGTCGGGTAGTGACGTCATAAACAATTGACGATCGATGCTGTACTAATGCCGATGATGGTATTGTTACGTATTAAAAGTTAGTTTGTATACCTATGTCCTACATGCCCCTTTCGGATCGGACAGGCTTTTTAAACATATTGTATACTTTGACCTTTACAGTAATGAAGAAATCGACATTATTCGTGACTTATTATCTAACCAATCCAATCACATTTGTTGTTAAAGTATATTTGTGGGATGTTACCATGGAATTATTAATTTGCACAGAACAGTCAAGCGATTTTGTGAGGCCTATACATTAAGCTCTCGGCTTGAGCCCGTTGCTAAGCGCTATACTCAGTGGGAACATGCAATAGCTTTCAAGCAGGATTTAATGATACGAAAGACTTAAACAAAGATTGAAGACAGAAAATCTTTACTAGAAGCTGTTAATTTGATTGAGTAAGATTGTGGATACCGGGTAAAAGCATTTTGATACTGGTTTGAAGCGAAAGCTAATGGACATGTGTATTCTCCCCATCTTGACCTACGGTGCACACACTTGGTCTTTGACTAACATCCAAAAGTCCAAACTCAAGGTTTGTCAACGTGCTATGGAGCGCAGTATCTTAGTTGTAAAATTAACAGATCAATTTCGAAACACTATACTGCGCTCCAAAACTCGAATCGTTGACGTGGCTCAAAAGGCTGCCCAACTTAAATGGGACTGGGCAGGACATGTCTGACGCATGCCGAACGAACTGTGGGCCCGTAAAGCTCAGGATTGGTGCCCTGAAACAGTGACACGGGGTCCCGGCAGACCAGTAAGGAGATGGCGGAACGAACTGGATGTCTTCCTTGAGAATCGGAAAGTAGTAGCACAGAATCGTGACCGTTGAAAGCCTTTGCCCAGCAATGGGACAATATGGGCTTATAATAATATAATAATACACCCGAATTGGGAAGATTATGACGGGCACGACTCATTCAGCACATACCACAATGGTGTCACAAACATTAGACTGATACGAGTATGATTCCGCGTGGCCACAGATTGAAGTTCCGTCATGGATGTTCCGTATCCACGCACAGTTTCTCATTCTAACTATCCCTTGGTTCGCGCCCTGGCAATGCTCAATGCTCTACTGACATTCAAACATTTTTTAATTTTTTTTTTGGGGTGGGTAATCATCAAATGACTCCTCACGCTCTGGGCGGAGCGGAAGGGAGTGTCAGAGTTTTACTGACTAAAACCCATTCATGTTCCTTCTTGTTTGCCCTTTGTGTTCCAGGGCCGCGGTATCTATTTCGAACAGTCCCGAAGCCCTGGCAGGCATCGGCCCCTGCGGGCCCCTCTGGTTTGCTGACATCTCTTTGAGGCGCGCGTGGAACACGAACGCGCCGTCGACGTACCTAACGTACCTAACCTATAAATAGGTTCCGGACGTATTTGTGAATAGGCGTCGCTGATATTCATTTCATTGGTAGGAAGAGAATTCATTTAAATAAAAATAAGATAGATAGATAGATAAGTACTGTTTAAATGTGTAATGAAAGTCGTATGTACTTAAGTATCTTTATTTGCATAAAATGTGAAGTAAAAAGGATATTACAGTTATTTCAGTGCAGAACACATTCCGTCATACTCATTACAAAATGGCATGAAAATTACAAATCACAATACATCATCACAGTCAACATTTTAAACAAGACAATAACTAATACACGTTAAAAAGTTGTAACTATCATCATTCGTCAATTTCAAGGGTTTTAATTTTGTTCGCACAGAAACTTAATTATTTTTCTACAATAAATGTAGCCTATTAGACCCTTAAAACATCAACTATCTGTCAGTAAAACTCCCGTCAAAATCTGTCTAGCCGTCTCGGAGATTAGTCGGAACAAACCGACAGACGGACAAAAATTCAAAACTATGTGTTTTATTATAAGTGCCGTATATATTTTCATAAGCATTCAGTAAAAAGCTGTTATTTTGATATTACAAACCGACACTTAAATTTTATTTATTTGTAAGTATATTTGTTATTTTTTTTAACTGTATTACCTTTGATTTGTCTGTTGTATTGTACATGTTTTCTCAAATAAATAAACAAACTATGCTGAAAACTTTATCGTTACTTAAATCGGTTTACAGTCTAATTAAATAAGGTAATCCTTTTTATTTTAAACACTTTCGTTTATCAAAACAAAATATTTTGGAAGTCTGAAACAAAACCTGTTCTTTTTCATTCCTAGGTATAGCTACTGATGTTATCCACCGGTTTTTTACATTTGGAAAAAAATATTTCAATATCTACTGAATAAGTTTCAGGAGAGAAAACTCATTTTGACATGCGAAATACATTCAATAATAAAATCAGTAATTAAATTAGTTTTCGCCGTCTGTATCCACTACTCTTCAATTATGATATACTCACGTGTAACATGATACGAAGCCGACACGTAGAGGAAGGATTAATGGAGACCTCATTTTCATTTTCAATGTGAACTCAACAAATTGTTTTTACAGTACTTTTCAGCATATTTTTTTAAATACATGTTATCATCATTCTCCTGCTCTTTTCCCAATTTATTTGGGGTTGGCGCAGCATGTCTTTTTCTTCCAAGTTAAATTCGCTTTGAATAAAGATTGTTTTAAATACATAATAATCTTGAATCAAACCAACCTAACTTTATTTTACTTACATTCATGTATTATTAGTATTATTATTAGTTATGGGGGAATTAGTATCGCGCATTTAATATAGAAATGAAACAAACATAATCAAAACATTTTACCAGCAGTGTGACACAATAACCACGAGCAACTCACATTTTTTTGTGCGCGCCCATGGCTCTGTGTCAAAAGTGCGATTGTGTCCATTTCGTTTTGTGGCCAAACGAATTGACGTCTTCCTTCTCACTATCGATCAAATCTTACTTACTATACGAGTACAATATACATTCTTGGCGAGTAGAATGATCTCTATAAATAGAGTATGAATATCACTGTTTCTAGATGTAGGTTTGTTGTAATAGCGAAAATCAATTATAAAAAACGGTTTTAGTTCTTGGTTGTCAAAACACTGAAAGACATCAATTTACATACAGTGATAATGTGACAGACAGTACATTAAAAGTGAAAAAAAATCAACTAACTTTTGTAGGCCACTGGCCTCCTTTAATGAATTTAAATTCATATAATTAAAATGTGCTTTCTTTGCCTAAATCAACACCCAACATTCTCTTAAAATGTCAACATCCCGTGGATATATGAAAACAGGGGACGTAGTTTCACATGTTTTTTTATGAATCTTTACCGTTCACGGCGTACATTGTATATTCTTTGACCCAAAAATAATGTATGCGCATAATTTTGAACAGGTATCTACTTAACACTTTATTAAAGAACCATTTTCACTAGCGCCTTCCTCGCTGACATTATTCATCCGAAGGTTTTACCTTGACATTATTTTGGTAAGGAGTCTGGGCAGATACGTAAAAATTGTAAAATCTACACAGAATCGAATTGAACTGCTAAATAAAAATCTTTTAGAGAGCCGAATTCTAGTTTTGCCTTTAAAATGTGTTGTACAAACGGTTGTTTCGAAAATTCACGCGGCACCGCTCAAAAGTGTTTTGATCAGCCTCGCGTGACGAGGCGAAATAAAAAGAGAGGAAGGTCTTGCATTCAAATGAGAGTTCTGTGTCAAGGAGGACACCGCAAAAACTTAATTTTCTTGACCTTACAACAAACGAAACTCTGCTGTTTATCTTAGAATTTTCCGCTGGTTAATGCTTAAATAAAATGTTCGGGGTTTTAAAGTTTTGGATAACAAAAAAATCATACGTAGTCAGCTGCAATATATTGGTTGAAAGGTAAAAACTCTGCACTTTATTAATAGAAAACCAATATCGTTAATAGTAGATAATTATGTTTTTTTTTTCTTTGTGTTGAAATCATCAAAAGTCTTAAAATAAAATCATATTTTATACCGGGTGAAAGGCACGACGTACAAACAGTTTCCGCGTATTCAGTGCATCATTCTGATATTTTTCATCGCTAATTAAAAAAATAACAGCTTTTCCATTCATTTGGACCGTGTAATTATTGCACTGTTGGATATTGTAGGAAACAGCAAAAAAAAAAATGTCTATGTCTCCGGGGTGCAGTTCAGAGGTGGTTACCGTTTGTGCGCCGCCATTGCCCTTCCTACTTCGATTTAAAGTTAATTGAACAGACGATTATGTTCTATGTTCTATGTTAGGGATTTTGGTTTCCGCACTTAGTCCTTAAAGTGGACCATTGTGCGTGAGCCTTGGTGGCCGTTACTCCAACCAGCCCACCTCCCTCCAGAAGCAGATCAGACTTCCCGGTCTTCTCAGGGCATCCGCAAGAGATCCTGGCGTTCCAAGGGTCGCCTCGCGTATCTGGGTGACGCCAGTACACTCAAGGAGTACGTGCGCTATCGTTTCCTCCGCCTCCATGCACGCCCTGCACAGGGGACTGTCAGTGATACCTAGGGTGTGGAAGTGTTTGTTCAGTGAACAGTGTCCAGTGATGGTCCCCGCCACCAGTCGCAGGCTATCTCTATCCAGGCGCAGAAGGCGCTTGGTCAGTTTTTTGTCCAGGGATGGCATAGCCTCCTTGGATTGCCTGCACCCTGGTGTCGAGGTCCACCACTTCTCCGCTTGTGTTTGAGTGTGATCCTTTAGCCAACTTCTGAGCTGCTTGAAGGGTATGGGGACAATGGGTTCGGGTCCGAAAGCTTTTGTGCTGGATCCTCTTCTGGCGAGTTCGTCAGCTGCATCGTTTCCAAGCGATCCACTGTGCCCCTTGATCCATTGTAATGTCACCGTGTTGCGGTTTAGTACCGTAACTCGTTCTAGGGCATTATGGCATTCTAAAATTAGTCTCGACGTGATCTGATTTCTCTTTAAGGATTGGAGGACTGAGGCACTGTCGGAAAGTATACGGATGTGAGTATCCGTAACTTCCCTGGCCTCTATGGCGTGTGCCGCTTGGATAATGCCTACGCACTCTGCTTGATATACAGAGTTGAGCATTCCCAGGGGTCTGGATATTTTGATGTTTAGATCGTCGGAGAAAACTCCGACACCTGTACCATCGTCGGTTTTCGATCCATCAGTGTAGATCCTTAGCTCTTTTGGGCCTGAGTAGTCACACATCTCCGCTGTGAGCTCTATGTTGTAGTGCTTTTGGAAGCAGTGGGTCTTCAGGGTTCTGTCGCAGGGTGATGCCATCATGGGCTGTTGTTTGATTGCGTCGTCTTTTATACGCGTATGTTTGATTCTGGAGTCCTTACTTAGGGTGCCGGATACTTCGAGCCTGAAGGTCGCTAGGGCCGCCTCCTCTCTTACGACGAGGTGTAGAGGTGGTAACCCCAGCATTACCTGTAACGCGGCAGTGGGTGATGTTCTCATGCTGCCGGTGATTGCTACACAGGCAAATCTTTGTACCTTCTCGAGGTCCTTCTGGGCTGTGCTCAGATTGGTCCTGGGCCACCAAACTATGGAGCCATATGTAATGATTGGTCGGATGACGGTGGTGTATAGCCAGTGGGTGATTTTGGGGCTTAGGCCCCAATTCCTGCCAAGCAATCTTTTGCATTGCCATAGGGCTATGCTGGCTTTTGTTGTGATGTAATCAGTATGTTTTGCCCAGTTCAGCTGTTTGTCCAAATAAATACCCAGGTATTTGGTTTCAGTCGACAGGCTTAGGGTGGTCTCAAAGAAACGTGGCAATTGTAGGTTTGCCAACTTCCTTTTCTTTGTGAAAAGGACGAGTTCGGTTTTGGTGGGGTTCACTGCTAGTTTGTACTCCTTGCACCAGTCTTCCACCACCTTCAAGGCTTGGCGCATAAGGTTACATAGTGTGTTTTCATGTGTGCCATTTATTATTATGGTTATGTCATCTGCGTAGCCCACCGTGTAGTAGCCTCTGTCATTCAGACGTTTGATAAGGCTGTCCACCACGAGGTTCCATAGGAGTGGTGAGAGGACGCCCCCTTGAGGGCAGCCTTTCGCCACGATGGCTCTAGTGGTATCGTTCACCGTAACTTGTACGGCCCTGAGTCTTAGCATATTTGTGATCCATCCTCGCAGGGTCGAGTCCACACCGTGATTCTCGAGGGCTGCGTTGATGCTATGGAAAATAGTTTTGTCGAAAGCCCCTTCTATGTCAATAAAAACAGCTAGTGAGGAGCACTTGTGGTCTACTGCACATTCGATCTTAGAGATCACACTGTGTAGTGCGGATTCTGTTGATTTTCCTGTGGAGTAGGCATGTTGGTTCTTGTGTAGTGGTAGCTCCCGAAGAGGTCCGTCCCGGATGTGTCGGTCACAGAGTCTCTCGAGGGTTTTCAGGAGGAATGATGTCAGGCTTATTGGTCTGTACGCTTTGGGTTGTGTGTAGTCTGGTTTGCCTGGTTTGGGGATGAAAATAACTTTCACCTCTCGCCATTGAAGTGGTATATAGTTGTGTGCCAGGCAGGCTTGGTAGATGATGGCCAGCCACGGTGTAAGGGCGTCTACACCCCATTGTAGCAGGGCTGGGAAAATTTCGTCTAAGCCTGCGGCTTTGTATGGTTTGAAGGTCTTGATTGCCCATTTTATTTTGAACAGACGATTATAAAGTTAACTAGTTACTTACTACTTCATAAATTAAGTACAACAGTTCTCCTTAAGAAAACTATTAAATCTGTGAATTTTGCATTTTGCATGCCTTACGGTAGAATCACTTGAAACATACTTATACATTTTTATACCACCATTGTAACAGTGTTTTCTGCAAAAATAAATGATTAGATTAGATTTTTTTTTAATAATACCTACCTACCATTTCCTGGTAAATATCTTTTTTTTTTGATGATGGCGTAACCCGCAACATACACTCGGAAGAAGAAAACATTTCTGTATATTAGTTATAACGAGTATTGACGGTTCCCGCAGTTATTTTCAACTAACTTCTGAAACTTTTCGAAGTCTAGTAAAAGAAGCGTGGTTTTCTACGAAATATTCAATTATTGCACTCCAAAACTTTGAGTATACTTGGTTTTACGTGTCTACATCGTTTGTTTTCTTAACGTCTTACTTCACAAATGTTGTTTAAAGTATAATACGTAAGAAAATGCAAGCGTCTGGTACAGGTTCTCCTAAACTTTAGACATCTTACTGAACAGGCAAAATCTGCCACATTATAATAAATATAATGTAAATTAAGTTTATTGCAGAATTCTGTCCTAACACGGTCGCCTATTTTTGTTCATAAGAACACATTAAAACTAGTTACAACGACTAAAAAGAATAATCAAAACTTGTTATTTGCAACAGCTTTTTGCAAACCTTTTTTTTCTTGTAACATTGCTTTTTATGTCCACACACATATGTTTCTCATATTATTGTACACCCTGAAGGTATCTAACGGATATGTTTTTCCTTTATTTTGGGCTGTTTTGTTTTTAAACCACCTGTAAAAACAATAACTCCCGTTCCGTTCTATTAATTAATTACAACAGGCCTATTTTTTGGCCAAAGAATCAGCATTGCCATCCAACGTGGCAACGTGACAGCGATGCTGACGAATTTTTGTAACCCTTTTCTACTTGTACATATTTATTACTAATATAGTTTTGTAGTTTGAAAATAATCTGAATCAATCTGAATAATCTGATAATAATCTGATCTGTTAATCTGTTTGAGAATAATCTTTGAAATAAATTTTATATTAAATATTACAACAAATTATTTCAATAACTTACCAATACTGATGTAGCTGCTATCATGGGCAACTTATTAGATTCATAAGATTTGAGGTAATGATCATAGGGCCCGATCCTAAAATCTGGTTTAAAACAATCTTATAGGTACTTCTGCTAGTAAGAGAAATTCCTGAATAAATTTAAAAATCCCTGAACTCAATAAAGTGATTGCAGTTTCTTATGGCATAGGTAATTAGCAAAAGGGAAAATGCACTTACTTAGTCTTGACAATTTGAAGGCATCGGCAGTGTTGATGATATCCACAAAGAGCTGAAAATCGAGGCTGGACTTGTTCGCTATTAAATTTGTATGTTGCAGCATCGCAAACTTGAAGGCATTCTGTATCTCGTCAGTGTTCTGATCAAACACCACACCTGAAAAAAAACATAATACGAATGTTAATTATGAAGTATTTCAGAATAGTAGGTAATAGTCCATCAAACACAATTGGTATGGACATGTAATGAGGATTGATGAAACGCATGTGACTAAAAGAGTTATGGATATGAATGTTGATGGATGGAGAGGGAGAGGAAGACCAAAGAAAAGATGGATTGTGTGAAGATTGACATGAAAGAGAAAGGAGTAAATGATGCCGTGACGTCTGACAGGGGAGAATTGAAGAAGCAAACGTGTTGCGACGACCCTTAATAGAGGGATAAGGGTAGGAAGATGATGAAGAGACACAATGGCTACGAACTCATTGACAGGTGACATAGTGCAGCCGGTTGCGTGGGAACGTTCGTTTCACTTCGCTACTCGCTAGCCTCTAGGCGCTCAGGGCCGGCAGTCTCGACATAGATACCGACATTGTCGCAAACTTTCGATCGCTTAATAATAACAGAAAAAAACAACGTACATAACGTTGCTTGCGAGAAATGCAAGTCTCAACATCCAAGATGCGTTTCTCGCAAGCAACGTTATTGCAACCGATTTTTTCTGTTATTATTAAGCGATTGAAAGTTTGCGAAAGTTTCGGTCGCTTAATACGAACGAAAAAATTCTGTTACAATAACGCTGTTTGCGAGAAACGCATCTTGGATGTTAAGACTTGCATGTCTCGCAAGCATCGTTATTGCAACCGATTTTTTCCGTTCTTATTAAGCGATCGAAACTTTGCGATAGTGTCGGTATCTATGTCGAGACTGCCGGCCAAGAAAGCCACCTGACAGTGCATTCGTATTTTTGGAATACCTTTATTCTGGTTTCTTATTATATTTGGTAAACAAAATAAACCTGTAATATAACAGTATATTGAAGGTGTGTAGAAAATGATTCGTGTAAAAAGTGTTCATATGACATATGTTATAAATATTTATATATGTTGGAGGTGCGGAATGAGGCGAGGGGAATGTGACCAACGACGCATGATATCCAAGCGTGCTATCCAGCGTTGCTAGAACGATAGTTTTGACATTCTCATGTTACCTCCATGTTTTATTATAAAGTCAAGTCGTATAAAATGCCTTAAACATTTAAACTGGGTACGAGTTGACAATAAAAAAAAGTAGATAAAATCGGAAAGTGCCTTTCAAACTCGCCAGTTGACGATTAAGTCGTTAATATTATGTTATTCTGTTGTCAGTAGTTTAAATGAGGGTAATGATTAAAGCTTGTTTAACTTAATTAGAGATAACGACAAATTCAAATTCAGCACGGTGTGCATTATAATGCTGCCATAATGAAAGAGCAATAAAATAGACGCATTACGGTCGGAAATGATAATGATTAAATAAAACCTTTAGTCGTTCATTGGTTTATGAATATGACTACCTAGAGTGTGCGGCCGGCGTTCGCAATTTATTGTTTTGCAAGCATACGCGGGTATAGTATTCCGGTATTAAATTTATGGCTTTAGTCTGGCTGGAGAAAAATATGGATTTATTGGGCGAGCTTTGCAACAAATCGTTATTGCTTTTAGGGATCTGATATTCCATACTCGATAAAATGTAAACCTTGAATTGGTTTATGATGTGGTTTTAAAGTAGATACATAGAATTATTATCTTGTGTTAGGTATTTTGTTAAAGTTTTGGTTTAATCTGTGGGCTTTCATTTTGAAGGCTGTGATACGCTTGTGTGCAGAAAAAGTAGCCAGAAGGCATTAATACTTTACGTACCAATATTTTTTTAATTTAATCTCGCATAACACATGGGCCCTTTCATCATCATCATCAGCCTATAGGTAGCAGTCCACTGCTGGACATAGGCCTCTTCAATCGCACGCCATTCAACTCGATTCTCAGCAACTCTCATCCAGTTGCTACCAGCCGCCACATGGGCCCTTTAGCTTACTTAATATATTTATGTTGTTTATCGTAAAAGCACGTTTCTATTAGTTGCCTTTCACTACATATACGTATAAGCCTATTTTGAGGTTACCGATTCACCAAGGGTAAATATTCACAGCAACACAACTTGTTGTTAGGCAGATGACGAGTCTGCTAATGTATTCAATGGGCGAGTATCAACATATCTAATGCACCATTATATCAAAATGAATATAGATTCTATGGCAAAGGTATCCTCACGATGTTTTCCTTCACCGAAGCAAGTGATAATTATAAAATACGCACATGAATCCGAAAAATCAGAGGTGCGTGCCTTGGGTTTGAACTCGAGACCTATGACTTGGCAGTCCGTCGCGGTCACACCACTAGGCTAACCAGCAAGCCTTTTTTTTTAGGATGGGCAATCATCAAATGACCTCCCGTTCTGGGCGGAGCGGAAGGGAGTGTCAGACTTTTACTGACCATTAGGCTAACCAGCATGCCTGAGAGATATTTCTTGACGGCATGTAAAGTGGCATAAAAACTCTGTCACCAGGTTAGGCACACGATAAAGAAAGAAAATGGCGAAGGTAACAAAATGACGAAGACGAATGACGCGCTCATATCAAATGCCTCTTCTTAGCGTGTTGATAGCAATCTAAATTGAGTCGGCCCAGAACTTTGTACCGAGTTTGGCGCCATAAGTAACGAGCAAAAAACAAGTCAGTCAATGAAATCACATTTACAGTCATCATATTACGTCATCTCTAAGTCACTACCTGAGCAGGTCTTCTTTGCTTCGGCCTACCTGGGCCCGGAGTCTGTCTGAAAACTTCCAAGTTAACCAAAGCAGCTATGCCCAGGTGGGAAATTTTGAGCAGGTAAAACGAATGGGTTGGGTAGGGAAGCACTGATCGCCACAGCAATAGTCCTGCTGTATACCATTCGCCAGTGAGCGTATACTTTAAGAAGCTGTTTCGGCTTTTCAGTATTTGCGAACGAGGATATTATCGCGCAAAAACTGTCGTGTGTCGGAAACCATTTTGGCTCTTTTGCTAGAGCTTATGCTTAACAAAATAATGTTTGTTTTTTTTTTAATATCCAGCTTCTCGAAAGTACAGTAGACAAGATAAAAAAGTTTAGAATTTCATTATTAATGCACGTTAAAACAAAATAGTTTCGTATCTAAACTATTTAGTTTATGTTGCCTTTTCATTTACACCTGCTATTAACATCAAGCCTTTGTAGTCTAAGCTGACATACATTTTCATATTAAGGATTTGATGTGCCAGTTAAGTTAATTACTGGAACAGGTATCTTTGCTTTCAACCCATACTTGAACGTGAGATGAGTTAGCTTATGATGTACACACGCTCCCTGAGATTTATAAGGACTGAAATACATTTGAAATAAATACCGTGCATTTTTTAAATGTTTCATTTCAAATTATGTTTAGAGTTTTCGAAAATGACGACAAATGACATCATCCTCATTTAATTTTAAGCTCGGATCTACCCAGCTGCCCACTGGTTATATCCAGCCATTGCTGGATATACCCAGTGGGTGGTGGCCTCCCCTTTCTTTTGCCATACTTATCGGTTATGTGCACCCTTATATAACCCTACGAGCTTTTGAGAATGAATGAAATTGACGAATGACATATTAAATAGTACCTATAGTATATTCTGATATGACTGGGGAAACTTTGTTATTGTATTCGAGGCGGAATTAACACCCGAGCTGCAGGCGAGGGTGTTGTGGAGCCGAGAACTGCAGTAACAAATTCCCACGCGTATTAAACGACGTTTTTCATTACACTTTTCGAAGAAATAAAATATTAGAACGGAAAGTATTTTTGTCAGCAATTGTTAGGAATAGTGTCCTAAAAATTGCTGACAAAAATACTTTCCGTTGATTTAATTTGTTCTTTATCCACGCTTTGGTTTCGAAACGTTGAAAAAGAATCAAAGGTATGATGCCGTTAAACAGCCTACTATGAAAAATAGAAAATTCAAATATTATTGAATTTAGAACACAAAAAAAATGTTAATTTGTTCATAAACTTAAATATTTGTTTTAAATAATCATGTTTATCTAGTTATCATGAAATTCTATTTATAAACACAATTTACTCAAAAAATATTTACGCTGCAAAAACGCATATCTCTTTGACAAGATTTAAATAAAAAAAAATCACCGCCGACTATAGCCATTGGACCCATTTGGACTTATTATAAGTATAGTTATCTGTGGATTTTTTATTTCCGCACGTATACGATAAAATATTAAAAACCCACGCGTGTGAAATACATTGCATGTTGAACCTAATCGTTGTGCGATAAGAACCAGTTTTCGAGAAAGTCAATTTTAATTCTTTTTGTAGGAAACATTTTTTTTTTACTTGTTTGAACTAAGATAATATAAGTACATGAAATAACTTGTGGAGTTTATCAAATACCAAAAACGCTAATGTAAGTTCTTAGAAATACTTCTACAAAATTTCACAAAAATGTTCGTGGTCAATTAAACCTTATTCGTACTTAGTTTGAGAAGCATTTTAAACGATAAAGCGAAAGATAAGTCAAAAGAAAACTGTTGTTGAAATTTTAATTAGTAGGAAACTTATGACGTTAAGTAATTGTTTTTAAGTGCTACAACTGAACCCTAAAAACCGTTATCAATATAACGGTTTTTAGGGTTCCGTAGCCAGATAGCTAAAACGGAACCCCTATAGATGTGCCCTGTCCGTCTGTCTGTATGTCACAGCTATTTTACTTCAAGACTGTTGGCACCACACAGTTGAAATTTAGCGAGTAAGGTGTGTTCTATGTACATGTGATGTAACATTATGAAACAATTAAAATAAGTTTAGGTACCCTTAGGTCCATACATGTACCTAAGGGTTGAAAAGTATATTTAGGTGTATATAACTAAGTGGGGTGTCTATCGACAGCTCTTAAAAAATGATATCAAGGTTCCTAAAACACTTTTTATCTTTAGTCAATGTTTGATGATATATTTGCTAGTAAAGCCCGTAAAAAATGTCCCTTCCGCTCTAATTACAAAAACAAGAGAAGGAAAATTCTGAAACAATTCACGTTTTGCTTCAAAGTCATGAAATAACATATAGTTACTTTCGATCCACGATAGCGGAAACAAAAAATATTTTAGCGTCTTCATGTCCTGGTGGCAGTTGTACACAATTTTAAAGTATTCCCGAAGTGCTTTGGCACGAAAATGTAGTCTTTAGTACCGTGAACCCACAATTCAATTTTGAACAGAAGAAACAACCTCATATTCGTGTTTGGAACTGAAAAAGTATCGACATCAATGTTATGTCAACTTGACAGATGAATGTGTCAGAATTGGTAGCACGATTTTTCCTCTCTCAAATGTCATGTCATACGAAGGCTGCCTTTCGAAAAACTCGTTTCTATAATGAGTTGTACTTCGTGTCAACGGTGGTCATGCAGTTGCAGGTATTACAGAATTCACGATAAGAAGATTGTTAAATTGTTTTAGTTAAGGTGGAAAAACAAATTCTCTTACGTTTTTTGCAATTTGCAGGTAGTGTCAGGTTGTATGTTAATAAAAAATGAGTCGCGCAAGTAAAAAGTATGTATAGTAACAGAATTATAATGATTGAAATCATCAATACAACCCTTTTTTTTTTTTGGAGGGTGGGAAATCATCAAATGACTCCTCCCGCTCTGGGCGGAGCGGAAGGGAGTGTCAGACTCTTACTGACTAAAAACCACCCATGTTCCTTCATTGGCCCTTTATGTTCCAGGGCCGCGGTATCTCTTTCGAACAGTCCCGCAGCCCTGGCAGGCACCGGCCCTTGCGGGCCCCTCCCGTTTGCTGACAACTCTTTGAGGCGCGCGTGGAACACGAACGCGCCGTCGACACGGCCTGCCCGTCGTCATACGACGGACGGACGGCGAGCTAGGCCATTAGTCACCGTCCACAGGCCCGCGATCAATACAACCCTCTAAGTTCATTTAACCTCATTGACTGACTTTTTCATGAAATAGTTATTGAATGGGGTTAAATGAGCTTAGAGGGTTAAGTTCATGATTTTAATGATTATAACCCTGTAACTACATACTTGTTGCTTGCGTTACTCAATTTTCATCAACAAACAACCTGACACCTGACTACAATTGCAAAAAACCAAAGAAAAGAACTTCGCGAGCTATCATCCTCAAGCTTCCACCTTTATACAAAGTCGGTTACGTCCAGCCAATTAAACAGAACGTCAGAAAGATGTTTCTTTTTTTTAATATCCGATGTTCATTTAAGCAAAGATATTAATTAATGTACGCTGAAAACATCCACACATTTTAACTGTACTGTTTGTGATAGGAAATTAAATAGGGATGTCTGTGTGCACCATTAAATTGCTAGTTGCTTCAGTCTTTGGTCACGTAAACGATAGTTTTGAAGCGGTTAAATTTTCAGGTTTCGTTAATAGCAATGGTACTTAATATATCCGAATAGAAACGCTTTCAAAAACGACCGACTTACTTATTCTTGGCTTTGCCAAATAAGCCTATAATTCAGTGGTTAGTTATTTCAACTTTTATTTCAGCGTGTAAAGGTTCTGACGAAGGATATATGACGACTTAGTTTATATAGTAACGTAAATAAGCGCGGGTCAAAGGGAACTTTCTTTTACGCTGGCCGGCCAGATGTCCTTGATGTTAGGGTACATTTTCTTTATAACCTTTGGAAAATTTATGGTAATGTAGAACAAAAAACAGCGTCAATACTATATGAAATTAGAAAATTAATGGCTACTTATAAATGTAGATAGAGACAGAACAATCATTATAGGTCACCATTAAATTACTATTGTATTAATTAAAGGTGTTTGGCAATTATCTGCCAAAAACTATACTCAATTTCTAGAAATCGTGTTTTGTTTTATCAATTTTAAAAGGCTGATCATTCGTACTATAAAAATAGCCTAATAGCTTTCAAAAAGTAATAAATTAACTTCAGCAACTTCAAACACTCTTCTCCCATCTCCCATCACTCCTTCCTTTTAAATACGAATTAATTACCAAACTTATTAATTTAATGAAGTCTCGAAAGGATGTTCACCTGTTATTCCATAAACCTTGAACTTTCCATAATAAATTCGTGAATAACATTTTTGATATTCATAATTTCAATGCAGTTAATGAAGAGTTATTTGGCTGATTTTATCGCTGCCTTATATAATAATTAGGGCAGGGAAATGGAGGCGTTTTATTGCTAAAAGGATTAAATTAATCAGCCTCCAAAAACGGCGACGAAATATTAAGCACACCTACTAAAACGAGAACTTCAAAATTCATTTCTTTTGTATTGTCATAAATATATTAGATATCCCGTGACCTGGCAATAAGTTTGCGGAAAACAATGGGCAAACTTTTGATTGATAAGTCCATAAATCTGAGGCCGGGATTGTCTTAGACGGAAAGAACAATATTTTCCGGAATCCTAAATACTAAACGGGATAACCATTTTTCATGAACCGAAATATATAAATAACACTAGGTAGTTTGCTAGTAGCGAAGTATACCCACTTGGATCGATATTTCACATATATACATGTTTCTTTATTTGAACAAAGAGATATAAACATGTAAATGGAAATGTGTACCTACTTATAAAATATAGGCATATTAAAGTACCAAACTATCTACTTACAGTATTTACATATATACATGGTGTCTGTTTAAAAACTGTTTTAATTACACGTACCATTCAATATCTGATCGTTCTCGGTTCTACTAAATTAAACAAAAAGCAAACAATAATCTAGTTGATAATATTGCACTCATCCGTATTAATTACAATCTTGTTTCTTCCGGATTAATTAACTCGGCGCCTTGGCAATTTAAGTATTTCACTCATATTTACGAGTACTATCTAATTTAAGTTAGTAATACAGCGGCCCATCGCCCTTCTACATAGAGTACTCAAATACTTACTGTTTTTATAATGTCTGCAAAGACCGAAAGAGCTAAATTTTAAAAACCAAACATACAGACTTTACCACTTTATAATATTACTAAATTATGCCCGCGGCTTAGCCCATGTGGGGTCCAGTAATTGTCCCACGGGATAGTACTACCGGTATAAAAAGTATCCTATGTGTTAATCCAGCTTATAACCTATCTCAATGCCAAATTTCATCTAAATCTGGTCAGTAGTTTTTGAGAGAGTGTAACAAACATCCATCCATCTATACACACCAAACTTTCGCATTTACAATAGGATTATCGTTTATACGACAGGATTAAAAGATTGAACTAAAATAACTGCCACCTTACTGACTGCATCAGACTGCATTTATTCAAACGGATGAATTTTGTAATTCCATGTGATTACTTTGTTTATAGGACAATTATTACGAAACCTTAACACAATAAAATCCACATTCCACCTTTTGTACCGAGAGCTTTCTGTGAAATGTATACAAAAGAGTGCATTTAGATAAGTGCTCATTAGGCGTTGATTAGGGAAGCGAGGCCAGTCGCCACAAGAGATCTGTCTTGGTGTTTTGTATGGCGATATGATTGAGAATAGCTGGGTCTTACAGTGGATATGTGTCGGATGACGTGGAATTAATCTGCGTCGTGTAAATAAATGTGGGGTGTATGTCAGAACGGCGACGGCGGCGACGAGGCGGGGCGTTTGCCTCCTCACAGGAAGCGCCCGTTCTCAGCAGATTGGAGAATATACTTGTGTACGCCGCGTAACACTTGGCAAATTATTCTTTACCCCTAAAACAGGAACAAAGCCTTCATCATCTCATGTTATAGACGCCAGTAAATCCACCTAGAAAATTGAAAATTATGCGGCGAGATGTGTTTCAAACAACCACTCACGCTAAGAATTATGATACTGTTTTACCTACACTCCAGAAAATTATGTGCATAAATGTATTATTCTTCGCGACTGCCTCCTTGGACTAGTGGTCACAACCGCGACTACTGAGCATGAGGTCCTGGGTTCCGGGTCGGGCAAATTGTTATTGGGTTTTTCCATTGGAAATTTCTCAGTAGCTGCCACGGAGTTTGGATTTGTGCCCGGTTGATGGCAATGGGCTCACCCCTATTACTTGAAATTTAAATATTACTGGCGAAATGTGGGTGTGCTATTAGGTACCTACGCCTCTGCCTGATCCTTCGGGATTGTTATGTTAAGTAGTGTATTATTAAAAATCAAGAAACAATACTAGCAACATTATAACTCCAGTAAATTTGCACCATAATGAATGGACTATTCAGTATACGATATTTATATTAGATTGTGAGATCAAGTACTTATCTATTAACTGTGGCTGAGGGATATGAATGATAGCAAAATATTTGTGGATCTTGCATAAATATTTAGCTTAGTCGATCTGTACCAGCTCCCAAGTTAAATAAATCAAATTATTTTAAACCGTTTTTAACTGTTTTGCTCATATGCATAACGCAACAATTACATGGTTACGAAAGTAATGTTGTAGGTACAAGTCGTTTTCCTCTCTGGGGAGAACGAGAAAAAATTAAAAGCGTTACAGCTCGACGTGTCTGCTTGTTAGTCAGCAAACTGTAACAGTGTGCAAGCGGTACCGTTTCCAGAGTATCCTGTATCTATTCTTCTTACGCGCAGCGAAGTGAAAGTTATGTTTTTTTTTCACACGTATTTATGTTCGTGGGATTATTTATATCTTCTAAGAATCGCAACGGCTAGATGGATTATAGCATTTGATGGCTTATTGGCTCAACTAAAATAAAAACTAGTATTATGGTACCTACCTACCATTTCCCAGTGAGGTTTCGAAATATATTTCGGGCGTGAGGTGATAATTCCAAAAGTATAACGCACTAAATGGTTGAAAAAAGAAGTACGCAACTGACATACTTATATTAGGTTTATTTTTTAATGACCTTCTTTCACGGATATGAACGAATTGAAATATCCATCACTATTGTCAAAATGCACAACAACTTCATGAATTCAATTATTCGAAATGACCATATTGACCATACCCAGCCATTTATAACGACGACGTAACGAATCATTAGAAATATAATGCGCTATTTGATTTGTCATTATTATTGCCTGGGCATTATAAAATAATCCCGGAATTAATCACTCGATCATTGATATAGTCTTTCGTCCTGTGCGAAAGAAGGGCTTAGGAAATGTAAAGTATAGGTCGTTACACACGATGCGGTAAGGTGCGGGCGTCGCCGCAGCGGCAATAACAGTGCGTTTTAGCCGCGCGGGAGCATTGTCACGCTGGTAGTCAGTAGACGGCGCGGATGCGGCGGTGCAGCACCGTGTGTACCATAAATATGTAGACTGCCGTAGCGGTAAAACTTAGGCTTCGCGTCACCGCTACACCGTTTCGTATGGCCCGGCCCTTAATGTGTCAGTTATTACAGCCTTTAGGCACAGATTATTCCAGATACTTCACTCAGTAGAAAATTTCCAATACCTATTACGATAATTGCCTACTCCCTCGCGTCAACAACCACTGCACATAGGTCGATTTTAGGCATTTAGGCGGTCAAAAATATTTTACAGTGTATTTTGCTTTTTTTAGCTTTATTTTATCATTTAGTGTTGTTCTTTGTGTAATAAGCATGTTTTACTGACGAAACACGGAAATAATTCAACAAAAATTAAGAGTATTACCATATTTTCATTATATAAGTAGTTATAAATTTTTTTTGTATTTGTATATATGTATTTCAAAATAATATAAATCAGCTTTACACTTTATAAAATTTTATGGAAAAAAGCTATTTTATTTTTGTATGACTTCCAATCTTTAAAAACCTTTAAGTCGGAAATTCGCGGCCATTCGCACTTAAAATATGTGTCGTAAACTAGCCTTATATGTAAAATATTTAAAACCAAAAAAAATATTTCGCGAGAGAAGGCGATAACATAACTTAATTATATTTGAACAAAAAAATTAACCAAAAAAATAAATTGTTTATATACCCTCTTTTAAAATTGAACCGATACTATAAAATGAAGTTAACTCACTTAAAATACATTAGAATATAACAACTCATACCTGAATTACTTGAATCCATCACAATCGTTACGAAATATCAAGTAGAAAACACTAAAATCTTTTTCTTTAATTCCGTCAATTGAGATCGCGGAGAACAATAAATTACAATTGCGTGAAGATCAAGTTCGAACCTGCGCTGTCGCAAGCAAACGAGGCATGTTTAGTAGGTGGGGGGAGTAAATTCTTTTTACTGGTATATTTCTCTTTCTATCTTAGCTATTATTGGTTGATAACCTTTTCATTTAAGAAATTGACTTATGACCGGCTAATTTTTAATAATCGACGTATGTGCACTGTATGCTAAAATGCGCCTAAATGCTCAAGCGTACAGCAGTGATTGCTTCGCACCGCGCGATTCCACAGTAATCACAGGGCTGCCTCTTCGATAAAATTAAATTAACATAACTTTTTATCTATGTTATTGAGAACTGTGAATATGTTCTGAATTTTATATGGCAGTTAAAAATTTTATCATTTATATAATATTTAACCAACTTAAAAAAAATGACAGGTAAATGGAAATCATTGACAGGTAAATGGAAAAATGTTAGGTGTTTATCCCTTCTTTTACTTGATTTACACCCATCTACAGCACATAAGGCACCACACGGCATCGTAATACGCGTACGAACGAACAGCACTATTAAAATTGAACGGCGTGCGCGCGCTTCGCTTGCGAAAACCGCACAGAATTTGATCCGCCGGCGGACCGAGACCGCTCGGCTGGGCGGTAGGCACTTATAGCGCGCAAGTACATGGAGTGACGGAGGCCTGCTTTAGGCACGAATATTAAATATACGAAATATATTTTAAAAGAATGCATGTATGTGTATGTAAGTATTCCTTTGCGCCAAAAACATTATTGGAAAACAAAACTATTAACTTATTCTGCGACGTGATCAACCGTTTACATATCCGATATAATATTAACAGCAAATCGGACAAGTGGAACAAATCAAATTATAAAATAAATAAAAACATTGTCAGCCTGCCATTTCACAAGTGCGATTAATACACGGCTAGCTGCATTGACAGCGACAGATTAAATTAATTACAAATTTTAATCAGTCGCTATCAATGCAGCTAGCGTTTATTTTACGCATTAAGGAGATTATTTTGTACTATCGGCCGGTAATGTTATCACACGTGTCGCCTCGGACTGCTCGGTGCGCGCCGAGCTCCGCCAATTTTAACCCTTATGTGAGTGACAAATAAAACACCTTTAACGGAGTGACGAGGTACCCGGGTACCTTCATACAGTTTATATGTAATGTAACCAATCGAGGCCTGTTTTAACTTCACCTACACTATGAATATTATCAATACATGCCATCAAAACCTGAAAAGTATGGCATAAAAATATTTTGGGCTTGTGATGCAAATAATTCCTACCCCCTAAATGGACAAATATATACAGGAAAGCCAAGTGATGGCAATCGTCAAACAAATGTTGGAGAATGCACTGTATTAGATCTCGTAGCTAAATATAAAAATTCAGGACTGAATGTTACTACCGATAATTTTTTTACGTCTCTTCAACTGGCTCATTCCTTGAATTCGTGGAATATGACACTAGTTGGAACGGTAAGAAAAAATAAACGGTTTCTTCCTGCTAATATGCAAGCACATAAGGAGAGGGTGATTTTTTCTTCTAACTTCGCCTTTAGCAAAGAAGCAACTGTGTGCTCCTACGTATCTAAAAAGAATAAAGCAGTAATAATGTTGTGATCAATGCACATGTCACCAGTTATTGAAACAGTCAAGCCAGAAATAATTTTATATTATAATAAAACCAAAAGTGGAGTGGACAATATGGATTAGCTGTTAGCAGAATATACCGTAAAACGCAGAACGAATCGGTGGCCCTTAGCACTTTTTTACAATATCATTGACATTGCAGCTTTGGCAGCATAAATTATTTACATGGAACATAACCCACAATTTGTCCCAAGTGACACGCGTAGAAAGTTTCTAAAATCATTGAGTCTACAACTGTGTGGTAAAAATATAGAAGAAAGATCAAAAAATAGCATTGTGACATCAAAATTACATGTGAGATCTGCAATGCAGGACGTGCTTGGCCAAGAACTAAGGCTTTCGATTCCTTCTGGATCTACAACTTCTATAAGTCAGACTAGACGCGATTCTACAGGGCGAGTTGCAGTCATCGGAAGTTGCTACATATGTAGAGAACTCAAACGCAAGCAAAGAAAAACACGAAAAGCTTGCACTAACTGCAGAAAACCAGTTTGTGATGAACATGCAGTAACTCGTCCAACATGTAACACCTGCTTCGAGAGGTGTGCTAATTCTACATAAACAAAGAATTTATATTTTTTATAGAAATAAAACATCATAACAAATATTTATTATTTCATTTTTGTACGTAATTATAAATACTTTTTTCATTGTCATACAAGACATAAAGAGGTACCCGGGTACCTTGTTACTCTATTGTGATTTTGAAATATGTTTTGGTTTCCACAAAACATTGTAAATAGTTGACTGGATCAAAACATTAAAAAATATATAATTTATAAATAGTTAGGAGCTCTCACGAAATCACAGCTACCTGCAGAGCGTAAAACATACTTTTCTTTAAATTTGAAAATGCTAAAGGTACCCGGGTACCTCGTCACTCACATAAGGGTTAAACTGAATATACAAACAGGTCAGTAATACCCTTCTGAATGCACAGCTTCCATTTGTGTATGTAGCGGAAGTTACGACCATTGAAGTAGTATTTGAGTAAGCGTCAAGATGCTCTAGAGCTCTTAATAATCTGGGAAGTTGCAGACGTCTTAAATTATTATAATGTCACTATACATATCACTTAACATAAAATACTGAACGACTAGCAACTGCAGAAGGAAAGGTTTTTTGGATGTATGTCAAATGTATGAAATATACACATAAATATAACTCGCTCGTAAAGTATATTACAGCAACGAAAACACCGTCGGAACGTGACAGATGTTTCAATTGTGCCGGGGACCGTACTTACCATGTCGATATAAAAGTTTACCGGCTCGGCACCGATCAACCGTTCCAAAACAGATTGTCGCGTGGCTCAGCGTTAGCGAGTCTATTCGTCGGTACGAGCACGTGTTGCACACGTTAACGTTAAGTTTCACGGCAGCGTATAATCATAACATGATCCCTACTCTCGCTGCACACAGGCGAATCTGGGCGACACACGCGCGCCTTGTTTGTGTTGCCACATATTATAGAGCAGTAACGCCTTGGGCGCTAACCACTGTGCCGTGCGCCAGTTATCAACCGACATTTTTGCCAATAAATTTAATAATAACTACGTTTTCCACTAGCTTACTTACCATTACTTCCGAGATAGCGTGAAAATTGCTCCCTAGACTAAACACATTGCCTGATGATTATGTTAGACCTATTTTTATAATGTTTTGAAATCGAATCTGTAAGACACTACATAAATACTAGACTTTTGCAGCTGGATATCTGACTTCTTGAGTGAACGGTCGATCCGAGTGGTCATTGATGGCTGCTCCTCTGACCTTATCGCTATTGATGCTGGAATCCCTCAGGGGTCTGTTCTCTCCGCGACACTTTTCCTGCTGCACATCAATGACCTTCTGGTTCCGGGTATTGTTGGGTACGCAGACGTCAGCACTGTCATAGAGAGATATGCATCCAGCGCAAAAGCCAACACTGAAGAAGTGCGTTCATTGCCATGGTAGAGCGAATAAATTCAGCCTTAAGTCTTGTCTCTAATGATGAAAATCTGGTTGTTTTTAACGCCACCAAAACCCAAGTGTGCCTGTTCACCGCCAAAAGGAGTCCGTTTAATCTGGCTCCTACTTTCCGGGGTACACCTGTACCAGTTACCGACAGCCTCGCCTTCGTGGTAGGAAGTTGAGTGCGAATCTCAACTTAGGTGCCTACATTGAGTCGAAAGCTCAAACTGCGGCAAAAAAGCTGGGTATTCTAAATAAGGTTAAGCAGTACTTCAAGTCAGGACAGCTTTTAATCATACATAAAGCTCAAGTTCGTCCCGGCATGGAGTAATGCTGTAACCTTTGGGATGGCTCAACCAAATACCAATTAGCTACAATCGACTCTGTTGAGTGCAGAGCCAAGAGGCTCATTGGTGACGATAAGCTGGTGGGTACCAAGCTTCATAGCCTGGCTCACCGGCGCAAATTTGCATGTCTGTCGGTCTTTTAAAGACCCTCTTCGGTAAGTGTGCCCAAGAGCTCCACGAGCTCACTCCACAATCTTTCTTCTTTCCATTCCTTGTCGACACTTATTTTGAGGGCTTGGACAAATTTTTTTTTAAAGCTGGTATAGAAGCCCTACCGGGCTGATGGAAGAAGTGTATTGAACTTGGGGGAGAATAAATGTTGAAAAATAAATAATAATAAAAAAAAATCCAATTTTCATTTTCTTAGTTAGGCTACGAACTTTTCGTAGAAACCATGCTTTTATAACAAAAATCGTAGGTAATTGAAGAAAAAGGAAAATTAACTGATTTAAATTGTAATGAATGGTGATTCATTACAATAAACAGACCATTCAGATACGGATGAAGAAGTATTCACACTGAGACTACTTACTAAATACACTCTTTTGCAAAAAAAACGGGCACCTAAGGAAATTTACGTTCTAAGGTCGATTTGAGTTAATTAAGTGAAATGTATTTCTTTGACGTAGTCTGTATACTTATAATCGTATAAATTAATGCGCGTGAAGTGAATTCGGGCAATTAAAAGAAAAAAAACGATGGATTCTTTAAAACCGATGTACACGCCCAAACAATAAGAAGTGGTCGGCAATAAAGACAAGATTTTTTTAAATGAAATAAAGTTACAAATGTAAAAACCTAATAACGAGTGTGACCTCCTCTTGCCAAAATCACACCTTGAATTCTTCTGGGCATGCTTTCCACGATGTTTTTAATAACGTTTTGAGGAATACGTTCCCACTCTTCTGCAATGACTCTTTTTAGCTTCCTGATGTTTTGTGGAGCAGGTTGCACTGATCTTACCCGTCTCATTAGAACATCCCAGACATGCTGAATTGGATTGAGGTCAGGACTTCGAGCTGACCAATCGAAACGACGGATCCCAACTTCTTGCATGTACGCTTCCACGTTCGCCAGAACGGTGCGGGCGAGCATTGTCGTCCATAAAAATGGAATCTTCCCTAAGTGCAGTCAATGTGGGTTGTGCATATGGAATTAGGACTTCCATTATGTACCGGTGTGCATTTAATGTTCCATTTTCTATGAAAACTAACTCCGTACGCTCCGTTGAATTAATTGCTGCCCAAAACATATCGGAGCCTCCGCCATAAGGAGTGATTTCTTCGAAACACACTTCCGCATAGCGTTCCCGTGGTCTTCGCAGCACTCGCCGGCGTTGGTCCTTTCCACACAAACAGATTCTAGCTTCATCAGAAAACAATACTTTATTCCAGTCCTCCAGAGTCCATGAAGCACAGTTCCGAGCAAACTGAAGTCGAGCAACACGGTGCTCACGGAGTAATTTAGGGCCCCGAGCTGGGCGGTAACTCCTGATATTGGCAGCCAAAAGCCTCCTCCTGACCGTCCACAAGCTAACTTCTACTCCTCTTACTTCTTCAAGGCTCTTCTTCAGGTCCACACTTGACGCCTTACGATTCCGCAACGCCTGACTCACCAAAAAGCGGTTCTGTGCGTCGTTTTCTTCCCGAACCGGGTCTTCTTTTGACTGAACCGGTCTCTTGATACCGTTGCCAAGTCCTCTGGACAGTTGAACGACTCACATTTAGCCGCTGAGACACGTAAGTTTGCGAACAACCTTCTTCAAGTAGAGCTATAATTTTACCGGCCCTTATCGCTTTATCACTCATATCAAAAAGTGGTATTTAATGTAAAAAGAAAGTTAAATTGTTTAATTTTTCTACAAATTAAACAATTTTAATTAATATCCAAAAAGTTTTAAAATATCGTAATCAGTTAAAAATCGTTTCAGCAATTCGCGCCATTAGTAAAGCAATTTTAGAATAATCCACAATAATCATTATTTTTCTTTTAGTAATTTCAAATTTTAAATTTGGAACGTAAATAATCATGCCAGGCTGCTTCAAATAACATGCCAATACATCGTCAAATTAATAAAACCTATTTCTTGTTCTTCTTCATTGAAGTAGAGAAAAAAATCTAAAGTGCCCGTTTTTTTTGCAAAAGAGTTTAGTTTTGTAACTTACATACAAAAATAACTTACACATACTCGTTATTCTAGAACGATAAAAATATGTATCTACATAAAATATCTTTAGCGGGAAAGTAAGCACATGAAATATAATATCTGCCTATTCCAAAGAAGTAGTGCTCTGTATACTGCAGGTGTTCTGACACGGATAGCGTAACATTTCGTTTTCGGTTTGTAAATTCTGCCTCGGAGGGTTGCGTGGGGTCGAAACGCATTTTGTAAAAGAATAAAGGGAGTTGAAACTATTATTTGCTTTGTTTCTGGCTCCACGGTCAGACTACCAATTGGACGAAATATCATTTTTAAGTAAGCAAAAGTGATAAGAGCATGGTAAATTGGGGTGTGGCAGGCCTCTGCCACACTAAAAACTGCAATAGGACGAAAGTATTTAAGATTATCATGTGGAAAACGAGGAAAAACCAGGTTTAGAAATAGAGATGAGTTTTTTTGCAAACTCTCGCAGCGTACAGACGTGCTCATTAGCAATATATATACACTAAAGGAGGTCACTATTATTAAAGTATTAATGGCTGTTACCTCATGGTCTAGCCTACTTAGGCACAGTGCACGATGACTTCGCATATACGTTTTGTTTGCCGATACTAACATTAGTTTTTTAAGTACATTGTTACTAACACAATATGGACCTGATCTGAAATAAATATTTATTATTATTATTTATTTATTATTAATTAACACTTTAGTAACAGTGACCTCCTTTAGTGTATTACTATCGTAATGCATAAAGTAATCTTGCTTATTGTTTAGTTTTACTGAAAAATTGACACGAAATAGTGAACTTTTAATAAAACTAACAAAATGGAAAACAGCCCCCCGTAATCCAAGGGGGCCAGCGTAACCCTCTACCTCGCCGTCGCAGTCACCCACGGCTGATGTTATTGTTTCAACGCCCGAAATCCAACGATGGATGGCCACCATCCAGCAGTACTTGAATGAAGTTTGCTCTATTGCTGCGCATGGAAAACTCAACACCGGGCAGAAAATGAAGAAAACAAACCTTTGACGTAAAGTCAAATCTGGTACGTCACAAATGGTAGTCCTTTCCAGTCGCTGAAGGAAAAAACCTTTCACGCGGGTAACATGATCGATACCCTTAAACAACAGCGCGACATGACAGAACATATCGCGGAGCTCAAGCGGACGATACGAGACTCTAGTTCTGCGGGAAATGCTTCTTGTGCCGATATGGTGAAAAGGGGATCTAACCATTTCGTTCGACCTCATCACAAGATTAAAAAAAAAAACCCAAAGTTAGTAACAAATTTTTGAGAATCGTCAAATCGACATATTTTATCCCTGCTACCCAGGGGTAGCTACCAGAATCGAGAATTTTTGTAAGTGAAAAAGTTGGGCGTCTCATCAAAATGAGGCTACTTACGAAAAATTAGTTTGATAGTAACCAATTGTAAAAATGAACCCTGGATCGTGGACTATTAGAAACAAGCCGCCTGCGATACAGGTTTAACCTAGGACAGGCATCGAAGTTTGTCATAAGTACCTACTTTATTTCTAAGATTCAAATTGTATTTTTTTTTTGCAGAAACAGATAGAATTTTAAAATTAACAATAATTAATCAATAAAAACAAACATTTCACAACTGAAAACAAGTTACAGAAATTGCAAAGCTCTTCAAGTGTCTTGACATAATTATTAATCTATTAAGGACAGATAAAATTGAGTGCAGAACTTGGCGCCGCACTTATAGATAACAATGTATCTGATGAATTGGCTTTTCTCCTAATGACAGTTTTCACATGCCTCAGTAAAGAGCATAATTACCCTACTAGTTATAATAGATAAAGCTTATACAGCTGAGGTTATGGGGGTAGATGTGATAATCAATAGTGTGGTGGAGGACATAAAGAAACAGAAAATAGAGTTAAATTTCCTCATTGCAACAGCAATTGTAGAGTTGATTTATTTGCGGGCCTCGGCGTCCGCAAAATTTCTAGTGTACGCTTACCCGCGTTCCTGTCCTCTGTCCATAGCACTGAAAAGCTAACCATGAAAATTTTAACTGTCTCCCTGGTTGAATCGAAAGTGCCGTGCTTGACCGACGCAGAGATCGCCTGGAAAGTGGCTTGCCCGGATACGGATCGGCCCGAGAACCCGTTTTCCCAGAGATAGTGGGATGAGTTTCTCTGCAGATTGGTACGGAATAAACTTAATACGTCTACCTATACTGCTGAGCGTCGCGCCTACTGGCTGTGGGTGAGTGAGAGTCGAGCATCTGGCTTCAGGCACTATGTTAGGTGACTCAACCTTCCGGCTCGCTACATGTTTGCGATTGAGCGCTTTTTGTTGGGCTCCACATCGCTGTCAATGTGGTGAAGCGGTCGACGGCCTCGGACACCATGGCCTTTCTTGCAGTTCGAGTGTAGGTCGGATTGCGCGGCACGCTAGATTTAATGATCTCATCCGTCGTGCTGTCTTAGAACCCAATGGCTTGCACATAAATAATTTAATTATCTTGAAAATAAACCATACTTTAATTGTATTTATTTGTGCCAATTCTAATTTTGGAGTTTTGAATAAATACATTATATTAAAATCATAATATTAGTGATCACTAATTGATCTCCAAAGGCGAGGAATGGTTGCCGACACCGAACAGTGCAGTGGTGAAAAATTTGCAATTACCACGCTACAGATACCGGACCGAGATGTTTACTTTGTTCGACAGGATTGTGTTATCCACTCCGGAGGCCTTATAAGAACTCAGTCGCTGAATCGCTAAGACGATGTCCGTTTGCTGGAATGGATCGCATATATACTCTCTGGAAGAAGAGATGTCACTTGTTTTGGGAATTCTGACGAGTCGTTTCGGAGGTATATCGTTTAAAAGGTGTTGGTAAGCAGTTTGATTAGCCACTAGTGGGCTACGCGGTAGTCGGCAGTGCGACTGACTGCCAAAGACCCGCGAGTTACATGCCTTGTTGGTGTTAGAGGCTCTGTTGTACCTCTTATCGAACAACCAATAATCAGACAAGTAAACATTTGAAACGACCACGATACAAATCCATATCCTATGAAATTCTGAACCTCACATTACACTAGATAAATACGAAACATAACGGAGTATAAGCTCAACAGAACACGCTTTAGGGTGGGATGTGAATATACAGCGTCGACTCATTTTACCACAATTCATGTTTGTGTAATTTTAAGTTCTACGAAAAGCTCTCCGAGGTAACTGGATCATTATCAACAGCTGTCTCGAAAATTGCTTTAAGTGAATGGGCCTGTTGATAGTAAAAGTGGTTAATATTATTCTTTTTAAATTTTCAGAGCAACAGCAAGTCAAAAATTCGCAATATAACCTACCTATGTCCTACAAGTGATTAATGAATGATTAAATTGTAACTTCCGAATATCTCCAAGTGAGAACGGCGACTACATAAGTATATTATCAAAACTACTAAAGAAAATTACTCAGGTTGTGCGTGTTCAATTCATGCAGATAACACGGTCCTGTATAAGTTCAAGAAGTCTCCCAGGATCGACTTTCAAAGTCGTAAGTTGAACTTAGATCCTAATCTAGTTCTAGTTTCGAGAACCTGTGGACATCACATTATATTAAACTTATTAATTCCAACTAGTAGGTAGCAGTGTAGACATGAAAATACATATACATACAACATATTCTCATTACCTAAACGTATAAAAGTACCGTATTTTCTCACGCTTTAAAATAGTCATTGGATACATTTCAGATATCTAGTGAAAAATCATGGTACGATGCACAGACACATTTCTATTTAATCCACAACGTAGTCCTAGTCGTATTGCTGAACTGGCTGTTATGGCACAACTTAAGACAGGTCTTTGTCCAGCAGCGGACTGCTTTACTCGATACACCTATTCACATTGCTAGTCTGAAATATATGGCATCAAAGTAAGATAAATCTGATATTATAAAAACAACAATACAAGCTTTCAAATTGTCCGGACGGTTTGAACATAAACACGGCATACAAGACAGAGTTAAATCATGGTGTGGTGGCGGACACAAAGGGTTTGCTGTGCTGTACTGACATCGTATTTAACAAACGACTGTCACTGACCGAAGCGAATGCGGTATCTGTAGGTATTTGTAGCCAACGGTCATTTTGAGCCTTGCTCAAACATTATTCTCAGATCTTTTGTTTAAGCCTGGATACTTAGAAAGATAAGCGCCTAATGAACGGAGTCAATGGGCCGCACAGGTATCAGAAACCCTACAAGCAGCTATCAATCTCTGCCGTGAGTAACCGATTAAGCTAAAGGCGGTAAGCGAACCCTTCAGCCAGACAATAGAGCTGTATTGATGTTAAAGGGACAGCTGATATAAACCATCCTTAATCATTTGGGTTCACAGTAATAACAACTAACTTGCTAGGATACTGCTACCTTTGCTTTTATATTTGTTGTTATATATAAAAATCTCGTGTCACTGTGTTTGTGGTCGCATTACTGTGAAACGGCTCGACCGATTTATATGTTTTTTTTAATGTATAATAATATTTGGTAAGTATAAGAATAGGTATACGTATATTACACACCGCTAGATTATTAGGGGGTAGGTAGGTAGGTATGGTAGGGTAAAAAAACCGGCCAAGTGCGAGTCGGACTCGCGCACGAAGGGTTCCGTACCATTATCTATAAAAACGGCAAAAAAATCATATCTGTTGTATGGGAGCCCCCCTTAATATTTTTTTTTTAATTTTTAGTATTTGTTGTTATAGCGGCAATAGTAATACATCATATTTATGAAAATTTCAGCTTTCTAGCTATCACGGTTTATGAGATACAGCCTGGAGACAGACAGACAGACAGACAGCGAAGTCTTAGTAATAGGGTCCCGTTTTACCCTTTGGGTACGGAAACCTAAAAAGGTGCATTACAGCTCTGCTAGTATTCATATATTTTTTGACCGTACGCGACACTTATTTTTTCTAATGCTAAGGCTATCTAGGTCTTCACTATGTTAGTACAAATACGGTTCGCCGTGCGTTTGTTTTGTTTTTTCTTGATAACGGCCACTACGACTATGAATGCGCGGAGAATAGTTGGGGTACGAACATTGTGGATATCAGCTGAATCTGCAAATGACTACATGCAATAACTACAATTCAAGGTCCACTTTTCTAGAACTAGACTACTGACTGTTTTCTTCTCAATAGCATGATTCGCTCTTCAGGGGTTATTGGGCAAAAAAAATCCCACCCTAAGAATTTCTCCTGTATCGTGGGTGCATTTACAAACATTTATACTCACACACACAAACAGCCAGACCCGGAACAACTACCTCATACAAATATTTGTTCCGTGCGGGGATCGAACCCGCACACAGCGCAACAGTCAATCACTCAGCCACTGCGCCAACCATGCCGTCAATTTAACCAATCCATGGGACTTGGTGGTCATTCACATCGATTCTAGCTTACTCATGTAACTAGTAGTAGGAATAGTCTATACGATAGATATATTTATAAACCTGTAAAGGATGACGGTTTGGCAGCTACCCTAACACATCATGGCTGAAAACACCGCCTTGATGTGTTAGGGTAGCGCATTAGGGTTTTGGCATTAGGTATTATACTTCCTTGTAGTCTTTTTGAGATCGGATTAAAAATATTTCAAAAAAATTACGATTGGAAACGTAATACCTACCCTCAATATCCCCATGCATTCAACTAAGCAATTTAAATTAAGCTCCATTGGGCTCTATTGGATACATGGGTTAAACAAGTTCGCCCAACGCAATAAACTTCCTCTGTGGTCCCTGCTCATGATTAATATCGTTATCAAATTAGTTCGTACATATGAATAATGCTAGGGTTTAAGTAATATGATGTTACATTATTTTAATTCCCAATTCCCTCTTGTTACCAAGCTTATAAAAGTTTAGGACCTACCTATTGCCAGAATTTCCTCGCACTGGTCGTTTCATTATTTGACTCCTCACCCGCCAGCTAGACGAATGCCAGCCAGTTGAAAAAGTTTATCTGGGATATGTTCTAGCTTTTGAATTATCGAAGAAGCATTCGAAGAAATAACTTTCAAGGAGAATACAGCTCGGGTGGGCGGCGTATATTTTTCGGTTCAAAAAGATACCCCAATTCCTCCCAGTCCTAGTTCCCCAATCGTTGTGGCCGATTCAGCGACTGCATTCGATGGCTTTTAGGGTCGTTGCCAAGAGGTTTGGTGTGCTGCTCGTTCATGTGCTCTCAAGTGGCTAGTGGTTAGTATCTATCTTTAACCGAAAAACTTTGAGCACAAAGTGGACAGGTAGGAACACCATTCATCGGACGTCATTGTATAGCTTTAGATGGTCTAGCTTTAAGGTCATCACGTTTTAAATCTAACTGCGACCTTCTTCTCTCTTGAATGGCTTTGACCTGCTAATGCATACGACGCGATGTATCCGCTCGTGCCGATTTTGTGCCTGCTTATCCCCCACTAATGTGTCAATTACGCATATTTTGAAATTTCTATTCTGAACAACCCAGAAACGCTAAAACTGACCATCACGTTTCCGTTTATCTTCTTGGAGTTCAAAATAGAAGATCCGCTTCGCCAGTGTCTCTTCGTGCTTTCTAGGGACATGTCCAGACCATCTTAGCTGACGTCTTATCAAGTAGGCCTATATGCCATGGACTTTGGCTTGCCTTGAGACGCTCGTACGGTCCGACCATCTGATGTTCATGATCTTTCTGAGGCATTTAGATGGAATTTGTCCAAGATCCGTATATGTCCACAATAGAAATACCACGTTTCCGACGAGTACAGAAGATTTGGAAGAAAAGAACTATCGCCATGTACACAGAGATTTAAGTAGTCAGCTTCAGATTGTGCGAACGGAAAACTTTGGGCTGCAATTTGCCAAACACATATTCTCTGATTAACCAATCTGTCGAGATCCTCTTTACATGTAATTTTGCTGCATAAATACTTGAAGCTTTCTACTTGTTTCAGCTTGCTACTACCAATTGGGATATCAGGAACTAACAGCTGGTCTTCTACGTTCATATCCATCACTTCGGTTGTCTGGACGTTTATTGAAAGACCAAACTTACAACAAACGTCATTGAGATCATAAACGTACATAATCTCTGTAATGGTGGTTTATGAGACTTTAGTGCGGGCTTTCAGTATGACAAGGTTGAATAAATGTCCATCAGTTCGGAAACGAATCCGAATGCCTTCTGAAATATGTTTCAGGGCTTCTCGAATGACGACGGCCAAGTACAGAGCAAAAAGTATTGGTGAAAGTACACATCCCCGCTGCACACCACAACTGACATCAAAAAAGTCTGACGCTCACCTTTTACCGTGACGCAACAGAACATCGTCATGCATAAGCCGTATCATTCTAACAAATTTTTCAGAGCATCCTAGTCAGAGCTCACGGAGCTTCTCAGGGAACTCTGTTAAATGCCTTTTCAAGATTGATAAAACAGAGGTATAGGGGTCGTCCTAGATCTTTGCTTTTCATTTGAAGCTGGTAAACAGAGAATATAACTTCACAGGTTCCTATCTCAGGACGAAAACCGAATATTTGTCTATGGAAAGATTGTGTCTGATAATATTATAAGAAGTTGAGAAGGGTGTTCGCTAATACTTTTCCCGGGGTAGACAGCATGTTTCGGGAGGTATCTGAACCGAAACGGGCGGGAGGAAACGCCCGGGTGTTACCATTGTGAGGATCGCCCAGAGGACACGGTGGCCCACACTGTGGAGGTCTGCTCCGCTTGGGCGGAGCACCGCCGTGTCCTCGTAGCGGCGATTGGCGGCGGCGACCTCTCGCGTCCGGCCCTGGTTCAAGCCATGGTCCGGAGCGAGAGGGAATGGGAGGCCGTCACCTCCTTCTGCGAAGCATTCATGCTAGCGAAGGAGGTGGCGGAACGTGAGAGGGAGAGAACCTCACGTCCCAGCCGCCGCGGGAGAAGCACCGGGCGTCGGGAGCCACGTGGTGGCTCTCGGCGGCCGTAGGCGTGGGCTTGTGGACGGTGAGTAATGGGCTAGCTCGCCGTCCATTCGTCTTATGACGACAGGCCGTGTCGACGGCGCGTTCGTGTTCCACGCGCTCCTCAAAGAGATGTCAGCAAATAGGAGGAACCCGCAAGGGCCGATGCCTGTCTGGGCTGCGCGACTGTTCGAAAGAGATACCGCGGCCCTGGAACACAAAGGGCAAATGAAGGAACATGAATGGGTTTTAGTCAGTAAAAGTCTGACACTCCCTTCCGCTCCGCCCAGAGCGGGAGGAGTCATAATATATGATGATTTCCCATCCCAAAAAAAAGGTGTAGACAGCAGCGAAATTTCACCGTATACGAGCTGAACAAAGGGCCACACAGCGAACCATGATGATCTTAACACTGAAATCCATCGTCGGACCAAAGTCTACGGACGTCGGGGACAGGGTGATACCTATGTCTTAATTTGTGATGGAAGATGAGTAAGCATCTTTTTAATAAAGTAAACAATTACGCTATGACGAGATGTCACAAACGGATATTATATCGAGTCCTTTGGTTTTTTCAATTAGCTAAATTAATTGTTCCATGAATGTTACATTAAACTATTATGTACACAGCATTGAATGGAAATAGAATATCATGTGCGTGTTCATTTGAACTTTATCAAGATAAAATAACGAGCGAAACATGATCAGATAATGAATCGATCGAAGCTTTGAGTATGGTTAAAAACGGTTCGATCGGGCCAACTAAAAAGAGAGACTATTTTAATACAGATTGGGTAGGTATCTGGTTGTGAACAATCAATACACATAACAGAAGACCTGTTTCTATTGCTGCTAAGTTTGTATAGAACTTAACATCTCCATTATCATTACGGTCACATTCCCTTGTGTAAACTAACTACCTATTAGAGTATGATACAGGCATAGGATTGGTCAATATTTACAAAATGGACTTTGACGAATAATACACACAGCTAGAACTTTATGATGTAGACTCTTGATGTCAGGAGGTTGCTTGATTGAAACACTCATGCACCAGCACAAACTGTTTATTATTAAATTAGTATTAAACACTTCACAATGGTTTTGTATGATTAATTCCACAGTTTTTAAGGTTCCGTAGTCAACAAGGAACCCTTATAGCTTCGCCATGTCCATCTGTCTATATGTTTGTTAGTCTGTCTGTCCGCAGCTTAGCTCATAGACTATTAATATTAGAAATTTGTAATTTGGCATGAATATACAAACTAGTTACGCCGACAAAGTGGTAAAATAAAATCTCGAAAAGTATTTTTTTAGGGTACCTCCAGTACCTACACGTAAAGTGGGGATTTTTTATTCTGCCTATTGCCATCAACCGGGCACAAATCCAGACTTCGTGGCTGCTACTGAGAAATTCCTGATAGAAAAACCCAATAACACATTGCCCGACCCGGGGGTCGAACCCAGGACCTCATGATCAGCATCAGCAGTCGCATTAGCGACCACTAGACCAACGGGGTAGACGAATAATACTTGTTAATTAATGAATACCTACCCATCTATCCACTCCTGACCCTGTGCATGAGAGAGTTGACCTACTTCAAAATGTACCGTAGTTTCTTGTCACCACTCTTTGTTAATACTTATTAATGTTAATTTATTTTATAACATGCAGAAAAGCTAGGCTTTATGATCCTAGCGCAAAACTGTCTATGGCAAGCGCCTATAGTTGAAGTAATACCTAAATAATCACTCATTTATTGACCTTTTCAATGAAGAACATTCAAGCTGGCGGCACGGTTGGCGCAGTGGCTGAGCGATTGACTGCTGTGCTTCGTGGTGCGGTTTCGATTCCCACACGGAACAAATATTTGTATAGCCTACAGATAGTTGTTCCGGGTCTGGCTATTTGTGTATGTGAGTTTAAATGTTTATAAACGTACCCACGATACAGAGTGTGAGGAAAGGTTTCAAAAAAAAAAAAAACAACTAGCTACAAGGTTTTTCTAACAGTAAAAAAATAGTAAGACACTGAGTTAAATTATTTATTTAAAGAAAAGGTTGAGTATCTTTTTAGTTTTAGTTTTCGAACATCCGCAATTTGCTAATGCTGCTTGATTTGAAAATTGTAAAATGTTGACTGCACCAACTTTATGCAGCGCAAATAAACACCGAAATATCTATTTCCCGAAGCACTTTATATCGTCGCCGCCGTTCTATTCCCCTTCAGAGAATTGTACCATTTAAATGCAACACTTCTGTCCGATAAAAATCGACATTGCCCGATCAGGCAGAGACATTAGTGCCTGTCTTTGTATATATCGTATAATGCTCAAATTGCCTTTGGGTCAACGTACAATGTAATGTTATTTTTCTTTCCAACTTGTGTTATGTTACTGGGTCTCTTACACTAGGGACATTGAAAAGGATAAAAAGCTACATAGTATAAAATTTAAATAGAATGTCATAAGCAGAATGCAGAATAAATTAAACAGAATTGCATAAGATTGTTTTACGCGAGCAGTCTATGGGTAAATCATACCCGTCGGGCTGCCAGTGTCCTACGCGTTCAATATAACAACATCTTTAGGATGCTGATGCAGCTGCGTCGCTAGGGTTTGCAGAAGCACGAACGGATGGCTATTCAGCTATAATCCGGAAAAAGGTTGCTTCTTTGGTGAGACGTGTGAGAGACAGTAGCAACAGCATCCTCAGGATGATTGCTTCCCGCACAGACTGTCCGATCCAACTGAAGTGGATGTGTATATCTACGGGACAGTTCTGACATATTATTTTGTGTATTTTTAATGTTTTATGTGTGTACAATTTCTAATTTAATGGACATGAGAATATTTAATATTGACATTGTATATTTAATTTAATCTATATAATTGTTCTAAATATCTTCATTTGTATTGTCTATGCTATTCATTGAATTATTTTATTTTGTTATCATTATTATTTTTTGTAAGCTGACTATTTTCTTACTATTATGCTATATGGATTGTATCTGAATTAAACGTTTTATTTTATTATTATTATTATAAGCAAGTATGCAGTCTTTTCACATTCGGTAATGTATATTTTAAATAACAACTACTTATAAAAAAGAAACGTCGTAATTTAAAAATAAATTAATATTATAAAATTAAACTTAATATTATAAATGCGAAAGTAAGTTTGTTTATTACCTTTTCACGCCGAAACCACTGAACTGATCATCCTGAAATTTTGCATGTACGATGTTAGGTGTACAGAAACTGACATAGGGTACTTTTCATCCCGAAAAAAAGTACTGTTCCCGAGGAAAACAACAATAACGTTCTTATGAAAACAGATTACCCCACATGTCTTTCGAATCATGATTGAATTATATTATTATAAGCAGAGTACAACCTGAATTGATTGTCAAATTAACGCGAGCGCAGCCGTGAGAAAAAGCTAGTTTAAAAATAAGGAATGTTACATGATGTTCTGGATCATTCAAAATGGTTGGTTAAATACTCAAGGAAAACACGTGATTTATGAAAACAAAAGCCAATTACGAGTTTTAAAAAACTTTACCTTTTTGTTTCAATTGAATGGATTCTTGCGAGAGAGTTGGGGGCAGCTTTAAAGGTCGAGGGGAACCTCGACCTTTAAACCTGTAACTTTGTATTATGCTATATGGATTGTATCTGAATTAAACGTTTTATTTTATTATTATTATTAGAAGCAAGTATACAGTTTTTTCACATTCGATAATGTATATTTTAAATGACAACTATAGAAAAGAAACGTCGTAATTTAAAAATAAATTAATATTATAAAATTAAACTTAATATTATAAATGCGAAAGTAAGTTTGTTTGTTACCTTTTTACGCCTAAACCACTGAACTGATCATCCTGAAATTTTGCATGTACGATGTCAGGTGTAGAGAAACGGACATAGAGTACTTTTCATCCCGAAAAAAAGTACTGTTCCCGGGGAAAACAACAATAACGTTCTTATGAAAATAGATGACCCCACGTGTCTTTCGAATCATGATTGAATTATATTATTACAAGCAGAGTACAACCTGAATTATTGATTGTCAAATTAACGCGAGCGAAGCCGTGAGAAAAAGCTAGTTTAAAAATAAATAATGTTACATGATGTTCTGGATCATTCAAAATGGTTGGTTAAATACTCAAGGAAAACACGTGATTTATGAAAACAAAAGCCAATTACGTGTTTTTAAAAACTTTACCTTTTTGTTTCACTTGAATGGATACTTGCGAGAGAGTTGGGGGCAGCTTTAAAGGTCGAGGGGAACCTCGACCTTTAAAGCTGTAACTTTGTATTATGCTTTATGGATTGTATCTGAATTAAACGTTTTATTTTATTATTATTATTATAAGCAAGTATACAGTTTTTTCACATTCGATAATGTATATTTTAAATGACAACTATAGAAAAGAAACGTCGTAATGTAAAAATAAATTAATATTATAAAATTAAACTTAATATTATAAATGCGAAAGTAAGTTTGTTTGTTACCTTTTTACGCCTAAACCACTGAACTGATCATCCTGAAATTTTGCATGTACGATGTCAGGTGTACAGAAACGGACATAGAGTACTTTTCATCCCGAAAAAAAGTACTGTTCCCGGGGAAAACAACAATAACGTTCTTATGAAAACAGATGACTCCACTCGTGTCATACGAATCAAAAAAAAATCATATCATGATTTAATTACATTATTATAAGCAGAGTACAACCAGAATTGATTGTCAAATTAACGCGAGCAAAGCCGTGAGCAAAAGCTAGCTTAAAAATAAGTAATGTTACATAATGTTCTGGATCATTCAAAATGGTTGGTTAAATACTCAAGGAAAACACGTGATTTATGAAAACAAAAGCCAATTAAGAGTTTTTAAAAACTTCACCTTTTTGTTTCACTTGAATGGATTCTTGCGAGTTGGGTTGGGGCAGCTTCCCCTCGACCTTTAGAGCTGTAACTTTGTGTACACGAATCCGTTTGATGCGAAATTGCGAATACACCGTCAATGAGAATACATTTATTTTCCGGAGCAAACCAAACCATACAGATCTTTGATAATGAAAACGTTACTTTGGCATAATATTTTTACATGCTTCAATAACCTAAACGAGACTAAATTAAAAAAATTGTCTCATTGTCTAGTGGCCGCAAGCGCGACTGCTGTACATCAGGTCCTGGGTTTGATTCCCAGGTCGGGCAAAGTGATATTGGCTTTTTCCGACAAGAATTTTTCAATAGCAACCACCGAGTCTGGATTTGCGCCCCGTCGAAGGCAATAGGCTCGCCCCCTATTACAAGGGACGTAAACATAACTGGCGAAATGTGGGTGTACTATTAGGTACACCTCTGCCTAACCCTTCGGGATTACAGGCGTGATGTTACGTTATGTTAATTTAAAAAAAAAACCTATCAAAGCCACTATATACATTTATAATACACGAAAAATATCTAACACTTACACTATAATTACATAAAAAACTCCCTTTTTCAAGCCACACAGAAAAGTTGAAGATTTTTATCACAGATTCCGTGTGGTGTCATAAACTTGCCACTCGTCTTCAACTCGCTTCTATTACGAGTTTGTCTGAGCTATCTCATGTCTTGAGAGTACCTCATGCTTATTCTAGTTTATTTATAGTGTCCATAAAAGGAAATATCTGTATTTATCTTTCTATTTTCTTTGACGGTACTTGGTTTAAAGGCAGGTTTTGCAACCGAGTATATTACTAACTCAGGTTTAATGAACAACATTGAATTAATTTCGAAGCTTATTTAGCAGCATTAATTAAATACGTTACGATTGTTTAGTCTAGTATGATTTATAACTGAAATGTGTAGTTTAATTAAGTATTGGTGTATACTATCACAGATGTATGAAATTAGAGACATTCAACTACGATTCACTAGTAAAGTATTGGTAGAAAATAAGAGGTTATATATAATAGATATCAAAACAGTTTTTTCAAAAAATTTATGTATTCGAAGAATGTGAATCGAATAATTTGAATATAAACTACTGGAGAAGTATGCGCTTTATAAGAGGTTTATGGGCACAAATTAATGCGCTTGAACGTATGTTAAGTTTAGTCAACATAAACATTATTATTAAGAGTTAAAACTGTTATCTAAAGTCGTGTCATCCAATTCTGCAAGAATTCTTTGTTCTTAGATCGAGTAACTTTTATTTTACAAAAGACATTTCGTAGCTACTACGATCTGTGCTACGCCGTAGCCGACGTAGTCACGCGTCTGTTCTACGCGGGTTACGCCCTCGTAGCTAATTCTTAAACTTTTTGAAAAAGCAAGCTAGCCGTTCGAACAAATAGAGTAACTGATTTTCAACTTAAAAAATGCCTTGAAAGATTGCATTTTTGTTACTTATACTATTTTACTTTATTTACTCTTTAGGTAACTCATATCTATACAAATAAATACAACTGAAGTGTCTGTTTTTAATATCATAAAATCAGCTTTTTACTGAATGCATATGAAAATATACAGGGTTATTTGTAAAACACCAGAAACCTCTTAAGAGGTCATTGTACTCATCATTATGAACAACTTTTACTATGAGACCAAACCTGAAATCCCGAAAAAAAAACAGCTATTCCCTACATTTAATAATTTTCAATTTTAGTCTGTTTTTTTTCGGCTAACCTCTCCGGTAGATAGCTGATGTTATAAGGTCTAACTTAGGCTACTTTTATTTTAGAAAAATAATTAGAATTCCGTGCAAAAAAAATAAAACAGTTGAAATTGTTAACAAAATCCGATTCAAAAGGAAAGTAATATAATAATTTCACGAACGAACGGTCGCGGGCAACAGCTAGTAGTAAATACAAAGTTTGTTTTATTTCAGTCGAAATAAAACAAACTTTCCGTTCTGTCGATCAGTGTTGATGAGCTGCGCTTGTATAAGTCAGTTGTTGGATAAAATAACCATGCATATCTGAATCTATGCGTACTGAGAACTTGTTAAAAATGTTCATTAGTCTCGCATGAGTACAAGGGTTAATACATTTCCCGAAAGTCTATTAAACCGGCCCAAAATTAAAGTAGCGATAAACTGTCCAGTTATTGAGATTTTGTGGGTTGAAAGGGCTACCAAAATCAATAACCGACATAAAAAACGATGTATCACACAGCCTATTTGTGCGCTCTTACTATGTAAGTATATGAAATCTTTTGTAAACCAATCTGCTAGAGTCAGATATCTGCTTGTATGACGCATGCATATTCTAGATCTTCAGGTCGACGATCTATCTATTTATGTCACCCTGTAGTGAGGGAGTGTATGGACTAACCTAACCTAACCAATCACAAAGCTAAAATACCTTAAGCTGTGAAAAAGAAGCGATATTATTGGTTAGTTACACACACATCCCTCGTTACGCATCTTCGCTCATCTCTGGTGGAAATGCAGCCTTATCCTTTGAAACCATATTTATTCTAGTAACAAACTGATATTGGGCAAAACCGATTAATATGTTGTTGTTATTTTATTCTAGCAGTCATTTATGACTATGGACAGCATTTATGACTATGGACAGCATTTATGACTATGGACAGCATTTATGACTATGGACAGCATTTATGACTATGGACAGCATTTATGACTATGGACAGCATTTATGACTATGGACAGCATTTATGACTCTGGGCAGCATTTACTAACTTTACTTTTTTTATTTTTTTATAAGGTTGATGTTCTCTGTCTAAACGCATAGTTTGTGTACTACAGCATGAATTTGTTATGGTGACAATGTTGTCATAGGATACAGTCTTCGCGGGCCTGTGGACGGTGAGTAATGGGCTAGCTCGCCGTCCGTCCGTCTTATGACGACAGGCCGTGTCGACGGCGCGTTCGTGTTCCACGCGCGCCTCAAAGAGATTTCAGCAAACATGAGGGGCTGATGCCTGCCAGGGCTGCGGGACTGTTCGAAAGAGATACCGCGGCCCTGGAACATAAAGGGCAAAAGAAGGAACATGGATGGTTTTTAGTCAGAAAAAGTCTGACACTCCCTTCCGCTCCGCACAGAGCGGGAGGAGTCATTTGATGATATCTCAACCCAAAAAACTTCTGTAAAATACAATTTTTGCGTTGTAATTTTGACAATACTGTGCCTCCCGAAAGACGCGACAAAATTAAAATTAAAACAAATAATTAAAAAAATTAAAAAACACGCCTGCCATATCAAAAAGTGAACTAAAAAATTAAAAACAAGTTACATGATTTTAGTATTGAATGGCCAAAAGGTAGGTACTAAATAGATTATATTATTTACTGTGCAATTAAAATGCCATTGTGCCCAAAAGTGGAAAACTGAATACCAAACTTTTCATCGAAGTCGGGGGACCTGTTAAGAACTATTCCAAGGAACCGTCCCCCGACTGCAATGAAAAGATTGGTTTTCAGTTTTCCTTTTTTGGGCACAATGGCATTTTAATTGCACAGTAAATAATATAATCTATTTAGTACCTACCTTTTGGCCATTCAATACTAAAATCATGTAACTTGTTTTTAATTTTTTAGTTCACTTTTTGATATGGCAGGCGTGTTTTTTAATTTTTTTAATTATTTGTTTTTATTTTAATCCTTTTAGTGATAAAACAATATTTTTCAAACGCACAATGTGCCACAAAAGGTAAACTTATTTTTTTAGGAAATCAATATCACGCAAAATATAACTTACTGGCATATGCCCGCGGCTTCTCCCACGTGGAGTTCGGGAATTGCCCACGGGATCTTACTTCTGGGATAATAAGTAATCTATGTGCTATACCAGACTATAATCTATCTCTGTGCCAAGTTTCATCAAAATCTGTTCAGCCGTTCTGGCGCGATTGAGTAACAAACATCTATTCATCCAAACTTTCGCATTTATAATAGTTTATTATTTAAGATACATGTATTGAGTAGTTTTTACTTTTAAAGTTGAATAGGTAATAAAGAATAGTTAGTGTAAGTATTTAATTTTATTTGAATAATGCAGACACACTCGCGTTTTTTTACATGTACTTACTTATTACTTGCAAATATTAGTTCATAGTAATCAATTATATTACAGTGAAATATTGATATCTTTTTTTTGGGATGAGAAATTATCAAATGCCCGCTCTGGGCGGAGCGGAAGGGAGTGTCAGACTTTTACTGACTAAAACCCATCCATGTTCCTTCTTTTGCCCTTTGTGTTCCAGGGCCGCGGTATCTCTTTCGAACAGTCCCGCAGCCTTGGTAGGCATCGGCCCTTGCGGGCCTCTCCTGTTTGCTGACATCTTTTTGAGCCGCGCGTGGAACACCAACGCGCCGTCGATACGGCCTGTCGTCATAAGACGGACAGACGGCGAGCTAGCCTATTACTCACCGTCCACAGTTCCGCGCCTACTGTGGCCGAGAGCCATCACGTGGCCCCTGACGCCTTGGGCGTCTCCCGCGGCGGCTGGGACATGAGGTTCTATCCCTCTCACGTTCCGCCACCTCCTTCGCTAGCATGACTGCTTCGCAGAAAGAAGTGACGGCTTCCGATTCCCTCTCGCCCCGGACCATGGCTTGAACCAAGGCCGGACGCGAGAGGTCGCCGCCGCCAATTGCCGCTACGAGGACACGGCGGCGGTGCTCCGCCCAAGCGGAGCAGACCTCCAAGATGTGCTCCACCGTGTCCTCCGGGCGATCCTCACAATGATAACACCCGTGCGTTTCCGCCCGATTCGGTGCAGGTACCTCCCGAAACAACCGTGTCCGGTGAGGACCTGCGTCAGGCGGAAGGTGAGGGCGCCGTGGCGCCTCTCTAGCCGCTCCTCAAAGAGGTGACTTATCCACTATTGTGGCGTGCCCCGCACGGGGTTGCGACTGTCGCTCTCTTCATCTCGCCATGACATTGCTCCGTAGGTCTGTCCGCTGAGCGACAATTTGCCACGGCAGCGGAATTCCCCCCAGCGTAGTGCCTCCGCGCGCCACTTGTGCAGGCGCGCGAGAACTATCGCCTATAGATCCCATGGCGGCAATCCGGCAAGGAGGCTCGCCGCCGATCGTGCGGTACCCACGGACCAGCCTTACGGCTACCACCTTTTGGGGCGCGTTCAGGTAGTGGGCGGCTCGCCGCCTCAAGGAACGCGCCCATACCGGAGCCCCGTAAAGGGCCGTGAACCGCACGACCCCCGCGTAGAGCCTCCGGCAGGAGGCGTTTGAACCCCTCAGGTTGGGCAAGAGCCGCTTGAAGGCAGCAAATATTGATACCTTTGTTTGAGATTGGACACCGGTGACGACAATCAAATGATTTATTAGGAATCTACTTATAGACGATACTTTTACATAATAAAATTAATATCAATGTTGCGTATCACGAGTCAACGCGATTTCACACATATTTACAGACACGACGTCTACCTCAGAAAAATCCTACCTACTTACTAATAGGTAAATACTCCCGCGCCCTGTACGCCCTGTGCAACGCTGCGCGCCATGCGCCTGTCTACGTGAGTTTGGTAGCCCTATTTGACAATGTTGGGGAATGATTTTGGAAAATAAAATTCCGATACACGCGTCTCATAATTTTAATTGAAGTGTGTACACAAATTTTCGAGTCAACGGACCCAGAGAATATAAAGTTTCACAGAAAATTCTACCCCCCATTTCTTAGTGGTGGAATTTCGAAAACACCCTTTCTTAGTGGACCTACTCTTCACAAAGAATACACCCTTCAAGTTTCATGTCTTCAAGACCAGCGGTTTAGGCTGTGCGTAGATATATCAGTCAGTCAGTCAGGATTTTGAATTTTATATTGGGGATGATTTTGGAAAAACTGTGATACACGTTTCTCATCATTTTAACTGAAGGGAATGTACACAGATTTTCAAGTCAATTGACCCCGAGAATAAAAGTTTCACAGAAAGTTTAACACCCCATTTCACCCTCGTAGGGGTGGAAATTCGAAAAACCCTTTCTTAATGTATACCTACTCCTTACAAAGAATACACCCTCCAAATTTCATGTCTCTAGAACCAGCGGTTTGGGCTGTGCGTTGATATATCAGTCAGTCAGGTCTTTGAATTTAATATGTAAAAGATTTAATTTCTTTTTTTTTTATTACTGAACGAATGCATATTGAATACTACTGTTACATATTTTTGTTATGTAAATAAGCAAGTTCTAGACGATGATAGTATACGTAGGCAAATTTTCATGAAAAAACCAAAAATTTTCAGATTTTTTCAGGAACCATGGCTCCCCCTTTACATTTTTTAAAATTTTCACTAGCCTATGTTACTCGGAATAACTCAACGCTTCTAATGATACCACATACATTGAAATCGGTTAAGCCGTTTAGAAGTTATGGTGGAATAAAGAAACTCACAAACATACATACATACATGAACCCTGAAAACATAACACTCCTTTTTTTGGGCAGTCGTGTAATTAATTAATTTCGAACAATTACTGCCATCCATATTTTGTTAGTATTATAAACAGCTTATAATCTAGTGGTAGTAACATTGATAATATATAAAATGTTTTAATGAAACAAAAGACGAACACGCAAAAACGTGGAAAACATGTTTTCTATTTAATCAACCCTCCGCACAAAATGCCTGAAATGTGATCTATCTTATCATTATCAGTACGAGTAGGTATGTGGGTTGGGTTACATAATATTTTGTCTTATTAACAACGGAGGAGTGTTTACTCTTATCTTAGTTATTAATAGTATATCAAGGATCAATACTATCCTATCGTAACTTCCTAACTATAATATTATAAATGTGAAAGTTAGTTTGCTTGTTACTTTTCACGCCTAAACCACTGAACCCATCATCCTGAAATTTTGTATATAAGTTGTCAGATGTACAGAAACGGACATAGGGTACCTTTCATTCCGAAAAAAGATATTGACTGTCAAATTTTAAATTAACGCGAGCGAAGCCGCGGGCAAAAGCTATTAAATAGATAACGAAATAGTAAAACAACCATTTCACTCAAAGAATATCACATGACGCTTATTTGTAGCAAAAAAGTACTAACTACGAGTAGGTGATTCGATTTGTACATGTTGCCATTTTCATTGCGACTCCCAACTCGAATTCCCAGAAGCGCATTCAGCCTTTTTTATAGCTGTTGTCCACATGTGTTCCCTTTACTAACGCAGCCCATTGAAACTTTGAACAGGATACGTCTACATTGAAGTAAGCTCCCTATGCGGTATCCTTTCATTTTACTCTATAACCAGCCTTACGGTACTGAACGCTTAATGCGTCATCCACATCACACACGCGAACGAGGGTGGTTATGAATTTAATTAATCTTCATCGCGATCATTTAAACAAGATATTAAAACGTTTCTATTGTATTTTAAGAGATTGTACGAGTCTTTCGGGAAATCTAGTTTGTGACTTTGATGTAAGGATTTTTGGATTCAATATTCTACATTACATTTAGCGGAATTTATTGTTTATTTGTAAAATCTGAGCTCAGAAGGTACTCGCATAGCAGTTCATTTCGAAGAATCATCATTGATCGTAACGTACTTAGCTGCACTGATTGTGTAAGCAGTGATAGTTTAGCGATTTTAACGTCGGACTGCCAAGTCATAGGTCTCGAGTTCGAACACAAGACACACACTTTGATTTTTCGGATTCATGTGCATACTGTATAATTATCACTTGCTTCGGGGAAGCAAAACATCGTGAGGAAACCAGCATACCTCAGAGATATTTCCTTTCGCCCTTGGGTGGCATAAAAACTCTGAAACCAAATTAGACACTAACCATACGATAAAGAAGAAGAAGACCTATTATGTTCCGTATAATTGGAACTTATTAAACGTTTACACGTCATGCCTTAAATGTAGACCAAGAAACTATGAATCACGATGGTACACGACGCGACATAATCTGCTTCGTACGCTAGGTAGTAAAAAGCTAGATAAAAACACGAAATCAATCTTGTATCTTGCAACCATATGCACGCTTAAGTTTACTTTGGTACAATACAAGTTTATAAATAACTTGTAAACTTACACCTCAGAATGGCAATAGTTAACTACCATGTAACTTTGGGGGGAACTATTGGCAAAGCGTGAATATATCCAAGGCTAAAATATTGTCGGGGCGTGTTTGTTTGTTTCCCTACTATTCTTCTTCTGTTATGAAATTTTTGTTAAGTATTTTTTACATTTTTGAACCTTACTTGATTGATAAAATAATCTCTAGATCTAGATAAAATTACTGGGTTTTTATATACATAAACATTGTAATGATGAAAATGCATCATTTTACGGTCGATTAGGTGACTATTTCGAAGTTACGTAATTTACAATAAAACCCAGATTTAAGGATCCTGCCCACTACACCGTACCTTACCATGAACGTGCTATGAACATATCAGGCAAAAAATATTATTTTTAATAAAACCAACCAACATCCTCGCGTGCGTTGCCTTTCAGCACCGGCAAAATATTCTCGCCGACAATATTATTGTTGACACTTGCATTGGCGGCACGCGATGGTGACGGAACGGTATAGAGGGCACAGTCTCATTCTTTTCAATAAAAAGAATATAGGGTTTAACCGTGTATTATGACCGTTCTAAACCCGTTACAACCGCGTATGATGACCGTTTTATACCCGTTATAAACGTATATGATACGTTCTACTGGACATAGTAGTCCATGTCATGTTTCTTTCAGTGCTTGATACGTTCATAGCACGGTCATGGAATGGTACGGTGTAGTGGGCACTTCTTTAAGTGCATTTAAACACACGCAAGGCATGGGCCTATGTATCGTAGACGCACCGTTTAATAAATATATAAGGAGTTTTGGTCTCGGTGCTGGTCGCAAAGCACAACTCGCGCGACTCACATGCTTGCCAGCCGGTGCATGGACTAATATTGATTTTAGATAGTAGAACTGACCTACGTCCAATAATGACGCAATGAAAAACGGACGGAAGCCTATCAGGACCAGGAATAATCACTTGGGTCGTTCCACCGTCACATTGTTTGCTTTGGTTCTGAAATACATTATGACCAAAAAATTAAATATGGTATTTAGAATTTTCTCGTGTCAATCTGAGAGCGGTTTCAGACTCGGCTTACACGCGTACATGCGTGTTAAATTATGCGCTCCAAAAAATCGAACTCGTGTACACGCGTTTATTCCGTTGTGTTTGCTTGATTAAAATGACAGCTGTCAGTAAAAGTGACGACTTATCTTGCGAACTGCGCTTGTGCGAGCTTATACGCGAGCTAACGTTCGTACGAGATCCGCGTATGAACGTCCAAAATCGCGCTTATACTCGCCGAAAATACGCTAATCCGAAACCGTTAGGTATATGCTTGAAATAAAAAGATACTAAAATTGACTACTCACATTTTTGGTTATTGGACGAATCATTTTATTGGACTCGCGAGTTCACATACTTACGCCACATGTAAACATTCGTCGCACCAACAGACAATAATATGCCGGCGGCCTCGCAAGCTTATTCGTACTGACGAGATGCACCGGTGTCGTATTTATAATGTGCGAGCAGACGACTTCATACGTCGTGCACGCGCCAGAGCGAGGTGGTTGCTTGTGGGTGGTTTTAAGTTTTGGAAATCAGTGTTCTTCCAGAGAGCAATTAAGTTTTTTAATATAGGTGAATCTAACTACTAATTGAATGTCAAAAAATAGAATGTAAGGCAGGAACCAATAAATGAGCCATTATTCCCTACAACATCACAATATTAATTAACGCCATCCTTCTGATCACAACAGTTCTATACATTTCATTAGGATGAACGCCCTTATTACTAATTCTGGTAACATGTTAAGTAACGAGGTATTCGGTGGGTCACTTAGCTAGTATACATTATGCAGCCACATTTGACGTGGACAGGTGCACGAGGGTATTGATGTCGGTCACGTGTCGCACTAGCGGTCATATTTGATGGCCGAACTAACCTCATATCACGTCTCACAAATACTGCGGTAAATACAAGTTTCGGGTAAAAGTGCATTCAACTATTTTTTATTTACCTTTAAAGTTGTGAACTGTAAACGGATTCACATTGTTATTTAAAGATAATTCAAATAGTCGAAATAAATAAATTGGCCCGAAAAATTGTGAACCCATTATTTCAAACGCAGAAACATTTTAGCATAATATTCGAGCGTGTTACACAGCTATTGCAATCAAAATAAAATAACGACAGTTCCGTCCTAGCGACTGAACAACATTATTTTTTTTTCAAGAAGTTATAAAATGTTACGAGCGAGGATAAGTCCGATTTCCTCGACAATGGCAGGCGAAGCACTTTTGACTTGAACTCGTAATTTATTTCGCTTTGTGATTTTTCATCGCGTGTCGCGGCCGCGCCATTTGTGTAGTCACATTTCATCCGATGCCAGCGTCACATTTCACCCGGCTTCACGCCATGGTATAACAGAGCCGCCCCTCGCTAGTCTCGGAGCCTCTCCCCCTGCAAGCTTGCTTATCTTTAACGTTACTCGTTAATTCCACGCCCGCATCCACGCGTCTACCCACAAGCTGGAGTTTGCCAATCGCTAACGTAAATTTTATTCGACTGCAATTCCTACAGCTGCGAAAACACGAGAAAACTGTTTTCATGCATTGCATGTATTTACACTAAATATTCAATTCCGTTAAAATATGGATGGTCAATAATGGTCATAGTAGGAACCAAAAAATCCCCGTTTGGACACGAAACCAAAGCGAAAAGCTAAGAACTCATTTTAATTAAATGATCGCGTTAAGATACTCATTTTAATTTAATGATCGCGTTTTTGACTCGAACACTAAACCAGTGGTTATGGTCAACATGAACGATCGTAGAGTTACATACTCACAGTTCGTTAATATCAAATTTAAAAGCTAATTGACGTGGTGGTTCCGTGTTTTAGCCTTATAGCATTCTCAATTTGTCGAGCTTGTCGTATTTGCATTAAAAAACACCTACTTGATCAGGTAATTTTAACAAGGAATATTTTACGGCCCGATATTATTGCAAAAGGAATAATAAAGTTGAGTTGTCCAAAATTAAGTGCAACTATAGTTTAATTATAGCGCGATCTTCAATATGTATTTACCTTACACAGTCAAAAACCAAGCAACCTAAATAAATGTGTTGCCTATTATTTAAGCCGCTCGTAATTTCCCAATTTGTTTTGGTTAATTTCTTATTTATTTTCTTACAGTGCGTACAGAATTTTCACTGACCTAAGCTTTGTGAGAACACACAAAAAACTATTCCCAACCTTTTAAACTAAAAGATTGAGTTCAAACCCAGACCCGAGTTCAAAAGTAATCGTTCTGGTCGTCAAATTGTCATCGTCTACCTACCTTTTTCCATCGATGTTAGAATCGGCTCCAGCTCAATTCCAGTATTTTTCATTGAACGAATCTGAAACCCAGTTAGTAGGTACTCGGTAGTACGACCCTCCATTGGTAAGACTGGTTATCAGACTTTTAGGCTACTGACTAACTGTAACGACAGTCAGAGATCAACAAATGATAACCGGGGCCAACGGGGCATGGAGGAAATTCCGTATGTAATGGATGGTCTCTCATCCAAGGACCGATCGTGTCTAGCCATGCTTTACCTTGAACATCGACCCCATTTCTATTTAGCCACGAGCTCTTTGTGGTCGCCAAATACTATGCTCACTAATTTAATTAGGTCTCCCAGCGAATAAAATGGGAAACCTTACTAAATCAATTTCTAAAACGACTGAATGTTAATGGACGTTAATTGAACCGAAAATTAACGTAGTTTATATTAAAATGTAATATTTACTTTCGTGTCTTATTTTGATAAAAAACTTCTGTTATTAAAACGTAAGTACATGAAATTTGACATTTTGAGTCTGACTTTTGTACCTATTTAGCACATGTTTGCAAAATCAAGCTAGATAAAAGTCTCATAAGAATTATACGGCACCAGTGTATTATATAGACAAAGTAAAGTTCTGTATTTGACGGGGCAGAGAACATTGAAATAAACAGTTCAGCTGAGCTTAAACAGCTATTTCAGATAAGAGAGTTAAGTTAGGTCAACGAGAAAAACTGCGTAGGCATCGACATAATTAAATGCCGCTCAACAAACGTTTTATAATAACCTCATAACATAACACAAAAAATATCTATAGATGTAAAACTAATGTTTGAATGTGTCGGTAGTGCCTTCATAAGTAGGTGGACTATGAAGAAAAAACGTAGATTTACGACATCAGATGCTATAAACGGCCAACCAGTAAACGTTTGGGTAAAACTGAGTCAAAGAGACTATTATGGTGAAAGCTTCATGAAACATTAGTCAATATTACGAGAACTTTCTAACCGCTTACAGTACAGGTAAGTAAGCGTATTAAGTCATCAGTACATTGGCGACCGAGCTCTTCGCAGGTGAAAATAGAAAACGTATTTTCTCAGATGTTTTGAGACCCAACTAAATCGATTTTTATTGCAACTTTCATCGCAATGAAATCGTTACATCTGTTTTCTAGAACGTGATTAAAAATATAATACAGGGTGTAAACGGACCCTAAGTAACTTGACTCTTAAATTATTGCTGGGAAAGGACTCTTTTTTTGGGGTGAAAAAATACGTTTTACGGTAGGACTCAATGTAAAGCACTCAAAACATTGTGCTGAATTTGCCGGAGACTAGGAGGTCTAAAATGGCCGCTTTTCAAATTCTTAAAATGGTTATAGACCATTTTACGAATTTAAACGTAATTCGTATTATTATCCTATTATGATTCTGCTAAAGCGGCCATTTTAGACCCCCAGATACGGCCAATTAAAAAGTTGCAATTTCCTGTATTTTGTCGCAGATTTGATTAAAACAGTCATTAATTTAGTTTATAGTAGGTCATGTTGAAAACTTTGTAGCTTTAGCTAAGCACACAGTAATAATCCAAGCTAGGCCGACGAGGCTTAAGAATCGACTAAGAACTGTAGAGGCTATGTTAGTTTAATACCTTTGTTAATCTAGGTTTATACCTAGTTTGAAAAATAGGTTAAATCTTTGACAAACCACAGATAAAGGCAAGATGGTACTTATTGTATTAGAAAGAAGAGAAGTCCTAATTATAAGCTATTATTTGAGATATATTTCAATTCTGTTGGTCTTACGCCCAGAGTTCATAGAAAAATGCCCATGGACCTTTTTAACTAAGTGTGAACTTTTATTTATTTTGAGACGGTATCTGCCTATAGTCGCAGAGAGAAATGGCACCGTTTCATTTTTACGCTAACTGTCACATGGAAAAGCGACAATTAAAAAATAGGGCACAAAGATGCCCATGTTTTGTATTGCCTGACTTACAAAAAGAAACCGCAAGGTTCTCCCTTGCTTTTTACTAAGTCTTCTTTTCATTAAAGAAAACTTTGCGTAGAAAGCAAGCCAATTAAATCATTGCGTGGAATTTAATCGCACGAGTGAACTTGGCAAATACCATTAATTAAAGTGGAGTAAACATTAAAATCAGAAAAAGGTATGATTAGGTTTAGTGCGAGAATTTTTATTTTTAAGATTCCGTTCGGTTAACATTTTTAATTTTTTGTTACATCCGTCCGTCACAAATGGTTTTTACAAAATCTACGCTGCGTGAGAATTTGAATAACATACTTAATTTAAAGTCTCGGTACGACATAATACAGGTCGCCAGTCTATATACAAATTAAAAAATAGAAAAAAGACAAGACAAAACAAGACCCCGGGTTCGATGTTATGAAGAAATCATATTATTATACGGGGTGGAACTGACACCGACGCGAAAACGGTTACCACCGGTGGGGGTGATGTACTGAATACGTGGTAACCATTTTCGCGTCGGTGTCCCTGTCGTGTTAAGTGTTAAAGAGGTTTTTTTGAGGATTCTTAAAGTATGTATATTTTCAAAATGTGTGGTTACTTTGGTAATTTGGAAAAAAGAGTACAAAGTCACCTTGACGCTATATTTTTACTCAAATTCTATTATCTAATATTCAGTTCGATCATAAATAATTAAGACTTTTTTCTAAATTATTGTAGAAACAATTAGTTTCAACAAATCGCAAAATCATGGCATATGAATAAATCGCAGTTTGCAACAATAGTGCTATGTGTTCGTATGATCACATTTTTTAGCCTACCTTTTATTGCAACCCTCAAGGCTTGAATGGTTTTAACCACTTATGATCGGAATTCTTCCTTGAAAGGATAAAAGCAAAAAAGAAAATACTTTTACCGGAAACGGGAAGTGTGGGGAGTGTCTTTTGCCTGTGTAGGTAACCAAAATATTAAACAACAACTGATTTATTGAATTTGGTTTTAGCCGTGTCTTGTCTCATACAGTTACTTCGTATTTAGTCATAAAACTTCAATGTAAGATCTTTTAACATTGTTTACAGAAGAATCTTATGATCGGCTGATATTAAAAGTAAACAATTTATAGGATGAGAGAGAACGGTAGCAAGATACTGGTGGTCTACCATGACGTCTTAAAGCAGGAGTAATTCCAGTGTGGGAAAGAGATGGCGCTAGATAACCTATATAGCTCTATCTCTTTCCCACACTGGAATTACCCCTGCTTTAAGACGTCATAGTAACCCCCCTGGTATTGTGAAGTTGGCGGAATTCAGTTCTACCAACTTAGGCTAAGCGCGCACTACGATAAAAATCGTTGCGATTTTTTTAATGCGAAATAAAATCGCAAACTATACACGCACTACGATCAAACGATTTATTTTCGCAATACGCGGATTGTAGTGTATTTCTGTGGTTCACAGATTTGCGATATTTTTTCGCAACGATTTTTTATCGTAGTGCGCGCTTAGCCTTACACTCCAATGTAACCTCATTTCGATAAAAATGTCTATTACGCATTGTTCTCAAAATAGGAGAAGAGAGCGAATAAAAATCAGGTAGGTACGACTATATCATAATTTTTACCATTAAATAATTGGTTAGATACGTTCATCCATGGTTTCTACAGGTATAGGTAGTGGTTGCGGAGGAAATTACAGCTATTGATAGAATATAATAAAAATGCTATGCTTACATAAAATTAACAAACCCTACGAAATAATTAAATAAAAAAAATATTAAAAAAAATTAAAGAAAAGATTTATCAACCCATTTGATTGTGACTGCGATATCAGTGTGCTAAGTGCGGGACAGACCACACACCACAGTAAAGGTTTGTGTAGATGGAATTAATAATATAAAATATTGTGAGAATGAATGAATATTTGTTATCATAATCTTTTTAACTAATCGGGTCTATGTGCACTGTTTATTGTATCCCTTTGTTACCATCATGACTGTTACATGTCAGATTTTTTTTGGTTCGTAATGTCATTATTTCATCGACGTAATTTCAATGGATTCCGGGATTGGCTGTGTAACATTTCCACGAACAGACGGATTCCGTTTTGGCTCCAGAGCCTTAAAAATGAGTTCGTTTTAAGTCACACTACCCATCAGCGAAATAAGCTATAAAGAAACCATGTCATATCTTTTGACGGTACCTTATTTTTTTGTCGTTCGTTAGATTTGTACAATACAATTAATTTAAACGGGATCAAACATGTTTGAAACTCATTAAAGAGTAGCAATTAAATCGTAATATTCAAATAGAATAATAAAAATCGTAATAGTTAATTGCTAACTGTGGAGGCTTGTAAATGGCTTGTCGTTGTTTGCCTCGCTGTAATTGTTTGTATTGTTAGCTGTAAGCCACCCAAACACAATTACTTACAGCATGATCAGAATGATATATTTCTGAAGTGGTAGATGTCATTTGGGTAAGTATGTACCTAACTTTTATTCTATGACTGAATTATTACTTTGTCCTTATATGAATGTGGTTGTTTCAGTGTTAGTAAATTCAGCTAAAAGGTCCATAACTTTTAGGATTTCGATACCTACACAAAGGGTACCGCGGACCCCTTTTAGATCTGCCTGTAAGGTTTCTCTGTTTACCTATCTGTCCGGGTGTCTGTAAATAGGACAGTAAATTAAACTGCGTATACCTTATGACGTACCCAGTCTGCATAAAAAAGTCAATCGAATATATTATCCAGTAGTTTAGTCACAGGACATTATTTTTCATTTTCTGCTTGATGTATATTAATAAGGTAGCACCGACAGGTTAGTGACCCCCGCATCGGTATAAACACTAAACACACGTTGCCAACGCGCTCCTTAAAAAGCTTCCGGCAAAATCGTTCCAAAAATTGTATTTCTAGATGCGAAATAGTGTAAATTATACCTAAGGTAAGTGGGGTTGGTGTAAGGTGAACCAATATTTATTAAAAAGGTATCAAATCTCAATATAAAATACATACATAATTAAACCATTAAAAAATTACATCAGATATGTTACGAGTCGATTATTTGATTAAGCAATAACACTAAAATGTCACAATTATAATTATAAAATAAGTCTTTTCAATTCATTAAAATAGGTACCTACAGTACATTAAAATTAAAATTAATAACGTCATTATAATTAATCTACATATTGTAATTTTGTGTGTATATCTTTTAATTTTGTGTGCAATAAAGAATAAGAATAATTCAATAACAATACAAACTTCTAAAATTCACAGTTAAAACTATCAAATATAAGTTTTAAGTTTTTACGTTACCCTCGGTTGGCACTCCGGTGGTCTTGAACCTAATACGGCGGATCAGACTCCTCACTAACGATTTACAGCAGTTGATTGGTCGATTTTCAAAGAATGTTGCAGAACGAAGCGATGCGCGATCGAATAACGGCTTAAAAGCCCAATCTCACTTCAGCGAACACGCTCGACGACAGTATCGCGGAAATTGCATTAACATGTGGTAAGCATCGTTGCATTGTACACGCATAGTACTTAATGACGAGTTTTAACTTTAAAAACACAATGACACAATAGGCAAATAGTGAAATTCTTGTTGCACCGAATCCAGAGTGCCTGCCAGTCTTTCCCGTTCTATGTCGGCGTCATCTGTGAGATCGTCAGTGAGGATATGGCCCAGATATTGAAACGTTCGTACAACCCTTACTGGTGAACCATAAATATAAACTTGGAGACTTTCTCCGGTCCCTTTCCAGCTCTAAAAACTGACATTTGTTTTACTGACCATGAGAGCTGGCATAATGGCTACAAACTGCCTAAGGGCCCTTCTTGAGGGGCTCAAGAGGACAGTTTCATCGGCATAGCTTACATTATACTAAAGCACACGCCGTCTATGCAGCTATTTGGCAACTGACACCTGCCTTCCTCAGCTCCTCAGTAAGTCCATTCATATAAATATAGGAAAAGTCTACCCACCATGACGTACACCACATTTAAACCTGTACTCGCTGGACTGGACGTCGCGTCGCCCATCTAACGCTGTTAGTTCGGTTTCCGTACCAGTATTGAAGCATCCCTACTAAGTCCAATGGGACCACAGAGTCACGCGTTTGCCTCAGAGAATATTATAATTCACCAGGTCAAAAGCGCCAACCGCCGACCGCACTCCGCCGAAGCCTGTGTAGCCAGATCGACAGGCATGGGCTGCATTTTAAATTTGTCAGTAAACATGTTTGCGATTTGACATGGCTCAAGTAGGCCGTCTGTGGACAACGGTACATTTTGTTTGTGATTTAACTTTTTAGTACCCACCAAATATATGATAAAATTTCGCAGTGCTGTGACATTCCTGCACATGATAATTCCGTCCCTATATAACCAGTTTACGTGGCTTATGTACTGGAGTTCAACCCATAACTTAACTCTTGGAGTTCATCAACAATACAAATTGTTATTAAAATAGTAATGCTTCTAAACCTAATCACATAATACATTATTATCTCAGTTTACACAATATGAAACATCATTCACTTTTTCAGATGCAAATCACAATAGGTAGTATAATTTATTACCTTACTAAACGATCTGCTTCCCCACAATACCTTATTGCATTTTGTTTTGCCGCAATCGGAAGCTAGACCACTGCCAGTCCCTCTTATATCGCACACAATGCGTACAGAATAGTGGTCCGCAGAGAATACACCATAAATGACATTGACTGCCGTGACAATGTTCTATTTCGTTAACAGTTTTATGCTATTTAGTTAGTTTTATTTTAATTTTATTTCGATGTTAGGATTTACTGATAGTTTAAAAATATTCCTGTGAATTAGTACTGCGAGTGTTTTCATCTATTGTCGCATTGTCGTCGCCACCTTGTCTATTATGCTCTGTCCATCTAACTTTAACATCTCTAAAAAATATGTTTGACAGGTACCGCTGTTAGGTGAACTTTATCATGATTTTTACCGAGTATATTATATTTTCCAAATATGCCAATGTGATCGTCTCATTTTAATAACACCAGTGACGCATGAGTAATAAGTATTGCTTTTTCCAAGTAAAATTATACGTGCGCACGCTGAGATGCAAATTACCATTGATAATAAGGAGGATGACAAACAGAACCGAACTATGCAGATTAGAATTATTAAAAGAAAGAGATCTTTTATGCATTGTATCTAACTATACAATAGTAAAAGATACTTAGAGCTTTGGTAGCCGCTCGTAAAATTATACCCACTACCAAAACCTTAAGTAATTTCTTAGGACCGACTCGTAAAGGCGCAGTAAAACAATTGGGGAAACGCTAGACGAAGAATAAGAAATAAAACGTTTGTTACTGTTGCTAAGCTCGATTAAGTTGGATAAGTCTTGAAAGGTAGAGGACGAAGCTCACTTATTGTAAATAAATTTTATTTTCGTCTTTTGGAAATTGGTTTTCCTTTTTATGGGGAAAATGTATGTATATATCTAGTAGATTAGTGACATAAATAAATATAAAGGCACTTATAAAAATAACATACTTACATGTCGCGACAGTAAGAAGGCATATGATCGAATTTTTGATGGAACCTGTCAGATATGCATGATTGACGGAGACGACACTGTATAAAATGTGCCTTTGTAACAGCCACGTAGTGTACCTGTCCTTACTTTGGTGTAGGTAAGTATCTTATAGTTATGTTACAACGAAAATATCACCTACTTTGCAGTTAAAATAATTAATTGTAAATCTGCTTGGCTCATTTTCGCATAACCCCATACGTATTGAGAGAAATCGATGCCATTACGTAAAGGATGTTTAGTCCATTCTTGAAATTTCATTCTTTTCTTTTTGCCATCCAGTCGCAGAAACGAACAAACCTTCGTAGTGTAAGTAACTCGATATGGCTCATAGCACGACTCTTATTCTTTTGTTATCGGTGTTCCTTCACACAGTTCTGGTGAGTCACAGTTTAAAAGTATTTTACTCAAAAGATTGGTTGACTTAACAGCAAAATGTTTATTTAAAAACAATTTGTTATTGTTTGCTTTATACAAACGAGTGCCCAGCTGCGAATGCAATATGCCGTTCAGCCGCTGTATTCATAGCGTGGCTGAATATTGTTCAATTTTAGTCTGCGACTATCTGATAAAATATTGAAATAAAAAAATATGAACGATTTTATTTATTCCATTTAAAAATGGATTTATAGCGGCTTTTATGTATATATGCAATGAGCCGTTGATGTTCAAATGCCTATTGGAGGTAGACTAAGTGGGTAGGTTTAGAAAAAAAAAACAGTTTTATAAAGCTTGAATAGAAATCTATATATATATAATGGTAAACTGACTGACTGACTGGGTGATACACCAACACACAGCCCAAACCGCTGGACCTAGAGACATGAAGTTTGGAGGGTGTGTTCTTTATGAAGAGTAAGTATCCACTAAGAAAGGATTTTTGGGAATTCTACCCCTAAAGGGGTAAAATAGGCGATGGAAGTTTATACGAAAGTCCGTCAGTTTTGAAGTTAGGATCTTCAAATTTTGTGTTTAGGCTGACGATTGAAAATTAATTTATACGTGTCTCAGCGTTTTTGATAATTCTACTCCCGAAGGGTTAAAAAGGGGGATGAAGGTATGTAACTATGATTGTTAACGTAACCTGGATTAACCTATATGTTACTTTTTAATCCCGGTAGTACGTTCCCGTCGTATATTTAATCTTAAGCTAGTTAATCATAAATTTCACTAATGTTCCAAATTAACTTTCAAGTAAACTATTAATAGCTCTAAAATTAAAAGTTCAAATGACACTATTATTTACTCACTGCTTTATGTAATAGCAAAGCGCGTCGTGTTTATTGCATTTAGCAGTTAAGCATAGTGACTGAGAATATAAATTTAATACCCCTATCTTCAATATCTCGATACATTTCTAGATTCATGTGTGAATAAAATTATGACCTTTTTAACAGCCGTTCAGGGTTAATGTTTGGAAGCTGTATTACAATAAACCCACTCGCAGTACCTATAATTGTAACCTCATACGTAGTATTACATTATCTGTTCCTCTGTTCTTCGATAAGCACCACTAATCTTTAGATAAAGTAAGACGATGTCGTTTTATGTGTCCATCTGATTGACCACTCAGATCTTTATAACATAATCAATAATGAACGGTTTTCGCTATAATTTAAACAAAAATATTTAACTTAGAACACACAAACCTCTATGTTTTATGGTGTCGCGTGTCGCCATGTCTGCACATTGTACTCGTGCAAAGCAGAGGCGGTTCGATACTTGAACAATATAAAAATATTCGCAAAAAGAATCAAAATCATCTAGAATTTTTATAAAATGAGGAAAGTCTAAATTAATATCACCCCTGGTGGGACTCGAACCCACAATCCCCGGCTTAGGAGGCCGATGCCTTATCCATTAGGCCACAGGGGCTACGTCAAATGGTGTTGAAATTGGTGACTGCCTTCTGCTTCGTGTTTGCGCCAAAGTACTACATAAAATGTATTTTCTACATATTGGATCTAGGCTCTATTGTTGTTTATCATTGTTTCTACCTGTGTGAAGACTAGTTGCATATAAAAATAGGATAAATAGTCAGTAATTGCAAACGTGTGAGTAAAATAGGGAGCAGTGGTGGCCTATACGGTAGCGGCCCAGACTTAGGAGCCAGGCAGTGCCGGTAACTTTGTGTAAGTTAATTCATTACCACTGCTCTTAAAACGATGAAGCAAAACATCCTCAAGAAACCATGAAACGTCACGTCTGAAAGAAATGTTTGGGAATTAAAAAATCGAAGATATGTGACATTTACCAACTGCTCATAAAGAGGAGGCCTGTGTACCAGCCAGCAGTAACAAAAGTATAGGTTAATTATGAGCAAGACACACATTTGAGCATAAAATGTTTCAGACAAATATTTTTATAATTTTATTAAACTTGTATGCTTACGAGGGGTTTGTTCACCGAGTGTTTGTGTTTTGTTTTAAATTGTAAAAGAAAAGCTGTTTCGGGCTCAAATTAAATCATTGTCGCTCTCGATGTACGACCAACTCTATTACGCATTTTGTGTACCTCGGTCTTCTTCTTTATCGTGTGTTAGTGCCTAACCTGGTGTCAGAGTTTTTATGTGGCCCGTGGGCCTCTAACTTGCCTTTACATGCCGTCAAGTTACATGCAGTCATATCTCTCAGTCATGTTGGTTTCCTCACGATGTTTTCCTTCACCGGAGTAAGTGATAATTATACAATACGCCCATGCATCCGAAAAATCTGAGGTGCGTACCTTGGGTTCGAACTTGAGACCTATGACTTGGCAGTCCGACGGTCACACCACTAGGCTAGGTTTGTGTAGGTAACCTATCTATTTAAGTTTCTGTCATTCATTTGGTTTATTTTGGAAACTTTAGATATTGTTAAATTTGTCGACTTGGCAATTACAGGCATTCAATTTATTACTGTTACAGGTCAACGGAGAAAAACAGGACAAAAAAACATTGGACGGAATGGTTTTGAAAATGCTTTGGACGAAAGTATATCACGGTTACGATGCTAAATCTAAGGAACATGTAATAAGAGAATTAAGAAAAACCGGCGATTACGAGAAATTAGTAAATCTTTTAGCGAAAGTAAAGAAAGAAAAAGTGGAACGTGTTCTAAACCTGTTGTCGGAGATAATGATGGTTTATATGCAATAAACACTGTTTTTTTTTTAATTTAATGCAACTTTTTTTTTTATTCCATAACATATCCTTATTACTTTTTAGGGTTCCGTACTCGAAGATAACCATCGGGACCCTATTACTAAGCCTCCACTGTCCAACCGTCCGTCCGTCTGTCTGTCAGCGGGCTGTACCTCATGATCCGTAATAGGTAGACGGTTGAAATTTCACAGAATTTGTATTTATGTTGCCGCTATAACAACAAATAATAAAAATGAATTAAAAATTAAAGGGAGCTCCCCTACTACGATGTTACGTAACCCTTCATAAGCGAGTCCGACTTGCACTTGGCCGGTTTTTTTTTCAGTTTCTTTCAATTGTATTCTGTTTTAGCTAAGCCAAGTCCGGTCGGTCGTGAGGTTTACATGCGATAGCTACGTGAGCGAACCAAAGCTCACATGTTTTATCTGAAACGTTCAGCATTTCGGAAACTGTATAAATGAATAATAATTAATATTCCTATTTTTAAGTCACTTTGCTTATGCTAGTCTGAAATCGGTTTTCATTTATGTTTTGGTTGGAATTTAGTGGGCACGCACATAAGTGCATACCAACACAATCATGGTCGTTTGCAAACAAAGAGTGACGCGATAAATAGTCAACAACAACTACCGCTACCGCTACTGCGCGGTAATTGGGCGCGGTCAGCTGTTTAGGTGCTACGCGTGTACGAAACAACCGCAGGCTATGGTTACAATTTGTAATAGTTGATAAACAACCCGTGCTAGTAATTTCATGAATGAAAATTTTCTAACTGGCCTTTAATCAATACGTAGATAATCATGTAAACAAATAAATAAAATTAAAGTGTCTGTTTTTTTATTACAAAATAACATTTTTTTTTTTTTTTTTTTTGTCTTTCTGCCTGTTTGTTCCGGCTAATCTCCGTAACCGCTACATCGATTTGGACGGGACTTTTACTGGCTGATGTTATAAGGAGTAACTTACGCTACTTTTATTTAAGAAAAAAAAAATAGGGTTCCGTGCTAAGAAAAACATTGATGTTGTGAACAAAATCCGATACAAATAGGGTAGTAATATTTTTATAATAATTTTACGCGAACGAATGTCGCTTGGCACCGCTAGTAATTACGACATTAAGTCTTATTGTCTATCTGTTTGAATAAAAAAGTGTATAAACATTTTGAAACATCGTTCTGTTCCCAGGAATCGTTTAATACGACACAGATAGAATGTTGTACGAACAACGTTTACCGCTTTTAGTGATTTATGATTTTATAGTGGCAAATCATTTTTTTACCATGTTATTTGTGATGGTACTACATTCATGAAGTATATTCATTTACAACTTTGTTTGAAAACAAAAAACCTTAAACAAAAACAATGCTTACTATATTCATCCAATTGTACTGGAGGGCACTTCGAGCTCAGTGTCGGTGTGGCAATAATCAATGACAAAAAGACTGTTTTGCTACCCCTACATTGTAGGTAATCAAGGGAAGAGGCATTTACAAACAAACCGACTGTAAAAATAGCGTTAGTGTTCGAGGGGATCGTTACGAAGGCCTATGTGCCCCCAAGGGCTACAAATCACTATCTAACTACACTAACTCACATGATGAGGTTTTGTAATGAATGTGTCCTATGTTAGCTCAGTGTGGTGTAAACATAATGTAAGACCGATATTGTGTTTTGGACGTGGTTATTCCGGCCCGCTGATGCAGCGACACACTGACACAAACACTGATCCCCAACATTAAAATAATAATTATTAGTGCCGATGCTAGAAAGGTGATTGATTTATAACAAATATTATTTGACGTCTCATAAAATAGATCGGTATAAAATTAGTGGTTATGCTGCATAATTGCACAATTTGACTTTGATCGCATAGGTGAAACGTGGTTCTTTTGCCAAATTTTGGGCATTCGTTGCAGAATCCTTTGTTATTTCATTTCGCTTTTTGGAGTTATTCTCTTCTTAACACAGTAAGTATAACTATGCCAATTAATTGTGTTCAGGAGTATGATGCGCTTTGGTGATTGCAACGCATCTCGTCCTAAGTGGACTCTCTTTATCTGCTTTAAGATGAAGTAGGTAGGTGGACTATCTGAAATACTCTCTCTGAGCTCTCAACGTGGAAAGTAGAGTGCACACCGCTGCGTTCCTACGACGACCTTTACACGGAACTCATCGTAATTCTGTTTAATCCGGCACTGAAATAGGACGCGTACATAGCTAGGACATCGGATTTAGGGTTCTGAAGCCAAATGCATGCTATCACTGCGCCGACCATTGTGAAACTGTATTTAGCGTCGACACAACCCGTCGTCGTTGCGCCACATTAGACCGCAACGATGAGCGGTCAGTCTGCCTCACGGGGCTGTAAATACATAGATGAAAATTTCCCTTAGGTTCCGTATGATTTTAAATATATGTAGGTATTCTTATCTTCCTGTTTCAGAGCAATTTATGGAAATGTTGTAACTACAGACATAAGGCCAACGAATGGAATGTAAAATACACACTTCCAAAATGATAGAAAAAACAATACCATAATCCACGCGGAAAATAAACAAACAATTATTGTAAGGTAAAAAGTGTGGCTCGGTAAAAACACGCTGCCACTGGATGTGGGGAGACTACAAGACGAGTGGGCTCAAGTGGCCGCCAGTTGCAACGCCCCACGCTGAATAAATACGGATATGTTTGCCGCCAAAACGTTCACGTAATATTATATCAAAAGGGATCGTGGCAGTCGCCTCTTATGGCGTAGACCGAGCTCTTAAAGCGAAGTTAAGGCACTCGGCACGGTAAAACAACCTAATTCTACAATTATGTAACGCTTTCGCTTATTATTAAGATTTTTATTATTTACATACGTACGTAAACGCACGCCTTTTACAAATGGGGGCAGGCAGAAAGCACATGCTTACCTTACATATCTACTCTCTTTGCTTCGTCCACGTTCGATTTTGACGCATGATTAATTTTAATTAGTCTGAAGAGCTCGTGGCTAAACAAAAACAGCCGCTCAGATCAATATTCAGGTTAAGCCACGCTTGCCTAGGTTGGTCTGTGGATGGGTGACCACCAATTACATAACGAGTTTTCTCCGTGCCTCAGAAAGCACGCTAAGCCGTTGTTCCCGGCTGTCATTTGTAGATCTTTGACAGTCGTTACAGGTAGTCGGTGGCCCGAAAGTTTGGCAACCAGTCTTACCACCACGTCGTCGTCGTCATCGTCGTTTTTTTTGGTATCGTACTACTCAGTACTAACTGGGTTGTGGAGGTCAGATATGCAGTCGCTCCAAGTAAAATACTGGTAATCAGCTGCATCTGGATATACTGGAAGCCGACCCCAGCATAGTTTCGACAAGGCAGATGCTGACGATGATTAATTATAATTAGTTTAGTTAATCCATTATTCGTGAAAGCTATAACTGAGCAAGCCATATTTATTTACCACATAACATTAAGTAATATGCTTTGGGGTTTAATCTTATTGTGCAACACTATTGTTCGTGCAAGTACACAAAATTGTATTTTTTACTAAAAGGTTAAAGTTCGACCAGTCACTAAATCAGGTGTTTTTCCCTTGTAACTGTTGAACCAGTGTTTAATTTTATATAGTTTTAAATCTCATCCTTAAATTCTAATGAAAATCCGCCCTGTATAACATTTGATAGTGAGCTTAAATGTTCGCTGTCAAGAGAAACACTAAGTAATGATCTAGATCGAAAATCTAGATCATCATCATCATTCTCTTGCCCTTGTCCTAATTCATTTGGGGTCGGCGCAGCATGTCTTCTTCTTCCATACTTCTCTAATACTCGTCATCTCATCAGACAACTCCTTTCGTGCCATATCATCCTTCACACAGTCTATTTATTGTTTCTTTGGTCTCCCTCTACTCTTATACCCATCCAAAGTCATACTCAAATCAAGATCTTAGCATGTATATTTTATAATTATAATGTCTAAAACTTTGGTACCAACTTAAAATATCAGTATGAAAATATACATATGGCACGGATAAAAAGAAAACCTGTGCTAGGTTTTCTTCGTCTAATAAGATATGGAAAAATTAGAAGAAAAATGAAAAATAATGAGGTAACTGAAATATAACTAAAGAAGCGTATTTTAGAAGAGAGCATTGTCTTGTCTATTTTTAGGGTTCCGTACATCAGTCGGCAAAAGCGGAACCCTTATGGGATCACTTTGTTGTCCTTCCGTCTGCCAAAACCCGTTTTCTCAGGAACACGTGGAGATATATAGCTGAAATTAATATCAAATACCCAAGTCTGCTACCCCTTAGAGCAGTGAAAAAGTTAAGTCAACGCGATCAAAAGATATGACCGTTTATGTCTCATATTTTACGATTTCACAAGGGAATCATCAAAACCTATAAAAGAGTACGTCCCGTTGACCTAGAATCATGAAATTTGGCAAGAAGCAATTTCTTACACACATGTAAAGGAAAAAAATGAAAATCGTAAATTTGTGCTTTAATAACTAAATAACTACAAGTTCCATACGGAACCCTCGGTGCGCGAGTCCGACTCGCAATTGGCCAGTTTTATTTTTGTAGTCTGTGGCTTAGGTTAAGCTAAGCTAGGACCTTGTTGTCAGTATCGACATTCTCTTTAGAAGAGTTTATCGTTAGTTTACCTAACAAGATTAATAACATGTTTTTGAGCCCTTAAAATAAAGAGACATGATGTCTCTTTATTTCAAGTTCGTTCCTAAAAATAATTTCTTAAAAATTAAACTTGTACCTAAACACATAAAAAATCACAAACAAAACACAACATAGCAAAAGAAAACATAGGTATTAGTTTTAACCCCGAAAATACTCTAAATACTCGTACTTTTGAATATCAATAAATTACAAGTACTAACATTCTCTAAAATACTTTCAAGGTTCTCAAATATGCCTTAAAGCCATATTCTTGGATTTATTTATTCTTCATAATACCCGAGAACATTCTTTAATGTAAGAATCTACCGAAAACTTGTGCATTTTTAAGTATTTCTTGACATTAACATCATAAGACGATCTTATCAAACAAAATTCGTTGTTAAGGTTCCGTACCTCAAAAGGAAAAAATGGAACCCTTATAGGATCACTCGCGTGTCTGTGTGTCTGTCCGTCTATCACAGTCAATTTACTCCGAAACTACTAAACCAATTGATTCGAAATTTGATGTTGGTGACCCAAAGACGAACGTGTAACGTAAATTACTGAATTTTAAACATGGGGGCTACTTTTGGGGGTAAAATAGAAAAAGAAAAAAAGTTTTGCAAACTATATCGTGTTACATATCAAATGAAAGGGCTCATTGTGAGCATCTCAAGTATATTCTTTTTATAATTTTGAGATAAATAGTTATGAAGTTATTTAAGAAAATAGGCGAAAATTGATCATCTCTCCGAAAAAAAATTGTTCTTTGTACATAGATTACAGGAAAATCTATTTAATAAGAAATCTATGGTAACAAATTTGGGTCAGATTTAAAACAACTTACGGAATTTAGGTAATTAACGCACGGAACCCTCTCCACGCGAGTCGAACTCGCACTTGTTCGGTTTTTTTTATAATATAGAACTTCTAATCTAGATTTTTGACTTTGTTAAAGATGATCATGTAAGTACTGACAAGGTATCGAGAATGAAGTGAGGATCTGGGGTACTAAATTCCTAAGAATACGTCCCTAGTACGAATTTTGAGTAACTGCATTCAGAGAGAAGACTACCATATGTCATTAACGTTGATAAATCGCTTTTGCCTGAGGCTTCGCTCGCGTCAATTTAGAATTTGAAAATCAATTCGGGTTGTACTCTGCTTTTAGTAATGTAATTCAATCATGATTCGAAAGACACGTGGCGCCATTTATTATTATAAGAACGCTATGGGTGTTTTCCCCGGGAATAGTACTTTTTTTCGGGATGAAAGGTACCTTATGTCCGTTTCTTTACACATGACAACGTATAAATGCAAAATTTCAGGATGATCGGTCTTACTTTACTAGCATTTATAATATTAGTAAGGATTTTTCTGAGCAATCAACTTTACGTAACTTTATATTTCGTGTAAAAAAATATACGGTTGAAACCAGAACATATTTAAACACAGTTTCAGTCTTTTGACACCAATTTCGCTGTAGACCTGTATTATAAAACAGAAAATTGCTCGCGTTTATCTCACGAAAGGAAACGGTGGACCAGGAAGTAGTCGAAAATCTTATTATAGCGTACAAGGGGACCCATAATTTTCCATCCGACAGAACTTAAGCGACTCGCAGTGGGCCCGGCTCAATTTTCAAACACGCGAGTGCTACTTCTATTAATTTCTATTAACTTCTAGGAATTTCTATTGTTCGAGTAGTGTATGAGCGTTAGTTAAAAAATCGTTGTAGCAGAGCTGCTAGAAACCAATCAGATTTCGATGGTGCTTTGGTTTTGTTGCTGTCCACATTTAGTGTACTTGAATCGTTCTCGATACGAATTTTAGCAGCACCACAACTTTGATCAAGCTTGAATCTTGATTCTAAATCTGAAGAGATTTAGTAATGAAATATATTTATAATAAAGATGAAGAGATTATATAGTAATGAAATGATTACAAGTTCTATCGAATTTGTAATCATTTCATTACTAAATCTCTGATAATAATATTGTTAAAAAATAATAATTATTTTGATAACATGAGGTCCAAATCCTAAAGTTATCATTTTTTAATGTGTTTTTATTGTCAAGCTGTTGGTGACGAAAACATTATAGAGGACCCATCGCATGAGCTTTAACCAAGCATTCTGTACAGTCGAACAAACTATTTAGTTTACATGTTACATGTGTGGGTGAAGTCATAGTCATGCATACAAACACGAAATAAAATGAGTGAGCTCGGTTTTTATTAGCGTGCGTATGGCACATCAAATTATCATATACCAATATTTTGTCATCATTAATTTATGTTACTGAAGGAGATATAAAATTAGGCATGATGTTACTATAGCAACCTTAGCATAATGGCTATCGTTTTTGGTCAGTGAACGGGAAGTTGTAAGTTCGAACCATGTATGCAGCACTATATTATTTTTGTTAAAAAATTATTTTGTTAAAACAAACGTTTCGATCCCGTTCATGGATGAGTAATGAAGTTTGCAACGTTTGAGACAACCACGGAACTCTCATTTTATTTTGACAGTTTATAAAGTAACTACCGAAATTTTAAAAATATTGTTTTCAAACACCTTAATTTATAAAAAATCTATTTTATTTGTCAATCTACGAGTATTTGCACCACATTTTAAAAATATTGTTTTTAAACACCTTAATTTATAAAAAATCTATTTTATTTGTCAATCTACGAGTATTTGCATTACTGAGTTTATTTATTACTACTCATATTCGTGTGCGGATTTTTTGATGCACATCACAGTTTGATGCACATCACACGAGCTGATGGACGCTACTGAAAGTGCCAAACTCGTCGCCAAATTTTGGGCTGACTCAATTTGAATTGTCATCGATACGCTAAGAATAAGTGAAATTGCAAGGCGCTTAATGATATCGGTGAGTAACAGTTAGATATTACGTTGATACGAGTATTATACCTACTTCAACGTAACTCATCTCACCTTTCAATGTTTACCTAGGAATAAATAAATAATTAATGTAACTTAAGAGCAATACCTACCATAGTTATAATAATATATTAATTATAATAAATGAATTATATTTACATTTTTTAATCTTATGATGTTTATGATAATTTTAACTTGGTCTAACCCATTTTTGTCCTACAATAGCAAGGGCCTTCAGACATATTAAACAAAAGCATATTATAACGTAAATAAAAATAGATTATGATGTTTGCTAGTATCAGTGGTATATAAAAGTATATTATATTGTATAGAGTTTATACTTAAATAGTATATAATGATAGTATATATTTATTATAATAATAGCTATTATTATAAATACTGTTTTTATCCACAGAGGAGAACCGAATGCAGATTCTGGATGCAGATTCCGCCGATATGCAGATTCGGGAGACGTAGAACATCTTCGACGTGAGCCAAAACCAAAGGCAAATCCATAGGCTCGACCCCACAACATCGTGGCAAGGCACAAGGCTGATCCCTTCTTGTCCACCCGCATAACAGCAACAGCGCATAATGTAATGTGTGCTTACAAACTGTGAGAAATCACCTACATTCTGCTGATTTATTTACGTTGCAGCAAGCCAGCACGGAAGATTTTGTTGTCCACTGCGCACCGACTACAGTTTGCTAAGTCATACATCAATTTTGATTGGAAATACAGTGGTGATTTTTAGCAACAGAAAAAAGTTTAATGCGGATAAGGATGGGCGTAAAATATTGTGGAGAAAAGGTGGAGAAAGGTATAAGGAATATCTTGTAGGACTAGTGGCCGAATTTCTGTCGGGGATTGGGGCTGGATATTTTCGATGGCTCCCGGTGAGCTCGTAGAAATAGCGGGTCGCAGCAACAGTCATGATAACTTGGATATTATGAAAAATTCCAAGCTGCCTAATGTTCGGGTTGTATCCGCACGAACACACTTACTTCGTGCAAGACAATAACAGTGCATCGTGCACATATCGTGCAAAAGTGGCTCGGGGAGCAAGTAACCATAACCGTTATCGATTTGGCCAATCGATAACGGTTATGGCTAAGAGTCCAGATTTAAACCCCATAGAAAATCTGTAGGGTCATATGGTGAAAAACTGGGACTCACAAGTAAGGTTTAAGTCAAATTTAGATGACCTTGTTACTTCGACCTAGGAGTCGCTACGTGGAAACAATACATACGAAAATATGGTTAACAGTATGAGTAGAAGAAGTAACAAAAACGAAGGTTTGCCGACTCATTATTAGTCGAATTTATTACAATTAGTAGACGATTATGAATCATAATCTTATTAAAATTATGTTCATATTTGTTATACAAATGTGAACAAATACAAATCATAGCAATAATTAGGTGTACATGTTGCCGTAATCCTCTTTTTAAAACCACAACTCGTGTTATTGAAAATCTGATGAAGTGATGTTATTGTTATGCGGTTAGAAGTTGTCATAATTTCTTACTATCTAACATGTTGATTTACTTCATCTCTAATTTTACTTTGATTCAATTGATATACCTAGGCAAGCGATAAGCTCGCTCATTCCAACCAATACTAATATTTATCTAATAAAAAATCAAACCTTTCTACTTTTTGCTTGAGTGAATTTACTGGCCACAAAATTAATTAAAAAAAAAAGAAAATACAGGAAAACAAGATTTCTCAGCTGGGATCGAACTCACGTCATCGAGCATAGATCTGTAGCTATCACAGGCGCTTACACTAATCAGCTATGTATGGTTACCATGTTACATTCGTATAAAATGTTGGGCTTTCATTGTGAACCTGTTTATTTTATCTTTACCTGTGTGCGTAGAATACGTATACGCACACAATAATAATGAGCGGCTTTATGAGCATTATTGGCTCCTACAATGACAGTTACCGATGTGTGCGTGATGTAAACTAATTAGCTTTCCTAGTACAGGGGTCATGGAGGTATTTAAAATAAAGTTATAATATTTAAAACTGGTGTTTTAAGGAAAACGTTGGAACTTCAACCTTCAATAACTCCGTAACTGAAAGGTTCCCAGGTGAAGTCCGGTACGAAAAAAGTGATCGCAACGACAGGAAGAACAGCTGCTGTTTTTACATCCGTCTTTTTTCGACATTACTGATTTTACACTTTTATTATCATTGAACTTGATGTTTTGTTTAGTCTTAAATAAACCGTTCATATAATTGGTCTCTTTTTGACTTGAATTCCTAGCAATGAAACAAAAATCGGCTCGAAGGACCAAAAGTCTTGATTTCGTAATTCGCGCCGGTTGTTATTTATTACGTTAGAACAAGGGGACTGTTGAGGTCAAAGGTGTGGCAAAAACAGCAAGAATTGCAGGAGCGCCAACGCATGCAAGACCAAGATATGGGGGCCGAAGAGGAACATCTTACTCAATGAGTAGGTACCCAAGCTCTGAGGCACACCTATTCGTGCAACAAAAGCCAAACCTCAGAAAATGAGGAATGAAAGGAACACAGTTCACAAAATGAAGGAAAATCTCCAAGCAAAATAGAGGAAAGGATGAAGCCCTAAAGCTAACATTTTAAACCCACAATAGAGTAGCAAGTCCCCCCCGCCCCCCAATGTCATGGTAATAATACGAACGAGCTGCAACTGGAATCTGTTAGAAGTTTTCTTCTTAGTCTAAAATTCGACCGCTTGAAACTACATTATATCTGTTTGATTTTTTTAAACTTAATTTTCATGCCTATGAAAATTCAATCTGTGTGATCCTGGGTATTTATCTGTGTGTTCCTGTGTATTTATCTGTGTGTTCCTGTGTATTTATCTGTGTGTTCCTGTGTATTTATCGGGTGTATTTGTGTATTTATCTGTATGTTCCTGTGTATTTATCTGTGTGTTCTTGTGTATGTATCTGTGTGTTCCTGTGTATATAATTTTCTGTGTGTTTCTGTGTATTTATCTGTGTGTTCCTGTGTATTTATCTGTGTGTTCCTGTATATTTATCTGTGTGTTCCTGAGTATTTATCAGTGTACTGCTGTGTATTTATCAGTGTGTTTCTGTGTATTTATCTGTGTATTTATCTGTGTGTTCCTGTATATTTATCTGTGTGTTCCTGAGTATTTATCTGTGTATTCCTGTATATTTATCCGTGTGTTCCTGAGTATTTATCAGTGTACTGCTGTGTATTTATCAGTGTGTTTCTGTGTATTTATCTGTGTGTTCCTGTGTATTTATCTGTGTGTTCCTGTATATTTATCTGTGTGTTCCTGAGTATTTATCTGTGTGTTCCTGTATATTTATCTGTGTGTTCCTGAGTATTTATCTGTGTGTTCCTGTATATTTATCTGTATGTTCCTGTATATTTATCTGTGTGTTCCTGAGTATTTATCAGTGTACAGCTGTGTATTTATCAGTGTGTTTCTGTGTATTTATCTGTTTGTTCCTGTGTATTTATCTGTGTGTTCCTGTGTATTTTTTCGCAACTTCCAATGCCTTGTCGATCGGCCTCCGCATTACACGTTAGTGACATTAAGTGAAAACATAATTAAGGCTTGAATAAAAAATGCGTCGTATCCTCATCAAATGTTGTACGCAAAAACTAGTGATGTATGGCCAAGCTTAATAACTCTTTAATTTACGGATTACCGTGTAAATCTGAGTAATTCACAGGTCAGCACTGTAATGAATTTAGCTTAAACCCTGACTATTTATCACAGCGCTGTAGGACTGGACTAATTTGTCTCACATACATATGCACGAATCAGTGGGTACCTAATTTGAGCACTACGTTATGTATGACAGAGTAACTCATCAACGCCGAGCTCGCAGACATCTGTTAATAGGGAAAACGTAGTACATTAACTGTTTTATGTACCACACTAGGTCATATTTTATACAAATGTATTTTTTTTATGAATGTTAATTAGATGGGCACCTACAAGTTTTATTTTGCAAGACCAGTCGGGTGTCATTATACCTTTACCCAACATGATTGGCAACTGAGAAGGAACCCTAGTTTTAAGTTAATCATTTAAAATGGCTCAGTCATTTTCCTCCTAACTAATGCCGTCTAAACGGCATTAGTTAGGAGGAAAATGCACTTATTCTGCTTTCTTATCTGAACAACGAATTCTAACAAACGTAAGATAAAAAATTATTAATGTTATAGAAATGTTCAGTTTTCTGAATTCATTCATTGCTCTACGAAAAATAAGACTTTTTTTCTTTGCAACACTGGTTAATAATGCTCTGGCACCGGTAATTTGTCACTCAGGCACAAATTAATATCTCGCCGTAAATTTCTACTTTCTCCTGATGGCGATATTAAAAAATATGGTACGATTAAAATTCTTTACACCAGATTCAATAACGTGTTACAAGCCTTAAGCGACGGCAATAGAAGAACGAAACCATTTTACAAATTAAACACATCAATCTGTAGAATATTCAAATACTCAACGTTACGCTATAAAAATAAGGATTATTTTAAGAAAACATATAACATGTGACTTACAAGTCAAATTTGATTTTTTTTCTTTAGTTTAAATTTAGTTTCGCCGTTGAATGTAATACAATACAACGTATGAATGAGCCTTCAAAATATTTTACTATATTGTTTGATGCTACGGAACCCTGTGTGCGTGTGAGTCGTACTTGGCCTGTGTTTTTACAATAAAATGGACCAGATTCCCAGGGATTAAATAATAACGCACTATAAAATAATTAAATTGGCTTTTGGGGAGGAGCCACTAAAACAAAATTTCTAGAGTTAGAAAGAGCCCAAAGGTCACTCCTAAAAGTAATACATTTTAAACCATATAGATATCCCACAGTCGATCTATATAGAATTAGTGGCCTATTATCAGTCAGGAAACTGTACTTCTTAAACAACAACACAAATACATTCTAGTTAACCCAGAAAGACTGACTAGGAGACGAAATTATATTGTGTCTTACTCTCCAGGGGTACGAACGGCTTTTGCAAGGCGTCAGTATGTGTGCCAATCAGCCTACATATACAACAAAATTAACGCGAAACTAAAGTTCCACCACGAGGTCTCGCATCAATGCAAAAAAGCGATAACCGAGTGGTTAAAAACTCTAACATATGAAGAAGCAGAGCATATTTTAGACAGACTTACATGAATACATTCTTTATCAATCTCGACTAAAATTACGTAAACTCACACACACAAACACTCACACACACACACTCACACACACACAAACCCACCATCACACATACACATACAAGTAAACACTACACAGAGCTGCTTGTTCTTACTTTATTATTATTTATTATTGTTGATCTTTATTTTAAAAATAGTGTTTTTCATTTTAAATTATTTTATTAAGTCTCAATATTGTAAACTATACATGGGGAAGGAGCGAAACAACCCCAACACAAGTATTATTAATTATTTAATGGGGCTGTTTCAATCTTATTTGTAAACGTAACCATTTGAGACACAGTAAACATTTTTTTTTTTTGATAGCGGATTTAATTTTCTATGCGAAAGTTATCGAACCTAAAATACAGTATTTGACATTCAAGTTGTAACTGTAATAACTGTTAACCTTATTTTATTAAATACTTTTAATGTGGGACCAACTCTGAAATCTCGAAAAAATCTGTTCCCTACATTTGTATTATGTTATTTGGTTCATCCACAAAACTATAACAGGAATTCCAACTGATATTATTAATTGATGCTCGAGAATATTACGCGCAGCCTTACGTCACCCAATATTAAAAAAAATATAGCAAAACAAGAAAACAATACAAAGGACAGTGGTCGTTAAGTGCAATAAGAACGACTCGACTTAATTAAAGAAACGCTTTAGATTGAGAATGAATTTTCTCACGCCTCTTCTTGCTCTCGATTTGGCTGAAAGACTGTCGGGACCATAAAAGAGCAATAAAACATCGATTTTGCATAAGAATCCCGCAGATGCGGTTGCCGCTCGGGCGGGCTGGGACAACAAGAAGCCGAGGACTGTGCAAGATGCGAGCGCCGATTAAGGTCTATCTAATTATTTTTATTGTTCGATTATAGACTCAGATATTACATCATCAGCGCATTGCATTATAATATCATTGGTATGGACAATCAGCAAAATCTACCCTCCAAATGTTTTAAGATCTCTTAAAGGAAATCATTCGTTAATTATACGGCTTGTCTTAATATTGGCTCATTTGGAGTCACTAGCGGCCTAAATTTTACTTAATTAGTCACGTTTAAACATTCGTACTTTGATTGGTACCTTTTTTGTGATTCACACCACCACCGATAACTGAGATATCAGATATAGTGTAATACTAGATATAATATAAAATTGTGAAAATTAATAGATACGGTATAAAAATCCATGTAGAAAAACAAACGTTTTTTTCTGTAAATTGTTATCTATAAAGTAAACTACACTGTCACTTACGGGACGTCTACTGTGATTTTCAATTATTCTGAGCTATAAAATATTTGCATATAGAAATCTTATCGCTTTAATCTAGTTGAAACTAAATATTTCTGCTTCAACAACCTTGCGAAGCTTAGTTTGAAAATGAAGTGAAGTAATAGTTAATAATAAAATGCTTTCATTTAAAAGATACAGCAAGTTGCAGTTCTAAGAATATCCTGAATATAATTATTATCTTTAAAGAGCATTGCGCAGATGATCCAAGGCTTTGTTTTGCTTATTTAAATGAACGAAGAACATAATATTATACCAAAGCTTACATTCCAAGACTTTGCGAGTCGTAATTTTTATTTAGAAGGACACTAAATGAATGTAGAGGATATTTTTAATCGTGAGAAAAATGGATAATTGCTAGTTTCCAGCGAAATTTTAGTTCCTTTACTACCTATTCTTACTTTTTGCCAAATACTTTTGCGTAATACAGTAAAAACCAGGGAACATTAGCTACGATCGATAGTGTGGTCGACGCCTCGGCGGCGTGAAACTAATGGACCGAGCTCACGTTTTAAAACTATCCATAATAATAATATGTACAAAGTACCCCTGCTAGTTAAGATTACATCTGTGTGGAATAGCTGAACAGATTTATTACAAACATGCTTATGCAAATGCGTGAGACTTTCACTGGAAAAGGACGTAATCTCGTTTTCTCACTGCTTCAAAATTAACACTGTAACACAAACTGTAAGAGAATAATAATTATATGTCGCCTAAATGAATAGTTAGTTGATAAAATTTAACAATGTTAATCAACACTTCAGATAGAGGTACATACATATCCCTTTCGGTAAAGCATTTACATCGTTTACCGAAAAAAAATACTCCAAATGGAAAAGACCTTGTGGGTGGAGTTCAACTGTCTTTAACTTTTGCAAGGGCCGAAAACGGGTCGTTTAGACTCTTGCCCATAAATCTCGAGGCTGACAGTAACAATGTGTAACTGGCCTGTCTTCGGTTCCTAGTATTCTCACTAAAAACGTTACAGATATAATGAATTTTGTTGACACGATAATCTGGCACTACGTGCTACTAAAATAGAATGGAGCAAAAAGCTCAAAGAGATAAGTATCTACTAGTTTTTGTTACATTATTTTAACTAGTGCCCGACCGCAACAGGGTTTTCAGCTGAAACCGAAACCAAAACTTCGACCCTGGTAAGTTTCGGCCGAAACCAAAATTTTTTTAAACATAAAATTGAAGACATGTTAAAGTCTAGCTTGTTTTTACATAATTATGTCAGACAGTTAACAGGTGTCAAGTAATAAACAAACCCTACCTACCCTGCCCCCTACCCTACCTACTTACTCTACCCTACCCAACCTACCTACCTATCTACCCTACTTACCTACTCTACATGCGTGACGTGAGCTGTCAATTGCGGAAGAGACCAATCCTAATTTATTTAAAACTGATTTCATTCATAATTTATTTTCCGTGAATTTTTCAGACTTTTTAATAGTTATCCTGCTATTCGAAGCGGAGACGAATCCAACAAATCAGAAATCATTAAAATCGGTCCAGCCGTTCTTGAGCGGAATGAATGGAGAAGATTAACCTTTTGTAACCCGACTTTGTTTTATCTACAGGGTTACTGGTAACTCAATGTATTCATAGTAATCATACTAGGGTTTAAAAGCAACAAATTAAGCCACCAAATATTCTCCCAAAATTCAGTAGTTTTTGAGTTAGTTAGGTTTTTAGTTTTTTGTTTTTAATGAGAAATCCCATATTAAATCATTTGAAGCCCATTTGAAAATGATTTAAGCAACGATTGTACTGAAATTTAAGTTATTATCATAGCTGATGCCGTAGCAGATCTTTGTTAATAATTAAAAATTCAAAAATGCCTTAAACTTTGGCAAAGATTGATAGAGATTAATCAAATTTTTGCTATTTCTTCATAAAATGTTATATAGTGCAAATTACTAGGAAAATATCCTTGTCTTATCAGCTATCTAAAAATGTATGAAACTTAATACAAAGTCATGGACTGCACTAGCAAAGGAAGGCGTCCATCTCATAAAAGGTGATTATTCTGAAAATCAAATTAAACAGTTTGGTGAACATTATTTACTATTTTTAAACAATATCAATTTGAAAACATTAATTACACACACTTCACACGTCTTGTTCGATGTGGCGAGCGTAATGGTGCGATTCCACCGGTGTGCGGCACAGTGCCGCACAGAGTGCCGCACAAATGTTTTTCATGGTGGACTTGCTCAAGTGAACATGAACAAAATGTGTTTTAATTTATAGTGTGTTCACCGAAATGTTACAGTCACGCTTCAAATGTAAATCAATTGATTCAATACGGGATTTTTCTTAAAAAAAACACAAAAAAAAAATTTACTCACTCAAAAATTACAGATTTTTCGTAGAACATTTGGTGGCTTAATTGGTTGCTTTTAAAACCTAATATCTCGTCCAGCAAGCAATACGTCGAGTTACCAGTAACCCTGAATATAGATATAAAGCCGGTTGCGAATTCAGCTGTAAATGCTATAATCACGAGCAACGAACTCATCCAAAGAAACGACATTTCACGAATATCGAGATTCGGCGGGGCCGAAACTAGATTTCTTGGCCGAAACCGAACCTTCGGTCTGTCACTGATTCTAAATACATTGTAAAAAAAATATGTATAATGTGAACACCAACGTATACCTACAGGGTGAATTTTCTAAGTGGGCGTGGATGGCCAAATCCGAAACTATAAGGAATAGCGAAAAAATGATCAAAGGAGTCTCGAGCCCGATTTTGATAAAAACTAAACTGCATCATTAGATTTTTGAAAAATCAATAATCCAGGCATCGAACCCATGGATTTTGGAAAAAACCTCACTGTATTATTACACCATTCGATAGTGTTGCTAATAAGGATCAAATTCTGGGAAGTCATGTCGAATAAACGTCTTATCTATCATCAATGATAGATAAACATTAACTAGAATGGGAACATGAATGCGGATTATTCCTCTTTACACCTCAAAGCTGTCGAGAACCAGTGGTACAAAGTGGAATGTTCACAATTTTGACGTCCATTGTGTTCCACTAATTGATTTTGATGGAGCAAATTACACTCGCATAAACTCGAGTTCACTTATCCACACAAGAGCTGGCAATTATGGATATAACAAAATGCGGACAATTAAAAATTACAAAAATACTCATTAAAAAACACAAATAGGAGATTATTTTTACGAAATTAGTTAGATTGGCTTTGAAACATCTTAAGACGGCAAGATGGTAAAAATTAGGGATTAACTCAAATACCGGTGGAAAAGATTCGTAAGGCCCTTCAGGAGCAGTTTGATTTTTACTCAAAGGATAAATAAATAAATATCCCTGGACATTTCACACAGCACCATCTAGTCCCAAGTTAGCAACCTAATGCTTGTGTTATGGTAGCTAGATGGCTGATAAACTACATAATTATATACTTTTTTTTTTTTTGTAAATACATACATATTATAGATAGAAAAACACCCAGACCCGGAACAACTACTTGTAGGTCATACAAATATTTGTTCCGTACGGGAATCGAACCCGCGACATGCAGCGCAGCAGTCAATCGCTTGACCACTGCGCCAACCGTGCCGTCAGGATGATTCTGTTGCACCTAGATTTCATCCCAGAGCTGTCAAAGAGCAATCTTTGATGAGTTCAGCTCATCCCTCCATATTCATCTGCGCCAATTAAGATGATTGACCACAGAAATCTCGAAGGATGGTGGAAGACCTTTGCCTAGTAGTGGAAAATACGGGCCACTTAGTAAAAAAGGTACTTCACTAGTTTGAGATATTGCTATTGTTGAGATATTGTTATATATACTATGTTGAGGTCGGCTTTCAGTCTAACCAGATGCAGCTGAGGACCAGTATTGAACATAAAGCGACTGCTTATTTTTCCTCCACAACCCAGTTACTGATTATGTTATAAGCAGTGATCGGAATAGGCTGACTATATTTGCCTAAACTGCGGAGAACAGAGACAGAAAGTGGAGACTTTTTTTAAGGCTATTTTTAACTAAACTTGCAATTAACAAATCTTAGGAATTTTCACTAAAACTAATCTAACTTAAATCATGTATTAGAATAATTTGATACAACGGTTAGTTTAAGGATCGTAAATATAATTCGAATACATGAATTAAAGTTAGATTAGTTTTAGTTAGATTATTTCGGGATTTTACGTGAAAATCCCGATATTTGGTAATTGCAAGTTTAGTTAAAAACAGCCTTTACACATCTTAAATAAAGTTATTTTCAATTTATTGAAGATTTTTCCCGAATCCCGGGAAAAAAAGATAGTCGTAAGGAAGTCTCCACTTTCTGTCTCTGTTCTCCGAAGTTTAGGAAAATATAGTCAGCCTATTCCAATCACTGATTATAAGTCATCACTGGGGTAATGACTTTTAAGATCCAGAAATGGCAGCCAGGATCAAAGGTTTTTAGTGCTGTTCGAGGCAGGGAGGAGCCATGATCCATCTATGGAACGACCTCGGGACGCGTAGCTTTACTAACAAGCAACATTTACGAATGTTATCGCTTAGGAAATTGCTATTTTAATGTAAAGGTAAGTAAAGTTTAAAATATGTACATTGGGAGGTTTTTTTCGAATTCTAAATAGGTATAACAAATATATTTCTATCTTTGGAACGAAATAAGCAGAAGGTAGCTTAAACTTATGCAATATTTTACTTAGTTTAAAGTTATTTTATCAGGAACGTTATTTCGTATTAAAGTTAAGGAGCCGACGGTTGCCGTTTTCGGCTACAATAAGTTTGTAGTTACGATAAATCTTCATAAATGCAGATGACAGTGGAGAGTACGCCGAGAGCATAATGCATAATTATTGCTGCTTTAAACTGGCTTAGGTTGGCAGCAGTGTTATTCTACAATGGTAATAATACTCGTGAAAGATAGTTTTTTCATGTGCTGTAACATTGCGATTTATCTATACACTTAAATCTTTCAAAAATAAAAAGCAAAAAATGTTATTACTTAATTTGCCTAATAAATAGACACCATTACAGTTTCTACAATCAAAAAGATGTTATAACTCAAAGGTACTTCATCCGCGTGTTTTGTTTTGATTGAGCTATTTCAATAATATTAGAATTCTTAAATTCAACCTAATGTTTAATCAATCTCACAGTAACAATAGTAATCTCATTTACTAGATACCAGCTAATTAAACCTTTGTACGTCGAATAGTAAACTTTTTATAGAATACAGCCATTGGCTGCGTCCGTGGGTTCAGGTAGGCTTCTTCCATTTCTTAATTACGACCAGTCCGTAGAGTTCAGCCCCTATCGGAAAAACGCAGGTGTGGAATGTAATCGCTACTGAGTTAAGGTACACTCTTAGTATTTTTTTTTATACTTCTACTAACGCTCAATCTATATCTATACAAATGAAAATTGAAATGTCTGTTTGTAATTTAAAAATTCTTCTTACTTAACTTCTTACTGAAAGCATATACGGTACTTATTACACTTTCTTTTTTCATTTTTTCTTTCGGTCTGTCTGTTTGTTCCGGCTAATCTCCGAAACGGCTGAACCGATTCTGACGGGACTTTCACTGGCAAATAGCTGATGTCAGAAGGAGTAACTTAGGCTATTTAGGGTTCCGTGCACCAAAATGTTTAGGACTGTCTGGAAATGTTACGATGTACAAGCAAACCTGTACAGTATCAATTATTTCAATTTATGCTGACAACGACGAGCAGTGAATTAATAAAATACACAATTCTGAGTTAACGATCAGTTGTCGCGTAGCACTGTTTGGGCTAACAACAAAGAGACTCATTCGCCGCCAGTCGATCACCTATCATTTATATTATATATTCAATACACAAGTTTATCATATAATCAGGCTATCATTTAAATGTACCTTTCCAGTACATTTTTGGTCCTTCGAGCCGGATGTCGCGTGTGTTTATTACAGTGTAGCAATGATGCTAAACAGGGACTTGATAGAGCTGGATCCTATATAAGGACAAGGTAAACTTTCCTCACTATTATCAGATGGATTTAGAGAGCACTGATAGATGACGTAGAAGCAAATAGATCATCCAAAACTGGCTAGTGGAGTAGCACTAAATAAAAAAGAAACAGACGATTTTACTTATAAATTCTCCGAAAATATTTTTTCGAAAAACACAACAAGTTGTTTCTTGACAATTCAAATTTTTTTTGTTATGATTGATTGATAAGACCTGAAAAGTTTGAAATATAAAAAAGGTGAGAATTAAAATAAATCTGTAGTTGCTCCTTGAAAAAAACCGATTACATAGCGTTTACCAAGTAGATAAAAGAACCTACACAAAAAAACAAAATTTTTAACACAATTCTCGTGTATTTATTTACTCATGGGAAAAGTAAAAAGTGCCTATTTAAATGTATGTAAGTAATAGTAGTACATAATTATAACCAAAATCATTTATGGTATTTTTATGGTGGACGTTATTACTGCGTGATTGTTCAAAGTTATTACAATACGCTCATGTGAAGTTAATTAACGTGAAAATTAGAGAGCCAATTTACTGGGTAATTGATAATTCCGCTATTATGCATGCCCCAGCGAATCATTAGGTTCAGGTTATTTTTGATACCGGTATCAGGTACTAAATGAAGGGTTTTGTGATGATTTTTAGAGACTATTTTTCGTACTACTAGTACTACGGCAAAGATTATTATTTATAAGTTTTCAAATGTTTTTAAACAAAACAAAGTCAATGCAGTTTTACAGAACATTGCAATAGTTCACCGAAAATAACATACTTGAAATACCTTTGCATAATCATCTGTTATCAGAACTATGGGTGATACCCACTTATTAAGTATAAACCTCTAACACGGTCAACCTGTTTTAGTGTTCCGTACGTCCTAATAAAAAAAAAAAAAACAGAACTTTTATAGGATCACTCGTGTGTCTGTCTGTCTCGTCTGTCTCAGCCAATTTGCTCCGAATCTGTTGGACCGATTAAGTTGAAATTTGGGACACATATGAGCTTTTACTACCCAAACACGGTTGTTTAACAGAAATAAATAAATTTTGAATTTGGCACCGGAATTAGCAAATGAAAAAAAGTTGTGCAAATATATATAATGAAAAGGCTTGTTCTGAGGACCTCATTTCTTTGGGCCTTTTATTTTTTCATCACGCCACCCCGAAGTTAGTACCTAGCGTACACCCACATTCCGTCAGTTATATTTTAAGCCCCATAATATACTAATAACTTACTTATTTATAAAAAAAACGAGAAAAGTGCAGAACAAAACAATGAAACGGAGGCATAGAAACATAAACCAGTTTCCCTCGTCCCCAACTTGTAAACGCATAATAAGTCATGAATCCGTGCACTTCGTCGCTCAATACGCTGCAAGCAGTCGAGCGCGATTGACTAATAATAAAAAATTGCAAGAAGTGAACGGAAAAAATTGCAGATGCGATGGCAATTGTGTGGGTACATACTCGTAATAACGGCAAAATATTACATTTCCGACGGAAAACGGAGCAAAATTATACAAACTTAGATACACAAGAGCATAAAATATAAAAAGGTAAGCTAGTGAAAGTGATAAAGCTAAGCTAGGTAAAGTTGATTTATAAAGTGCTATACATGTACAATGCAAAGACACCTTTGTAATATTTTTATTGATTTTTGCATTTACAGATGTCAAGTCTCAAGACAGAGGCACTGATCACACCCGGGATCAGCCACTGCCAGTTATGAGTGCAGAGGATGGGTGCCATCCCGACGTCGTATGTTCCAGTCGCATGCAAGTGGGCCAGGCACATCGGGTAAGAACGTGCGTATGCGTTGCTGCGTTGCATACTTGTGTGGGTTAAAACATCACATGCCCATACCACGGCAACCGATTACCACTAAACTTTTCAATCACCGGCGCCACTTTCAGACTTCCTCTTATGTACTAATTTCTTATTTTATCCATTCGTCTAACACTACATATCCTCCTTAACATAATCTCAGCCTCATGCAAATGCCTTTCATTCATCCCTATTGTGGCCCAAAATTCTGATGCATACAAGACAGCAGGTCTTACCATTTTCGTTTTATAAATCGAAATCCAAAAAAATACATAATTAAATGTCTAATTGCTATTGTTCTTGGGATAAATTATTACACTACGTAACACTCCACTGTGTGTGTTCTTGCACTTGGCTGGTTTTGTTTAGAACAATTTTAGTGAGTATGAAGTGTTTATTTACATTTACGGCTATTTTACTAGGCCCAATTGATGATGAAACGCTATATTACATTTGAGTACACAATAACTAAAGCTTCGTAAGTCGGTGAATTTTGTTTGTTTGATTCACTTTTTTTCCTCTGACTTCTGAAGCTAATGTTATCATGCGCTTTATGTTGTTTTTTGAGTTTTCTTACTGAAAATGGGTCTGATTTACCGAGAACCTTAGTAAGTTCCTACAAAAATAATACCTCCATAAGGGGCCGTCTAAACGAGCGAGAGAATCGCGGCGATATTACGTATTTGTATGGGATAATATCGCCGCGATTCTCTCGCTCGTGGAGACGGCCTCTATGAGAGTGTATAGAAGAAATACGTGGCAACGACGATAATATCGTCGCGATTCTCTCGCTCGTAGAGACAGCTCCTAAGCCATAATAAGTCTCTCTAGATTATAATTTTTAGTCATTAGTTCACCATTGATCGACTCATCTGTTCATTATTCATCAAATTGTAGGTATAAGTAATGCACCAAAAACGTTTTATGCTCCCACAAATTTAAGATTTTTACGCCTAACTTATGTTCCATCGTTTTTAAAGTTTGTATAATAATATCCTCGTGAGTGCCTACAATGGAACATACTTTATAGAAGCTAATCATGCAATAGGTACCGAAGAATAAATAATAATATTGCGATTGAAACCGTTTACGAATATCATGAAATACAATATGCCCGACACGCGAAACGGAAACTTTGAATGAATTCGTTTATTTATTGACTATCGTCGACGGTCTTACTGGTGCTGTGGAACCAGTCTTTGTTGACAAAATACATACAAATATTTTGTTAAGATAGTAGTATTATTAAACTTTTTGGCAAAAACAATACAATCATGTTTTCAGGTATATTTTCTTTCAGGTTATAATCCTGACTATATTTTTTTCTTGTTATAGCAAGCGTCTACTGTCCAACTGCTGGAAAAAGCCACTCTCCAGGCTTTCCATCGGTTCCACTTCCGTGTCACTTGCTCTTCTTCCATCAACTGTAATTTTTTATCTTGTATGAAATTAACTCATTTGTAAAAATACTGTTGTAACGAAAGCAGAACTGAACCAGCTACCTAAACCGACAGGACAAGACCGCCGGGCATGTAATTGAATACTTGCTGTTTGTTTTGCCAACTCTTAATGGACAGAATTTGTGAAACCTTAGCAAGTAGAAATATAGATACAAATAATAAAATTGAGGTGTCCATTTGTAATACCAAACTAACAGCTTTTTACTGAATGCATATGAAAGTATATACGATACTCATAACAAAAACTGACTGATAGATAGCTGGATTATAAGGAGTAACATAGGCTTTTTTAATTTTAGATAAAGGATTAAGGTCCGTAAAAAAATATTTTGACAAATGCTAGCTTTACCTAATGTTGTTACTGTTAAGATTTTTTTTTTCTTATGGTGGTGCACTACAAGGTGTGTAATTGTGTAGTTGCTTTAAGCCAATGTTGTAAGATCTTGTTAAAATGTTATAGAATACAAATAAAATTATGAGCACGAGTACGTAACGCAGTGAAGAATCATCCGTGGAAATATTCATAACACAATGTTACCAGCATCATAATAAATCACTACTTTTGTGGAGTTTATTTGATTTTCATATATTTTCAATCATGTCAACTTTCCGTTGTCTAAATATATGTATACCACTGTTTATTATTATCTTGTTATTTTGTCTGTAGATAGTATACAAATAGATCAATGTCTCGAGATTTAATAAAGCCTGTTCTCTCTTCGGCGAGTTGGACAAGGTATGACATAATTTATTTATAAGCCAGAAATCAAATCTTAATTTTTATACTTAAGCTTTTGCTAGCGACCTTTTGCTCGTTGCTACAGTAACAGCTTATGTACCGTAAGTAGCCAACTATTGGCCATACGGGTAAGCCACAGAACAAAACATAATCTAAAAAAACCGGCCAAGTGCGCGTCGGACTCGCGCACCGAGAAACTTTTAGGTATTTTGTTATTAAACTACATATTTACTGTTTTCAGATGTTTTCCTTTACATGTGCTGTAAGACAGTGCTACTTGATTGATGATTCTAATTCAAAAGGAAGCACCCTATAAATTTTGATTCCCTTGAGTGTCGAAATACACGTTTTTTGCGGTATAAACGGCCGTATCTTTCTTTTACGTTAACTTAGAAGTTTGTATATTTCACAGCTTCAAGAGACTCTAGACCTGAGAATATCGTTTCAATTTTAACTCGATACCTCCACGCGTTCCCGAGATAAAGGTCCTTGACAGACAGACAGACGGGCGGACCAACGGACGGACAACAAAGTGATCCTATAAGGGTTCCGGTTTTTCTTTTTGAGGTACGGAACCCTAAAATACATCACATCTGCAATAGGCGAAGTGTCTCGTACCATACTGGCGATCACAATCAGTCTTAAAATGAAAGATTCTACCACTTCTTTAAAAAAAAAGGTGCTATTTAGTCTGGAAGTCAGTCGCAAATAACAACAAAGCATAGTTTATACGAACAAATTGTGTTTTGCTCGTATTTATTTCTATCTCTTAGTACTACGAAGTTGAGTCTCAGTGAGTTCAGGTTACTTTTAATTACATCTTCACGGGCCAAAAATAAAAGAATGTGAAAATAGTAGAATAATAGTGAAGTGAAAGCTCAAAATAAAGTATCAAAGTAAAGTACAAAACAGAGGCCAATACCGTATCGTTCTGAAGACTGCGTGCTCAGGTGCTCACTAAACACAATTCATGCCACGGGTGGCTGATCACTTCTTTATTCACCCGACGCGCCTCTCACAATAGTTAATTCGTAAATGTGGCTTCGATTACATGAAGTAATACAACGTAAGCCTTTTGCGAGTGTGGTGAAACACACGCACTTAATTTAATGATCCAAGCGATGTACCCAATTTAGTGGATGTTTTCAGTCTAATGAGTTTTCAGCTGCGATATAAAATGGAGCCGCACCTTTATATTCAAGTGAATGAAAATGACTGCTTCGATTTTTACGCTACTGTTTTTGTACATTCTTCATGGAAACAAATCATGTAATCATATCCACCACTCAGTCTCGGGAGCATATCAGACCTACAGCACACATTAACAAATAAATTAAAGTAATTAAACATTCACCACACCTTATCCTCGACACTCAGATATTTTAGAACCATGCTGCGCGTATTCATTAATTAAATGGACCTAGCGGCAAAGATCATATTTGCCACAACAAAACCTGCCTGTATTTATGTATTGGATAGGCTTGAGGATTATAATATTTACTAGTTGTTGCCCGTGTGTTTTGTTTTTACTTTTTTTACCTTTTTGAATAAGGACACGTTTGATGTAGTTTTTGAACTTTACATCGGACAGTTCTATAACTGACTTTGGCAACTTGTTATAAAAACGTATACTGTTTATAAGAAAAGACTTGCTAGTTTTTGTTAATCTGAATTTGAGTATTACAATTTCGTGTTTACCGAGTGTATTTATATTATGGAAATCGCTTCTAATTTTGAAGAGCCATCGGGTTTAAATAATACATTCTGAGATATAAAGGCACCAGGCAGGCAGGGTCTATTCAAACAATGCACAAAGATGGACTCGAAACATAACTGACTGCATCAACGGGCTCACAATGGGGCAGAATATAATGTGCCGAAGTTATTGCTTGTTAATGCCAGCTAACCACATGTTTACTTCGCAGTTGTAATATGCATAATATCTTAACGTCCTAAGCCAGGTATAATGGCAGAAAAATAATTTACTGGTTCGATAAATGATCTCTAATTACAGTGTTATGAGAACATGTTTCGTTATTTTCTTGCATCTACTACAGCTCTGCTTGGTGAAACATTGAATATTGAGTTTTGAATACAGCTCTGATTCCTTTCCCGAAATTTTGTTTTCGTAATCAGTAAAAATATTTAATCTTTCGACAAACGATGTTTAGATAAACCTAGGCATCGCTTCTTAGAAAGTTTTAGCCGTAAATGCCCGGGGAGTCGGTAACGACCCAAAAGTACTTGAATACTTTTAATGCACACTCACCGCTAATTATGCCATATATTGATAGCCAAAAGATCTATTTTAAAGTATAGCACAGTAACATTTCTACTTTAGAGCAATTCTAATATACCAGAGATCGCCCATTTTGGTAATTAAAAAATTGTGGAAAATCTTTGCGACCAAGTCAATATAAATGTATTGTATATGTGTCTTGTGAGTATTTTATGGCAAAATATTTTTAGTGAACTAATAATATGTTTAAGTAATACTGATATAAATTTTACTTATCAAGATTTAGTTACTGATTGGGATCAATCGGATTAGGTTGGTAACGACCCCATGGGCACATATGATACCAAACGTTTTGAAAATTTCCCTAAAACTGAATTATACTTAGCCATAAGGTCGTTTGACAATACGAAAAATGCCCAGGGCATCGATTTATACATGGATTAGCCTTGTAGAGGTTCCATATCGGAAGGCAACTCAAACAAACTAAAATTTGCATGCTCAACAAGATGATTGGTCGCCAGTATCCACTATTTATGTCACACTGACCAAAGAATGTTATCCAATGTTCTTAGTAATTCCACTGTCGTCAAATAAAATTCCCTATTGATATCGCCATCAGAAACTCCTCTATGCTTGCCACATCATGAGGAGCAAACGTAGAAAACGCCGGAATTTACCTACTCTGTTACCTCATGTACCTAATTTACTCACCTCTTATTTACTCCTTTCGTAAGTATACATCTTGCTTTGCCATAAGATATATTAAAAACGAATTAACTTATAATTTTGTCTTACTAGTTTTTTTGAATTTCTACCTCTTAATAGTTTTGGTAACACATGTTCGTGGACCGTTCTGTATTCGTTAGGTGACATCGTTGATCCTAGTCACGACTCGATATGGTCCATCCCATTTTGCTTACAATTTCGGAGACTTACCCTAGCTCCGCACTGGGCTACGCAACCACACCAGTAAACTCTCCCTGAAACCCCTACCGTTTGCCCTCCGTTCATAACTGGTCATCATCTTCTCAGACATCTGTTGGACGGATGATCTAATAGGCTCATAAACATCATTCAGCTTGTTACGCAAGTCATTTGCATAATCTGTTACACTGCGTGGAGTATCAGGGGGAGTTCCAGTGATTAAATCTGCAGGCAACTGTAATTCCCTTCCAAAGTTCGTGAAGGCTAGCTTCACGTCGTACTTTCGTGGACTGTACTACAGTAGGACAGAAGAAACGGCTGTATCTTGTTCACAGTTCATATTGGATCATCATCCGTCGAGAAAGTTCCACAACTTTCTCGAATCTTCTAGACAGCTACATAGTAGAACATTGTCCTTCGAGATAATTCCATAACTTTTTCGAATCTTTTAGACAGTTCTATTGTGGAGCATTTTAGACTCTATTCTTCTAGACAGGTCCTTACTGGAACATTCGAGACTCGCACATAATCTGGAATGTTCTCGATAAGCAACCGACGTATCACTATGAAAAGACCCACTGAGAACTTACTATCAAAGCCTTTATCTAAGATTTATCAATAAGTGACATATTATGTGAAAATTATAAAAACCGGTTCTAGGCAAATGCCTAGAACTTTTTTTGGAACCGGGGGCTGGGGGCTCCTGCCTTTTTTGTCTCTTTGCTACCTTTTAGCTGTAACTAACATCCAACTTGTTCATTTATTATCTAGCAAAATAATCCCAATCGTGACGTTAATGTAAAACAAGGAATAACATTGAAAGATCCCAAAAATCAACATACTTACCCTTAGAATAATTTCAACAGGTATGTTAACGGTACAGTTAACAGTTTTATCATTTGGTTAAAACGGATATCATTATACTTAATGAAACCATCATAATTCAGATGCTAATAAAAGGCAATCAGTAACACTATAGCAACAATAGCAGGAATTCAATGTCATTGAAGAAATCCATAGCTTAAGTCTACGAGACCGCCGCAATATCCTCTATCAACCTTATTGAAGGCCGGAGGAAACGGTTTCGAATAAAAAAAATCGGTAAATGAGGTTTCTAACTACTAGAAGGAAACCAACGACGATGTAATAATAATGATGATGTATATTCACATCTCTTTTTAATTAAAATCAAGAAAATATGTAAGTTTTAGTCCTGGAATAACGATGTGAATCAAAATTTATAATAAAGTAAATTTTTATGGTGATATACGTTTCTTACTAATATTAAGGTAAAAAATGCATCACTCTCTATGTTACTCACCACCGGACCACCATATATTCGCCGGGCTATTAGTATCATATTAAATCTTAATAGGTAGCATCTAGAACTTTTTATAGTAAGTTGTGAATTAGTATTCAAATAGAGTAAATGTCGCCAGCGCAGCAGTGGCCGGCTCGGGGCTCCCCGCCGCCAATGTAGGGTCGAGGCAGTGTTTGCTCGTAAATAATAACTTCATGCATAAACAATGGGCGCCTTCTCCTAGCCTGGCTCCTTCACTCGCGACGACGACACCCATTCATGATTTCCAGTAAAATATAACTGAGGAAAAGTGATATTGGACTCACACTTGTTGTTTCGTTTCAAATGCAAGATTTATTTATTTATGGAGTGTTATTATTTAGAACGTATGAAATGTTTGAAAGAAAATGTCTTGTGGTATTTTCTTATAATATTATTTGCTTTTTATTGCTATTTAAAGACACAGTCAACTCTTCATACTATATAATGCTCACTATCGTGTATTTCAAACCATCTGAGGTTGTATGCTTATCTGATTATGCTACCCAATAATTTAAATTGCAATTTATTTCATCGTGATTCGAAATGGCACTGTTCGTTGAAAAGATTAAATTATTAATATTAAATTATACAATACATTCAATATTGTTAATGCTCAGATGCCTATAATCAACTATTCATTACGCTTGAATACGAAAATTGATATAATTTGTGGAAACGAGAAAAAAAACAACGCAAAGTAAATTGAGATATTTTAGTATTTTCAAAGTAGTACACTTTAAACGCATACATTTTCATTTATTGACGTGTATAAATATGTCGCGGACTGTCTCGTCTACACGTGTGTGAAGTAGGAATAACAAATGGCGGTTACGGCCTGATTGAGATCAAATTTATTGGCTCGCATTCTGAGAACAGCCGCATTCTAAATCACAATAATGGCATACGGGCCTCGTTCTGGCTCAAGCCTACAGATTACGTGTATTGTAAACGGTTTCTCCCACACATTACAGTGTTCGGTGTCGTTAAATTTAATTATGGATGTTGGTTACACTGTCTCGATATGTTAATGGGTGGCCTCTTGCAAAATTAATAAGTACGGTAACAGGTGTAAAAGCCAATTCCAAGTATTTAAATAAATGGATTTCTGTTATTCTCATGATAGATGCAATAACGCGTTTTTGAGCGGCTTATCAAACTGCATTGTGTAGTGTTCGTTGCTGGGAGCCATCTGAAAACTTCACACTGATTGATTTTCAGTCTCTGATCTGTTAATTGACACACTCATTTCATTTATGTGCCAATAACTGAAGTTGAAAGTACCTGCCGTACTTGGAAATCAAAAGTTCTAGACTATTAGGTTTTTTCTTGATCTGTTGATACCAAAAAGAAGCTCCGAGTACTTTGAGAACTATCAACTGCCGCTAAACTACAACCTAAGCATCAAAAAATTATCCAGGCTGATGAGCTATTCGACCAAAGCATGCTTCTGGAATTGTTACCACAGTTATCTATAGTCCTATTTCTCATGTCGGTATATTTTTTTTGTTTTTTTTTAGCCGATAATGTCCCACTGCTGGGCAAAAGCCGCCCCAATATCTTTCCAGTTACTCTTTTCGTGTGTCAGGTCATCTCGTGCGACGTCCATTCTCAGGCACCTATTGCATGGAGACTTTTACCCGCAGCGGTCGTTATGCATGCGGCTTACGTGACCCGCCAAATTCCATTTGAATCTGGCAGTATTTTTGCCTACGTCAATAATTCCTATTTTGGAGAGTAGCGTGGTGTTCCGCGTATGTTTCCGATGTTTTTACACCCAGAATGTTGTGCTCCGTCGAATTGCGTTGCTCGACGTCGTTTCAACTTACCGTGTAGCATGTCATTGGCATTCTGATTTACGTGTAGAGCGGCATAGTGTCACCACTCTAACATCGCATCGTACCGATAACGCATCGTGGCATCTCTCTAAAACCTTTAACACAGGTCATAATAACACTAAAGAAAATATCGTTAACTCTAGTGACATCTATATAAATAAATAACATTGAAGTCACTTTTTTTTTAAATTTGGCGTTCTGTTGGTCTGTCTGATTATTCCGGCTAACCTCTGAAACGGCTGGACTGATTTTGACGGGACTTTATTGGCAGATATAAAAGGAGTACAAGTTACTTAGGCTACTTTTATTTTGGAAAAAGGATTAGGGTTCCGTACTTACAAAAAAATTAAAACCCTTGAAATTGTTAACAAAATGTCAAATCTCAAAATCTCCGTTTTAAATAGGGAATTATTTGAAGCGGATTTTGTTAAAGAAAGTTATAATATTCGTACAATAATTTCATGTGGATGAAGGTCGCGGAAAAAAGTAAAATGTTTCGAAATCGACGCAATTCGATTGAATACCAGGTATTTTATGCGTACTTGAAAAAGAGGAGATAAATGATTTTTTTTGTGAAGCTTTTAACAATGTAAAATAACGTTTAATTAAGCACACGGGGATTCATCCGTAAACTTGGTACTAATTCATGCAACATGCTCGTGAATGCTGTTAATAAGTTTTCTCTCAGCTGCCAATGTTTATTTAAAAAAATATTTTCATATAAGTTTTTAAACTGTCATGGTCACTAACATTATACTCCACAAATAAACAGAAACACAACAACAAACAAACACACAGAAACAAACAAACAGTGGACATGGTAAAGATCCCGTTTCTAGTTTTAATTAAACATTTTCATTTTTCAGTTGATTTTTATTAAGTCTCATCTTGTTCTACATTATTCATATAATTTAATATGCATAATTTCAATATGTATTATGTAATCAAATTTTGTATGTTTTAATTTAAAAGAGGTTCCTTAATCTGCCCATTTGTTTCCCGGAGAAACCTACGCTTTGAAACTGCCCACTTGACGGTTTAAAAATATTAAAATTATCTGTTTACTGGTTTGTATGAAATAAAACTTTTGAGTTTTTAAAGAGAAAAACCATTAAATAAATGTTTTTATTTCAAAGATAATTAAATTAATTACAAACTACAAAACGATAATAGTAATAAATATGTACAAGTAGAAAAGGGTTACAGGGCGTCCAAAAATTCGTCCGCATCGCTCTCAACAGGAAAAGTGCCCAGAAGGCTGGCAGCATTGCCACGTTGGATGGCAATGCTGATTATTTGGCCAAAATATAGGCCCGCCCTCTAGTCACGTGAAGAGTCGACCAACCGCTTGGCGATTTCCCGAAAAACTAGGTGGGCACTCGGACCCCATGGCCCTAGTGTTTCAACCCCAAATGGCTCACCAATTAAATTATTGTATTTGCGCCGTTTGAGGTTTTCAGAACCTGCAGCAGCCCACTGTGCTAGGAAGATGGGATGGCACAAGGGTGTCGACGCAAGTTGCGTCCCACACCAAAGGCCTACCCAACTTCCATGGCATTATGGTCATACCATCTGGTCTCTTCCCATCGACGCGTGCCAAACCATTGGGTTCTAAGACAGCTGGCACCCCGGCGGTGGCAAGAGCACGCACAACCATTAATGAATCAATCAATTCGCGAGCTTTTTCTACTAAATAACAAAAATCGGTCAGAGTCCGGCAAACACAAAAGTTTCGGATCAAATTACACCGGGCAGGACATGGAACGGTCGCTAGCTTGCCGTAATTATTGTGTTGCGCGGAACTAATTAATAAACCTGCGCTAGCTTCTAAACTGTTCATCTAAATAACATTTTGTGAAAGGAAAATGATCTGCGATTTGATTCATCCATGTCAGTGGTCGACTGTTGACCTGTGACTTTAGGTTCGATTCCCAAATCGGGCAAAGTGTAATTGGGTTTTCCCATCAGGAATCTTTCTCAGTAGACTGGATTGCTATTAGAGCTCCATGTAAAATTCTGATCGTCGCTGCAACCTAATCGGTTGAAAGCCGACCCCAACATAATTGAGAAAGAGCTAGGTAGATGATGATGATAGCAGTAGGCTTGCCCCTTTTACATGGCACGTAAAATTCGTTCCACCTGCTGAAAATCTCCCACCTAGACATGAGTTCCCATAGCTGACCTGGACGTCTTTAAATAGACTCCCGACCCAGGTTGGTCGCTGCAAGGAATACATGCTCAGGTTGAGATTATTTAATGACTCTGCCCTTTTTTTATTTTTTTGGTGGGTGGGAAATCATCAAATGACCCCCGCGCTCTGGGCGGAGCGGAAGGGAGTGTCAGACTCTTACTGACTAAAAACCACCCATGTTCCTTCATTGGCCCTTTATGTTCCAGGGCCGCGGTATCTCTTTCGAACAGTCCCACAGCCCTAATGACTCTGCCCTGGAATGTAAATGATACATGCTCAGGTTGAGATTATTTAATGACTCTGCCCTGGAATGTAAATGTGGTGCTGTTCTACACACGATGGGACGCTTAATATCGTGTCCTGTTATTTGTTCACTACAGGAACTGTTGGACGCTACCGAAAACGTCAAACTAGTAGCTCAGTTCTGGGTTGACACAATTTAGATTGCCATCGACACGCTAAGAAGAAGATAAATGGCGAAATATGGGATAGACCGCTGCCTAACTTTTCGGAGGCTTCAAGCGTGATGTTACGAAATTTTATTTTTTAATAATTATATTATAATATGGTTCATATTTCTTAATATATATAGAGTAGAAGAAACAGTGTGTAATATCTAACGAAACCTCGTACCATTTTATGTGATATCTTATTCGAAGTAAAGCTGCTTAAAATATTAATTATTTGTGTAAACTGAGAAAAGATCGAAGGGGCGTTTTGTGCAATCCATCTGAAAAGAAAACACCTGTACAGTACTTATATATTATAATTTTCACGTGTTACGTTTAGTATTATATGTGCGGCGCGCGTTATTCCCAAAGGAACCGTAAAAATAAAACATCGGGTGCGTAGATTCTTCAAGTTATTCTTTACTGATTACTTAATGCTGGAGATATTTTATGGGTGGCTTAATATTGAGTTCGCATTGTGAACTGTAGAAATTAACCAACATTAATTTAAAGATATAGCTATGGAGTACCTCATCATTACATTTTCGATACACGAATCGAACCACTGTATCCACAATAATGATATGATGTTGATGCCATGAAGCCAATTTCGGCCATAGCGACTGCATTCGATGGCTTTCCAGAGTGGTTGTGTAGAGCTTTGGTGTGCTGTTCTTTCATGTGCTCTCAAGCTGCTAGCACGTCCAACTTTGCCCGAAAAACTTTAAGCACAAAGCGGACATGTCATAACACCATTAAAGACATAAAAAAAAAGAAAAAAAAAAGGGTGGTATAGCTATGGGTGGCCTTAGCTTTAAGGTCATCACGCTTTAAATCTTCCTTATTCTCTCTTCAAAGGCGTATCCACAATATACAGACCCAGCACATCAAGCTACCCGAAACTGTCAAATTTTCCCAATCAACCTTAAACCTAATGCTTTAGCGATAACGTTGAAATCTATTAAATAAATTTGACAGATTGTGGTAGTTCGTTGTGCTGGCGTCTGTAAATTTAACTAATGAACTGAACTGACATAGCTTACACGTTTTAAATAGTAACAGTAGTGCCGGATCTTCTCCTTAGGAAACGAACAACAAGAACCGTGCACCTTTTTTCAACGTTTTATAAGTGCCAATGTAGGCCTATGTGAAAAAAAATATTCTGATTTTGATTGACACAGAATGTGTTAGATAGTTCATTTTTAGTAATAATTATAACAAAAACTATCTCTCTGCTTAGAATATTAATTAAGAAGGATGTTGTAGTGTATGAAGGCAGGGAATAGAATAACTATGCGTGACGGTTACACCTCTCGCGGTATAATAACGCGGTATTTTATCGTTAAGACTTACCGCTTGTCAGTAGACACAATGTGACTTATTTGCTCGTATTATGTGACTCGGTTACAAAATATTCTCGTGTCAGCGCAAAGAATCTACGTTATTAGGTTTTAAATTGTGGAAAATTGGTGTAAAAATCTCGCAGGCGCTGATAGCACTGGGTCGCCCATAATCATCTCGTTATTACAAATCGAGAACTTAATCTAAGCTTATCGAGTTAGTTTAAAGCCCAGCTTCGATGGAATATTTTAACGACTTTATTATGCTCTAAAAGCTGTTCAGCGTGAAGTGAATGTTAAAACTACGAGCGCATATTTTTGTGGGCACCAAAAAATATATTTTTTTGTTCTTTTGGGTTTTTTGTCCAAACTAAACCCCCGCTTTGAAATTCAGTAGCGATTCATAATGTGAATTTTAGTGTTATTATGATAATTATGAAAATCTTGTATTTTTGACTTATATTGTTGAAAGGAAGTTTTTAATCTGGCTTATAATCAACACTTTTTGATCGTTATATTAACGATAATAAGACAAAACGTCCTTTTCACATCACGTGTGGTCTTTCGACTGTGGACCGTTTTTTTATTATAATTAAAATTACTGTTACTTAACCTGAAGTAATAATAAAAAGCGACATAATTATTTAAAACGGCCGCAGCAAATTAATTGAACGAAACGCGCGAATGATTGTTCCAAGTGTTGCGGTGACAGTTAAACCGCCGCCGCCGGGCCGCTTGGAACGATAAATGCATGAACAATTAAGTGTTTTTCATGCAATTTATTATATTACAATAATAAACTTATGTAGATCGGCTTATATTACTTTTTTAAACTTATTTGCTACTTGCTCTTTTTTCTAAAGACAAAGGAAAATGTATTTTATAAAATGTTGCGCTGTTTTCAATCATAATTTTTTGTCTCATTAATATATGAGATAATTTACAGGTCTAATCGCCTGTCGGATTCTACAAAAGGTAAACAACTGGTAATCCGATACTGATTAGGAACGTCGTAGGTTATAAACGGTATTTTGTTACACACTCTGTATCTGCCCTGTGGGACAGATCCTACGTATAAGCAAAGAGGGTTTCAGAGTCCGTGAGTGGATAGGATTATCTGGGCAGCACGAGATCTTAATAGCCACAGCTATGTAATAGGGGTTGATCCTCTCTGATATATAAGACAAACATTTTCGGTGCCAGTTTGTCGGCAAATCACTCCCAAATGCTTCCACTGCATTGTACTCAACTGTATTGAGGTATTGAGATCGCAGCACTTTGATGGAATTGACTTCCGATTGATTCCTCTTGTTTTCTCTTACGAGAATAATCTTCTGGTGCAATATAAGACGTAAGGTTTAACGAAGTTTTATAGTGGTCGGATTTTCATGGGACGTTTTTAAATGAGTTCCCAGAGTTTTCAAAAGAAAATTCTCCAATCGCGATTAATAATATTTTTTTTCGTTTATGAATAACTTTCAATTCGACGAATTTATATTTCGTGGCGTGGTAGTGAAATCCATTAAACGCCATTTTGGTCTGTTTATTTGTTCATTGTTGTCGATGATGATATGCATAGGTATTGCAAGGTTTTTTTTTTCAATTTCTAAAATACTGAATTTACTAAAAAATAAAAGTACTAGTGTTGAATATTTCGTTCTTAAGGTTTAGAAAATTTAAATTATGGCAGAAATAGTTCTTTAACAAAATTTTTCAAAACTAGGGTTGTCGGGCGGGTAGACCCCTCTACCCGCCCGTATTGAGGTTTGTAGGGAAAAGTGCTAGTATAGACATCTATTTAAAGATTAAATTTTTACCCGACTACGGTGAAGCCAAAAGAAAGGGTTATGATATAAGCAGTCTATGTATGTATGTCTGTATTTACGTATGTTCCTCCGTAGCGCCTGAACTATACATCCGATTTTGATGAATAAGGTGTCAATCAATTTGTTACCGACTTCAACAATAGGAGGAGTCGATATTACCTTGTAAGCCCCGAATTTAAATAAACCGTGATTTTTCAGTAGTCGGGTTTTTTAGTTGTAGTATCCGCACTGGAAATATTATGTTATAACTAATAAAGTAAACACAGTAATGTCGATTTTAGTGTACCCGTAGGTAAATAATGGATTTTATTATATTTATAGTTTAAATTTTGATGCTTTTGACTATCTTGTTAACGGAGCCGGGTATGTCCCAGAGTCGGATACAAAACAGTCGACGGAATACTCCATTACGTAAACTTTTCCGTTGTAGATATCCGTGTTACAACGGTGTGACGGCAATTTTCTCCCCAATTCCACATTCCACCGCGCTAATATCTCTTTCGAATAGATAAACAATATACACGATATTATTGATAATTCCGTGAATATTTTGTTATTGCAATAAAAATTCTTCCATACATTTTTGGGACAGCAATTTCCATAGCGGTCCTCGCTTTGATTAAATTAAGAGAATGTCACAGTTTTACGACTCAATTTCAAAACATTGTTTCAAAACTTACATACATGACATGCGATAACCTATATGTGTATTTGAAGAGTCTTTATGTGTGTGTGTGTTTTTGTAATCACCTGATCCGGAATTTAATAAGGGAATATCGCATTTTTTATGGTTTAAAGATGAACGATTTTTTTTGTTAAATTGGCGCCTTTTGTTTGCGCTTATTTTTTTCGCTGCATCAAATTTAAAAGGAAACAACAAAATGTTTATCGCACTACAAATTTTATATTTTGAGTTCTATTATCCAGCTCCTGTCTCCATCATCAGACCCTCAAATCGAAGTGTAATCTATTGAACTGATCAGAACGAATCATATGTCCCCAAACTTGAGGGGTTTACTACTAATAGTACACCCACATTTCGTCAATTATCTGTAAGTCCCATGTAATAGGGGGCGAGCTTATTGCCATCAACCGGGCACAAATCCAGACTCCGTATTTGTTACAAGTGAAGCTAATATAGGCGTTATAACAAGAATATAATGTATGCTGAAGAATTTCATGTATTCAGGAACAGATTTCATTAGAAAATAATAAGCATCACCTTTGTATACCTATTTTCCTGTTCCTATATGAGTCAAAACATCGTTCACATTCTCAAATTTTCTGCAATTTACTTAATATACATACATTTTTTAACAGTCTGATGTCACCTCTCCTTTTTTTAATATAAAAGTTTTCATGTTATATAAAAATAAACGAAATGCAACGAATTTACATCAATTGATATAAAAGAAAAATCTGTGACCTCGAATGACTTACGTAATTTAATTTAAAATAAAACTGTAAACATGTTAATACAGTTTTACGTATTTTTTCGAGTGTGGATTTCCATACGCGAAAAATTTAATCGACGAGGAGATTACGGCCAATACCATTTTAATTTATAGAGTAATTTCGTGGGAGCTTTGGTCGGAAGTAGCACCTACCGCGTCGGTTGTTAATGACCAGCTTAATATGAACTTACCTACAGCAAATAAATTAGCTCAGAGGAATTTTAGTAATTACTGAGTAAAATCTCCTAATTATGTGACCCCGTCCGAATAATAAAAAGCATAAACTAATCTTATTTCTACTAACAAGTAACTTCATAATTTAATTATTATAAGAAACGCGACTAATTAAGACCAGGATTTTAAGTTCGGTTCAAAAGAATACAATTTTCATTAAAAAGCAGCTGAATGTAAATAAAATAAAAAGGTCAAACGCGCGAATTAACAACTCGCCGAAGGGTTCAAGCTTTTGAATTAATTATAATCCTTATCAACGAGATAATATTTTTCTGGGCTTTTGGTTTACTTGGGAAGCGTTGTAAAATAATTCAAAATACATGATCTTTATTCATATTTTCACTGAAATTGAAAGCAAATGTGATTACGTCAATCAAATCGATTTTTTTATTTGATGAAACACTGTAACGTAATTCTAAGAGCCAGTTGAGTGGTTATTAGTAAGTCTATTTAAGCTCTATACAAATCGCTTTGATGGAATGAATGGCGTCAATATCGAATGTTTTTCAGACTCAGCATAAATTAACTTAAGTTATGATTATTGGCTATCGATGAAAGCTATGATGTAAACATTTTATAATTCTAAAAAAATGTTTTAGTTTCTATGAAAAGAAATCAAAGAATCCGAAATCTTGTGCCATTCTTTGTTTTTTAAACATTATTAGAACGAAGTCGCACTAGTCATGGACTCAAAACCGCAAGAATACACATTTTTGGATTGTTGTAATTTTATCGCAAGTCACTTCTAATATTTTCATGAAACGTGCCGTTTTCAATGAAAACGTGCGCAATAACCCCCAACCAAGCAACTACTCAAACTTGTTGTGCAAATAAAAACTACTGGATGGCCGAGAAATAACCGAAGACCATACTTATTCGGAATCATTAATCTTTAGGTACTCATTTATCGGTTGCACGTGTCGCAGTTAGTAGAAATCCTGAACGGCAAGCGATCCAGCTGATTACAACGCCTGTCAAAACAGTATAACACTTTTTTAGAAATAAATCTTTAGCTTTGGCTCAAGAAAATGTTTTCCCACAACTGTTTATCCCTTGCTTATTTTTATGTTAATTTAATGGAATTTATAGGTACACAAACACGATTGTATGTATTTTTAGTTACTTATTCTTGCAAGTAAATGAATAATTACATGTAAAGGTTGTAACAAGACCCTTAACGAAGCCGAAAAGCACTTGTTCTCCCCGTCATTGCGATGCAGTGCTGCATTTTTTTGTTCTAGACCATCTGGTCACGGAGATATTGGGGGTCAAAGTTCAAATTTTTTAACAAGTTTTTTTAAATACATGTTTTTAATGTAAGATTTTTACTTTAAACATCTTCACGACCCCCGTAGGTACTATTCAATTCAATACATGCATCAGTACAATTTTTTGTTACATTGCGTCCTATCGTAAAACGTTATTTTTCATTTCAAAAAGAATAGTCGTTTCCCAGCAATAATTTTTGCGTAGTTACTTAGTTTGATGTACATAATGCTTGGTTGACGGCTTAGTTAAGGGTCTTGTTACACCCTGTATATAACAGTCTTGGTTCATTCTGTGCACGGGCCCTACCTACGATGTACCTGAAATCCAAAAATATTGAATGCCGTTCAATATTTTTTACGTGGAACGGAGCCTTAGGTAAGGCAACAGTGTTGTATTGTTATACCCTGCCAGATCTTTAAGTTCAGTAATATTCTGTATATATATGTATGTACAAATAGTATAGGAAAATATTTACAATACTAGTACGTTTTTATATGTGTATAGGTATATTTGTATGTATTTTTATTTTATATACATATATTTTTGTTTTAAGTTAAATTTCCTTGTTTTGTCTTTTCTATACACTATGTCTACATTTCTAATCAATCTTTCCTTCCGCAGGTCTGCTGGAAGAAATTTCTTATGAAATAAGCAGTGCGTTGTGCTCTTCTATGTTAATATATTGTCCTGTTATGTATCTGTGTGTACATAAATAAATAAACAAAATAAAATAAATAAATAAAATAAGTTCGTGTACGATTTCAATTCCGTGTTGAAATTTTCAGGAAGTAAATAAGTGCAGGTAAATACAGTGGTCGTGAATCAATAAAAAAGCAAACGTGCGTGAAGTACATTCTCCACCTTGCATGCACTAACGTAGTTGACTGAGTAATCAGTAAGTGGTGTTTTGTCATGTTTGCCGAAGGACCGATGGTCTCTTTTGGACCTGATGAGTCCTTAAGTGGACTTATAGATTATTTTTTAGGGTTCCGTACCTCAAAAGGAAAAAACGGAACCCGTATAGGATCACTTTGTTGTCCGTCCGTCGGTCCGTCTGTCTGTCAAGACCCTTTATCTCGGGAACGCATGGACGTATCGAGTTAAAATGAAAACGATATTCTCAGGCTTACAGTCTCTTGAAGCTGTGAAAAAATTAAAGTTCTGAGTTAACGTAAAACAAAATACGGCCGTTTATGCCTCAAAAAACGTGTATTTCGACGCTCTCACGGGAATCAAAATTTATAGCATATAAAGGAAAAATCTGAAAACAGTAAATATGTAGTTTAACAATAAAATACCTACAAGTTTATACGGAACCCTCGGTGCGCGAGTCCGACTCTCACTTGGCTGGTTTTTTAATAATACATTCTAAAGGGCCAACATACTGAATTCTGTTATCAAGAAATGATATAATATTACAAAACGTCTTTCAACGTTGCGATTGGTTGTCCGATGTCGTATTGACGTTGAATTAAGAAGTCTATTCCTAAAAACATGTCATATTCTGCTTCATTCCTGTTAAGTTCATGGTTAAAAGTAATGAAACGTGTGCACGCTTCCATGCACTACTCACGTCAATGAGTATGTGAAGTCTTTTCAACTAAGACAAACTTTGGATTTTACACATCGTTCTACATCTCAGAAACTTTAAAGGATTGATGTATTTTTCTTATCAGACTTACTGCCTTAGAAGATCCTTTCATTTAGTTTGCTTGAAATAATTAACTTAAGCAAGGCAAGCTAGTAAATAACCTAGGTTCATCATCCTCTTGTCCTTATTCCAATTCATTTGGGGTTGGTGCAGCATGTCTTCTTCTTCCATACTTCTCTATTACTCGTCATCTCATGAGACACCTCTTTTTTCCCATATCAACCTATAAACAGTCCAACCATCTAGTAAACAACGCATTTTAGATAAAAACATAAATGTATACCAACAGATATACCAACTGGCCTGACAAAACTCTTTAGTAACAAAACCTTGTTTAGGGTTTTCTATGAATTTTCAGTCTTCTTTGTTTTGCTATTGCTTTAAGCGCAAATGAGAATTCCATCGGACCGTTTCCGACAAATTCAAGTGAGAGTATAATATGCTTGATGAAACTTGTGACAGTTAAAATTGCACTCACCGGCATTGTCTAAACGTGTACTTTGTTCCGACTAGAAGCTTTAATCAACTGCTCTCTAGCCCAGTGATTTTAGAAATACCCCATCAACAACCGTTTGATGTTTTGATTGGTTGGTAGAAATGAAGATCAATGCTTCTAGTTACGTGTACATTAACTAGCCTGACTTAATACCTAGTCAGTACATATTTATTGTCTCCTAGCTTTTAGAAGTTGAAAATTATTGCAGAGTATATCGACGCTTAAAAGGCAATATTTACCAAGCGACATGTCGGCAACTTTACAGTACGTTTTACGTTAGATTTACTCGTATGTAGTTATGAGAAATAAACAATTTTTTACGTTTTTGTTCTTTCAAAAATAAAAACTTTAACTTGCTCAGTTTTTATTTTTGTAAATTGATAAATATTGCCTTTCAAGCGTCGATATATACCGGGAAAATATCCCATGTGATAATTTAGTATTTACATAGAACGCCAGCTCATCCTTATATTTTAAACCGCCTAGCTTGAATAGGTAACATACAGACTGACTGAGTTACTTACACACTTATAATATTTTATTTTCGGATTAAAAAATAACTCATTTGGTTACTAGAAATGTGAAAATCAGTTCTTTGTTTGTTCCCTCTTTATAATTTTAGTCCATAACTTCTTTTAAATGTATAACGAAAAAAGAATACTTTTAGCAAAGTCATGAACGTGAAAATGTTTTTTTCTGATCTTTTATTGAATTACCCTTCTAAAACTTGATTGTTACAGGGCGTAACTAAATTATCTAATTTGGCTTTGTTTAAAGCTGTGCTGTTATTAAATATGAAGAATTTTTCATGCTCAGTTTTTATTATTATTTTTCATTTTGCCTCTGAACCTGTGAACACAGAACCGCCAATTCTTGAAATTACAGGGTGGAAGGCACACCGCCGCGAAAACGGTTACCACGTATTCAGCTCATCATTCTGGAACCACATAGAAATTTATTATCGGTTATTAAAAATAATGATAAGTTTTTTCTTACAAAAGTGCAGTACCTACACGGTCAAAATGTATACAACAGCTAATTTTTTTTTTAATAACCGATGAAAAATTGATATGTAGGGAGGCTCAGAATGGTAACCGTTTTCGCGTCGGTGACCCTTCCACCCTGTAGTGTGTGTTCTTGGAATACCACTGTCCTTATTTTCTCTAAGAAAGGGCCAGGGCATCAGACAAAGCATTTGAGTTAGCAAATGAGATAAGATGGCCTAATAAGATTCCAGTATAATCGAACCCGAGAAATTCAATCACTTCGAAATTTAGAACTAGCTTTGGAATTTCCCTTGAGTGTACGCTCAACTTGCCCTTTATTCAGCTTTTCCATAATGTAGCACGTTTAATAAAATTACAGAGCTGTGCAAAGAGTAACCTATCTCCTTATCTTTTAGGCGTCGTAAGAAGCGGGTAAGAGTGTTGAAAGTATGGCGTGGGCGCAATCCGTATGTATACTTTTCCAAGCCTGGTGATCATATTAATAATCTATGACAGATGTTCATATGGATAGATATATATTCATATATCTATTATTATGAAATAAAAATATGGAAAAAAAGAGGCATGGTGGGGATGGATATCGATTTTATTGCATAGTAAAAAAATATTAGTCATTGTTTTCGGATCCGGTCGTTAGTACGGACATTAAATGAATCGCAAACGCACCAGTGAATCACCCGACCTACTTACAAGTCTATCCACACCACAGTGCGCTTCTACAGAGTCGTGATGTTTTGAGCTGGCAGCGAGGTCGACATTTTGTTGTGTCTGATCGCAGCGGAGTTGAGACGTCCCGGAACTGAGCCCAATTCATTGTGCCCCGTGTTATTGTGTTAAATTGTAATTTCTAGTAATTTGTTAATTTTAAAACTGTGTAATTGTGTATCTCCCAGTGTGTTTTCATTGCACGAAATCCATCGTCTGCCTACATAATGTACAAGCCTAACGAAATAAATCCTGACAATCCGACATAGTTTTATTTTCCAGGAAGAATACGTTTGTGACTAAGCGCCGTTAGCCTTTCCTCTTAAGACATTGGCTGTTATGTGTAGAAACAGATTAATATGCAATAAATAACAGTCATGGTCGTTTAGGTTAAGTTACATCGGACGGAATAAACCCAAAGTTATCGAGGCCTATAAACTAGTAAAAAATAGGTACAAGTTATTTATGAATATAAGTCGATGAAGTAAGTCGTAAAAAATTATACACTCTATTTAAGCACTCAATACTAAACAGGTCCCAGCGTTTTTTGGGAATAGTTTGAAAATAAGCACCTTTTTTATATTTAACTGTTTTATTTTAACCCCCCGACAAAAAAGATGGGTTATAAGTTAAGCGTGTATCTTGTGCGTCTGTCTGTGGCATCGCAACTAAACTAAACGGATGAACCGACTATGACTTCTTTTTAGGGCTCCGTACCCAAAGGGTAAAACGGGACCCTATTACTAAGACTTAGCCGTCTGTCTGTCTGTCTGTCTGTCTGTCTCCAGGCTGTATCTCATAAACCGTGATAGCTAGAAAGCTGGAATTTTCACAAATGATGTATTACTATTGCCGCTATAACAACAAATACTAAAAATTAAAAAAAAATTAAATATTAAGGGGGGCTCCCATACAACAGATATGATTTTTTTGCCGTTTTTATAGATAATGGTACGGAACCCTTCGTGCGCGAGTCCGACTCGCACTTGGCCGGTTTTTTTTTTTTTGCTTGAAAGGTGACTTGATCGAGTGTTTCTGCTATAATTCAAGAAAATCTGTGCGACCGTTTAAAAGTTCAAAATACTTTTTAATATTACTTTCGGGTCGGAGGTTTATTTCAAATACTTATGAACAAACGAAAACCAATGAAAAAAATAACAAAAGAAATTGTTGCATTTTAGAATAAATTGCTCTTGAAATACGAACCACGAACCAAAATACTCGAAAATATCTCATCTGAAATCGTCGCTACTTTTGAAGTGAATCTAAGCGAAAAAAAAACGGTACCGTAATCGGACATAATTATCTTTTACACTCTTGAACTCTCCTGTAGTGAACATCTCATATCCTGTTCACGATACCTAACTTACTATTCGGTATGTTGAGGTTGGCTTTCAGTCTGACCGGATGCAGCTGAATACCAGTATTTTACAAGGAGCACCTGCCTATTTCACCACCACAACCCAGTCTGTACCGGGTAATATGATACCCCTTGGTAAGCCAGTTTTTCAAACCTTCGGCCCACTGACTACCTGTTACGACTGTGAAAGATCTATAAATGTCAGCCGGGAGTAACGGCTTAACGTGCTTTCCGAGGTACAAAGGAACCTCGATATGTAATGGGTGGTCACCAATTCACGAACCAAACTAGGCAAGTGCGGCTTAACCTGAAGATCGACCTAGCGGCTGTTATTATTTAGCCACGCGCTCCTCCTTATTGTATATAGATATAACTTACTGTTGTCCAGGATATACTACTTCACTAAATTTATAAAAGCCTTTGTGTTGTAATACTTCCGACACTTTCTCAGTGAGTAACAGGTTGCATAATTAAAATAAAATGACTAAATAGTCTACCTAATATTTTAGACAATAAATTTGTACATTTTCGCGGATTCTTTTTATCTCGGTACACCAACCAACGGATGACTAAAGGCTGTACAAAACTTATGAGGCTATCCTTTCCACAGTTGTATGTGAACCGAATTTGTTAAATAAGTAGCTACACATTAGCTCTGTTGAACGATTCGTAAAGCTCGGTTTTATTACTGAAAATCTTCTTGATATCTCATTCAGAGACTACCTAAATTTTGATAGCCCAAAATTCACAAAAAGGGGGTCTCCTTTTGAATATATAATCAAAAACAACGAAAACCTAAATTTTTACAGCTAGCCTACTTACCAAGTTGAAATTATCATCGAATTTTCCGGAAGAAATGTTATACAACACAAAAATACATTCAAACTATTACTTAATTACATGATTTGAGCAGGTAAATTGAATATAACTACTGGGATAATTTAATTCAGCTTGAATTTTAAATACAACCATTTAACGTACCATTAAAAATGAAGTTTGCTGTCCTGGAGGTATCGAAGATACCTAAATAAAATTAAATAACGTTTAAAAACTTACCAATCGGTATTTTATCGGGAACTGGCGCTTGGCTGTTCAACACATTTATATTATGGTACATAACCAAAAACGTCAGTGAAACATTCTTAAATATTTTTAAAAGAAGTTTGAACGCCATGGTGTTAAAAGATTTAACGTATTTTTTAAAGAAAACCGGAATCACATTTTCACGCGCGCACTTAGTTTGCAGGTTCGCGCGGCCAGATGAAACTAGAGTTCGGTTGGGGTAAAGTTCGGAGAGCGTCGGCTAGTGCGAAGGCAGCGTCACAACGGGAGCGTCGTCGACTAGCGACTGGCTGGGCGGTAGGATGGCTGCCCGCCCGCCCATCCCAACCCTCCCTCCAAAGCGGGCTCTACATCCTCTTTTCTACACGATACGCATGACTTGTTTTATTACTTTTATTTTTCTTTAATAATCTTGCTTAATGGTCTATTTCGTTGCTCGACGAAACTTCTTAAATTTCCTTTTCGAATGTTACTCGCGTTTACAATAAGTTTATCAATGTCTTCTCGCCACGTGCGCTTCCCGTCCCGGTCTATGTTTGGTTCGCGTTGTCACTGAGGGCTGCTTGTTTAATACATATGTTATAGATTAATAGGAATCTAATTAAAATGATCACTAACCTATCAGACGAGTTTTAATTCATTTACTGTGTTTTTTGTGGCATTTTGAGTATGACTGTGGATGGGTATAAGAGTAGAGGAAGACCAAAGAAACGATTGCTGGACTGTGTGAAGAATGATATGGCAAGAAAAGAGGTGTCTGATGAGATGACGAGTAATAGAGAAGTATGGAAGAAGAAGACATGCTGCGCCGACCCCGAATGAATTGGGATAAAGGCATCAAAATGATGACAGTGTTTTTTAAAACAACCTTATCTTATGTTACTAGATAGCTACAAGCAATAATATTTAGCGCAACATAAAAAAGCCAAAATTTAAAAAATACTGTGTAATTATAAAATCTCGTGGAGGAGCTTGATAATAACAAATAGCCGCGCGCGTCGATCTTCCGGTTAAGTCGCGCTTACTTAGGTTGGTCCGTGGATGGTTGACCACCCATTACATACCGAGTTTCCTCCGTGCCGCGGAAATCACGTTAAGCTGTTGGTCCCGGCTGTCAAATGTAGATCTTTGACATTCGTTAAGTAGTCAGTGGCCCGAAAGTCTGACAGTCAGTCGTACCATGGAGCCATACCATGGTCGTACCCAGTAAAATAAAATGATATTGCGACGAAACCGTAAAATTATAGTTCAGGGAAATTCGCTCGACATGATGTTAGTTCGAATAAAATTAAAACAATCGCATAAAAGGTGACGTTCAATAGATTTTGCAAATTGAAACGATTAGTTTCGTTTTTTTTAAAAAAAAACGTTGCCCCACACTAGGATTTGTGATTGTGTTGTGATTATACCTACCTAAAATAGTTTGTCATTTATGTTTATGTATGTTTTATTCGGTAAGTCGTTGAAGTACCATTAAATAAATAAATAAGTTCTAAAACAGTCGGAGCGTGGAACAAGCTCCCAAAAGATGTAGTCTCCCAAATAGCCCGAAATATAAACAAATTCTAAAATCGACAGAAAATCGAAAGAAAATCTAGTGCGGAACAGCAGGATACAGGCAGCTATCAGTTGTCAAAACTGCCTGCCTGATAATAAATAAATAAAATAAAAACCAGCCTGCACTGTTACACAAACAAGTTTTTCGGCCTTTTTTATGTTCCGCTAAATTTGCCGTTGTGTGTATTTAGGTATTTGCAATGTCGTTCGAATCGTTAACGTTAAAACCCTGAAATTCGTTTATTCAGATATTAAGTTGCTAAAAAAACTTATATAAATCATACAAAAATTTCTTCTTCACTTCTCTCTTCATTCGTTGAAATGCCTTCAGAGTCTCTTGCCTTTGAAGACTAAAATTTCTTTGGCTCAAACACTTATTCAGCCGATAATAGATTATGCCGATGCCTGCTACCTGGATGCTACTGAGGAGCTATTAAATAAGCTTGAGCGCTTGCAAAATTTATGTATTCGCTTTATTTTTGGCCTCCGTATATATGGCCACGTTTCTCACCTTCGCAAAGAACTCAAGTGGCTCCCAATCCGCCTTCGCAGGAACACTAGGATCCTATGTCTCCTCTTCAATATCCTACACAACCCGTCCTATCCTTCTTAGCTGCGTGAGCGTTTTTCTTATGCCCGCCCTACTGACGCACCGTGTAGATCGCACCTTAGATCCCTTCTTATGATCCGTCCATGCTGTAAGGTTGTGGAACTCACTTCCGCCTTGCATTCGCGATTTGAACACCATAACATTATTCAAAGCCAGAGTGAAAGAGCATTACCTTTCCTCTCAATTATAATTTATTATATACATATATATTTTTATTAGTTTATATATCTTAGCATTATGTATTTATATAAGTATATATTAATATTTACTCATGTGTATTTATACTTAATATTTTAGGCTAAGTTAGATAAGGCACATAAACACATTTTTCTCTTCCTTTTCTCACACACTATTGTCTACATTTCTTTTTCATTTCTCCTTTTGCAGGTCTGCTGGTAGAAATTTCTTGAGAAATAAGCAGTACCTTTGTACTCATGTATTATAATATTATTTTCCTGTGTTGTCTACTGTGTGTACATACATAGTAAAATAATAAATAAATAAATTTCTTCCGGAATTGACGAATCTGTATGGACTGAATGAAATTATAGGATACGAACGGATGCGGTGACAGCCGATCGCAGAATTTTGACACATACGATCGGCTCCATACCATCGCTTGCGAACATATCCGTTTCGGCGCCTAATCAAATACTTTAATTCCTACCGTGTCGGATACGACGACATGCGAACGGAGCCGATCGTGCGTCGCAGCATACATTCGGCTACGATCGCGTGTCGCGAAAGACACCCGCGGTCAAGCTGCTGTGTGCGGCTTGGTAATATAGACTTTAAATACTGTGTACACTATTTAATATCGTTTAAAGATTGTAAAATCCGTTCCGATCCGATGCCATGCGAGCCGTTTGGTGGAAATCATCCTTATGTTTATATAAAGTATCTTATAGTTTGGAGCTGAAGTTAATACTGCGTACTTCTAATATAATATCGTCATTGTTGTAAATAATCGGTTTTCAAGGTCAGAACTTGGAAACCTGCAAAAATTAAGCATATTTAAATCCAGAACAGATCAAAATTGCAATGACGCGGACGGGGAGAATACCTTACGCCTAATAACCTTACGCCTTCGTTACGGGGTTTTTATACCCAATATTTTATATAAAATTTTTTATTGTAGTTAGTAGAAGTGTTAGTATAGTATACCGCCAACAGAATATAATAACATCATAAGTTAGGTACTACATTAGATAGGTAAGATATAGATACCTAAGAATGTATTTATTTACAGTGATTATCTGTTTGGTTTACTTAACATAATAAATAATCTATGTTTTGCAAATAAATTATTGTATTATAATAAAATATTGTTTTTTTCACCCTTGAGCTTTAATTTCTAGTTTTTCTTTAGTTTGATACATTTTGATTGTGCAGTTATTGCAGTTTTTGTAGGAAATAGATTTTTATTTTTATAACTGACGTATAATTTTGACGCTCGTGCGTGTAGATTTATGCGCCGAATTCCTGGTAACTGTTTCTGCATCGATGTGCGCCCTTCCACCTTGTATAGATAGACGTCCTTCCACCGCAAATCTCAGGTATTGTAGACGTCGAACGCCTCAACGTATGTTGTTCCTGGACCGCAACGCGTTGCGGTACACTTGGAGTCTGCTCTAATTAATTAACCTCAATGACTTTAGGTTCAGTTTTCATGACTTCATTTGATGACAATAAGCTGCTTGGATAATATGGAAAGAGTAGACAAGTTCTATTTGAAGAACGACGAAAGTGATTAAACGAGTATCCTGTGGTCAATTTAAAAAAAAATACTAGTGACCCGGCCCGGCTTCGCTCGGGTACAATATTAATATAAACCTTCCTCTTGAATCACTCTCTATCTATTGCGAAAAACTGCATTAAAATCCGATGCGTAGTTTAAAAGATTTAAGCGTACAAACCACGGGAGCGATTTTGTTTTATACTATGTAAAGATGTTAAGCACATGTAGGTTAAAAAAAAACCCGTTATTACTTATTAGTCTTTGATACCTCTAACGTTCCCGTAGGAATTGCTTTATATGAAGAAAACCTAATTATAAGAAGCAACATAGATTCCCAATTTCATGTTCATATTTTTGTAGGTGTCCGTCCGCAGGGAATGATCTTACGTTTTGTTACACATTAATTCCTTGATGATTGATTTTCAAAATTGCACTCCTTTAGTGCGTCAGCTAAAAAGACGCACTAGCACTTACAATTGTTTCATTACAGACACACATTTTCTGACGGCTTCGCCCGCGTTGTGAACTAAAACTATTCCACGAAAACGCATATCTGGATTATGATCCAGGTCAGTCATGAAAATGTCACAGACGGACGTACAGAAAACGTTACTATGGATTACTAAAACTGTCTACAAACTTAAAGAAATGCCAGTTTCCAAAAACTTTGATGAGTATCGTTTAAATTGGTGGGATGAGTTTGACTAACATTACTGATAAGAAATTAAACTAACATCAGTAAACAGCATTTCGTTAAATGAAGAAAAATCTAAACAGGAGTGTGAGTTTTACTTTTTTTACTTTCATATACATGACTAAGGGCTTGAGTATTTAAATGGAGGTGTTCACATATAGGACGACACGATTAACTGTCGCCTACGAGTTTTCCATATTATCCAACGATAAATTAATCGTCACGACATAGTGGGAACGCGCCCTAACTGTTAACCAAAGCCATTTAAAACAATTTTCAGTTCACAAAATACAAAATGGTTAACAGAAACCACTAATCGCTGGAATTTTGAGTGAATTACTTTGTGTCGTGTTGCATGTAGTCGCGTAGCCAACTGCGGCAATGTCAATTCATATCACCCTCAGGCAAAATATAGGTACCTGCATAATGTATCCAAAGCTTGTATCCTTTAGAACAAATAAAATAGATCTTCCATTAGTAAGTTTGCCTCTGCCTGCCCATCCATCTGGCACAGAACTGTACCTAGGGAATGCAATACCGCGATTCCAAAATACTGGGATCCCGCAAGTAATATGCGGGAATAAACGTCGCTTGTAATTTGAGCGAGATCCCGCGCGGGATTTGCGGGGCTGAGGAGAAACAAAATGATGGTTGTTCCTACTAGTGGGAAAGCATAATAGCGTTTTTGCAGCTGGCTACCTAGTTTACAAGGTCAGGAAAAGTCGTGCGACGAAAATATATTTTTATAGAATTTTATAAGTTGAATACGCACAGCTAGTAATGATTAATTGTCTTTGATAAGTTTAAAATAGCTAATACTAGTTATATTTCTTTATATTTATTTCTTTACCAATTTAAAAGTGCCACGGGATTCAATTCCGCAAATAACTTGTTCTAGCGTGATTGGGATTGGTGAGTCCCGTAAATACCGCTGAACTTTAAAACACCGCACCACATGCCCATACAACGATAACCGATTACCACACAACAATGGCACAAATAATGATTTAAATTAAAAAAAAACCTGGATCTATGGTTTTTTTACACTAATTTTATCAATTATATCACAATTCATAATTGATTGCAATATTGAAAATTAATAATGTAATACAATAAATAAAATAGTGCATGTGGTGTTAGCCTGTAAGTAATTGTTACACATGTGTATAAAATGAAATGTGTAAACAATTGTAGGCTAACCTAATTATATAAATAAATATGTATACTATAACGTTTTGAAATTTGTTATAATTATGCATTCTGTACGTCTAACAAAGTACTGTTGTAAAACATTGTCTAAAAGTTATTGTTAGGAAACAACTCTTATTTTTGATGAGGTAAAGCATTGTTTACAGGGGCAATTAAAACAAGTCGGAACCAATCAATATCTCCGTAACTAAAAGGTTCTCAGGTATGTCCCAGTGCAAAAGAAAAAACACTGACACGTCGGGAACAAAAAGTACCACTCGGTTTCATTGAGCGTCTTTTTACACTCCTTATTAGGAACACATTTACCTAAGTAAGTACATGGTGTAACATTTTTTATGGAAAACCCTCGACCGTTATTAGAATGTGCAGCTCAGCAGCGTGTAACAAATATGAATGTTGTTTATTTTGCAAGAAAGTTTTTAAAGCCACTTTTACACGTCGTCTTTTTTTTAAACTACATGAGGCCGGTGTTTCGTCCCAGACTACTCTGAGAAGAGACAGTCGAAGAAACTTCGAGGTCATTTTCTCTTTTAAAGTCGCGACACAATCTTGTCAACTCACATGAAGACTATGCAGATAAGTGTCGGACATGGTCTTTTGAATAACTGTACAGATTTGAGTAGACCTGTCCAGCTAGTGCAAGCAACTAGTCAGTTATTGCGTGGCACGACTCATAACTTAAGGAGCTCAACGGCACGACGAACAATACCAAAGAAAGGATATTTGTGTAAGTCGCTTATAGTACTTAAACTGCCAGACAATCGTTAATACGATACAAAAAAGGGAAATAACAATGAAAAATAACCCACATGGTCCTCACATTCGCAAGAATGCCGGGCATGAGGTCCTGTGTTTGAAGCTCAGGTCAAGCAAAGTGTTTTTGGGTTTTTCAAACAGGAATTTCTCAGTAGCAGCCACAAAATCTGGATCTGTGCGCGATTCATGGCAATAGGCTCGCCCCGGCCACAAGGACTAAAACACAACTGGCGAAATGTAGGTGTACTATTAGGCACTCTTCTGTCTAACCCTTCGGAGATCAAGGTCGTGATGATAATGTTACATTGAGAAGTTCTACTTACTGGGAATAATTGTCAAAAGCACGGATACACACTACACTTCACGGTGGTTATGATTCACTGACGTAATGTGGCCATAATCGAATGAGTGACATTCAATTAAATTGTGGTCACATCATGTGCCCTCCGCACATCAGCTTTCATCTACAATTTAAAAGCTTTATTTTGCCGTAACAATATCAGCACAATAACATGCGAGTAAATGTCGATAGCTGAGTGGCCTGTTGGTCTAGTGGTTAGTGACCCTGACTGCTAGAACGGAGGTCGTGGGTTCGATTCCCACACAGGACAAATCTTTGTGGGATGAGTACGATAATTTTTTCTGTATCTGGGTGTGTAATTTATCTATAATATGTATGTATTTAGAAATATATAAGTATGTTTATCAGTTGTCTGGTTGCCATAGTACAGTCTTTGCCTAGTTTGGGATCAGATGGCTGTGTGGTGGTTGTCCCAAGATATTATTATTATTTGTCCCAAGATATTATATCTATGTATCTTTTTCAGCTTACACGATCTCATCATACGGTATGGTAACATTGTCGCCGCGCGGAGCGTTTTTTGTTTTTTTTTTCTCTCTGAAACCAGACGAAAGACCAAAAATAATTAATTAGTCTTAAAGACTCATCCGGATTCCCGACAGCCAGGACCGCAGCCGATCACAGGCGCAGCCAATCGGCTGGCCTGGTTTAGCGCTGGCCGGATTGTCGGACTGGGCCTGTGGATTGTATGGGAGCCCCACTTAAATATTTTTTATTCTGTTTTTTTAGTGTTTGTTGTTATAGCGGCAATAGAAATACATCATTTGTGAAAATTTCAATTGTCTAACTATCATGAAATACAGCCAGGTGATAGACGGACAGACAAACAGCGGAGTCTCTAATAATAAGGTCTCGTTTTACCCTTTGGGTTCGGAATCCTACAAATCGACAACGTAAAAGGTACACTTAAAACCTTTTTAGTTGAAGTTTTTGTGCTAGTTGAGTTTCAGTTCTCAATGTATTTTTTCTCCTCGGAGAAGCTCGTGGCTAATTAATAATTCGCTCGAGGTCTATCTTTAGGTTAAGCCGCGCTTGCCTAGGTTCGTCCGTGGATGGGTGACCACCCATTACATCCCAATTTTCCTCCGTGCCACGGAAATGTCCCGACTGTCATTTGTAGATCTTTGACAGTCGTTAAGGTAATCCATGCCTCGGAAAGGTCCCGACTGTCATTTGTAGATCTTTGAACAGTCGTTAAGGTAGTCAGTGGCTCGAAAGTCTGACAACCACTCTTACCAAAGGGTATCGTGTTACCCAGTGCTAGCTGGGTTGTGGAAGTCAGTTAGACAGTCGCTCCATGTAAAATACTGGTATTCAGCTGCATCCGGTTAGACTGGAAGCACACCTTGGGGTTGGCTTGCAGAGTTGCGAAAAGGCTAGGCAGATGATGACTAAGAGTTGTTATACAGTCATATATTCTCATATATGTACTTAAGGGTATGTCATCATACTCAAATGAGTAGAATACCTCAAATCCTAATGTAAGCGGCACATACCTAGATAACGTGTTCTACCAAAAAATATGTCACGACTGCAATGAAGCATGCGTCGGCGACCTTAAACGGTGCACCCTCTCACTAGGAATTATCACGCTTTTCCGGACGGCGATGCTTGCCAAATATCTGCCTACAAATTATTGCTGTTTGACGCATTACGGCAAAATCTATTACAACGCGTTATTTAGGTACCTTATGTGTTGAGTTATACAGAAAGTTGTTTATGAGGGGTGATACTACACTTCGAACTTCTTCGAGGTATGTTTGTGAGTGGATACAGGTGTATTAAGTTCTATAAGTTTAGTAGGTACACAGAAATTCTTTCGATATATTGTTATCCTCCTTTTTTCTTTTTTACGTTTTCCGGTCTATACGGCTTATCGCTTTCTACTTTGTTCGGTGACATTTTATGGATCGATAGACAACCTACCTACAGAGAGGAGACAAAGAGACAACACATAGTAATATATTCTAAACAGTAGTTACCGCACCCAAGGTTTAGTGTTACGTTAGTTTAGTTTAGCGAAAGTGTTCCTGTTTTAAAGACGATGCGTATATTAGGGCTATGCTTAAAAATATTTTCTTGTTTTATGATAATTTATAACAAAAAAACTGAACGACCACATGAAAACCCTACAAGAATGAAGGCAACCTTGAGGTATTTATAAGGGGTTTCTATATTGCACAGTTAGTTTTATCACACGATTCTTTCACTGGTAAATGTTTAATTACTTTTTATAAGAATTCAAAAACTGTTGTGTTCACTGCGAAACGGGGTCTTAATTCACTGGCTGAAGCAACATCCACTTTAGACCTATGTTAGTATTTTATTAATAACACTTTTTATTTCAATAATTGCTATCATGTGATAATACTCGTATATGAAATTTCTATTGCAAAATATCCTGCTCGCTCCTTCGCTATAGTACATATAATAATTATGTATTTCAGAAAATATTATCATAGCTATACCTGAATAGGTTCGTGCAATACAATTTTAAACCTGATTAATTTATTTTTATGCTTTTATCCTCCCCTCCCATGTGGCGTGTTACTCAAACCCTTGATTATGGTTCAACATAACAAAGTTGTTAAACTTTTAAATTGAAATTATGACAACACAGTGAAAGTTTTTGGGACTAGGGCCCATACCCAATCTAGCGACGATCTGAGGTAGCGGTGTAATCCCCTTACCCTAACTCCTAATTTTTTTTTATTCCTATACTTTACTATTTGCTTTACATAAACTGTTTCCAGGTATATAGACATTTTAAAACTCTTTTCCCATTGAAGATAAAAATAACCATACAAAATATTTTTTGTGTTTTTGGAAAAGCAGGCATAGCAAAGCTCGGGCCTGTGGACGGTGAGTAATGGGCTAGCTCACCGTCCGTCCGTCTTATGACGACAGGCCGTGTCGACAGCGCGTTCGTGTTCCACGCGCGCCTCAAAGAGATGTCAGCAAACAGGAGGGGCCCGCAAGGGCCGATGCGTGCCAGGGCTGCGGGACTGTTCAAAAGAGATACCGCGGCCCTGGAACATAAAGGGCAAAAGAAGGAACATGGATGGTTTTTAGTCAGTAAAAGGCTGACACTCCCTTCCGCTCCGCCCAGAGCGAGGAGTCATTTGATGATTTCCCATCTCAAAAAAAAAAGGCATAGCAAAGCTATTTATTATTGTACGAGAATATTATTTGTTCCTCAGTTATAGTTAGTTGATCATTAAATGTTCGTCCGCTAAACTAATCTATTGCTGCGCATAGCATAATTTACAGAAAATTATTATTACTGTAATCGTTTACGACAAACGAGTAAACAGCATTGCTCAAACATCAGAGCAAATATACAAACAAACTGCGTCATGATTTGAAACCGTATGTAACTCTAAACAAACGACATACTTGACTGTTCATAAAGCACACAGGTGCTTTAAAGCTTCAGGCAAATATAGTGCGTTCCCCAACAGTCACTGGCCTCAAAACAGTTTTGCGGGCTTTAGGTTTATTGAGAGATCTGACCACAGTGAGTTTCATTGACATACAAAATCAGTACAGCGTAATTAGATGCCTTTGAGGCTACAAGCTAACAATCAATGTTCAATAATATTTTAGTTAAATCGAATACCTGTGCATTTCAACATAGTTTTCCAGCTGACCGTTCTAAAGCAAAACAACATTATTCAGCATTTAAAAAGAAAACTGCAGGCTTTGTTAGTAAGTAGCTTAGTTTTGTACCCGCAGGAATCCTTACGAACTCATACCACACAGGAAACAACCGCAGGTTGTCCTTTTAATAATATTTATGTGCGTAATGAAAGACTAACTGTTTTTCAAAACGATCTTGGGGCCATTAGACGATACGTTTTGTAATCACTTAAATTGTTTCCTGTTAAAATTAGCTATAATTCAGTTATCCGTATTAAAATTCATTTTAGAAATAAATCAAGTTGCGAAGCTTTTTCTACTTTGCTAATAAGTACATCGATGTCAATAATCTCAAGTACAGCAGACTAAACAAATGAGTAAAACACGTTGGATATCGGATCGCGAAGTCCTCGCTACTCCTCTATAAACGAAGTCGTATTCGGCGGATTCCACTATATAGGTACTGATTACATATGATATTATTGCCCCTGGACGAATTTTTTCGACTGTAAGGATGGAGTTTGGAAGTACGCCATCTTTTTAAAACCATTTCATCTTTTTTTGTGAGATACTTTTCTGGGATCCCTTCTTTTCGCATAATGTTCTTTGTCCTAATATACTTCGGCATAACGATTTTGGCACAATTTTTTTTGGCATGATAATACTTAGGCATAATTTTTTTAGGCATACATTTTATGTTGGCATAATCATCTTAAAAACTAATTTGTTTTGGCATAAATTTGATTCGCATAACGTTAGTAGGCCTAATGACTATTAGCATAATAATATTTAGGCATACAAAATATTGTAGGTTAAAAATTTAATATGCTGTGCAACAAAAGTTAGTGACAGAACCGAATTGCTGCAAAACCGACTCCACGTAGTCTTGTTTGTCCTACCCCTAGAGTGTAATTTAAAATCGCGTAGGCGCGTAGGGGCGAGGCGGCCCGCGGGCTGAGGAACAGGTGGCTGCAAGCGAGCCGCCGCGGCTGAGGCTGGCCGGCGAAGCCGGCCAACAAGCCGAAGCTGCGGTGGTGAGCGAAAGCCGTCTGCGACGATTAGCACGCGTGGGGCCGCCTCGCCCCTACGCGCCTACGCGCCCTGAAACCCTGCCTGCTGCATGTTGCATGCTCGCTTGAATGCTGCATGCTGCATGCTTGCTTGCATGCTGCATGCTTGCTTGCATGCTGCATGCTTGCTTGCATGCTGCATGCTTGCTTGTTTGCTGCATGCTTGCTTGCATGCTTGCTTGCATGCTTGCTTGCATGCTTGCTTGCATGCTTGCTTGCATGCTTGCTTGCATGGTTGCTTGCATGCTTGCTTGCATGCTTGCATGCTTGCTTGCATGCTGTATGCTTGCTTGCATGCTGTATGCTTGCTTGCTTCATGCTTCCTACAGCGAAAAAAAAAACCACAAAATTGTTCAATACGGTATATTATATTAATATGTTATTTATTACCTGATTCAGGAGATATGGCTTTTTTCCAATCGTCGAAATAAATTGGATCGCCCTAGCTTTTTTGCCCGAAGAGGATAATTATCCTCTTCGGGCAAAAAAGCTAGGGCGTATAAAAAAGTTATGCTTTAGAACTTTATGCTTAATAAATTTATGCTTTAGAATATTATGCTTCATCATTATTATGGTTAGAGAAATTATGCTTAAAAAATTATGCGTAAGCTGTTATGCGTAATTATATTATGCGAAAATATAATTATGCCAAACAAAATTATGCTAAGTTATATTAGGTCTTAACATTTTATGCAAATGGATAGTGAACCTACTTTTCTTTGCTGTAGAACGTGGGTTAATTTTGTATGGACCGTGTCCCTTCTTCTTTGAAATCCATACTTACAATACCTATTATAAAATAATAATAATAGATATATATCTATTAAATAATACATTAATCTTATTGATATGATGTTTCTCGACAGTTGTTATTCAACTCTATCAAATCCTAAATTACCATAACCAATATGTACTCTCTATATCCACAGTCTACAAAACTGGGAACCTGTATTACCTTATATGTTTACTCTGTTGCTTTAGATCATTTGGACAGCTAATATGTCTGATTCCCTTGAGTCTGTGCTTCCTGGAGAGTGTAGGAAAATTAGTGCCGAGCAAATAGGTCTTACTGTGGAAAAATATAGCCAGATGTCTCTGATGTCTAAAAGTTTTGTATATTAGACCAGTGTTGTTGATTCGGACGATTATAAGGACACCAGCTATTTAAGCTCAGAAGAAAAATCTATGCATTATGTGATGAATGAAACCCCTATCCCGGAAGGAATCTGTGGAATAATATTCGATCACAAGGAAAACCTAAAAGTACCGGTTAATGTCAGTCATTGGGATGTAATTCCATAAATTATATGAAATTATTGACAACACTCTTACATGATTCAACAGATGCACAGAGTGCTAAACTTCTCGAGGCTGTAAAAGATTCATCTTTTCTAGGGAACATCCAAAGAAATTATACCATCATTTTAAGAGCTTCACAAGAATTATAGGAGACGGATGGTTATCCATTCAAAAAATTCTCGGCAATTACTTCTGGTCTGAGATATAGCTCCCTTAAGAAGGCTCTGGAACTATCAACAGTGTTACACTCTCATGTCAATGCCAAACAGAAAATTTAGGAAGTATCACAGATAATTTACAGTTATACCACCAAAACATGAAGAATCAAGCTAAGATGGATAGAGCTCATCAAGAGGACATAACTAGACAATGGAACTCTTTAAATTAGATTAAATTATATTAAATTACATTAAATTAGATTAAAGTAGATTAAATTTAATTAAAATAAAATATAATATATTGAATTGAATTAGATTAAAATAAATTGAATTGAATTAAAAGGAATCATTAGAATAATTAAGTGTAGACATTTATGTAAACAATTGTAATTATTTTAAACTGTATCTATGACGGCTATGAAATTATTACTACTAACATAGTTATTAAGCATTTCTAACCCATATATGGACTTTGTTGTTCGAAATAAAGTATTTGAATTTGAATTTGAATTTAACAAAGACCATGGGCGCTATAATGGAATTGCTCGACTCAAAAAGGTCACACAAGGACACACCGGAACCTCTCCCAGGACTGTCTCTTCTGGAAGAACACAAAGTTCCATCCCAGGCAAGATTCAACACATTCCAAATACATCATGCAAGAGTTTATTTGCTGTGGCAAAACTTGGTGCAAATTGTAACTTAACAGTACATCCTCTAGATCCAACTGGGGTTAGGTTGGCCAATCTTTTAAGAATGCAGGTGGACCATCAAATAATACTAGCACTCCTCAACAGAAACTTAACTGATTTATCTACTCATCTATTTAGAATGTCATCCTTGCTTTGTGCAGGAGTTCAATCAGATTTAGAAGACAATGATGTGGCAAAAAAGGCTTTTATTGATGCTGTATTCACTCAAGTATCACCAAATGATCACCAATGGACCACGTTAAGCATATAAACATTTTCTATAATATTAACCCTCATTATTTTTACTTCTGGATAAAATTTTATAATCTATATTTTTGTATCTCTATTAATATTGTTTTTAAAATAAGCAAGCATGAAACATTTCGAGCGTACGCTGCCAATACCTCCTAAGTGCTTCGAGGAAATGTTTACAGCAGAACATAAAACTGAATATTTATAAAAATACAGATGGTATTTATAAACCCAAAATTAAACTTTATTAATTTTACATAAGCTTTATATTTATAGTAAAATAAATATTTTTTAAATTAAAAAAAAAAAAAACATTCTTCCTCCGAAAACTATTAAAGATCCTAACTTGCTAGTATTTCCTGAACACTCTACATTGCCTGTATTTTAAAACGCGCGTTACCGTACACTTATTGCCCTTTCCTGTATACAGTTGCAGCAGATGGATTTCCAACCTTTCAATATAATAATACTTAAGCGTTATTGCACACGTTTACGACTAATTTTATTATCTATCCCTAACATAATTTATCGACGATCAACCTTAAAACAACAACTCATTTTATAACTTTATTATTTAAAAAGATTTATGACTAATTATCATAAAGCTTTGTAAATTAGAGAAAAAAAAAACTAATTTTTAATAAAGTTAGGGATTCAATGTAGCAGCTGTGTCATTCTTGAAATTTGATTTCAATTAAGGAAACAAAAGCCAAAAGTTTTATTAAAACGGAATATCATTCGTGGTTCTTCCGTACATAGTTCAATATTAAATACGTTCTTAAGGTCAGAAAATAATTTGAATCTCTTTGGCTTTTCCAAAGTTAGCAGCAGTTGGAAAGCGGCCCGTTTGTAATGAATAGATGCAAGTTATAATAAGAACCGAATAAAGACAAAACGATTGGGACTATTTTTTTCAAAAAGTAACAATAAAAAAAACACGAAAGAATAAATTTAATGTTTTTTTTGTGAAATAATGAGAATCGATCGATGAATGAATTTTTCAATGGGTATCGTTCGCATGTGTTGCCGATCGTGGATACGTTTAACACACACATATGCATTTGAGTTCTCATTATTAAAAAAAAAACATTAAATTTATTCTTTCGTGTTTTTTTTTTATTGTTACTTTTTGAAAAAAATAGTCCCAATCGTTTCGAGTTCGATGATCGAGTTAATGGTATTCGGTTCCAGAACGACATAAAAATAATGGTGTATAGTTCCTAACATGAACTTAATTTTTTGAACGAAACATCTCATGTTGATATACAATTAGGATTTAATTATTCAAAAAATCTATTCAAATTTGTAATTGGCACTAACTATGTGTTAGTTGTGTGGTTCGTTTAACTACACTCGAGAGCAATGAATCCGGGTCACTTAAAGAATCCTAAAAATCTCGGAAACTAAAAATGCTAGGTTAATGCAATAAATTGTATTTAATAGACAATGTAATACTCCTTAAATTAAGGTATTAAAACTTCTTAGTTATTGTAAAGTTATATCATAAAAAAATCAAATTTGAAAAAGGGCCACTTTCGAAGATGGAACTACGAAATTACAGCATTTGGTTTTGCTTTTGTTTGTAATCTGTCATTTATGTGGGTACATAAACCATGTTGATAGTGCTCTATATTCATTATTCAAGCTGAAATTATGTCGCTTACGCCTGAAGAATGCACCAGAATACTTACAATGCTGGAAACCGGCCGGAGTCAGCGCGATACAGCCAGGACTGTCGGTGTGTCGCTGTCAACAGTACAAAGAGTTCTCCGACGTTACGAAGAAACTGGTTCTAACCTACGCAGACCAGGAACGGGCAGAACCAGGTGTACCACAGCACGAGAAGACCGATACTTGGTGAACACCATGCTTCGAAATCGCTTTCTCACAGGAACTGAACTCACAAATCAGTTTCGACGCCTCGGAGGAAGTAACCCAAGTGTATGGACAGTAAGACGTCGGCTTGCTGAATCTAACTTAAAACCCCTTAGACCTGCAAACGGCCCTAAACTGGAGCGTGGGCATCGTATTTCAAGACTAAGATATGCCCAGAGCCACGTAAATTGGAGTATTGAAGATTGGTCAAAAGTTATGTTCTCCGACGAATCAAAATTTATGCTCTACAAGCACGATGGAAGACACAGAGTGTATCGAAGACCAGGGGAAAGATTCAAGCAAGCATGCATCGAAGAAAAAGTAGCCTACGGTGGTGGGTCTGTACTTGTGTGGGCCGGAATTTCTTCTGAAAGTCGCACAGAGCTGGTGATCATAGAAAACGGCTCTTTAACTAGCGTAAGATATGTGGAAGAAATCCTCAATGATCACGTTGGTCCATTTATGGTCAATTTAGGTGAGGATGCTATATTTATGCATGACAATGCCCGACCTCATACAGGTAGGATTGTGAATGACTACCTTCAAGAGATGAACATTACTCGTATGGAGTGGCCAGCGCGCAGCCCGGATATCAACCCGATCGAGCATGCTTGGGACGAGCTAGGCAGATGCGTAAAACAACGAAACCCTCCCCCAATCACGCTTCGTGAGCTTAAAATTGCTCTCACAGAGGAATGGGAGAATATTCCCCAAAATCGTATAAGGAACTTGGTGTACAGCATGCCAAACCGCGTAAACGCAGTAATGGAAGCACGAGGAGGCAATACGAAGTATTAAAATTCAAGAAAATCGTAATAAAGTTCAAAAATTTCATGTTTCCTATTTTTGTTTTAAGGAGAGATCAGCAGTTTTTTTCTTTATGTAATTTTGTGTTAATAAAATGTATGGCGACTCATATTTTTTTTACTTTCATTTAAGGAGTATTACATTGTCTATTAAATACAATTTATTGCATTAACCTATCATTTTTAGTTTCCGAGATTTTTAACATTCTTTAAGTGACCCGGATTCATTGCTCTCGAGTGTATTTAAAGGATGAATATAAGATTACTAAAGGAAACATCTAAAAGTCAATACATTCAGAACGTTGCCGGAGTTATAAGGATGCTGCAGTGCGTCTGGATTGTTCGCGGATGCGCCGCACCAACGGTGAAAACCGCTATCATGCGAAAGCGAGCGCCTCACACTACCCCAGGATTTGAAGCACCCTCCGAAATCCTCTAGAATTGTGTACCTAGTGTGTGTTAGTATGAACACTTAGCTAGACACATGCAGATCATTGTTAAGCGCTATGAACATGTAATAAGTCTAATAAAAAATATAATCCCTGTTTTGTTTGCGTGAACATATTAAGCAAAAACCGGCTAAGTGCGAGTCGGACTCGAGCACGAAGGGTTCCGTACCATTATCTATAAAAACGGCAAAAAAATGTCTGTTATATGGGAGCCCCACTTAGTAATAGGGTCCAGTTTTATCCTATGGGTACGGAACCCTAAAAACGATGAAATAAATAAAAATCATTAATCAAATCGAAGCAAAACTACTGTTTCAAAAGAAACTCATTAATGTGTTTCTTTTTTACAGCACATAATAAACAACGGACTGACGAGACACGTTCGTCCATAATTATAAAGGCAGTATCTGCGCAGTGTAAGTCTAAACTTAAACTGCAAATATCTAGAGGACATTTATTATTTTTTAACATACGAGTACCTACACACTTATACAGTCGTGTACCAGATGCATGTTTTTGCGTTTATTTTAGTACAATGAAAGGAGTTTTTATGTTCGAGGCTTTTACCCTAATAATTGTGTGGGACATGAACTATTTTATCCTCGGTACCTTTGGACATTATTTCAGTTTTGGCGGGTTGCATACAGTTTGAGTAGCTGATTAAACAAAAGATTTGAACAAAGTTACAAAACTTTGTTCAACTTTTGTTGAAGACAGCGCCATCTGTACACCAACGGGAGGAGCGACGAGAGCGTCGCAACCGCATCACAGAACTCACTTTCGTGGTGCGCCTGCGACACTGCGAGCTGCGTAGTTCAACCACCTACCACGCGAGGGCGCCGAAACAGCACTATAAAAACCGATGTCGAGCACGGCTCGGCCGAGGTCGTGGCAAAAGAATAAGGATTCCTTCTGCCGCGACCTGAATCTATCCTGTGTGCCAGAACCAAAATTCTAAAACCTCAATAAACTCTTCACGAAGAAAATAAAACGGTCACTTGGTTGTCATATCCTTAATTTTTTTGGGATGGGAAATCATCAAATGACTCCTCCCGCTCTGGGCGGAGTAGAAGGGAGTGTCAGACGTTTACTGACTAAAACCCATCCATGTTCCTTCTTTTGCCCTTTATGTTCCAGGGCCGCGGTATCTCTTTCGAACAGTCCCGCAGCTCTGGCAGGCATTGGCCCTTGTGGGCCCCTCATGTTTGCTGACATCTCTTTGAGGCGCGCGTGGGACACGCCGCCAATCGCCGCTACGAGGACACGGTGGTGCTCCGCCCAAGCGGAGCAGACCTCCACGGTGTGCTCCACCGTGTCCTCTGGGCGACCCTCGCAGTGATAACACCCGGGCTTTTCTTCCCGCCCGACTCGGTGCAGGTACCTCCCGAAACAACCGTCCGGTGAGGACCTGCGTCAGGCGGAAGATGAGGGCGCCGTGGCGCCTCTCTATGAGGGGACTCATCGCCACTACTGTGGCGTGCCCTGCACGGGGTTGCGACAGTCGCTTTCTCCATGTCGCCATGAGATCGCGCCGGAGGTCTGTCCGCTGAGCGACAATTTGCTGCGGCAGCGAAGTTTCCCCCCGACGTGCCTCCGCGCGCCACTCGTGCAGGCGCGCGAGGACTATCGCCTCCAGATCCCATGGCGGCAATCCGGCAAGGAGGCTCGCCGCCTCACCGGAGATCGTGCGGTACCCACGGACCAGCCTTACGGCTACCACCTTTTGGGGCGCGTTCAGGTGGTGGGCGGCTCGCAACCTTAAGGAACGCGCCCACACCGGAAAAATGTGGAACGCTTCACGATTTTGCGTGTCATCCTAGCGCACGGGCCATACTAATCTTCTCTGTATTGTTCCAATTTTAGTATATGTACTACCGAAGCAAGTACTGGTTGTCATATCCTGATTCTCAAAACTCTTGAAACGTAAGGACACGCCTTAACACCTTTGTTTAAATTATTGTCATTCAACAGATTTAAAACACGAATGTTAAGTACAAAAACTGCTTCAAACTGTTTATTAAAGTCAAGAATATTAACACCCAGAATAACTTTCAGTTAACACTCTGAACCTGATACAGACGAGTGGTTTTCAATGAAAACTTTATTGTGATGCTTTGTGTGAGCTTTATTTTATTTTCATTATTTATTTTGATAGAACACTACTTTATATTCATGCAATTAAAATCTCAAATACTTAACGATGAAAATGTTTTAATGTTTTAAAACTTAATCCGATACAGTGTATTATGTATTTTGTATTATTCTGCAATCATTATGTAATAATAGCTGTTGCCCGCGTCTTTCGTTTGCGTGCAATTATTATAAAAATATTACTTCCCTTTTTAATGTAATTTTGTTACCAATTTCAAGATTTTAATTCTTTTCAGCAACCGTAATTCATTTCTAAAATAAAAGTAACGCATGTTAGACCTTATACTATCTGCCAGTAAGAGTACCGTCAAAATCGGTGCAGACAGACAGACAAACATTAAAAATATGCGTTTTTGTTGTAAGTGCCGTATAGGTAGATATTACAAACAAACATTTTAATTTTATGTATTTGTATATATAGATTGGTGACGCATTTAATACAATTAAGGCAATTAAGGCTCGAGTACTACCATAGAGGATTACATTGATGGTAGCAGTGCTCCAAAACGGGATAGCTCCTAGCCTATAACGCCTAGATTTTAGTTACCGTTCGTAGATAGTGAATGTACAGGCACCCACCCTCACGTCTGTAGTAACACTTAAATTTCCAAAAAAGCACCCTTACTACGCTATCAATATCAAAACATTACTACCACCATGTTATTGGACGTGCGTTACTACTGTGCTACGTGGACTTGTACGCATGACATCAAAATTATCATAATATTTTCCATCAAACTCAAAGTTTAAAACTAAAACACATCCAGGTACGTACGTACACCACGCATAACACGAATTTTCATAAAAACGTTTCGAAAATGCAGACGAGAGATACGGTGTAGTGCAGTTCGCGCTACGGCGTAGCAAAGATTAAGCTACGCCATAGCAAAGGTCGAACTACGCCGTAGCGAAAGTTTGCCGCCAATGAGTCGCTCAGTTTTTGCGTAGTTATAACACGTTCAGTTCGTTACGCGGTGAATTAAACCTCATAAGACTTCGGTGTAAAAGCTGTTCCTCTCGCTCGTGAGGCTTAATTTTCCACTTAAAATTTTGTTGTATGAATAAAATGCCTAGTATTTAAATTTTGAACAAAAAAGTTACGAGGCAGGTCATTTCGTACCGACAGAATAGTTAAAGTTTTACTTTACATGCGGTACAAGGCACATGGAACCTTGTAACGATCTTGTACGAGGCTGGTCGATAAATTTGACCAGTGTTGTTCCTGCAACGACCAGACATAAACAGTTAGAGATCGAAAAGGATTATAGAATTATAAAATAAAAATTAAATAAAGCTCAAAGTTTGGAAGGTTCCAATAAGCAGAATCAGTTTATAATTTTCCCACTGCTATGACAGGCCGCCTCTCTATGAATGGGCTGTAAACCACCACACAGGCCCAGTGTAATTTTTATGCTTGTCTCATTAACATCCCTATTTATTTATCAATATTATGGAATATGTTACGGTGTGCGGTTAAATTATCTCGTATTCTTTTTTCTCTATTTATATGTTTTAGTAATATGTGTTTTGGGATTACTATGTCAGTTTTGAACCAATCATCGGGTGACGTTATACGAGTATACACCGTGATTTTTTAGTCGTCTTACAACCTCAGCCCACTTCATCTATCCAATGACTACTAAACATTCATTTAATAAAAAAAGTATTTATGAGATTTGAATAATTTAAAAATAACAATATTATTCAATATTATGACGCATGACATAGTCGAAACACCCTGTTGCGAGCGATGATCTACTCGACTCGTACGCTGGGTAGGTATGTTCTACCATTTGACACGTAAAAATTATGAATATGATGTTTCATAATTCAAATGTATTATTTATTTTTCTTTGTACCTATTATCTTAATTAATGGCAAAATTGAAATAATCATGTCTAGAGGTATTTTATATCGGATAAATTGAGTGGACCACCTTTGTAAGACGACAAAAAAATCACGGTGTATACAATAATAATGCAGACAATACACTATCCCTTGGTACATTGGAAAAAAAGTCTAAGCAGTTTTCATTGTTATATACGTCTTGAAAGTGACGGTACCGTTTATAGAAAAAAAACGGGCCAAGTGCGAGTCGGACTCGCGCACGAAGGGTTCCGTACCATTATCTATAAAAACGGCAAAAAAAATCATGTCTGTTGTATGGGAGCTCCACTTAAATATTTTTTTATTCTGTTTTTAGTATTTGTTGTTATAGCGGCTTTAGAAATACATCATCTGTGAAAATTTCAACTGTCTAACTATCACGGTTCATGAGATACAACCTGGTGACAGATGGACAGACAGACAGCGGAGTCTTAGTAATAGGGTCCCGTTTTACCATTTGGGTACGGAACCCTAAAAAGTGGAGTACTAGACGATCATTGCCTAGTAACGCACCTATTTGTAGGAACCCAAAGTAACTGCTAGCATTGAATGTGTTAAAATAAGTACTTAGGAAAAAAGGATATAGATGTAGTTTGAAACTTTGACCACACCTGTTACAATATAGAATTCTCCTGTCCTAGGGGATCAAAGTAATAGAGCATTAAGCCCACACACTTCCTGGCCAATCACGTTAATTTAATAGGGCCGTTTCGTTGCCCAACTTGTTTCAGAGTGATGTACAGTATGGCCAAATGTTAGGGCTGCCTGATGGCGCCATTCAGAATTCATATTATCTCTTAATTAAATTATCATGGCTTATGTCACAATTGACGGTCATTTGTTGTACATATATGTTGCCAAACACGATTTCAGACCTACATATACATATATAATTAAACAAACTGTGATGTTTAGTCGTCGTAATCAAACTACAATTTTAAGATGCTGTAAAAAAAAATATGATTATCTTTTAAGAACTAAATTGTTCTGTTGCTTGCTTTGTTTAATTCATTTTGCGTATTGTATTTAGCCAATCTGAAAACCCTACAGCTACAAAGGATAATTTATGCGAGTATAGAAAGGAGTGGCCTCATGTAGACAAAAAAATAATGTCAAGTAAAACCGAGGTAAAGCAAAACCAAAGTAGATTCACAGAGATTAATCCTGTGTAAGAAGAATATACGAGTAATGATTTTTATTTCATTTAATCACTGCCCGCAATGGTCGAACAAGTCTGAGTGAGTTTTTTCAATTTTATTGTACAATATTTTCAATGCATTGATGCTTATGGGCGGTTTATGTTATGGATTAAAAAAACTAATCATTTAAATGTAAGAGCTGATTCAATCTTGTTGACAGTAAAAATATTGCTCACAAAGTTTAATTTTTATGGATAAATACTTAAAATATACTTAGTCAAGTTATTAAACACAATTCATCGAATTATCGATATACTCGTAACGTTACAAAATGATAATGAAATCCGTGAGTAGAAGAACTGTCACACAGTCGAATGCGAAAAAATAATTCATAATTATTATGTACTAGCTTTGGCCGCGACTTCGCACGCGTTAATTTAGAATTTGACAATCAATTCGGGTTATACACACAGCGTCAGTAATTGCTAACCCCTCAAGCTTTAACATTTTAAAGCTTGTACCACCACGATAGATTCATAGTTGTTATTTAATTACCAGTGATCTAGAGCCCCAGCGGCACAAATTTGTGCCACCAAACCTCGACCGATTTAGAACTGTATTTGTAGTAAAGATAAGTCTTAAAATCGTTTCTAAACGAATGTTCTCGACGGCAGATAAAAGGCTCTAGAGGTCAATCAAAATCAATCAAAATATTTTTATTTCACATAGTGAGTGGCATAGTTTGTAGACCAAATACCAGGTTTTCATAAGTAAACAGTGCAAGCGTAAATGTAAAGTGAAGTAAAATGAATCTCTTCCGAGGGAGCGGTTCGTTTGCATTTTACACAGGCTTAACAGTCTATACCAGCTCAAGACCTGTACATGTCAACTCCTGCTTCCTGTAAGCGGGACATGACGGTATATTAACTGTACATGAGATTCGGTATCGTACCACACAGCTTTAGCTTTGGTTTAGTACCTAATATCGCAGGTAATGCACATAAATTATATACAACGTTAACTCTTTCATCAGTCATCACGTCTGTTAAGCCGGTACGAAAAGATTATGCAGACCGACTGCGGACACTGACGGATACATTGTACATTATTAGTCTTAGTCCGATGTAGGGAGTCGCCTCCTCTATTTTGAAAGTTTTGGGTATTTTAATAGTCTCAAGTCAATTTTAATTAGCGGATATGATTTTGATAAATCCGCATATAACCATAACAATGTAATGATTATAATTATGATCTGACACCATTTTTGCGTCCATTTAGATATTTTTGAGAAAAACTTTGCACAGTTTTTGTCTTTTTATTAGACCATTTTTTATACCTATAACTACCTGCAGATTACTATTATTATACTCACGCGAAGTGGTGAATCAAATATAAAATATCCCATTCTACATTCCATTGCAATAATGGCGTTCGCACATACCTCTGGTCAGGCGTAAATAAATAAATACATGCTTTCTTACAAATTTGACGGTACGGATGGCGCAGTGGCTAAGCGTTTGGCTGCTGCTCAGCGTGTCGCGATTTCGATTCCCTCACGGAACAAATATTTTGTACAGGTAGTTGTTCCGGGTCTGGCTGTTTGTTTATGTGAGTTTAAATGTTTGTAAACGCAACGACGAGGTAGGAGAAATTCCTAGTGTGAAAAAACCCAGGCTGCAATATAGATAGGTACTCGTAGCGTACCTTTAACAGTAGAGTTGTGAAGCCTGCACAAAATCCATCTAGTCTCGGGCATGCATGACACTTCTGACGCTTGATAAAGTGAATCAAAAATAAAGTTAAAAAAAATATATCTTTAAAGCGAAAAGGAAACTATGAACTAAGTACCTTGCAACTTTTATTATTAACTTTCAAGAAACACAGATTCACAGAAGAGCGTAAAAAAAAGGATTTTCCAGTAGCAGCAACGAGAAATAGAGGCAAACCGCGGTGCGTCTCGTGTACTAGTCGCGACTTGTGTTTAAGTTAAGGGCAGCTTTGAAACATTAATAAACAAGTGCGAGTGTGACTCGCGCACAGAGGATTCCGCATAAACTTGTAGGTACGAGTATTTTGTTATTAAACTACATATTTACGGTTGTCAGATTTTCCCTGTACTTGTAGTATAAGATGATATTACTTGCCAAATTTCAACGGAAAGTACCCTATAAATTTTGATTCCCTTGAGATCGTCGAAATATACGTTTTTTGCGGTATAAACCGTATCTTTTTTTTACGTTAACTTAGAAGTTTGATTTTTTACAGTTTCAAGGGACTGTAGACCTGAGTATAGGTTTTAATTTCATATTCGATACCTCCACGTGTTTCTGAGATAAGGGGTCTTGACAGACAGACAGACGGGCAACAAAGTATATAAGGGTTCTGTTTTTCCTTTTGAGGTACAAAAACAAAGTAGCAACACAAACAATTATATTCTTAACTACTAACTACTCGTATATTATATAAAGGTAAACTGACTGACTGACTGACTGGGTGGGTAATATATCAATACACAGCCCAAACCACTGGTCTTAGAGACATGAAACTTGGAGGGTGTACTCTTTGTGAAGAGTAAGTATGCACTAAGAGAGGATTTTGGAAATTCTATCCCTAAAGGGGTAAAATAGGGGATTATTTGAAAGTCCGTCTTTAGGCTGACGATTGAAAATTATTTTTTACGTGTCTCAGCAATTTTGACAATTCTACCCCCGAAAGGATAAAAAGGGGGATGAAGGTATGTAACTATGTTTGTTCGGGTGAAATCTTGCAACTCAATGTTGAAGGAAATATTTAACCGATTGAGCTGAAATTTTGCACACATCTTTAGTCCTGGTGATAATACATTTTTATGATAGAGATTCCTTAATCGTGCAGCCAGGATCGTCTCCTAAAGAGAGAACTCTTCAACGGTTATACGTACACGAAACTTTGTATACGCGTTCCAGTTAGTCTGATGCCGTAAATATAGTTTTTAGAATTTTGCTCAGTTTGTTTGGATGTATGTTCCGGTTTACACAAAACCGGCTGAACGGATTTGAATGATATTTGGCTCACATATCGTTTATAACCTGGAGGAGGAGCTCGTGGCTAAATAAGAGCAGCTGCTCGGGTCGATCTTTAGGTTAAGCCGTGCTTACCTAGGTTGGTCCGTGGATGGGTGACCACCCATTACATACCGAGTTTCCTCCGTGCCTCGGAAAGCACGTTAAGCCGTTGGTCCCGGCTGTCATTTGTAGATCTTTGACAGTCGTTACAGGTAGTCAGTGACCCGAACATCTGACAACCAGTCTTACCTAGGAGTATCGTATTACCTAGCGCTAACTGGGTTGTGGAGGTCAGATAGGCAGTCGCTCCATGTAAAATACTGGTATTCAGCTGCATCCAGTAAGACTGGAAGCCGACCCCAACATAGTTGGGAAAAGGCTAGGCAGATGATGATCGTTTATAACCTGGATTAACCTATAGGTTACTTTTAAATCCCGGTAACACGTTCCCGTCGGATATTTTTCGACATCCACGCGGGCGAAGCCGCGGGCAAAAGCTAGTTATTATATATAATTATTCTTTTTCTATGATGAAAAAATACTGAATTGGGTACGGACTTGTAGTTTGTTTTGCCTGGGGTAGACACACTCAAAATGGCGGCAGCGGCGTCGAGTGTAAGCACTCAATGTGAAAAGGCAATTAATACCGCGGCCGCGCATTCTGTTGCTGAATTGTTCAAATCCTTTACTTGAGCGGGGACATATATACGGCTCAAATCTGGGTGTTTAAATGTGATAATGAAGTGGCAAGAGGCAATAGACGAGCGTAGCTTGCAGACATCGCGCATGACGTTGAATAATTAATGGATCTTCTTACAGAAACCGCGTCTGGTACCGAATTTTAAGAAAACAAACTACCCGGTAATTGCGACACATGGTTAGGCTTGTAATAAATGAAAAATTAAAATAAAAAATGAAATTAAGCTCCGTGATTTCTAGATATTGAACAGGCGGCATTCGCACGTACAGCTTCTGCACCACGATGAAGTGTGTAGATTGTAAGTGCTTTAATGTTGAATGACATTCAAATTAAATTCCTATCCGCAAAAGAGCAGAAATGTGTGTATTGGTGGCACCTACTTGCATGGATACAGGTTAGAATTTTTCAACCTCACCTGGAGATAGCAAATTTTAATCAAAGGAAACATTTCTTTATTTTAAAAAAGAAACAAATCTGCATTCATAGATTTTCGAAAATTCGCTTGGCAAACTCGGGAATCGAACCGACTAAAATTTCAAAAAATAACATCCTGTACTTTTATGACATCAATCGATAGGGCCACCCTGTATATGACTCGACCAACAATGCTTTCAACAACGATATTGTTTTAAAACCCTCGTTTATGTATATTGTTAATCAACAATGACAAAAACATTTCTAATTCAGCCGCCGCTTTAAACAACTTCCTATAACAAACAAGTTGATGTTTACATGAGTCAATAAACTAATGAGAACTGCAAATTCGGTTCGATGCGTGTGATTTCTCTTAGATTTGAAACCAGTTTTACGCCAGATTGTTACGAATAAGATTTTGTAATTTGCACTTTCTCGTGAACCTTCAAATATTTTTGCGTTTAATCTGTGTCTCAAATGATCTTTACCAAACAACCTCGCCTGACTAACAAAGTAATATTTTTTGCCATTTTGATCAACTGCATACGCTACGAACGCACTGACAGGTAATTTGGTTAGGGCGTAGAAGCTAGCAAGTCGCCTAGCGAGTAGCTAAGTGAAACGAACGTTCTAGAATAATAATTTTACTTTAGAACGGCCTGCCCCAAGGTAGTGTTTTGGCACCGCTTCTGTTTAATATATATACCAACGATCAACCATCAAGCCTGAACACGTCCTGCTTCCTGTACGCAGACGACCTTGCCCTCACCTCCCAAGCCACCACCTTTGAGGTGGTCGAGGACCGCTTGTCAGATGCTCTTGGTGAATTAGCCACATACTACCTCGCTAATTCACTCAAACCCAATCCGAGCAAAACACAGTCTTGCATTTTCCACCTTCGAGAAACAGAGAGGCTAGGCGTAGGCTTAACATCGTCTGGGATGGGGTGTCTATCGAGCACAGTAACTCTCCAAAGTATCTTGGGGTTTCCCTGGACAGATCATTGACCTTCAGCAAAAACTGCCGTACTATCAAGCAGAAGGTGCACACTCGCAACAGTCTCTTACGGCGACTAGTCTCTTCAAAGTGGGGTGCTTCGCCTCGTATCTTGCGGACTACTGCGCTGGCGCTACCTTTTTCAGCTGGCGAATTTGCGTGCCCCGTGTGGAGCCGTTCAGCCCATGCAAAGCTAGTGGATACAGCTCTGAATGAAACGTGCCGGATCATCACTGGTTGCCTTAAACCGACCCCGGTACAGATGCTGTATCCACTGGCAGGAATTGCGCCACCAGAAGTTCGCAGGGCAGTGGCAAGCTCTAGCGAAAGAGCCAAAATGGCTTCAGACACACGACACCCTTTACATTTAAACACCCTCGTCTCGCAAAGGCTGAAAAGCCGAAACAGCTTCCTGAAGTGTGTCACCCCACTCACTGGCGAGCGGTCTACGGAAAGATTGAGACTGTGGCGAGGTAGTGCATCTTTACCTAACCCATTCGTCCCGCCTGCTGAAAATCTCCCGCCTGGACATGAGTTGCCATGGCTGACATGGAAGTTTCTGAATAGACTCCGGACCCAGGTTGGTCGTATTAAGGAAAACCTGCTCAGGTGGGGATTCATTAATGACTCTGCCCTGGAGTGTAAATGTGGTGCTGTTCTACAAACGATGGGGCACTTAATATCGTGTCCTGCGTGTCCTGTTGTTTGTTCGCTACAGGAACTGATGGACGCTACTGAAAGCGCCAAACTAGTAGCTCAGTTTTGGGCTGATACAATTTAGATTGCCATCGATACGCTAAGAAGAAGAAGATTTTACTTTTCTACACAATAGGCTATAGTATAGCTTAACCAGCCTATAATGTTCCCACTGCTGGGAGTCAGGCCTTCTCTATGAGAGCAAATGGGCTATCTACCCCTTTTTTTTGTAAATATTTAGTAGCTTAAATGTCTTTATAATAAATAATACAATGCAAGAAAGAGATGAGTGAGATGTATTAACGAACGTAAACTAGTTTTTTTGATGCATAAGTTATGCCAAAAATGTCATGCTAATAACAAATAAACAATTCTTAACGTTGGATCGGGACCAAAGTAGTAAGTACATTTTATAGAATTCGTTCAGATATCACAATAATTTTAGAAGTAACTTCGCAAGTTAAACGAGAACTCAGGACAAAGTAGTGAAAATTGTACGAACATAAAGGAGAGTTAAATATACTTATCGAAAAAGACGTTTACGATCGAAAAGCACTACGAAGAATTCAGCAGTAGCGTTGACAGTATAAATAAATTTGTAAAGTCTTGAGAAAATTACACCAATAATGGAAGTATGTAGGTAAAAGCATGTGAATGCAGTAAATCGTATACGTATAATAAATACCCATATGGGTTGCAATTGCAACCTATAAGCAATTATGCTTAAGCTAATGGGTTGCAATTGGCCTAATTCAGACGAATATAAATAGGAATCGAAAAAAAGTCCAAAATATGTCTAAAAAAACAAAATGTATGTTTTAGTGGTTTGGAAAAGTTTACATGGTCGATTGCTTCCAGCAAAAGCACTCTTCCATCCATCGAGCGTCAAAAGCTTCTTGTAGGATAGACAACTACGTCAGTAATTGTAACGTCATACAAAAAAAAATACATTATTATATAAACCAAGATTTCTTATATTGGGGGTTAATGTTTTGCCGATTTATATGGACGATTTCGTGAAAATTGATATTTCCATACTATTTTTCTTTTCTTGGCAACCTCTGAACCAATTATGCATATATGCACAACCCATCATGTTGATTTTCGTCAGCTTATTCAATAATGGCGCAATCTTTGCAGTGTTATAGCAATACAAGCTTATAATTGTGAAAAAACAAACAATGAAACCGGATGAGTTTGTCCGAAATCGGTCGTATGTACCTACTCGCCCGCATTCACACTTGACTAGGCAAAAATGAAACATTTATCAAGAAGTTGAATAAAATATTTATTTTAAGCAGTATAACATTATCTTAGGAGAACTTCTTCAAATAACGGAGCGACCGGCGTGGCGGCGCGGGTATGACATTTCCTGTTTTGAAGGATTACATAGCTTTTAATGTTGCCATTAAAGCTATTTCTTAAAAAAAAAAAAAGTTACGTATGTACTCATTTTTAATAGCAGGAGGCCAGCAGTCACGTATTCATTATTTATTTAATAAGATTATTTAATATCTTATAACATGTTGCTAATGTCTTTAAACTGTCATGGTCACTAACATTTTCATTAACACTAGAAACGATATCTAAAATAACAAACTGAAACTAATAATCGGCTAATATCGGGAACCCCTTCTTCCATCGGAAGTACAGACGTACTGGTTGTCACCCATTCCTTGTCAATGTTACACACAATTCGCAGGAAGCACTTTGCTACAACGTTTATTATGCGCACAGCCAAGAAGTGGAATTCCCTGCCTGCGTCGGAGTTCCCAAGTTCGTATGACCCCAATCTATTTAAGTCGCGAGTTAATAGGCATCTTTTGGGTTAGCTCGTTCCATCGTCGACCTCATCTCTGTCCTCAGGACTAGACTGAGGTCAAGAGTAGGCCAGGGCCAGGGTAGGGTAGGTAGGTTTGGGTAAAAAAAAATCAAATAAATATTACACATGGTAAATATCTCGTTTCTAGTGTTAATGTTAACATGTTGCTTATCCAATAAGAGTCTGGTTTCAAAGCTATAAGAACTCTTGTGTCTCCAAAGACAGGAGAATCCTTACCCAAATGGCTTAGATTTGTTGGGACTAAACTGATATAGACCAGGGTTCAAGCCCTGGTCTATATCAGTTTAGTCCCAACAAATCTTATATCAATCATATATTATCATACCTTTGAAAATAGTAAAAAGTGAAAAAAATAATAGTAGGATGAAACCCATTGAAAAAACAAGAGAATATAACAAAAATGAAAGGAAAAATAATTTACGGGTGATCTGAGGTCGGGAAGTGAACGGGGGTGAGTTTTTAAGGGTAAAAAACGGTTTATCTCGGTTTCCGGCAAAAGTACATAATTACAGTCCATGTGTACAAAATGTGACAAAATCAAATAACCAAGTTTTTGGTTTTTTATTTTTATCTCTTAAAATTTTTTATTTCACGGCATTTGGTGAAAATCTTACCTTTTCATGTCCCAAACATACTGTAATTTTTTTGATTTAAAATATTCATTTTTTCACCTTGTTTTGATTTAATATCGAAAAAGTACTAAATACTATCAAAAATCTTCCGTCAAAATATCTTTTTTTTTAAAAGAGTCGGTGGGATTTTTGTTTGTTGAAATCTCTACTTTCTGATGATGTAGAAAAAAATGTACATTACTATTGGCCAACGGTTTTTACAGCTGCTACGAAATAACAGGTAGTATGGCCCAGACCCTCTTAGCCCCTTCCCCACTTCTCTATGAAATGCCTTTCGATGGACTAAAATTTTCCCGTCGCAGTTCACTCATCTGAGTGAACTACGGAATACGAAAAACGTGTAAATCCAAAAGTTGTAGATCTTTTTATTACCTACAAGTTTGCCCTTTAAATTTTTTCCATAGGACTTGTAGTTTTGCCGGAAACCGAGCTAAAACCGTTTTTTACCGTTAAAAACTCACCCCCTTCCACTTCCCGACCTCAGATCGCACGTAAATTATTTTTCCTTTCATTTTTGTTATATTCTCTTCCTTTTCCAATGGATTTCATCCTACTATTATTTTTTTTTTTTTAATTATTGACCCAGGTCTAAAAAACTTTCCCGTCATAGTTCACTCACCTGAGTGAACTACGGAATACGATAAAAGTGTAAATTCAAAAGTTGTAGATCTTTTTATTACCTACAACTTTGCCATTTAACTTTTTTATATAAATAATATTTAATTTAATTTAATTTTATATAAATAAATCAATTCTACGCTGGTGTTGGCGTGGGTGGTGGTGTATACGACTCTAAAAAATAATCTTCAAATTAGACGCCAATATTCGAAATTAATAAATCATGCGTTCAAACAGTACATGAAATAAAATTGCGTAATAAGAGGTGGTTTGTCTGTTTAAGATATACCTTTCTATCTGAAATCATTTACCTATATCAGTATCCAGCTACATAAAACTTTACCTTGGCAGTACTTCACGGCGAATTTTCTGCTTTCTAGAAAACTTATCGCTGTTGGCCCTCGGGACTACATATCGCGCCCGTGCCTCCGCCGACCTTACTTCACCCCTCCGAGGTAATAACGACCGACTTTATAACCGAGTGGGCTTAAATCTCACAACACTTTCCCATATCTTCTTTCTCGTCGGTAGCAACGTCGCACGAATGAAATCTAAGCCCACGATTACAATTGGTCCCGCCGGAGTCCGTAACTTATCCAAAAATCCGAGGTGATTTAATGTGCCCCAAGAAGTCACGGATTTAAAACGATCTCAGGCAGCACTGAGCTCCGACGGCCGGCGCTCCGAGATTTTTCTCGTTATGTTCCTTTGACCACGGCTTCCGCATTAGATTCGGGACAGAAAAACCAAAATAAACACATTTAAAATAATAAGGTTGTCATAGAATAACATAACATCACGCCTGTAATCCCCGAAGGATAAGGCAGAAGTGTACTGAATACAATACACAGTATACACACACATTTCGCCAGTTATGTTTAAGTCCCATGTAATAGGGTGCGAGTCTATTGCCATCAACCGGGCACAGGTTCAGACTCCGTTGCTGCTACTATGAAGTTCCCGATGGAAAAACTCAATAACGCTTTCGAACCTGACCTTTACAGAATAAGATATGTTACCTAGATATTTAAAAGAAAGATATAATGTTACAAAAGTGGGTTCCGTGCATGCATATAATTATGTAGTAAAAATGGTCTGCATAATGTTTCATAATAAAACATATTTTAAAAAGAGTGACAACCACTTTTTTATTATTTATTTTATTTTATTTATTTATTAACTCATCACTATCATTACAGGGATAACCTAATTCAATAGTGTGGCCATAATTATATTTCGACTTACTAAGACCTTCGATAGTTTTTCAATTCTTGCCATAGTACTCCAGGACACTTTGATCCTACAGAGCTTCCGCTCTTAGAAGTTCAGTTTTACATTGAAATTGTGTTTTATTCACCAAGGGAATAAAGCAGTGTATTATGTCACGACAGCTGTATTGAATCCTGAACTCAACGAAGAAATTTAGGGCTCCCGAACGCAGCGAGGGAGCTCTGAGTAAATTCTGAGGGAGTTTAAACTAGAATTCTGAGTGTAACGAAGACACGCTTAGGTATCTCCGAGGAGAATACTTTTCTCTCGTACTGCCGCTAGGAATTAAAAACCAATTTGATTTTTGAATGCCTAGTTATCTGTTATTTCATTCACTATCTAAACTCATGTAACATCGGCGCCCATTGTCATGCCTAACATTCTATCGCGGGGTTGCGCGCCACTGCAACCAATCAGCTGTTGCGAGGACTTGCATGCCTTTACCAAGTCTAATAATAATATGCACAATTTTGGACTTGGCCATGTGCACATTTTTGTATTATTATAGTATTTATTTTCATTTTATGTATTCAATTATTATTCAGACAAGCTGACCTGCGCAACTTCGTCTGCGTCACATAAGAGAGAGGGGTTAGAGAGAGTGTGAGTCAACCTTAAAAGATAGACATATGCTATCGCGCATTTTGTTTTAAAACTTTCTAAGAGGAACGACTCCGTCATACTTTTACGCAGCGCACGCAACGGAAGCTCTCAAAAAAGAAATAAATAAAAAAAAACAAATGCAATATTTTTCATTGATGCTCTGCTCCTATTGGTTGTAGCGTGATGTTATATAACCTATAGCCTTCCCCGATACATGAGCTATCCAACACTGAAATAATTTTTCAATTCGAACCAGTACTTTCTGAAATTAGCGCGTTCAACCAATCAAATAAACAAACTCTTCATCTTTACGTTATTGATTCAAGTAGGTAACAATTTAATTTCTCTGAATTTTTTGCATTAATTCCTAAAATATTCTACCAGCCTTACGACTTCATCCTTAGACACACGTTGACAGTCATCGAGTCTGTACGGATGAAGCTAGGTCAAAAGTCCCCATCAAAGTGCATGAAATGAGCCGAGACACGATAAAGCAGCTGTAAACTGTTGCGGACCTATTATTATAACTGCCTCCCGTCTCCATCGTCAGACCATCGATGACAGTCATACTCCAGCTAGGTCTAAAGTTCTCATCAAAGTGCATGAAATGATGAAATTTCTTTGGGACCAATCGGGAAGTATTATTTATTTTTAATTCACATAAAAAAAAAACAATTTCAAATCGGTTCTTATATAAATGACGAAGTTATGAGATAATAAACAAAAAACAAAATACAGCCGAATTGAAAACCTCCTCTTTTGTTTCGTCGGTTATAAAATAAAACTTGAGGCAACTGACACGGCCGAAGATCATTCTTTCACGGAAAATCTTAACACCGCGATTCAGAAAATGGAATGAAATGGACAACGCCATCTATCGGGCACGAAGACCTGCTAAAATATAATGCATGGAAAGCGATAGAACACACACTACAAGCTATATAGATTTTCATAGCAGCGTCATGTAGACTAATCTGGAGTACCTTTTGCTATCATAACTTTTTTTTTAAAGCCGTCCAAACGATTTTAAAGTTATCTTGTAGGCACATTTTTATTAATTTGTACCATTTTGGTTCAATACATGTCGCTGCATGTATCTTACATATTGATGATCAGTTTTTCTTGAACACTCGGTATTTTACTGCTACATAAATTACCCTTGATGATAAAACTATTTTTTTGAATGTGAATTATTAATGGAGTGGACATAAGACATAGATTATCATCTCACAGTACTTATAGTAATATTTTACTCTTATATTTCTCAATTTTCCCCATTTCCCCCTCTTCCACCTTCTTTCAATTTCCTTAATTTTTGATGAAATGGGAGATTTTACTCCAGTACTTTGTGGTAATGAGAATTATTACAAACTCCTAGTAGAGGCCCGAGAGCAAGCAGGACAACAAGATCCAAGGTATAAATGTATAAAGGTAAAGATAAATGTCAAAACACCAAGTGCAGAAATATCTGCTCTCTCAAGTTTTCTCTTCGAATTGGTTGACCATAAGGTACTAATTACTGATAATCAGATCAAGCATTACTCGGATGTTAAATACTTGAACTTAACGTGTGATAGAATTTCTGGTTTCTTTAACTTTATTAAGAGCGGTAAACAACTAGGTTTGGAGTTACCTTTTGAGACAGAATTAAAGAGGCCAGTATTTGTACCTATAAATAGATCAGTCGCAGCTGGAGTGATATTAGCCTTCTACAACGGGTAAGAGATCCCATTGAGAAGATCATATGAATATATGGAACTGATACTGGTGATGCAGCAGAAGAGATTAGTAGGCTGCTTGTAACCTATTACGTCTGCTGTCTGAAATACTTGACGGATGTAGATTTAAGTAAGGTCGTTCTTCAAGGAGCAGAACAATACATTCAGTTCATGATGGACGATCAGACCTGTATCCCGACGGCTCTCCAGGAAAGATACCACAAATTAAAGGAGGTAAAGACTCCGATTCCTCAGGGCACGATTGCCTTTCACGCGGTATATGGGGCCTATGTTCTATGCCGGCCAGTTGCCAATAAGAGGGAGTTCCGTCAATGGATCCTCAAACGGTATAATGCGTTCCTCTCATCGATTCAATAGACAACGGAAGTTAATATTCAACTAGATATACAAACAGGACCGAAACCGGGTCAACGACCTGGCGATCTCGAGACCAACATAAAGGAAAGCTGTCTTTGATGTAATCAAAGGTCATGACACTGACATAAGAACATCTGCTGTAAAGAACCATATCAAAATGTTGACAGCTTTGTCAGAAATGATAACTTTCTCGTTAGTCCAGAGAAAGATTGCTACAGGTGGAAGCATCCTTTTCCTTAAGCCGCTACCCATTCAAGTAATAAGTTTTATGCAAGAGAAGAACCAGTTGAAAGAAGAGATTATGAAACAAGGATACAACCGAGAGGACCTCATATACATTCATTTATTTATGCCCAATATACAGTGTTTTAAATCTGCACAGTATGCCGATTTGGTTGTGACGGCTAATGCTATTGAGGAGCATTTCGAACCCAAAAATAAGACTCTGGACCGTTATCGGGCGAAAACTGAGGGAGCCACGATAAATCTAAAACAAGTTAAGGCTTTCTTAGCTGCTCAAGCGACTAACTTGAGCTGTTCTCTCGATGAAAGCACAAAAGACCAAATGAAGGCTTTGTTTGGAGAATCGGTCGATACTATGTTGGAAGACGCCGAGAGAGTTATGAAGATAATAAGCAAACAATCAAGAATCGATTGATCGTATCAGATGTCACTCAATATTAATTTTCAATGTGTCAATTTTCAATAGAGTTCTAATACTATACGATACGAATGTAACCAACTTTTGTTTCTACCGGCGATCTAATTAAATTTTAGAACACAAAAGCTGCTATTGTGAGTTAACTATGATAGTTAGATATATTCCCTTATGGACTTATATGTAGGTAATAATGAGTACTTTAATCATGTGGTTAAAGTATGTGGCATTTAACATTAAGTTTTAAGTATATCAATAGTTTTCTCAGCACACGCCAAATAATGAATTTTATATACAAAACTTTTGCTACTTTAGGTTACATTATTGCAATTTTCTTGAGCGTATCTAATGTTTTTGAAAATAAATTATAGCCTATGTTACTTCCTGATAATTTAGCTTTATATTGGTGAAGAACTGGTTAAAATCGGTCCAGTAGTTTCGGAGCTTATTCGGTACAAACAAACAAACAAAAAAATCTTTCCTCTTCATAATATTAGTATTTAGATAAATTATTTTTACGTACTATTTCACCATAATGTCACTGTTAATTTGCCTAATTTTATTATCAGGTTCGTCGGCGACTAAAACTATGAAGTGAGAACTCTGGTCGAGTGTACTTTAAAATTTTCGTAAAGCTCTATTTAATCTGTTTCTTCAACTCGGCCATTACGTGAACTGAGCAAGTTACGAATACTTTGTTTAAACATGTTTTGAAAGGAGTTGAGTTTCATTTTACACCACCGGCAACATACCTATTAGAAAGCTTTACCTATTTCACTAACCTGGTTTGGAAAGTACCGCTTAGACAGAGGAGCTAAGTTGGCGAGGTATTGACGACTCGGCACTTCACTCGTTGAAATGTAGGTTGGGTTTGTTTTCAACTACTCATCACATGAGTCAGCCTACTTTCCCATTTTAATACTACTCAGCTTTGGGATAAAATATTAGTTTTGCATTTTTGCATTACATCTATTATTGACCTAAAAAGAATATGTTAACTGTTTCTCTCGATACAGTTATTTTACCTGTGTCTGTGTGTGTCTTAGCTGCAATAGTGATTTCTGTTTAAAAACTAACCCAATGTATTTTAAAATAAACCAATGCAGAATATATATAAAAAGTTTTTGTTTTTAAATCCAAAGACAGATCAACGTCCGAAAAGATCATGTCTACAAAATGTAAGCTACAAAACAAGTTTAAAAAGGTAAGTCTTCGCAGTATCGAGTGTAGTGGTGAAACTTGGAAAAGTTGGTACAGCAGTTGAAAGTGGCAGGTAACTTTTTGCAATTGACCTTTGCTATAGAATACATACTCGATGTATCGGATGATGGGTCATAGATTTTGTGCAAATTTGGAACAAGCTGCAAGTATTGACGTAAGATTTTTAGAATCAATTGCTAACAATAATGAAAGATGTAAATTTAAGAATATAAAGCTCATAATTGAAGAAAACCTGTTAAATATTATACATAGATATGAATAAAAAATAATCAACAGTATATGCTGCTTGTCATGTTTAAATGTCACTATAAATTTGCCTATTTATTAATAGTGTTTATTTCACTAGCAAGTTTGAAACTATTTTCATTCCGCATAGTTTTGTAAACATACGCAGGCTCCTTTAATATTAACTTTTTCGCCATGACCATTATAACGGTTGGGGAACGTAGCAAAGCTGTAAAGTTCCCAACTAGTCTCTTTACGACGGCTCTCGTCGTAACAGAATGATTGCCCACTGAGCTTTCCACAGTAAAATGCAATAAGTTAAAAATAAATTGTCGTGACATGAATGTAATAATAATGGAGAATTTCATATTCAAAGTGTCATAAGAAATCTTACCAAATATTTCTAGATAAGAACTTAAGATTTTGTTAAAGCATATTTGTATTTCAAGTATCATATGAAAATAGTCGAAGCGGCCTACCGTTTTTCACTCTTATTATTTTACATTTGTGCAACTAGACGCATTTCTGTAAATGCTGCGAATGAAAAGGTTGCACTGATGTCATAACTCAAAAGCTAGATAGCCACACGGGTTCATGTGTTGGCATCACGCCAGCATGTGTAGAACAAAATGTTAAGAATTTGAATACGGGGTTATTCAAGTTCTTAACATTAGGGTATTTCTGAATAGCGTTAGAGCTTTTGCTATGTAGTAATGTTGCACCGGTCAAGTTCACTAAATTTGTGTTCATTATACTTTTACTGAATAAAACCTTAATAGATTAATTTTAAGTAGTCTGAGTAAATCAGTGTGAGGTAACTTACTTCTGTCTCATGTTAGTCACTCGATTTTGTTTTGTTTTTTTTTTTTAATTTAATGAAGGATCAGAAAAGGGTGCTTCTTATCGACCAATAGACTCAATTTTAATCAGCAACGTTTTAGAGGTTTCAGGACATTTAAACTGTAGATGTCGCCAAGATATATTCCATACAGGCTCAACATACCCCAGGATCTGTTGACATCCTGGATAGCAAAGGTCAGGCGTCTTATGCCCCATACACGACTCATGGAAGGCGGCAGGCAGGCTTCTGACCGCTTAATCGGTCCTAAGTTGCGTAGTAGTAGTACAAGCCCCCTCATTAGCCATAAATGTGGCACCGAGTCGACTAGGTCTCAGAAGTGAAGGGTCAATTTTTTGTAAGAGGTAAGCCGGTGTACGTTTCTAATGTGATTATATTATTTGTGTATGGAAAGAATACTGACTGTGCCATGTATCAAAGGGAAGCCGGTAGGAATCGAGTTGTATGGAACCTTCGCCACTGCTAGGTCTTCATATTGTAGTGCCCTACATAACAGGAGCATGCGTGCAGCCGGGAGTTCGAAGGAATCGGTTATTCTACTCATTATAATCTCTACACTATCTCCAACAAGAGTGCGTGGATACAGGCCCTGATGAAAACTTATCACATCATAAAAACTTTAAAGAGAAACTCAAATGGTCAGGAGGATCAAATGTGTGTCTTTCACATTAATGAAATACTGTTCGAAAAAAATCGCGGCACATGTCAATGTAATATAACTGTCTGATGGATGCATACCTATTTGTAAATATCGCGTTAACCCTTATTTCGTTGATGCCTCAATTAACATAGTATTACTAGGTATTTTCTCTGGGTTAATTATAAACCTGTCATGTTTGTAAGGGCCACGTGCAGTAACAAGAGTAGCAGTAGTTATTTCAACCCACTGACCCTTCGTGCGCAAAAAGGAGAATAAACAGAAGCCTTTTCCTCAATTAAGCAATATGTGTGGACATAAATTTAGTGAGTGTATGGCGCTCACCGGTTGCCGGGATGTTTCAGTTCTGTTAGCCGAGCGCCCGTTCATTTTGAACTAAATGTTCAAACGTGGAGATATACTAAAACCTCTTTTGTTGGGCGTCTCTAAAAATTAAGTTATAATTCACACCAGCGCCGTGAGTGTGTGACATAGTGTCGTCGGCATAGTAAATAACTTCATGCTGTAGGTAATTTTCACCTAATCTAAGTACTAATTTCTTTAGAAATCTTATATCAGTTTTAAAATATTTAAGTGAAATTTAACACCATCATTACAACTATACTGTCTGTACATTTATGGCATCATGAAATTCTCTTTTCTATATACATTTATAATCTCCTACTATAAAGACAAGTATAAACATGTTAAAATAATAGATTTTCAAACTTGCATGCTATATTGCATCTTTTATGTGCATCCGAAGCTCTTTTTATATGAAATTTTCAATGCAAGTACTTATTATTAACTACTGCATCCATCATCAAAGGAAATGCGTTATTGAGACTAACTGAAAAGAATCACAGAAATCCCTACTTCCCTACTAATATTATAAATGCGAAATTAAGTTTGTTTGTTACCTTTCACGTCTAAACCATTGAACCGATCATCCTGAAATTTTGCATATACATTCTCAGGTATAAAGAAACGAACATAGGGTACATTTCATTCCGAAAAAAAGTACTGTTGCCGAGAAAAACAACAATGATGTTCTTTTGGTAATAGGTGGCGCCACGTGTCTTTCAAATCATGATTGAATTATGTAATTATAGAAATTCTAGTAGTGTGATAAGAGTTTTTTTTTTAAATTATTATTTAAGAACCTCATACATTTTGCGAGTCTAGAGTGTCGATAGACCGGTTTTTCATCTTCCTAACTATAATGTTGTAGATGCGACAGTAAGTTTCTTTGCTCGATACCTTTTCACGCCCTAAACCGCTGAACCAATCATCATGACATTTTGCATATACGTTGTCATGGATATCATCATCTGCCTAGCCTTTTCCCAACTACGTTGTGGTCGGCTTCCAGTCTAACCGGATGCAGTTGAATACCAGTATTTTACATGGAGTGGCTGCCTATCTGACCTCCACAACCCAGTTAGTGCTAGGTAATACGATACCCCTTGGTAAGACTGGTTGTCAGACTTTCGGGTCACTGACTACCTGTAACGACTGTCAAAGATCTACAAATGACTGCCGGGACCAACGCCTTAACGTGCTTTCCGAGGCACGGAGGAAACTCGGTATGAAATGGGTGGTCACCCATCTACATACCAACCTAGGTAAGCACGGCTTAACCCAAATCACGACCCGAGCGGCTGTTCTTATTTATTATTAGGTTAGGGTATTTTTTTTTCAGTATCCCTAGTAGACAACGTTGTCAGGGATACTGAAAAAAAAGTCTACCCCGTCATCCAGGAAGAAAACACTGTTACCGAGGGATAAAATAATAAAACAAACTCATTTTCGAATTTACAATATCAGTTACGATAAGAAATATACATTTTGTGAGTTGAGTATAGAATGCAGCATTTTTGAAGAATAATTTTAACAGTTTCACAATTTGCTTGATAGTTAGCGTTGACGCCGTTTTCTGAATCGTGGTGTTAAGATTTTCTGTAGAGGAATGACCAGCGAAGGTTTTTGTTCGTCGCCATGGGATCTGGAGGCCATAGTCCTCGCGCGCCTGCACGAGTGGCGCGCGGAGGTACAGAGCCGGGGGGTAACTCCGCTGCCGCGGCATATTGTCGCGCGGCGGACAGACCTCCGCCGTGATCTCATGGCGACATGGAGGGAGCGACTATCGCAACCCCGTGCAGGGCACGCCTCGATAGTGGCGATAAGTCCCCTCTTTGAGGAGTGGCTTGAGAGGCGCCACGGCGCCCTCACCTTCCGCCTGACGCAGGTCCTCACCGGACATGGATGTTTCGGGAGGTACCTGCACCGAATCGGGCGGGAGGAAACGCCCGGGTGCTACAATTGCGAGGATCGACCGAAGGACACGGTGGAGCACACCGTCGAGGTCTGCTCCGCTTGGGAGGAGCACCGCCGTGTCCTCGTAGCGGCGATTGGCGGCGGCGACCTCTCGCACCCGGCCCTGGTTCAAGCCATGGTCCGGGGCGAGAGGGAATGGGAAGCCGTCGCCTCCTTCTGCGAAGCAGTCATGCTAGCGAAGGAGGCGGCGGAACGTGAGAGGGAGAGAACCTCCTCACGTCCCAGCCGCCGCGGGAGAAGCACCGGGCGTCGGGGGCCACGCCGTGATGGCTCTCGGCCACCGTAGGCGCGGGCCTGTGGACGGCGAGTAATGGGCTAGCTCGCCGTCCATCCGTCGTATGACGACGGGCAGGCCGTGTCGACGGCGCGTTCGTGTTCCACGCGCGCCTCAAAGAGTTGTCAGCAAACGGGAGGGGCCCGCAAGGGCCGGTGCCTGCCAGGGCTGCGGGACTGTTCGAAAGAGATACCGCGGCCCTGGAACACAAAGGGCCAATGAAGGAACATGGGTGGTTTTTAGTCAGTAAGAGTCTGACACTCCCTTCCGCTCCGCCCAGAGCGGGAGGAGTCATTTGATGATTTCCCACCCCCCAAAAAAAAAAAAAAAAAAAGGTTTTTGTTCGTAATTATTGTCTAAGTATTTTCTGTCTAATGGTTGTCTAAGTCTGCGGCACTTAATTCTCAATTAAATGTTGTCGATGACTCGATAATTAATTATTGTTTGTTTGAAAATAAAAAAATGTCTTTTAATATTGTCTTTTATTATTTTTCGGTTGGTTTGTTAGTTTAACCGTTTTTATTAGGTTAGGGTTTCTTTGTGTGTTTCTATTAGGTTAGGTCTCTTTGTAATTTTTTTCCATTTTAAAATGACTCGAAAACGTGGTTACAACTTAGGTAGGAGCTCATCGCGAGCCCGAGCAGCGAAAATTACTCGATCCCAAGAATCGTCCGTTCATGCCGGAATTAAGAAAGCTAGAACAAGCGGAGCGACAAGCAGTTTTGAGAGCTGATGAGACATCTTCTCAAACCTAGGAAAGACTGGAGGGCCAAGCTTCTCTGAGAGCGTCTGAGACGCCGTTGCGTTTGGAGGAAAAAACCGAAAGCCGACGTATTTGTCACCGTTGGTCCGTATTTATTAATTCTGGATTTGAATAGAATCATTGAATTGAACAGCATTATTGTATTCTGAAGTCCCCCGTTATTATACATGGAACACCTCAAGGGAGTGGAAACGCCGCGTTCAAGGTACGCCTGTTGAAGATCGGCCTGCAGTAAAATTATCGGACGCTCTTGCTTGTGTATACATCGTCCATGTAAGTAACTTTGAACGCTTTTGTCTGCGCATGTCATTGCTTCATGTTTGAGGTCCAACTACCTTTAAGGAGCTTAAAATTGTTAACGGTCAGGCATGCGGAACTTATAGAGAAGCATGTAAAGCTCTACATCTATTGGGACGAAACTATGGAAAGATTTAAAGGAGTATTTGTCAATAGATACCCTCATGGACCCAGAACAGAGCACTTAATTTTCCGCTATATTTTTAAATTTTCTAGAGCTGTTAGTTGTCCCCTCGCATAAACTTTTTTTTTTTTCGGATGGGAAATCATCAAATGACTCACGCTCTGGGCTGAGCGGAAGGGAGTGTGAGACTTTTACTGACTAAAAACCATCCATGTTCCTTCTTTTGCCCTTCATGTTCCAGGGCCGCGGTATCTCTTTCGAACAGTCCCGCAGCCCTGGCAGGCATCGGCCCTTGCGGGCCCCTCCTGTTTGCTGACATCTCTTTGAGGCGCGCGTGGAACACGAACGCGCCGTCGACACGGCCTGCCCGTCGTCATACGACGGACGGACGGCGAGCTAGCCCATTACCCCTCGCATAAACTTCAATTAAAATTAGGTGTACCCGTTATGCTTATGCGCAATTTTAATGGGTCGAGGCTTCGGATTACACAATTAGGACAAAATATAGTCGGTGCGACTATTTTAACTAGTGTGGGAAAAGGGGAAAGTGTAATTATAGCTCGAATCCCAATAATCCCCACTGATTTATCATTTCAATTTAAAAGACTTCAGTTTCCAATAAAACTAAGTTTTGTTATTACAATTAATAAAGCGCAAGGGCAATCATATAGCACAACAGGTAGCAGGGGTGCATTTGGAAGAGCAATGCTTTTCCCATGGCCAGCTATATGTAGCATATTTGCGTGTGTCCAATGCCCAGAATTTATATGTATTAGCGTCAAATAGAAGGTCATACAACACTGTGTATAGGAGCGTTCTAGAATAATGTCCGTTCTGAGCCCATGATTGCAAAGGCCAAACAACAAACCGAGATACGAATTGATTGTCAAATTCTAAATTAACGCGAGCGAAGCCGCGGGCAAAAGCTAGTGTATGTATATTTCGATGATGTACCGCCATAAATGTACCGCCTTCAATGGCGACGTTCCGTTTTCGCAGTTACTGCGTACGAATGAAAAGTTGAAAAAAATTCGTCGATGCAACATCTAGTTTTAAAAAGTTCAACTCGTCACAATCATGCTCACAATGTTCAGGCTATCCAAACGTTATTTTATTTTGCTGTTATTTTCTTATATTTTTTTTAGTCTACTTACTTTTTTAATAGCATGAATGAATAAACGGCTACCAGCAGGACTTTTCTTAGCACGATTATAAGTAGTTCGTAGGTTAAGTAAATGAATCAATACTTAATTATTTGAATGAGCGAAAAATACCAGTGGGTCCGATTGCTCAAAGCGGGTGAGTAACGGTCACATCACGGTCGCGTGCCCTTTGATTCTTTGAAGAAAAGCTGAGGCTACACATTTAAGTCATTATTTTTTATTTTAATATTACGTCCAATTTTCATCGAGAGTTGTCTATTTATTTAACCTAGTGGCCGCAAAATGGTTGAAATGCGACCAAAGTTCATTCATCAATGGATTTTATTTATCGAAGGTAGGGAAAAAATACTAACACCAGAATTGTCTTTATCTTGTCTTGTAAAAACAAAGTAATCATAAAAATGGGTTGTGGAGGTCAGATAGGCTCCATGTAAAATACTGGTATTCAGCTGCATCCAGTTAGTCTGGACGCCGACCCTAACATAGTTGGGAAAAGGATTCACAAACAAATAAGAATATTATATTCATATATATTATTTTCTCTATGCCTATTTATACAAGATGAGTGGTTATGGTGTGCATTCCTTGAAATGGGCGATACAGACCTAATTAGCAACAATTTTGACCTGATAACTTGGTGTCCAAACTGGATTATTTTGGAGACATAGATTTTTTTGTTGTTGAAAATTTCCAGCTCTCCACCATAAACTGCTGATTGTTAGAAATCTTAACTGATCAGGATAAAATACTGATACTCGAAAACGAATGAATTCTTCGAAAAACAATTTGTCAAAAAAGTACCTCTACCTTAGGAAATTAAGCGCCGTAAAGGTCATGTTCTGACATTTTCTTGAAACTTATCAGGGTTTTCGCCGCAGGTTTCTAACCGGTGATTAATATTAATGGGTCCTAAGTTGTGAGCTATTTGATAGATATTTGATTTCAGTAATAAGTATGACAAAAACGCTTGAACGCATGGAAATTTTTTCTAGTTTCTATAAGGTCCGATTAGTAAATAATTCCAGGTGTATATAACCTGTTCACTATCCAACACATTATTGTGTTCATTCTGACAAAGACTACCCTCCCATAAAATATTATGGGCTGATTGTTTATATTTGCAGTCAGATGCTGAGATAGGATGATTGATAACGAGATCTAGAACATTGACAAAATGGCGAGGCAACAAGCTTAAAGGAAAATAATTTACTCTTAAAGTTACCATGACCTGTGAGAAATTGGGCAACACAGTGATTCACCTCCAGCCATGACCTGGCCAGCCGCTCACGAACTTATGGAAAGAATTAGTGGAGGTGTCGGCCCTTGATGGAATTATATCACCTATATTGCCATTAAGACAAAAGTTCCTCCCAGACGTCAGTCTATGGTTTTAATAATGACCCCTATTACATTACACACATACTGTGGTTGCATCCACAAGCTAAGAAAATTAACCTGATCCCCACCACCATATCCAAATCCTTGGATATCACTGTCACATTCGATCATACGGGACAGATATCCATTAGGCCAAACACTGGACGCTCAGGCCCGCTGACCCAGATCGCTGCATTGATAATAAAACCAGAAACAATCATAGAGATCTTCAACCGGGATCTGGATAGACTCCTATCCAGGATGACAACATACGACAAATTTGCCAACACCTTCAATACCACATCAGACAGAGACAAAAAACGACAGATGTTAGTTGAGACATTTGGAAACATCCCGACAAGAGAGGATCAGTGGGTACAGAACCCCTTGGATCTCTAATTGAGTGTTAACCCTTTTCCATTAATATAGATCTAATTGAAGTAAATTTTAAACGTAAGTTGCATAATTATATCCCTTACCCTAGTTTTAATACTTATATACCCTCAATCTAGAGATTTTAGCACGGGTACGTTGCGTCCGCGGGCTCTCGTGCGTAATAGTAGATTGATGCACGGCGCTGCACTTCAAGATCGACTGGAAATACACCTGCGAGTACCAGTGAGGCTTCAGTACCAAACGTCCTTTACGCTTTGCATAAGAATATCAAAGGCAAACGGTGGTTTTGAAGCAATTTATTCTTATTCTTATTCTTTATTGCACACAAAATTAAAAGATATACACACAACATTACAATATATAGCTTATGTACAACGGCGAGCTTAACCCAAAATTGGGTTTTCTTACAGCAAACCTTACTTTGATTGCGAGATTAGCGATAGAGGATAACCTACGTGCACAATCAGTAAATTTAAAAACGTAAACTAACTTATTTTATAAACTAAACTAATACATACAATACAATATGTGTAACGCATACAATACCTATATATAAAACTATACAATATTACACTATATATATATATATATATATTTATATACTACTACTATTACATATACTATATATATATACATACTATCATCATGTTGACAGGAAATGTTCTCTAATTCTCCTCTTGAACACATCTAACGAAGGGCTATCCCGCAAGGAGTGTGGAAGCGAATTCCTAAGACGGACTGCACGAACAGTAAATGAACCATCATACCGACTTGAGGAGTGGGAAGGGAAACGAAGGAGAAGAGATGATGATGAGCGACAAGGTTTACCTCTAGGAACCAGATACTCGAAGCGTTCACGAAGATACGAAGGAGCTTTAGGATTGTGAAGAACAGAAAAGAGAAAAGAGAGAGTGTGTGAATCTCGACGCTGCCGAATAGGTAGCCACTTCAGCTGCTTCCGAAATTCCGACACATGGTCGTACTTACGAAGCCCGAAAATGAAGCGGATACACAGGTTCTGTAGACGTTCGAGCTTATCAAGAAGTTCTTCAGTCGCATCAAGAAAACAGACATCAGCATAGTCTAGAAGAGGAAGAAGAAGAGATTGAGCAAGAGTTATTTTAGTCTGAAATGGCAGGAACTTCTGAAGATGCTTAAGTGACCGATACGAGCAAAACACCCTCCTGCTTACTTCAGCAATGTGAACATGCCAAGATAGGTTGCAGTCCAAGAATACACCTAAGTCTTTGACTTTCTTGGAGTAGGCTATAGCGACACCATCGTACACAACAGGCGGGAGGGACTGATGACTTAATAAATTGACGAAGTATCTGCCACCAATAATGAGAGCTTGTGATTTGGTTGGGTTAACTAATAGTCCAAAACTTTTAGCCCATAGACTGATGTTTCGAAGATCATCATTGATGGCATCGATGGCTCCTGCAATCTCTTCGAGTTTAAAATGGCGATAAAGCTGCAAGTCGTCTGCATAGAGATGGTAATGAGAAGTTAATATCTTAGTGATAGCGTTAATAAAAACGGAGAAAAGAAGAGGAGAGAGGACGCCACCCTGAGGAACACCCGCAGAAAGATCACACCAATCAGAGCAAGCCTCATTTAAGTGTACCGACTGCGAGCGACCCCGAAGATACGAATCAAACCAAGCAGTCACAGAAGGAGATATGTTAAGAGAGGAAAGGATACCTAAGAGGATGTCAAAATCAACAGAATTAAAAGCACTGCTGAAGTCCAATAAAACCAACACCGTAAGGAGCCGGTTTTCCATGGCCAATCGGATGTCGTCAGTTATTTTAACTAGGGCTGATACAGTGCTATGGCCAGGACGAAATCCAGACTGGTAAGGACTAAGCAGGCTATTAGATAAAAAGTAATGAGATAGTTGATTATTAACGACACTCTCAAGGACTTTAGACAGGATTGGAAGTATGGAAATTGGACGAAACTGGGATACTGAAGAGGGATTTGAAACTTTGGGAAGAGGCAAAACATAGGCCTTCTTCCAAGCAGAAGGAAAGGAGCCAGTAAAGAGGGAATAATTTACAATGTGCAAAATGACAGGAATGAGGTCATCAAGGATAGGAAGAAGCATCTGAAGTTGGAGACCATCATCACCCACCGCCTTTGTGGAAATAGATGAAATGGCCCGCTTAATATCTCCTTCTGTAACTGGGTGAAAAGAGAATGAAGTACATATTGGCCGAGGTAGATTAGAGAGATCGTTAAGAGTGTTAGATTTAAGGTTGTCATCCAGAGTCACTGGTGATTTGGAAAAATGTGAATTAATTTCATTCAAATCAATATCAGGCGAGTTGTCATTTGCAATTTTGCCGATTCCAAGGGATTTTAGAAATTGCCATACTTGTGCTGTGTTGGAATTTTGAATTGAGTTGTGTATGTGACGCCTTTTAGCATCCCTACACATACGACCGCAGCGATTACGCAGTTTCTTATAGAGAGACCAGTTCTCATCAGTAGGGTCCTTTTTGTAACGCCTTTTCGCCTTATCCCTTTTAGACATCGCGTTTTTAATCTCATCTGACAACCAAGGAGCTGGAAGATGCTTCACTCTAACCTTTTTAAGTGGAGCATGTATGTCAAAAAGTTTTAACACTATCTTGGTAAATTCGGCCACCTTAGTGTCCATGTCATTGCTGTCATAAACAGGAGACCAATCAATATTGCCCGCATCTTCTCCCAAACGCACCAGATCAATGTTCTTGAAACTGCGAAGCAAGAGAAATTTTGATTTGCGTTTAGGAGGGCGAATTTTATATGAAATAAATAAGAGATCGTGGTAAGAAAAGGAGGCAGAAAGTTGTCCATACGTGGCTACTTTGTTTGGGTCAGAAACTAGAATAAGGTCTAGTAGTGAAGGGTTGCAGTGAGGAGCATGATGAGTAGCGTTAAGCTGCAGGATGTGCATGTTGACAGAAGAGACAAGGGATCTGAGTTTACGGCTGCGCACATCATCTTTTATCAAGCAGGTGTTGAAGTCTCCGAGTATAATAGTGTGGTCATATAAAGAGGAAAAATATTCAAGACTTGTTTCAAAAGAAGCGAAATAGTCAATATGACAGGAGGGGCTATAGTAAACACCTAAAAGTAATTTTATGTGATTAAAAGTTATTTCAATAAAAAGATGTTCGGCAGATTTTGAATAATTACTAGGAGACTGATCTATAATTTTGTAAATAATATCACCACGAAGATAGATGGCGACACCCCCACCACCCTTGCCTGTTCTGTCATTACGCACAAGCTTGTAGCCGGGCAACGAATACTGCGTCGAGGGAAGAGCAGGTTTGAGGAAAGTTTCAGAGATCAGCACAGCATGAATGAGATCCGAGTCAAATGAGGATAATAAATCGGTATGATGGGCTGGAATGCTTTGTGCATTGATATGAACTGCATTGAAAAATTTGTTATAGCCAGAAAAAATAGAAGAAAGTTGGTCGCGTAAGTGTACAGAATCATCACTGAATGCACTAGCATAGCTCTCGTCGGACGAACAAGAAGAAGAACAGGAAACAAAGCTGTCATCGATATTGTCTAACATGACGGTTAAGTAATTATATAACAAAATAAATAAATATTAAACTAAATTATTCAAAGTTATTTCTAGATAAACACTAAATTAATTAGCTATTCTATATCGAAGATCCTCGATGCACTCTGACATTGAACAAAGATTAAAGTGCTTGTATCCAAAACATTAAAAAAAACACTAAAATTGGGAAATATTTCCGAACGAGCAAGCTACAGTCATTGTCTTGTCAAAATGTCAAAAAAGAATCTGAATAAAATTATGACTGACCGACACACAAAAGAAATGAAATGAAAGTATGATTCATATACGTTGTGGGTGCGATTATTTTGGCTGCCTCCGCGATCTCCTGTCCAAAGCAGGATTGCCAATAGGTGACATTGCAACCTCCGCAGCCGATGAAGCAGAAACAGTAGATGTAGCCGCCGGGAACCGCGCAATAAGTTGTTGAAGTTCAGTAGCGGATTCAATCTTTCGACGCGACTTGTCTGGGAGTATGATGATAATTTTGCCCTCAGAGGTCCAACACTGCTTCACACTGAAGTGTTTGCGAGCGGCCAAAAACACGTCGTGCCTAGGCTTGGTTAGAAACTCCGAGAGGACCAAACCAGAACCCTTCAGCTTTGTTTTGTTGCGCCATACCTCACTGCGCAAATTGTAGTTATGGAACCTAATAAGGAGGGGACGTGGCTTGCCTGAATTGACTCCCAAGCGATGGCAGGATGTGATGTCTGAAGAAGAAACATTTCCAATCTTCATCTTATCCGTCAAAGTTAGGACAGCCTGGGAAGTGTGATCTTCATCGTTCTGCTCGGGAAGACCATGGAGGAGGAGAACTGGCCTACGTGAAGCCATCTCATGCCGGTCTAAGCCTAATTTACATGGTACCGCCACTATGATGGCCCTATCGACCCAAACAGGTGCCCCGTAGCACATACACTCAAATAATTAGCCCCGTAGATAGTCTTTTAAATTAAAAATGACTAACCCCGCGTAGATTTTAAGGCATAAAGTTCTTTTTATTTATTTCACGTGTCCTCTCTATGACCAAACAAGGTAGCATACGGACTGCTTTCTTTTTACAGGAACGTTATTACATTTTAATACTAGGCCACGATTTATGATTACCTTTTAAAATAAGTTAATAAGTTTTTTACGGGTGCAAGTGTCAGCTAAATTCTCGAGTCCAGCCCGAGTACACTGAATGAGCAGTAGGCTGTCGTCCGCGTAACCAGTTCATGAACAGCCGCATGGAAGTGGAGTCGCGGGGAAATCATTGAAGCCTAAATTCCATAAATACGGACCGATAACCGAGCCCTGAGGACATACCATGGTATGGGACTTCAACATAGAATAATGCCCGTGTTTGAGTTTCGCGGAACCATTTTAAAAATACGAGTACAAAAGATTATATACGTTTCTATAGCAACCACCAGTTTTTAACTACATAGAAATATCCCAACTACGTACTTATATTCGGATGTATAGATTTTCCCAAAGTGAAACCGAATTGGTTGTTATGAAATTATGGTCCGTCTTGTAGCAAACGTGGAACGATAAGGCGCTCTAGGAGTTTTCCCTAAGATGGTAGTGGTGGTGTTATGGGAAGGTACGATTTCGTGATTCACAAATATAAGTGTATAGTTTAAGGCAGTTTTTTTATCGTTATCGCTCCATCTCATTTGATGCAGTCTTAGGGAGGCTAAATTATTATTTTTTTTTGCTTGCTAGTTGTTCTGGCAATGCCCCGGTTTGACACCCATATAGTAAACTATTTTTATTATTTTATTATTAAAGTCAGAAGATTTTCGTTAAAATCAATCTAAAACTGTAACTTTTCCTAGTGGAGGCAGTCAGTGGCACACAAATAATGGGACTCTGAATATCTAATGAACTTCTTCACCTCAACAGCAACTAACTTCCGCGACTCAAATAATTTGAGTGCGACTCAGTCCGCGACGACAGCGGCTTCTCCGGTGCAATTAAGTGTTTCGGCTTTCATTGCGAGAAACTTGAAATCACTTCTTTGAATAAGCTTCAAATTCGCATGTCAGCAAACAGTGGCCCCGCAAACTTGGTATTCACACTTTTACTTTGATATGACGACTTTCTCTAAGATTAGCTTATTCGTGTCATGCTAGCAGCTCTTTGTTGTATATTCTTAGAAAATTTTGGTGATTTAATAATCCTTGGCTTAAAGTTAGACCCAAACATAGTGCAGCTTTTTGTATGTAGTTTCGATTCGAGTCGATTAGTTGATTTTGAGTTTTGTCCCGATAAAATTTTGCGATCGCGTGCCACTGAATTTATCGTATTTGATAATTATGCACATAATGACAAATTGTAATATCTAATTACTTTGACATTTCTGTTGATAACTGACACGCTATTATAAATTTATGAAATACGAACTTTTGGCATAATGGTAATGGCGACGTCTTGGACTATGATAACAATAAAATAGCGGACATAAGCCCCTTTTTTTTGGATGTGAAATGATCAAATGCGTCCTCCCGCTCTGGGCGGAGCGGGAGTGTCAGACTTTTACTGACTAAAGCCATCCATGTTCCTTCTTTTGCCCTTTGTGTTCCAGAGCCGCGGTATCACTTTCGAACAGTCCCGCAGCCCTGGCAGGCATCGGCCCTTGCGGGCCCCTCCTGTTTGCTGACATCTCTTTGAGGCGCGCGTGGAACACGAACGCGCCGTCGACACGGCCTGTCGTCATAAGACGGACGAACGGCGAGCTAGCCCATTACTCACCGTCCACAGGCCCGCGGGACTTACCCTCTGAGGTTATTAGTATTACAAATTCCACCTTACAAATTATCTCGATATGCAGGCTTTCCTTCGATGCGCAATCGCTTCATACAAGTTGGTCCCAGTGTGATTTGAAAAACGTTTAAAGGGATAAACCATGGGAAATATTTGGATAGTATTTTAAATTCAATTGAGGTGTACATTGCAATAATCTGGTAGTCGGGTAAGCCATAGCTCTATCTTATTTAGATGAATAACAAAACACAGTCGACGGTGAGATAAATTACAATGCTGCCTCGCTGGTCGCAAGCGCGACTGTTGAGCATGAGGTCCTGGGTGGTTCGGTTCCCGGGACGGGCAAAGTGCCATTTGATTTTTATATCAGGAATTTCGTAGTAGTAGCCATGGAGTCTGGATTTGTGCCCGGTTAATGGCAATAGGTTCGCCTCCTATTACATCAGATTTCAAACATAACTGGGGAAATGTGAGTGTACTATTAGTACCTCTGCCTAACCCATCGGTGATTAGGCGGTATGTTATGATATGTTAAAAATGACAATATTGACTATATTGTGAGGCCCGGTATCCACCAAAGCGGAGAGGAGAGGAGACGAGAGGAGATGTGTTTGAATAAACCAATCCGATTTCGTTATTTCCACATCTCTTCTCCGCTTAGCTTTGGTGGAAATGGGTCAAGCGGAGAGGAGAGGAGATGTCTCATTTTTCTATAGAATTTTGTGCAGCGAGCGAGCAAGCGGCGCGGCAGAGCGGAGAAGTGTCTAGTCGGGCGGCCGGGCGGCGCACGCGCTCGCGCACCCCTCACCCCGCTGCCTTCTCCGCGCGCCTCACACGTCCCGAAAGCGTCATTCGACTGGCTTTGAATGCAAGCGTGTGTCGTCCATATTTTTATATTTTCAGTTTGCAAAATGGATGACGAACATTTCATTGAAGTTGTTAAAAAATATCCGTGTCTTTGGAATACACTTTTAAGCACTTATAAATGCAATTCAGATATAACTTTTGTAACGACATGACGTCTTCCTTTCGTAGACAGCACTTGACTGTTTTCGATCTCTCACAGCTCACATCTCTGCTACACACAGCTCACATCTCCTCTCCGCAACGCATCTCCTCTCCGCTTTGGTGGAAATAACCTGCCAGCTTCGCGGCACATCTCCTCTCGTCTCCTCTCCTCTCCGCTTTGGTGGATACCGGGCCTTACTGTTTTTATAATAAAATACATCCATATATAACAGAAAATTGACATTAGACTTAACAAAGACCTATTTTCATTTGCCAAGGTTCGTTTATCACAGTGACAAAATTTGGTGCTCAACGGTACGTGGGGAACAGTTTATGCATCGAAAACACACATTACCCCACCACACAACATACTAATTGCTGTTTACAACTGTTCTTGATACAATTGCCAAATATATTACTCCTATAATGTTAGCTAACGTGGTTTGCTTTTTCTCACTAATCCACATTGGATTAAGTAGTAGTAGTGAGTAAGTAGGTAGTGGAGGTAGTTGGTCGTCCGGCGGCGAGATGGGTAGACGACATTGTTGCCATTGCGGGAGTATCCTGGATGAGGCTGGCACAGGAGCGTGGAGCTTGGCACAAGCAAAGAGAGGCCTATACCCAGCAGTGGGTGAAGTCGGGCTGTGGATGATGATGATGAGCAACTGCGTCTGTTATTGTTACTAGTATTTGTCAAATTTTCAATTATTTTTTTCATTTAATTTTGTGAACTTATGGTAAAAATACAGATGTTATATAAATAAATGTTGGTCCATACAATGTCCCGCCAGAAGGCATACAAAATAGCGTAAGTAGTCGAATGTCAATAAACAAAACAAATCATGCTAAACACTAAACGTTAATAATAACATAGGGTACAGTGATGTTTTATAAAAATGTTTGTTCCGTCCTATGTCGTACAGGAAAGGTGTACAAAATAGTGTCACTGGTAAAGCCAAAAATTAAATTAATTATATAATCACAAAATCTCGTAAAAATAAAATACAATGTCAGCAATATTACACTTGTCAAAATTTAAGTAATTTAAACATTGTACGAGGGCGGCACTGAAAATTTCGGGAATCAAGGAAGTGACACAACATTACTATTTAAAAATGTATTTATTGCTTTTCGAAGTATTCTCCGCGAAATTTGACACATTTTTCCATACGATGGAACCAATCATTGATGCTTCATTCCATTCGGAAGTTAGGGTCTCCAAAATGGCCGTTTTGTAGGCGTCCACAGCTTCTTCAGGTGATGAAAATCTCTGACCACGCAATTTATTCTTTATTTTAGGGAAAGTATAGAAATCATTAGGGCTTAGGTCGGGGCTGTACGGCGGATGGTCTAATAATTCTATGTTTTCTTGCTCTAAAAACTCTTTTGTTCTGTGCGCGGTATGAGAACTCGCATTGTCGTGATGAAGGATGATGCGGCGGTTACAGTTCTCTTTACGGAGTTCAGAAACGACCTGTGGCAAACAAATGCTAGCATACCATTCTGCATTAACCGTTCTTTGTCCCTCAAGAGGAATAGTCGCAACATGGCCGGTTTTGGAGACAAACGTGGCCACCATTTTTGTTGCAACACTCCGTGAACGAACAATTTTTGTTGGCTTTAACTCATTTTCGAACACCCAAACTCGTGACTGGTTTTTTGTTTCGGGTTCGTTCGCGTATATCCAGAATTCGTCACCTGATACGATGTTGTATACAGCATTTGAGGATCCTGCGTGGAATCTTTCGAGAGTTCTGACGCACCAAGTAACGCGAGCCGCTTTTTTCTCTTCACAGAGCGAATGCGGTATCCATCGCGAAAACAACGTTTTTTACACCTAATTGTTCATGCAAGATTATTTGTATTTGACTCATGCCAATGTCTAAAGTTGCCTGAATTTCGCGGTATGTCACATGTCGATCTTCCTCAACCAGCTTACGCACAGCATCAACGTTTTCTTGGGTGACTGCAGTTTTTGGACGACCTTGACGGGGATCATCACTGAGCTTGACACGTCCACGTTGAAATTCAGCAAACCAGCGATAAATTGTGGTTTTGGATGGGGCTTCATCACCAAATGCAGAAATCATCCGGTCAACACACTGTTTTTGTGTTGAACCACTTCGAAAGTCATAATAAATCATCGCTCTTGAATTTTCTCGAGTCAATTCCATTTTCTCAACGACTAAACAAGTTTGACAAAACCTTGTGACAAGACCGAGAATCTTTTTTTAAATAAATAAATGGTATTCGATTTTTAAAACCAAGGAGTTTTCAATTAAAAAGATTTTAATATGACAGGAACAGTGGAAATATTCCATTCCCGATACTTTTAGTGCAGACTGCGTACAAGTAGAGGTTGTCGCGCGGGAGCACTATTTTTATTTTGTACTGATGAACGACAAGCACAAACAAGTTCTGTTTTCGCGTAAGAGCATGCCGCGAAACTAGAAGTCATTGCTGACTGAGTACCACTTCAATCTCGAAAAGTCAAAGCAACTCGGTGTCTGAGTCGAATAAAACCATGAAAGAGGAGACGCTTCCTACATTGCTTAGGACTCTTCAACACCAAGGCCGAGTTTCGCATGCATGTGTGTGTGATTGCACTATGATTGGTAAATTTGTCCCGACTACGGAACCTTAACAGTGCGTAAACTAACACGTTCTTGTTATGTCATGATTTATAGTGACTAACTAACATTTTTTTGGTGAAAAGTGTACATAGTAAAGTTTTTACTCGATCTTAAATTAATTCTTCCAACTGTAAACTACAACAATATAATTATTTTACTATACAAAACTCTTTACTTTAAATACTTTTCCTAACTATCCTAAATATCTCCTATATAATATTTTTACATAACAATGTGAACGGATCGTGTGTTTAATACAAAATCTTTTAAATTCTTAAGGAAAAACGGAATCAGCCCCAATTGTTCACGTTAAACATAGATAAGGGTAATAGTGTTGGCGTTGCACAAGTCCGAGGCCATGTGCTTTCATGGGCCTCGGAGCGCGCCACCGTCGGGATCCACACTGACGGTAGGAGGGGTTCCCGTCGGCGTCGAGTCGACGTTGAGGTACCTCGGACTCGTCCTCGACAGCCGATGGAACTTCGTTGAGCATTTCCGACGTTTGGCTCCCAGACTGGAAAAGGCCGGGGCTGCTTTCAAGCGGCTCCTGCCCAACCTGAGGGGGCCAAACGCCTCCTGCCGGAGGCTCTATGCGGGGATCTTGCGGTCCATGGCCCTTTACGGGGCCCCGGTGTGGGCGCGTTCGTTGAGGTTGCGTGCAAGGCACTACCTGAACGCGCCCCAAAAGGTGGTAGCCGTAAGGCTGATCCGGGGGTACCGCACGATCTCCCGCGAGGCGGCGAGCCTCCTTGCCGGATTGCCGCCATGGGATCTGGAGGCCATAGTCCTCGCGCGCCTGCACGAGTGGCGCGCGGAGGTACAGAGCCGGGGGGTAACTCCGCTGCCGCGGCATATTGTCGCGCGGCGGACAGACCTCCGCCGTGATCTCATGGCGACATGGAGAGAGCGACTATCGCAACCCCGTTCAGGGCACGCCACGATAGTGGCGATAAGTCCCCTCTTTGAGGAGTGGCTTGAGAGGCGCCACGGCGCCCTCACCTTCCGCCTGACGCAGGTCCTCACCGGACACGGGTGCTTCGGGAGGTACCTGCACCGAATCGGGCGGGAGGAAACGTCCGGGTGCTACAATTGCGAGGATCGACCGGAGGACACAGTGGAGCACACCGTGGAGGTATGCTCCGCTTGGGCGGAGCACCGCCGTGTCCTCGTAGCGGCGATTGGCGGCGGTGACCTCTCGCGTCCGGCCCTGGTTCAAGCCATGGTCCGGGGCGAGAGGGAATGGGAAGCCGTCGCCTCCTTCTGCGAAGCAGTCATGCTAGCGAAGGAGGCGGCGGAACGTGAGAGGGAGAGAACCTCCTCACGTCCCAGCCGCCGCGGGAGAAGCACCGGGCGTCGGGGGCCACGCCGCGATGGCTCTCGGCCACCGTAGGCGCGGGCCTGTGGACGGCGAGTAATGGGCTAGCTCGCCGTCCGTCCGTCGTATGACGACGGGCAGGCCGTGTCGACGGCGCGTTCGTGTTCCACGCGCGCCTCAAAGAGATGTCAGCAAACGGGGGGCCCGCAAGGGCCGGTGCCTGCCAGGGCTGCGGGACTGTTCGAAAGAGATACCGCGGCCCTGGAACATAAAGGGCCAATGAAGGAACATGGGTGTTTTTTAGTCAGTAAGAGTCTGACACTCCCTTCCGCTCCGCCCAGAGCGGGAGGAGTCATTTGATGATTTCTCACCCTCCAAAAAAAAAAAAAAAAAGGGTAATAGTGTTAGATTCTTTGGACATACTCGTAGACAGCTGCACCAGCATCGAGTACCTACTCGTATTTTTTTTTTTTCATTTTAATTTACAATTGTTTTTTCTTTTTTTTTTACAATGGTTATCACATCGATAAACACCTTTTGTTCAGAATAGTTGCAGCACTAATGAAAATATTTTTGTCACTTGTTTAATTTAGTCTTTTATAATATTTTCTTGCCTTTGTATAGATTTATTTTAACGATTGTTTGTGAATGTGTGAACAGTGTAGGCCTTGTAGATTCCTAGATGTGTGTTAACTTTTGTTAACCTCTTATCCATTTCCGTTTTTCTTGTGTAGGTAGTAAGCAACGACTTATTGTCGGGCCTATGCTGTCCCCCCATACTTGAGTACTAATGCTGTAACATGATAATATTGTAAAACTAATCATTTTAAAAGAGTAATCATGGAGTTTCTTGCCGGTTCTTCTCCATAGGAAACGACCAACCCGAACCGTGCACCTTTTTGTCGACGTTTCATAAGTGCCCATGTAGGCCTATGTGAAATAAAAATATTTTGATTTTGTATAAAATGGTTTTCCATTTTCCGAATCATAGTTTCTTGAATCAAATACTAGTTAAAATTCATGCCATAAATCATAATGAAATCGCGTATGCCTTAGTTTTGAATATAAAAAAATACACCAAGTCAATACATAATTGACATTGGATGTGATCTTCATGGACCTCGCCTAGGGTTTGACAGTTCATGTGTCATTTATGACAAGAGAGAGAGTCGTGAATTAAGGACAAAACGCAGTCATTCTTAGCACATGTGATCCAAACTCGATACCTCTGGCAATCTCCTTTATTTATTTCATAAAGTCGTCAAATCGTCGTCATTCAAGTTGAAATTATTCTTGTTTCGTAACAGTGATATAGAAAAATGCTGAATAGCCACTTGGGCTCGGAGGCCACCTCCAAGACTGCTCACAAAGTTTTATGTCGTGGAACTTAGCTGTTTGTGCTTGACATTTATTGCTTTTATATTTTACGAGCTCAAGAAAAAGGACTTGCTAAATGTTGCTCAACAACGTACCTATGTATAATTGTATATATTCAAGAATAATCGTGTTTTGCTTACTTGATAACTTAATTTCACGCACGTTTTTTAGTTCTATAATTCCGTGTTTCTACAGCAGGTGAGTTCGCCGGCGTACTCGTGGTTCCATTAATTACAAGTGCTTATTTTCCCGTTACTGTCTTCTTATCATCCAAAGGTGGAAATTGATAAAATATTTTAAGTTGTCCAAAATTCCTTCATGGCTTTCGCATTAGTTATGTACACAAATAAAAATGCATCAATAATCAAAATCGTTGCTCGCGTTTTTACTTACTGAGCCACCAGCACGAGCAGGAGGTTTTGCCTCAGATACTAGTCCACGTCTTCATGTATCAATAATTTTGTCGTAATTCTCACAAAGCGGACAAGATTCGAAACGTTGGTCAGAAAACTGGAACTCTTTTAGTTCTAAATTTTCTGTAGACAATCAGTAGAGTATGACGTGGTAATTAAGACCACAATACCAAAATTTTCTGATTCTTACGTTTATGTTTATTAAATATTTATTTTTATAATAAATCCCTAGAATTACCCTCATCCATCTCGATTAACCTTCACATCTCAAGTATAGACGCGTAGAAGAACCTGTGCCTTAATAGGTAAGTGATTGCTAGTCATTTCCATACCAATTCATCTGACATCCGTGTTAGCTAGGCCGCGATGAGGGAGGGAACGTCAGTATGTGTTGTTCTACACTCATCCAGGGAGGTATGTCAAGGGTGGAGGATGTACTAAGGACGGATTATGTTTTTATTGATCTCTCTAATTGGTATTTTATAATACACTAGCTAGGCCATAGAGGACTTAAAACGAAGTAGCAACTTAACGTAACTTCGAATACTTTTCGAATCAAAAGTACAACTATCCTACCGATGGCATTTTGGTATTTTTTTTGCGACAAGCACAATATTGTCCCATAGATTAATTAGTTAGAATAAATTCTTAGAACTATGTTTATGTATGAAGACGTTAACTGTCAAGAGCTAGATTTTTTTTAACCAACTTCAAAAAAGGATGTTTTTAAATTCGGATGCTTTTTTAACGTAACAGTCGAAGAATAAGTTCACAAACGTGGAGGGGAGGAGAGGAAAATGGGTAAGGTTATGCAAGCGCGGGCAGTGGAAGTAAGTGAAAAGATGAATTTTCACACATTGCAAGGAGTTCCCTTATCTCAGGTAACGCTTTGAAATGGGCAACTACAGTACTTTTGAATTAAGCTGTACACTGATTGAATCTACTGAAGATCATATTCACCTTAATCGCCAACACTCTACGCTCCCGCTCTGTATCCGCATAATCACGTAAATCTTCTGTCACCCAGTGCCTAAGATGTTTGAGCGTTTTAACCCTTTTGAGAGGTGTACCATTAAGTGTTAATGATATGACAGAGACCCACAGCTGAATACTTAACCAGGTTTTGAAAAGGCATAATTGAATAGAAAAAAGCAAATTTGTCAAACAAACTATCCACGCAATAAGAATAAACTCATTTTATAACAAAAAGTATTTTAATAAACGTGTAAAGTGTCACCCCAGTTAACCCTTTTATTTATTTTAGCGGGCATATACATGGCAGTTGCCAACTACCTTCATTGTTTCAAGCCCAACGAAATCAGTACTAATTACTTTCCTAATGAAATGATATCGCACATGAATATTCACTACTTAATGATTATTTGTCAGCTTCAATGTACTCTTGACTGTCATGCTATTCAAGTTCAAATTCATTTATTTCAATCCATTTCCGATCTTATGCATGAATTTGAAATAAAAATTAACAATTTTATATAAAAATTTCGATGATAACCAGCACAAAAATAATCAATTAAATAATAAAAAACTATACAACAGAATTTAACGTAAGATCCTTTTGGCTAAGTTCAGTGCGATTTCTAAGTTCTCTAAATAAATGACTTCGCGACATGCTACTGAGAAAGGCATGTATTGAGTTTCACAACTGCTTGAAGGTTTACTACACGAACCGTTCAAGTGAAGATAAACTTCTTTCATTCTCACACTTCCACGACTAGCAAAGCTATTTCGTTGTAACAGTTGCATACGGTGGCGGCTGCTGCATGGCATTTTCAGAGGGAATACAGCGCTCATTTTCGTGCCTGGAGAAGGTAAAGGGGGGCTGAAAAATGATCGCTTGATTTTCAGCGATAACTTGTTGTTGATGCGCGATAAAGCCCACTATCACACGTCGCGTATCACTCAGAAATGCCAGGACGAAGGGAATATACGGACGATGTTTCGGGTCTCACTAAGTTTCGACATGAATGTGGGACGAGCTGAAAAGAAGGGCTCCAGCCAGAAATCAAGACCCTGCGACCATTAATAATAATAATAATAATAAATTTTTATTTCTCAAAAAACTTAGTAATATAATACAGAAAAATAGTTTGGCAGTATTAATTTCTAATAAGTGGATGTAGTCACTGCAACCGAACTAGGCAATGCCTGTATTTCAGTTTACAGCGCCTTTTCCCTCGATATTTTAGCAATAAAATGCCAACAAAGAAAATATGGATGGTTGTACTACTAAAAAATTTCAACAACTTATAACTAACTTAAATGCTACATTGTTTAAAATTAAATTACTTATAATATAACAAGCAAATGGTCTATACGTGAGTGAGAAGTGTTTATGAGTGTGTGTTTGAGTTATTGTGTAGGTGATTTATGAGAGTTTGAGTGATGTGGGTGCATGTGTGTGTTGGTGTATGAGGGTATGTGAAGGTGAGTGTGTGTGAGTGTGGGGGTGAGTGAGTGTGATTGAAGTGCATGAACATAGTTTTATCTTAGGTTATTTTAACTAATTCGAACCTAGCATTCCAATTACTGTTCAACGTTTAGTAATAACTCCGTTTCTTCGTAATTTAGTTGTTGCAAATATTCACTTACTTTTAGTTTACATTTAGATTTAGTAAGTGGGTAAATATTTAATTCTTTATTAATTTTGCTGTAAAGGAACGGACCAAGAAATTCAATAAATCTTTCACTAAATTTGGTTTTACTAGTGATCCGTTCCAAACAAACTTTTTTATTTCTTCGATTTTGCGCGACTGGGTCGTAAGGTAGTTTTGTATGTTGTTTAAGAATAATGTTGAGGATAAAAAGTTGTCTAACGGTCAGAACCCCACAAATTTGATATAGAGAGACAGTAGGAAAAAGGATAGGTTTAAATATACACACCTTAAGAATTGCGCGCTGGGCGATTTCGATGGACCTCATAGTGGTTTTGAAAGTACCTCCCCAGGATGAAATGCAATAATTTAATAATGACTGAGCTAGAGCATAATAAATTTGTTTTAGCAGATAAGGCTCAGCAGCGTGCCGCAAATTTTTAAAAACATATATGAGTTTGCGTACTCGTGCACCAAGTAGCTTGATATGTTCTTTGAAATTTAGATTTCTATCTATAGTAATACCTAAGTACTTTATGGTGTGGACTCGTTCCAGTGAAGAACACGCGCAGTTGACTTTCAGGTTACACTCATGAGAGATAATTTGGTGGCCATAACTGAGACTTGAATAATTTTTGATGCTGAACGAAATGTACTTGGTTTTTGCCTCATTTAAAGTCAGAATGTTAGCCTGAAGCCAGCTTCTAGCGATATTATAGCCTTGCTGAGCAGCATCAAATACCTCATTCCAAGTACTGGCGGCAAAAACTAGAGCAGTGTCGTCTGCGAAGGAGATGATTTCGCCTTGGGTGAGTTTAAGACTCGTGAGCTCATTAATATAGATAAGAAATAAGGTGGGTCCCAAGATGCTGCCCTGTGGTACTCCATGTGTAACTGGAAGGTAGGTACTTTTGTATTTACTCACACGAACACACTGATTACGCCCAGTCAAGTAACTCCTAAAGAGTTCTAGCTGGGAGCCTCTGATTCCTATCTTCTCGAGTTTAGCCAATAAGAGGGAAACAGAAATCGTATCAAATGCTTTGGCGAGATCGAGAAATATTGAAATGCATTTTTTTCCTTTGTCCAAATTTGAGCTAATAAAACTTGTGAGTTTGTTCACTGCTTGTTCTGTGGACTTACCATGCCGAAAACCATACTGATTTTTAGACAGTAGATTATTTTTTTCCAGATATTTAACCAGGCGAGTGTTTATGATTTTTTCCAAAATTTTAGATAATGGCGGTAGTATGGATATTGGCCTATAATTTATGATTTGATTTCTGTCTCCGCTCTTATAGATTGGGCACACTTCCGACCTTTTCAGGGAATCAGGGAATAAGCCCGTCTGTAAGCTATCATTGATAATTTTTGTAATAGGTGGTATAAGAATATTTTTATGCAATTTTAGAAATTTACTACTAATCCTATCACAACCCGATGCACAATCAGTTTTTAAACCATTTATAATTTGTTCAACTTCTTGCTCATCAGTGTCCATCAAAACAAATGAATTACTCTTCTGGTTACACTCGTCTATATGATATAGAGAATGTGCATCTGGTGTGTTTGTTTTTTGATAAATTTTGTCAGCCAGTGAGGCTCCTACATTAATGAAATAACTATTAATTTTATTTAAAGATTGCTCCGGAGAAGAAGAGAATGTTAGGAGTTCTTTTGTGCGTTGCATAGGTTTTGTTGTGTTTGCGATGATTCGAATAGCTTTCCATAATTTTTTACTGTCTTTTTGTGCACTTTGAATTAGGTTTTTATCGTACTCTCTCTTTATTTTTCGTAACAGCGCGTTACAAAAATTCCTGTAACGTCTGTAAGTAATTTGAAAATTTTCGTTTTTCGGTGATAGTTTAGCTTTTCTATGTAACTTGTCCCTGTTTCGCATGCACCGCAGTAAACCCGGAGTTATCCAAGGCTTTATGATTTTTGACCGTCTTGGTAAGGTTATTGTTTGAGTATTTTTTTCGATAATATTTTGAAGCGACTGCGTCAAATAATTTAATGTAAGGTTAGAATCTGCCGACGAATAAATTGGATCAAGATCAAGTTGTAATAGGTCTTGTACTATTCCCTCATTGTTAACTTTAGTTATAGTTGAAGTTGAATATTGCCATGCTGTTTTTAGCTGAAGGCATAGTAAAACCGGATAATGGTCTGTTAACGTTGAAAATGGGACTATAGCAGTGGCAGTACTTATAGTTTTTATTAAGGCGTGATCCAAGCAAGTTTCACTTTCACTACGAGTTATCAGGCTATGTGCTGGTAGTAAGCCGTGTGTAGCAACCAATGTTAAATACCGTTCCCCGTGTATGTCAATTTTGTTTGGATTTATTGGTATGTTTATGTCACCCATTAACACAATATGTTTATAGATAGATACTAGTTGAAGAGTTTTGTCTAGGGACGAGAGGAATGGATCTATGCTGGTGTATGATGGCGATCTGTATAAACCTATAATAGCAACTTGCTCCTCAACAATAGCCACCAGACAATTACAATCCTGAAAGTCAGGTTCTTCTATGCGGACATTAAGATGATCTTTATAATACATAACTACACCATCGTTTTGTTTATTGTTATTTTTAGATGCTACATGACAATATCCGTCTAGTTGAGGAATTACCGATGCACAAGAGAGCCAACACTCTGTCAGTATTAGAATGTCACATTCTAGTTTTAATCTACTTAATAAAATCTCAAAGCCTGACATATTGCAGTTTATGCTACGAATGTTCTGCGTTAGAATAAGTATTTTATTGGAAGTACTAGTGATGATAGTGTGACATTCTTCTATGTCAGCAGACTGCGAATGGGATACGGATAAGCTATCAATGTTAGCTGTAAGGTCAATTATGTCAGTGAATTTTTGATTCAAATATAATTTTGTAATTAATTTTTATCGGGCATTGAACGTTATTATAGAAAGCATTTATAAGTGTAGCGGAGTAAATTGTTTTTATGTGTATTGTGTATTTGTATAGTATATTTATATGTATGTTTGTGTGTACTTTGATTTGTAGTATGTTTTTTACTATATGTGTTACAATAAAACTAGAACTAAACGTATTATAAGAGAGGTGTGTTACAAAGTTAAAGGTGTAACGTGAGTGTGTTCTAAAATGTGTATTACAATAGGCAGGAAAAAAAGATTTTACATTAAAACAATAAAGGAAAGCAGGCATTAAAAAAACTTCAAACCATTTGAACAGACAGATCGTAACAAATAATAGTCATATTGTGTTTCGTATCTTTTCTAAGTCCGCCGCGTCGATGATACGAATATGTGCGGAGTCCTCGTTTTTTTTGAGGTACACAATCCCATTTGTTGTCCAACAAAAATTGAAACCATGGCTATTCTTGAATTGTCTCGCAAGGAAATAAAGTTTTTGGGTTTTGTACGTAAGGGTTTCCGCTACATATAAAGGTTTAGCCACGTACTTGGGGTTCAAGTGAGTAGTATTCAATTTGTTGCCTTTGGTTTTCGATTTATTGAAACTCTTAACGGCCTTAAGCAACTTGTCTTTCAGAAGTACGGTGGTTAGGTCCACGATTACCGGATTTGAGTCATCTTTTGACTTTAGTCGATAGATATCTTTTATGCAAGACCCGTTGATATCGATGTTAATCGTTTTACCCAATTGCATAATTTCTTTACACAAGGTTTCTTTCGTCTCTCCATTTTGTTTCGGTATATTCCGAATTTCAAAGCCAGTTCCGCAGGTTTTTCGTTCCATTGTCTCCAGTTTCCCTTCCAACTCTTTAATCAGCAGAATATCGGCCTTTCTTGCCTTCTCAAGAGTATTTATCTTTGACAAAAATTCGTCATATTTATTGGACATTAAATCCATACTCGTTTTTAGGTCTAGGAAGCGTTTTTCCTGTTCCCTAGAAAACGATGCAAACATTTCTTTGATAAGGGCTATAATGTCAATATGATCACCATCCAATTTCCTTTTCTTTCGCTCCGTAATGTTGATCGCAAGTGAGTGGAGATCAGGTTCAGACTCACAATGTTGCAACGGTACGTCAATACCTGCCTTAGTGAATGTTAGGGCAGTGCTCCGGAAGTCCTTTGCTGCAGCCATCGATATTGAGGGGGAAGGAGAAACGGGAGAAGTTTGTTGTAGTGACATGATAAGAATGAAATTGTCTTTAAGTCGTTACAAAAAGTACCAGGAGAACATACGTTGTAAGCGATAGATTCTTCGCAGACGACTCAGAGGTCAAGCTTATCTAGCCGCAATCGAGCAATGCGAAGTTTTTGCCTTTCCGTCCAGTGTAGTGAGAGCTATGCAATAACAATAGATGCGTAAGCGCCCTTTTTTCACAGTAGTTGGCAGAAAAATATCTATCTCTTTCTCACACGTTGAGACGACGTAGTTCTATCCTTTGCGCGCTTTGGTGTTCTTGTCACACAGCTGACGTTTAAGTATACATGAAATAGTGTGCGTAAAAGAGCGTACTCACTGATTTCGGCAAGTTAGACTCCCACGATCTTATGCACTCCTATTTTTTTACGAGTATTATATTTTGTTCTAAAATAAGATATTTATTAATTAAAAATGGTAAAAAGCTCTGTGGCACGTCTACTCTTAACCGAGGTCCGAGGGGAAGGGCATTGAGGAATTGAAGGCTGCGTTGTTAGAAGATTAGAATGGTATTCCTAAAGAGATCTTGAACAAATTAACTAGCTGTATCTGTGAATTATACGTCCCAATCGCTTTCTAGAACTCGATGTGCTATATTAACGTCTGTGTCGTTGTCGTTGTGGGGTGTCGTTATTTTGTAATGACCATTCAATCATACGGTGTAACGGCTCATTATTGTTCCTGTCGAGTTGGCAATAAAAATAACAAAAACTGCCTAAGATCATTAAAGATTAAATTCCACAAGTGACTAAATACCTAAATGTAATTTCTATAGTTAAAAAAAAATATGGAAAAAATGTTGATGCCTAGTAACATTTTACTAAATCGTAAAATTTTGCAAGCTATGTTATCCTAAACATGTTTGAACCATTTTAATTTTATTTAATACCATTGTATACCATCATTTATTTATTTAATGTCAGAGTACAAGGCTAACCAATGAAGGTATGAATGACTGTCGGGTTTATAACACTTATCGGAAAATTTATTTGCCAGGAAGAGGCGGGAATTGAGAAAGAGCAATCCTTCGCTCTCGACTGATGCGTTTATAGAGCGCGAACGATCACGGAAGCTAATAAGATAACTGACGGTGCTGGGGTTGACTCCGTGTTCTTTTGCAGCATACAATGTCACGTGAACGACTATTTTAAAAATAGCAATGGTCTCTTTAGCAATGGTCTTTTCAGCAAAGCCTTAAGAGTTTATACACTGTAGTAAAGTCAAATCAAAAAGTTTACACAGAATGGCATATTCCAGAACGACCGAACTATATTAGAGTGACATGCGACTAGAATAATGAAGCTATGTGTCTGCGTCCAAATTCGGTCATATCGATCCCAAAGAGCGTGCGGTGTATCGTGCGATATGGAGCATGTTAATCATAAGCAGGGGAGGATGATCTGCCTCAGGGTTGGAGGAATGTAGCAAGGGATCGACAAATGTGGAGGGAACTTGAGGAGGCCTATGTCTCAAGACAGCCTGACCTGGTAGCTGATAGATCGAACAAACAAAAGTAAAAATTATAAATTAAGTTTAATTTAAGTAATAACTTAAGATTAGTTATTGTTATAATTTAAGTTTAGATATAGTAAACAATTAAGTGTAGTACTAAATTAATGTGAATACGAAGGTCAGAGTAAATAAAGGCTATTTTTATTTTTATTTATTTTATTTTAATCATAAGCAGGCTCGTATTTTTAGCTGATGCGATCCAATCGTTGCTTGAAATGCAGACTGGATGGGACATTTAGCTAACATAACTTTTAACAAAAATGGGTCCGTAGTTTAGAAACTCGTCTGACGTGCCGGTTCTATTCATCCATGTAGTCTGGAACGCTAACTCCAACATATGACACAAATTGCCATTTTGAGTAGCTCCACGATCTCATTTCCAATAAGTCGTTCTGCAAACTTCATACGATTTATAGATCATGTGAGCAACATCGTATGTAGCTGCTGTATTAATTGATGAGGAGCAAGTTACCTGGGACATACTTCGATAGTGCTCATTATTGTTCGCAACTCATTTGTTCCGTCGTAAGGATAATGTCGATATGTTCAACAGATTTAAACAACGCCCTGCTGTTAGTGTGCAAAATACAAGGTGCAAACGGACCCTTCAAGAATCCGTCAACCAAGCATTATGTACATCAAACTAAGTAACTCTACGCAAAAATTATTGATGGGAAACGACTTTATTATTTTATGTGAAAAATCACGTTTTATATTGTACCTACGGTATGACTCAATGTAAGGCACTCAAAAAATTGTGTTGATGGACGCATTGAATAATACGTCGTAGAGGTTTAATTAAAGTGAAACCCATGTATTAAAAAAAAATCCTTTGAAATTGGGGAATTGGGTCTTTTTTGGGTTTTGGCTTTTTACTTAGTTTTTGGGGAATATCTCCGTAACTAGAGTGTTTCCAGGTATGGTATAGCACAAAAAAAAATATCGCAATGACGGGGAGACTTTCGGCTTCGTTTAGGGTAGGTACTTTTACACCCATTAGACAACTAGTATTGGACGATTTAGGACAGATTTTAAATTCATGTTACAAACCGGTTGTGCCTTAGTCATCCTTTATTGAATTCCTTAAAATAATTTAATTCTGATCTATTATAGGTATAAGTTCAGCATTTATATTACTCTAGTTTAATCACATTCATTTGAAAACAGAAATCACATCACAATTCAACTGAATTATTAACGCATTGTAGGTTGTTAGAGTTTAGCATACCTCTAGCCAGCTCTCTGTTGAACCAGTGGTATTTGAATAGTTATTGATAGCTACCGCTTTGCCACTCAGCGGCACGGAATGTGGCCCAAACATAAACCAACCGATAACAGGAGGAATTTTTCAGACGCACGCACAGAGTTGGCAGTAGTTGCAGGTCGTCTAACGGCAGTGTGATACATAGATGAGATCATCCAAGAACAAGTTGTACCATTCGTAGGATTCATCGGAAGCGAAGATATCATCTTAATGCAAGATAATGCCCGACCTAACACCGCCGTTGCGTGAATTATTACCTGTCGGAGGTGAGAATTACAAAATTGGTGTGGCCAGCACGAACCCCAGACATGAATCCCATAGAACATGTCTGAAAGACGTCTCATTTTGATATTACAAACTGACACTTCAATTTTATTTCTTATTATCTAGATGTATATATAATTTATACTACTACTAACATAGGTCAGTACGCCCTCGTCAGTAAGAACCGTTACTTTGTATCGCTTTTTAGGTTTTCTTCTACGCCAGAAAAAAGCCGTGAGTAAGTAAGTATTTTTGTTCTTCGACTGGAGATTTGTGTGCGCGCCATCAACGTTCCGTATATCTCAAGAAAAACCTCTGTGGCAGCTGGACAAGAAAACGAAATAATTATTAAGGTTCCGAATTTCTTTTTTACCGAACCACTTTTAAAAACATATATTATTTATCTAACTAATGTGATACGAAAAATGTGATTATTCACATGTAAATAAGTATTTTTTACATAAATATGCAGAATAAGGACGGGCTATTCAGTTGAATTAAAGTTTAGAATCAAGAAATCTTAAAAATAAAAACCTTGAACCTTGATCCTGCGTCCATTCAATTTTTTTTTTCTAAAATTTTATTTTTCAACTTCCGAAATATTACAATTTGCATGTTGTCAACACTGCATAGATCTGAATCGTTATTCAAAACTTCTGTACCCTAATATTCGATACGAACTTGCTATTGGCGTCCAAATTTAACTAACATACAATGTTGAGAAAAGGACGGTAAGTCTTGTTCAATTTAAACAAGGAAATGTTTCTAAAGTCTGGGATTAGGACTTTACCCGACCTTGTTTCTCATCGGCTTTCTCCCGAAGTAGTGATCAAAATCAAACTTGCTCAAATTTGCAATGGAAATATCTTTTTATTTTCCCTTTGAGCTTTCAAGGCCTAAAGGGACCCGGGTCGTCAACTGCTTAAGGATATTAAACTTCCTTGTCGTTGCCTTAAAGTTATTTTAAGGGAGATTTTTTTACTTTCTTATTCTGATATATCTTTTAGTGCAGCTTCGTAATGTAAGTTTTCTCTTTTAAGTAATCTATACTTAATATTATAAAAAGGTAAAGTATGTGAGGTTGTAGAGGGTAATCTCTGGATCTACTGAACCGATTTTGAAAATTCTTTTACCAATAGAAAGCCACGTTATTTGTGAGTGTCTTAAGCTATATTTATTTATAGAAAAAAAAAGATTCAAAAATAAATGTCCACCCGTGCGAAGCCGGGACGGGCCCCTAGTGAAACATATTTATGTATTTTATAAAAATCATATTTTTACGTCAATTTTCGAAACACCCGTTTTGTAACCTACAAGGTTTTATACTCATATATTTTCAGTAACCGAACCTAGATTACTGAAAATATGCTTAAAGTGAATAAAGGAAATAACATGGTTGGTACCTACTAACAAAATGCTAATTTTCAATTCAACAGATGTTGTAGTAGGTAAATAAATAAATCTGTTCACCGTAAAGAACCGAAGTTTTCGTCAGTTTCTGTGTTTAACATACACTAAACCTTTCGCATACACCAAAAGGTCACTGAGTACCGAAGGAAAGGAATCTTAAATTAAATAAATAACCTTCGTTCGCTTTTATAAAGCTGAAAGAAATTAGTTTTCCTATAGGGTGAATCTCGTTACAAAGCTACGCGATTCTTGGATATAGATTTACAATCTGCTTAGAATTCCAAAAATGTTCTTTCGTTGCATTACTAGTCACTGGCATAACATGCCTTACGTACGCTCTGTAAGCTGCTCCCAACTGTATGAATTATTCAGTAAACTGCAATGTGACGGATTCTTTGTACACATTTTTGACCGGTTAATGTTGGAACTTATAGTTTTGTTAATTTATATCTTAGGGAGGGTTTGAACAGGATCGTACTAAAGAGTTTGTTGCAAATTAGTTATAACTATTGTGGTTTCGACTGTAAATGAACCGACGTATTGTATATGTATGCTTAGGCGACGTATACTTTATTAATAACTACCTAAATTCAAGCATTGCGTATGTCTTGGCTAAATAGTTTTTGGTCTAGACTTTTAATACTTTGTGGCTTTCTAGGTAAAGTACAAATCATCAACTACCTAGCCTTTTCCCAACTATCTTGGGGTCGGCTCCCAGTATAACTGGATGCAGCTGGATACCAGTATTTTATAGCGACTGCCTATCTGACCTCCACAACCCAGTTGATCCACTGGGTAATACGATATCCTTGGTAAGAATGGTTGTCAGACTTTCGGGCCACTGACTACCTGTAACGACTGTCAAAGATCTACAAATGACAGCCGGGTCCAACGGCTTAACGTGCTTTCCGAGGCACGGAGGAAACTCGGTATGTATTACGGTCACCCATCCACAGACCAACCTAGGCAAGCACGGCTTAACCTAAAGATCGATACGAGCGGCTGTTATTATTTAACCACGAGCTCCTCCTACGTCAAGTACAAATCATACATATAACATTTACGATATTTTTAAAACCTATAAGCGACGCGTGGTGTAATGGCAATGTTGAAAATTGTGGCTAATGCGAAAGGGAGAAGATCACGCTCCAAGGAAGAGGGCAGGAGGAGGGGTGCGACCCTTATCTCCGTGGAGAACGACGCGCGCACCATCTATTAAACAAATATTCTCAAGTTTAAGAACAAAGAAAGCAAACGATGTAATAACACTTTCGATATTTTAAAACAATGCAAAAATCGTTGTAACTGTTATACTTTGACCATTGCGCGAAATTATAAAAGTATTAAATTTCCACTATAAGCCACATTTTACACTAGTATTAAAAAAAAAATTGTATTACAATCAAATAATAATAGTAGACGCAAGAATATTTTCGAATAATCCTCTTTTATCGGGATACACGTTAAGTGAGTAAGTGAGAGCGCGCGGCGAAGTGGGAGGGGCCCCCGCGTCCCATGCCACACTCGTTCGCCATCAGTCGCCCCTAAGTCTCAGGTTTGCACACAGCATCCCGACACTTTATATCGCCTTATATTTCTCACAGTATATTAACTAAAGCGTTCTAAATCACGTAAACGTTGCCATGTAATTTATCAAATAACGAATTCGCCAATCAGAGAAAGTTCGTATTCAAAAATGGTGTTTAATAGTTACTACGCTACGAGATATACCGGCTTGTTGTTGTTAAACGCAGTGATATTGTCAGCACAACCCTTCGCAGTCGAGAAAATAGCCGTCGGTAAGTTTTAATAAAGCACGTAAATAGTAAAATCTAGTCTCTCATTATTTACTTTAATTTATGTAAGTATTTATTATCGTAGCAAAAAAAAATCGCATGAATCTATTTTTTTTTAATTTATACTGTGTAAATAAATACTGAATAATTTTAGTGAATTCTTTATTATTTTAAGTATAGTCAAATGTGTTTTGCTCTCGCTTGACGCGTAGTGTTTTCCCATGTAATCACCATGTATGTGAATCGATTTTCTCTTTCTAACGCGCTGCGGTGCTCTCGCTCGCACGTAGCAGATGCGGCGTTTGGTAGGGGTGAGCAATTTTCAGGCGCTGTTTTTAAAATAACTTCGTTTTGTTTCGATGTACTTAGTGACACGTCGAAGGCTTTGCTACAAAACCCGACAGCGAAGAACACCTTTGTATTCAGTTGTATTTTCAAACCGCAAGTCACAGTTTATACGTTTTAGGAGGTACTACCGTTGTTTCACAAATTATGAAGCCGATGTTGACTTGCTATCTTGTGTGTGAACAAACTAAAATATTATCCCAATACTACCAAGTAGAACTAGGATGGCGTATGATATTTTTTTTGTACTCAGGGGAGTTTCTTCATATATATACATAGTTAGGTGCCATACATAATATGTTATAGCGGCTAAAAATGTTTGAGGTCAATGTTTTACATAATTTAGAAATTAAACTTGAATATGTACCTTACATGTTAAATGTTTACGTTGTGTAGGATAGTATTATATACAACAGACAAAAAGACAGCATACAAAACAAAATATTACTTAAGATCAGAAATCTCAAACATTTTGTTCACAGACTGTTCAGCTTAAACTGACGCAATATTTGGAGAGGAACTTGCCATAATTAACTGGCTGAAATAGTTTGTTTCAATAAGGCTGCAGCTGCCTTCTTGCAGTCATTGCTTTCGACGCGGAAAATAGAGCTGGTAACCGAAGATTTTCCACAGCTTGTCGCTGAAAAAGCCAGCGTTGCTCTGCTGTTGTTTCGAATTACAATAGAGTATACGATACACGAGTTTACGAGTGCTGCCTTGCCTAATAAAGCAGCAGAACGAATGATTGTGCACCGCATTAGGAATAAAGGACAATCGAAAATCCCTAATACATTTAATTTCGACATATCGGACTATCTTTCAAGAGGAGATTGGAAACAGTGGTTTCTATGAAAAAAGTTTACGGCAAGAAGTGCTATCTATGAACAGAGATCTCTGTCAACAGTGCTTCTTATGTATCGAGATGTCTACAAACAATGTTTTTTATCAACAAAGTTTTCGGCGAAACGTGCTTTCTAGGAATAGAGATTTCTATTGACTTTGCTTTCTGTATGTAGTCATATCGTACAAACGTGTTTCTATCTTAGGTTCCACGCTCAGTTAAAACGTACCGACGTAACGATGGCGTCACAATATGCCATATATATGAAAAGTACCCTTATTTTTTAAGGTCGTAAATAAATACAAGAAATATCTATAAAAGTAGCCACATAAAAGTTATCCATTTATTTTAGTTTTGTAACTTTTTAGAAATTGTAACGCACCAATTGACGATTCATCGCGAAATAAATCAATAGGTGCATTCTGTCTGAAATGACTTGGTATTCAAAGACTATAATTTATTCAAGTTTTTTTGAATAGTTGTTAACTCTTATTCAATTCAATTAGTAGTTAGGCATCGAATCAACTACTATTCTGATTTATTAAGCATTGGATTCTTGTCATGAAAAATAATTATGTTGATTCATAGTAAGTATAAGCGTTATGTTCAATTACTGACAATGGAACGTCATTTGTCATCGACAAGTTACTTAATCTGTGGTCATCGACCCGCACAATTGATTGACATCCGGCAATCATTCGCATCTTATTCGCTGTCCCATTTTTTGGGTAATTCTCTGAGCGGAATCGCAATAAATAGAAACGGGATCGCTAATTACCTTCCTCACTTATTGCCAACTTCACTTTTGGGCTACGCCGTAGTTGGGTAAAAGCTAGTTGGTGATTCTAACCTCAAAAGAATAGTTGACCTTTGTATAAAAAATCGTGGCTACATAAATATATTTTCAAAAGGGATGATGTTTACAGCATAAGAACAAACCAATCTAACTATAGTTTATTTTGGGGACATGAAAAATAAAAGTCAAGTCCAGCTCCTCTAGAAATCTGGTCATTGTTCTTTGAATTTTAGCTTAATGTTAAGTCAAAGTAATGCGCCCACAGATCGCCAGTCAAAACATTTTGTTCCGCCTTTGGGTCCGTTTGGTTTTTATAAAATAAAAGTTTTCAGTCACATAGTATCGTGACCTTAGGTATCATTTTAGAGCTTACTTTAACGTTATAAACTATGTTTTTATAATGTTTGGTTTGATTTGAAAATATTGCTCAATATTAGAAAAAAAACAATCTTCTAGGTTTCTTAGCTAAAATTTTGAAGACCTTTTGATTTATTAAGTTTTCACCGATGTAGATTCAATCTTTATCAAATAAAACTAGTTAGTTGGCGAACTCCCATAGTGCACATAGTTTTTCTTCTTAACTAGGTCGTATTTGTAAGGTTCAAGAGCTAGTGCAGGTTGTGGTGTCTAATTAAGTTGGGACACACTTGAGAGTAATAAAATCGCACACTATGACTTTTTCCAGTGAAGACTGTTTTTTTCCATGAATATTAATTAACATCATTGAAAAATTTTTAATGCTGATTGAAAGTTTACTTCATTACCTTCCTAACCACTAAGGGTTTAGGGCACAATATCCTACATATACGTAAAATTACTATTTCGCAGGTACTAAGTACTACTTTCACTCTTACCCGCAGGTTTAAAAAGGTAGTTTTTTCGTATATTTAATCAGTTGCATCATACAGAAGAACAACATGAAAACACCTCTGCTTGAATCATACGGATTTATTGGAATCATATAAGATTTACTGCAAAAAAACATGGATACCTCGCAGAAGGCCGAAAGGTTTTGTCTGTGCTACGAAGGCCGAATAATTAATGGTTCGTCATGTTAGCATGACGAACAAAATCATGTCATAATTCCCTGTCTCGGTGAGACGATCAGACATATTGTTTCCGATTGTTGTAGTCTTTCTAACGGCGACTTTGCACAGACATAATCTAGTAGCTTTGTCAAACTAGTGGATTCTGAAGAAGCATACTACAAGTATGTGCCCGACCCAGTTCTAGAGAACAGTCATACCACATTTTACTGGGATCGAACTATCACTGACAGGACTATTGTAGCAAATAAGCCTGATGTTTTGGTGACAGATCGCCAAGAGCGCCGTGCAATGATTGATAATGTCACTGTTCCTTTTAACGAGAATCTCGTGAAAACTGAGAATGATAAAAAATTAAGTATCTTGATTTAGCACACGAGGTTGCTGAGTCTGACGGTTAATGAACTTATAGCAACGAGCCTCGATCAACTCCATAAGAGGATCTTATTGCGCCGCTTGCTCAAGGGCATAATTCAGAAACCAGTACTCCTGGACACGGCACGCATAGTGAGGGGGTTTCTCTCTGGGGCCCTGGCCATCGCGGCATCGGCAGCCTGGACCTTGTTCCTGGATGGGCCCATATTTTTTTAATGTTTGTTTTTCTTATTCTTAAGTTTTTTTAAATCCTAATCATAATAGTATAGCCGAGCATAGGAGCTCTTAAGATCGGCTTAAATACATGAACGCCAAACATCGAACGTTAACAAGTTAAAAATGAATTTATTAATAAATCCGTACGTAGTTTTTTAACTACGTACTGAATTGAATGAATAAATTCATTTTTGTTGCGTATTATATTTCATTTTTGTAAGACATTAATTTCTATGAATTAATAAAACACCATTAAAAATAAGTCATATTCTATTATTGGATGCAGATTGATAGATTGATTGTATTTATTTAACAATATTGTATTTTTTTCCTTATACAAAACGCACGCTAAAGAAAATGGGTCATTTCACTTAGTTCATGCGCATTCATCTGGTTAATTGACCAGTAAAGTGTCACAAACCTGAAGGTTGCAACCGTGTAGACCTTACAATAGCCTCGTGCATGTGTTCTGTATAATTTTTTTCAATAACAAAACCTTGACTTGGTAAATAAAACAACAGTACTTCAAATACGATATAGCGCCGGCACAATTGTGCATAATAATATTCACAAATGCGGACACATAATAACTTTTTACTTTGATCAGACTAAAGATGAGTTTTACGGAAGCAATGTGCGGTCTGTCACGGGCCAATCAACGTTTTTCGTGTCTGTCTTTGTGATCGCGTTGTCCATAATCACTGTGCAAGGGACGGCTTACACCATCAATTAGGGAATTTATTGGTACAATACATTAACATTAAACTTGCAAGTAATATTGAGATATCGATGTTCTGTAAAATCGAAATGACTCAATGAATGAAATCCGTGCAAAACATGAGCTGGACGCTTGTCTTCGTTTATAAGAATACACTGGCTGAGTATTTGTTTTTCAATCGTGAAAATAAGTCTGCATCAATATTTTGTGCATAAATCTACTAGTAAAACTATTGAAAAACCGCTTCTATTTCAATAGTTTTACTAGTAGATTTATGCAGCGACAGGCAGTCCGTGCTTTTTTATCAAAACGAGTAATTGAATAGATTTACGTTTAAAAAGCGGATTAAAAACTCACACCCAGGTTATGAAGGAATATTTTTTATTTTTTTTTGTCGATGGACAAAATCTATTAAGATCAAAATAAATTTTGTATTATTTACCTTATGTAAAGAATAGGCGGGTTGATTTGGTTTTAAAAGAGTACTATTTAAAACGGCGAGGAACCTCAAAACGAAAATATTATTTTTACATTGTATTTTAACTACCAATAGGACCTTGTCATCTCAGTCCGTAAGAGCATCATGATATGATGAATTAACGTTAGACAAAACGTTAAGTAGATAGTCTCCACTGGGTGTAATACCAGCAGCACCGAGGTCAAGTAAATAATTTAAGTTAATATTTTCATCTCCGCCGATAAAATGGCTAATGTTTTTGGGACAAAAAGCTTTCATTGTGCCTAATGGTAACTTTTAAGGTTAATTGTTGGAGTTATCTATTGAATTACCTGAAACCTTTTGTAAAGTCTAGAAGGTCGCTGAAGACGAAAGGAAATTTAAATAAAAGAGAAGAACGTTTTTACTTAATACATTTTTTTAATCTGAAAAAGAATAATTTTAGAGTCATTGCACTCGGCCGTCGCTGTAGTTAGCCCTCGCTTTCAGGTCGGACGGCAAACCCGCCTCGTGTGCAATGGTAAAATTTGCACACACGAAACAATCTACTTAATATGTATTGGTCAACAAATTAATATTAGTTGTCTGTGTCTGATCTTTGTAAAAATACTAGCTGTAAATTTATTAGTAGTAAATTAGCTAGTCGGAAATTATTCCGTGGGAAAGGTATTAACGGCGTATAAGAATAATTTAGGTCCTATGTGTCATAGCATGATCTACCTCTGTGCTATAAAAAAAACTATTTTGTTTTGTTTTAAGTTTGACATAACTTCTTTACAGCACGAACTTAAAATACTTCGTAGCCGTAAAGAATTACCTAGTTACAAAATTAGAAAAATCAAAAACCCAATTGCAAATATTATTATTATATTATTATTATTCCTAATTAAATTTAAACATATTAATTATATATAATTCCCTTTTTATTTTGATACCCTACTCGATAGGTATGGTTATATTTTTATTAACGTATTACTATGACGCGGCTTAAATCCGCCATTTTGTTTGTTTTTCAAACACCTATCTAAGAACACTTGGGTTGTTAAGACAAATATAACAATACCTTAACTGTCGAAATCCATCCTGCCGTTTGGAAGATATCAGGTAAAAGAAATTTATAAAGAAACATACAAGATACGCGCGAAAAACATAACTCTTCTTTTGCAGTCGAGTAAAAAAGACTTGCGGTTCTTTTAACCAATACCTTAATAGTAGATTTCCGGTGGTTTTCTCGTTTTTCACAGTTTTTTTACTTGAAACATACGCATTTCTAATACCAATCAAGTACAAAGTTCTTTGTATTTAATTAATATTAGATATGCGTATGAATATTAATTTTGTATGATACATGTTTCAAGTATGAAGCCAGATGAAACAATTTGAACATGAAGGTAATAAAATTGTATTTTAGCATTTAAACTCAAACTTATTTTATACAGCATTGTACATAATGTAATTACGTGGAGAATTCCCATATAAGCCGCTGGCTCCAGTCCAGGTCTCGCGAAGCGGCACCAGCTCTATACAAGTTTTAAAATTATCGCGCCTTAATAAAGCTGTGCATTACTGACCTACGTGTTAATGATTTAATTTTGCTTATTAAAAACAATGAAGCCCTGATAAAAAGTAAAAACGACATGATCAATACAAACCAAAGTATTGTAAGTATTTTTATTACAAATTGATCCAGCTGCCATTTGCCATTCAATGCCAGCCATTGCCATTCAATATGGCAATGCTGCCAGTCTTTCAGGCAAGTTTTCGTATGACAGCGATGTGAAAGAGTACTTAGATGCTTAAGCGTCCTGTTGTTTATTTAGTTTATTTTATGTACATTTTTCCCTCATTTGTAAATATTTAGTTACTTCTATAAATAGCTTAAATTCAATTACATAACTGAAAAGAATTTGAGCATTAAATAAATAAATAATTATTTTATATATAACTTATCAAACGTATTTTATTGATCGCTCTACCACAGCTACCGTTATTTGATAGCGAACAATGAGTATTTGGTCGGACCGTTTACTAGCAACAGGATTAACTGCTAGCTGTCAATTGTGATTTAGTCTATAAAGGAGCTCAACTGGGGCAGAGTTAACGCTGCGCCTAGACCACTGAGTGCAATATAATGTAAGTGGGAACAGCTGATACGACGTCAAACGTGCATCTATCAATACTTCACACTTCGGTGCACAGCTGTGGCAAGCTTCCAGTTAACATAGATAAAATGTTTATACTGGGTCTGTCATACGGCTTGAGCGCTTGGAAACCAGATTACTTTGTTCCTGGGTGGGTAATCAAAATAAGCTTGGCCGTTAATATAAGAACCGTGAATCTTGTATCAAGGAAATTAAGAAATAGCAAATGATTACATCGATTTTTCTTTGTATTCTAGTTTTTCAGCTTTTGAATTATCACATAACATGGCAGAGTAGGGTTTGAGTTACAGCAATCATTAAAGATATGAGACTCGAAAAATTGGATTTAAGTTGCAGCTAAAATAGCTACGAGTATTTCAAGCATGTAAATTCAAATTCCTTTTTCTGTAAAGTCGAGCTTGTCCAATGTCTCAATTTCTAAGAGATATGAGGTCTGAACGAATGATCTTTAATGTTTAACTTCTGCTTATATTACATAGAAACGTTAACCTTTTTACTAGCGGTACTGGGAGTGAACCCTTCTTCTATGGCTTCTTCCCTTTCTAGAAAGGTTTCTTTGAGCCGCCTTTCCATCTCAACCGACCAAGTGTGCGTTTTATTAACTAAAACATTGTGTGTACATCAGATTCCTGAATAGCGGTGCAAAAACTTGTAACGAAGTAACAATAAAGCACACGCATAAAAGACATGCTGATTAATTATAATTAATCAGCATGTCTTTTTTCTGTTGCTGTCACAACGCTTCGAAATATCTATACATTCTATTATACATACATACAAATAAACAAAATTGAAGTGTCTGTGTGTAATATCAAGATAACAGCTTTGTACTGAATCCATGTGAAAGTATATACGGCACTTATAACTATAACACATTTTTTTTTTAATTTTTTCGTCTCTCTGCCTGTCTGTTTGTTCCGGCTAATCTCCGAAACGGCTGAACCGATAGCAAGATGGGACTTTTACTAGCAGATAGCTGATGTTATAAGGTCTAACATAGGTTACTTTTATTTTAGAATAAGAATCAGGGTTCCGAGAAAAAAATTAAACCCTTGAAATTGGGAACAAAAATCGATTCAGAAAGGGAAGTAACATTTTTTAATAATAATTTCACGCGAGTGAAAATATATAACAAAAACTGTGACCACCATTAAATCATAATTATTACTATGAATCCATTTCTAATTATTTAACTAGTCCTTCAACATATAACTGTGCATAGAAGAAACTCGTGGAATGAAAAAAAAACTCTTAATCACTTGAGGGACGGAATTATAGCTCAGAAAATTATTAAGATTAATTACAACTTCAGCAAGCAATTATTTTTCCTATTCTGAGAGAGGTGCGACTAAAAATGTTATTTGAATTAGTGTGATCCTTCAAGCTATATTTCTGACGTGAACGATACGACATTTTTTTACACTAACTAGAAGATATTCGTTTAGAGAATACGGTAACTCTACACTTACCCTTGTTCTTGAATTGTAGGTGCGTTTTTAATAAATAAATACCCAAGGCGATTTATAATTAAACGCATTTCTTCCAGGACATAAAAATGTGATCCTTTTGTAACAATTATCCACCTTATATAGACAAAAAACATGAGATTTGGGAAAATACAGGGGCTATGTATTATAGAAATTTTAAAATTTGGTAGACTTTTCTAAGATTGCCTTCGCACTTAGTGTTGCGCAATAATGTAAGTTGTGATAATTTTAATGCCATCTTGATAAAATTTTGCTTCAGCAAGGTATATCCGTGAAAATAAACTATCAGACACCGCGGCAGCATTCAACAAAAATCGGAACACGCTGAATTTTCTTGCTGAGTCTCCTTTCGCGACTTATTTGTGGTTTACACAGGCTTACTGTAGTACGGACAAAGTATAGAGTTATTAACGATTGCATAATCAGCATATAATTAACACAGGCCGCCTATCTATGGGATGGAGTGGGCTGTCCATCACTTTTAGATGTCATAATTATGTCATTGCAATTTTGGTTCAAGGACATGCCAATTTTCTCACGATATTTTCTTTCAGTTTTGAGAGCAGTGGAATAAATTACACAAAGCAATGTGCCTTTCTGAGTTCGAACCCCCGACCTACAACTTGTAAGGCGTGTCCGTTTCACTGGTCCAGCAATCTGCTGGGTCTTGCTTGACCAAGTAAACTCGGTTGCCCTTGTTTGATTCACTGTCGATTTATCAAAATATTGCTTAGTCGTAACATCGCAAAATGATTTCTCCATTAAATTAAGAGCACGGAAGAGTGAAAGAGATGGCTGACCTGGTACCCGCAACACTGGGAACATATTTGTGAATGCAATCAACCTGAAAGCCTTCAACTTCAGTGTGATTTACAAGTCCAATGTATTTTTCCAAACATTAAACGTAGCCCATTGAAACTCATCACATTTATGAGTTGTGATTATTCTGAAAATGGTTGTGATTGAGCCTTACTACATATGTAGTTGCTATGACAATGGAAATAAATTGCAACTACATCTATACTTACAAAAAATTCAAAGTCTTGACTGCCAAACCACTGGACGCACAGCCCAAACCACTGGTCCTAGAGACATGAAATTTGGAGGGTGTACGAGTATTCTTTGTGAAGAGTAAGTATGCACTAAGAAAGGGGTTTTTCAAAATTCCACCCCTAAGAGGGTGAGAAATGGAGGTTGAATTTAATGTGAAACTTTTTAGTCTCGAGGTCGTTTGACTTGAAAATTTGTTTACATACTCTTAGTTAAAATTATGAGAAACGTATATCACAGTTTTTCCAAAATCATTCCCCAATTTAAAATTCAAAGTCCTGACTGACTGACTGATATATCAACGCACAACCTAAACCGCAGGTCGTAAAGACATGACATTTAAAGGGTGTCTTGTGAAGTAGGTATCCACTAAGAAAGGGTTTTTACGAAATTCCAACCCTAAAAGGGTGAAATGGGGTTTGAATTTTCTGTGAAATTATATTCTCTGGTCCGATTGACTAGAAAATTTGTGTACACACTCTTCAAAGTACTCTTCTTTAAAGTATCACAGTTTTTCAAAAATCATCTCCCAACAGAGTGAAATAGTCTTACAAAAATAATGAGATTCCATCTGAGAGGATGTTTCAGATGGACTATTTTCAGTTCTTTTCGACCCAGAAGCAGAAGTGTAAAATACAACAATTCTCTCTACAGAGTTAGGCACAAGTGTGCCCACTGTGGAAGAGTTTATGTTAAAACCTACGCAGATATTAATTAAATCTACGATAAACCTGCAGAATGAAATTCTTTTGAGGTCGTTCGAAGCAGTTGAAAATCGTTATAAATCACTGGACTCAGTGATAAAAACGATGACGCCATAAACAACGATGATGCCATACATTAACCGGTTGAACTCACATATTAGCACATATTAAAATTGAATGTTGACGCCCCAGTAATGTTGCTGCGTAATTTAAACCCGCCAAAATTATGCAATGGCACCAGGTTGCGAGTGCAACATTGCAATGAAATGTTATCAAGGCAACAATACTGACCGGTTGTTCCCGAGGAGAGTCTGTGTTTATTCCGAGGATGCTGTAATATTAATCATGTATTATCCACTTCTGGTTGTCTCATAATTAGTTCTTTTCACACACGCTTTGAATTCTGTTTAAACCAAACAGTTATTCTCATTCCAGAGATTAATTTAGTTTTACGCAGAACTTCGTCCTTATTGCTTTGTTTAGGATATATTCAGTTCGTATATTCAATGAGAGGGAGTGAGAGCTCTTATTATGTTTGTTTCTAAAAAATAAAATGTCATTTGTATCATGCAGGCCAGAAGCTATATTTTGATTTCCCTAAAACTACATCAACTCTTAAATCTTATGTACTACGGGAAAACATTATATAAGTTCATTTAATATGATGATTTTCAGCCGGTTTGAAATTACTTATTCGATTTCAAATCCTGTCATTTTATCGATTTTTTTTTTTACAAATTTTCGTTTGACGAGTAACGTTCATTTCATCATTTTACAACAAGTTTCAAATACACTCACACTGGACAAATAATTCACTTAAAAATATTTATTCCATATACTTTTATTTGATAACGTACTTTACATATTGCATTATTACACAATTTCGTAAAAACGAAACTCATTAAAGAGCCAAAAGGATAATTTGAATTAATTAAACAACAAAAACGTAGAAAGCAAGAGCGAGCCAAGCGAGCTTGGAACTTGGAGCAGGGTTCCTCGCCATGGGTAATGAACCGGCAGCGCCATGTCATCGTTGGCATTTTGCACTTTGACATTATAACTATGGATATTTTGAACCATTAGGTAAGTGAGCCGTTAGTTAGAGATATTCTAATACGTACCTCTCTCATGATCACTTTACGACGGTTTAGATTTTTATTATTATTTTATTTTAATTAGGTTAAACGTGATTTTGTGACGCGAAACATTTATCAAGAGAAGCGTTTGCCAAATTAGTGTTTGTATAGTGAGTGTTTATAAAATAAAACATTTGCGGAAAAAGTTGTTTGTGAAATATATAGTATTTTTTTAGCAAGCCCGCTTTTCTATTCCCAAACCACTGTAACTGTAAAAGCCAGAATCATCAGTGGCGACCACCAGAAAAGCTCGAAGCCCAACGAAGTCCCAGAGAAACAATTTAACTGTCTTGAATCCCGCAACGAAATTAATCAGAAATCTGTACTTTTCTGATTAATTTCGTTCCACTTCCTACGGGGCTTCGGAACTTCCTTCCTTCGGAGCACTTCCCTCCATATCAGCAGGAGACAGAACGAAACAAGGCCAATAGGCACAAAGGGACGTTTACAACTGGGATAAGCCCAGTTGCCTAACACCACGGATAAATATTATCATTAATGGGTCCTAAGCTGTGAGCTTATATTTGATTCCAATAATAGGTATGGCAAAAAGGCTTGAACGCACGGAAATTTGTTCTAGTTTCTACAAATAACTCCGAATGTAGCCTGTATACTATCCAACATAATATTGCGTTCATTCTGCTAAAGACTGCACTCCCATAAAATATGATGTGCAGGATGTTCATATTCGCAGTCAGATGTAGAACATTGACAAAAAGGCGAGGCGACAAGCTTGAAGGAAAATAATTTAGGTACTCTTAAAGTTACCATGATCAGTGATAAATTGGGCAACACAGTGATCCACCTCCAGCCATATCCTGCCAGCCGTTCACGAACAGATGGAAAGATCCTCAATAAAGATGCAAAAACTACGAGATCTAGTACGTGGAATCCCTACACTCAACAATCAGTGGATCCTATTATATGATCAGTAAGATGTAACCTCACAGAAACAGATTAGTATACTTATAAGATTCAATATACTAAAATCCATATATAACTTTCATAACTTTTTCGTACTTATTATAAAAAAAAGACCTTGGTGTCGACCCTTGATGGAATTATCACGCCTACATCGTCATTCAGACAAAAGTGTCTCCCAGACGTCGGTCTGTGGTTTGAATAATCTAGAAATTTTAGCACGGTCAGATAAGTCGCCCCATAAATAGTCTTTAAAGTAATAATATATATACAGTATTTAGAAAAATATAGTAAAAAAATTGAAAATTAAATGGAAATATATAGTATATAGAACGATGGTTGTAAACTGAAAATTTGTCAAAGGAGTTTTGGTGAAACATTAGTAAACCACTTATTCACACTAACAAGACTGCCTGTACTAATAAATGTGTTTACCCCCGCTCATTATAATTATAGTAGGGGGAGCCAAGAGGGTTAATCAACAAGCATGTTTAGGTGGAAAACTTGATAGCTGAGTAGATAGTGCGTGATCAGAAAACACTTAAACTATGAAATAAGCTATTATAAGTATGAAAAGTTTTAGACAATAGTCTAACTATTTTTTAAAGGATATTCTGTTTGCCTATTTATAAGCCACAGTTTTATATTAATTCACTAAGCAAGATGGGTGCAAAAAATATTTAATAATGTAAATAAGCTGCTATTTTGAAGAAATTGAAAAGAAAAGGTTTGGTTTTTGACGGAAAGTTTTTCAAATGTGTAAAATTGATGACTTCATCGACAAACTGATATCGGCCTCCTGAGTGAGAGCACACTTTTGCTTGTTTTACGTCATTTTCAATTGTTGATCTGGGTCCAAATTGGTGATAACTTCTTCAATGCTGGCTTTGAAAACTTGCAAGGTTTATGGCTTGTTAAGAAAAACCCAATATTTCAAATATTTCGCTCTAGTTCTGGCCATCTGGCGGCCAGTAAAAATCTCGAAAACAAAGTCACACGTAAAATCAATTAAGTAGTAAAAATTATTGAGCGTTCTCCAGATGTGTGTCGCTCCATTGCTAATCCTCAACGAATTCTCTATTAATTTATAAGTTGGGTGAAATCACAATAACATAAACGGCGCCATTTGAAAAAAAATGTATATTCACATCAGGACATTACTTTTGCCCCATCTATTCGAGCGAATGATGAATGAATGAACGAATTATTTTCAGCAATTTTACCCGAAAATCATCATTTTGATCCTCCTGCTCTTATTGAGAATTTTTCTTCTATCTTTACCTAAACAAACGCGCATAAAGTAAGCTCGAATCACAGAACGTTTTCCCTTCCGTAAAAAAGTACCTACTGAATGCAGAAACCGTGGAGAATTCACTAAAGATTTTTAACTGCATAAATAATAAAAATATTACTATGATAGTTATAATGTTGCACCTCGCTACTATCGTTTCATAAAATCCCCGACACTGGAGCCTGCTCGTGGAATAGAACACTTTTGCAGCGGTGAAAAAGTTTCTTTTAATCTTCTTTTAATGAAGTTATAGTCTCACAACCAGGTAGGAAGACACTTTACAAGTACAAACAAATCCTATTTCGTAAAAAACTAAAGTTCTCTTAAAAGTATTGCTGTTGTTTACTTTAATGTGTACAATTTTAAAATAAATATTTGTTAGTTGAAGCTGTTAGTCACTGAGTAGTAATATTTTTGAATCCACTCTTTTTATTAGGTTGGTGTAGGTATTAGTGTCATGAAAATTTCAAGGTTCCGTCATACCTATCCGGACAAATTGCTTGTGCGGCTCCCGACATTGCACTTGTTATATCTATAACTACCACTTTAGTGTAATAAATTCATATTTGAATTTAGCTGAGCCAGATATGCACTGAAATATTAGTCAGTGTGTCCGCAGCCAGCTTAAAATGTATCTGTATTAGTATGACCAAACATTTACTGGCATTACAGGCATTTGTAAGGCACACGAGCTGGTGCCGCCGGACACGCCACGGGTGTCGGGGGCCACGCGTCATGGTGGCTCCCGGACACCGTAAGTGCGGGTCTGTGGACGGTGAGTAATGGGCTAGCTCACAGACTTTCCGTCTTATGACGATAGGCCGTGTCGACGGCGCGTTCGTGTTCCACGCGCGCCTCAAAGAGATGGTCAGCAAATAGGAAGAGATACCGCGGCCCTGGAACACAAAGGGCTAAGAACGAACATGGATGGGTTTTAGTCAGTCATATGTCACTCCCTTCCGCTCGGCCCAGAGCGGGAGGGGTCATTTGATGATGTCAATTTATCTGAAAAAATAAAACGGCACGCGAGCTGGTACCTACTTCTTTTTGAATAGAAGGCCTTTTAGAGTTTAGCTACATAATTTAAATTACGGCTCACACTTTCACATTATAAAAGCTGAACTGACATCATCATGAAAAAACAACCACATTATTCTTTTTTCTAAATTATTTTAATTCAAAATCCTTTGAGAGTCTGAATCAGCCAGGCGTATCACAATAGACAGCCTGCATAATTTAAGTTTGGTTGAAAGGTATAAAACCTCACATGAGCTACGCCCACCCTTATGAATAAAAGGATCAACGTAGTTCCTCACAGAAAACTAACTTTTATTCATTTTACTGGGAAGTCCCTACTTTAAGGCGGTTAGGCACATTGGGGGTATGCGGCTACACAGGTGACTTAAGTCATGAGGAGAGGTAGGTATACAACATTTTGACACTACAAAAACTGTCATCACAGTTAAACTCACAGGTACTCTCTCTCTCTCTTTCCCGTCTCATTTTCTTTCTTTCTTTCTTAAGCTTTTTACGCACAACGATGTCTGCCGTGCAGTAAAACAGAGTGTGTTAATGTAAAAATAACAAGTTTGATTCCTGGTTTAGGCTAAAGTTTTTTCAAAAAACTAATACTGCTATTTTATTTTTCTCCAAAAATAAGATCATGGATCGTTTGACAACTTTGCTCTTCTACCTTTAGATTTGTATTTAACTGTGATATTTAACGCTAAAATCACTCAGTATAATCTGATTTTACTCAATCAGGACTGAGTTCCTAGCTTTATTGCCATACAATCTTTGGTTTTTTATGCTATTGTCTCCTATATGTTATATGCTTTCGTTAGTGGTCTCATTTTAGTCATTGCCTTTTGTCCATCCTTCTTTATTTCGCAAAATTATGCTCATACGACGTTTTTTCTGGTTTTTACCATCGTGATTAAAAAGCTCACATGGCACGGCCATATCGTGCTAACCTGAAATTAAACTAGACGTAATAAATGGACTGGTCTGGCCTGGTTTATGTTTTTCTTCCTTGTGGTTTCCTTCGAACACTTCAGTCAGCTCCTCCTCGTTGATAGGGAACTCTACGCAGCTGAGCTCATCCATAACATCATCATTACTGTATTCGTGGTAACTTTATCGCATCAACAAGTTGGACATCGTGGCTTGAGCTAGAAACCAGATCAGCATCATCATCTACATTAACAATACTTTGCTGATTGGGCTCCTCAAACAGATTTTGTGCAACTGCCTCTTCTTGCACCTTTCAACACGTTTTTGAGAGCGGCATTTACAACAAAATTCTGCTCTCAGTTCATCGCACATCGACGTAAAGCACATACCTTCGCGGTACGTACCTATAATAATAAAAATATCTGTCTGCGCCCTGAAGAAATGCACCTAAAATGAGCGCATAATCGCTCTCTCGCCAGTCATTGAGTGCGGCAATTAGCCTGGATTCGGCTATAAACTTCTCAATGCTCACGATATCTTTTCCGATGAACAAAACCATCTGTTGAGGCATCGTGCTCGTCTTAAAAAGTAATAAGTTAAAAAACACTTAAGTGTGAGTTCCAGGCGTCGTCGTTTTGTGCGTGCAATTATAAAAATAAACGTGGCTTTTCGAGAGGATCCTTTAAGGGGGATAATTAATTTCTTCAGACAATATTCTGACGCTTTGTGGACGTGTTTATTTTTATTTCTCGATTCAAATCAAGTCCCGAACGCCAACCGCCATTTATAAGATAAATACACTAGCTTGTACCCTAGTTCTTTTAAAATAAAAGGCCTTTCAAAAACTTTAGCAATATAATACATAATACTTACTTACTTACTTATGGACATTTTATTAGTCTGAATTAAACGTATTTCATTTTATTTTTTATTTTTATAATTAAATTACGGCCCACACTTTCATATGACTAAAATGAACTGACATCATAATGAAAAAATAACCACTAAGTATTCTTTTTTCCATTTTATTTTAATTCAGGATCCTATAATAGTCCGAATCAGCCAGGCCTATCACAATAGATAGCCTGCATAATTTAAGGTTTGTTGTAAGGTATAAATCCTTACACTACCTGTATAAGGATTTATACCTTACAACAAACCGTTAACCTGAACCTAAAGTTATAGAAAGCACTTGCCACAAATGCACACAACATGAAATAAAACTCTTAAATCCACACAACAAAATCTAAATAGAAAAAAAAGAGGAAACGTTGTGTGTCTCACGGCTGCGCCAAATAGGCCCAGTTCAGCAAACTGCCGAGCAGCTAGTGCCCGACGCTGGTTTTCAACTGGACCTGAGATGGTGATGTGACGGACATAAAACAGTTTTGTACTTTGTGTTACTAATAAGGTATGTGTGTGTATGAATAGGTATTTAAATAGAATAAATTTGCGTACAGTGATAACAATTAAAACTACATATTAAAGAAAAAAGGGTCGAGAAAATGCAAGACAAAACAAAAAACCCAAGGTACCTAACTAGATGAAATGTGTGCATAGTAACATAAACCTGTTTCGCACGTTCCTAACTTGTGAACGCATAATTTATGATTAAACGAACTTACCTGTACGTGAAGTTCGATCATAATTATACGAAGGCTTCGTCCGAAGAGATTAGCATAAACACAATGTAGTAACACGTACGGTGTTGCCTTTGCGCACTGAAAGTCAAAAGCCCTATACCTAAAACTAAAAAAAAATGCGTTTATTTTTAACATTTTTAGGTGAGGGTAGACATACTCGTATTTCCTTTTCTAGATTGCATGTTCTATTGCTCATTTAGTTCAGAGCCTAGATTCTCAATTCCCGTTCTTGATATTTCAGGAAATGACAGGGTATATTTCTTTTTTGGGGAAAAATAAATATGGGAGGGTGGGTTGCTAATCTCTTCGGACGAAGCCTTCGTATAATTATGATCGAACTTCACGTACAGGTAAGTTCGTTTAATCATAAATTATACTCAGCTTCGTCCTCGAGATTAGCATAAACACAATGTAGAATTTGAGAGCTACTGAAATATCAATGAAACACTTTTGTGTAACAAGGCAATCAATTTTAATCAGTAGGTTTAAATTTAAAATCATAATTAATGATGATTATTTATATAAGGTAATACAAAGGTATTCTTTTATAACATTAATTAATTAAATAAATAATTCTGCTTACAGTAGATTTTTATAAACTCAGTTGAAGTTAAATAACTCAAGTCCAGCTGTGGACGTGATAATATAATTATCATGAAACTTAATAAATACTCGTAATTACTTTGTTGTTTAACTGTTGTTATTACAATTGTTTAATATTGATCTTGCAAATAAATCATCTTCTGTAATAGGTACATTTCTATTGTAGAATTTCATAAAAACCTGAGACGAACCGCTCCAACCCGCGGTTTTTCTAACTGTTTCTAAGTTAACTCCTAATTTGTGGGCTTTAGATGTGGCAGCATGTCGTGTGCTGTGAGCTGTAAAGATAGATATATCTATGCCACATTCTCCTAGCGTCATCTTAACCCACCGACTTAATGTTTGTGCCGAAACTAATTTATGTGGTTTCCTCACACCGATAAATAGGCTATCTACATTACCACGAAGTGACCTAGTCAAATCGAGATACGCTAAAAGTGTCAGGACTGGACAGATTTCCAGTCTTTCGCGGAAAAATGGTAAAATAAGATTAGGTTGCACGGTTCCTATCTTTGAAGTTTTTATAATATCAGGTATTTTAATAGTGATCTTATCTGCTTGAATTTGAATGTTATTTATATTTATTTTTGATAACGTTTGCATTCGGTGTGCAGTAACTAAAGATAATAAGGTAACTAGTTTACGTGAAAGTTTATCTAAACCCAAGCTATCGTTAGGATACCAAGAAGACAAAATATTTAGCACTTTAGACGTATCCCAAGTTGTGTTATACTTGGGTAAGGGTGGTCGAAGTCTGAAGACGCCTTTAAAGAAGCGTTTTACAGATTCATTATCACTGACTTTTTCAATCAGAATTAAGGCTAAAGCCGATCTACAACTGTTTAAAGTCCCATATTGGGCACCTGAATCAAACAATGTTGTTAGAAATAAAATTGCATCATTGATTGATGCCCCGAAAATGTCGATATTTTTAGATAAGCAAAAATTATACCATTTCTTAAGACAGGTGTCGTATTGTTTTATCGTCGTATCGGAGAGGGAAGCCAACATTATGCAAATTGCAGGTGATGGAACATTTCTTCTCAACAACGAGTCCCGGACAAGAGACCGGCAGCCAGGGTAAACCGAGGGTGTACATTGTTGTTGCTGGAAGGTGATAAAATTGTTTGTTTATTTGGATCAAAATACAAAACAGATGATACAAGAAGTTTTTTGAATAGAGGGTACCATGGTTGAGTGGGCCATAAGGGAACCACTACAATACCAGTAGCTTTGTCTTTAACAATTTTTCGGAGCGTTTTTAGGACCATTGAAAAAGGAGGGAATGCGTAAAAGTAAATTTGTGACCATGATAAAGTAAATGCATTTATGGCCATAGCGTCAGGATCTCTGAACCAGGATATATAGTTACAACATTTCTTGTTAACACGACTTGCAAAAATGTCTACTTCAGGAAAACCAAACGTGTTTGTTATCTTGTAAAAAACTGAGTCGCTCAATTCCCACTCAACATCTGGATGAATTCTACGTGATTCCGCGTCGGCTATTGTATTATCTGCCGAACGAATGTATGATGCATACACAATAATATTCCTAGATTGACACCATTCCCATAATTCTTTTGTTATGCGTGTTAGATGTGGATATTGTATGCCTCCCATCCGATTTATGTAGGATATGGCTGTAGTGTTGTCAACGCGAAGTAATATTTGACAACTACACATTTTTTCTGCAAAAACTTTTAAACCAAAAAAGGCAGCAACGATCTCTAAATAATTAATATGGTGTGATCGTTCGTCAATTGTCCATGCCCCACTAGCTGTTTCTTTTCCACACGCCGCGCCCCACCCCGTAGTCGAAGCATCACTAAATATTTCTAAACAGTATTCATCATATTTAATTTTACTAATAGGGTTATCTAATGCTGTAAACCACCAATCAAAGTCTGACGATAAGTAGGACGGTATGTTCATATAATTGTCATAATTTAACGGGTCATTTTTTAAATTTAAAAATTTGCATCTTTCAAATTCTTTTGTGTATAGCCATCCGTATTCAACGGCAGGGCAGGCAGAACACAATAAACCCACTAAACTTGCAAAATCTCGTATTTTACAACGTGACATATGTTGAAAGGCTTGTAATTTATTTTTGATTTTAATGGATTTTTCTGTAGGTAAACTGATTTGAAATTTTTTAGTATCGATTATGTAACCAAGATATTTACATGATGTCGTAGGCAATAAGTTGCATTTATCTTTATTTATAATAAATCCTAAGGCTGTCAATAGTTGCCGAGTTACCGCTATATTTTCTAAACAATCATTATAAGAATTGCCAATAAGCAACAAATCGTCTAAATATATACTAGACACATAACCGCAGGATCTGAGCAGCTTGACAACCGGTTTCATTATCTTAGTAAACACAAAAGGTGCTGTGTTTAGGCCGAACGGTAACACATTAAATTCATACAAAACATTGTCGGATTCGAATCTAAGTCTGATCCAAAAAGGTGTTTGTCGATTGTTGTTTTCTGTATTTGTTCCTTCATCTCTTTTTTTAAATTGTTCAAAATAAAGTTTCGGCGAAGTGTTGAGTCCGAGTGTTGGTTGTCACAAAGAAGGCGTGCAGTGTCCATCATCATTTGTATTAACTCCGTGTCTTTGTCCTCTTTAGCAATCATAAGTGTAATAACTTTACTTAGGCATGAAATGGCACAACCTAACTGTTTTTGTTTCATCTCAATACCCTTATCTCTCTTTAAGATCACTTCTGATATGGCTGCTTTAATTTCTAAATTCAGTTCCGGCGAGTCAATTAGCTTGCAATTACTAGGAGGTAAGTATTTTTCTATTAATTCCTTGCGAAGTTCGTTAGACAAGCCCTTAGTAGCCACATGCTGTAGCCGAATAGCCAGGTCGGTCTGAATTTCTTTGCCGTAGATCTTTTCCACAGACGGATCCTCTCCAAATATTTCTAAAATTTTCGGGTCCAGCTCGATGCTCGGATGTGTGTCAGTTGTAATAGGGACTTCAGTCACCGAGGAAGGGACCTGTGGCTGTGAATTGCTTGTGGATGGAATTGGGTCTGCAGCGCTAGTTGAGGGAACTGGGTCTAAAGCATTGATCGAAGGGGTGGGATCCCCAGCGCTCATGGATGTCTCATCATGATCCAATTCCACTACTTCCTCAAAAGGTTCTTCGTCGTAGTATCGACATCGTGGAGAGGGTGTGTCCTCTGTAATGTGTAATTAATTTACAACAATAAGATAAGACAGGCGCACGTAGGTGAAATGGCGTATCTATGGATATAGACACGTACCGTGTACGGCTTAGTATCTACGGTGAAGTGACAATCCCAAAGACTGCCCGCATCATCCGTATAGCTTCACGTATACTAATAAGGTAACAGTTCTTAAAACTGATCGCAATATTAGCCTTGCACGTGATATAAATTAAATGACGTTCTTAGATAAAACGTTTATAACTCCGAAGTGTTAATCCCGAAAAATTAACCGCAACGAAATTTTTAATAACGCTAAAACGTTGATGTGAAAAAAAAAAAAAAAACAACACACTTGACTAACCTCTAGAATCCGACGTCGATCTTGTCTCACGCTGAAGTTTTTTCTCCCATTTCTTTAACTTTTTTCTGATATATTCGTAATCGTGTTTTCTTTTTCTTTTCCCCATGACACTCTTTAAACTTGAATAAAACTCAATTAACGCAATTTAAACACTTTTTTAAGAAATTGTGTGCGCTCCGGCAGAGCACTGAACTGTGAAATGAGCAATAGAACATGCAATCTAGAAAAGGAAATACGAGTATGTCTACCCTCACCTAAAAATGTTAAAAATAAACGCATTTTTTTTTAGTTTTAGGTATAGGGCTTTTGACTTTCAGTGCGCAAAGGCAACACCGTACGTGTTACTACATTGTGTTTATGCTAATCTCGAGGACGAAGCTGAGTATAATATTTAATTAATCCGTGCACTTCGTCACTCAGCCATGCGCGATGGACTAATACTAAAAATTTGTGAAAAGTTAACGGAAAAATTTGCAGATATGATAGCAATTGTGTGGGTACATAAATGCATCAAGGTATTACATTTCCGACGGCAATGGAGCAAAGTAATACACCCGTAGTTAACTGAGTTGAGCCTTATACATATTCGCTCATTATGATTGCAGCTTGCAATCCTGCTTTTGTGCTTCTATTTGTACGATTGAGGTTGTTATATAAGAGCAAAAAGCCACAACACAGCAAAGCACATCAGGTCTGCTAAGATATACAGACTGCAGCGAAAACTTATACGATTCCGTCGGGTTACTACAGTATTGTGAATGTATTCCAATTAAAATGTTACATTAAGATCATATTATGCCGTGAGTGATATAATTTAATCGTGTAACAAGTACCTCTACCGCGTCAGAAATCACTAAAAACTTTGGCAAGAGACTGTAGCTACATAAAATCTCTCTTGAAGCATTCCAACGTAATATAGAAAGAAATGACGTTGCAAATAGAAGAAATATTGCTAGAGATGGAACCTCAGAATGGCTCTTAGGGCATAATGTTCGACCACTGGGAGCGAAAAAAGACATAGTGATAGTATGCGGGCACGTAAAGCAAGGCGGGTTTGCGTGTTCCAAGGGTATTAAAGGAGCCAGCGAGCTGTGGCTTCAGTGATTCAGATAAACGTTTCGGTCAGCAACCATATATCAAACGGATGACGCTTTCAGAATACGGGTGTTCTCGCTTTTTCACTGTACGACCGATAAAGATGTCCAATGAAGTGTTCCGCTTCTTGTTTGTGGAGATTTTCATTGGCAAGCGATTTATAACTGACGCGGTTCCAAGTATATTTGGTCTTTGATATCAGTTGTGACTTCGAGTGAATAGTTTATGACTTACAAGTGATCTTTTATGTTGCAATTTATAATGAATAGCTTTGAGCCGTAGATCTTTCTTGCGGAGTAATAACGTCAAAACGTAAAAATATATATACAGGTTCATAACTTAGCGCTTTTAAGCCTCAATGGTATAGGTTGAATATATTTAGCATATATTTCGACATCAGTTACCTACGTACTAGTCCTATACAGAAGCGGTGAGACTTATGAAATTACATGAACACTAATTACGGTTGTTTGTTATTTATCATGCATGATACGTTTGTAAAATATATTTAAAATGTGTATATTACTCTGGGATTTTAGGTAGCCGTAAACTATCGAAGCGGAACGCGCAGGAACATTTATTTTTTTAACGCTGTTGTAAACATTTGTTGCATAGTGCTGTCAATACAATTACGTGTTCAGTTAAACTTCGATTGGTATTAAATTGTAAAATAATTTAGATTTTCTATTTTCCCAATTATTTGATGTGGCCATTTTCCCTCAGAACATTTAACACCTACCCAGTGTAAAAAGTAAAGCTGGCTTAATTGAGTGAGCTTTAATACTTAAACTGATTCGAATGCAATGGTTATTCGAAATCAATAACTTTTTAAATCTTCCACCCACCTATGAATTAGGGACTCACAACGACGCACTTGAAACCAATTTAAAGTAGGTAACGGTATCTAGACCAGCTGTTTAATTAAAACTTTTTTTTCTAGGTGCTATATTCGACCAGAACACTGAAGAGATCCAGAATGTCTTCAAGTATGCGATGACAATTCACAATCAGAATATAAGCAGCCGTCGCTTGGAACTGCAGGCATATGTCGATGTCATCAACACTGCAGACGCATTCAAGCTTTCCCGACTCAGTGAGTATTAACTAATTTTTTCCAACTTCAAAAATAACAATTCATTTTGATATAAAAGTAACGGAACTTTGCAATCCACCAAGAAAAGATTATATGGGTACCTAGTATGTGTGTCCCCCGGGTAAGACCCTACGGACGCAACGCGGCAGCGGTATCGGAGCGGTGCCGCACCAATACCGCAACGCTTAGTTGTTTATGTGGCAAAAGCTCTGTTCGGCTACAGCTTCGCAGCGTCGTCAGTAATGTTCATAACGACGGTTGAAAGGCTAATTGGTCTAAGCGACATTTTTCGCGATATTGAGTTATATACATATTCGGAATCAGCAAATTTTTCTCCGTCGTTTGAGTCAGGTTTCAATTTTGTTTGACTACTTTTTTGGCGCTTAGCACCCACAGCAAAACAGGCCTAATTTCTAAGGTCATTGATCTATATGACACCAAATTAGACAAATTTGAGGACTCCACGACTTAAGCTAATTTGATTTTTAGAACTTTTATAACGTGTGTCGATTAAAGCATTTGGCTTTTTTGCCATGGTTGTGGTTTTGTCGTTTGGCCTATTTTGCATTAAACTAAAACAATAAGTTATGTCGTTTGGCCCATTTAGCATTCAACTACATTAAAAAACTTAGGCTTAGGGTGATATATCTTGTTCCAAAACACGTTAGATCAACATCTTGAATGATTCTTCTACACAAAAAATGTTTTTTTTTTATGTACAAAGCACTGTCTAAAATTGTCTAAAGTGGCATACCAACCTGAAAAATATCTTACGGACGTTGTTGATTAATGAGGGCCTAAGCACCAATATCTACTATAATCTAGTAAGGGTTCATTTTTTTCATCCAGCAGTCCCTCTAATGGGCATCTGCATCAAACTACTTCACTGTGGTGCAACACCATCATGATGCTTAGGTTCATTGGGCATATTCAACTGTCGGTCAACTTGGCGCTACATTCGTTTTCTCTCGTATTATTTTGTTCTAAGTCGATGCTTGAGCCAGTTTACTTTCAGCTATTTTATTTACGGTAGGCATTTGAACCATTTTGCTTTTAAAAAATAACTAACTTTGATGCATTTTGGGCTAACCAACATAAATTTTCTAAAATAATACACAATTTTCAACAGTAATAACTTTTTTTTTTCCAAAAAATAACTTTGATCCGTCCTTCTGTAAGTTTTACAAAATGTCGCTTATATCAATTAGCCTTTCAACCGTCGATTAAGTAGTTTGGTAATACTCAAGTTGTACAACACACTTTCTTGTGATAGCAACTTGAGTATTATGTTACATTACTTATGAACGTTACTTATATAATCAATAGATTTTGTACAATATTATAATCATGCATTGCTTATGATTCGTCTGCTCGACAGTGGGTAGGTACATAACGCAAAGCGCAAACTAAGTAAAAATTTACTTAGTTTGTCATGTTTTACTTGAAAAAGTGGAGCCGTTTAACCTATGATCTAAAATAATAGACCAAAAACACCTGCACATACACGTACATATTCACGAACCTAACTCATGCAATATTTATCTTTGTCAAATAAAAATTGTTATGTAGCTGAATTACATAGTTTTACTTACTAATTAGTTTTCGATGGATATGTTCGTTAATGAGCTATCAGAAAAGTATCACTTCAACGTCCTGAACGACGTAGATTTATCACATTATGGGCCTCTCACCATCCTCAAGTAAAGTGTTGAGTAGGCTACTCGCCAGTTTAAGTCTAAAGAAACTTCACGTACGAATTTCACGACATTCGAGTAGCACTTACTCATAAGATAAACAAGCCCGTAACTTAGTTGCAAGGTCTTCCGCCAATTAGCTTGTTTACTTGACGCTAAAATCGCTTTAATAGATTCTATCACTTTAACGTCTTAAACGTCGTAAATTTATTACAATAAGCAATTTATGGTGTGGGACAATAAGCAAAAAAAATCGTTAATAATCGATTTCTTCAAAACAACCAGTCTGGATCCCAAGTTTTTGGGGTCAAAATTGTTGCAAATTAGGTCTAGTATCACCCTTTTCGAGGAATGCATCCAATCAATCAACCTTAGTGACATTGTAAACACAAAACCACAAGAAATGACAGAAAACTAAAAACGACAAGCTATCGCAGTGCATTATTTATTTATTGAACACTTCAAGCACAAAGTATAGAGGCGGACTTAATGCCATGGGCATTTTCTACCAGTCAACCTTTGGGTGGTGCACAAGCAGTGGTAGGTGTATATCTGAAAATAATTCGCAATATTTCGCATTCGCATTCGTGCGGTATTACCCCGCTGCTGTTGCTTGCGATTTATCTGCCTTGGATTATTTTTGCACTAGCAAGATCTTATCGGGTTGAACGCTGACACCAATGCTACATGGGGTTTACCGCCTCTGTGAAAAAAAACAGACAACGCACTGGGACAATTCTTGAAACTAAGTAAAAGTTGGCCCCGTTAATTTAGCACGAACAATTGAACAGCAAAAAGAATATATGTTGAAATGTAATTAGGAAAATCGAATCTAGAAGAAACCAAATTATAGGAAACCAAGGGAGATTTTCGTTATTATAGGTTCGAGTTAATGTCAGCGGTTTTGTAAAAAAACAGTGTGTTTAGGACGATACACGAACCGCTCAAGCGACTGTTTTCAACTCTTGAAGGGCTCAGGCGGATATGACGTCGTGGAAATTCTAGATTCATCCAATTTTAGAATTAAATAATTATATGTACAAGATTTAAACGGACCCTTCACGAAGTCGCCAACTAAGCATTCTGTACATCGAAAATAAGTAACTGGACGCAAAAATTATTGCTGGGAAACGACTTTTTTTTGGGTCAAACATCACGTTTTAGAACTCAAAAAGTACGGAGGTAGTTGAAGTATTTAAAGAAAAACTATTAAATTAAAAACTTATCTAGACCAAAAAAAAATATCGCAATGGCGGGGTGAAAATATTGTATTTCATCTATTAAAAAAAAGATAAACAATATGAAGGATGTTTCGAAGATTATATCTTCCTTTCATCATGCCTATGATAATATTGACTTACTATGATTAATTAAACGGCTCATCAAGTAAATTCGCATTAAACAAAAAGTAGTTACCTACCGAGTTCTCTAAGATGCTTAAACTTTATAACCGTCGCTATAAGCTGTTTTTGACGTAAGTAATTACTGGAAATCATTATCGTTTATGAGTCTAACAATTTCAAAAGGATTTTATTGAAACACTCTTTGAAAGATTTATTGAGAGTTCCAATTAGCCAATTGCCCATACTTAAATTAAAAGAAGTTGTTGACAACATTATTTTTTTCTATGATTTTACTAGGGTTGATTTTAGAATAACCATAATTATATTCGAGAAATGTTTAAATAATGAACCGCCATATTTTGCACTGGTTCATTTAATCTGACAAAACATCGAGTCTGTGCTAATTCTAAGTTATACAATAATAACTACATTCTTATACAATAATAATATAATAATCTGGCAACCCCGTATGTCAATCATCGGTTAAATCATCATGTAATATTTAAATATAAATATTGGTTTTGATGCACAAACTTTTACAATAGCTCTTTAAAAACAGTTTAAATAGCTTTTAAAACAACTCAATTATTAGAAAAACCGCAAAGTAAACCAGTGAAAAGCTAAAAAAACAGTTTCAACGACAATGACGTCTGTCAGCGTAGTCGCCACTAACAAAAAGGAAAAAAATCGAAAATAGTATGATAAGATTAAGTTAAAATAACGAAAATGATTACGAGAGCTGCTTCACGGCGCGCACGCATTGTCCTTGTCACATGTCAAATCTAATTAGATAATTTGATTTGACATGTGACAATGACGAGAAATGATGATGATGATGTATGATGATGTGTGTGTGTGATGATGATGATGGCGCTGTGTTTGTTATAGTAACCGATACAAAATATACAATGGATGAGAAAATTTACGAACTGAAGACAAAATGTTTACGAGATCAGCGGTCGCCGTCGTGCACGCTTACCACCGCTCAGCTCCGCCTCGTTAGAACCTGGCCCTATCGTGAGCGCTTGGACACCGGCCGTGGCAGTTGCATTGACATCAAGCGTTGAGTATTTCTCTCCGCCTACGACGACACCACCTGTTCATAGACGGGGAGTTTAGGACGGTTTAGGACTTCGGGGCCTATCGGCCCAGCTCCCGGTGGGAGTGTGCAACGAGAATGTCATGTACGCATACTATGGGGCTACAGAGGGGGGGAACTACCTGACCGCGTACTGTGTTCGGATGCACTCTCTGCTTCAGGTACTTGAGCCAACTGTTAACGTGTCGGCGCAATGACTGTCGGATCAGGTGCAGGTCATCCAGCGTAATTGTATGTTGAATGATACCGTCCTTCATCGCTTGCGGACTGAAATGCAGAGTCACCAAGTCACTGCCACGCCGTCACAGACTGTGGTTCCACCACAGTCTACCACAATACCTAATCCCTGTAACAAGACTTCCTACTTTCCGTTTTCTCTGTCTATGGCTATTTGGGCCCAATTCGTTTGGTAAGAGTCCAGCTTGTCCCTTCCGGGACTGCCGCGTCGCTGGATCCTCTTGTTCGGAACCCAATATGTTGGATGGAATGAACCAAATACTACTTACATAATTTGCTACATTAAAACCAAATGTAGTGGTACACATTTGATGTTAAACTCATAACGCTAACTAACATACAACTATTTTCATCTCCAGCGCTTGCGACAGCTTGCGTAATTAGTAGCCACTTCGGAGGTGAATACAGAGTTTTACAGTGAAACTAAAACTGCTGTAGGTTAAACTCCCAACTATCACTCGGCGTTTGAAACTACATTAATAATAAAGTCAAATAAATCTTGGCTTGGGTCGCGAGGTTGTCGTTGGGATGTGGACTCGGCGATCATTGTGCCGATAGTCGTATCAGCCCATGGCTTAATTGCCAAGAGACTCGATCAATACCTGAGGAGGCTGTCGTTGGGCAGCTGGATCAAGGACTTCGATTCAGAAACCGGTACTCCTGGACACGGCTCGTATTGTTAGGAGGTTCCTCCCTCTGGAGCCCTGACCGCCAGTAGCTGTTCCCGATACCTGTGGGCTACAACTTTTTATATCTTTATATGTTTTTTATATAGTTTTTATTATAAGGAATATTTAAAAATATATTAGATTTGTATATAAATAAGGAAGTCAAAAATGAATGATGATGAGGAATCAATAATGTGAGGCTGTTTGGCTTTTACTGTAGGTAAAATACCTTTATGCAGGTTGGAGTTTTCAAAGCAACGTGATACGAATATAATTTAACACATTAAAATATTGTCAGTTAACGTTGCAAGACTGAGAGCCAGTGTCTCATGCTCGGAGGTCTTTAAAAGAAGTGTCATCAGCACTGACGTGATCAGAATACTACAAACAGCGTCAGCCAACGGCGACGCTGTTTGTAGTATTAGAGATTGGTTCAGACTTGATAGACATCAAGTTGAAGCAAAACTTGATGTCTATCAAGTCTGAACCAATCTCGTAGGGGTAGACTACGAGATTGGTTTGGAGCGACCCCTACGAGATTGGTTGACTGCTTTCAAGCCATGCAATCTCGCATTTTGGTTAGTTTGTGGGATAATGCAGTTGCAGCAAGTTAGCTTACATTTAATGACATTGATTCCTTATGCACGCGTACTGATGATGATGGTGGATGGAATCAATGAATACTTGCGAACTGTACCGTGAACAGTGAAAAGTGACATCACATTATAGGTACCGGTACTAATCATATAACTAAAGCAGATTCTAGGGATCTATTAATTTTATCTTATGGGTGTTTTTACAAGACTATGGCGAAGCTAAGAGGGAGTGTTATGATTTTAGCAGTGTAAGTATGTTGGCTGCGGGACTGTTCGAAAGAGATACCGCGGCCCTGGAACATAAAGGGCCAATGAAGGAACATGGGTGGTTTTTAGTCAGTAAGAGTCTGACACTCCCTTCCGCTCCGCCCAGAGCGGGGGGGGGCGGTCATTTGATGATTTCCCACCCACCAAAAAAAAAAAAGAAAAAAAAAGTGTAAGTGTGTTTGTATTTACGTATGTGCCTCCGTAGCGCCTAAACTATTCATCCGATTTTGATGAATAAGGCGTCAATCGATTCGTTAATATGGTAACATAGGCTACATTTTAATCAGTAGTCAAGTTATTTAGTTATAGTATACCACACAAGTTCTTGTTTCATTTATACCGGCGTCGGACGCGCATTGACTTTTTAACTGTAATTCGATCTTAAGTCTTCATAACACAGACCTAATTGCTTGCTTGCTTTAAGCCACTATCTTTATTGACTTAACATAAAAACAAAACAAGACTAAGCTCAGCACATCATAAAAACCTAACAAAGACTGCAAACATCATTGTACGAAAAAAGTTTGTAATAAAAAACGGGTTAAGGTTGGTTAAGTCATATTCCCGAAAGTCACGAACTAACGACTTTTGACGTTATCGTGACGCCAGGACAACAATCAGGCGGCTCCGCAGTCACCTGATTGTCACTTTTAGAGAGCCAAAAAATTACAATAGATAACAAAAACAACATATTTTTGTGGTTCTGTAAAAAAGGGAACAATACAAAAATACTGACGCGGAAATTAAAAAAGAGAAACAAAGGCAAATTACCGGTGAAAAGGAATAAGCGCCCGCCGCCGCAGACACCCTCAGCCTATTTGTTGTAACGACAAACACTTCCGTACCGGCGACGCGACAGTCTGATGCCACTCTGCACATTTTGAAATCAAACGAAAAGGACAACGCTCAAAAGTGAACAAATCCAATCGCGTAAAATGCTAAGCCAATAAGTTTGCTAAAATTAGCAATTACCAGGTACTGTACCTTAGCCCACTCACTGTAGTTCTCTCGCCCTTTCAATTTAGGCACACTAACAAGGTAGTTCGTCGTCATTTTTACAGTCACAGCGTTAATTACAGTTTATCTCAATCTGCAAAGTCTATTTCCACTAGGAATGTCCAAGAAAATTGCGAGAAAAACTAAAATAACTGGGCTCATAACCTCTGATAAATTAAACGCTTGAGTCATAGACAAGAACTAACTTTTTATTGGAAGAGAATACACAGTATTACATACTCTATGACAGATGGCACCACTAGTTTGTATGTGTGATATTGTCGATACAAAATAACAATGATCATATGTGATCAATGCCGATACACTTTCCTATTTTCTAACTTATCGCAACTCATGAGACCTGGACATTGGTGATTTAAACTTATTACGATTAAAATTATTAAGTTGGCCTTTATTTTGAAAATGAAATGAAATTGCGCTAGTTCGGCAGGCCACGCTTCATACAAAAATCTTCCAACCGCTTTCTGCATTTATATTTTATTTCTAATAACATAAATTTTATGGCTGCACAATATCACATGACTTGGTAACTTTTTAATATTAAGATCTTAATGTATGTACCATACAGAAATAAATCAATTTTATCTTATCTTAATCAATTTCGTTATATTTTCCGAATACTAGAAGCAACTATGTTCAAGCTAGTCTCTGTTTACTGACAAAATACATTTTGGAGCTGACCAAAACCTCTTTGATTAGCTGACCGATTGAATGATAGCAATTTAATTGTATGGGTATTGTTGTCAACTGTATGTATTGGCTGGTCTGAGAGCCATTTTCATGGAAAGCCTGATAAGGGCAGGGAAAATTCTTACAAAACGTTATTTACTTTCTTTTATAATTTCGTACCGAAGCATGAAAGGATACTCAATTATAGGAAGAGTGTTTTTCTCATGAAATTAAGTGAGTTTCAAGAAAATCGCTTCAAGTTACCTTGTAGGGTTTGAACTTCATAATAATATCCGTCTAAAATTGTTGAGACAGCAGTCTTCCTTTCAATATTTATTTATTTTCGATAGCCACACCCACACCCACACACCGCACACACCGCATTCCACACTGCATTCCATTCCATATATAAATATTATACAATTTTCAACTAGGGTGTCTCAGTGTAAGTTGAAATATACCACGTTTATACATTGAATTAACTACTGATCACTTCAGCCTCAGCAGATTATCCAACTGATTTACACGTTACATAGAGATCATGAGTTATCTTGATTCCACTAAGTCTCCTGTCTGTCCGTGGATGCGTGTGATTGGTTGGCCAGACATGAATTAAATTAATACTCCATCATATAACAAATTGCTTGCATATGTTATGTTGAATGCAGTTTGAATATATTAGTTTATCTATGCAAATAGTACAATTTTAGAAAGCAAGCATGTTGGACATGATACCTTTTTGTTGTTATGGTCGATCACCTGTGTATATGCTCAAAATAAAACGGTGATCAATTTCCTACTTAAAAAAACAATATTTATTTCCTGAGACTATTGGTTTAGTTGTACTGTATGTTATTTTCTTCGACACCTTATTTTATTTTCGTATAATTTTTTGTTAGTGGTCTTTGTGAAAATTCAATTTTCACAAAGTTTTTGATTACATTGAGTCAAGCAAGAAATTATAAAGTCAATATGGTTTTTAAATTCATGCAAGCATGAATTTGTCTGTTTGTAAAAGAAAGACATGATTGCGGTTCAAGAATACTTACTTGTAGCATCCATAGTTTATTTTGTTTTGGTACGAGTATACCTACATATATATATATATCTTATACATATATATGTATATATATATATCTTTAATATAGAATATCTTTAAAAACCTGCACAAAATTATTCATAAACGTATCATTTGGATGTACCTATTACGATGTACTAGCTCACAGGCGTTGTATCTGCGATATAGCACTTCGAATAACCTGAAGCACAATAACGACTGGAATTTAGGGCACTTGGTTAGACTACACTCGTCAAAAATCGAGTTGCGTTGTGTCGGTTACGCGCTTGGTAGTTTGCGTGAAACGTCGGCCATGCAGCAGGTAGCTTTATTGGATTTCAATAAAAACTGTACAGAGTACAGTTAGATGTCTGTAACCATTCACATTTCTGTTTTTTCGTATGTCTGTTAGAAGCAACGGAGAAAATGTGTGAGTTTGCGATTTGTACATTATAAAGCAAAACAGACTGCCTTGTTGGTCTAGATGTCACAAGTGCGACTGCTGGACATGAGGTCCTGAGTTAAATTCCCGGGCCGGGCGAAATGTTATTGGGTTTTTCTATCAGGAATTTCTCAGCAGCAGCCGCGGAGTCTGGATTGGTGCCCGGATGTTAGCAATAGGCTCGCTCCCTATTACATGGGACTTGAACATACCTGGCGAAATTTGTGTGTACTATTAGGTTCATCTCTGCCTAACCCTTACGGGATTACAGGCGTGATTTCATGTTATGTTAGAAAAAACTAGGAAAAACTGCTACCTACCTCATCAACATTTAGGTGATATCTATTAAAATATTCAAATCGATATTTTTTTTTTCTTTTTGATCCACTACCTAGAAATGAAATTAATGAGCCGGTGACGGATAAGTTGTGTGGCAATTGATTGTCGTGATGGGTGTGATGTGGAGGAATAAGGAAAATTTCGTATTGCAAGTTTTGCGAATGAATGCGAAACGATGGATAGACTGTGTGAAGGATGATATGGCTAGAAAGGAGGTGACAGCTGACATGACGAGTAATAGAAGAGTATGGAAGAAGAAGATATGCGACCCCAAATAAATTGGAGTAAGAGCAGAAAAAGATAATATATTTTTCTCTTTCATGTTTCGTTTTCATTTATGTATCATCATCTTCCTGCCCTTGTCCCATGTTATTTGGGGTCGGTGCAACACGTTTTCTTTCTTCCATTCTCCTCTGTCAACCGTCACGCTATCATTTACTTCTTTATTTTTTATTATCATTCCTCAAACAATCCATCCATTGTTTCTTTGGTCTTCCTCTCCCTCTCCATCCCCATCAACGTTTATATTCATCACTCTTTAAGTCACATGCGATTCGTCCCTCCTCATCACATGTCTAACCAAGACAGTCGATTCCCTTTCAACTTTTCTGTAACTGGCGCAACTTTTATACTTCTATAAAAGTTGCGCCAGTATTTATTATTATTATTTATTCTTGTCACACCACACATCCACCTCGACATTCTCATCTCCGCTACATGCAACTTTTTTTCATTTATGTATGTAGGACTATTTTATACCTGTTAGCCTTTGATGCTTGAGAAAATACGACGATTGGCCTGTTGGTCTAGTGGTTAGTGACCCTGACTGCTAGGACGGAGGTCGTGGGTTCGAATCCCACACAGGACAAATCGTTGTGCGATGAGTACGATTATTTGTTCTGTATCTGGGTGTGTAATTTATCTATAATATGTATGTATTTAGAAATATATATGTATGTTTATCAGTTGTCTGGTTGCCATAGTACAGGCTCTGCCTAGTTTGGGATCAGATGGCGGTGTGTTGGTAGTCCACAAAAAAAAATGCAAAAATGTTAATAATCATCGATATTGTACATCAAAATCATTCCAAAGGGCCTAGACAACCTGTCATTTTATCAGGGACTAGCTGTTGCCCATGACCTTCGTTCGCGTGAAATTATTATAAAAATATTGCTTCCCTATTTCCATCCCCATTCCGTTCGGCCTAAAAACTGAGGAGTTGGCGACGGTAGGACCCCGACATGTTTTTATAATCAATAAAAGTCAATAAACAACAAGAATAGTTATAAAAAGAATCTTGTATAGGTACGAAGTGATGTATACTATTTGTCATTTGTTGAGAAGAAATTTTTCTACCCCCAAGTGTCAAAAGTAGAGAAAAAATTATCGTCGCTTGACGTTGTCGACTGAAGAATAGAAACTTTTCTTTTCTAAATTTTTAACATCGCCATGCTTACGATGGTCTAAATATTTCTACAATCTGCTATTACGTCGATTCTTCCGTCGACAAAACTCGTTTCCACGGTGGTCATGCTACGCATGCAGTAAGTGTGTATGGTAGCTCCATGTAGAAATATGTAGACAGGGTGACATCTTCCTTCTTTTTGTTTTAAAAACGTTTCCCCGCACTAGGAATTTCTCTTGTATTGTCGGTGCGTTTACGAACATAAAGTTTCACACAAGCAATTTTTGCGACATTTATATCAGAAATAAGTAGAGCAATTTTTACGCCGCATGTCACTCAATGCCAGATTTATTAATGTGGTCCATATACTCAACCACACAAACAGCCAGACCTGGAAAAATTACCTGTAGGCCATTATAAATATTTGTTACGTGCGAGAATCGAACCCGCGACTCGCAGAGCAGGAGCCAATCGCTCAACCACTACGCCAACGTGCCGTCGACTATTACTTAGTTGTGAGAACTGTTAAGTCTAGTTTGGCTTGCTCATACTCATGTCCCAAAATTCAATTTATAATATCGAACAAGTGAAGCTACAAATTCAGTCAGATCCAATTATTAAAGGGTTTAATTGAGTTCTCTCAAAACCTTGGATCAATGGCAGAATCCTTTCACGTGTCATGTAGGTACAAGTATTGTTACTTTAATATGTTAGTCGATTAGCCCCCCCTCCCTCAGATAGAAATTTTTCATCGGTAATTTAAAAATAGAAAGCTGTTTCCTACAAAAGTGGAATACCTACACGGTCAAAATGTATGAAACAGGTGACTTTGTTTTTAACCTATGAAAAATTTTCTATATGGGGAGGTTCAGAATGATAATGATGTACTGAATACGTGAACCGTTTTTGCGTCGGTGGTCCTTCCCCATTATAGCATGACATAATAATTATTTCTAAAAAGGTGAAAGTTTCCTCATACCTTTTGTTTGTAAGATGTACTCAAAATACAAAGAGACTATGATCCAATAAAGACTGTTGGTGTTATATAAATTATACTGAAATATAGCTACCATAATAAAATATTATTCAAATAATTCTTAGAGGTTTTACTTAGACGTCTTTGTGGCGAAAGATATTATAAGCAATCAATGTCTTAACCTTAATGGACGGTGTCGCCGATGAAATTTAAGCGAAAATATGAAACAACGAAGACGCGCCATGTTTTAATAAAGTTACCGCCAATAAACTGTGGGTTATAAACTTATTAAATTTCAATGAAAAGATGGCGTTGTGATATTCAAAAAGTAAATTGAACATTATGGAAAATTTTAATCAGGTTCCTAACGCCTTCTTGGTTTAAATGTGATGATGTGCCGAATCCTTAACTAACCAGTTGAAAAGGTAAATCTAAAGTAGATAAGATAACATTAAAAAGAACGAATATTACATTCTTGCACGAAAATGTTTCAACATAAAGTTTTTACCTGATGTACCAAAATCTTGAAAAATATTTTACTTTTATTAAAAGTTAAAAAAGAAGCCGTTTCATATTGCAAAGACTTGTTGGATTAATAATTCTCGACGGCTTATTTGTGACGTTATTTGAAGGGGTGTTTTTTTTTTAAATGGCTAATATCCAAATATCTTCCAAAATAAAACTCTTCAATACTTACATTCATCCATGTCTCACTTACAGCAGCCAAACATGGACTTTGACTGCAGAAAATTAAGGTTTGTTAACGAGGCATGGAACGCAGCATACTGAACTTGTTAGAGAGAAAAGACACAAAAAGAAAATAACTAAATTAAGTGATGTTACCTTTCACACAAAAAGATTGATTCATCATCACTTTACTTTCAAAATAGAGATGGAAATCTTTAACTTTTTCCAATTTCTTTGTCTTGACGATTTGCTAATAGGACGTTTCTGTGCGGAGCTGTTGCAACGTACATAACATGTAACATAAATGCATAAAGTATGTATGTAAGTTAAAACATCTTCGCTTATCCGCAGTTGATGCTATATTCCTTTTCATAAACTCAAAGCCACCAATGCTCAAAGGTGTTTGTGGCTTTGGCTGAAAGGGTCGCATATGAAATACTCAACTTATATCAGTCAGTCGGTAGGTTGCGTTTCAGTGTGGCCTACTATTTTCATAACATTGTATACAGCTATACTTTCGAATATGTCATTGATTTGATTCAATATAAGGTACTCGTTCTTTAGCAATATGTTGAACGAATTAATGCCACTAGAGAAGATATTTTATTTGAAGAAATAGAAAACATATTGGAAAATAATGCGAGTTATTGGTTGGAACTGAAAGCGGTTTGTTCCCGTTCAGTTACACCATGTTGTGTTACACTGTTACTCATTGGGAGAAAATATCCCGACAAGTAACACTGTGACTCAATGCCACGTTTATATTCCCATTAATTAACACTGTACCCTAATAATAATACTGTACCCTAATATCGCGATGTGGTCGTTTTTAAAAGAGCCACAACGCTACCCTTAATGATCGTTTTGAAATTGCCACATCGCTCAATGAGTGTTTTCGGCCTTTGAGCCTAAATTATATACATCAAGTACGGGTGTTTAGAGATTGCGGTGGGATAATCTTTGCATTAAGTCTAGGTCTTTGCATTAAGTCTAACAATAATTTTACTCAAAAAGGTGTTACTTACGGAATACAGCGTTTTGTTGAGTTACAGTGTTAATTAATGGGAATAAAAACGAGGCATTGAGTTACAGTGTTACTTGTCGGGATATTTTCTCCCAATGAGTAACAGTGTAACACAACATGGTGTAACTGAACGGGAACAAACCCTGAAAGCAAACATCGCACTTATATTGCGTTAATCTCGACTTCGTCTGCGAGAGTTTTGTACATATTTCCAAAAGTAGGCTAGTACCTATCTGTCAAACTTAACGATCGGTTCAGTGGTTAAGGCTCAAGATGTATTAGAATAGACTTCAGTACATATGTAACATCCATACCATATGGATTTGGAAACGTCCCTTTGTGCCTTTTGGCCTAGTTTCGTTCTGTCTCCTGCTGATATGGAGGGAAGTGGAAATTATGGGTTTCCTATTCCTCCGCTATACTTTTCTGATTAATTTTTCGTTGCGGGATCCAAGACAATAAAATTGTTTCTCTGGGACTTCGTCGAGCTTCATTGCCTCGGTGCTTTTCTGGTGGTCGCCACTGTAAGATTCTGGCTTTCAGGAGTTACAGTGCTTTGGGAAAAGTGTGGCGGGCTGGTCCCAAAAAAAACACCATATGGATATTACATTATTTTCAATACTGTGATTGCAGTGATAGCGGTATAAAACTTGAATCTCTTAGTAATATTTCAATAGTACTCGTAGTACCTAGTAATATTTTTTTATTATAAAAATGATTTATTTCAAAGATAATTAAATTATTTACAAACTACAAAACTATAATAGTAATAAATACAATGAACAAGTAGAAAAGGGTTACAGGGTGTCCAAAAATTCGTCCGCATCGCTGTCACCAGGAAAAGTACCCAGAAAGCTGGCAGCATTGCCACGTTGGATGGCAATGCTGTTTCTTTGGCCAAAAAATAGACCCGCTCTATAGTCACGTGAAGAGTCGACCAACCGCTTGGTGATTTCTAGCCCTAGTGTTTCAACCCCAAACGGCTCAAACACATAACTACCAATTAAATTATTGTATTTGCGCTGTTTGAGGTTTTCAGCACCTGTAGCAGTAATATTAAGTCGTTTTTAGCCAAGTGGATTTGTATCGAAAACTGTATTATTGTCATCGATAAATTGAATATCAGAAAATGAAGCTCACAGTGATCTTTAATATACTGTTTGAGGTTTTCAGCACCTGTAGCAGTAATATTAAGTCGTTTTTAGCTAAGTGGATTTGTATCGAAAGTGTATTATTGTCATCGATAAATTGAATATCAGAAAATGAAGCTCACAGTGATCTTTAATATACAAGCAAAAGTGAGTTAACTACATGCAGTATTTTTTAACTGACCTTTTTTTGTTCATGCGTGTAGTTTGATTTCTAGTCCGATATAGGTACTTGAATCCGTTCATTTTGGTAGAGGAAGCTTGCGCGGTTGTCCGAGATAAATTTTGTTTAAATTCCAGTTTAAGAGTTATCTTCTATAATAAGTATTATTCTTCTTCGTCTAGATTGATGATGTGGTAATAACTTCTAGTTACAATTTAAAAATAATAAGTAATTGAAAAGAATTAGTGTGAGATACCTACAACTGAAGTGGCTTAATTAAAAAAACTATTTTGCAGAAATTAACCGACGTCCAAATAAGAACACTAAGAAGTCGGTTAAAAAGTGAACTTCACTTACGGAAATCGGTACGGTAGCAGAAACAAACAATAGTCACTGACTTTCGAAAGTAGGTAAAGTACTTTTCCGCTTGTAATGTGTTTTTTAATTATTATTTTGATGAATGTCTCGATTTACGAATATTACTGAAATGACGACCTGTGGGGAATTTAAGGGGAATGTTTCCAAAAAAGTATGATTTAATATTTTTTACATATGAATCAAGAGTGCTTATTAAATAGCTACCAACTTTAACGTGTGTACTCTGCAAAAAAATACCTATTAATAAAAATACCCTTAGGCAGTGAACATTCAAAAAACGACGAGACATCCAACTTGAGCCCGAAAACAGAAGTCTCAGTACCAATTTCTATGTTTCTAACATCAAAAGTGATAAACTTCCTTGCAATATCATCCCCTATTATGTATATAATAATCCCTTAGTACTCACCATCGTTACCTATTGGTGGAAGTCTCAAACTTCTAAACTAAACCCAGCAGTTTATTTTAAATCTTTGCTTAATCAGTATTTTTTTTGCATTTGCTTTTAGTTCATGATCAACATAAAATCTATTATGTAGGTAATTCTTTGTACCCGACTGGCCCAGAAGGACGCTAATGTTGGGGTGCTTGGTCAGAAAACCTCCTCGTGGGCCCAGTGGCTGCCGGTCCCTCTCGATACGTCTGGAGGGAACAGCAGCTGCTGTGGACGGTGCACCCTGGGCGCGGCAGTATCCTTCCCCGATGAATGGGAAGAGATTCTTATTCCTCGGGGAATGTTACTGTCGTGGCCAATATTCTGACATGGTGGGGTCCAGACTGGACCAATGGGGCGTTCCTCCGCGCGACCCTCTGAAAAGCAGAGGGCGCAGTGGAGGAGCAAGGGCGGGCTCGGTGTGCACTTACCCTGCCGCCGGGCAGACAGTGAAGGGCTGCGTCCTTCACTGTCCCCGTCGTATATCGTAATCCCATCATCGGAGTGTCGTGGATCACGTCTCGCGGCTTCGATAGGGACCGAGGGTCTTGGCTTGGCCGCCCGGACCGCGAGGTAGAAAACCTCTATAAAAAGTTACCCCGAATCCCAAGCGGCGCCGCACCGCGAGGGGATGTATGGCTGACGGGTAAATCAGTCGCTAGTGCGTCCCCCCGCCAGAGTACCAGCCGACCCTCTGGCGGGTTATGGGTTAAAATCCGCAGGCTTATCTGGGTACAGGGGGTACCCCAGATGGACTTTTTAATTCCCCCACTACTCGTGGGAACAAATATGGACATGGACAACAAAAACAAAACTACAACACACAAAATTGCCGAAGGCAATGGTGAAGAGAGGAGGGATGCGGTGTCGGAGGCCGACGCCGCATCCAGCGATGTGAGCGCGGGAGGAGGCTCAGAGAGCTCCTCCCGCTGCGAGAGGACCGGGACTGCTGCTGCGGAGAACAGCAAGTTCTTCCGCAAGCGGTCCTGGCCGGAGGGCGACCATGGGTCGTCCTCCGAGGGCGAGCTGGCCTCGGCCCGGAAGATCCCCACCAGCAAGCGTGGTGGGATCCGGGGCAAGGGGCGGGGCCTCTCAGCGGCCCAGAGCGCGGCGCGGCTCGCCGAGGATGGGCGGCAACCGGGGGTGGCCGGTCACGTGGTGTCCCTCTCGGGCACCTCTGACGAGGCGGATGCAACTGGCGGCTCCGAGGAGGAGCGTAAGTCCAGGTTTGCGGCGGAGGTGGAGGCCGCATTAAAGGCGGTGGCCCATAAAATGAAGCCATCGACCAAGTTTGCGGCCATACCTGCGGCTTCCGCCTCCATTTTGGCGGCAGCGGAGGCCGCCTACGCGAGGCCTCCGTCAGGCGAGGTGGCCAAACTGCGGGCGGAGGTCGCCCGCCTGACGGCTGCTACGGAGCTTCTCCAAAAGGAGAATGGGGAGCTCCGAGCAGACCTGGCCGGTCTGCGCGAGACCGGCTCCCGCGAGGCGGCCCAAAAGGGGGGCCAGCAGCGGCAAGGCCAGCCTGTGGAGAACCAGGTGCTTGCCCTGGTTCGCCAAGAGCTGGCTGCCTTCCAGGCGCGGTTCTCCGTCCTGGAGGGCATTGTCCTGCGCCCCCCCCTGGCCGCTAACAAGGCCCCCCCGGGCCCGAGGGCGGCCTCATATGCCGCTGCGGCTGCCGCCCCCAAATCGGGGCCGCCCAGCCAGCCCTCCGGCAGGGCTGTGGCGGCCCCTGAGAGGCCGGCTCCGGCGAAACCGGCGCCGGCTAAGGGGGCGGTGGCTCAGAAGACGGGCAAGGCGGCGGCCCAGAAAAAGGGCAAGGCGGCGGCAAAGCCGGCAAAACCGCCAGCGCCAGCGGCGGGCCAGCAGCCGCCGCCGCAGCGGCAGCAGCAGCAGCCGCAGCCGCCGCGGCGGCAGCAGCAGCGGCCGCTCCCCCCGCCCCCGCCCCCTAACCCAGCCGCGGCCGAGGCCGGGTGGCAGGTGGTCGGCGAAAGGCAGAGGGGGAGGAAGGCGGCCAAAAAAGCAAGGCGCGCTGAGCGAAAGCGCCAGCAAAAGGCTCGTAGCGTCGCGGCTAGGCTCCGCGCCCCGAAGACCGCAGCTGTAGTGATTACGCTACAGCCGGACGCGGAGAAGCGGGGCGTGTCCTACCGCGACGTGCTGGCCAAGGCGAAGGCGACTGTGAACCTCGGGGAGCTGGGGATCACCGGGGGACTCCGGCTTAAGGTAACCGCGACAGGGGCGCGAGTGCTGGAGATCCCCGGTGAGAACAGTGGCTCGTCCGCTGACGCTCTGGCTGAAAAGCTTAGAGCGTCCCTAAATGCGGACGAGGCCCGGGTGTCCAGGCCCGTGAAATGCGCAGACCTGCGTATCATGGGTCTGGACGACTCAGTCACCGAGGAGGAGGTGGTGGCCGCCGTCACAAGGACCGGTGGGTGCCCTGCTGAGCAGGTCAAGGCGGGCACCCTACGTCCGGACCACACGGGCATGCGAACCGTTATGGTAAGCTGCCCTGTGACGGCGGCAAAAATTATTGTGGAGGGCCGAAGGCTCCTGGTGGGATGGGTGTCAGCGCAGGTCAAGCTGCTGGAGCCCAAACCTCTGAGGTGCTTCCGCTGCCACGTGGGGCACCACGTGTCGGTGCAATGCACCTCGGAGGTGGACCGCAGCGGGCTCTGCTTCCGCTGCAGTCAGCCCGGTCACATGGCCGCGGCTTGCTCCGCCGCGCCGCACTGCGCTGCATGTGCGGCAGCTGGCAAGCCCGCCGATCACCGGGCTGGGAGCAAGGCCTGCGCCCAACCCACCAAGGCCAGGGGCAGGGGAAGGCGGAGGCCCTCCGCCGCCGCCACCACCCCCACCGTCGCCACCGCCGCAGCCGCCGCCACCGTCGCCGCCGTCGCCGCTGCCGCCGCCACTGCCGCCACTGCTGCAACTCCTGCAGCGGGGCCCTCACAGGGGGCCCGGGAGGGGGCTGAAATGGAGTGCCAATAATGGCCCCATTACGCCTCCTCCAGGCGAACATCAACCACTGCGCCTGTGCTCAGAGTCTGTTGCTCCAGAGCATGGCGCAGTGGTCGATTAACGTCGCCGTGGTCGCTGAGCCGTACTTTGTCCCTCCCAGGGAAGACTGGGTGGAGGACCTTAGCGGCTCAGTGGCCATCATTTCGTCGGCCGCCGCCGGTACCCCGACCCTTGAGAGTGTCAGGAAGGGTCAGGGGTGCGTAGCAGCACGGTTCGGGGAGATAGTCGTAGCGGGAGTCTACTTCTCCCCGAGCCGAACTCTCGCCGAGTTCCACAACTCCCTCGCGGAGTTGAGTGTCGTCATCGGAGGCCATTCCCTCCCCGTGCTTGTGCTCGGGGACTTCAATGCCAAGAACTTGGCTTGGGGTTCCCGTTACACAGACGTGCGGGGAAGGATGGTGGAGGACTGGGCTCTGGAGTCAGGCCTGGTCGTCCTAAATCGGGGTTCTGTCCCCACGTGTGTGCGGATGCGGGGCGAGTCGGTGGTGGACATATCGTTCGCCAGCCCCGCTCTGTCACCGCGTGTCCTTGACTGGCGCGTAATGGAGGAGGTGGAGACCTATTCCGACCACCGGTATATCCGGTTTGATGTCTCTGCCCCCTCAAGCGCGCCGGTCCGACAGGCCCCGAGTGGTCCGCGATGGGCGCTGAAGCAGCTGGACCGGGAGCTCCTCCTGGAAGCCTCGATCGTGCAGGCCTGGGTGACACCACCGGGCAGGCCTGCCGATGTCAACAGCGAGGCGGGTTGGTTCCAGGAGGCCATGTCCGAGATCTGTGACGTGGCAATGCCCCGAGTTCGGCCAGGAAGCGCCCGGCGTCAGGTGTACTGGTGGTCGCGAGAGCTGACGTCTCTGCGCGAGGCGTGCGTCGCCGCGCGGCACCTGTACGCCAGGCATCGCAGGCTCCGCATCCGACCTCCGGATGCGGCAGCCATTGAGGCGGAGCTGTACGAGGGATACAGAGCGGCGAAGACCGCCCTCCGAGAGGCTGTCCAGCGGGCCAAAGATGCGGCCCGCGAGGAGATGCTGGAGACTCTCGACGGCGATCCGTGGGGGCGCCCTTACAAGATGGTGCGGGACAAACTCCGCACCTGGGCCCCCCCGCTGACGCAGAGTCTCCGGCCTCAGCTTGTGGAGGAGGTGGTGAGCGCTCTGTTCCCTTCGCGAGGGGAACATCCTCCCCCGCCTATGGCTCCGCCGCTTGCGGTGCCGGAAGCGGACCACGATGACGATGACGACACTCCGGAGGTGACCGGGGTAGACCTGAGAGTGGCGGTAAACCGGCTTAAAGCCAGGAATACCGCCCCGGGACCCGATGGCTTACCTGGCAAAGCCTGGGTCCTGGCCTTGGAGACTCTCGGGCCCCGACTGGAGGGGCTCCTAAGCGCATGCTTGGAGAGAGGCCAGTTCCCGCTTCGTTGGAAGACAGGGAAACTGGTCCTCATCCGGAAGCCGGGGCGCCCTGCGGACTCTCCGTCCGCATACCGGCCCATTGTGTTGCTCGACGAGGTGGGCAAGCTCTTCGAAAGAGTAATTGCAAACCGCCTCGCCGGGCACCTTGCGGGGATTGGGCCGGATCTTGCGGACAACCAGTTTGGTTTCCGCAAGGGGCGCTCGACGGTGGACGATGATAATGATGATAATGATGATATGATGAAAATTTTCATCTACACTATAAAGGTTGACTTGAAATCGTTGCTGTGCATCTATTCGCATAATCAATGTACCCGTAAGGTTAGCTCGTATCTTGATCCTGTAGTACCAACTACGTTCAATATTCGATAGTCATTCTGAGACTGGATATTTATTGAGTACCTACCTCATACCGTTTTATCGGTCGATTCATGAGTTACGTGACTTCAATAGACTATTATGAGGACAATGTTTTGCCTTGGAACCAAAATAGCAAAGTATTATGTCCTTCTTATATTTTAAGCTTAGTCATTCTAGGTTGTAAAACAATTTTTTTTACCAAACATGGTTTGTTGATAAACATTGTTTCATTCTGTACGCGAGCAGGTAGGTGCTTCCATAAAAGTGCGATTCCACCGGTGTACGGCCCTAACATGATCAAAATGTGCGCGTGTTCACCACAACGTGCGCAAAACTGCGAACTTTTGTGCGCGCACACGTACAAACGAAGGAGTCGCGACACGCACTCGCTGTTCGCGCACTCAGTTTAGTAGTAGTGAAAATAGTACATTTTGTTACAAGTCGGGAAACGTTGTCATTGCCACCGAGGGTGTGATGGAGCATAAAACTGCAGTGGCAAATGCCCACTTGTTTTAATACACTTACAAAGAAATACAATAACAGAACGAAAAGTATTTTTGTCATAAATCATAATGAAACTACGATTTCATTTGCTGTTTTCCCCGCACTTTTTGCTGGTTAAAGTAGTAGGTCACAACTAAATGTTATTAATTTGTTAAGAAAAACAATTATTTTACAAATAAATAATGTTTATTTATTATATTCTATTTAAAAACACAATTTAAATATTCATAAAACAATCAAGCCTTAATTAATTCAGCTATTTGATGAAACTAAAAAAAAACAATCACCGCTGACTACAGGAATTGAACCACGTTATATTTTTTGTTAGCCTTAACTGTCCCAGTCATGGGCTAAGGCATCCTACCATTCCTTCCACTTTTCTCGATGGACTTATTTTATCTGTGGAAATAAAGCACTAGTAGAAATAAATGAAATAATTCTACGAGTGTGAAATACACTCCAGCCAATCCCACTGACAAACTATTACGCAGTTTGATGGGTGTATAAAATGAACAAACATGTTTGGTCCTGAATAAATGATTTGTTATTTTATTTTATGCATTCTGAAAATATATTTTTGGTAGCTTAGTACGTATTGTCTGACAAAATTTCGTTTTCAGCATTTAAAATAGATTGTTAACTATATTCTGAAAATCAAACGGATTCACAGTATGTTTTCTGCGTGAACAAAAGTTACGCATAGCTTTGCCGGTGGAAACGGATGTACAGCTCAGTGCGCGAAAATTTTGTGCTGCACAAAATGTACGGAAACAAATGTGCTGCACAAATTTTCGTTATTCCATCCACAAATACGCACTTATTTCATCAACGCTTTCAAGTAAACTGAACAAGAATATGTCATAATATCAATGCTAATGAGGGTAAAACAAAATAATTAAAATTAGATACAATAAAAACCTGAAACCTGAAACTTTTCAGATAGTTTCAGAAACCGATTTGTTCTAAATGGAAGCTTCTTTAATTTATTTGATTTAGAATGCGAACCTGTGGACCGCCATGACGAAGAAGAATACTACTTTTATCTTAAATAAATATTTTCTTAATATTAAAATTACGTTTACGTTTATTACAACTATGTAACTCTACCTAATACAATTTATCATCGCGGACGTAAAACTGAATGTTCCAATTACGACGGACTATATATTACTGTCGTACGTCCCGTCGGTCAGGTGCGTTCAGTCCGCCCCTGTAGCAAATGTATTAACATGAGACTATTATTAGTAACAACATTGTTATTAACTAAACAAACCAACTTATTTCAATATTACCTATATGCAGGGTGGAATTTTGAGTTGGGGCATTAAGGGTAGGTGCCTCCACGCCGTGATAGCTCTCGGCCACCGTAGGCGCGGGCCTGTGGACGGCGAGTAATGGGCTAGCTCGCCGTCCGTCCGTCGTATGACGACGGGCAGGCCGTGTCGACGGCGCGTTCGTGTTCCACGCGCGCCTCAAAGAGTTGTCAGCAAACGGGAGGGGCCCGCAAGGGCCGGTGCCTGCCAGGGCTGCGGGACTATTCGAAAGAGATACCGCGGCCCTGGAACATAAAGGGCCAATGAAGGAACATGGGTGTTTTTTAGTCAGTAAGAGTCTGACACTCCCTTCCGCTCCGCCCAGAGCGGAAGGAGTCATTTGATGATTTCTCACCCCCCAAAAAAAAAAAAAAAAAAAAAAAAAAAAAGGACGCTAATGTTTTTGCCGCGCATAATGTATGTATTTCCGTGCTATTGTGATCTCATTACTACAAAACGGATGAACCGAAATATGATTTTGGGCGCCATATTGTGGAATACCAATTTTATCAAACTTAAGGGATTTAAAAGGTGAATATAAACAGACATAAATGATGTATACATAAATACGTTTAAAAACCCGACTAAAAAACTGAAAAGTAATTTGGGTATTTTAGTATTTTAATATTTTTATTAGGTATATTGTTTTTTATTCACAGTATAAATAAAATAGTTATTTATGAAAAAAGACAAAATGAAAACAAATTATCTAGAGTTACCAGATTGTTGTTATTATTAAAAGACACTCAGCAGGCCGGGCACCTTCTGCCATTCGAACTGCACACTAACTCAATTACTTTAAAAGCCTGTCAGACACGCTAAATTTAATGAACTTGAAAATAAAGTGAATTGTCTTATTTAATCCGTTTTCGCCTTCTTTAAGTTTTTATTCGGCCGTTGACGGCGTATTGAACGACGTACTTTGTACACACTGGAATCTTTTGGGAGCCGTTTTGAAAATAAGTGTTATCGACAGAGTTGTCTAGTAAAACTTTTTACATTTTTGAATAAATAATGTACGTTTTAAGAAAGTTTATTTACTTTAAGCACTAACCAGTGTTTAAAGTAAATAAACTTTCAACAATGTCTCGGATTTTACAATTATTAAATAAAAATCAGTAACCTTGCATTACTAAATGAAATCATAAACTTTCCGTTTGGCCCGTAGTCAAGTATAAATTCGAAATATTTTTTTTTCAATTGGGGTTACTTACGATAATAGTTAATTAAGGCAAAATAAACCGGTCAAGAGCGATTCGGGTACACACAATATTTCATAACATACTTAAACCTTGCAAATTAAATATTGCAAATAATTGCGTTTGGATGTATAGATTTAGAAAAAGATTTGTTTCTGTGCCGTCTACTAAAAAAAGATATGACATGGAATGAAAACCCCCGTAATTGCTTCATAATTATAATGTACATACTTTCATTGTTGAACGATTCTTAAATAAGAAGGGTCCCATTTCGCCAATGTCCTTTCATAGCCGAGTGCGCCCAACTAAACCAAACGACATAACTTCGAATACATTCCTCTTTTATTTTTGTAGAGAAATCAAAACTTTGCTATTTATTTGACATTTTTTTTTTTTTATATTTGCCAACAGTATGCAACCAGTTCGCGCGGGGCGTGTTTGCTATGATCGGTGCGGTGACGCCGGAATCCTTTGACACTTTACACTCGTACACGAACACGTTCCAAATGCCATTTGTAACTCCGTGGTTCCCAGAAAAGGTATGAATCAAGTTTTATTTTTAATTGGCTTTATAAGTATGAAATATGAATGTCATGTCATAATCATGAACATTACCAATGATCATTGTTATGCTTGAGCACCTATGTGATTGAATTGCTCAGTGAATGATGTTGCATTAATAATTGCAATTATTAGTTTCACTTTGTCGGTATTGAATGACACAAATTGAGTTTGCTGGTAAGGTTAACATGCATGGTTAAAGTGGATTTGCTTGTAAGGTTAGTACGTTACAGGTAGCATTATTTGATACGAGATTTTAATTTGTTGGGAATCTACAAAGATCATTAGAGTTTAAACATGGCTTTACATTACTCCTCACGTACTTTTGTATCTACCGCAAAAACTTAATTTTAAGTGAGGTTAAGATAACGGCTGACGTTTAGTGAAGCTGAGAATGTCAAACTTTTTTCACTTAGCCTCACTAAAACTGACTGACTCAATCCACTGCTAGCTTTGATGAATATAAATGGTCTCAGTATAGCAAACTCGGCTGTTTCCGTCAAGTGCCTGAAGGATTTTGCTGACAAACCCTCTCTGATTCAATTTTTATCTTTAATACTGACAGATACCGCACGTCGCTTTGATATATGGATTATATAAGATAATTTTAAGAAATGATTCAGTTCTTGAACTGATTTATTCAACCTATTGTTTCTTATTACTCTGTGAGTATCAGAAATACTGACTGAAACCTAGTTTCGCATGACTTAGCAGAATGGAAAGACAGATTTGCACTTATTTCAATTGTAAAATTAACGAAATGTGGGTGTACATTGGTACACCTCTGCCTTACACTCCAGGAAAATACACGCGTGATATTATGTAAATTTGCATTATAACGTTATTTGTTTTATGACGATAAAAAATAAAACTAGAAGTAGAAAAATACGTAAAGATATTGTAAATAAGTACTATTATGTACCTATCACAAATAAGTAAGTAGGTACTTAAGTTATTCTGTTTCGCAGGTCATCCCGCCATCATCCGGACTAATCGACCACGCCGTGAGCATGCGACCGGATTACCATAAAGCTATCGTGGACACAATCCTATATTACGGATGGAAGGAAATCATTTACATGTACGACTCGCATGACGGTAAGTAACTGTCACATTTATTTCGTGTTATACAATATGTTCTAGATTATCCTGAGTATCCTAGAATATGAAATGGTCGTGGTTTCAAGAATATATTTCATACAATATCAATGCATATTTCTCATTAACTCATTTAACATTATTTACCTAAATTATACACTTACCATCCACATGAATAGAATATAAACATTTTTCAAGATCATAATGAATAAGTGAGTAAATGAATGCGCCTAAATGAGCTGTCCCAGGGATGGGACACTTCCTAAATCTGAGTCTGACAGTGAAATCGGTCCAAAATGGCCTATCGTTAACACCGTTGATTTAAATTAGGAAGATAAAAACCAGAAAACGCAAAGTTCGTTATGTTTAACTATCACTTGTTTGTTTAATTATAAACTTTTTTTTTGTTTACCGTTAATGTCCCAGTAAACAAAAAAAAAGTTTATAATTAAATTAAAGGAACCCCACTGCTGGGCAAACCCAGAACCCTAATGGGCCTTTCCAGGTACCTACTCGGTTTCTAGGTAGGTACTCTTTTCATGCGCCACCTCGAACTAAACGTCGTAATGCGCGATCAGATCATCTCGCCAACTTTTTCAGGGCCAGCCTCGGCGGCAACGTCCATTCTCCGGCACCCATGACCATGACTTACCTATAACCTTGAAAACGATCACTAGTTTCTTCGGTCTTCTACAGACTGTACTTCGCACAGTGTGGGCAGGAGCTCCACGACCTGATCCCATCATTACCCTTTTACCACCGGACTTGCAGACATACTGCTGGCGTACCATCCACACCTGGTTGATATCCCGACGAGTTGTACTCAGCGCTTCTCCTTCTTGTTTATTATGCGCTGCGCCAAAGTTTGGAACTCTCTGCGTTCCCTCCCATATTTAATCCATCTGCCTTCAAAGCAAAAGTAAACAAGCATCTTCTGGGCACGCTCGCTCTATCATAGACACCCATCGCTTTCCATCAGGGGCGTGATCTCGATCAACAGTAGGCCCAATTTGCAATTAAAAAAATGTTTCTCAATCCAAACGCGCGTGGTTGTAGGTATAATACTTCAGACATTTGTAGAATTTACAGAAACAAATAAAAAGAATAGATGTGAAAGGAACTGGATCACTTAGTAGTTATAAAGCAGTTTCAAGTGTAGATAATGTCTCCATTTCAACCAGTGGTAAAAAACATTTTGCCTTTTAATGCTACCATTTGAAGCACAACCTTAAAACAAGAGTACAAAATCATTTGGTATTGTATGAATGACTACTAATGGAGGTACCATAGCGAAGCCATTGTGAATCTCACAGTCAATAGATGAGCTGTCATCCGCACTCAGTACTATAGAAAACTATGTTTAAGTCGACTTATGTATACTATACAAACGTTTATTTGCCTCTGGTAATCACACTTCTGACTGGGGAAAATAAAAACGATTATAATACCTAGTATGCTTCAATCCTACTAGTGGTACCAATATAGGTACCTACTAAATGAAATTGTAGCTACTTTATTTTCGATGTCTTATTAAGTAGGTCGTAGTTGTGCTCTTTATGAACGAAGCAGGAAAATTTGTATTTTCCTGCCTCATACTACCGATATCACTGATTTTGTTGCCAAGCAGCATTTTTGCGATTTTTGGCCTAAGGAACGCAAACTTGAAATAATATGTAATATTAAATGGCTGAATTTAAAAAAGTTAAATCCTAAGATTTTCCAGTAATTCCCAAGATTTACCAACTGTTAATGGTAAAAGCCCTAACTATTCTGTGATCATCGTTCATATCGAACTTGTTGATTTGTCTTGTTTGCCTAAGATGTAGTGGGCGAATGTGACTGAGAGCGACCACAAATCGGGGAAACAGCGATTTGAAAATGCGCATTCAGCTTTGAAACTGTCGCGGTTCCGCTCGCAACGCTGGCTGGCTCGGCTCGCGCGCGATTTGTCACATTCCTTTTTTTTTTATTAAGCGGTGAAGAATGCCTTTTTGGTTATGTGGGGCTTGCACTCACTAAAAATACTGCTGTGAGCCTACTGTCGCCTTTGCGAATGGGCCGCGAGAACTGCTACGCATGACATTCGCGACCCATCCAGCGCAGTCCGCCTCCGGGCACCAAACTCCTTTGGCGATGTCCGAGCTCACCTGAGACATCGCCACCGCGACGACGATAGACTCCCCAATCTATCGCCCGCTGGCACCTCCTAGGGCGGTATCAGGTCGCCATGGCAACTCCTCCGCCACCCCGTCCTCCTGCGACGAATCGCGTCAGCGAGGGAGTCCTCCTCCCTGAAGCGCTCCGCAGCCTCCTTCTGCAAGATAACGTCCTCGCAGGACGCTACCGCGTCCCATGCCCCCTGCTGTCAACCATGGCCTTGGCAAAGAGAGGTCTGCCCCGATTACTGTTGCGACAGCACGGCGCTGCACCACCCAAGCAGGACATTGCTCGAGGGTGTGAAGCGCCGCGCCGTGTCCACGCCGTGAAACTGGTGACACACGAGAGTCGCTTCCCACCTAGCCACTTTGTGCAGGTATTTGCCAAAGCAGCCATGCCCTGACAACACTTGCACTAGACGGAAGGACAACGTCCCGTGTCGCCTCCGTACCCACTCCTCCAGGATCGGCTGGATAGCCCCACGGTCCAACGACCTGCACTGGGCGTCTCCAGCCTCACCCTCCAAATCCTGAAGGTTTGGGATTGGGCCTCCCTACGCCACCTCGTGACCAGCTCAGGCGGCGGGCGTCAGCCATTCTCCGCCTGTAGGTCTGCGCCACGCCGATAGACTTCGGCGAGCACCTGCGCCTCCAGAACCCACGAGGGCGTGCCCGCGAGGGCGCACGCCACTTCCGCAGATACGGTGCGGCATCCGCGTATGACCCCCTTTAGTCGGGACACCCTTGCTTAGTTACTTTAGTTACTGCGGCGATCTCACCAACCTAGCCCGTCTAGTCGCTCAGTTCAGTATACCAGGATGAATCAGCAATCGTCAAATATTTAGGAAATGTTTTTGTTCCCAAAACCAACATTTACCAACTGTCATTGGTAAAACCTAGCATGTCCCAAACTTTAATGGTAAAAGCCCGAAAAATGGTATCTTCATTAAAAAGTACTATTAACATTTACCAACTGATGTTGGTAAATCTCAAGACGTTTTTATAGGCCATTGAGATCAGTTTATACTTGCTTTGGGATAATATAAAAAATATACACTTTGATTTTCCATAGCTGTAAATTTACAAGCATCACATTTTTAAATGTGTAAAGTAAATTTATCACAGATATTGGCCAAGCTGATTAGTCACGGATTGTTCTTATCATTTTTATATTCTTAGTTGTCATAAACAGGTTTTTTTTTATTTTCAGTAAGTTGTTCGTGCTTTTACAATTTTAATTGTGGCTTTTACAATAATACCTTCTCGATAAAATTGTATAAAACTTTTTTTCACACTTTTATTCATTCCCACACAATTAAAATATCTCTGGGCATTTTAATTGTATTGCAGCGCAAAGCAATATTAGAAACATTTTATTTTATAATTTTCGTAACTAAATCTACTACCGTAAATGCGAAAGGTTAATTGTTTTACTAAGTTAAACAGGTTCGTAGACTTCCGGGCTCTTGACTACCCCAGTCACGGTTGTCATAGATCTACAAATTACAGCCGGGACCAACGGTTCTTGTTATTTCAAGGACGGATACCCATCCAAGCACTGGCCTCAGCAATAGTAACTTAGTCTTCGATCGTCCCACGCGACTATTATTACTTAGCAGGGAGCCTCTACACGATTTCATTCGAAACGCAACGAAGCGAGCTCGTGGTGAAAACCCGGTATTACAATTCTTTCTTCGTTTTTTTTTTGTATTTCCACGATTGTCTCAGCCTCCGCTAAGATGGTTGGTGTAACATACAGATTTACCACTCATAGTATGTTTTTTGTTTCGACTGCTTCATTTTTGACAGTATAATCTCTTTAATTTACATACATTTATTTTTTTTGTTTCAAAAGTTATTTACTTTTAAACTATTAGTTGATATGTCATACATAAGGTTTCAGCGAGCTTATGTTTTTTTATGCCAATTTCATATTTTGTTTGACCTATGTTTAAATATCTTCAAATAATTAATTTTAAGTAGGTACTTGTTTACCTACTCCCAATTTTAACTTCATTATCTTGACAAAAAAATTTGCTTCATATAAAATGTTATATATAAGCCGGTGATCTGTAACTCAGGACCTTCCTACTTCAGACACCCTTCTCTATACAAGATTGTGCCTATACCAGCGCCTGTAATTTCTGATGTCGAGATAAAGATTTATGATTATGATTATTTGGATAAGAATATCCTTGGAAGTGGGAAAACAAATTAGTATAGTTCCGTAAGAACATTAAGGGTTCACCTCGAGTTGTTCATATACCGGGAACTAATAAGAAATAGTTTCGAAATACTGAGGAAACTTAGCTGTTGATATTTCCATTTGACTTTAAACTATGGATAGGGACTTATACGAGTAGGTACACAGTCGCGTAATTAATGTGCTCCGTCGTATTAATTGTGAAAAGTAGTTTGTTAGGAATTCGCTATGAAAACTATATTATTAGATTAACAAAAACGACACATGTTAATAGTATACAGGGTGTAAACGGACCCTCGCAGCATTATGTACATCAAACTAAGTAACTCTACCTACGCAAAAATTATTGTTGAGAAACGACTTTTTTTTGGGATGAAAAAGCACATTTTATCCTAATACTGAATGAAGTACATTCAAAAAATTGTGCTGATGGATTTTTTAAATAATAGTAAACAGGTCATGGAGGGTAATTAACGTAAAATTATTACCTTAAAACTAGTGTTTCTTTTTTAAACTTGTGAAAAATTTTGAATTTTGTCTTCCAATATTTCCGTAACTAATAGGTTCCCAGGAATGATCCAGGACAAAAAAAATATCGAAATGACGGGGAAAAAAAGAGCCTTTTGGCTTCGTTAAGGGATTTTGACACCCTTAAAGCGCAGGCCACACCGCCAGCTAGCGAGCGAGCGATCGAATCGGGCGAGCCTCTTTTCATACTTCCATTTAGCTCTTTGGGAAGTTCGCGGTATGAAGCAAAGTATTGAAAAGCTATCTCGATGCCTCGCCCGCTCGCTCGCAAGCTGACAGTGTGGCCTGCGCTTTATATTTTAATAGTAGGTATTTTTAAGTGGTATTTAGGATTTCAACACTAATTGAAAGTCAGATAAAAAAAATACCTACCATTTGAAAAGTTTTAGTTAGCGTTGATGGTCGGAAAATTTTCATATCGAACCTAAAATATAATTATGTATTGTGCATATATAAAACTAATAAAAACTATTCTCAATATAGACCCAAGTCTAGTATAATCCGGACCTTGACCGCTAATAATCGAACTTTACTGGCTTTGCCCTAAGTTTATACGCAAATACATCTCTGCCCGGGTAGTTGTGACCCCGTATCGTCTGCGGAGTTTGCTCTTCGCCGAACTAAGATAAAAACTATTCTCAATCTAGACCCAAGTCTAGTATAATCCGGACCCTGACCGCTAATAATCGAACTTTACTGGCTTTGCCCTAAGTCTATGTGCAAATACACCTCTGCCCGGGTAGTTGTGACGCCGTACCGTCTGCGGAGTTTGCTCTTCGCCGAACTAAGATAAACTATTCACTGTTTCCATGAAAAACAATTGACTGCCTCTTCAGTATAGGTATCGGTTAGACAGCAATAGGCTCACCCCTTTTAGATGAGACTTCATCGTCGCTGGCGAAGTACTTCCAGTACAGGCGTGATGCTATGTTATGCAAAGCGATAGGTTATGCCCGTGGCTTCGCCCCCGTGCAACTCGGGAATTGCCCACTGGATCTTGCCTACTTCTGGGATTATAAGTAATCTATGTGCTATACCAGACTATAATCTATCTCTGTGCTAAGTTTCATCCAGATCTGTTAAGCCCTTCTGGCGTGATTGAGTAACAAACATCCATTCATACAAACTTTCGCATTTATAATAGTTTAAGTAAGAAATACGAGTATATGTAATATTAGTTTTAAGGGTTCCGTACCTCGAAACGAGAAACGGAACCCCTTATAAGATCACTCGCGTGTTTGTCTGTCCGCCCGTCTGTCACAGCCAATTTACTCCGAAACTACTGGTCCGATAGAGTTGACATTTATTACTCAATGTAAGTCGCTGACTGAATTTTACACATGGGGGCCACGTGGTAAATTAGAAAAAAAAAAACGTTCTGCAAACTATATCGTGTTACATATTAAATGAAACCACTCATTGTGAGCATCTCAAGTATTTTTTTTATAATTTTAAGATAAATAATAGTTCTGAAGTTATTAAAGAAAATAGGCGAAAATTCCCCCCCCCCCCCTTAACTTCGAAAGTACCGGGTTGAAAATTTATTGGCCTATAGTTTACAGGAAAACCTATAAGAAATAATTATATGGTAACAAATTTGGGTCAGATTTAAAACAACTTACGGAATTTAGATAATTAACGCACGGAAACCTCTCCACGCGAGTAGAAAAGTTGAATAGGTAATAAAGAATAGTTAGTGTAAGTATTTAATTTTATTTGAGTAATACAGGCACACTCGCGTTTTTTTGCATCTAGTTACATATAACTTGCAAATATTAGTTTCATAGTAATATCAATTAATTACATTACATGTGTGAAATATTTGAGATTGGACATGACAATCAAATGATTAATTAGGAATCGATTTAATGACATAATACTTTTATTATTATTATTATAAGCCTGTATTATCCCACTGCAGGGCAAAGGCCTCCCTTCCCTCTTTCCACATTTCGCGATCTAGAGCGATTGTAGGCTAATCCTTTGCGTAAGAGTCCAGCTCATCCCGCCATCTCCTTCTGGGCCTACCGCGTTGTCGTTTCCTGCTATTTGGTATCCACTGAATTGTAATTTTAGCCCATTTCTCCTCCGACATGCTGGAGATGTGACCAGCCCAGTTCCATTTCAACCGAGCAGGTGTAAGGCCAGCATCAGCTATTCGGGTTTTGGAGCGAAGTATGGAATTTCTGATGCGGTCCGTAAGTTTGACACCCAGTATACTTCGCTCCATAGCTCGTTGGCAGACCCCAAGTGCGGACTTCTGACGTTTTGTAAGTGACCACGTTTGCGCTCCATAGGTGAGGGTGGGTAGAATGCACATGTCCATGAGCTTTCGTTTAAGTGACAGGGGGAGAGATCCCTTCATTAAATGTTTCATCGACCAGTAGCTTTTCCAGGCATTCTCGGTGCGTCGAGCAACTTTTTTATCTTGTCTTGCATGGAAAGAAACTATCTGACCGAGGTATATGTATTCATGGACATATTCAATCACCACTACAATATAAATAATAATAATACTTATTCTTATTATTTATATATTATAGTACTTTTACATAATATTTAATATCACAGTAGCGTATCACGAGCCAACGCAAAAATCGGGATATCATCTGTATTTACAGACAGGTCTGTCTACCTCAGAAAAATCCTACCTACATACTAATAGGTAAATACATGTGTCCCGTGCCCCGCTCTGCGCAACACTGCGCGCCATGCGCCCATCTACGTGAGTTTCGAAGCCCTATTTGACTCTGTTGGGGGATGATTTTGGTAAACTGTGATACACGTTTCTCATAATTTTAACTGAAGAATGTACACAAATTTTCAAAAATCAATCGACCCCGTGCATAAAAAGTTTCAAAGAAAACTCAACACCCCATTTTATCCACTTAGGGTTGGAATTTTTGAAAAATCGTTTCTTATTGGATACTCTTCACACACACCCTTCAAATTTAATTACTCTACAACCAGCGGTTTGGGCTGTGCGTTAACATATCAATCAGTCAGTCAAGACTTTGAATTTTATACGTATAGATAATAATTTTAATGTTCAACCATTTTATTGCTATAGTTAGTTTAAATCCTCTATTTAACTGCTAGAAATTCAACACCGTAATAATAAATGGTAAGCAAATTCAGTGCTATCAACACAAAGATACAGCTTAAAGCGACTCTACCTGTGCTGTTATTTCGGATTAACTTTTTAATATCAGTGAATATTAAGATAAAAGGGTGACGAAGAACGAGGTGAGCATCGCCAAGTCAAGCCTGGCTATTCTCTTTATCGTTTTGCTTTACAACAGAAAATGGCGGTTTTATAAATCGTAAATTGTACCGCTTGCCGGGGATAACAACAGAGCTGACTCCACCGATAATAAAATGTCGACACGAAAGAGATTGCGGGGTAAGCGTTGGTCGGGGCTAATAGCCGCTGCAGTCTCTTTAATGGGGTGCCTATCACCAATGGAAATGCGCCAATCTTTACTATTAATTCTTTTAGAAAGATCTATTGACTAGAATGGTTTTATATAACTCTTGGAATATTAAACACAGGGAACTACTTTAATATGTACACGTCATACTTCAGTACACAAATAACAAGAAACACATTAGCTAGCAATGACTAGGTAGAATATGCTCTAAAGTAGAAGACGTGATTATAAAATTATTCTCTCTTATTCTATTCTTCTGATGTCGACGGTAAGTGGAGACGGTCAAGGTTGTGTCACAAGGTGACATTCACATCGTACAAATGGCGGACCCCAAAATGGCGCTAAACTACAGATCACATCCAAAGAGATTGGAATGGTTCCAGTTTCGGCCTCTATTATTCCAAATGTGATCTGTATTCACTGAACAAAATTGCTTTACTGGTACTCGTTAGGTGCGTGATTGGACCGAAATAAATAAGTTAAATTGTGGCTATTTGTTACGACTTGTTACACTAGAATTTTACAACATACGTTTGAAGAAGCTCTAGTAAATAACTTGATCCACTTTTAAGTTGCAGTTCTGTTACTTACAAGCTCTAAGCTGCTTAAGTTAACATGAATATAGACGAAATGTTATCTCTTGGAATATTTTCGTCGTATTTCGAATTCCCTGAGCTTTCGTAGAAGGCAATAAATAATATTTATAGTACAGGAGCCTAACACCTTATTTGAGGCCCGCCCTACCGCCGAGTTATGAAACTTTCCCGGATTTATAAGCAAAGAGTTAGCTAACAACTAAACATGTATCACGAAACGATCAACTTTTGCGCAGGTTATGTACCACGAGAAATTTTCCTCTTGAAGAATTTTCATTTTATCGACACCGAAACTGCGGTATTATAGCAGTTTTGCCGCAATACTGCACATAACGTTACAGATTACATACCCATTATAGGATCCGGTTCACGGTGGGAGAACCTATTCATATTACATGTAAGTTGGAGGAAAGTTTGCAGTTTCTTTTTAATAAGTATCATCATTATAGTGTTATGCTTTTGGGATACACATATAAAAAAAACCACTACGAAAATAAAAATCAAAACCCCTTATAAATCGTGCGAAACTAGTTTAGATTAACAAAAAGCTGACACCAAACGAGTTTAAACTGGAATCCATAATGGACATTAACGTGGGCCGTTTGAAAATATTCGTCATGGTATTTTACGGCGGCCGGCGGCCGCCTGTTCCAGTACATACGGCGGAATTTCATTCGATTATCACAGCGCGCTTGCCGGGTTGACCGTAAAGTTTTACGTCCTTTCGTAGGATTGCGGAACCATTGTAGCAGAGCTGCATCTAATGATATTACTGAGTATTTCTTTCTCATTGCACCAGTTTGCTTTGCTCGTTAACCGTTAATCGGAATAACAAAGGAAATTGCTACACGTTAATCAAAATTGATGCCTAATAGTTCGCACTGGACCGCTAAAATCGTTTACCGAAACTTTAACTTGATTTATACAGTATTAAAGTTGTTTAAAACTTCAAGGTCGTTATTTGGAATTAAGTTCATAACTTCGGCTTTCACAGGGACTATCCGTGCTTGACTTTGAATTTTGGTTTACAGTGAAATAAATGTTGTAAACTTGCGGAATAACTGTAGATAAAGTTAACAATGATAACTCACTGTAATATTGTAATGAATACCTTCACAAGGGTCAACAACATCTTCCTGCCCTTGTCTCATGTTACTTGGGGTCGCACGTTTTTTTCTTCCACTCACCTCTTTCAACCGTCACGCTATCATTTACTCCTTTTTCTTACATATTCCTCACACAATCTATCCATCGTTTGGTCTTCCTCTCCCTCTCCGTCCATTAACATTTATATTCATCACTCTTTTAGTCACATGCGATTTGTCCCTCCTCACCACATGTCCATAACAAGACAGTCGATTCCCTTTAAGTTTTCTGTAACTGGCGCAACTTTTCAACTTCCTTCAGCCTTCACAGCCTCAGCCATCCGTGGCTAAACACGTCCGCAAAACTAGTTGCGCAGCGATACGTTTGGCCTGGAATCCGCAAGGACTGTTGACAATGGTCACGAATGTGTCTCAGCTGTCAACGCACTGAGGTAAATTGCCCTGTGTTTTCACCATAGGGCACATTCGAATTACCTCGTGCTAGGTTTGCCTTCGTCCATAGTGACCTAATAGGTCCTCTTCCTCCATCACAGGGCTACCGGTACCTCTTGACGGCCGTGGATTGTTACACTAGGTGGCCAGAAGTTGTACCGATTGTAGACATTACAGCTGCAACAGTTGGTAAAGCATTGCTGACCAACTGGATCTCCCGCTTTGGTTGTCCAACGGATATTGTCACAGACAGAAGATGGCAGTTTGAATCCGTACTGTTCCAATATCTAGCCATAGTAGTCGGATTCAAACATTGAAAGACCACAGCCCACCATCCAGGAAGCAATGGCTTAGTGGAACGATTCCACAGATAACTTAAAACGGCGATAATGTGCCACGCTGACCATAACTGGTCAGAATCTCTGCTCTTGGTTCTATTGGGTGCCCGGAGCGCTTTTAAAGAGGATCTTCAGACTTCTCCTGCGGAACTCTTATACGGTGAGCCTTTACGACTTCCGCGAGAATTTTTCAACCCCGGTAACGGCAACACCACTGACATCTCGGAGTTCACCACTCGCTTACGCTCGTTTGACACAAAATTGCAGCCCACACCAGCTGCACGTCATTAGAGGACAAAATATTTGTCCACAAGGATCTCGTCACGTCAAGTCATATATTCCTCAGGGACAATGCGCTTCGAGGTTCATTGCAACCAGCATACACCGGTCCTTACGAGGTGGTACAAAAAGGCGGCAAAACCTTTACAATAATGGTCAAAGGTAAAAAGGTCAAAGTTTCTGTGGACCGCCTCAAACCCACCTATATATTGGTTGACACACCACCAACCGACTAAGATGTTCAAGAAGATGATAAGCAGCCCACGAGCACTTCCGTCAGAACTATGAGGTCTGGTCGAAGGGTTTGATTCCGAGATTATTATCGCCCATAGGGCCATAGGACGGTTTCTGGAGGGAAGTGATGAGGCGACCCTGAACACTCATTCTGACACTTCACACTTAACAATGACTTTTGTCAACGTCGTTACTGCGAAAATGTAAAATAGATTATATCGGAATTATTTAAAGGTTTTTCTGTGCTTAAATTTCTTCTGCGAATGTAATAAAATTATAATTGCTATTACCAGCACGACAACAACTACCACTAAAGGTGTGTAAAAATGGTTTTAGATTTTTAAGTTTTTTCCTTGCAATTATTTTAACTAGGGCAGTAAAATAATATAATAAAATAGCTCAGCTTGGAAACAAAGTACTTGTTATTATTCATTATCTTCCAAACCACCGTTGAAACAATAAACATACATACAACAATAAACATTTGTGAAACGATAATTCATAATAAGATATATGTATAAAATGGTTAAGACACAACTAAAACCTGATTTTGGTCATCCTGCGTTAATAATATGTTTTGTATGTCGCTAGTGCAGTTCGCAAAAAAAAAACAACATTTTCTTTCATACAAACGTTGTCATGTCAATTACGTACACAACGGCAAAAAAACAGCCAAATCAATCGGTTGAGCCGTCTTCAAGTATGCTCCATAATACATGTGGCATTTCTTTTCATAATATAGATAGATTCAAATATTAAATATCGAATTCATAATAACGGGTGGTTTTTTTTTCATTGGATTATAATAAGTAATTCACAGATATTTTTAATATCCGTGAAATTGGCTTTATTTAACTGATAATTTTATGCAATTTATGTTTGAATATAATTTTGGACATGGGCTACCGCGGCTGGTTTCTTTGAGTAAATTACTCGTATCGCGCCCTGTTCGGCATGAGGCTCCGTCTCACTGAAACCACGTGTTTGAAACATTAATGCCTTCCATTTGTGGCACGAAAAGTTAGTAAATGTACCGCTCAACGTTAACTGTATCGTTCTGCCCATCACCATTCTTGAACCTTTGACGAAAGATCAATTTCACGAAATTGACCTCGTTCGCGTGATTTGACGACGTAAGATTATTTTCTCTGGGGATATCTAAAGTCGCATGTCTACGCAGATAAATCAGAAACAATTGAGCACAAGGAAGCCAACATGTAGCGCATTATTGCCTAAATACAGGCTGATTTTCTATGTTAAATATGTGAAAAGCAGCCGCCGTAGACGGATGCCCAAAATTATATTTAAACTAGCTGTTCCCCGCGGTGTCACACGCTGCGCGGCTCCTAGGAGTCGTAGCGTAATATTATATAGCCTATAGCCTTTCTCGATAAATGGACTATCCAACACAAAAATAATTTTTCCATTCGAACCAGCAGTTCCTCAGATTAGCGCGTTCAAGCAAATAAACAAACAAACAAAAAGTCTTCAGCTTTATAATATTAATTAATAATAATATATAAGTACCTATAGATATAAATGGCATATAATTATCAGTCAAATAAAGCCGACTTCAACCATGCTTTTTTCAATTTAACATTCTTCACCTTAAAAACACTCTAAAGACACTCTTAGATTATGTAATTTACCTATTATATAAACTTGTAAGACATATAATTTACCTATTTATTCACCTCGAACAGTTTTAAAAAACTAAGCGCATTTTTCTTAATTCATGCTTTTGTCCGTCGCGTTTTCCTCAGTAAGAGCTGAATTATTAAGGCTCTGAATTTTGTATTCATTTTAATTATACTTCCCTGAAGACGCAATTTGATGATATTCAAGATAGAATTATTCTCTCAAGAAAAGTGTTAAGATTTTTTACGTTGATTCGCTGAGTGAAACTAGGTATAAAAAACATGATTGGTTGGTAGTTGCTTATTCATAAGTTTAATGGTAGAGTAAGCTGCTGAGAATAAGGCCCTGGATTCGATTCCCAGGTCGGGCAAATAGTTATTAGGTTTTCCAACAATAATTTCTTAGTAATACCCACGGAGTCTAGATTTGTGCCCGGTTTATAGCAATAGGCTCGTCCGTATATGACATGGGGCTTAAACATAGCTGGCGAAATATATGGGTGTATCTAGGTACACACCTCTGCCTAACCCTTCGAGGATTACTAACGTGATGTTGTAATATGTTGAAAATAAAAATGTCAAAATATTTATAGAAACGAGTAGCCACAAGCTACTGTTGTAGGTACTAGGCTTAAACCCATTAAAAACACTAGTGCGAATTCATCACTGACCAAACGTTGTGGCTTGAATATTATTTCAAAACTGTTCATTTTATAGAGTCGCCAAAAACAATAATTTCCTGTTCACTTTGTGTATTGAACTATTCAGTAAAATTAAATTTTGAAATGCTATTATGAAATGAAAACGAACTTATTTACCGAAATGATTTCTTGTACAATGGTATTTGCCGTTTATTGAATTAAGTCAAATATATATTTTAACTAAGTTGAATAAATACACGATACGAATATGAATGCACACGTAGCTCCTACCTAGGAGTTTTACACATTAGTAATAACTGACTAACCATATTATAATGTGGTTTTCACTCTTGGTGTTACATAAAGGGGAATATAACTCATTTTACAATAATGTTTCAAACTATAAAATGTTTAGCTTTGATGCATATTTTCAATTAAAAAAAATGTTTCTCAAATCAGATAAAAAACGTTAAAATGGGCGATTGATTGACAACCAAAATCAGTGTCAGATATTGTCTGTGGTGCAAAATGACGTGGAAAAATAGGCAAAACGGAACTGTTTGTTGTTGTTTTATTCGTTTTTAAAACAACCTAGAAATCCTGCTCAGAAGAAATTTAGTGTACCCACTGATTGCATGTGTGTACAATAGGCAATGTTATCAGGAGAACTTAGGATGCAAGAGCGAGCGAAGCATGATCTGGACTAGAGGCACCCCGACTCGGAGTTAGGTTACTTTAAACCCTGCAGACAGAAATAAGAGCACCGCTTCGCGGGGCTCCGTCGACTACGGTTTTTAGGCGCCTAAAAACCGTCTTGAGGTTAGGTTACAATAATTGGTTTTTCTCAAGAGGTAAGAAGGGATACCTCCTTCCCTCCCAACTCCCACTTCTTGCCAAACGATTCGAAATGTTAACCAACTAACTGGTTTCGGAGTTGGTTTTTGACACAGTTATACCTAGTGCAAACCATTATTATTGTAGGTATTTTAATTATATTGTTTATGAAATTATTACTTTTTAGTGTATATTTATTTTGTAAATTTGGTTCATGTTTATTAAAGTGATAATATTAAATTATAATAATTATTTTAAAGTGCTGACATACAATTTTATAGCTGTTTTCATCAAATTTAAAGTGCTATTAAATACATAAATAAATACTACTTAATTTTACCATGTCGAAGCAAACATGATTACAGTTTTCTTTTCCTATGATGGGTATATAAGCCAAGATTTGTCTTTCTCTTATGTCTTATACATATATATGGCCGACATTAGTTATTATGAATGTACCCAGAAAAACAATTGCAAAAATAGATATGTTGTAAGTAATCTGTATAATTATAAAATAAAAAAACCAAATTTGTACACCTCACCAGGTATAAACATGTTGTAAGGACCTACCCTACCCTACTTTAGATCTTGCATGCGCAATTTGTGTGTAAACGCATGTTTTTAACAAATAAAAAATCTACATTTTTACAAAACAAACCATCTCTGGTTTAATGGTACAAAACAAACGTGAAACTGTATTATAACTGTATGTATAAATAAATAAATATTAAGTAATATAGTAAAGAAATGAAGACCAAAAGGAGCCTGGCTGGCTTGGTTGCTTTTTTCCTGAATTGAGTTTACTGCGAGAGTGCTTAAACATCGCGACGTGGTCGGCGAATATTGCGTAAAATCAATCACAACACGAAACCCGCCCTCCGTTCGGGGGCTTGGCGAAAATATAAGAACTTTTCTTCAGCATCATGTAGAAGATAGGCTCTTTGATTGCCTTTTAAAGGTAAACAAAACCTTTAACTTTTATAAGGTAAATCGCTGTTTATTTTTCGTGACATTTTTATGTATTTAGGCAGCCTGCCGTTGAAGTGAGAAAACTTAATAGGAAACTTGAGAAAAATATATTTGCACCATGCAATTTATATGGTACATTTTGTCCGCAACATAATGGTACATTTTGCATACAGTGTTAATTTGAATTACCTACTAGTCACTAGTAGTTACTAGTAAAGCAAATACGAGTGATCAAAACATAATACCATTTAATATTCAGAATGTCAAAGATCAAAATCTACACGAATCGAATGAACCGACATGGAGATTAAATCAGTATTCAATTTATTCAGGCAGTCCGCAGACTCCCACAAGCACTGGAATGTCACTAACAAACGCTTACCATGTTCTGTATGTTTGTAGCACCACTACGTAGTGCAGTCATACGATGCCTAAGGCTAAAGTTTTCAACTAGCAATAATCGCACCTCGGATTAAACTCATTGGTTACGATATTGCCTCTGCGCAATCTGTCAAATAAGCATATAGTAAAACAAATCATTTTTAAATAAGCTTTTAAATATAGGACTGACGCATAAGTGCATAAATACCGAGTCCTCCAAATTTGGGAGTCCACGACACTGGATTTAGCTAACCATAGGTACATTGTCATCCAAACTGAACATTGTAGTGTATCAAAAATTTAGCTCAATCGATTGGAAATAACTGTTTACAAATAAATGATCTTTGGTATTTGTTCTTAACTTCTATTTGCGGTTCAGAAAAAGACAATCAAATGTGAATGTAAAGTCGGCAATATAATTTGTCATAGCTAGTCGAAAAATGTGTAGCTATGACAAATTATTGCCGACTAACACACGGTAAGTGCTGTTTTCATTTTTTAGGGTTCCGTAACCAAAGGGTACAACGAGACCCTATTACTAAGACTCCGCTGTCTGTCTGTCCGTCTGTCACCAGGCCGTATCTCATGAATCGTGATAGTTACAGTTAAAATTTTCACAGATGAAGTATTTCTGTTGCCGCTAAAACAACAAATACTAAAAAAAACAGAAAAAAAATTAAGTGGGATTCCCATACAACAGACATGATTTTTTTGCCGTTTTATAGATTTTGGTACGGAACCCTTCGTGCACGACTCCGACTCGCACTTGGCCCCTTTTTGTAGTCATAATCAAATTATTGTTAGACGAAATATTTGTGTTGAGCGGTGCACTCATCCAAACCGAGTATCCTCATCCAAACTGAGTAGCCCGTAATATCAAAATGTGAATTTATTGCAAGTAACAAGCAAATTGATATTTATGCACCGTCGTAAATTGTTCCGAGGGAAAGAAACCTTCACCTGAGTTCCCAATCCCAACGTGCCCTTAAATAAATAAGAGGGCGCGGTGTTAGTCTACTTAACTGGCTTTGCAGGCCACCTCCTGATTACGACCGCCCCGAATATTTGCGAACGGACAGTTGCCGTTTTATTGTGTTTGATTAATATTTTGATACTCTCAAAACTAAAGGTCGATGGTCAAGTTAGTAAAAGCAAAACTTGAGTAGTAGCTCTCCCTCTGGAATTTTGTAATATGTTACTGCTTATACAAGGTCGACGCTAAAACGGTTATCTCGTATTCGGTACATCATTTTGAACCGCCCCACATTCTGAACCCCTCCACATAGAAATTTATCATCGATAAATAATTTAAGTAAAAATGCGCTGTTCCATACATTTTTACCGTGTAGGCTGTAGGCATTGTAGTTTTGTATGTTTACTACAAAACTGCAATGCCTACACGGTAAAGGGCTGTTTTCTTTTTAATAATCGACGAAAACTTTCGGGGTCAGAATAATGTAGGTACTGAATACGTGGTCACCGTTTTAGCGTCGGTGTCCTTTCCACCCTGTATAATTCAATTTGACTGCTTCAATTGATTTTGCATTGAAAGTAATTAGTTTCATAATTAAAAGATTCATTTTTAATAAGCAATAGGTATATAGAAGTCCAATTATACAATAGAGACACTCCATAGATACTACATTAGAGCCTATTACTCTAGCGCCATTGTTTGTCTCTACCAGTAGCCCCAAGGCAAGGATTTGCCTCCGCTTAGGGCTATGGAAGAAGTTTTATCAATTTGAACTCATAAACAATAATGAATATTAATGGCGTTAACTGTTCGCTTGAAAATGAACGCTTGAACTGAACTCAGAAGACGGAATTTATTTAAACAAACACTAAGTTTTAACATAAAGTAATGAATGCCCGTGTCTCTTGGTCTCCCTTGATAATTGAGACATTAAACTCAACATCCGTGTCATAATAATATGTTTAAAATAAACATTATTACACACATTTTGTAGACGCATTAAATGTTAATCGCCTTGTTCAACGATTCATCGAAACAGCCACAGATTTTATAATTACCAATATTTTAATTATTATTAATTCAATAACTTGTACTTCTAGACGCGAAGTTACCAACTAGCATATCACAGTTACTATCAATTACTGGGTTAGTCATAGCAGTAGGTTCAACCTTTAATTACGTCTGTCTCATTCAATATCATTGCCACTTTAGAGTCAATAAGCAATAAATAAGTGATATTGCAATATGCCCTTGTGTTAAGGCGTCAATCAAAGTGCTACTAAGCTGGAGGATACTACACTAACACGAAGGAAAAGCAAAATAAAATGGCCGGCTGAAGTCTTTTTGTTGGCCCACCGAAGCCTTTGATCCCGCAGTTAGAAAGCTTTGTTCTTGTTATTCTATCACACAATCAGGTTTCAAATAGTACGTGAACATCGCGTTTATCACAGATTATCAACTTTCAAAGTAATACGACGGTTTACAAGCGTCCTACCTACATTAACGTTCGAATATTTGTAGGGCGGTCAATTTACGCCCAAATAAATGGCTATAAATAAACACATTCTTGTTTTTTAGGGTTCCGTAGTTAACAAACAAGGAACTCTTATACACTTCTCATCAAAAAAATCGAAACACTTTCGTTTTTATTGTTTTTGTCCTAATTTTTTACAAAAGAGAATTAATTCCATGAAAAAAAAACATTATTGTGTAGCTGGCAGTTTGGTCATTACAGTAAGAAGAAAAAAATCAAAATTCGAAATTAGAATCATTTGTTTATCCTATAAATGAAATTAATCACTGTTTTGAGACAAATGTGTATTTAGGGTTGGAGTACGTTTCTCGTTTAAAAACTAAAAATTAGCGCTTGTCTTTAAACTTTTTGTTTCTTATTTCATTTACTGTGACTTTGGGACGTCTGAAAAAACTTTTTTTTCTAAAACATATGGATACTTCGCCCGCAGAAGCCGCCCAAGTGGTGGCATTGCTGGATTCTGGACTTAGTCAGCGTGTTGTGGCTGCAAGATTGCATCTAAGCTTATCATCTGTTCATAGAGTCTACAAACGCTATCGGGAGACTGGTTCGTTCACGCGCCGTTCAGGATCTGGCAGGAATCGGGTCACTTCTGAGCGAGATGATCGATTTATTGTAACAACTTCTTTACGAAATCGACGCCTTAACGCTTTTCAACTGCAGCAGCAGCTTCGCGTTGTACGAAGAGTAGCTGTAAGTGACTCTACAATAAGAAGAAGGTTGAAGGAACGCGGATTGGCACCGCATAAGCCAGCGAATGGGCCGAAATTAACTGCAGACCATCGAAGAGCGCGCCTTAACTTTGCACGCGAGCACCTAACTTGGTCATACCTTCAGTGGAGCAAAGTACTGTTTTCTGATGAGTGTAAAATTATGCTGTATGGTAACGACGGAAAGAACAAGGTCTACAGAAGAGATGGAGAACGCTTTGCACAATGCTGCATTGAAGAAAAGGTCAGCTATGGTGGCGGTTCGTGGACGGTTTGGGGAGGAATCAGCGCCGACGGTAAGACAGAACTTGCCTTTGTGTCTGGGCCACGGCTGCCTGCACTAAACTCTCATCGGTACATCGAACAGTGTCTTGAACCTCATGTGATGCCCTATGCACATTTTATTGGCAACGACTTCATATTCATGCACGACAATGCTAGAGCTCACACCGCGGGCGTCGTACGAGATTATCTTACCGAAGTCGGTATCTCCATTATGGTATGGCCAGCAAGAAGCCCGGACATGAATCCCATTGAACATCTATGGGATGAATTAAAGAGACGAATTCGAGCAAGAGATCCAGCCCCAGAAACACTTAGCCAGCTGCAAAATGCAATCCAAGAGGAATGGGATAATATACCACAACATGTGATCGTGACTCTCATCCGATCGATGAAGAACCGTATGGAAGCAGTAATAAGAGCTCGCGGAGGGAATACAAGTTGTTAAATAAACGTTTCTTACATTTTTTTTTCATTTACGCGTGTTGTTTTACCCATTTCCTTCATATTCCATACAGGGTAAAAATTACTCATTATACAAAATACGAAACCTATGAAGACTTAATTTGAATTTAGAACAATAACATTAGGATTTAAAAACCTCATACTACTCACTATTAAATGACATTTTACATTTATTCCTAAATATACACATTTTTCTGATAATCCTTATCAAATCATAAACTGCGAGGTGTTTCGATTTTTTTGATGAGAAGTGTAGTTTCGCCATGTCAGCCTGTCTGTCTGTCTGTCCGCAGCTTAGCTCAAAGACTCTTAGTACTAGAAAGCTGTAATTTGGCACGAATATACAGATTAGTTACGCCGACAAAGTGGTAAAATAAAATCTCGAAAAGTATTTTTAATAGGGTATCTCCAGAGCCTACACGTAAAATGGGGATATTTTTCCTCGCGTACCCCGTGTGGGATGTCGTTGGATAGGTCTTTAAAACATATTGTGAGTTTGTTCAAATAATTTTTCGATTAAGTAATTCGTTTGTGAAATATTAAGCTTTGAAGTGCACATTTATGTTACGACTCTGTCCTCCCCCTCTACCAGCTAAAAGGTTGTGTTTGGGTGCATGAAAAAATTCACGGTGATAGTATATATAACGAAGTTAAAAGGAACACTATCACGGCTAGGTATGCTTTACAAGTTTACGAGTAATAGTCGACCAACTTATAAAATGTACTTGGATAACATATTTTCCTAAACATAATGCATGGGAGTTAAGGTTTTTCATTTGCAAATGTTAGTTTGTTTTTTATTATTACAATAAAAAAATATCGTTCGGAGGCAAATCGAACCGTAGCTAGGAAGTGTCTGCATATTTTGATGGCCAACTACGGAACCCTACATTAGCCGGTTTTTTTTTTACAAATAATCGCGTCGTAATTAACTGAAAATCTATCTTTTTCTTATCCTACATAGAACATATTATTATAAAGTTCTAATAACCGAGCGGTTACATACATCACAGGCTACTTTAGTTGCGTATTTACCATGCTTAACAAAATCATAATCCTCTTTTTAAAAACAAAAGGTTACAAAATTCTTCATTTGCTCACATAAATACAGAGTCGTGGCAAGTTTGAAGTTTAGTAACTTGAATCTTTTTTCATTTTTGAGAAATCATCCTTATTCACCTCTAATAATATTGGTAGGATAACAAACAATAATAGATTGTAAGAAGAACAGTTATTCTTTCTACAATCTTTGATACGAATTTAGCGCCTCAGCTGGAAACATTCTAAGTGATCGTGAACTAACTGTCCAAATTTTTTTGTGCTTCATTCTGTTACATTCAGTCATTTAAATAGATATTTATTGATCACCAAAATTGTTACAGGACTTTTTAAAATTATTCTTAAATCTATGGGTAAGTGACGGTGGTCTTATCACTAACAGCGATATCAGTGCCCCGGATTATAGTTATCCAAGTTGTTGAAGACATAGGTGTAAAGACAAGTCCGAATGGTCATTAAAACGAACTCTTCATACTACTACATGGTCGATCATAGCTACTAGTAGCTGTGACCAACTTGGTCCTTGCTCGCTCTTCAGGTCGTACCATACGCTAAAAAATAAAGCAACACTTAAATTATCCAACCAGCTATAAACCTACATCTAGATATGCATAAATAAACACAGAAATCGTCATCGTCAGTCTCTAGACTAGATTTCTGTGTTTATGTTGAATATTCTTATTCGGTTTTACTTAGGTCAATGATGGCCGCTATATCGCTTTCACATTAAATAAATCCGGCTAAAATTGTATATATTGCTTGTGCTTTGGGAAAAATGTTGAAATACCGCGGCGGGGTCGCAATGTGCAGAAATGTAACATATTGGGTTTGCGGACCGCAACAGTGCATAGTAATGTTAAGTGATATTCAAATGCCTACGCTTCTACGACGTTCACTGTCAGTTATACTATAATATAATAATATAATGTGTATAGCTATACTATAGTATAGCTGTCAGCTGTACTAACAGTGCTTTAGCGAGATTATATAGTGCTAGAGGTGATACTGTGGGTAATGTTTAATATCCATAATAATTCTTACTTGTATTATATCCCAAGTATGGGTAATGAGTATGTAAAGTACAGTTAGTAGAGTAGATTCAAAGAGTGGATTGAAGTTTATTGTTGACTAGCTGACCCGCGCAATTTCGTCTGCGTTACATCATCATCATCTGCCTAGCCTTTTCCCAACTATCTTGGGGTCGGCACCCAGTCTAACCGGATGAAGCTGAATACCAGTATTTTACATGGAGCGACTGCCTACACAAGTGTCACACAAGAGAGAGAAAAGGTTAGAGAGAGTGGGTACCTATAACACAAAAAAAAAGTTATTTTAAAACTGCGATATCTCCTAAGATATTCATTGAAATGAAATGATGTAATGGCAATTTTGTTCAAAATAGAATACCTGTGATAAATAACGTATTTATTTTTGGATACGTATTAATACCATGTTCAAATAATTCATTATTTAAGAATAAATTTGTGACGTAAAAAAAGTTGTAGTGAGTCAAGCATAAAAAAAAGACATAATTATGCCATCGCGGAATTTTTTATAGAACTTTTTAGAGTAACAATTCCGTCATAACCATTTACGCAGCGCACGCAACGGAAAACTTAAAAAGGAATAAATTTTCTCCGTTTTTGCAACATTTATCATTCGATGCTCCGCTCCTATTGGTCGTAGCGTGATAATATATAGCTTCTCAATAAATGAGTTATCCAACACTAAAATAATTTTAAAATTCAAACCAGTAATTCGAGAGATTAGCGCGTTCAACCAAACAAACTCTTCAGTTTTATAATATAAGTATAGATTAGTGTAGTAGTCGAATTTTCATGAAACTTTTTCGTTGAGTTCGTAGCGCTGAACAGAGTTCATGTGACTGTCCCTAAATTACGCTAGGCTGACCAATTTTTTGTTTTTAGGGTTCCGTATCCAAAGGGTAAAACGGGACCCTGTTACTAAGACTCCGCTGTCTGACCGTCCGTCTATCACCAGGCTGTATCCCATGAACCGTGATAGTAAGACAGTTGAAATTTTCACAGATGATGTTATTCTGTTGCCGCTATAACAAAAAATACTAAAAAACAGAATAAAATGCTATTTAAGGGGGGTTCCCATGGGCTGCGGGACTGTTCGAAAGAGATACCGCGGCCCTGGAACATAAAGGGCCAATGAAGGAACATGGGTGTTTTTTAGTCAGTAAGAGTCTGACACTCCCTTCCGCTCCGCCCAGAGCGGGAGGAGTCATTTGATGATTTCTCACCCCCCAAAAAAAAAAAAAAAAAAAAAAAAAAAAAAAAAAAAAAAAAGGGGGGTTCCCATACAACAGACATGATGTTTTTTTGCCGTTTTTATAGATAATGGTTCGGAACCCTTCGTGCGCGAGTCCGACTCATAGTTGGTCGGTTTTTTTCTAATTCATGTTAATATTAAGGTCGGTTTCCTCTTCAAAAATCAACGAAGACTTCGGCGTAACTCAAAATTCCATGAACTAATGTATGTGACGAAATGTGTGATGTGTGTGTACTCAAACTCTATTCACTATTTTGTGTGTGTCGTGTGAACTCTACTCTATTTCTCTGGTCTATTTGGTCTATACATTTGTCCATTATCTTCGAAGGCTAGCGATTTTATTGTTTATTTGTTAGATAACTTCGACTACGTATGGGTATAAAATTGAATTTCTCACTAACCTGCAAATTATAAGGCCTAGGTTCTTAAGTCAAACAATATGTATTCACTTAGTTACATTTTTCATTTTCGCTACAACCCATTTTAAAGCTAAGACCCTTATTTTTTAACGAGCTGAAAATAAACCCTACTGTGAAAGTTTTAAACCGCTAATTATGTCGACTTCAAAGATGTTTTAATGTTGTACTTGGCAAGTAATTTGACATTAAACTTCTATAGAAGTAGTCACCACGAGTTCATACTATCAACCTCATTAGCAAGGCGCCTTCTTGCACAGATGTACCTATTTCCACAGATTAGACGAAAATTAACACTTTATTAGTTTCGTTTTTCACAGATAGGTCAAAAAAGTATGTCGTTGTAAGGCAACGAGCAAAAATTATATTTTTATATATTACCTATAAATCAACAATTTATTCATTGCCCTATATAAAACATTACACTTGTGGAGAAACTCTTAAAGATGACTCATGGTATTTATGTGAAAATTTAATTAGTGCAAGTAACTGAAGGTCAATACGAAGCAACGACAAGTGCACAATAAATACAAATAGTCTCTATTTGTTGCAAGCATTGCAACCAAGTATTTGAAGTAAAGATACTTGTAGTGGATGAGGGCACATAATGGATTAAGTTAATATTTAATGGAACTTCTCCAAGTTGCCACGATGACTTTTAAGCGGGCTCTCTGTCACAAACTGAGAAAGTGCGCTACCCCACGAACAATTCCTTTGCCTTTTGATGTCTTTACTAAGTGAATCATGAACTTTAATTTATTAAATTATAACAGAAGTCGTATTACTCCTCGCTTTGTCATCGATCTTCACCCAACATTTATTTTATTTTATTATTATGCAAAGTGTTTACTGGTCCAACCCTTTATTCCAATACTATATACTGAATTCCAACCGCTATCTATTTACGACTTTGCTTTAATTACCATCTACATCAACGGGAACTATCATAAAGATTTTCGACCCAAAACCTATAGGGTACTTCCGGTTGACCTCAATGTCGTCAATTTTGGTTAAAAGCAAGGTTTACAGCACAAGTAAGGGAAAATTTAGAAAAATAAAAAAGTTGGAAAATAAGGTAAATTTTGGTACTTACAAATTTAAAATCTAAATTTGCCCATATTTTTATCGTGTTGACTCAGAACCTTGATTTTTATACACCTAATAGGGACTAAAGACCTTAGTATCTAGTATAAATTTCTTTCTAGGTCCACCCGTCCCTGAGAAAATCGGTGGTGACATACGGACAGATAGACGGACTTTTTTACCTTTTGAAGTACGGAACCCTTAAAAATTGTTTCTTTGGGAAAGTTGTTTGTTATCATGAGCACAATCACGTGTTTAAGTATCGGTCACTAATTACCAGTCACCCTATATTATATATATTTAACATAAATTAAAGGCTAGGGAAGCAGCTCTGCTGTTTTCTTTTCCTAAAGAGTACAGAAAAACACTTTACAAAAATTTATCATTTATGTTATTAAGTAGTAGTGTCGAAATAGCTACGAATCTATTGTTTAAGCTGCACTGTAGGGTTGCTGTTGATTAAATTGAAGCCCCAATGAACTTGATGATATTCTTATTCGCAACTTGCTTATAAACCTTATAAGACGTTACAAAAATTATTGTAAATCATGTGGCAACCCTAAGCAGAGCGAAGAAAGTAGTTGCGTGGCTATTGCCCTTCAGACCTCCCCTAACTGACTAGTTCCTGAAGATTGCTGGCTATCGAAGCAGGAACTAGGCTTACTTAGATCAGAGCTGGCTGCTTGGCTACCGCGATCAGAACCTCGAGCTAGTAAAAGACGAAGCCTGAGGCATTAGGTCCGCGTGTTTGCGTTTCAGTTACATACATTTTGTATAAATAAAGATTAAAAAAAAAAAACTGCCTCACACTAGGAATTTCTCCTGTATCGTGGGTGCGTTTACAAACATTTAAACTCACATACACAAACAGCCAGACCCGGAACAACTATCTGTAGGCCATACATATATTAAATTTGTTCCGTGCGGGAATCGAACCCGCAATACGAAGCACAGCAGTCAATCGCTCAGCCACTGCGCCAACCGTGCCGTCGAAGACTAGACAAGAGACGAGGAGCTCGTGGCTAAATAATAACTGCCGCTCGGGTTGGTCTTTAGGCTACGCTTGTCTAGGTTGGTCCGTGGATGGATAACACCTATTACATACCGACTTTCCTCTGTGCCTCGGAAAGCACGTAAAGCCATTGGTCCCGGCTGTCATTTGTGGATCTTTGACAGTCGTTACAGGTAGTCAGTGGCCCGAAAGTCTGACAAATCTTACCAAAGGGAATCGTTATTACCCAGGACTAACTGGGTTATGGAGGTCAGATAGGCAGTCGATCCACATAAAATACTGGTATTCAGCTGCATCCATATATAAAAAAGTGACCAAAATAACCATACTGTATAAAAGACTGCGGTAACATAAAAAAACGTGTGAAATTTTCCGCTTAGCCTAGAAACGTTACCATTGCAGTCAGCGTGAATTTGAATTGACATCAATCAAGGCGTTATGGATTTTTCGAATTGATACGTGCGTACGGTGGCAATAGGCTCACCCCCTATTACATGGGACTTAAACATACTGGCAAAATGTGAGTGTACTATTAGGTACACATCTGCCTAACCCTTAGGAGATTACAGCCGTGATATTATGTTATGTACGTATAACTGTACGTTTGGGTTACTTTATGTGCATGTTGCACATTCTGATCATAACAACTGCTTCAACCAAATTCAAATTATTCTCATAGTTACTCACAATGAAACGCCAAACGTGAAACGCGGTTTTACCAATCAATCCGGGAAACTAGTTAACTGCACGGAGTCACCGCTACTTAGGTACTTCTAGTTTTGAATTGACTATTGATCAAGTGTGGGTGGGATTGTTTTATTCGTGAGCGAATAATGTTATTTGAACACCAGGAAACTCTTACTGCTTTCTACTTAATAAATGGGTTTTTTTTTTATAAAACGAAGGAGGTTTCAAAATTAAGTATCTACCACGACGAGTAGTAGGAGCGAAGAGAAAGTAAATGTTGGAATAAAAGAAAAAAATGGAAGATTTTGTTTTCTTTAACGTTATACTGATGACGAATCGGGAACATCAAAATTAAATACAAATTCATTTGATTTCTTTATAGATGAATCGGAACTTCTTATATGGAAAAAAATGTGGTGACCAATCGGAACAGTGGCGAGTCGGGCATAAATCATCTTTAATGTCTCGAGTTCTGGGTTTTTTACGAAATGGCTAGCATAGTGCTGTGGAACCTTACTAATAAAAAAATCATGAATACCGATTGCTAGGTAAATCCTTCTACCTACGTGTTAAAACGTGTATAAGTAATTCTGAACTTGTGTTTTACTAGCCCCCGTTCTGCTAGCCGGCTATCCGCACGTCTCTTCGCGGCAATATTGAATAAATTGAATTCCGATGCGTCGCTGACTCGCTGTCTTGAGAAGCTTCCATGACACCAATTTAAAAACGTATTTTATTCATTATGGTATGTTCTGTACATTTGATAGGTAAATTAAACATTATTTTACAGGTCAACACCGTTTTTAATGTTTGTTACACCTAACGACAAATTAGAAAGAGCATAGAAGTGAGCTCCTAACATTTTTTGAAATAGATTTTCTGCGAAGTGAATTGTAGGAAAGGCCGCTAACAAATACTGTATCTTAGTTTCGTCAAGATAAAATACTTCTCGTAAAATCAATTTCGGTGAAACACCAGACCGCGTCTTCCTCATCCAATTTGTAACCTATAAGCAAGGTTATTGGAATATAGGGCTGAAATAGAACAAAAAGATCCTATCAAACAAAATTGGCGTCGCAATAGGGGCGACGAAACGCAAACCGCGGTTGCGCACCCACGCTGGGCTCTGTACGAGCCATCTGTACCGACAAAGGGGTTTCCTTCACTAATATCATCAGTCATGTGATCATTTACTTCATTTCATGGTATAAAATATGTAAGTTGATATACTTAGTCATTTTTGACCGGGCTTAAATCGACAGTAGCTGACTCTAAACAAAGTAAAATCGGTCCTAGAAACTACACTAAGACCATTGTGCACTTCCAAATTATGCCGATATTAAAACACGTAATTTGCAGCAAGTTTTCTTGTACAATACCTGAGTGGTAAAGTGAAAAGTTTCTGATGAAGTTAAGAAGTTCGGCTAACTATTAACATTTCTCATAATCGTCGCGTTCGAGTACTCAAAAGTTTTGTAACAATCCTCGCAAAAGGTTAACAAAGCCACAGAGCCATTTTCCGGGTGACAATCGGGGTTTTAATTCTACCATTTCAAACTGGAATTATTGCCTGAACTTTGAGCGTGAGAAAATAGAAATTCCAATCAATCTGATACGTCAGAATTTGCGAAACGATGAATAGCATGGAGTAAATAAAGGTAGTCGTAAATCTATGTAGATGATTCAGTAGTATAATATTCTGTTTTACACTTTGGGATATATGCAAAAGAGCACGGGGTAGCAAGGCTGGCTCATATCGCGTTCGATAAGTTTATAATAGATTTCGTGGCGCACACGGCGGCTCAAGCAGCTGACGTCATAAGCCATTAGTCGACGGACGACAGTGGAAAACCTCAAGGGTCACGAGTTCGCCCGCGACACATGGTGAGAATAGTCCGGGTGCGGACGAAACTTTCACCGCATCGCTCCCCGCACATTTGTCTCTTAACAGCGAAACTGTTTTGGATATCCTTTTGCGCGTTGGCCACGGAACGGCCTAAATAAGGCGCAATTTGCTGCACATTATTGTGTTTTCGCCACCTCCTTTGTTTGAATCAAACACTTTTAATATTAAAAGTTACAGACACCTTCATTGACCAAGTAGTAATAAGTTATTCGCGTTACTAAATTTCCGTGATTTTCAATAATATGAAATAATGATGTGAACTAATCTGTTGAATTACTAATTAACATTAGCATAATTATGTACTCGTATCTTTTGATTATGGTTATTTCATTTTATTCTGAACAGACATATCTTCAGTAGCCCTTGAAAGGAGTATTTGAAAGAAACAAGGGTCACCCTGATCTACAAGACTCCATTGAAATACCTCTTTCAACTCAATCTCAGCTGCACTACTGCACTGAAAATAATTTGTTTCCCGGGTAACAAAACTGGGATTCTGAACAGAAATATCTTCAGTAGCCCTTGAAACGAGTATTTGAAAGAAACAAGAGTCACCCTGATCTATCAAGACTCCATTGAAATACATCCTTCAACTCAATCTCAGCTGCACTACTGCACTGAAAATAACTTGTTTCCCGGGTAACAATACTGGGACGCCTTTGCCTGTTCATAAAACATTAATGGATCTTCCATTAAAAAGTGTTCTTGGCATTACATAGCCGTCGGCTTATTGCAAGAACTCATTACGGCTATCTAATGCCAAGAACACTTTTTCATTTAATTACTTTTGATCTTATTGGATGTCCTATATTATAGGATTCAGTATAAGAATAGTTATCTGTGGATTTTTTTATTTCCGCACACGTTGTGATAAATGAAAAAAAAACGTGTGTGAAATAAATTGCGTGTTGAACCTAATCGTAGTGCGATAAGAGCCAGTTTCGAGGTATTGAAAATTTGTTTTCTCTATTTTCACGAGCACGAGCAGAGCTCGTTCGCCCTGGTGTACTTAAGTTTAATCAGTAAATTACTTACCCTTTGAACTTTTTTAATGTACCTAAAAGTGTAAGCTTCCTTTCTTTGAGCACCGTTAGTATTATAATGTTTAAGACAGTTCTGTTCTCCTTGTAACTTTTTTTCTTTCAATTCTAGTAAATTCATTAATAAGATTGTTTTTAATAAGAGTACTTTTGTGGTCGGGGGAAATGTCGTGATAAACAAAGCCTTCTAACTAAAGCCTTATATTATTTACTTACCTACCGACTACACTATACCATTTCATTAGATATGTACATTATTGTAAGTATACCTTTTTGGGCCACCCACTCACACAAAGGAAAAGAGTTTTTATTTTTTGCCTCTTTGGAGCACGCTTTGTCCCTTTTTCGTTCCGCTTGTTTTATATGGGGCGTTTAATTCGATAGAATTCGTGTGGACTCGAATTGGTTTAGGAGAACTGGGAAATAGACTGGGACATAAATGCTCCTGCCGATGTCAAACTTGCTATAATATATATATTTTTTTGCTTCCTTTTTTGAAATAAAAACTTCTGTTTTCTTTTTTTTTTAATTTACAGGGTACTGTTAAAAATATTGAAGTAAGAATCGTCAGGCAGTCAGTCAACAACGTAATCCGTTATAATGTCCCCACTGCTGTGCCACACAGGCCTCAAGACTTCCTGTGTGTAATTGAGTCTATTGTAATATCGAATGTATTTAGGTTGAACTATGGGAATATATTGGTTCCTATGATTTGATGGTTGATCCAGGCTATAAAAATGTTTCAAAATATCTATTATTTTGAGAAGTAACACACAGCATCTTCTGTGCTTGCAGACCTACATTATGCAGCAGCATTTAGTCAACTACAACCCATTCACAGTTACGCCCGTGGCTGGACTGTACGTAGCTTATTTTTGACTTGCAAAATTGCCTGTCCCGGGTGGGGTCTTTTTGAAATAAATGCTTTGCGATTGAGTTTAATGTTCATCAAAATTTATCTTTTGTAGATAACCTTTGGTTTATCACTACTCAGAAAATCGGTTCGGATCGGATTTTTGTCATTTAATTTAATAAATCTCCTCGCGTCTCTTTTTGCATCCCAAATATCGTATTTTCACTAAAAGCATTTTCGGTAATCAACTCATCGTATTATTTTATATCGAGGTAACATTTTATCAATGTTTTCATGTAACAACGACAGCACTTTTCACAGAATTCTTATTGATCAATGTTTCAAACAGAAAAGAGTCATAAAAGCATTTCATTTCGCATAAGACAATTAAATCATTTTACTTCTTGACGTATTAATTGAACCAGTCAACGACAGTTACAAGATTTTGTTAAACCATTTACCAACAGGATTACTGAGACTTCAGCAACTGTACCAGACTATGCAGCCGGGCCGAACCGCGTTCCGCATCGCACTCGTGAAGAGAATTAATAACGCTTCTGATGCCATGGAATTCTTGTTGGCTTTAGAACAATATGACCGTTGGGGAAACAAGCGGATAGTACTAGATTGCAATGCGAAAAATGCCAAAAGCATATTGGTCGAACATGTCCGGAAAGTGCAATTGGGACGCAGGACCTATCACTACATGCTCAGCGGACTGGTGAGTATTGCTTGTTCTGGCGTTTGGCCTAGATTACAATTCCAGTTTCAATTTTTACGTTACTCTCAAAAGTACATTCAAGCTTCACAGTTTGATGGCATGCGATATACGACGTACCCAACTGATACTTACAAAAAGTGGATGTGTGTCGATGCCGCAACATTTCGCTATGATTTACAAAAATATCAGTGAGCGCAATAACACAATTTGAAATTAAATAAAAATATTATGGTTAGCAGAACGTGGAAATAGGTTGGAAGAGAATAAATTTCATATTTCGGTGTTCGAAAATACATTGTGTGTAAAAATAAAGTGTCCATAAATAAAGTCGTTTAACGAATGATTGCATGTTTGCAAAATGTTAACGAACTAACTGACGTGTATTGGTAGGTACAGTGAAGATTGTGTCGGGTTTTATTATTCGCACCGGAACAACGCAATTACTTGAAACAAGAACTTAAATTGGCCCATTAACAGGTTATGGACGATCATTGGGAGAACGAAGTAACAGAATACGGCGCAGTCAATATAACTGGGTTTCGCATCGTCGACCACTCGCGCAAGATTGTGCGCGATTTCATGGACGGTTTGCGGCGAATGGACCCTCGGTTCAAGGGGACCATATCGGTAAGTGCTTTCATTACCTCACACCACTAACTGTTGGACTATTTGTAGATTTTGCCAACTCCGAACAATGTACGTTGATGATGAACCAGCTTGTACAGCTTTTCTATTTGTCGAATAACACCTGAAAAATATTTATTTTTCCATTAATGAAATCGGCTCTTACGACAGTGTCTTAAGTTTACTTACTTTGCTTGAGCTTGTCAAACAGTAGTTACACCATAATCATATTAAATTAGAATATTTTGGAACCTTGCTTTCGGACCACTTCCTGTTCGATATCAAGTTGAACTATTTTTATAATAATTCTGATAACACTACGAGTACATGTGTTTATTAAAAATGACCCGACTCACCAGCCAGATTAGTCTGTTAAGATTTTTTCTAATGTCACTGTGATGGTCTCTTGGTGTTGTACTTGATGCAAGAAAGTAAAAAGCAATCATTATGATAACCTGTATTTGCCTATTAAGATACGTCGACGTAAAAACGTACGTTTTATCTATAAAATTCACGCAACAATGAAAGTGATTTTTTTTTGTTCAATTTCCAAACAGAATGTAGGAGCTTCAAGGGATAGACTTGTGTACCGTTTAATTGGCATGCCTGACCACACGGCTAGGATATTCTTTCAGAATACGTGACGTGAAACATGTTTCACTCGAGCTTGACATCTGCGTCACTCACACAAAAAACATCTGCCACAAACCCACGGTTAAAATATATTCAAAATGTTCAAAAGAAGCAATGTAGTCAATAAATCATATTACTGTATATATAACAATTGGATTGCATGTTAATGAGCACTAAAATTAATATTGAATTGCTCAGAAGTAAAAAGTTTTGAGGAAAAACTAAAAGAATATTAGCAGTTTCATTGCAATTCGTAGCAAAATCTTTTGTTGTCTAACAGAGGAAGTTTTCTCTAATTTCGTGTAGCGTTTAGTGGTTCAATAATCATGTTAACGCGTGACTTGACTACATGGATTTGAAATAGCATAATAATTACTTTAACGATGAGGTATCGGACAAATAAAAAAAAAACATAATTTATGTTCATATCAAAAGTTCAAAACTGAAAATGAACTTCATGAGTGCTAAACGCGGAACTTTGCCTATCCGTGTCATCCACATTTCATATTAAGAATAAAAATACCTCGTGGTACGTCTTTTAAGACAGTATTAGGTAAAACTTTAATGTAAAATATGAAGGAAATTTTACGATATCCAGATGTAGAACATAAAGAACACGAGGTGTAACTGGCATATCACGAAGAAATTTTGCCGTGAAGTAATAACGCGTTTATGTAGATTTCACTAACTTACGTACACCCTAATGAAACAGAGAGTGGGGCGCGCCTGCATAAATTATTATTCCATATGATCTCCATTTTCAGTGTAAATACACTTAGGCCTTTTTCGACTCCGTAACGCTCAGGAGGATTCCTCTGAAGTAAAGTTAACTCATCACAGTTGTTAATACGTTTTCTACGCTTTATGTACCTACCTACTGTAGCAACAAAAGGATACATCGCCACTTTTATAATTAAATAAAAATTAAAGAAACTAAAATTAAGACATGATGATTAAAATAATTAAAATAAAGGATAAAAAATTACTTAGGTAATTGATTTTTAATAATATAAAAAATATCGCGTGTCCTACTTTTGATTTATCTTGAGTTGGTATAAAATATTAGTTCTATTAAGAAATTTTATACTAGAAGCTTCTGGTATAAAATGACTTTTATAAATTAGATTTTTTTAGAAATGGACAATGACAAAAACTAGACGTAATTTGAATAGTAATTTAAAAAAAAATACAATTCCAAAATATACGTCTATGTCTTCAGTGTCCACGGTTGTTCTCTTGGCAGGACTTTATTTGTGTATTCCGCCGCTCGCGATTAAGGTAATGCGACTACCGTTTATCTCAGTTGTGAACCTTATGTGCATGTGAATAAAGGTAAGAATACTACAAAACCAGACGGGATGTGAAACGCCTCGAAACTTCTGCAGGAGTCTTCTTCCAAGAATAGCTGCGTCTAACGAGCAAAACTAGTAGTCAACCTCGCTATCGGTGTCCCGAAGACTTGTTGTTGTCGTTGTTGTCAGTTTAAATAGGGTGGACGAAAAGGGCTTACAGAGTTTTAACCCAGTCTACTGGTTCTAAACCTAAACCAGGAAAAATGAAGGATTAGAATAAGACAACGTTCATCCAGCGACTTGTTTTAAAAATCAACGGTATTTAGGCACGTATATATGAATTCACTGAGAAACAGGTTAAATTTCACATTGGATAATTTGGGTATAATTTGCCTTAAACGGATTTAAACATTTTTCGTACACGAATCATAACTAAGTCTCAAATGTCTAATAACTTTTCATCAACCTTCCAATTTCTAATCTGACAATTAAAAAGAAAATATAGGGCCTTAAGGTTTTAAGCAAAGAGGCTTAAATGCAGAGGAAACACTGCACTACGTTGAAATAAAATAATTATAATTACTTCCCTTTATGGATTGAATTTTTTTACCAAATTTTAAGGGTTTTATTTTCTTAGCACGGAACCCTAATTCTTATTCTAAGATAAAACTAGGCTTTGTTACTTCTTATGATATCAGAAATCTGCCAGTAAAAGTTCCTTCAAAATCGGTCCAGCCGTTTCGGAGATTAGCCGGACAGACAGACAATAAATTGAAAAAAATGTGTTTTTGTAACAGCAGTTACGTATATATTCATATGCATTCAGTGAAAAGCTGTTATTTTTATAGTACAAACAGACACTTAGATGTTAGTCGGATTATCTATAGGTTCCTATTTATAAAAAGTAATGTGCTTTCATGAATATACATAGATTTGGAATTAATTGTCAAAGAACAGTTGGTAACTACAAAAATTACAGGCATGATTATGAAGGAATTGATGCCTTAAAATCACATTAAAAATATTTTTCTTTTCATTTTAAAATAGGCAGAGACAGCCCTTATGTATGATGGAGTACAAGTACTGATGGACGCATTAGGGAGATTATGGAGGAAGAAGCCAGACGCGTTCAGGAGTGCTTTGAGACGCGCTGCGGGACAAGCCAACTCAACTAAAGTCATTGATTGTAACCCTGGTAAAAGCTGGGTGGTACCGTTTGAACATGGTGATAAAATTTCTAGACTAATTAAAAAGGTGAATTAAACTCAACACTTATACTTAGCTTAACAAGTTACACCATTACAGTTAAATTGTATATACATATTATGGTAAGTGCATATATTGGATTCTCTATATTTTAGACGGATATAGAGGGTCTCACTGGAAATATTTCGTTCAATGAGGAAGGTCACCGCCACAATTTCACTCTGCATGTGGTTGAGATGACTGTCCAGAGTGCAATGTTAAAGGTATGTACATGTACAGTATTATAACACCGGGTATGAGTAGCTTTTATTGGTATTTTTTATCACAAAAACAAGGATTGCCTTTACTCGTAATTAAAACTCGTTTCAAAATTATTCAAACAGAACAGGCAGTATGAACATGAACAAGGTAGATCCATTTTATGAGCGTTATTAAATTTACGATAAACTTTGCACATCCGTTAGCAGGTACTTTCAGCAAAGGTTAATTTTAACTTTATTTCACCCTACTTCTGTTCCACAGTTCGCTAATGATTTCTTGGCGTCCATAAATCAATGCGAACAAAGTTTTGGCGCCATTCTTTCAGTCGCCACTTGAAACTTTCAAAATTTGTTTTGGTTGGACCCCTGTCTTTACGTAAACCTCTGGTTCTTGTAGACAACTGTTTTACTCGATGAAATGATTTGTGAAATTCAAAAACCCCAGATTCCTCACTGAAAAGTTTTATCCAGTTTAAAAATATGTCAGTCACGATTTTCGAAAACTACTAGATATTAAATCGATATTGTAACTATATTTCCCAATGTTAGGTTGCTACATGGACCGATGCTCATGGGCTACAAGTGGCTACACCTAGATATATTCAGCTTCGTTCACCCGCCACGTACGATACTAACAAAACCTACTCTGTGACATCGGTTCTTGAAGAACCCTACCTGATGCAGAAGCCAACAGAGTTCGGCCAGAAAGAAGAATTTTTCGGATTTTGTAAAGACTTGATGGAGCTGATTGCGAAACAAATGGGAATCAAATGTATGTATTTTTTTTAGTTTCAATCTTCGTTATCTATTCGTAACCAAACCTGAACAAAAACTTCAATTCAGAACCCTTGCTTTTCTTATTCGTCCTATAGCATACCACCATTGATGGTCTTATCAATAGTTGACTTTCATTTCATTCGTCGATGTGTGCATTTTTTGTTATAGTATTTTACATAAGAAAGCTAAATATACCTTGGTTTTTAATTTTCCTCTTGTGTCTGTAAAAAGCTTGCTTTAGCTTATCAACATTTAATATGTCAGGCCATCTAATTATTGATGAAGTATAATTATATACCTTTTCTAGTTTGAACTATTACTGTTTTAGACAAAATAAAGCTGTCGAAGGATGAAAAATATGCCAATAATGCTACACCAGATATCTACACCGGCGTAGTTGGCGACATCATGAGAAAGGTAAGTATTAAAACTTTAACCTACTTTTTTATACTCAAGTTAACTAACGATAGGAAATTCAAACAAAATAAAAAGGAAAAACATGCGACCATATTCTGTTATTAACGACTCGTATGTTGAAAAATCGTACCATTCATTCGACTAAGCTATCTTCTCAGTTTAGACTGCTTGCTCGATCCTCAGTTTTAGATTGGGCTGTGGTTCGGGAATCTATAGCAGAAGAATTCGGGAAAAATTGACGGAATTTCAATGAAGATTTGATTAAACAATTAAACTCATTCACCAAAAGTGTTGCTGTACTTTCAGAAAAAATAGACAATAAAACTTTGGAATTGTCACGCCCATCCGTTAGACGCACATGTGCGGCTGTCACACCACCTACCGCAGACTCCCTGAGCTCACCACAGGTAGATCTCCCATGTGACATAGAGCTAATTCCTGGTACAAAATATCGTACCAATTTCCTTCAGGTGGACATTGGCATCAATGGAGATGTTTCTATGAGTCCAACCTCTGCGCGAGCCAAAGCGTTAACTGAATTACTCCTATTGAAGATGTCGGGGAAATGTCTTATGACAATATTGAATCAGGATCTCACGATTATTCTGGGAAAATGTACCACTCATAGCGGGTTTTACAGGGACTTCAATAATTATCAAACTCGTGAGGAGAAGATTGACCTACTCAAGAGGCTCTTTGGGACAGCAGACCACATTCCAGGACAATTGGTTTAGGGTCTGATAATGAGAATCCAGACATTCGAGATATTAATATTTTTATAACCTCATTTATCCTAACCATATATCACAACCTAGATTATAAGACAGATAGATTCCTTCAAGGACCCATATCAATCACCGATTCATAAAATAGAATGTAGGAAAAAATTCTTTTTATTTATATATTTAATAATTTATTTCGCTATAGGTACAAATGTTTTAGTTCTGTTTAAACTTTATGGCCACTGAGAAATTAGCTGCGAGTGAAGGTCTGCGCAGGTAGGTAACAGTTCAATCTTTATGGCGGCTAGAACACAATTTTAGGAATCAACGGGGCGCAGAGGACGCGACGGGACTGTTTATTGCGCAGACCGTCACTCACAGCTAACTTCCGAGCCGCCACAAAGTTTGAATACATCTAATACTAAGCCATTCAATAACCAAAAAGTCGTCTAACAAGACGAACTGAGAACAACCTATACGAGTAACTTGATAAATTTAACAACAACGACGGGGGGGGTGTGTTACAGGTACTCCTGTACGAATTGTTATTGAATCTGTTATTATTATTAACTACACTGTTCAACAAAGTCTAGGAAACAAGGATAATTTTACAAATGTTTTAATTTAGGTGATATTTAACAACAGAAGCGTACATTAATACATATAGAAGCTTTTAAGTGAACTATGAAAAAATCTAAAATAATGCTGTTAAAGAACAAAAGTCAATACTCACTGCGTTTGCAATTTAATTTAAAAAATATAAACAAATACTTAATTTTATGATTTGGAAAAATAATACTACTACTTTAATACTCGCATATAAGATTAAGTTTACACTTATCTTCATAACTTTTCCAATAAAAGGTACTATCATTCTGTGATAGTCTTATTTTGTTACCATAGTATAATAATGTTTAAGAGGACACGGACTTGAATAAAGAATACAGGAGTACATAGAATAAATTAAACAGTTACAAAAACCTAAAAGAATCTTCCTATCGACATTTATTCACTCGTCTGAGAGAGCTTTAAGACGAAATTATATTTCCTAACACGGTAAACAAAGGAGACGGTTGATGGCTCGCTAATAGAAATATTATTACACATACACTCCGGTAATACAATAACGCGAGGAAGACACAAACTTTACGACTGTTGGTGGGATGTATTACATTATGACCAATGCTTCGGCCGTAAACAAAAAAAAAACACACACACAAACACACCGTATACGACTAATGTAATACGGGATCATTTTAGAATGGAAGCACGTACGTTAAAAGTAAATCTCAATTCCATTAACCACTGCACCACAAAGGCTAGTTTGTTTAAGGGATTTATACTCCCGAGATAAATAAGGCAGTTTATTGAAAGAAAATCGGCATTTTTGGGCACTCGTTTATTTCCGAAGCGAAAGCTTTAAGTGTGGTCCCCAGATTGCGTGGCGGATGCCTTCTTTGATACTCAACAAAGCAACTCCGTCAACGGATGCTGTAAACTTTTAGCTCAATATCAATCTCAGTGAAGTATGAATAGACGAGTCTCTATTCCCACAGTAGACTAGTAAAATTTTATCCATTTCTTTTTTCGTCGCGGTGCAGAGAAAATGGGCGTCCGCGGCGGAAAAAATGTAGCTCGCCAGTGTTGCACATTTATCCAAATCCACAAAACTCTGTGACTTTTTACTTTCCACAGTGAGTGAATAACGGCTGGACCGCATTGGAACTAGCGGTTACTTGAACGTGCTTTGCGCACACGATCACGCATCGAGATACATTCACACTAGCAAACATTACTTGTAAACGCAAATTGGGGTAATTAGAATAATTAGGCACCTGATGCAGTTTTTCGCTAGAAAGTACTGAGTATTGAAATAAATAACATTTGTTTTATGAGTTTGATACGTTTGTAGTAGCTATGTCGGTATCTCTTGTCCTTTCTCGTTTCAGTCTTCTTAAGTTAACGAAGAAATTTGACGGCAAATCTAATATCAAGTGAAGGTTCGCCCTTAGAGCTCTTTGTCTCCATATGACTCGGTCGTGTGTGCGCTTTATGTTATTTCATAGCTTGTCTCAATGTCTAATGAAATATTTGCGGGGGTTAAGTTCCCTTATCTCGGGTGTTAGTTTATGTTGGTACCTTGAGGGAGACGTAAATACAACTATATTCAGTTATACAGGGTCCATGGAATCGTGTCAAAAGACTGAAAATACATAAGTGAATGTCAGTGTCCATTTCTTTTAGAAGGTAAAGTACATAGATAGATTGGTTTCTATTCAGTAATTATCGTGGTATCCAACAGTGAGCTATTTAATTAGAAATCAGTAACTAGTATTCATGTATCTAGGTACAATTCTACATATTAATAATCTCTTTCTTAATTATATTTGCAACATGGAAAATCAAAATTAAAATAGGTACTTTGCTTTGTATCTCCAATCTTACTTTGTGTTTACTGTTTACATGTACCTTAGACAATTCATCAGCATTAATTGCGATTTATGTTATGGAGCAAATTAATTTTTCGAACTTTTTAATAAATAAGCTTATACTGTCACTTACGGAATATCTTCCGTGATTGTTCATTATTTTGAGCTCCCAAAATAAAAATAAAATAATGGAAAATAATAATAAGGGAGCTTGGTTTTTAATAAATGGTTGAATTCCAGTTGAATTTAAAACCTTTTAAATTTCAACAAAAATCGTGTCATGATAGCTGTAGGCCTGATATCATTCATATCATCATGAATTAAATATTAATAATACCAAAAAAATATTTTCTTAATCACCTATTCAAACTTCCTGTGTAAGCAAAAACATTAGAAGACCATATTTTTTTAATAAATTAAAATAATAATTGCCGTTTTTAGGAGGCCGACATAGCGGTCGCCCCTTTAGCCGTGACACCTGAACGAGAGCGATTAGTGGACTTTAGCGAGCCGTTTCTCTCAATGGACACACCGATCACTTACACAAGGACGCCGAAGCAGTTATCGGACACATTCAGTTTTCTACGACCATTATCAAAAGAAATATGGGTGAGTCGCCATTTTTGTGTTCGTTTTATAAGTTCTTTTTTTTTCGTGAGTTCAATTTTATACATTTAGCATTGTATAAACATGACAAAAACGGTCAAATAACTAAATACCATCGTACTTCTGGGACCAAGTGAAAACTTTACCTGAAATTTGTAAAAGTTGATAGAACAATACCTACCAATTTAAACAGTAAGTATATATATTTAATAAGCAACTATTATAATTATTACCTAAAGAGTAAAGAAAAATAAAACATTTGTAGCTATGTAATTTTCTATGTTTTTTCGTGTGTACCGAAGTAACTATATATTTTTAATGATAATTATGTATGTAATAGTCAGGGAGATAAACTGAATAAACCACACAAAAAAAGTTTAGCTGCTGTAGAAAATATCTAAGTTAATATACAGAAATATTTGAAGATACAAGTACAGAACGGCGGTTAGGAAAAGTTAGCAGCTCCATCTACATAACAACAATAACTGACTTCACATGCCGCCCCAAGCGTATCCAAACATTTCGCCGATAAAATGTTCATTTCCTTAACACTTATAATGGTCCTACATATTTATGGCAGTTCTTGGGTCGAATACACTACACCGACTACTTAGTATAGGAATTATAAAAAATTGCTATCATTAATTTCAAATTGTAAGTACCTCAGCAAATTTAAGGTGCACAGGATAATTTTAAGTTATTTTCTCAAGCCGATTTAGATTAAGAAACTCAACAGATTAAATTGAGAATACAGAAATTTGGAAGTTTTGCATGAAAGACCGACTTGTATTCATAAATAATGATATTGTTAGATCTCATTCAGTAAAATAATAGCTTACACAACGGTGCATGCAGTTCATGTACAACTAAATACAAACAAACTAGAGAGCTTAGAATTTCGTACGTGAATTCATGAGACCCCACAAACAACCACCATTTGTTAACATTATAAGACCGACACTAAATGTAGGTGCACGTTATATCTATTATTTTCAATTCCACGCAGCGGTAGTGTATATTGTAGTAATTACGTTTGTTTGCAGCTCTGTGTATTGTTCAGCTTCTTCGCTGTCAGCATTGTACTTTTCTTAGTATCAAGATTCTCGCCTCACGAATGGAAATCTGTCTCCATATCTGATACACGATTGGACCACGCAATGAGTAGCACTAGTGAGGTAAAACTTGAATCTTTTTTACTGGGTGTAAACTTGATTCAAACGTGACTTAACAATACTTTTAATTATTTTAGATAATCCTACACAACGAGTTCAGTATTTGGAATTCATTCTGGTTTTCACTCGGATCTTTTATGCAACAAGGCAGCGATGTGGTACCGAGGTATGTTATAAAGTGTATATCCAACTATATAACGATTCAGGAATATTCAACATAAAAAATAAATAAACTATAAATGTAAAACAACAGCGGCGTTTGCCAATACTCAAGGATTTTAAGTAATGCGGTCAATATAAAGAGGCGAGCAAGCTATGGAATTCTAGATTAAATTCCATGTCGTGTGTTAAATTGCGCGTACTTGAGATATAAAATAGTAGGTATATTGTGTACAAGAATACGGTGGGATAGAGAAAGTTCAATACTATCAGCTCAGATATTTCTATGAATGCAATATACACTTACTATTTTTTTATTAGGCTAGCTTGAGAAACTACAGAAAACTTTTAAATTTGGTTTGGGATATCTTTGGGGTGAACTATTTCTTAACAGCTTCGAACAGTTGAGAGGTTTTTGCCAAGCAAGAGGACATTACAGGTTGTTAGTAATAACAATAGTACCTAATTGGGAAATTTTTAAGACAACTCCATACTTTATTTGGGTGCATCCATGGTCCATACTGATAACTGCAGGATGAAGTCGACAGTGCTTCGCAACAGACAACTACTTATTAACGATATCTACTCATGCTTCATTTATTCAAGAAAATACTTGGTATAGGTAATGCGATGCTTGAACATTGATCTGGAGTTTGCTGGCTCTTTTATGTCTTTACCTTTTAATTGAATTATATTTAAGCCCTTGTTCATAAGAGCTTTGGTACTAATACTGCTACAATTTACCGGAATTTGAATTGTATTCTTATAATTGTTTAATTTACGTAAGTTCAAAGTGAAAACTCAGCAACACATTAAATACATATTAAAAATCAGCTCATAGCATCACGTTCTTCTACACATAATTCAAATCATAATTTAAAGAAATAATCCCGCAAAATTCATATTTGTAATACATAAATTGACATTAAACTTGCATATGACAAAAAGTTCGACGTTTTGTCAAATCGTGAAACCAACAAAGCAAGGGCGGGTCGCTGGGTATGTATAGAAATACATGTTAGTTCATACTAAATGAGATGGTGCGAGCGCAATCAAGCAAGTGCAGCAGATCTTAACTTCCGTACAAAATTACATCGAGCAAGATGTAGAATTAAGCGGGATAACCAACCCTAACATTATTATGAAGCCTCGTTATGTGATTCTAAATTGCTAAAACTAGCTTAAGGTTTGCACATAGTTTTTCTAGATGATTAAAAATGATTATTAAATGAGAGTAGTAGAGATATGTACACTATCTTTAAATAGTCACATAACTGAAAATATTTGTTTTCCAACTACCTATTTATCTATATACATATAATAAATTGTAACAGGCCCATGTCTGTACGTTGAATATATTGAAAAAAAAATGGGGTGTATTTATTAGAGCAACAGCAGTTTTTAGAATTTTTGATTTTCTGTCTGTATGTTTGTACGCGCATCACGCAAAAACTACTAGATGGATTTAAACGCAGTTTTCACCGCTCTACTGCTAGATCCTTAACTTAAAATATAGACTACATTAGATATAGTTTTGGACCCGGTAGTTGGCACCGTGCGAAGCAAGGGCGGGTCGCTAGTTATAAATAATAAGGTGTTTTGAGGCATGTAAACTTGCCAGTACCAAAGAAAATCTATTAGCAAACTCTATGCATAGCAACTTGAATACATAACAACCACATAACTAGCGTAAGCCCTTTATACGTAAATATTAATAATACAATATAAAATTTTTGGTTGAAAAATATAAACAGCACTTGACAGTAAATTGCTTGTACATTTATAAAGACTTTATTGGATCGCTTCCACGTAGTTATCGAACAATCGCTATACGGAATGTGGTGGTTCAAGTATCACCGTCTTCCATTGATTTGAAAAGGAGGCTGTGTAAGGCATTTGCACTGAAGCACAGTTCATTTAAATGCTTTATATAAAAATGAATTCGATATTAACAGTTTTGCGATTTTTTACTATTTATTTACACAAACGCTTGTCCGTTTAAAGCGAAATATGTGTTGGTGTATCTGTTACTGTAAAAGCCCTATTAGTGCTGTATCTTAGGTTCAACCGGTAAATCTTAGGATTTATCAACACGAGTTGAGGATTTACCAACACGAGTTGGTGATTTACCAACACATAATACATGGTTTAAAAAAATTAAAAGGATTTTCCGAGGTTTTACTATTAGATTTTGTAAGTTACCAATGACAATATTTAGTAAATGTTGGTTTTGAGACTAAAATATAATCGTAATAATTAGAAAGTATTTGACTAAACATTGTAATTACGAGTCAGTAGCTATACCTAGGTAAATTACTTGCATCCTTTAAATTATTTAAAATGTATACAATAAACATAACACCTACAACAATTGACGTTTTCTGCGGTGACATGGTGTGGTGCGGTTGTAGGTGTGGTTTTAGAATAGAATAAAACAGAGTTAATGAAAAAAATATAGATTAGGTACTAGCTTTTGTCCGCAGCACGGCAACGTCCTTCTGAGATAAAAGGGTCCTCTATGTCCTAACCCTGGTCATGGTGTATCCGTATGCCAAATTTCATCAAAATCAAACACTGCTTATTGCTTCCACGGTTTAAAACCTAACTTATACTGTCACTTACGGGATATCTTGCGTGATTATCAATTTAATATAATGAGCTCCTAATATTTCGACGCTGTTGCAAGCACCATGATCGCGGGTGACTGGAGAATGCGGAAATAAATGATAAGATATACGTACCGTAAGTGACAGTATAAGTTCATCAAAATCCCTTTACCCGTTAAGGGTTGAATACAAACTCATTAGTTCAATCAGTTCGGAATATTACTGTTGAGAATTGGTAGATCTTAGATTTTACGGGAAAATGTAAGGGATAAGGATTTACAGTAGTTCGAGTTTTTACAGTAACATCTACAAAACTGTTTTTCAAATACGTACGCGATATTCGAAGCTGTACGAAATAAAACGAAACTTTTATTGAATTGCTATCGAATTCTCTCGTGGCATTATTTTAAATTAAAAAGCAAAGCAATTACAAACAATGAACATTTCGTTGATTACAATGAAAGTTACAAAAACAGGCATTACGACCACAGTTTTGCAGGCTTTTGTTTGCAGTCTGATTTAAAAATTAACCATCTAATAGTGTACTTTTGATAACAGATAACTAAAACTATCTGGCACTGCTTACTTACGCGAAAGTCAGTGTATAGTAGTAGACGGTTTTATTAGCAAAACACCAGTTTCTCACTTCATTTGAACTATTCTCAATAGGCACAATAACACGAGTTTTTTTTAAATCAAAATGTACATTTAAGTTTACGAGTCTCGTGGTTATAACTTTTAGTGCAATCTGGATGTTGTTAGGATGTTTAATTATCCATTTTCTTTTGATAATTCTACTGTCGTTCTTTACGGAACTTCTTAGTGGTCTTATAACGGGTGGTTGCGCTTTCTTAACTAAAGAAAATAAAATAAAAAATCACGACAAACAGGTTTCATGTGTAAAACCCCCAATATGTATACTTTTATTTGTTTAAAGCAGGAAACTTTAAATTTATATACATACAATGTTTTAATATCTATGAAATTGACTTTTTATTTGATTAAATAATGTTTGAATTTGATTGCGGCCCCTGCCATGTGGCCCCTTCACAAAAGCATAACTTTATAAATAAATTAAATGATTATTTTTTTCTTTAGCATTATTTGAATGCCTAAACTAAACCGAATGATTTCCATCAGGTCTCTATCAGGAAGAATAGTTGGAACGGTGTGGTGGTTCTTTGCGCTCATCCTAGTATGCTCTTACACGGCGAATCTTGCAGCATATCTCATAGTGGAGCGAATAGCAGAACCTGCAAATTCAGCTGTCAGCTATGCACCAAACGTTGCTCATACCGAAGTAAGAACCACATGCCTATTTCACGATACAGGTAACAAACAGAAATTGGTAAGAAAAGTGCGAATGCGAATTGAACATCTACAGTGGTTTTTGCTCCAAGGTATAACGTTTCATAGTCGGTTGATTGTGGAATCGTGGTTAGTTGACAAATAGATATGGTTGATCACCATCATCTTCCTGCCCTTATTCCTTCCTATTTGGGGTCGGCCGCAACACGTTTTCTTCTTCCATTCTCCCTTGTCAGACGTCACGGCATCATTTACTCCTTTCTCTACAATAACGAAATTTTCATACCATTCCTCACACAATCCTTTCTTCTTTTCTTTGGCCTTCCTCTCCCTCTCCATCCATAAACATTAATATCCATCACTTTTTTAGTAACATGCGTTTCATCCCTCCACATTACATGTGCACACCAAGAATTTTTTTGCAACAGTCCAAACTTTTAAACTTCCTCTAATATTATGTACTCATCCTTACTTTATCCATTCTTGTCACTCCACACATCAATCTCAGCATTCTCATCTCAATAGGTATGGTTGATAAAGGAGACTTAATTTGAACTATAATATAACGTCCTATATCTAGTTACTTTACGTACTGATCAATAATGTTGTGTCTGGTATTGCTCGTTGTTATTTTTATGTTTTTTCAAAATGGTTTGTAGCAATGTTTATTGAATAATAAAATATAAACTCAAACTCAAATCATTTATTTCAACTAGACCATTACAGGCAGTTTTGAAAGTCAAAAAATAGCTAAGCTACAGTTACAAGGCATAATAACTTGCGAAAATACTGTAGTTGCACATTCCAAAAGCGTAAATCTCTATGGAGAAGAATGGCCAAGAAACTCCATGGACACTCTTTTAAATCAAAATATTGTTACAAAATCTTGGTTACATCATTCATTTTGAGATTATACATGTATGTGAGAACGATGTACAATGTTTATCAAAAGGAAACTTTAAGGTCCATCGTCCGTGACGCTACTCAAAAGTAACACGTTACAAACTCAACTCTCCAATGAGGTAGCCATTATGCCACATCACTAGTGTTTCAATGGCGGTCAATGCAAAACGCAATTACTACTAGCACGTGATTAATTTGTGAACTTTGATTGATTGCATTGGTGAATGAGGACTAGTGTAAGCACAAAGCTCAAATAATGCTTCAAAACAACGGAAAATATTGAAAGTCGAAATATCTAAAATGTTGATGAAGAAATCTTGATGATTATTTCAAGAAGGAAGTTTTAATAAACCATGGTTAGACCTGCTGTCTTATATGGATCAGAATGTTGCGCCACAAAAGGGATGAATGAAATGCATGTGGCTGCGATGGGAATGCTTACGGGAATGTGCGGTGTAACGCGAATGGATATGATAAGGAATGAGTACATAAGAGGAAGTCTGAAACTGGTGCCGGTGACTGAAAAGTTGTGTGGTAATCGGTTATTGTAGTATGGGCATGTGTTACGGAGGAATGAGGTTTGATTTGAAATGTTGAGTAAGAATATAGATGGCTATAAGAGTAGAAAAAGACCAAAGAAACGATGGATGGACTGTGTGAAGGATATGGCTAGAAAGGAAGCGACTGCTGAGATGACGAGTAATAGAGAAGGATGGAAGAAGAAGACATGCTGCGCCGACCTCAAATAAAGTGGGACAAGGGCAGGAGAATGATAATAATTCAAATCAACTTCTAAAGGGCAGGATGTATTCTTCCCTCCATTTTGTGATTGTCAAATTGTTATTAGCTATAGGCTCGCTCATTTGATGATGTCTCAACTACCTCCCGAAGTCAAAATCATTCAATCGATCAATGTGAATCTTCTACTTCTCACTTTGTGGTATTGATTTTCATAGAACCCACTTCACGCTGTTTTGTTTTGCTTTTTTTCAGAGCAGCTATTTTAATTTACGGAATAATTTTGTGAAGGATCCTGTTTTAAATGAGGAAGCTATACCAGCTTATTCTGATGATGGCGAGGCGTGTGGCCCGTCGCGTGTTTGCAGATATAAGCACGTTAATTTCGCTGTAGCCACGGCGAAAGGATCACCTCTCAGGTAACGTATTTTCTTGGCAATTTTCTTTATCTAAATCGATTTTAATATAGTAGCCGGATACGATTAGTGTAACTCAAACTTGTAACGTGTCGACTTGTTACTCAACATCAAATATTTCAATTAATTGATGATTTGCATCCAATCCGATTCAATCGTCAATTACCGTGATAAGTTTCCAAGTGTTTGATTTTGTTAATATCTTTGAGATTAGAGATTACCTTTGTCAGTCATCAGTTGGCTACGTTCTGATTAACAAGGGAAGTTTTTATCACAATTAACCGACAATATACACCAAAAAACAGCGAAAGAACCACGTTTCATGCATGGGGACCCCCTCTTTTTAAAAACGCTTAAATGTCCCACTGCTTCTAGGCAAGGGTCCTCTTCGATATCCTTGCAGGTACTGTTGTCCTGCGACTCCTCGAAGCAGCCTTCATGATGTGCGTTGTTTTTTTTAACTTTATTTTAGGCATATGGGGCGAATTAAGTATTGGTAAGCCAAACCCCTGAAGTGAATTATTAGAAGGGGGCAGTAAATTGTTGCCTTTTATCGAAGGAATGAGTTTTATAAATAAATCTAAACACAAAACCGTTGTAAACCAAAACATTTTCAAGATATACAGAGATTGAAAGTATTACCGAATTTTTCGCACATTTGCAATGACAACCTGTGTTTCAAGAGCCCATCCAACAAGGGAAACGTCGCGTCGCCTCCATTTCACACAAAGGTCGACCTAAAAACAGAACGTACCAAAAATGCTCAAAAACATAAAAAAAAACTAATAAAAAATTTGCTAACATCTCAATAAATCCTAAACCAATTTAAGTATTAAAATTACATACATACATTAGCTTTTGCGCGCGGCTTCGTTCGCAATGTGTGTGGAAAATTAAAGTTTATAATATTCTATGACACTCGGGGATAATGTAGCTAGTTTCCCATTAGTGAAAGACATTTCGTAATCGGATGAGTAGTTCCGAAGGTAGTATTAGAATAGATTAACTCACTCACTCAAAAGGTTTTTAGAATATTCCACTAAATAATTCGTCATTTTGGTGATTGAAGATCAGTAACTAAGTGCAACTATTGTTTATCCAATTGTTATCATTATCCTGCAGCCGAGAGTCAAACAATAATATTATGATTCGCAACATAGATATTATAAATTCACAAGCAATGTGACTTTGATTTGAAAACTTTGTAGCTGAGGAGTGTATCGAGACGCGTATGTATGAAGCAATACATCTCGAATTTTACAGCTCACTGTAAACCAAAGTAAACTTTAGCATAAAAGATAAGCTTTGGTTAAACTTATTATCTTTACTATCTATACTAATATTATAAAGAGGTTTAATTTGTTTGTAAGTTTGTGTAGGGGGTAACTGATCTGATTCCGAAAATTCTTTCACTGTGGAATATTATCCCTGATTATTATAGGCTACATTTACAACGTTTCCGTGAGTACATTCCATATATAACGGGAGCAAAGCCGCGAGCAAAAGCTAGTTGAATAAAAAACTAAGAACAAATTTCTTATACTCACTAAATTAAAAACGATATTGTGTTTTACCCCAAAATTCTATAAAATAACTTCAATTTAGTTCAAAAGAAGTAATAAACCAACTGATTTGAACAGGGACGCTTATAAGATTCCTTTATAAATGTCAATATAAATAAACGATACGTTCGCGAGCGTGCGAGCGACTTCCAACGTCTGGACGGCAAAATAAATATAAACGACACTATGATACGTACGCCAGGGGGAGGAGCACAAACTCTGTGTAAATTTCCGTACAGACAAGAGCTCCTATCTATCTGAAATCTCAGCTCTATACGATAATTCCCGGCGGAGTACTGAAAAGTCGTAAACTTACATGGTACCCCGTCAGTAGGGAAGGCGGTGCACTCCGCTTTTCGAATTTATACTACCCATTTTTATGGCATGCGATTTGGCGGACGTGATTTTTGACAACAAGTTAAAAATTTACATTTTATATGATACGTCGGGTTTATGGCGCACCGCTATTGAGGAGATACCAGCCGAGTTTATTGAACGAAGGAAATTCGTTTGCCGAAATGGCTTTGAGTTGTTCAACTGTGTGTCGCGAAATAATAATAACATTATTCGGAGTTGTAATACCGTTCTGTAGTTTTTTACTTAGGCCTGACGAGGCACAATATTACATGACGTAGCGAATATTAGTATTATGATCTTAATCTTGACATTGTCGATTGCTACGATCATTTCCCAACGTTGTTAACTTTAAACAATCAGTTCATGAATTTATTTTTAACTTCGGTTATTACTAAAAAAGTAATAAAAATATCGAAAAAGGAATACTGTAGGTACTCATTTATTTTATCGTCTGTTTTATTTTCATATTTGATTGAATTGCTAGTCAATATCGTTAAATCGGTATTGATTTGCAAGAGGGAAAAACGTACGGTTACCTATTCTAGCATATTTTAGACTAAAGTTTGGACTACTTTCCAGAGAAGCAATAAACTTGGCGATAGTAAATTTGAAAAAGGACGATATAATAACTAAGCTTTGGCGCAAATGGGCTACTTATAACAAGAAGTCCGATTGTGAAGTGATCAAAGACGAGGTGAGATTTTACATTTAAAGTAGACGTTATTTTGGCCATAGTAAAATAAAATCATATTGATGAATTTTCTCACACTTCAGTTTATTACCCAATGCCAATTAATATTACCATAACATGATTTTTTATTAAATTCTGCACGAACATGTGCAAAAAAACACTTACTATCGGAAATATTTTTTTAAGTAAAGCACAATTCAACTTACTTTTAAGACGAAATCTGTTTAACATTTTTCTTGTTTATTTTCAAGGAGGCAACTATAACAGAGATGACGCTGAGCCAAGTGGCGGGTATATTCTACGTGTTAGTGGGAGGCCTGGCCCTGGCACTGGGGGTTGCATTGGTAGAGTTCTGCCAGCACGGGCGCGCGGAGGCGGCGCGGGCAAACGTGCCGCTGCGGGCCGCGCTGCGAGCTAAAGCTCGACTCGCTTCCCGTTCTGAGCGCAAGGCCCCGCCGCAACGCACGCAAAGTGATCACGAACGCCTCGGGTGGAATGGAGCGGCTTTCGCAGGGGTTAGTATTCGATAAATCGCTCACTATTTACCGCAGAACACTTTGAATATAGATTACCTAGCGAAACGTCGTCAGTTTAACGAAAGTGGTAAAATAAAAATGCTTTTGAGCGATGTAGTGTGTGGTAGGTTATAAATTACTGTTTTTGAAACACTTATTTTAAATATTTATCCATTACCTAAAACGTGCTTAAATTCAAATGTTAATTTCTTAGAAATACTATCTATCTAAATATTCTAAATGGCAATTCGTTCGTTCAGACGAGACAATACCTTCTCACCATCATACAGATGTCTCTGAGTTAAGTTGACTTCACTTTGGAAGTACTAACATTACTGACAAGTACTAGCAATTGTTAGATCTGTGCAGGTGGCTACATACTAGTCTAACACCATTAGAGTTTCATCGACACGTACAAACGAAGTGATGACTACGACAACTAGCATATATTTGCTTAACAATATTATGTTTGTCATGTAATAAAATGCAATATGATTTATTTTTGCACAATATTTGTACACAAATAATATGTTATAATTTACTTATGAGTATCAAATTCCATTTAAATGAACAGGAGAAAGCAAATACAGAACTTAATTGCGGTTGGCGAGTTAATAATACACCGGATCTCTGTTAATAAATTAATATGAATGATAAATATAAACTTGTGATGAGGGATTACGCCTCCGACTTCTACTGTGATCAGCTTTAATTTATGTGTAACTAGTTTTCCACCCGCGGCTTCGCCCGCGTCGAGTTCGGATATATCGCGTTTCCAAGATGTTCTTTCTCAAGGTCAACTCTATCTCTGTACCAAATTTCATTAAAATCAGTGCAGTGGTTTAGACGTGAAAGCGTAACAGACAGACAGACAGAGTTACTTTCGCATTTATAATATTAGTAGGTATGTGGAATTAATCTAGAGAAAGTGTACAGTGAAATTCGAAAAAGCTCTAACAACATGTCGAAAGCCTGAAATGCATCAATTTAAAATCGCGATGCATGGTAATGAAACCAATAAATTATGAATGCGTTTGAACGTTTTTTTGCCAAAAAACACATAGGTTGAAAATTATTATTTTCATAAAGGGAATAATCTAATTATTGACAATAATTAATCATAAATTATTATATACAGGAGAATTCAGCATGCCGATTTTGCCATAAACTTTATCACATACTAGTAGTTACCTATTTACCACACAAAGTATACTTGGTTTTACTCATACAAGTTAAATATGCATAACAGAATTATGATGTTATATTAATATGTTTCCCTTTTATGTTTAGTACAATGACTTTCTACTAGGAAGGGAAATGTTGGGAAATATCCATCGCAAGATCTATTAAACAGTTTTTTCGACGTAAGTTATGATTTGTAACCACTACGTTTTTTTGTGAATCCACCGGTGCTCCAATTACCCCATACCTACAAATAACAGTCTACCTGATTAAAATTTGAATTGTGTGTGTCCCTTCCGCACGTTATTTATTTTAAAGTAATAATTACATACCGTGACGCATGCCTATAAATATCATCAAATAACTGGACTGTGTTTGCGCTACAATTTCGTTATTACTAAAAGGTTAATTATGCCACACAGACCTGTTTACTGATTAACTTATTATGCAAACAAGGTTATTAAAAGTTAAAAACATTTTAGGATTGTTAATTTAAAGTCATTAATGCCATGTTTGTCACTATCTAATTAAATTGAAGTGCAAACAAAGTCTTTTCGGTCTCCTCTTTTAATCCAATAGCGGAAATCTCAGGAAAAAGCCACTAGTTTCATATAGCCCAAGAGGTAAGACTCAAAGTCAGAGGAAATAGGTTAATGAGGTGCTCACACGGTGGCTTATTACATAGACACGATGTTTAGATAAACAAATCACTGTTTAAATACTGTAGAAGACTTGAGGACTCTCCCGGTAACCAAAATAACAATCAAACAACTTTTTAATAGCGTGGATAATGTTATAAGAATTAGGTCACCTTTACAAGAAAAAAAACGTCTATCTACTACCTTTGCTGACCTTCTAAACCTTTCTATTTTTTAAATTATTAAATATGTAGTATTTGTCTCTTGCTATGATAAAAATATGACATTTACTTTTAAATATTGGTGATTGGTGGCTAAATAACCGTATTTAGCCTATCCAACCTAGTGAAACCTCTAAATATAAACTGATAAAGAGGTTATCGACTAAAGGATGATTTACACCAAACGGATCTCATGGAATCGGAAAGGAAACGAACGGATGCGGCGACAGCCGATCGCGTCCAGCAGGATGTCGACGCATACGATCGGCTCCGTACCGTCGTTTGCTAACGTATCCGTTTCCGCGCGTACTCAAACAGTTTCATTCGTACCGTGTCGGATACGACGAAAGGCGAACGGAGCCGATCGCGCGTCTCAGAATGCTTTCGTCGGCCACGATCGCATGCCGCGGAAGTCGCCTGCGGTCAAGCTGCTCTCCGCGGCTTTGTAAATACTGTGTACACGATTTTATATCGTTTAAACATTGTAAAATCCGTTTCAATCCGATGCGTCATGCCACGGTGCGAGCCTTTTGGCGGAAACCATCCTTAACAACCAATAATAATGACTTACTGATTTTAGTTATATAAATATACATATTATATTCTAAATATATATATATTTTTAACAATGTTCGCGTGTCGGGAACTAAGTCCTGTCTACTGGAAGTTACTGGAAGGCATTTTAATTACGATGCATAATGACTAAATGACTGCGTCAAAACGAAATGCTAACTCGAGTTTTATAATCGTAATGAGATTCACTTTTTTGTAATTTCCAAAGCAGGATTAATTTAGATGTAATTTACAAGTTGTAAATTGCAACAGTACCAAGTAAAATGCCGGCTTTAGTCTTACAAAACTCACTAAATAAACGTGACCCGAAAGAAACTTGTTCCATACCAATTATTCCACTTGTTACCTACTTCACTGTGTGCGTTAGGGGATGTCTCCACAAGCGAGAGAATCGAGGAAATAATTTCGTCATGCCACGTATTTCTATACGATAATATCGCCGCGATTCTCTCGCTCGTAGAGACGGCCCCTTAGTCGTAAACCTATCGTTTTTTTACGTTTTTCTATTAATATCCATTACCCACGTGGTTGTGACAGTTATTGATTGTCATGCGGCTTCCAGACTTTCGCCGAAAAGCGTTGAAAACACCCGAGGAGGACCGTCTATGTGAATAGTTTCGCTTTGTCTCTGTCTCCTTGTTACTGTTTCTGTCGCGCCTAACTTCTGGTTGTGAGTCTGGAGACTGCATTAGAAGTATCCATAATAATTAATAAAACAAAAAAAATAACAGATAATATCTATTACCCAAGTGCCCCATCAATCATTTCTTCGCATACCTTGTTAGTCCCAAACGCGACTGCTGGTGGCCTACCATAAAGTCATAAATGAGTATTGTTTTAATCTTGTTCCAGAGTGGGAAAGAGAAGGCGCTAGATGTCCTCTACATCGCCGTCTCTTTCCCACACTGGAGTGACATTATTACAATACTGTTAAGTTAAGACGCCATGGTAACCGCCCTGAGCATGAGTTCAATCCCCAGGTTAGGCAGTACTATTGGATTTTTGAAATAAGAAAATCTAAGTAGAAACCGGACGAAATTATTCCCGGGTATGGCAATAGGCTCGCCCTCTATTACAAGACACTTAAGGTGAATGCTCCAACCAGCCCGCGAAATTCAAAATTTCTTGCGTTTTTTGCAATTTGCAGGCCAGTGCTAGGTTGTATGTTGATGTGATTTTGATGATTATAATTCTGTAACTACATATGTCTTACAGCCGCGAATAATATTTTAAACAACATAAAACCTAGCACTGGCCTGCAAATTGCAAAAAACGCAAGAAATTTTGAATTTCGCGGGCTGGTTGGAGCATTCACCTTAAACAAAACTAACAATTCGAAGTCATGGTTTATGTCTACTTATGTTTAATTATTTCAAAAGGCGTTACATTGGATTCATACTTGTGCCATTCAACAAAAGATGCATAGAACCCTAATTATTTTCGTTATTTTTTCTAATCAGTATCAGTTATGGTTACCTGTACTTTTTACGTTTCAGTACTTCACCTCCGGTACCCAGATCTCCCAAGAAGACGCTGTCCACGCCAGTTTCACGCACGTGTGATCCGCGGAGAAGACCGGCGCCAACGTGCGTCAGTCTTCAACAACCACAAAAATACCCAATAATGGCGTCGACCTTTATCAACTTTGAAATAGTATACGGCGCTGTATAATCTTATCATGTCCGTGTGTGTATACCCGCTTCTTCGATAACACAGGAGCATAATACCAGAAACTTAATAACACATGCCGTTGTGTAAGCTACAAAATAGACATTGTGTATTTTCGGCTGATTAGTCCTGTTTATAAAACTAGTATTTTGTAATAGAGCACACTGGACATATGTATGGTCATAAAAATAGACAAACACAAAAAAATTAAGATGTCAAAATGTTATACTATCTATGATTGATTAATTTTAAAGATATAAAATTGAGGTCTAATCCTGCGTTTACGCCAAGATAAAACAGTTCATTTTGATACAAATGGGCAAACTTTGGCATTGCAGCCGAGGCGGAATTGTACCGAGAACTGCAAAGACAAATGCCCACGTGTGTCAAACGTCGTTTTTCAATATACATTCTTACGAAGAAATACCTATAATATAATGAAAAGTATTGTTTTCAACTATGATTTAATTTGCGTTCTTTTCCGCACTTTGCGTTCGGAGGTTGAATGAGAAGCAAAGGTAATAGCAGTAAAACAGCAAGTTCAAATATTTTTGAATTAAAAACACAAATAAATGTTAATTTGTTTAAAAGCAAATTATATTTTAAACAATATTGATTATTTATGTTTATAACACGATTTAAATATTAATGAAATATTCAGTAACGACATCGTATTAAAAGAAAAACCTTTTTATATGCGGTGTGTATTTTATAGTTATCTGTAGCCAAATACAACACTTAAGAAATGTATGAAAAAAAAGCACTTGTGTGAAATACACTAGTGCTATGATATACTCAAACTATGAAATTTACTGCTTTATATACTAATTTTCCGACAGCTGAAAGGACAAAGAAACGACCGAATAAAATACTGAAAATTCAGAAAATCAATACAGCATTTGCAACGACCATTTCACGTAATATTTTTGCACCAGCTTAAATTGCGTTTTACCGAAAACTACAGTTAGTTGTTTTCATCGTAATTCACCTGTTATCAATTAAGACTTACTTAATCTATAAAATAAATAACACAGGAACAAAACAACGTTAAGATAACGCGTACGCGTACGCGTGGCGTAGTTGACGTAGCCCCGCTACGCGGGGCTCTATTTCTGTCTGCAGGGTATAAAGTAACCTTTTCGGAAGTTTGGTATTTTTTTGGAAATTTAGTTTATTATTTTTCGTAGAATTGTAATTTAATTAATCTCATGATGTTTGTTTGTTAAATACAACATTTTTCTCGGTTAATTTTGTATTCATTTTCCGGTCATTCTTTTTAACCAAGGTTAGCATTACAGTCGACCACAGATTGTTGAAAGTTAATTTGTTTTTCAGAAACTTTATTATTTCCCATAACATAATATTATTCACTTGTGTGTTGAAAAATAATATTGTAACCGACATGGTTTAACGGTTAGCAGTAGAAAAGAGTTATTAAGAAAAAAGCGCTAGACTAGGAAAATATTATTAGATATAGAGAAACGTATCCTTTAACAGTAATTACTTAATATGTAAGCTTGTAATAATATCCAATGTACTTACAGATGAATCCATGTATGAATATTTAAGTGAGTCAGGCCAACCCGATACTGAGTTACGTCAATTTCACGATTCTTTGACGTCTGTCACAGATTTGTGAAATCTGAATCAGAAGTGCAACTCTTCAGTCACCACATGAAAAATGCCAGTAGCTAGGCATGCCGCGAGCTACAAGTTTATTCGGGTCGGCTTTCATCGCCACAGCCAGGCGGCAAAATCGAATTAATTCATGTGCCGACTCGAAGTGTGAGGCGCCCGTGATACGTGCTAGTAACCGCTAGTCGTTGTTAATTAACCATTGCCCAATTATAATATCCAAATTATATTTTAAGTTCAGCTCACACGATGCATTAAGGCCTCTTGTCAACACACGTTTTTTTTTGCCGTGACAATCTTCAGCCATCTGCCGTGTCTTCGACACGATCCTATGAAAGCTTTTAAGACAGACATGGCGGCACTGCCCCTCGATTAATTCCAATGTTGTGTGGCAATCTATGCGAGCCTGTCCAAGGCACCAAAAGCGCCGACGACATCTTAACATAATTTGTAAATAAAGGTAAAAAAACGCATAAAATTCAATACCAAAGAAATCATAAAACTGAGCCGTTCCCAGTCGTTGTCCGAGTCATGAACAGGCTCAAAAAATTAATCTGCGGCGCGGCTAACACCTCTTACCATTAAAAAACCGTTTTTTGGACAAAAGGTCTTAGTAATTAAATCAAGTTGAACATACTGATGGTGGAAATTCAAAACTTTCTAAGGGACCTTTAAATCAGAATAAGTTGTTGAAGTTGAGAGAACTCGTGTCTAAATAATAACAGCCACTCGGGTCAATCTTTAGGTTAAGTTGCGCTTTCCTAGGTTGGTCCGTGGATAGGTGACCACCCATTACATACTGAGTTTCCTCCGAGCCTCGGAAAGCACGTTAAGCCGTTGATCTCGGCTGCCATTTGTAGATCTCAGACAATCATCACAGGTAATTAGTGACCCGAAAGTCTGACAACCAGTCTTACCTAAGGGTATCGTATTACCCAGGACTAACTGGGATATAGAGGTCAGATAGGCAGTCGCTCGACGTAAACTACTGGTATTCAGCTGCATCCGGTTAGACTGGAAGCCGACCCCAAAATAGTTGGGAAAAGGTTAGGGAGTTGCAGATGATGAGTTCCCTGATGACAATTGCAATTTTCACCGTAGATATGTTTATAAACTACACAATACAGAACATACTCTCACACACAATGCACATGAATGTAGCTGAGGATTATATATTTTAGATTAAGTAGACATGGAACGTAAATAAAATAAAAAACAACAATAAAATAGTGAGTGACAACTCCAGTCAAATAAGCAGTCTACCCTGGAATGATCCCCTACATGTTACTGCTTATTTGACTGGACTATTAGGCGATAAAAGATAAAATGCAGGTTATGGAAATACGCGATATAATTAATTTCGCAATTGGTTATAGTTTTAGAGTCGTAATTTATAAATTACAATATTTAATAGATAGAGATACTATTTATATGGAAGTTTTTGATGTTGTACATTTATTTTATTGCTGAGATCCAGATTTGCTAATTGACGGAATATGCTTAGTTAGAATATACCTATATCCAGGCAAATGCATGAAGAGGAATACTATTTCTACGAAAGTATTTAGACATGAATGTTATTATATATACAAATAGTCTTCCGATATCAACATACAAGACTCCAAAGCTATATTAATCAACAACAAGTAGTATTTAGTTACAATATTTAAAAAAAATTGTCTCTGATTACATAGTAAATAGTTAAAAAGAAACATTTTACGCTTCCAAAGGCACGGCAAAGGTAAGCAATAATAATGTACTTAAATTATTATGAAGTAATCAAAACTTGTAACCTCATCAAAGAGTGTTTTTGCACAGTTCCTTATACGTATTATAGAGTTACTTAGTGTACAAAATATGTATCCAAATAATTCTTTAAATGACTAAGTTATAGTTATAATACATTTCGATGTCTAGTCTAGTATAACTGTCAGTAGAATTGTATAATCTCCTTGAGGTGAGTAGGAAACATATCTGTCTACTAAAATCTTAGTATGTAGTTTCGTACATTTGTCAAAAAAAAAAAATTGTTCCGTTTAGATAGATTCAATTCTGAAGGGAAATTTTTTTGTTCGCTGTAGGTAATTGTATTAAATCGTTTTCTTTTTTTTCAAGGTCATCAACACGTTTATTTTTTAATAACTACGTTGTTATATTATTAGGTTAACATAGACATAATATGTACAGCACTCAATAAATTGTTTAATTTTAAGTATATTCGTAAGCTCATTTCTTCTCTTATTAATTTTACGGGGTTATTGGTAATTAGGTTGCATTCCTTGAAATAATTAATAAACTGATACTTTTCTTATAGCCCATGTACCAAGTTTCTACCAAGAAACTTTGTCACAATTAACACTGTTTGGTCTAGAGATGGAAAATATTAACATTTGTAAAGGTTCGAAATCGATAACTCCAAAACAATCCAATTTAAGTAGGTAATGCACCCAATTATTAAATACTGTATTGAATTATATGAATCTTTTTATATCCATGGATCAAATTGTATCATTCGGGTAATAAAAAATAATATCCCTTATGAAGTTACAAGCAATACAAAGCTAATCAGCTTGGATATCAGAGTTTGCTCGCTGCATGTCATGATTGATTATTATTACTCGTACTTTATTATTTATAAAAAGATTTTCAGTAAGGTATTTGAAAGAAGTACTAATTATTCCAAATATGTCGTGTTCTAGCATAATCAATCGATGTATTAATGTAAGCGAACGTAGTGACGACGTGTAGTAAACTATTAAAAATATTGTGCGGTTACATCGTTGTTTTATTCTAGAATTGTGAACCTATTTCCAATGTTTATTTTGTGCTCCGTCCAGGTCCGTGGGGATTCAAGGCTTGCTTTTGAGGGTAATGATAGCAAGTTTGCTAAGTTACCCATAAACAAAATCACTGTCCAATTAACTGTCCACATTTAAGAACACACTTTTCCAAAATATCTATCATAACGTCATGAATAAAAAAAATTATGAAATAGTTTAGTTTTGTTATAATAACGCCATCTATGGGTAATACTCAGGGACTATTTAATGCAAAAGTACAGACAGTGGTACTGGTAACGCAGTTTCAACTTCGTAAAATGCAATTACTTCAAAACCATTTGGCGGTAAATATATATATTTATGTACCTACTTAGATTGAAATAATAGATGTAGGTATGTTTGTGAGAGATCTTTATCATTTATCAAGATAATTGAAAACTAAACCAAGAGTTGCTGCAATGATGTGGAACTGCTTGCAGTGATGCGATGGGTGTCTCGCTTCGGTTGCCAAGCGAGACACTCAGGGTGGCTCAGCTGTGGAAGGTTCTGGAACACCTGCCTTCAAAAGTGTTCTGAAACAATAGACCGAGTGTGGCTAAAAGCTTTTGTGATACGAGCAGTTCTTCTTCTGCAACGTAGCTACACCCTAGATACAAGTGTTAGTGTGTCAGATACTTATCTCCTGCCTCCTGCGTGCCTGGAATTTTAAAATAAAGAGCGTAAAAACGTTATTTCTTTAACAGTTTGTTTTTCAACCATCTAGTAGCAAAACTTTGAACTAATACCTGGGTATGTAAACTAATAAACTACGTTGGTGGCTGTCATTATTATGGTTTCTGGGTGGAGGACTTCATGAAGTATCTAATGTAGTCAATAGATGGCGTTGTTTCTAAATGCACTATGTACGTGAATGCACTAGGTTATGCATACATCTTACATCATCATAATTAAAAATAAAGTTAGTAATTAAAAGTAAAGTTGGTGTATAATAGGCATATTGACTGTGTACAAAAAGGGATATTGGATGGCCCAAAAGGCAAGAGAGGGAGAGTCGTGACAACGAACAATTGTGTAGTAGCGTCAGCAAAAAACCATTAATATGGATTTTATCTCTTTTTTACTTTGCAACTATGTTTTTGGGAAAAAAATATAAGAGATTAAAGAACTCAATAAACTACTTACTTCGGAAATTTAGTTTTGCGCCTAATGCGCCTGCGCTAGTCGTGGATTGCCATCTCATCAATCAATGTTAGTGAGGCAATAGAGAATGCTCATGCACGTCGAAAGAATCTAGAGTGAATGGAAGCGAAAGGTTGTGTGAATAAATTAGATTTTGATTGCGGTCTTTCGCCTGCGTGGTAGTCTGAAATTAATCCATGGGAACAGACGATTTTACCATTTTAAAGGTACAAAAAAAAACCTTTGTTTTTCATATTATCACACTTATTGAAGGGTTAAGTGGTGTAGATACCAGTACACCCATATTTCGCCATTTACGTTTATTATGTCCTTTATTTATTCTTATACACATAGTCACATACCCATATAAAGTAATATAAAAAAATATATATATAAAATTAAGCCCACCAGCATCGGGAACAGGGTCCGAGCTACCGGTAGTCAGGGCTCTTGAGAGAAGAACGCCCTAACTTTTGACTGTTGCAATTCGAACGCCCTCTTGGGAACAGGGTCCGAGCTACCGGTAGTCAGGGCTCTTGAGGGAAGAACGCCCTAACTTTTGACTGTTGCAATTCGAACGCCCTCTTGCTACGATGTTCCCGTCTCTAATGCTTCTTGGATTTCAGTTTTCTGACGATATGTTTTCAATTGGTAGATATTTCTTACTAAACGACGTTCCTTTTCATCGCTACAGAGCGTATTTAAAATGGTTTCCTTTAAAAATGATAAAGACGCAGACATCATGCTTTATTGTTCACCAAAGGTGATGCGGCACCACTGCCTGCCATTAAGGTGGGCCTTTTTAGAACCGCCTGGTTACCAAACGCGAGTGTTTGGTGAAGCTTATCGGTGGATTCAGGAAGCAGGCATCGCCTGAAAACATCTAAGTGACGTTTAATACTCGGAATAAAGTTACAAAAAAAACCAGCGCCATAACCAAGGAACCTTGGTCGAAGGACAACTTGTTATTCGAAAAACAGACGCTATTGGCAGGGTATACGTAGTTCACCCGAACAACAGCGAATGCTTTCACTCAAGGATGTTACTCCACATTGGCACACACAAAGGCCCTCGTCTTTTGAAAGCCTACGCACAGTGCAAGGTTTGATTTATGATACTTATCAAGGAGCATGTAAAGTAATGGGTCTATTAGAAGATGATCGTTAATGGGAAGAAACGCTACGCTAACGCTGAAGCTACTATATGCTGTACAGCAAAATCACTCAGACATTTATTTGCTATTGTCTTATCCTTTTGTCAAATTACTGATCCTTTGCACCTTTGACAAAAGCGTGACGAACGTATGACTAAAGACATATTGCATCGCAGTTGACAAGAACTATTATTATCAGATGATATGAAATACGGCTGAAATACGTTTGATGAGGCTTTATTTGAAGTAAAGAAAGAAGTGGAATCCTTTTCTGGCAAATTCATAACAGAATTTAGTATTTCTTAACCACCAAACACAACAACAATCAATACAGAATATTTACGATAAACAAATTACGATAATTACGACTTACGAGTATACAGATCATTCAAAACGAGTGTCGTTTGAATCTTGAAAAAAAAGTTTTTTATGACTTGCTTGTGTCTTCCATTAAAAAGTCAAGGAAACATTTTATTTTTGGACGCTCCTGGAGGTACAGGAAAGACGTTTTTAATTAATCTCTTCTCGCAAAAGTTAAAACATGGTGGCAAGCTTGCCCTTGCTTTGGCATCGTCTGGTATTGCAGCCACACTTTTAAATGGCGGGAGAACAGCTCACTCTGCTTTTAAACTTCCCTTAAAACTTTGTAGTAACAATGCCTCCAGTGACTGACAGAGTAATGTTTCAAATAAAAGTAGCTTGATTATTTGGGACGAATGTCTATGTCCCATAAAACAATGTTGACCAATGTTGACTAGAAGCCGGGCAAAACTACGAGCACACCGATCATCAGACATCACAAAAATAAATCTAGATTAATAATAATCTAACTTCTTAGTAGTTCTTTAAAAACATTTAAAATAGACTTTTTTGACGAAGGAAATACTAAAAAATTGGAAAACCAAAAAAATAAATTTAAATACAGTTCTATGAAAATGACGTCTGTCAACGGCGACAACAATGAAAAAATACGGAAAATAATACAAGATCATGATGATAGCCAAATTATTACGAGAGCTGCCTCCCGACGTGCACGCCTACCAACCCCGGACTTGTCGCTCAGCTCCGCCTCACCGCCGCCGCCGGAATCCAGCCCCGTCGTCGTGAGTGCTGTGACACCGGCCGTGGCAGTTGCGTCGAGCTCGAGCGACGAGTAATTCTCTCCGCCGACGTCGCCAACACCTGTGCGTCGGTAGGGGAGAGGCCGGCCACCGAAGAGCTTGGGATTTAGGTGCCAACAGGCCCCGAGCCGGGTCCCCGCTACCGGTGGTTGTGTGCAGCGCATGAGATGGACTCAGTCCATAAACGAAAATGTCATGCGCGCATATTACGGGTCTACAGAGGGGGGAACTAACCTCACCGCGTATCGTGTTAGGATGCTGTTTTCGTTTCAGGATCTTGAACCAACCGTTAACGTCTCGGCCCAACGACTGTCGGATCAGGTGCGGGTCACCCAACGCAATCACATGTTGGACGATGCCGCACTTGATAGGCTGCGCTCAGATTCCTAGTGTGGGGCAACGTTTTAATAAAAAAATTTAAAAAATTATACATATATACCGCAACAGAATGGGGTAGCGGAGAGGAAAAACAGGATGCTAACCGAAATGATACGTTGCATCATGCGACAAGCCGGAAGCCCTCCTAGATTTTGGGCAGAAGCAGTTATCACTGCGAATTACATTCGGAATCAATGTCCGACTGAGGCTTTGATTGGTGTGATACTATTACTACTACCTGTATGGAAAGGGAGGAACCCATTTGTTATATACTCTTATACATATACAGGGTGTTTGGCGCATGGACCGACACAATTTTTCCAGGGATTTGGGAGGTCATTAGCTAGGTTCTACCCATACACCCTTTGTCCCAAATGTCACGGTTGGTTACATATGTTTTTTTTTTTTAATGAAAAAAATGCCCAAAATGTTTCCTTTAATTCGAAATCGTCGCGTTTGGTATGTCAATTAATTAACTAAGCACAGGGTCAGACATTGAACGTAGCCGGGATTGACCAAAGTGTTCAATGTTTTTCACACGGCCTATTTTACACTTTTCTTCTTCTTTTAGTGCTTGTTCTTCTTTTTCTCGAATCGAGGACTCAAATTATGTCCAACCAGTACGTAGTGAACTTGACAGCTCTGTTGTTTGCCTCATTCAAGCCCATCTGTTAAAGTTTCGGCACATGACTATTCCCTTCCATCCACCAGAATTTATCTGGCAGCCAGATCGTGCTACCCGTGCAAAGCCGGGACGGGTTGCTAGTTAAAAATAATTACGTAAAAAAACCGTATTTATGAATTACCGTAATTATGATTTAGGAATCGTCATTACACATTAATAACATTAATTGTCGTTTCTTTCCTTACAGGTATTTTTTTGTTACTAGATGTTTTATTTCTTTAAATTAAACGTGTAGTATTTTACATAAATAAATCAGTCCTTACAGAGAAGCTCAAGATTGTTTTTAATTGACGTTGTCGACCAAATTACCAGTAAAATATTATTATATATTTAAACTTCAACACATTGCTGAAACCTCTATAATAAAATCAGTATCTTGCATTGTGTCAATATTTGTTGTCTTATTATATAACTTTTTCGGGTCCCCCTAAAACGCACCTGTTAAAGTTGGAGAGAGCCCAAAGAGACATATTAAAGGTAAGTTCTTTCCTTTCGATACGATTTCCTACAGTGGATTTATATCAACGCAGTGGGGTACTGACAGTTCGAAAACTTTTTATTTTAGTGATAGTTACTAAGAAGCACTCTGAACTTTCTTACAACCCATATACATTCGCAGGTAAAAGAAGAAATACCACTGTCTGTGCGACGACTAGATATAAGACTAGTCTGGCAAAAATTTTAACAAAATATTGTGCATCTATCCTTTCTCTAGGGTAGAGTACAAAATGAATGGCTTTAAGGCATTGATTACAATGCAACAAAACGTATGTTGAAACCCTTGAACTAATGCCTGGAACGATATACTTACACATACATATAAGTATTGTTCTTCACACTAATAGTCAACATTCTCACTCTCACTGACACAGACATAATATACGCTCCACCAAGTCAAAGATCGTCGACTTGTCATCTGAAATGTTTACTTTTATTTTTTATTTTACCACTTTTAATGATTTAAGTATTTGTATTTTTTTTTTGTTGAACTTTTAAATTTTAATTATGTTAATTCATCCTGTATGTTAGTTTAATGCAGTTATAATTACGTCATAAGTTACAATAATGTCCGGCGGAGGGTTAGCCTGGTGATCTGTTATACAGGTTTTACCTAATATAGACACTCTCTCACAGTCTCTATGTAATGAAAATTTGACTCAGTACTGTTTATAAGGGTTTTTTTTGTTAGCCTTTTTGGCTGTCTCACAGCAGGGCAAAGGCCGCCCCTTTTTCCTTCCAAACCTCTGTATTCAGTGCAATATCTGGTCACGTTCGCCCCCACAAACGAGATCAGATCGTCACACCACCTTCACCGCAATACAATAGAAAATAATACGTCAAATATATCACCGATGCTGACTAGACACCGAGCCAACGAACAGAAGGCACAACCACCTCCGGGCTCGTCGCTCAGCTCCGCCTCGCATCCGTGAGCACATTGTCGTCGGTCGCTGCAGTTGCGTCGAGCTCGAGCGACGAGTTTTTCTCCCTGCCGTCGACTCCTCTACCACCACGACGACGAGGAAGAGGACGGCCACCATCGGGTTTGGGACCTCGAGGCCAACAGGCCCCCAAACATAGTTGATGGACTCAGTCCATAAATGAGAACGCACATTAAATTCACGCATATTATGGAGTACATAATTTATAATATATTATATTTTTTTTAATACATTATATTTCGCACAATTCTTGATAACATTAATATTATTATCTAGCTTAAAAATAAACTGCCTATGTAGAATAGGATTGCAATAAATTATCTATATTATGCTACAGCACAATTAAAATTAAAAGAAAACCTTGATGAAAAAGCGAATGTTAATACAAAAATACTTACCCGTGCTAATGGCATATAACTCATATTACGTGATTTTAACTAGCAAATTGTAAAAATAATAAATACTTATGTATTACTATTTTTTCCTAGTCGCGTGAGCTAATTGTTAAATAACGTTTATTTTATTGGAAAATAATATTTTAACTGTCCTGCCTGTAATCCCATAGAACACTTCTGGCGTGAACTGAAACGTCGGGTTGGAGCCCGGGTACCTGCTCCGACAAGGCTTCCAGAGCTGCGAATCGCAATTAAACAGGAGTGGAATGCAATTCCTTAAGATTTCATCGTCAGGCTCGTGAGGTCGATGAATACGAGGATGCTGGCAGTTGTCCGAGCAAGGGGAGGGAATATTGAATACTGATCAGAAACTTTTTATTTCAATTTTTTTCTTTGTTTCTGGCTTTATTTTTTTTCATTTTATTATTACTAACGATTAACACGACTGAAAAACGACTCTACTTTGTTAAATCCTAATAAACACTTAATAAATTGATAAATCCCAATGAGTTTCCGTTCATTTTAATCAGCATGAAACGCACTTTCTGTAGGTATAACTTTAATAAATGACAAAAATGGTATAACAGGGCGCTGGTGCCCATTTTTAAAAACAAGGGCGATGTGCTGGATTGCAACAATTAATAGAATAATAAGCTAATGTCACATAGTATGAAAGTTTGGGAGAAAGTTATTGAAAAGCGACTGAGACAAGAGATCGAAATTTCACAGAACCAATTCGGTTTCATTCCTGGTCGGGGTAGCAATGAATTTTCGCTATCCGCCAGCTGTGCGAGAAATATAATAAAATAATAATAAATAATTTAGTATTTATGAATAAGTAAATGAATCTACAACCGGCGCACCTACCTCACTATGCACATCTCTTGTGTAATTTTCATTAATCAAATCGCCACAAACATGTCGTGCCCACCCCAAGTAACATGGGAAATGTGCAGGAAGATGATGATGATCGATACGACTACAACAATGCCAAAAGGAGGCTTTATATGAATGAAACTTGCTACGCGATCTCATCTAAGGCGCGGCAGAAATGCAATTGTAAAGAGATTTGCGTCAAGCAGCGCCGCTTTCTCCATGGCTCTACTCAATAAGAAGAGGTGGCAAATGTCAAATTGAATTCTATTGCCTTAACTATGTGAATTGAGACCGCATGAAATTTCTGCATGAATTGTAGTCGTTTAATATTGAAAATCTGACCGCATGAAATTTCACTTCAGAGAACAGATTTTCAATATTAAACGACTACAATTTGTTGAGGTGGATACTAATCGGTACGGGGAGTAAGAAGTAAGTTGCATACTACGAATAATTTGATAAACACTGGTATTCAAATAAAACTGTTACGAATCATTGCACAAGCTATGCAGATTAGTTTCATCGTGCTACAAATGCTCTAAAGGAATGGCTTGTGTCTATGTATTTTAACCAGATTCAGTTTTATTACCAACAACAGACAGTAAAGCTGTTTGGTAACGGCAAAACAAAAAGTCCATGCTTTAACGGCTGATCAGTGGTCATTCTCAAGCAACTACAACGTATGTACAAAGTCCAGGGTGATGTTTTTGAGAAAGTAAAGAAAGAATTAGCAGGATTTTGGTGGTAGCAATAGTGAATAATATCATGAGACGATTTCTATCTTGAATTATAGTATAGACAAGCTGCGATAGGTTTTTAGTTTTTTTTTTTCATCAAATCTAAGCTATTTTGGGTAAAACTGCTCCTATCTTTGAAACACAAGGCCTTTGTTTTTGAGCCAGCAGTCTTATTCGATAAGTAACATGTTTTATATTACTAAATAGTCATGTTATTCTATAAATATTTAATTAGTGACTGCTGCTATTAAAAACGTAATATATGTACGTAACTTTTTTGCAGAATTTAGTATAAATGGCAACATTCAAAGCTACTTCGTCTGTAAAAACAGAAAATGTCAGAATTGTCATAAATATATTTGTCACTTCTCTGTCTTGATCAATTAAAATCTGGATGTGTGATTTTGTTGTTACTATTATATGCCGAGTTTCCTCCGTGCCTCAGAAAGCACGTTATGCCGTTCGTCCCGGCTGTCATTTGTAGATAATTGACAGTCGTTACAGGTAGTCAGTGACCCGAAAGTCTGACAACCAGTCTTACCAAGGGGTATCGTATTACCTAGCGTAACTGGGTTGTGGAGGTCAGATAGGCAGTCGCTCCATGTAAAATACTGGTATTCAGCTGCATCCGGTTAGATTGGAAGCCGACCCCAACATAGTTGGGAAAAGGCTAGGCAGATGATGATGATGATGTGTGATTTTGTTGTGAATATTTGTGCATTTTATTTGTTAACCAATCTTATTGTGTTTCGTAGAGAAGTATAGGACACGAGAAATGTACTCAGTCAAGGTGTGCAGTACTGATACAGGCTAAAGCAATGCCTCAGATTACAGATGCTGATAGCATGTATGAGGAGTATGGTATGGTGAATATGGTAATGCTGATTATGATGGCATGGCGACTGACGTAGTTGTCTATCCTACAGAGTTAGAAGGATCTTTTGGTGCTCGATTGAAATTGACAGAAGAGCGGTATTGGTAAATATGAATTGTGAAATGTATAATAAAAATAAGATGGCAGCATAGTTCTGATTTTATCCACGCGACAAGTGTGGCTATGAATTATGTTATTTTAGCCAAAAACAATCTTTAAGATATGTTGCGATTACCTTCTATCTTATTTTGACCGAGATTTATATTTGAGTATTTTACAAGTGTACGCGAGGTCAAAGTGTGGTCCTCAGATTGCATGGCGACGTGCCTTTATTTTTAGTGACGGTGTTGCACCGGAGCGTGGAGGTGCGAAATCAATCATTTAGAAAAAAAAAAAAACCACTACTGCCCAGTGGATTTTTTTGTTAATTATTACAGATGTTTGTGGTATATCCAAAAAATACAGACTAACTGTGGGCATCAAGAACGAAATCTTTTGATAACATTTAAAAATAGTTAATATATAAGTTTCGTTTTATGAACGAACTTTAAAATACTGATGGCCCTTAATCTGGTCAATGTATGTAACACTTAACACAAAACATTAAATGTACTTGATTCTTCATCAGATAAGAAAAAACACTAAATTAATTAAAACTGCACCACAAGCAGAATCCAAATTGGCCTTGACAATCAAAAGGAATGCGCCAGTAAAGGGAGGGGGAATAAGATTACTATTATGGTAATGGGAACTCAGCATAAATCGCTTGGCGTAATCCTTGCCGATCAACTGCGTAATGTGGAAATACGCAAATTAGTTGGTGTGAATGGAATTGCCATCGTGAACAGCAGGTTTGTTTTGTTACTCTGCAGATATCGTAAATTATTTTACTATTTGCCTATTCTTTAAAATTAACATTTATTATTCTTTGTTCTTCAAGGAGAACCTATAAAAATAAGAAATATAAAAGACAACATCATGTGTTGGTCTACCAAAAACAAATGTAGTTTCCAGTAAGTTTAATACGTTGAAGAGAATGAATAAGTTCGATACTTTAAAAAAATAAGATCAACCAATTTCTTTTTTTACAGATTCCTCTACTAAATTGATAGATAAAAACGCAAAATTCAACACAATCGATCATTTACCTTTTACCAATTATGTTGGGGTCGGCTATATCCAAACTGGGTACAGCTAATCATCAGTACTTTACACAGCTCGATTGAATATTTGACCTCCACAAACCAGTATTTTTTTATGTTCCCGTTAAAAAGCTTCAATAAATCGTAAAAGCAACGCTCAAAAATCTGGAATCTTGGCAATGCAAATAAAATAATACATTCAGTATACACAACAACAGCAACATAGATACAGGAATGAATCTTCCCTGAATGACACAACAAATGTACCAGAAAAACATATAGGAATGTTGGGGTTTCTGCGTCAGATCGTCGCGTCGTCGTGTCAGCGTCGTGTAATATTTTACAATGGATTCGAGTACCTATGCCTTTTCTTAATATTTTAACGAGCGGTTATAATGCTCGCGTGAGATGGGAGTCGTATCACACATATCACTGAACATACGTATGCGTCGCTACTCGCTAATGTGGCATCGGTTCACTTGCTTCTTGCCGCAGTAGTAACGTTCGCTTCTATTTGTTGCTAGTAGATGGCATTGTGGTCGTCGACAAGGAATTTGTGATCACTGGGAAAATACGGTACTAGCGCTTGAACAACTATGTTATTGACCATAATAACCATGTTTATTGGAAAACCGACCCTAAATGAATTGGGATAAGGGCAAGAGAATGGTGGTGGTGATGAACCATGTTTATGAAACATACAGCGTGTGTCAGAAAGGTGTGGTCATATTTGAGGGTGTGCTATAGTCATCAATCTGAACCACTTTTTCTACGGCATCATCGTAGTAATCGCGACAGTGTGAATTAAAAACAAAATTGTATTTAATTTATATTGGAGGCATCTCAGGGACAGTACTAAGGTAAACCAGAGAATATTTTTTTATGTATTATAATATTTTTAAAGAAAAGAAAGGAATGGGGGAGGTCTTTGACCAACAGTGGGACAGAACCTTTTAATAAAAACCTAATAAATGTGCAGGGAATAATAAATGTAAGTACCAGTTTGCTAAACGGTTTTCATAAGTACTTATTTTATAAATAAATATTGCTTGTACGTGTTATGAAAAGATACGCTGAAACTGGAACGATGGCTACAGAAAAAAAGGGTGGTGATCGAAAAGCTTTGGAATTTGCATTACAAACAGGCGATAAATAAGTTTGTGAAAAAGTTTAAAGGATGATTTCCACCAAACGGCTCGCATCGCATCGGATTGGAACGGAATTTACAATGTTTAAACGATATTAGATCGTGTACACAGGATTTAAAGTCTATATTAGGTACCAAACCGCGCACAGCAGCTTGACCGCGGGCGTCATCCGCGACTCACGATCGTAGCCGAATATGCTGCGACGCGCGATCGGCTCCGTTCGCCTGTGGTCGTATCCTACACGGTAGGTATGAAACTATTTGACTAGGTTTTCGCAAGGCACGTTACGGAACCGGTCGTATGCGTCGACATCCTGCCGGTCGCGATCGGCTGTCTCCGCATCCGTTCGTATCCTTTCCGATCCGATGCGATGCGAGCCGTTAGGTGGAAATCATCCTTAAGCCACTAGATACTAACATATTGTTGTCGATCCCAAATTAAAATATAGTGCAATAAATAATAATTATGTATTTGTCTCTAGATTTCATCATAATAAATGTGTAAGTATTGACGAGGCTTTGTCCGGCTACGAAGTTAATATTGTATATTTTTAGAGAGTATTTAACACCGAGTTTTAACATTGAATTTGGATCTCCTCTACAATTCGTTTGCTCGGATTGTCTACAATTACTTGAGTGCATAAAATAATCCGGTGATTAAGGAAAAAAACCGGCCAAGTGCGAGTCGGACTCGCGCACGAAGGGTTCCGTACCATTATCTATAAAAACGGCAAAAAAATCATATCTGTTGTATGGGAAGCCCCCTTAATATTTTTTTTTTAATTTTTAGTATTTGTTGTTATAGTGGCAATAGTAATACATCATTTGTGAAAATTTCAGCTTTCTAGCTATCACGGTTTATGAGATACAGCCTGGAGACAGACAGACAGACAGACAGCGAAGTCTTAGTAATAGGGTCCCGTTTTACCCTTTGGGTACGGAACCCTAAAAAGAGCTGCGAGTACGTACACAATACAGAATCAGAGAATCTGATAAATACAATCTCGCCGTAGAAAAAATATAACCCGACTTCGTAAAGAACTCGCTTTGAAAAGTATGAAACAAAGAGTATCAACTTAAAACATGTTTAAAAATCAGTGTGTTCAGTTAGATATACGCGTACATAATTATATATTTGAAATGTGCTAAGCCCTTTATCCCAACACGGCACATTTCATTTTTTTTTCCGATTTATGATTAACAAGCTAACTCCCGTGGCTTCGCCCGCGTGGTGTTCGATTCTGGGATCATACTACCGGGATAAAAAAAAACCGATGATTCAATCCAGGTTATAAACTATGTGTGCTAACCATCCAAATCCTTTCAGTAGTTTTTGCGTGAAAGAGTATCAACACAAGTTCCATCCATCCACGCAAACTTTTGCATTTATAATATTAGTAAGAAGTAAAATGTCCTCTAGAGAGCGCCATTTGCAATTTAGAGTCTATGTGACGATACACTAGCAGACAATCAAGAAACTCCTAACGATACCTCATTTTATCGAATTATGATAGCAGTTTAGAATTTATGCGGGAACATACATGTATGTTTGCGAGTCCGACTCGCACTTGGCCATTTTTAGGGTTCCGTACCTCGAAAGGAAAAAAACGATAATACTAAGTCTACTGTCCCTTGAAGCTGTGAAAAAATTAAACTTCTAAGCCAACGCAATCAAAAGACACAGCCGTTTATGCCGCAAATTTCCACAAATTTTCGACACTCGCAAGGGAATCAAAACCTACAGGGTACTTCCCGTGAACTCAGAATCTTTAAATTTGGTACGTAGCAACGTCTTGTAGCACAGATAAAGGAAAAATTACGAAACCAGAAATTTTTAGTTACATAGTATAATAAAATTATTTTTATAATTTTAAACTTACTACACTTTTCCTCATTAGCGCGTAGAGGTATTAAATTGAAATTCATATCAAACACTCAGGTCTAGGTATACCTTTAAGCTGTAACAAAATCAAACTTCTATGTCAACGCAATCAAAAGAAACAGCAAACTACTCGCAAGGGAATCAAAACCTAAAGGGTACTCCAATCGACCTGGAATCTTGAAATTTGGCATGAAGCAATATTTTATAGCACATATAAAGGAAAAATTCCCAAAACCTTACATTTTTACATCACATATTTTTTATACATAATGGTGGGAACCTTTCGTGCGCGAGTCCGACTCGCACTTGGCCGGTCTTTTTTTATATTGCCACTTGCGTTGTTTACCCTGTGACAGTTAGTTACGGAGGTTCTTTTTAAGAAAAACTAACTGCAGATTTATTACCAGCTAAGCACGACGCTGGGTTTTTTTGGGCATCATCATTATTATTATTATTTATTTAGTACATGGAGGACTTACAGCTAATAAAAACAAACAAAAAAGGGAATAATAGTCACCAGAAAGCCAATTACAAATCCTCACGTATAGACACATAGTAAAAAATTATGGTGTGAGCACAAACACAGGAAACGAAGAACTGAACGTAAGAATAATATAAATATACTTGGTTTGCAATTAAATGACTAAAATAAAATAAAAGTGAAAATAATAAAAACATAATACAACCTACCGCTACTTAAAGAAATTGAGGCTTAAGCACCTTCTGGCCGAATTAACACTAACTGTGAATGGATCAAAATCAAATTCCTTGCATATGTCATTGAAACAGCTTCTGCTTGCGCGCACAATATAACTGTTCTGCCTATAATTCGAAGATGAATGAGGTACACGTATCATTGCAACTTACGCGTAATACCTCAACACGTTCGTGAGAAAAATGATCTTGACACACAGACAAACGAGTGAAGTGATTTTATTCCTTTCGAGGTAGGTACGTAACCCTCAAATTGATTAAGAAAAAGTGTTCATTGATCTACGGATCTTTCTAGACGCTCTACTGGGGATCTAAAATGGCCACTTTCAGCAATTCCTCTAAAAGTAATTCATTTTCCGAATTAGCAGCAGATCATTAGCAATTATTCTAATTTTCGTAAAATGGTGACACATATTAGCTGAATCATACTCAATTCATTTCATATCAGAATCATATTTGTTGTAAATGTTGCTACGTTAAAAAAATAAAGACCGTATTTTCACCGGTTATTTTTACTTTTCAGATTTTAATAATCAAATTAGTTTTTTTTGTAAGCATTTCAGTGATTTAAACATTGTTTCATTAAAATACAATTTTATGGAACAGTTAAAAGACTATAATGCCATAAAAAGAGAATGCATAATGCTATAGATTGACTTTTCAACATGCGTATTGATGTCTATCCTTGATGGAGATGATTTTTAGTTTTTGATGTAAGTACATTATACAATAAAGGTCATCAATGGGTCCCTGTTTGTTGTATCTGATTCTATAGGTGACCTATAACCTACTAAGAAAAACTAGTATCCGATGGTCTATTGCAATAGGCTCGCCTTCTATTAAAATAATGTAAGGAGGTACCTACTTACATATGCAACATATGTAGGCACAAAATAAGAGTAGTCAAATAAAAGAAAAAGGAGAGACAAAAATTGATTATTTTATTATATTACACATATTCCGTTTCCTACTCAAGATTATGGCAAGTAGCTAGTTGGAAGTTCACATCAAAATGATTGTCTGTTTTTCACTCTCGTATGTAGTTAAATACGATAAAATTGTTCAGACTGACGGTTTATCCTGATCGATCTCAGTCGGCAGGTTTCTGGTGACTCATCAACTTCGGTTGGGATGCACCATCATTAGAAAAACTCATGGAAATGGAATCAACAAGCACCGACAATCCAAATGGCATAGGCAAATCGTAGTTCGTTAATAGAAACACAAGTTGCTGTTCAGTAACAGAATGATTCCAAAAACCAACTCTGAAAGAAAGATTTTAGTTGAAAACTCAATAATATGAGACGAAACAGCAAATTATTTATTTCCTGGAAAAAATGCTAGTTGACAATTTGACATTAAAATGAGTAGACAAATAAAATGTTTTTTTTTTTATTATTTGAGGAATCGGTGGTATATATGGTTTACAGAAAAGAGTACTTATTCAAGTTGAAAATGTCTATTAAAGTTAAACCCTTGTAGAACTTTTAAAATTAATAGATATGTTTTATTCGCCCTTGCGTATTTTACACGCAAATAAGGTACCTATACCTACCCTTACTTTGGGCGTAGATTCAATAAATTATACTATTACAATAATGACTCTTTTTTATTGTAACCTCTTTTTTAGGTGTTATTTTCGTGTCCCAGCATTTTTTTTTACCTTTGTCCATTTCATAAAGTCCAAAATATATCATTTATTCAATATTTCTTTACAAAATCTGTAAAATGAATTGTAAGATTTTGCTCTTGACAATCTTCATAGGAATCTGCATAATGACAACAAAGGAATTCATAATAATGTGGACTATTTTACGAATCCCCATACAATACTTACTGTCAAACCAGTGTCTGACAGATGAATTGCGTGATATAAATTAAACGCAGTTAATATTATAAATTGTCAATTTGTAACATGATTCATTTATTATCCTAATATGATTCTGTCAAAGTGGCCATTTTAGACCCGCTGGACATTTCAGCATGGAATTACTTATTTGTCAGTGACCCCAATTTGAAACCATTCAAATAAATGTTAGTCTTCATCCCTCTTCTTTCAGTACCTTTCTTAAGATAAGAAAGTAAGTTACGTTCGTTCTACCTCTTCTGAATAAAATAATGTAATCTTCGGTTCTTCACGTTAAGGCGCGCAGACTTTATTAGGTAACATAATTGGCCACTTCCCTATTTTGTTAGTAAAGAAGTAGTATTATAAGCTTCGGAGTATGCAGATCCTTGGGAAAGATTATTTATTTGGAGGTGAGCAACCGGATAGCATCTCTAAGCCACTTCTTGCTTCAGCAGTGATGAGGATAGTCCCTAAATTCACAATAAATGATGTAGTAAATTAAAATACTTTAAAATTGTGAATTGCGAGCGTATTCTTAATTTAAATTTTGAAACAAAAAATATCGACGCGTATTTAGCCATAGGTTCTGTCCGTGCTTACAGTCAAATTGAAAACCGATCCATTTTCCGATTTTTCTTTGCTTGAACTCTGACTTATTTCTTGTCAAATTTCACGCTGCTAGTTCAACGGAAAGAAAGATAATCATCAAAATGATAACATAGAAGCAAGTTTTTTTTTTTTTACTATTATAAATCTCCTTCTCTTGAAGTCAACCAAAAGCATCGAATGATTACTAAATGAAATTATTACAAAAGATAAAATTAAATGATTAATTATTATTATTCGAAATAATACCAAGAATTCAGTCTCAACTCTTTTTTTTAAACTCGATTTCATTGCGAGACTTTTTAATCGTAATGATAGAACTTGGGTTTACGGTAAGCACTAAGAAGTGTCATTTTGCCACACTTGCAACATAGTTTTTTAGTAATATTTGTCAAAACTTTGATCGTGTTTTTTTATGAAATTATGTATGAATAATGGCAAAAATAAGAACGCAGATAGAATGTTACTGTATTTATTTTTCCTTTTCGCGTTTTTTAGCAGACGAGAAACTTGTCTATGTCCATTATTTCCAGCGCATCTAAGTTACCTATTTTTTGGAAGCGTGTCGTAATATGTATTTTACACATATTTGGCAATAGACTGACGCCGTTTTACCAACCCCAACACGGTATTGAAGATATTGAACACAAACTTATCGTGTGAAACAGCTGCCGTGACATATTTATCATCATAAAATCGAATGCTGAATGTTCACGAAAATTCTTGAATTTCATAACAATTCGCATCACCCCTAGCCCCCCCCCCCCCCGATTCAGCTGATGTGCCTGTGTCAAAATCTTGTCGAGCATAGTGTTTAAAAGCATACTAACACTAGTTGGACGTAGTTATGCAAAATGGATCCAACCCACAAAAACCAATTTTTGAGTTACTGTCATAAATGGCATCTACACAACAAGATTTGACTATGCAAAAAATATCCAAGCCGCAAGGTAGCTTTTTTCTAATAAAAAACACAGACGTTAGTGATACCAACAGAATATTGTGCATTTTTGCAGAGTTAAAATAGAACCATGTGTCATGGTAACCTAGATAACGGATAAAAAGACAGGAAAAAAGATCCAAACTACATTGGATCTGTATGTTAAATCGATTTTTTACTATAAAACAGGAACCATGCCATTTGGATCTATTTTGCAAATTAGTATTGTAGTAAGAATTATAAAATGCAAAAAAGAACCACAGCGCATGGTTCCGAAATCATTTTGAAAAGTGTTTTGTAAATTAGATTCATGCACTATGGTTACTTTTTGTACAAATATATTTCTTTACTTGAGGGAACCATGTTGCATGATTCCTAAAAACTTATTTAAAATAAAGAACCACGATGTTTGGATTGTTTTTGATAATTACTAAAAATTAATTTAGAGTAGTGGATAAAATAAAAACTAACTAATAGGGTTATTTATATTAAATTATTTAAAAAAATTAATTAATAAAAGTGCAAGTCGTGAAATCACCTTATCGATTTATTGTTACCATAGATAAAAAAAAATCATCACTAGTTGAGAGAAATAATTCCCGCCAATGGGACGGGCAACTGGTGGAACTAATGGCGCTAGCACCGCATGAACCTAAGCTCTTCATTGGTTGAATATCTGTCAATGTCATTTTATATTTCAAAATAGCTTGACCTCATTGGTCGGATTGGGACAAGCTATGGACACGCCATCTACAATCAGCTTTCACTTGCCAACCCCATTTCATTGTCATTCTCTCATTCTTCATTGCTATATTTTTGAAGTCAATACGGGCAGAGAGTGTGAAAAGTGTGTGCAAGATGGACAAAATAAATAATGTTTTGAAAAGTGCAAATTTAGGTTACGACGAAGATGATGAAGACTCTTCAGGTGAGTGGACTAACAGCTGTTATTAAAACTTAACCTAAAAACTACTTGCAAAGTTTAGTGAATAAGAGAAGTTTTTCTTTATAAGGTTACATGCCTGCCTCGACTACCCTGTTGGTCTCGTGAGTGCAAGCGCGACTGCTGAGTGTGGGGTCCTGGGTTCGATTTCCAGGTCAGACAAAGTGTTATTGGGTTTTCCATTAGGAATTTCTTAGTAACGCCCCGGAGTTGGCGATTTAATACCCCCGTGCCTCAGAAAGTGCGTAAAACCGTAGGTCCTGCGCCTGATTTCTCCCCGGTCGTGTCGAATTGTCGTCCCATGCATCGGACTATGTGATTAAGGGAACAGAGAGTGCACCTGTGTTTGCGCACACACTTGTGCACTTGTGCATATCTTTCACTATGGGACCAACTTCTTGTGACGGTTTCAATGACTGAATGTGGTTAGATTAGAAGTTAGGGTACAAGTAATAGTATATACAATAAAATGATTATGGATTAAACTCGTAATAATATTTTGACGTTTTGTAGTAATTTTATTTGTAAGAAAGAAAGGAAAACTGTTTATTCTCACGAAAATGACGCGCATAACATAACGCGAATCGCGTCACGTTAATTGTGATATAAAATTATTAAACTAGATTTTTTTTAGTTTCAGATATTATTGATAATACCCCAGAATGCAGCCCAATCAAGATAGCTCCACCCAGACAGCTTCCTTCAATCGTTGTGGTCGAATCCCCGCCTCAATCAAGCAAAGCTTCAAAACCGTTAGTTTCTGTTATGCAACAAGAGCAGAGCTCACTTTTATGCTTTGCAACCTCACCTGTTGTTGCCAGCTCGACTAACTTGTTAGAAAAGGAATGCACTGAATTCCCAGAAATTTCTCATCTCAAAACATGTTCAGTCATAGAGTTACTGCATGATTCGAAGAATATTGAAACCGGAGAGAAAAGTATAGAAGCTCCGCCTTTTTCTCCTTTAACGCCTCTAATAACTAGAAATCAAACGAATATTGAAATTGGAGAGAAAAGCATAGAAGCACCGCCTTTTTCTCCTTTAACGCCTCTACTAACTAATAAACGATTTGTTGCTGGTCCTCGCACGAGTCCTGCTATAGCTAGTTCCCCTGGTGATGGTCTTAAAATTAATTATGCTACAGCTACTTCTCCTGGTGATGGTCTGAAAATTAATGATGCTTTACTTGCCTGTGATAATAATTGTTCAGCTTCTGCAGCTTCATCACCTCTTCCGCCTATGTCACCTGAAACTGCTGAATTATTTAAAACCCTAAATGGTCCTGGTCTTGACTATGACAGTGATGACTCGGTTGCCGACCCAAATTACACGGCTGTTAATGATAGTTCTAGCTCCAGCTCAAGTGACTCAACAAATAACCTTAATAAGGAACAAAGAAACAACATAGAAATTAATCAAAATCAGAATGACCCCAACAATGAACCCATCTCTGAAGTGGCGACTATTAATGATATTGCTTCTACTAGTACAGATAATCACATAGATGGACAAACAAATGAAAACTTAGAAGGAAGACAACAACAAAGAAACAACATAGAAATTAATCAAAATCAGAATGACCCCAACAATGAACCCATCTCTGAAGTGGCGACTATTAATGATATTGCTTCTACTAGTACAGATAATCACATAGATGGACAAACAAATGAAAACTTAGAAGGAAGACAACAACAAAGAAACAACATAGAAATTAATCAAAATCAGAATGACCCCAACAATGAACCCATCTCTGAAGTGGCGACTATTAATGATATTGCTTCTACTAGTACAGATAATCACATAGATGGACAAACAAATGAAAACTTAGAAGGAAGACAACGAAAGGGTAGGAAAAGAAAATATGGAGGGCTTTCAAGAAAAGAACGAACAGAAAAGAAGTATAAAAATCTTCCTTATGTAAATAATAAGAATATGCTTATTGAACCTAAAACATTTCTAGATTATGACTGTGGTTGCATAAGAAAATGTAAGGAATTGGTCTCAGTTGAAAAAAGGTTTAAAGAGTTCCAGAAATTTTACGAATTGGGTTCCTATAATGCCCAAAGTATGTACCTAGCTGCTTGTATAAAAGAGCAACCAGTAAAACGTTCTTATGTCTCAACAAATACTTCCAACATATCCAAAAAGAAAAATTATTCACGACTGTATTTTTTGCAAGGTTTACAAGTTTGTAGAGACATGTTTATTAAAACTCTCCAGACAACTCCTAAGCGTGTGAATACGTCGCTGTGTAAAATGAGATCCGATGTTGGCTTAGTAGACAGACGTGGAACCCAAGGAGGCCATAATAAAATCTCTCCTGATGTAGAATTATTTTTGATTAATATAATCAAGAAACTGCCTACATACGTGTCACATTATCGTCGAAATGAGTATGGTGATGCAAAGTTCTTAAAACCGGATATGACATTTCCGAAACTATATAAACTGTATACCGAAGAAGCACAGGCGGCCGGAGTACCTTCTGTCTCATACGATAAAGCTAAGCAAGTTTTTTTAACTAAGTTTAATTTAAGGACAAAGAAATTAAAGAAAGATACATGCAACAGGTGCGACTCATTTAATAATAAAATTAAAGAAGTTTCCGAGGAAGACAAACATCAAGTAGCATTAGATCATGATACTCACCTTCAACTAGCCAAATCTCTACAAAAGTTAATGAAGAGTGACTTAAATTTAGCGAAAAACGACCCATTCATAGAAACAATTACATTTGACTTACAAAAAACTCTCCCATTGCCACGTATACCTACGAATGTCGTTTTTTATAAACGCCAGTTATGGGTGTACAACTTGGGAGTACACACAGGAACTAACGACCAAGCCTACTGTTACGTGTGGGTGGAAGGAGAGGCGGGCCGGGGATCGCAAGAAGTAGGTTCTTGCCTTCTTAAGCATACGTTTCAAAACCTGAAGCCAAATGTGAAAAAAATAATATTATGGAGCGATTCATGCGGAGGACAGAATCGAAACATTAAATTAGTTCTCATTCTAAAGGCGCTATTAAACGATCATCCATCACTGGAAGAAATAAGTTTCAGATTTTTGGAGTCAGGACACAGTTTTCTTCCAAACGATAATGACTTTGCAAAAATAGAATGTGCTTTAAAGCTGCACCAAAGAATTTACCTACCCGAAGATTACATACATATAATGAAACACTGTAAAAAAAATAAGCCATTGCAAGTGCATAGAATGGATAAAACAGATTTTGTTACATCATCTGAGCTGGAAAATATGATCACTAATAGAAAAAAAGCAGTTGACGGAACGAAGATCTCATGGTTAAAGACGAAAGAGATTGTTTTAAAGAAAAATGAGATGTTTACCATATATATGAGGTCAAGCTACGAGGACGAATTTAAAGAATTAAATATAAAAAAAAATGTTCGTGGGAGGCAAAGAAATATCACAAAGTCGTTACTGAAACCTATGTGGCCTACTGGCAAAGCAATACCAGGTCCTAAATTAAAGGACCTGAAAAGTCTGCTTCACCTTATTCCACAAGATGCAAAAGGGTTTTACCAGAAATTAACGGGAGATGACGATCTATTAGATGATGTAGATGGATTTTCAGGTGAAGTTGATTTCGAAGTTGAAACAGATACTATCGTGTCTGATCATGAAGAAAACTGATTTATTTTTTATGTAACTATGTTTTTTATTACTTTTGATTAAATACCCTTAACATTCTTATAAGTATTTTATTGCATAAACTTAAAACAACAAGATCCATCCCACATTTTCAATATTGTAAAAAAGATCCAAGGATAATTTTACTGAAAAAAAGCATATTTATTAACGTGAAACTCATTAAAACAATACTATACAGAAAGAAGATATCAATACCCAATATTTAAGAGGAATTCGAAAACAAACTACAGTCTTGTTATTTTGCTATATCAATTCTACTAAAACTCCTGTTTTCTCAAAAGTAAGTTTTTGTGGCTGGATCCATTTTGCATAACTACGTCCAGTTAATCTACATCGGTTCCTAACCTCCTCATAGATTGATCAGTAGAACCAAATTAAACAAGTTGACCAAGTTTGTGTCGTAAAGAGACATGTTTGGACATGTTTGGAGCAAATAAATATACTTACTTACTTACTTACTTACTAAAAAGAATGAAACGGTTTTTATAGCGTCTTTTAAAAAAACAAAACCAGCACTATAATTATATTGACTAACGTTGTATAATTTACGTAACATAGTTTCTTTTATAGTTTTATAAATCACGAAGAAACTAAAGTGTGTATTGACACGACGACGCGACGTGCCGTCGCACGAGTCTCTAGTATCAGAGAAACGTGCCCTAGTACAAAACCCCTATTTAAATAATAACTAGGCGTTTCATGGTACTAAGAATATTGTAAATACTGCGCTTACCAATGAGTGGAACTAAAACATCAAACAAAAGTAATTCAAAGCAAAGCAAAAGAAATAAAAAAAAGATAGCTATCTTTTTTTCCATGATAATATAAATGGTTCGAACGCATAATTTTAAACTCAAAAGGTGAACAGGCTGTGCTAGCAATTTGTTTCTAAAAAGGTTAATTTTAGTACTGTAACGTACAGAAGCCAGCAAATCAAGCTACTACAATCTGTCATTAATAGATTTTCAACTTTATCGCTAAAGCATTAGATCAAGTTTGAAGGGTGAAAATTTGACAGTTTCGAATAGCTTGAAGTGCTGTCGTCTGTACCAGAATACCTACCCTCTGACATATTACCTCTATTTAATTAAAACTTGCCGAGACATCTATTTATTTTTAAGCATTCGGACTTGATTTTCACAAAACTGACATCACATCAAAAAACAACAAACAAATGCACATTCTTTAATTAAATCGTTTTAATACAAAATAGTTTGAGCGGCTGAAAGTGGCCAGGCTTATTTAAGCCTGCATAATTAAGGTTGGTTGGGAAATATACAACCTTACAGAACCCACACAACACTCTTATGCACTAGGGACAAACGCAATAACGTGTAGTCAATTAGCACTGAATACCGATTCTAAGTTGTGGTATACACGTATAAATCGCATTAACCCATACCCAAAATAATCAATGTTTGTAACCTTATCATCAAATGACTCCTCCTGCTCTGGGCGGAGCGGAAGGGAGTGTCAGACTTTTACTGACTAAAACCCATCCATGTTCCTTCTTTTGCTTTTTGTGTTCCAGGGCCGCGGTATCTCTTTCGAACAGTCCCGCAACCCTAATGTTTGTAACCTGCCGTGCTACAATTTGTTTTCTAAAAAGGTTAATAATTTATTACCGACACAACATTAATGCTGGTGTAGTCAATTAGCACTGAATACCGATTCTAAGTTGTGGTATACACGTATAAATCGCATTAACCCATACCCAAAATAATCAATGTTTGAACCTGCCGTGCTACAATTTGTTTTCTAAAAAGGTTAATAATTTAGTACCAGAATTAGTGTTGTGTCACACTAATTCTGGTGCATTGTGGGAGAAACGCAATAAAGTGTAGTTAAACCTTTTCAATTAGTACATAATGATGATTCAAAGTTGTTGAATACATAAAACGTAATTATCATAAAGCCAAAATAAACAGTGTCTGTACTATAAATGCCTTTGCAGAGCTAGAATACTGCTTCATAAATGGGAACCGCAGTTACCTGTTACCTGCGTTCAATTTGCTGCTAAACCAGACACTCGTATTTCACAGAATAGCCCAGAGTTCTGTAAATCCTGTGAGGTGAGGAGGAATGCGGTAACATATTGCATGCACAACACGAGTAAATGTCGTCGGTGATGAATTAAATATATAATAGTATCAGTAATTGTAACATCACGCATGCCATTTCATTTTGTTACTAAAATGTCAATGGTTCATAATAGCTGCATGAACCGTTACACATAAAGGTTTTTTTACAGGAGCAGAACGATAAATTGAAATAAAATAGGCCAATGATTTTAATATCCATGAAATTGATTTCGTTGGACTGATAATTTTATGCCCGAAATCATAATTTAATCGTTCAAGATCAAATTATGATTTCGGGCATGAGGCCACCGCGGTTGGCGCGTATTACGCCATGTAATATCGAGGTCCAATTTTCACACACACTGTTCGCAGTAAATCGGGCTGTATTTCTGCAACAAATCGCCGAATGTTGGCTTCCAATTGCTTACTTGTTTTTGGTTTATCGGCGTGGACATAAGACTTTACATATCCCCAGAGAACATAATTTAATGGCATTAAATCGTACAAACGAGTTAACAAAGTAGTTAGTAATCAAAGATATGAGTTCATATCTACCCAAAAAGGGTTTAAAAATCTAAAACTATCCCATCATTATCAGTCCATCGGACGCGAATGAGTCTTATGAAGGGAAAGAAAACAAAGTGCTCCAGATTACATGTACCTCTCATTAATTATACTAACTATTATCTCCGCAATTCATTTCTTCATCTTATTTTACACATTTTTTTTGAAACATCGATAACAAAATATGTTAAAGTTTCAAAATATTGGTCCGCAGGTGTCGGGAGCAGGATCCAAGCTACCGATGGCTCGGGCTCCAGAGACAGGAACCTCCTCCGCCGGCCGTATCGAGGAGTACTGCCTTCTGAATCAGGCCCTTGATCCAACCGCCTAAGGAGAGCCTCGACCGATGTTCGTCGAGGCTCATGGTCATCAGGCCATTGGCCGTTACGACAATCGGCACAATGATAGCCGAGTTCACATTCCACATGTCGACAACCTCGTGTGCCAAGTCGAGATGTTTTGTTTGTTTTTCTTTCTCAGCTTTCACGAGGTTCTCGTCAAGCGGGATGGTAACATCGATATCATTACACGGCTCGCTGATCGGTCTATCACCACTATGTCACGCTAATTGGCGACAATAGTCCTGTCAGTAACGATAGACTGATCCCAGTACAGCGTGACATGGTGTTTCTCGAGAACTGGGTCGGCACATACTTGTAGTACGGTACATAAGTTTATATTTCAAGGCAAGTTGCTGGTGAATAATCCTGGCTACTTGGTTGTGCCTGTGCAAGTATTTGCCGTTAGCCAGACGAGAACCACCAGAAATAATTTGTCTGAAGGACTCACCCGGACGGTGGCATTCCCGACACACGTCAACCGTCCCGCGTCCTTCATAATATGTATTATAAATATTTCCGGTAGTTGATTGTCAACTTAACTTCGTCCATAAACAGACAAAACCTTCAGTTTTCCCAAAGAGATCGCACAAACCTCGCGGTTGTGGAGGGTCTTCGCGTTTAAAAAGCCTCGACCACCACACTTCCGCGCGTAGTTTTTATTCTCACTAGTGCTACGTTTTGGCGTATTTCGTATATTCGCACTGTGCAAAACTCGCACTGATACGAATATACCGCGCTCTGGATTTGCTAGTAATATATATTGGCACGAATAGCCTCAGGTTACTATGTGTACACTCCATGATTACGTTGTAGAAAAGTGGCAAGGACCGGACCAGGAGAAGAAAAGATAGTAAAGTCTCGCTAACTACCAGTACGACAGAATCATGTAGAAGTATTATCTTCATTGCATGCTGGATGAAAATCGAATGGATATTTCAGATTTTGATTGAGGGATTTCTATTTCAGTGGTGAGGTGGCGGTGGCACGAACTACTAGGAGATCAAAAACATGTAGGAAGTATTTTCGAACGTCACTATTATAAAGCAATAAGTTGTGGCAATTTTAATAATAAAAGCAAAAAGATGCGTGTTGCGCCCTCTATCTATCCTACTGATGCAAAAGAACAAAACACAAGACGTTTAGAGACAAAGCTGGCAACTTTATTTTTCTGGTACTTACTAGCAGCAGACAGAAACTGTGAGCAGAGACAGAGAAGAATACGATGACAACAATAACACTTGCTCAACCCGGGAATCGAACCCAGGACCTTACGCTCAGAAGTCGCGCTTACGACCACTAAACCAACGAGGCAGTACTGTATAATGTATAGTACGTCTTTTTATTGATCCAAATAGAACACAACATAGCTTGAACAGCTTCCTTTTAGTGTACTCACCTCTCTACACCGATTTACTTACGTATTCCGTGAATACGTTCAACTGTTGAAATATTCATTTACTAACCTCCACGAAAAGCTGAAAATCGAAAGATTCAGACCCACACCGAAGCATTGCTGGATGTTTTATCTAGCATAATGTTTTATTTCGTGTATTTAACGTGAAAGTATAAACTGGACATTTTTACTATCCCATGCTTTTTACGCAGTCGTACAATATCGGTAACCACTGTACACAAGGTACACTGCATATAAGGGTAGGACAGCATTGCTCGGAGTTACGAAATTGAAACGACCGTGAAAGGACCTATTATTGAGTAGATTTTTTTGGTAATGCTCCAAATGAGTATAGACGCTTTAGACAGGCAGTTCTAGGAAGACGTTTGCTCTTTTACAGAACGAACAGAACAAAAGCTAATCTTGAAGAATAAATATATATCCGGAGGATTTACTGTGCCAATCTGTGTTAGTGTTTAACTAGTAAATGTCGTCACAGAGCCTTAACACCACAAGCAAGATGTGCCTGAACTATAATGAACACCACCCAATTTTTATCTCGACTACTCACCTAAGGCTTGCTAAAATATATACGACCATAGCTTTTGTTCACCGTACACTTCGCAAGGGGTAATTTTACAAATCATTATGAACAAATTTAACAATGGGCCCATCACTGAAATCGCAAGAAAACCGGCCAAGTGCGAGTCGTAATCACACTCACACAGGATTCCGTAGCACTAAACAATATAACAAAAATATTTTAAAGCTCATTCATATTATGTTGTATTGTATTACATTCAACAGCAAAACTAAATTAGTTTTTCATAAAATTTTATTGAAAAACAAAGTTAGAGCTGCAGTTTGATGAAAAACTCCCATATCTCAAAACTTTGGAAGTGTCTATCTTTCAAACGATTGACTTTGCGAAAAAATGATTTTAAGAATCTCCGTGTCATTTTTAAAGACCTATCTATCTATAGACACTATAGACCCCCCCCCCCTTTCAGTTCCATGTATGGGGAGCCCTTAATCTTTTATTTATTTATTTTTTGTATAAAAATCGTAAGGCGGTTTACAGAATACATCTACCTACCAAGTTTCAACTGTGTAGTCCTAATAGTAGAATAAAGTTGCTGTGACATACAGACGGACAGACAGACATGACGAATCTACAAGGGTTCTGTTTTTTTGCCATTCGGCTACGGAACCCGGTTGACTGTTTAACAACTCTCAGTAATGGCTACATTAATAACAATCGATAATCCAGCAACGTCGGCTGTCAAACGTAAAATAACATTGACGTATGGCGACGTTGCATTTCAAAAATATAACTAGATTTATAATCATCGTATATTAATATCTTTATAACAGAGAGGTTATACTTAATTTCAAATACTACGATGTATTTTATAGAAATAGTTTTTATTGTGGCTTAAAAGGCTTAGTATCCAAACGAAAGAAAGTTGTTATATTTGAATAATCAAGTTAAATGTTTATTTACTTTAAAATGAATTAGTAATAATGAAGTGATATTTATATTGTGTCCCAGATCTTATGTTGCAATTCCAATATATCAAGTTGTTTCAATCAATTCTCTGAACTAAGTATCAGTAAGATGTTCATATTTAATCCGATTAAACAAATAGATCACAAATAAATACTTACTAGTTTGCTAAATTATCTAATGAAGTTTTAAAATAGTTCCCTTAAAGAGGATTTGTTAATTGTTGTCTATGTTATTAGTTATTTAGGTATAATATGTGACCATTTGCCATTGGTTTATTGTGGTGGGAAGTATGTACTGGGTATTTGACGTTTGACGTGTATAAAAATAGAGGTTGTCGCCAATTCGGGGCTTTTTATACTGCAACTGTTCTAAGGACAAGACATACCCCGAGAGGTATATTGTGTGTGCCATGTGTATAGAATTACGTTTGAAGTGACATAGTTATGGAGATACCAAATGTGTAAAGCTGGAACCTATTTGCATTACCCTAAGTTTCTACAATGATTATGTAAGTTATTTGATATTATACTATGAATATTACTGATAATTATGTGCTAGAATTATGTGTTATAATATGGTTTATATTGCTTATTTTCACTGATAAATTGCTATAATTTGAGAAGGGTCCAGGACAACATATCATTGTTCTGGCATAATACTTTAAAAGATGTTACCGTGGAGTTTCTTGTCCATTCTTCTCCACGAAGACCTAGGTTTGCGAATGGACGTAGCTTGATAGGTAATTAACGTTACCTATAAATATCAGACAAGCCTAATCGAAATAAATGAATAGTCTAGTCTTGTCTTTCTGTGCCTTTTCTTGATAGAAACCCTTTTCCCTACACACCTTTTTAGAGATGCTTTTAGACACAGTAAATAACAAGTAACCATTCTGACACTCAAAGCTTGATAATCAGTGGATATTAATACATATATATACATATACATGTGTGTATCATCCAATTTATAACAAGCTCATAGTAGTACCTATTCCTGTAATTATATAATTGTAACGTAATCACGAATAAATGATATAAACTGGTATGCAACAATATGTTATATTGAAATATACCGTGTAAAAAAGCCATAACATGTCCCAAAGCGTGACAGGTTGTATGTTAGTATGATGAAAAAGCTCCATCTTATTGGTTTAGTGGTCGTAAGTGTGGATGCAAAATGCTACTCAAAAAAGATCATCCCTATAAAATTTAGTTTTTTACGGTTCCGTACCTAAAAAGGAAAAAACGGAACCCTTATAGGATTACTCGCGTGTCTGTCTGTCTGTTTGTCCGTCTGTCACAGCCAATTTACTCGCGAAACTACTGGACAGATTGAGTTGAAATTTGGTACACACATGTAAGTCGGTGACCCTAATACGGCCGTGTAACGTAATTTAATGATCAAATCAAACAAATCAAATCAAATAATTGAATATATATATAATCAAATCAATAAATTAATTTTGAACATCGGGCCACTTTTGTGGGACAACTAGAAAATGAAAAAAAAATGTAAACTATATCGTGTTACATATCAAATGAAAGGGTTAATTGTGAGAATCTCAAATATGTTTTTTTTGTCATTTTAAGATAAACAGTTTTTAAGTTATTTAACCCCTTAACTCCGAAGCTACACGGCAGAATTTTTTGATAAAAATACAAACGTTCTTTGCCTATAGATTACAGGAGAACCAATAATAAATCTTAGATTTAAAACAACTTACGAAATTTAGATAATTAACGTACGAAACCGTCTCCACGCTAGTCGAACTCGCACTTGTCCAGTTTTTTTATACCTACCCATCGCTGACCTGTAGTCACCGACAAAATGAACTCATTATAGTTAAAAAAAAAAGTCCCTCATTAAAATAAGCCAATACATAACTAATCAAATTATACGAGCGTGTTGGTTGACTCTGCAACATGGGACGTGGCCAACGCCATCAGTCAACATCAAAGTTGTCAGCCTTCTCCCGCCCATGCGGTATAAATCAAATACCTATGTAAGTAGTACCTTTGGCCTTTCTTAAGGCCACATAGCCACAATGAACAGAACATTTTCGTGCACGTCCTGATCGAGGTTTTTTTTTCTATTTTTACCCTCATTGTGCAACCTCACAGTTATATTATTTTAGGGAAAAAAATATTGAATATAGGGGAAAATTTAGAAACTCGATCTCTCAACCCCGGGGTGTGTGCACCACAGCAGACGATCATATTTTCTGCAAATTTAATGGTCAATTGCAAAACGTTATCTTTTATGTAGGTATAGCGGTAATGGCGGCAAGTAATCGCAAAAGCTGATCGACTGTTGTGGTGCACACCTCAGGGTTGCTAGATCGCGCGTTCGTGTTCCACGCGCGCCTCAAAGAGATGTCAGCAAACAGGAGGGGCCCGCAAGGGCCGATGCCTGCCAGGGCTGCGGGACTGTTCGAAAGAGATACCGCGGCCCTGGAATACAAAGAGCAAAAGAAGGTTCCGCTCCGCCTAGAGGGAGGGGTCATTTGATGATTTCCCATTCAAATAAGAAAAAAAAGCTTCGATAATTTCCTTTCCCCAAAATGACAAGTTTTGTAAGTTTTTCCTTATTGTATTTTCCAAACAGGTAATGAAACAAACAGACAGATATAAGGACTGCTTTCATTCACAAAAAGTATCTAGATTTGTATGTAAATGAGAATTAGAACTAGCAACTCGCGCGTCCGCGGGTAGTATACTCCCCAACAATATAGAGGACTATACTACCTGCGGAAGCGCGAGAGGCTAGTGGATCTCAATACAAAGACTGTGCCGGCCTGATGTCATGCAATTATTTCTTGCACTTGCCAAAAATTCAGAAGCTAACTGACCTCATCCATTGGGTTTTCGTCCCCCAGGTCAAATTTCTGCAGTAGCAAATTCTTATTTCATCGAAATAATCCGTTTAACTGGATGAATAATACATGTTTACGCTCAATGAATCGTCATCATCCTCCTGCCCTTGTCCCATTCTATTTGGGGTCGGCCGCAACATGTTTTCTTCTTCCATTCTCCACTGTCAGAGGTGACGGCATCATTTAGGCTGGTTTTATAGTCACGCCGCTAGACGCGCCGTTGGGCAGCGCGCTGTTGAACAGGAACACCGAACGGCGCTGCTCAAGCGCGCGAATTTGAAACGCTACTACTACCCCAATACATATCCGAGCGCGCGCGCTCCGACGGCGCTGCTGAAACGCGTGACTATAAAATCAGCCTTACTCCTTACGCTCAATGAATGCTAGACACATACATGAAGGTCATCATCATTCTCATGCCCTTGTCCCAATTCCTTTGGGTTCGGCGCAGCATGTCTTCTTCTTCCATACTTCTCTATTACTTGCCATCTCATCAGACACATCTTTTCGTGCCATATCATTCTTCACACAGTCCATTCATCTTTTCTTTGGTCTTCCTCTACTCTTATACCCATCCACAATCATACTCAAACCTTTCCTCACGACATTGTCCACTTTCAGACTTCCTCGTATATACTCATTTCTTGAGGATAATGTAGCTTCCGATTGGTGAGAGAATAATTTTCGGAATCACATCATGTGGCCAACCATGTCGTCTTAGGGGCCGTCTCCACGAGCGAGAGAATCGCGACGATATTACGTTATCCATTCGCGTAATATCACACATCCTCCTTAGCATTCTCATCTCACCCACATGCAAATGCCTTTCATTCATTTCTTTTGTGGCCTAACATTCTGATCCATACAAGACAGCAGGTCTAACCATTGTTTTATAAATCTTTCCCTTAAGTTTAAGGGGAATACGGGAGTCGCAGATTGTTCCCGTGACCTGCCGCCATTTCATCCATCCTGTTTTGATTCTGTGCTTTACACTACACTGAACCGAGATACCGAAAGTCGGAGCAGACATGAAGAAACGCGCCATCTAGCGCTATGACTCCAGGACTGGAGAGATCGCAGAAATCGCAGAACATGTATTTGGTTTTAATTCTGCTGATTTTCAAGCCAACATTCTCCAGCTTCTGTTGCCATTTCTCCAATCTGCTCTGGATCTCAGGCCCACCTTCACCGACAAGAACAATATCGTCGGCAAACAGCAAACAGCATGCACCAGGGTACCCCTTCCTGTACTCGTATGTCCGACGTCAAAGCATCCATAATCAACAGGAGAGGTAAGGACTCAAAGCCGACCCTTGATGTGATTCCTACAGCCACACTGAACTCGTCGGTGTTGCCAGCAGCTTACATAGCACAAATCAACTCTACATACTTTCCAGGTATACCTTTCTACACATCCGGAGCCGGGCCCACCACAACACATCCGGAGGTACCCTATAATACGCTTTGTCTAGATCAATGAACACCATGTACAAGTTCTTGTGTGCACATCTTCTGTACTTCTCACACAATAGGCGGAGTGCAAAAGTGGCGTCCATTGTTCCTCGATCTGGCCAAACCCAAACTGATTTTGAGTAATCTCACTCTCCTCTTGCAATCTTCTGTCTATTACTTTCTGCCATACTTTCATACTATGTGACATGAGCTTTATTCCTCGATAATTGTTACATTCCTGCACATCACCTTTTCTTAAAGATGGGCACTAGAGAACTATTGCACTATTCTTGTGGGATTGCTTCTTCACTCAACAATTTATTGAAGAATAAAGTCAGCCACATGCATCCATCTTCTTTTAAACACCTCTATACTTCTACTGGTATACCACCAGGACCCATGGCCTTTCCATTTTTCATACTTTGAACTACCTTCCTCACTTCATCCATGCTAATTTCCCTCACCAAACATACATGAAGGTCATGTCGGTCATGTCATGAATATCATATTAAACGCAGCCTGCATAGCGTATGTGTACTCTCAGACTTTCGGACTGACGAAAGTGTATTAATCAGAGTTAATAAGTTCTAAGATTTAAAAAGTGTACTTTAAGAAGAAAAATAAATGTTTTTCGTCTGGTTAACTTACGGAGTTCCAACTGAATAGATTAGTTATTTGATATAAGATGTTATTATGGCTAGGCAATAAAGAAAATACCCTGATTAATCCTGATTCAACAATGCTAATCCGGGCCGGTTCTGTAATTACTCAAGCGTTGACTAATGAGACTCCTGGGAGTTTTCCATCGCTTTGTGGATTATTATTAAACAAAACCGGTAACTTCATGAGCAGCTGTGAACATTTAATACAGAGCAAACTACGACGACGATTGAATATTGGTATTCTGTCTGAAGGTTGCGGGGATCCGCTGGATGCGAGACGCACGGGACTGGTCAATGTGTCGACACTTGGGGGAGGCGGAGGCCTATGTCCAGCAATGGACGTCTTTCGGCTGAAATGATGATGATGAATGATGATTCTGTCTGTAACAATCTTAAATGACTAACGTAGTGATTGTCTATGATAATGTAATTTGATAACCTCCACAGAAATAAACATATCAAACGTTATTAATCAATCAAAATTACCGCTAATACCGCCATGAAACAGATCTGTACTCAGGTGAAGATGCTGAACCCAATGTAACGCTGATGAACTTTATGAGAAAGCAACCTCACTGTGAGCTGACTTCGGCCATATCTGCAATATCCGAAGAATTTAAGAGGTCAATGAATACTCTGCGTGTTTACATGCGTGACCAGTTTGCATATAAAACACGAACATCAGAAATCTTAGAGATGAGTTCAATAAATTGTCATCTACCTCCTCTCAAATTAAAAAAAGAATTACGTTCTGAGTTCTATGATACCAAAAAGGATATATTAACCCTAGATACAAAACATCTGGAATTTCGGAAGGTCGCGACAGAGTTCAAATCGTCAGTTGACTTCAACACCTTCGAACAATTTTGACAACGTGAAACGTATCACGAAGGTGGATTCAAGGATAATACGAGTACTTGTGCGTCCGAGACCATATCTTTACTGGAAAATAACACAGATCGGCTAGAACATGCTATATAGACAGTGCAATATTCGCGTCAGCAATCAAAATACCTCTAACGCAAAGAGATTGTCTATTCACCGAGTTCCACACGCACACACGCATAATTCAAGTCGGAAAAATATTATAGTGAATTTGAGTTCCCGGCTGCTTCGTGATAACATGCTTAGCGCGTAGCGACTGTCTAAAGGTATCTTGGAGTCAATTGCGTCAGCAATCAAAATACCTTTAACGCAAAGAGATATAATGTCTATTCACCGTGTTCCACACGCGCATAATTCACGTCAGAAAAATATTATAGTGAATTTGAGTTCCCGGCTGCTTCGTGATAACATGCTAAGCGCTTATCGACTGTCTAAAGGTATTATGTCAGATCGTGTTGGTATCGCTGGAACTCAGTGTCGTATTTACATGAACGAACACCTGACGCTTAGTAATAAGGAGTTATTTCGTAAAAGTCGCGACGCTGCCAAAACAAACAAGTTCAAGTACATAATTATGGGTCCGAAATTCAAAAATGAAATCTTGGTCAATGAAACTGATGACACCAAAGGTAGATCTTTGGGATCCGCTCGGAAGACAACTTTTCTAGAAATATTAGGTCTAGCAATTCCTCCAATGAAACTGTCGGTAATAACTAATCGTAAATTGTATTCTTTATTTCATTCACCTTATAAATATATATATATATATATATATATATATATATATATATATATATATATATATATATAAATTGTCATCCGTTGGTATGCTGTGTTTTGTTGCGGTCAGCAGTGTGGTTATTTTATCCTTGATTTTGAAACACTGTTTACAATGTAAAATTACCTTACTCAATAACATTACAAACATCTCAGTCCTGCCACCAATCCTGATATTGTTGCTGGATATTATAGCTACTTATGTCGATTGTGTCTACGTTTTGTTTTTATTTCCTGATATCATGATGGAAAAGTACCGTGAAAGTTATAAGCGTTGGTTTGTTTTAATTAAATATGTTGGTCTTACTCATTATTCTCATTATCATTTATTACCCTCTCACTTTGAAAATTAATCTTTCCATTTATTATCAAAACTGTCGAGGAATTAGGTTAGTTTTGTCGCAAACATATGACGTCATTACCTTGATCGAGACCTGGTTGACGCCAGAATTATCCGATAATGAATTTATTGATCACAGCTATTCTGTATTGAGATGCGATCGCAACCGTGTACTCACCAATAAAAAGGATGGCGGCGGTGTCCTTATAGCTATGTCTTAAGAACTGAAACCGACCTGTATTTCATTCTTGCTTGTATTTGTGAAAATTCCCTCCAACAATAATAAGTATCATTTAATATGTGCCACCTACATACCTCCAACCGCTGTTGATGATACATACTTGAACTTTTCTTGATTCTCTGTAAATTTTGTGTGATTACCCTCACATTGATAACATTATTTTAGCAGGTGACTTCAACTTATAAATTAACTGGGTAAAAAATAATCATACTTGGAATATGCTACAAATAATAAACTCACAAACCTTAGTCGCAATTTATTAAACTTCTGCTCACAACAAGCTCTGAAACAGTATAATCATTTATCCACTTCTGTCGGTCGCATCTTAGACTTATTCTTTTGTAACACTCATACCGTAACGTTGTGTAAGCTGCATCTTTCTCTTTATGCTATACGTAAAGAGTTATAAACACTCGATTCATGTCCGGGTCTGGATGGAATTCCATCAGTTTTTCTAAAAAATACGTGTGATACACCTTGCTATCCCTTATTTATCGTTTTTAATAACTGTTTATGATGTGTTCACTTTACAGATGTCTGGAAACATGCAAATATTGTGCCAGTTCACAAAAGTGGATCCAAGCATAATGTAGCGACCTATCGACCGATCGATCTTTGATGATTCGAAGCTTTGGGTCCTCGTGACGATTACGATCCTGCAGAATCAACTTTGCCATACTATATATATACACCATTATTTTTAGGTCGTTCTGGAACCGAATACCATGAACTCGATCATCGAACTCGAAACGATTGGGACTATTTTTTTAAAAAAATAACAAAAAATCACGAAAAAATAAATTTAATGTTTTTTTTTTGAAATAATGAGAACTCAAATGCATTTGTGTATAACGTATCCACGATCGGCAACACATGCGAACGATACCCATTGAAAAATTCATTCATCGATCGATTCTCATTATTTCACAAAAAAAAACATTAAATTTATTCTTTCGTGTTTTTTTTTTATTGTTACTTTTTGAAAAAAATAGTCCCAATCGTTTCGAGTTCGATGATCGAGTTAATGGTATTCGGTTCCAGAACGACCTAAAAATAATGGTGCATATGAAAAGGATATCTTTGAAAAGGGACTCTTCAGGAAAAGCTGTCGGTAGGGAAAGTTCTGAAAAGGAATTAACGCAGAATATTTCTCAATACGGCCTTGTAAATCACCATATTCCTCTGCTTCAGGGAATAACATTAGCCCCAGAGAGACGTACGGGTGTTCTAAGAAGCCTTGGTTATCTTGCTCAGGCAATCTTGATGGTGATGGAGGATAAATATTATACAAAGTTGACAAGCGCATTACAAACTAGTCTCCAAATGCTGCCTATGTCTGCGGAGATCATCTCTTGCTTGAAAGAGGCTTCTAGTCCAGGGAGTGTCTGAAGGAACTGGGTGATATTCTCTTAATAACGACTGCCAGATCAACCCAAAAGATTTATTTCCCCCTATTGTTAATGGTTCATATGTGGCAAAATTAAGGAGGTTTTACTCAATGGAGTTTTGCAGGCGCCCCTATGATAAAGTTTTATGTTACTGCTTTTGCATCAGTAGTCCAATTCCGAATTAGGTCCGGAGCTTCTGCTCTACTTACATCAGAGGCAATATTCCATGCGATGTTTGGGACATATCTCGAAGATCTTCAACAACAAATCAGTACACACCCGCAGTGGCACCAAAGGAAGGACATGAATGCAGTATTTTTAAGACGCAGTGAGAAAGCTCGAATAGAAGTCAACCCCATTAAATTTAGATATGTGTCCAAAATGGCTCAGGCGCTTCTCAGAAAGAGTTTAGGAAATATCGACCCAGTATCCACAAGCAGACCATCATTTTCAGCGTTCAGGAAAAGGACCTTTACGAGCGAGTTCTTGTCGTATTTATCGACAGGAAAAAGTGCCACAAATTACAGTTCAGACCCGATGCAACTGCAGTTTGCATTAAAGAAAATAAAAGACACTTTGATTGAAGACAAAGATTCGGATAAGGTTCTTCGAGCTGGAACTAAGAAGTGGGAGGTATTCAAAGGAGGAAATTCGGAAGAAGACGATTTTGAACCTGTTAAAGGAAACAAAGTTTTTTGGAGAGTTATTTTCTTCACTTTGTATTTTTTGTATTCTAGTATTATTTTAAATTGTGCCTAGTTTTTTATTATATGATGATGAACATCCCTTTCAAATTGTGCCTAGTTTTTTTATTATATGATGATGAACATCCCTTTCATGCACATTTACTCTATAGAGCACTGCGTGAAGCCAATACGTTCGGAGATATGCCGTTGGTCGCATGGTACGTGCTTTTGGATCTGATTAATGAGAATTCTATATACTTACAGGCTATTGACCTTGCTGTTGAGGAATTTGTTGAACTAGTTATTCAACGAGCCGTTAATCTTTCTGAATTTAGCTTCATCAGCTGCACTTACGCAATAGGCAATTTCATTGAGGTACTGACTGGCGCTTCATTTCTCGAGTTGCAATTTGAGGATAAGACATTTAGATATCTCTCGCAGAAACTTTTCAACATATGCGAGTGAATCCCTCGGACTTGAAAAGTTCATCATATGATAGATATATAGGGGATGATGTTTTTCGTATATTGAATATATCTCTGACAAACGGTGCTCATCACCGTTTGTCAGAGATATATTCAATACGGCAAAATTCTAATACACTATCAGTTGAGGCGAAAAGTTCATCATATGATAGATATATAGGGGATGATGTTTTTCGTATATTGAATATCTCTGACAAACGGTGATGAGTACGGCAAAATTCTAATACACTATCAGTTGAGGCGTGTGGTCATGAAATGCCCACAATCAAAACTTCTCTAGCGTATTTAAGAGCGGAGTTTCGCCAAACCCACGCACAGTGTTTGATTTCACTCAAAAAATTTCCCTATGCTGTTTGTTGCATAAATGAATCAAGGAATGCGTTTAAAATGGAAGAGTAGAACACCCACGTGTCTATTTCATATACTTTTTTTTATAAAAAATAATATCAATTTCATGACCTTGACCTAGAAAAATCAATAAATAAATTCTGTAAGCGTAACTGATTACGATAAATATATATTTTTAATATAGTTCCATGAAGGATCTTTTGGCGCTTATTCCCCAGTTTTGATTTTTGAAATAACACCTTTGGTCACTGAGTTATTATTATTTTTTCAGATTTTTGTTTTTAATTTTTTTCCCTTAAATGACTTAAAAGTGCGGCTTGTGAGTAGCACTCAAAGATTGTTCTCAATTAGGTCTATCGTTGATAAAAAAACCACGTTCCACTATCGCGGCGTTTGGGAGTCATTGAATTTCAAAATTTTATGTTAGGGTTGTCACACACCTTTCATGTTTAGTTCGATTTTTTTCTTATATTATTTTTAGAGTTCATTATTTTTTTCCTTTATTTACAAATCTATTTGTTTAGAAATAAAATATATCTTGTACACAGGATGTTGAGGTGTTAACAGACTGATCAAACAATCGACGTTGATCGAAGTCGATAGATTGGCGTAGTAGCTTTGATCGATTAACGGAGACCGTTCAATTAATCATGTTTTTATTTCGATGAAGGTTCACATAGAAACAACTTGCAAAAAGACACTATAACATGAAGTGACTTCCTGTAAGTTGTTTTTGGAATATAATGTGGCAAGAAGTATCTTATGTGTCGTTCTTTGGATATAAAACACCCTCATATATTTTTTTTTATAAATAATAATAAATAATATATATCATATTTGTTTGACCTTAGTGACACCCCTAAATCGCATCATTTGACCTTTATTCATAACTCCCAAACGCCGCGATAGTGGAACCTGTTTTTTTTATCAACGATAGACCTAATTGAGAACAATCTTTGAGTGCTACTCACAAGCCGCACTTTTAAGTCATTTAAGGGAAAAAAAATAAAAACACAAATCTGAAAAAATAATAATAACTCAGTGACCAAAGGTGTTATTTCAAAAATCATAACTGGGGAATAAGCGCCAAAAGATCCTTCATGGAACTATATTAAAAAAATATATTTATCATAATTAGTTACACTTACACAATTTTTTTATTGATTTTTCTAGGTCAAGGCCATGAAATTGATATTATTTTTTATAAAAAAAAGTATATGAAATAGACACGTGGGTGTTCTACTCTTCCATTTTAAACGCATTCCTTGATTCATTTATGCGACAAACAGCATAGGGAAATATTTTGAGTGAAATCAAACACTGTGCCACGCAATGGTCGATACATCCCAAAGGATCAAGTTATGATCTATAGTTCGGAAAAACCAAGAAAGGTTGAAGATGTTAAGGAATACGTACTAGCTATGACGAACGTTATGGTCTCGAAAATGTCTAAGGGATACCCTGCCGACATGGCTCGCGCTGTTTTAATGAGGAAGACTCTTTCGTGTGACAATTCTAGACTTTCATTTAAGCTCAAGAAAGATTTTTTCGACAATGGTGGAGTTATAATGGTTAGGGATCCATTATCAATGTTTATTCCTCTTGAACTGAATGGAGCCGGCGTATCATATGACCTTTTAACTGTTTAAACTGTCCTCATATTCAATAGTTTGCCTCCAAAGGAACAAGAGGCTCTCTTAAAACTATCGAGGCTACCATGATAGGATTATCACGACTCCGATCCTGACACTGCTAAGCTTGTAAAAAGCAATTTTAACAACCACCCAAATGCCCAGTATTTCCTTCAAAGCACTCTCCCAAAGACGATATATGACGCACAGTCAAACGTTAAGTTATTAAAAGAATCAAAAATGAACACACGGTTTCAGATCGCGCGACAATATGCGAAAGATATTCCTCAGCTCCTTAATTAGGGAAAAGAAGATACAGATTAATTGAAGGTATGGACACGAGAGATCATTCGTCTCCAATCTAGAGATCTAGAGATTAGAGATTCTGTGTGAAATGTCCAGGGATATTTATTCTGTCTTTGAAATATGCACGCTTCATTGGAGATAGTGTTTGCTCTCTGTTATCCATCAGTCATGTGGAGTATGAGGACATTCCTATATTTCCTATCCCTGACGTCGATCCTATAGTCGTTCGTGATACTGTTCTGCATTGTCCGAGCGCTGAGTTACTAAGACTTTCCTATGGAATGAGAACGACTGCTCAATACCTAAAACACGCTCATGATAAAATCATGTTTAAGGTTTAAAGAGATACTTAATGTTTTTTCAACTTCATCTATATTCACGCTTTTGGCGTGAATCGATTAGGTTCGTAACCAGTATTTAAACGAAGGTAAAGGGCCAAGTTCTAATCCTATCATCACAGCTGTAAAGGAGTAATAGTTGACCTACGTTTATAAAATGTACTTGAATTACATGTGGAATACGGAATTTATGGGAGAGAACACATTTTGGTCAGTGGGTCGTCTTAGGGGTGGATTGTAGGGCCATGCTTCGCAGACCCTAAACGGTTTTTATAAACAAGGTCAACCCAATATATTACAATAAAAACGGTGAATTTCGGTATAGCTAAAAAAGTATTTGAAGGCATATTTCTCAGAAACGTTGCATCGTACGACCATACTTCTCTGAAGCTAAATGGTTTCTATAATAAAGGACCCGTATAAACTGACATAAGATTGGGAAAAACCGTTTTTTTTTAATACCTCGTTTCGTAGCGCCTCCTAGGCTCCTCCAACCCACGTTTTTCAACTGCAAATTAATGTAATTATTCAAACCACCTACGGAAGCTGTACGTGTTCCGACACGTACTGAGCAGGGTTTTTGGATTAATCATTAGATATAAAAGAAGTGACAAGCTTACTAATAACTACAACTAACTTTTGCAACTTGAATAGCTCGGAGCTACCGTAGTATAATAATCACGAAATATGATTCAAATTCCCTACCTGGACCGTGAAAAAAAACCGGCCAAGAGCAAGTCAGACTTGCGAACTGAGGGTTCTGTAGCATCAACAAATATAATAACAATGTTTTAAACCCTCATTCATATATCAATGTCCACTCAACTGCAAAACTAAATTTGTTTTTATAGTATTCTAAAGAGGAAGACAAAGTTACTGCTGCAGGTTCACGAAAAGTATCAAATCTCAAAAACTAAATATCAAATCTTTGTCAAACCACTTTTTTTACGTTCAACTAACCCACATTTTTCAGAACATCCTCCGTTACTTTAAACATTAGAGAAAAGGGGGCAGATTGTTTACGGCTTTAGAAGCGAATAAATTGACATAAGAAAAAAAATACTTTAGGAATCTCGAAATTATTTTTCCAAGGTTTGTCGATAGACAGTGTTATAAAACCGTAGATATTTTTTTCTTAATTTCTTGTAGCGTTCCAAAGTACGCCTTCTCTCCAAATTTTCTCTCGTTGCCAACGCTCTCGAAGTAAAATAGATGTGACATACGGACGGACAGACAGACAGACGGACAAGACGAATCTGTACTATTATAAAGGTTACGTTCTTTGCCATTTGGCTACGGAATTCTAAAAGACATAATCCTCCGAGCTGTTATAACAAGTTGCAGTACACGACCTTATGACTATTTTCTGGTTTTCGCTAAAAGCAATTGCGGTGACTGTTCATACAATTCCCGGTACGCTCCAGAGCAATTTAATCGCGGTCTGCTATTCTGTGCAGCATTCGCAACCAGTCTACTTTCCGTAGTCAGCTGAATGAACTAATTTGTTTTACGTGTTTCCTCCTCTCCTTCAAAAAGCAAGTAGAGTAGCAAGTGAAGTAATTTCAGGTATTTAATGGTATGAAATTCTACTTTAAAATGTTCTTCTTTGAATTAGGTAAAAGACAATAATTTACAAATTATATTACTGCGAAATATGCGTTGTGGAAACTAAATTTTATTTTATTCTCAAGCGCGGTTCATATTGACATCATACAAATAACAATCTACAATCACATCGTGAATAAAGAGTGTGTGTTTATCGATGTAAATATGTAATGTTACGAAACTTTAACAAATGAGCTTTTTTGTGTATGGCTTTTGTATATGAGAGAGTTCTGTGGGCCTATTGCCAACTATGCGATAGTCACTTCTTATGTAGGAGAGTGGGGACTGTGCCAACTAAATTCACCCTCCGGGCTGAATATTTGGCACAACTCAACGGAAGGTAAATAATACATCTATAAGGAAACAAAAATATTTTAAGTGGCCTAGCACGTGTAGAGTGGTACTTGCAAAACATTTTATACATCATCTTTTGTGCTGTGATCATTATATTTGGGGACAACACCAATTTCAGCTCTTAAATAAAAACTATGTTAAGGGCGCGGTGTTACCTCAATATTCCCAAAAATTGGTTTCTTAAATAGTCGAGTATGACGTAATGCAATAAAAATATCTAACGCAAAAAATACAGTTCTCAGAGAAAGGTTTAAAGAAAAACTTTAACCGAACAGAATAATAAATAATACGAGTAGTTTGATATTCCCAATAAAAAATTGGAAAGTTTCGTCACAAAAATCTACTTTGGCGTCAAAGATCTCTGTATTTCCAGCGATAACAACAGTTTTTTTAAAGAATTTAATGGAATTAGCATTTTTGTAAGACTTTAACTAAACATTTATTTAACTGAATGTCTATATTTTGAATAATCTAAAGAACACCTGTAAGAAAATGTCCTTTCGCAGCTTAGTCGCATGTCAACACAAATACATATGATTTTCAATTTTCAATCTTATTTACGCTTCGTAGTGGTGACAATAGTTTACGCGGTCTAGTAGCGATTAAAATCGTAGTCAGTCCATGCCTTAACCTTAACAATTGCATGTGACCGAACATGTTTATATTATAGAAAGGACATTGCTCTGCGCCCATACATTGTTCGCCCTGGAACCAAGAGCATCGGAAAATTATGTATTGTATTGTTGACTCCTTTATGATCTTATTTTTATAGCGGACTAGCTGCAGAATAGATATATTTCAAAACAAGTATCAGATTTTGAGGTTATAATGACTGTGACAAGCGAACATTTAGTGACATTTATCTATTTTTCCTAAGATTTACTATGGCCATACGTTACAAACTGTATTGTATCAACTTTTGTCATACGATAATATTAATATCATTACAAGTATGACAATGTCCTACTTTACTTAAAATAACACTCTTCTATACTTGTAATAATATTAATACATAATAACACCTGTATCTAGTCTGCAATATTGTTTTTTTGAAGAAAACATTTACAATGTATTCAGTAACGATAAGTATTTTGTACCCGACTGCGGCGAAGCCCAAAAGGAGGGCTATTTTATATTAATTGTAGTAAATAATCGTTTAATTAGAAGTAACACACACTTTTCTTAACGATCATTAGAAAACCCTGAATAATGATCATGATGAAACATGTAGGTTTTGTTCTTCTGTATTCTTCTAACTAAATAATTAAAATCGAGTATGACCAACGTCAAGCATAAAGTATACTTAGTAGGTTTTTTTTTCATTTACACTTTTAGGGAATAAAAATATATGTAATATGGAGTGGTGATTGAATGGTTTTATTGTAGCTTCTATTTGCACTTTATTCAAAATAAATTCAAAATGTGATTCAGATTAAAAAGTATGCAACAATTCATTAAAAATTCAATTGATCGATTACTTTAATCTTTTTCCATACGACATGACGTTTGGCGAAAATGACGGAAGAAGAAGTTGTTAGTCACGTAAAATACTTTATATTGTTCATTTTGGCATACAGCTAGTCCGTGTTTGTACAAAAGTATTTGCAACTAATATAATAAAATAGACAATTAATTATCGTCTTTGTCCGATATTTTTTGTGCAGAGGGCGATTCCGGACAATGTCCTTTCTAACTTAAGTGGCAGTTGCCGGAGTTGGCCCCTTCGCAAAACGCATAGCCGACAGCGTTACTTAGATCTACTCGACGTCTGGAATATAGACTCTTTACACATTATTTTGAAAAACAGTGTCGGCAACAAGCACTGATCATTTAAATGAATACCGCAAGCAATACGTGATATAACAGCCGTTTTGGACGTGTTTTGTTGCTAACTAATTTTCATCATTTCAGTTGATAGACAAATAACATGATATGTGACATCCGCCTTCACCACTTCGTAGTGTGTAGCTGGGGAGATGGGAGATGAAGAGGAAACAGTCACATTTTTCTGTGCTTTCATAAATACATTTAGAAAATTAATCCATGTAGCGTAATTGGTAAAAACCGATCACTAATAAAGTTAACATCGTCCTTATAGTCGTTTCCTTTGCACAATTCTGATATATGTTCGTATTATTACTTCAACCTTAAGGTCACAGCACACATATCAACTCGGAAAGGAATCGGCACCATATCGCCTTTCGCCTCGCCGTCAAACAGGCGCCAACAGTCGACTCAGCTACGACTAGGCGATGCCACTCTTACGGCTCGTCGACGCCGCACTTACGACTGGAGTTGCCCTGTGAATGATAGCACGTGTGGCAACAGTAGTGTGCGTAAGGGTGGACGTAGATACATAAACACGTGTACGGAGAGACGTAAGCGCGGGAACTACGAGCCGCGGTTCTCGAGCTTGTCCCGAGGCGAGGCGATTACGTTACGATTCTGATTAGTGTGTGTTGCAGTAGGGAGTTTCATACAAGGAATACGGAACGGCTCGAGCTGATACTGTGCCGAACCCTTTCCGAGTTGGTATGTGTGCTGTGACCTTTGATGATCGGTCATTTGCAAAGTACGACTTTTTCCGACATTTAAATTTTCTTCTGCACCATCCATATATGAGCGTTTCGTTTCACGGAGGCTAATATTTTTTATTATTACAAGCTTTTATTTAACTTGCAATGTATGTTTGTCCGGGTAGAATCTTGCAACTCAATTTTGAAGCAGATATCTTCAACCGATTGAGCTGAAATTTTGCACACACCTTTGGTTCTGGTGACAATGCACTTTTATGACAGACATTACTTCTTCCTGCAGCCAAGATTGTCTCCTCACGAGAGAACTCCTCAACGGTTAATACCTAGTGCGGACACTTAACTTTGTGTCCGCGTTCAATTTTGATAGATAAAGATGGTTTCTATCATGCCCTCATCCTTCAACCAGTATCGTTTTCTTAAAAGGGAACTCCTCAACGGTTAATAGCATGGATTGAAGAGGATTTCTATTATGAACTCAAACTGCAGCCAGGATCGTCTTCTCACGAGAGAACTCCTCAACGGTTAATAGCACGGATACAAAAAAGTATTGAGATACCTAAATTATGCGTTATCAGAAATTATTACGACAAAACTAAAACATTTAAAATACAATTATTAATTACTAGCTGCCCACCGCAACTTCGTTCGCGTGGTGTCCTACCCCTTACCCTACCCTACTCCTAACCTACTCCTATACTACTCTTATCCTACTCCTACCCTACTCCTACCCTACTCCTACACTACTCCTACCCTACTCCTACACTACTCCTACCCTACTCCTACACTACTCCTACCCTACTCCTACACTACTCCTACCCTACTCCTACCCTACTCCTACACTACTCCTACCCTACTCCTACACTACTCCTACCCTACTCCTACACTACTCCTACCCTACTCCTACACTACTCCTACCCTACTCCTACCCTACTCCTACACTACTCCTACCCTACTCCTACACTACTCCTACCCTACTCCTACCCTACTCCTAACCTACTCCTACACTACTCCTACACTACTCCTACCCTAATCCTACCAAAAGAAAGTATCCTAGTGTTGTTTTTAGACTTATCCAGGCAATTTTTTAAAATTTTCTCGCCGTAAAAACCATCCTTGAACTTCAACGAACATTTAAAAAAAAGAATTGGCCAAATTGGTCCAGGCGTTGTTGAGTTATGCGCTTACCAACACATTTTGCGATTCATTTTTATATTATAGATTAATAGCTTTTATTTAAATGCGCTGAAAAGAATAAAATAAACTTTTCCTTTAAACTTTTACTATCAACTTAAAACGTCATTACACAATTTATACCTAAGTATGATATAAAAGCTTGTCGCGAGATTTACCAGTGTAGATAAACAAGTAAATTAAATAACCAGATCTGATTGATTTTAATGTTTAAAATTTTCAAACTAAGTAAATACGAGTAGGTACTTAAATCTCGCGTACTTGAAGGTTGTTTTTTTCAGGTCAAAACATTTCGATATAAACATATGTATAATATTATTCTACATTTATGTTGATATATTATTATTTCCCAAATAGTATTATTATTTTCCATATGTTGTGCCTTTATAGCGTGGCGTTTAGTGAATAGGGATATGATAATCTGAGGAGCTAACGTTGAGATATCAATTTTACTTGTCGGCTACAGTATCTAAAATGGTGGGGCTCGGCCTACTAGCTCCCGCTTACTTTCTAGTAGACCAATTTCACATTAAGTGTTTTTTCGTCTGCTTTCGGTATAAATTGTATATTATATACCTATATGTCCTCTTCTTGCACTTTATCAAAAATGTCTATTGTATTACACATTGGTAATTCTTTGATGAACTTCTACCGAAAACATTAACGCTGAAAAAATTTTAACGTTGATATTTTTCGCGGTTTCTGATCATAGTCCGTCTGCTATCCCGATTTGGTCTTAAATACATACTAACATCTAGTGATCATATAACACACATGCAAGCACACAACACACATACACACACACATACACACACACATACTCACACAAACTGTACTTATAGCAATCTTGTCTACTTAACTTAGTTTAATATGTTATTAATAATTTTCTTTCTCTTGCTATGGAAGAGAGTCTTCTAATACAGGCATTGTTTGCTTAAAAGAAGGCTCCAATCACAAACAAATTTGTGTAATCTTGTTGTAGAAATAAACAATTTTTGATTTTTTTGGTTTTGATTTTTTTGATATAAAACAGTGCCCGTGTATGAAATAGCTAAAAATAACTATGATGCCATATAATGATGTAAATAGGTAAAGCCACGTGGGATCTGTTATTTCTTAGTTAATACTAAACTTCTACTGGTACTTGCGGATGTACTTACTCCCAGTTGATCTTGAAGTCTTGATTACTATTCCACACGACCACCGACGTAGACTTTTAAGCGCAACGTGACCGTGCTCAGATCCTTAGATTATTTAAACGGTAAACTGACGGGATGGTTCATTTATACGAATGGCCATGTGCTCGTAGGTGGTATAATCACAGCAAGAACCGACGCCTCCGCCAGTTCTTTCCATCTGCTTATGAGCAACTTGCTATTACGACGCTGGAAGTAAAACATTGCTTAGCCATACTATCACATAATTATGTAGTTCAGTGCCAATTCGAGAGTAAATTATTTTCTTTCTAGTTAATTATTAGCTTGTGGAAATTATGATAGTTTTACTTCTGCACTGTTCTTTTCAAATTTTATTATTTGCTTTTGTGTTTTCGAACGCTAATTTCTTTACAACCAAGGTCCAAGACAGTTGTATCGTTCTCCGGGCTTCGCCAAGTTTCGTTGCTTCGGCGCTTTTCTGGTGGTCGTTACTGTTGTTTCGGCATTCAGGACTTGCAGCAGTTAGGAATAGTGTGGTGGTCCCAATAATAAACAGTCTATTTTTTCACTTATCCAACGTTCCTGTTATTTTGCAACTCGATAATTATTTCGTACTTCTATACGTTAATAGAGTAGCGGGCAAATAAATATTAGAATCCTAAACTTACTTACAGTACTCTTTACATTAACATATTTCAAATTAGTTTATACAATTATAGTACGTGGTGTCTGTACTCACATGCTAATATTCGTCAAACATGTATATGAATAAAACGCTGTGCCCTAAGCATGGGAGTAAAGTGTTCTAAAGTGTGCCTTGTGCCTGGTTTAACATAATCCGCACTACATCTCTGCTTCGGTTGAGTAAAACTTGTAACTTTATTGTGTAGCGTACGAGAACTGTTAAATTTTGTTTGGTACACCTTACCCATTTTTTTTTTGTTCGTTATAAATTAATTAAAAATAAACTGGCCGAGTTAAGAGACATTGGATGCAAAACAAAAATCTAATATATTAACAGTGCTGGTATGTCATGCATGTGGTCTTATAGTGAAAGTACTTTAATGATGAGTATTTAACTTAAGAGGTCTAGGGTTAACTAAAACGAAGCTTGCATTATTGGTTAGTCACCAACATATTTGTATATGCATATGTAAGTACTTACCTAAAAAAGAAAGGAAGAATTTTAAAGTTGTAGTTTGAAAAGAAAACATTTTTTGACTATTTTTTTTTTTATTCTAGAAAAAAAGGGCTTTGTCGCACATGCGATTATGCCGCCCTGGTAGGTTTTACAAATTTTAACAAAAATACAATGTATATCAACTAAATCTTAGCTTAGCTAGTCTGTACAGTGCTCTAGCTGCGTCTGAGAGAGGCGCAGCCAGCACACCGTTGCAGTAACCTATCTCTCTAAGCCTACAATCTAATCTATATCTAAATTCTTCGTTGCGGACACACTCGGTCAATATGTGATAAATATCATCAACGGAATTATTACAAAAATCACACTTATCTGTTGTTGATTTTGCCATAAGGTATAAAAACTTATTACAAGGTATGTGTCCGGAACGAAGCCTTAGTGCAGTAACGGTATCACATCTGTTCAGCAACTGGTTATCTATTCACGGATTTTTTGACGATAAAATCTACATTTTCCATGTATTTTATTTATAATCCTACTTATAATTGCTGCCACTGCTCGGTAAAGGTCTCCTCCAGGTATGTCTAGATTCTAGACTCTAGAACAAAAAAAAATATCGCAATGATGGGGAGAACAAGTGCCTTTCGGCTTCGTTAAGGGTCTTGTACCCTTTATACTTAATCATGTAAAATTTTATTGCCAGTCACCATAGGATTGATCTTATGATGACTGGCAATATTTGTAAAATTATCCGAGAATCGAAGATTATTTAAGTGTATGATGATTTGCTAGTTTTCAAATACTGTTAAATGTTCGTGAAATGATTACGCAATTTTTATACCTACTTCGTCAAAACTTTTCTTAAACACAAAGAAAATACAATGTTCTTGATAATATACAATAATTATGCAATTCTGATCACATTTGTTTCTAGCGCCTTTCGAAACAGTATTCAGTTAAACTATGATCGATACGAAACCAGTCTGTATTTCAATAAAGTATCTATATAATATTCATATTCACATTCATATCTTTATTTCATCATCTGCCTAGCCTTTTCCCAACTATCTTGGTTCGGGTCCCAGTCTAACCGGATGCAGCTGAATCCAGTATTTTACATGGAGCGACTGCTTTTCTGACCTCCACAACCCAGTTAGTACTGGGTAATACGATACCCTTGGTAAGACTGGTTGTCAGACTTTCGGGCCACTGAGTACCTGTAACGACTGTCAAAGATCTACAATTGACAGCCGGGACCAACGGCTTAACGTGCTTTCCGAGGCACGGAGGAAACTCGGTATGTAACGGGTGATCACCCATCCACAGACCAACCCAACCTAGGCAAGCACAGCTTAGCCTAAAAATCGACCCGAGCGGCTGTTCACCACGAGCTCCTCATTCATATCTTTATTTGCATTCTATAATGTGCGAATATCTTACAATAGGCTTAAAGCTAAGGTACAATTACGTCCCTTGTAGGGCACAGCAAAAATATAAAATTAATGTGTGAAATAAAATCTAGTGAGTTTTAGTATTTATTTAAAAAAAAACCACAACAAGAGAAGTCGCTAGTAAAAGCTACTAGTAGTTTTATGTCAATTTGCGCAAATCCAGAAACCCAGTTTTTTTTTATTTGATCTACACTAGGATTTTCTCTTAAGGTACGTTTACAAACATTTAAACTCTTATACACAAACAACTAGACCCGGAACAACTACCTGTGGGCCATAAAAATGTTTGCTCCATGAGGGAATCGAACCAGCGACACGCAGCGCAGCAGCCAATCGCTCAGTCACTGCGCCAACTACATGGTTCGTCGTTTTATATTCTTTGAAATTATATTCTTTCAACATTATACTTAACTTTACAATACCTATGGCTGCATGATAACAAATCTAATGTACGGAAACCTTCGAACAATACAATACATGAAGTATTAGTAGCAACGGTGCATAAACAACCTGATATATTTCTAGGTCGCGATTGCATGAGCCGGCTTCAATCAATGTTTATTAGTATGCTAGGGTTTAAACACGCTATTCCGTTCTAGTGCCCTACATTTATCAAGTTTTTGGTCCTTTGTTCAGGTAGGTAAGCGGGAAACGAAGCGGGAAGCTTTTTGCTGTACGGCTGTACAGCAAAAAGTTTTACCAGAATTCCTTGCAAAATTGCAGTCCCTTAGTATAGACAAGTTGCCTTTGAGTGTACTAATTCTTTTCACCAATCGATCTTTAAGACTTAACAAAAGAGAACTTTTATTTATTACTAGCTGCCCAGCGCTACTTCGTTCGCGTGGTGTCCTACCCCTTACCCTACCCTACTCCTACACTACTCCTACCCTACTCCTACCCTACTCCTACACTACTCCTACCCTACTCCTACCCTACTCCTACACTACTCCTACCCTACTCCTACACTACTGCTACCCTACTCCTACGCTACTCCTACACTACTCCTACACTACTCCAACCCTACTCCTAACCTACTCCTACACTACTCCTACCCTACTCCTACACTACTCCTACCCTACTCCTAACCTACTCCTGCACTACTCCTACCCTACTCCTAACCTACTCCTACCAAAAAAAAAAAGTATCCTAGTGTTGTTTTTAGACTTATCCAGGCAATTTTTAAAATTTTTCTCTCCTTAAAAACCATCCTTGAACTTCAACGAACATTTAAAAAAAAGAATTGGCCAAATTGGTCCAGGCGTTGTTGAGTTATGCGCTTACCAACACATTTTGCGATTCATTTTTATATTATAGATTCTTGTGATGTATTCGGTTACTCACACATCGAACATTGTTATTCCCTTACTATGTATATAAGGTGTCATAGGTACTCATGTGTCAGTTCGCATTATACGCTTGCTATAGAACCACGCCTTTCATTTACCGACCTAAGTACAAACTTCTCAGTGGCGACGAGGATGGGATGTTGACGACCTTCTCAAATAGTTTTCGCAATTGTGCTAACGTGTGAGCTTCGTGTGAAGAATAAAATGTCGAGTAGCATCGGTAAAATATGAGACTGATGTGACGTCGGGGAATTGAACTTTATACGTGGAACGGTTGGAGATGTATTTTAAAGTCAATAACGTGGACAAGAACATGTGGTTGGCGATCTTGATCACCGGAATTGGAGATCAAACGTATGAGTTACTAAGCAAACCGGCGGAGTTAACCTATGAAAAAGCCGTTACAATGTTGAAAAATCATCTTCAACCGAACTGACATGGCGGAGCGGTTCCGGTTTCGTCAAAGAAGCCCAAAGGAAGACGAAAATATTACGCAATACCTAACTGAGATTAAGAAAATAATTATCGAAAAACTGTGAATTCGGCGGAGATCTGGAAGAGAATTTGCGGGATCAGTTTGTGTGCGGAGTTCGGAGTGACGTCAGACAGATCAGACAAAGGTTATTTGCAGAAGACAGTCTTACGTACTCAGGGGTGGTGAAATTGGCTTGTGGCTTGGAAGCGGCGGAGCGAGATGCGGCCGTGGTGGAACAAAAAGCATGCGAGGAGGGACCAGCAACCGTACACGGTTTGAGGACAACACGTGGGCGGGATCAGCGCGGGGGCCGCGAGCGCGGTGCCGGACACGGGCAAAGGTGCCGGTAGCTGTACGGTGTGCGGCTGGCGCGGACATACCACCGACGAGTGCCGCTATAAGAAATTTGTTTGCAGTAAATGCAAGCAGAGTGAACATTTGAGACACGTGTGTCCGCGGTCAAGGTCAAGCACGGGAAGAGGAAAGAGGCGCGGGGTGAACCACTTCGAAGCTACCGGGGGCGAGCAGCCGGGTGAACTACAAGGCTCTTCTAGTTCAGACGTGCTAGGGGAAGAATTATACCAACTGTGTTTAAGCGGATAAACCCCTGTGAGCTTACCATTACTTATTGACAACGTAATCAAGAAGATGGAGGTAGATGCAGGCTCGGCTGTTTCATGTCTATGTAAAAAAACATATGATAAGTACTTTAGTTCTAGATCAATTGAGCCATTTAACTTAGTACTCAAATTTTATGATGGTAGTAATATCCAGCCATTAGATGTTATAAGACCGAAAGTTCATTCAGTACAACGATAAAGTTAAATACTTAGAACTTTTTGTGATCGATGGAGGTACACCACTACGTTATTAGGCCGACAATGGTTATTCGAGATGGAAATAAAAATACCTTCATTTCAACAAGCCATAAATTATGGCAATGTTTTAAAAAGAAATCACCAGGAAGGAATATATGTATATTACAAACTGGAAAGCTTGCCATACTGCAGGAGGGGAGGAGGTTGCAGGGCTAGTGCAATACAGCGACGACCTCTTGCTCTCTCTTGTGTTCGCTCACATACCTGGCGCCTTTCAAGGTGCAATGCATAAAGCTGTGCACGAACTGCCCAGATCAAGTCGGTGCCAAGAAAAAAGTCTAAAGAAGAGGTAGAGCAGGGCATTTTGGCGATAGTGCTCTCATCTCTGATCACTTTGGCGAAGCCGGTTACCACCCAAAACACGCCTGCATGTACCAAGCGTTGGCGATAGTCCTCTCATCAATGATGACTCTGGCGAAGCCGGTTACCACCCAAAACACGCCTGCCAATACCAAGCGTTGGCGATAGTCCTCTCATCTCTGATGACTCTGGCGAAGCCGGTTACCACCCAAAACACGCCTGCCAATACCAAGCGTTGGCGATAGTCCTCTCATCAATGATGACTCTGGCGAAGCCGGTTACCACCCAAAACACGCCTGCCTATAACAAGCGTTGGCGATAGTCCTCTCATCTCTGATGACTCTGGCGAAGCCGGTTACCACCCAAAACACGCCTGCCAATACCAAGCGTTGGCGATAGTCCTCTCATCTCTGATGACTCTGGCGAAGCCGGTACCACCCAAAACACGCCTGCCAATACCAAGCGTTGGCGATAGTCCTCTCATCTCTGATGACTCTGTCGAAGCCGGTTACCACCCAAAACACGCCTGCCAATACCAAGCGTTGGCGATAGTCCTCTCATCTCTGATGACTCTGGCGAAGCCGGTTACCACCCAAAACACGCCTGCCAATACCAAGCGTTGGCGATAGTCCTCTCATCTCTGATGACTCTGGCGAAGCCGGTTACCACCCAAAACACGCCTGCCAATACCAAGCGTTGGCGATAGTCCTCTCATCTCTGATGACTCTGGCGAAGCCGGTTACCACCCAAAACACGCCTGCCAATACCAAGCGTTGGCGATAGTCCTCTCATCTCTGATGACTCTGGCGAAGCCGGTTACCACCCAAAACACGCCTGCCAATACCAAGCGTTGGCGATAGTCCTCTCATCTCTGATGACTCTGGCGAAGCCGGTTACCACCCAAAACACGCCTGCCAATACCAAGCGTTGGCGATAGTCCTCTCATCTCTGATGACTCTGGCGAAGCCGGTTACCACCCAAAACACGCCTGCCTATACCAAGCGTTGGCAGGCTGCCTTAGCCTCTCAGTTCATATCAGATCTGGTGGCGAGCAGCTCCTAGCCTCACATCACAGGGCTGGCCACCAGGTTTTTATCGATTGTCACGGGTCGAGATGAACTTAGAACGGAGATAGTAGATAGGGTGCTCTCACTGGAGAAAACAGGTGCAGAGGGAGCCGTGTTAGTCCAGATAAAACTAGTATTGGAGTATGCCTCCTTGAAGGCGGTTCAATACATGGATGACTTCGTTAAGTCTCACTGTAGGGCACTAGAGATTCCTGCAGTCCTTGACCAGGCATTAGATCTGAAGGCTAAATGGGAGGTAGCAGTAACAACAGACGCCAAGTTGCCGTATAGCAGAGTTCGGGATGTCAATGCTCACCAGGAACTTCACCACGCCCATTATCCAGACCTTTACTATGCAGCTATCGCGTTCGCAAAGGTAAACCGTATGGTGGGTGATAACTTTCAGATATTCACTCCCCCACTTCAAAATCAAAATCAAAGCATTTATTTCAAGTAGGCCAGTTACAGGCACTTTTGAATTGTCGAAAAATTATTTCATTAAGTGTAATTTTATAAAACAAAAATAAGAACCCTTTCTTACTAAGAGAAGTTTTAGTTAAAACTTGAATCAGGAAATCGAGGCATTTAAACCTGTATTAAAAACAAAGAGCACGGGATGCAAAGATATTTATGACAATCATAACAAAATACTCAATAAATACACCAAACAATCTTTAGGGACATAACGTTTCGTGAAGCAGAATTTACTGCCGGGAGGAGCTTTGGCCTCACTTCGGTGCCGACAATAATATGCACCGCATTGCGACTTTTATACGACACGAGGTATCATCTCTTATTTATCAGGCTCAGAGATATCATGAGTAAGTGTTATTAATGTAAAGTTTCATCTTCTCATAAACAATCATATGATTAAATAAATACTAAGCGTAGTGGTCGATAAAATGCTGGATTTTCTGTCTAACTGGTAACAGTTGGCGTGGACTCAAAGACGTCACTTACACAGGCACGTGTTTGAAAAAATTAAAATTATCACCGAAAAAGTACAAATAAGTGCAAGTTGCGTAACTTTACAAAATTAACTATCAATGTTTTTGAATAAAGTATAAAATGTTATAATCCTCATCTCTTTCATATTCTTCCCTTACTCCTCGCACGGTACGGTTTATGTTTACAATAACCTTGATTATGCTTTGATAACAGGCGACAGTGTTCTTTCCAATGTTAATTGAAAAGGTATTTTCTGTGGTAAATGAACATCCAAATGTGAAGGCACTGAACAACCAATTCAAACGTTTGACCACTTGCTCACTCACTGATTCCGAAAGTTGATTGTGACGTGCCTTACCCTGTAATAAGTAACTGTGAGCAACTTGGTCATAGTGGTCCTAAAAAGGCACCATAATCTCACTCTTATTGAAAATAATAGTGATTCACCAAGTCGTCGTGGTTTATGATATTCTCATTCGAGTTTTAAATATCTGAAAGTTTTAGGTCTTCCTTTTAATTCGTTGGAAAAACCGGAGTTGCCCGCGACAGTAACCACTCAAGAACTTAACGGTCCGCAATTTTCCACTAAAGCACATAAATGAAATACTCATTCAGTTCCACAAAGTAGCACTCGCCGTGAGCTAGCTTATTTTAAAGCGTCTGTTTAGTGTTCTAACTTATTTTTTCAGTTTCAATTCAAACTTGGTTTTAATTTTGTTGCAAATCACGTAAAACGTCTAAAGAAGTGAATCGTACACGACGACCCGCAATCGGCGGGCGTAGATTGCGGTCTGGAATCTTTACACATTCAGATGCATCTTCATGAATGCATTCTTTTTACGTATCCTACGTTAAAATCCCTATTTAGCGACGATCTAACAGAAGAAAATGACTGCTTTAGCTGTCTGATAGGAAAGGTTAAAATTCACCAGTTAGAGAACAAATCTACACTGGAAAATAATATATTTCATAATACTATTATCCCTAGGTAAGCTATCATAAGTTCCCTCAGATTTACCAATGGTGGAATGGAGATATATAGAATCTCTGTAGACACCGCTAGAAAGATCGGAACAGTGAACCAATGGAAGTCGTAAAACCCAAGAATTACATCTTAATTTCCCGTAGTACCAAAGATGCATAAATCGCAAGGCTCTATGGAAAAAGTAGTTTATTTATGCAGAAATGTAAAGCGATCAACTATACGTTGCCAGCTCTAAAGCTACATAAGCTAGTACTCTTTAATCAGATGATGAGTATAACCCCCAGCGAAGGCATCATAAACAAATCAATTTCATTTGGAATTCAGACTGATAGAAACTTAAACAATACCTTTTTTTCGGATGGAAAATCATCAAAAATGACCACTCCCTCATGCTCTGAGCGGAAGGGAGTATCAGACTTGTACCGACTAAAACCCATCTTTGCCCTTTATGTTCTAGGGTCGCGGTATCTCTATCGAACAGTCCCGCAGCCCTGGCAGGCATCGGCCCTTGCGGACCCCCGGTTTGCTGACATCTCTTTGAGGCGCACGTGCCAACCCATTACTTACTCCGTCCACAGGCCTGAACTAAAATAATACCTCAATTCGAATTTTGTATGCAATCCCGATGGAAAGAAATTTTAGATGCATTAATCCCTGAACAAAAGTACGTTATGCCACCCGTGATATAATTTCTATTCATTAAAAAGTTATGGCAATTATCAGTTTGCTCATTAAAAGTTGTTGAATCGGGAAGGTTTGCTGCCCGTAGAGTAGCAAAAGAGTGGTTTTCCTCATATAGATATGTTTTTATGGTAGAAACATCTTACCTCTGACAAAATTGATAGCAACATTTGTGTGGCAGATCCTGCTAAAGGCCAAATTTATATCAAATCGAATGTCATTTACGGCGCTTGCGGTGATTTAAACGTCAAATCACCTTGCATGAAAGACATCTTGCTCAAAGAAACCCAAACTGAGGATGACGGATACCCAAAATAACGTCGAAAAGCCAAATGCTGGTGGTTTCACAGTTCAAATGAAAGATGTGACCCTTGATGACTGGGTATATCGTATAACCCAGTTCTATCACGAACTTTTGGTACACATATAAATGTAGAGTTTTGTGATAAAGGAAATCACCAGACTGTATTTGATCTTGATAATCAGAATGATGAAGTCAAGCTCTATAAAAGTGGCCGGTATATCAGCAGTTCCGAGGCTGTGTGGAGAATACTTGCTTTATGAATTTAGAATTGTTTCTCTCATGGGCAGCTTTACGTAGCATTTACTAGCGTTAGTTCTGCCAGCAGCCTGATAATATTGGTACTAACACACAAACAACAAATGTGGTATACAAGGAAGTGTATCGAGAGAGAAGGTGCTATCTACTTCAAACTTACCAGGGCACTCAGAAAGATTATACATATTGTTAATATTGTTATTTTGAAAATACTTCTACTAAGTATGAAGTCTGATAGGCAGTAGCACCATGTAACACTGTATATCAGCTGCATCGGTTTCGACTAGAAGTCTACCCCAACATAGTTGGAGCGGCTAGGCAGATGATGACAAATAATCATTTTTACTCGAAACGATTTCCATAATATATAGTTAATTCGTGCGTCACATGGATATTTTTCTCCAACACGAATTTTAATGTACTTGGGGAAATATCTTTATTTATAATTATTATAGCACTAAGTTTTACTTTAAAATTATTGAACGCGTTGCTTCTTGGCTCTCCTCTCCTGGTCAAGCTTAGTATAAGAAAGAGTCACTAGACCTGTGTATTTACGTTTGGGAGGAAGATTCCCACAGTCAACCACATTCATTAGCCATTAGACAGGTTACAACGTCCAGAAAACCAGAAATCACACTAAAAATAACTGATTAGAGGCAAAAAGCAAATTGTGGTAAAGATTTTTTTCAGGAATTTCTGGCTTTGTCTGAAAACATAACCGCAGTTTTCAAAGTTTTCAATTTCATCATATAAATGTTTTCACTGTAACACCAGCATTTCCTCGATTAAAATACTAAGCAGCAATTATGCTACAATTCACTACATGCTTTTAGTTTAATTTTAAAGCTGTGCCTTTTTCCACCGTCGATGTTTCCTTCGTACGAATTGCGTAAATGATTCTTTCTTTGAACTCAGGAAAATCTTTTTAAATTTCCGAAGAATTTAGAATGCCACGTGAAAGCCAGATGGCAGCAACGTGACCGTGCCACGAGTTTAGGAAACCTTGTAAGATTATGAAAACAGTTTCCTTTTGTTTAAAGTTGAGTTTGCTTTTTTGTTAGTAATGTTGATTCTTTCTTTGAACTCGAGGAAAATCTTTTTAAATAATCGAAGAACTTTGAATGCCACGTGAAAGCCAGGTGGCAGCAACGTGACCGTGTCACGAGTTTAAGAAACCTTGTAAGATTATGAAAACTGTTTCCTTTTATTTAAAGTTGAGTTTGCTTTTTTGTAAGTAATGTTACGAGTAGGAGTTTACACACCATGGGCGGTTAGGGATTTTTGAGTTAGTAACACGTTGTTTTAACGTACGTAACGAGTAACGTCACGAAAGATGGACCTTTTAAAGATATTAATAAGTAAAGCAAATAATAAGTAAGATTTTCTTTAACGAATTTCATTCAAAAATTACAGAGGTTATACAATAAGTGTTGTTGTACAATTTATTTATGAGCGTTACAGTACAAGCAATATTAAGAAAAATGGTATGATTTAACGAGCTGATGATAACCAAAACTGCTTCCCGATGTGCATGCCTATGCCTACCAACCCCGGACCTGACGCTCAGCTCCTTCTCCGCAGCCGGATCCCGAATCACCTGTATCACCGACAGCGACAGTCGCGTGGTGCTCAGGCGACAAAACGTTAGATTTTTACTCTACGAAGAATAATTTGTTAGCAGTATTTTTTTATTAGTTTCAATTTAGCGTTTTGACCAAACGTGATTATTGCGTAATTTTGTACTACAATTTCAAACGTGGTTTAAGCAAACAAGAATCTCTTCAAAGGTGAGATGATTTCTGTGTTTGATCAAGAAGTACCTACCATCCTTGAGGACTATAGAATGCTGTGGTATCTGCAATAGGGAATATGCATGTTTTTTTTATTTCTAAATTAATCATTAACATCTCTAAAAAATATAAATAGGCTTGAAAATAGTCAAATAATTTTTCAAAGTGAAATTTAAAACTTTGAATAAATTTGAGCCGTTCAAGCGCCATCATTTAGCGCACGCTTTTGATGACGTCATTGGTTGTGTCCCGTGCTTGTTTACTTTAGCGTTTCAGTTACTTCATACTTATTTTCAGTTTTAATTGTTATACAAATCATGGAAGAAGTTAAAACACCTTCTTAGAAGTATTATATGGTACCGAATTGCAAAAACACTGTTATTAATAATTATAGTACACCCGATAAACTGTTTTTTCGTATTCCACGCGATGTGAAACTACGAAAAATAAGGTGTAAGATGATGAGAAGGGATAATGTATCTCCATTATCGGTTGTATTTTGTTGTGAAGATCATTTTAACGTAAGTATGCTATATTTATGTACAGCTTAGTGTGAATTAGCTATTAAAAGCAGTAGAAAATTCCGGTCTATAACTAACCTTACCTAGTTTACAAAAGTTCATAAAAAAAATCTATATAGAGCTTGCTTATTCCTATTGCGGTTTTACGAAATTTTGATGAAACACCTACTGAAAAGAAAAATGTAGGACTGTCACCAGTAACCCTTGTGTAACCCTTTCATCACACAATGTCGGAGCTTCACCAATAAAACTATCTGTTTTAAAAAGAAAATTGTTCGCTGATAACCCGGCTGATAGTACTATTATTCTTCTGTCGCATCCGCTGATTATGCACCAAGTTGTTCATCTGAGTTAAGTTCAGTGCAAGATGATTCAGAGGACGAGAAACATTATAAAAACATAATGTGTAGTACCATGCTAACTGCTATTGAAAAAGAGCCAAAAATGTTGCTAAGACTACCTAAACAATCATATCATTTAATAAAACAATTAAGTGATAATATCCCACTTCCTACTATACATTTAATAACCCTCAAGAAAATTAAATTAAATGAGTCCTTTAGCATATTGGCATTACAATTTGGATATCCACAAACTAGATGTGTGACTTGATTGTGTGGCCAACACCATCAGACATTTACAAAAATTGACCCATATCTTTTAGGTAGGTAGGTATGCAAGCAAATGTCTTTTCCATCATTGATTGCCTAGAAATTCAGATATGCTGACATCATAAATGCATCTATTTTCTGTAGATTACCCGATTGTGCTTTGACAAAGCCAGTTTCTGTCATCGTCCTAGATTGACTACAAATATAATATTCACAAGTAATCACACAGGAATACAGTTTTAAACAATTTTTCTCACAAACACTACTAACACAGTATGAATATCGACGCCGATACATCCAATGATGTGACGTCACTCGTGACCATTGACGTCACATTTCGTTTCGACCAATGGTGACGCGTTTTGTAAGTTTGAATTTCCCTCCCTTATTTTTCACTTTTTATATAATATTTTCTGGGTTTAAATAATAACTAAATAAAAAAAATACCTTTTAAGTATACTGTAAAGACAATAAAGAATGTAGAACGAAATATTTGAGATAAATTTAAATTTTATGCTGGAATAGGGAATATTCCCTATTCAAGCGACAGGAATTTGGACTGGCCAGGTGGACCCTTCAATGTGACAATGCCAGAAACGGTAGCTCATGTGGAGAGATCAAGAAGAGATGACAGGCATATAACCTACCGGCAATTAGAGGAGCTTTTGAATACTCCTGTAGGTAAGCTACACAATAATTTCCAAAAAAGCTTTGTACGCTTCTACGTTCTACGTCAATTCCTGGCATCACGACAACGTCACTGCTCACAGAGCAGGCGCTACCAAGGACTATTTAACGAGGGCAGGCATCGAGGTGTTAGTGAAACCTCCCTACAGCCCTGACCTTGGTCCTTGTGACTCCTGTTTATTCCACGGTTCGAAATGATCAATCTAATTATTTTCCTTGATAATTATCATGATAATTCTTAAACATAATTATCAGTTAAAATAATTATTGTCAATGAAGTTCACAAATTATTGTTTAATCATTTTTGTTATTATGAAGATAATTATCACTTGAAAGTATGGTTTATTCCCTGTCGACCAAACTCCTGTGACCTTTAATAGAAGTTTGGTCATAAGTTTTCAACAGAGGACCAGCTGATAGGCGTGTTCGAAGAAGAACTAGAGTCAATTCCTAGACAAATATGGGAGGACTGGATTGATGATTGGTTTAAGCGTAAGATGAAATGTATTTAATATTCAAGGACGTTATTAAAAATAGGATTGTGATAAGATTACACAAGAATACTCACTGAACACCTTTTGTATTAATTCATTCAACCACTTACTGTAACTGTATGTACTTGAAAATGCAAACCCTAAATAAATAACTGGGTCTAGTAGAAACATTCAGTTTTACAAAAGCATTCCTTTTTTATCGAAGTTGAGAGCATACAGGATTTTCGAAAGCAACATACCATTTAAAAAATTAAGTACGGGATGAATTTTTGTACGGGTGTTCGTCATTTTTGAAGTTAGATTCGTGGAACTTGTTACTAAAGCTTGTCCCCTCCCCACAAGCTTTAGTAAGCATTCAGACGCTTCAGAGTAAACGGTCCACGAAAAATACTTTTTTAATTCTACGTTCAATTTTGATTTACTATGTTACACAAAGCTGTTTGGTTTTTTTGAACAACGGCTTCATGATTGTCTGCCATTTCTCTCGATGGTACGCCTCTTGTTGCTGTTTTTTACCCTGAACATATACCAACCCGCACTGAGCCGTGGTGGATTACAGTACAGCCCACTCCATTTCGTAGAAAGGAACCTGAGTCCCAGAAGCTGTTTGGTTTTTTTGAACAAAGGCTTCATGATTGTCTGCCATTTCTCTCGATGGTATGCCTCTTGTTGCTGTTTTTTACCCTGAACATATACCAACCCGCACTGAGCCGTGGTGGATTACAGTACAGCCCACTCCATTTCGTAGAAAGGAACCTGAGTCCCAGAAGCTGTTTGGTTTTTTTGAACAAAGGCTTCATGATTGTCTGCCATTTCTCTCGATGGTATGCCTCTTGTTGCTGTTTTTTACCCTGAACATATACCAACCCGCACTGAGCCGTGGTGGATTACAGTACAGCCCACTCCATTTCGTAGAAAGGAACCTGAGTCCCAGAAGCTGTTTGGTTTTTTTGAACAAAGGCTTCATGATTGTCTGCCATTTCTCTCGATGTTACGCCGCTTGTTGCTGTTTTTTGACCCTGAACATATACCAACCCGCACTGAGCCGTGGTGGATTACAGCCCACTCCATTTCGTAGAAAAGAACCTGAGTCCCAGCAGTGGGCGGCGTTCCAGTTCGATAAATAAACCAAACTGATCATAAAGTAAACTGCCTATTATCGCCGTTAGACTTCATTTTATAAGGTGCATTACCGTTTTTTGGAAACTAGGGTTCCTGAAAAGTTATCAACGGGAAAGCAATAATACAGCGTTTATTTAAACAAACTAACATTCACAGTTTCCGATATACGGAGTGGAATGTACAAAAGTGCAGTACCTACACGGTCAAAATGTAAGGAACAGCTGATTTTTTTTAATAACGGTAGAAAAATTCCCATGTCTCAGAATGATGTACTCAATACGTGGTATCAGTTTTCGCGTCGGTGTCCCTTACAGCCCGTATATAGGGTTCTGTTGGTGACTCGTATGTATTGCTCTCGAGTGTTAACGTTAACTTACTGTAAAAGCGACGCTACTGTAAACGACTGGTGTACTACTCTGAAGTACGTTACGTTTACGTTATTTCTTGACCAACTATAAACAATCGTAAGATTTGATATAGCGGCGTTTTATAGAAACGAATCATGTAGTCTGCACAAAAACGGAAGGAATATGGTTGTCATGCGATCTAATGTATGGTGGTTTTAAAATGTTGATATTGTGCTACCGATTATTTGAAAGTATAAAAAGTGGTGAAAGTAGGCATCGTGCGACAAAATCGAAAAGACACTTTATTAATACTATGATCGATCCATCAGCTTTAAACGATTATTATGATTTGTACTGTAAGTAGCCAGCAGTCTCTTTAAACAAAGAGTTTTAACACCTTCCGGCCAAAAGACTAAAGCTGACATGAACCTTCAGCCCCGGCCCGGTACAAGATGGGTTTGGAATCAGATGCGCTCGGAGTGGGTGGACTCGGTCGGTCCCCAGAATTGGACCACGTCTTCACCGAAGCCTCACGAGCCCGTAGCCGGTCATCCGGTCTGCGGGACACCTGAGCGCCATGAAGACCAGTGGATACGTTCGTATGTTTTATTATGGCGGAAATGATGTACTGATTATTTGACGGGTATAAAAAATAGATGTTGACACCAATTCGGGGGCTTTATGCTGCAAGTGTTCTAAGGATTAAGACATACCCTGAGTGGTGTATGTGTATAGTATTACGTTTGAAAGTGACATGGTAATGAAGATACCTAATGTGTAACGCTGGAACCAATTTGTATTACCCTAAGGTAGGTTCTACAAGTTATGTAAGTTATTGGATATTATACTATGAATATTACTGATAACTATGTGTAGAAATATGTCTCAGAATTTGGTTTTTATTGCTTATTGTTTACCTATACCGATAAATTGCTATAACTTGAAAATGGTCCAGGACAACGTATAATGGTTCTGGCATAATACTTTAAAAGATTTTACCGTGGAGTTTCTTGTCCATTCTTCTCCACGAAGACCTAGGTTTGCGAATGGACGTAGCTTGATAGGTAATTAACGTTGCCTATAAATATCTGACAAGCCTAATCGAAATAAATTAATAGTCTTGTCTTTCTATGCCTTTTCTAGATAAAACCCTTTTCCTACACACCTTTTTAGAGATCCTTTTAGACATAACTATTCTGACACTCGAAGCTTGACAGAATCAGTGAATATTAATACACATACATATAGACTTTACATCTATTTCCTAACACGTGCGTGTATTGACGCGATCACCGAAGGTACAACATTGAAGAGACCTGTCAGAAAACCGGTTTTACTCGAACGGCTCCAGTAGTTGTGTAGCGCAGCTACACGGGGGTATGATATTGTGAGAGAGTCAGTCCACTTTTTTCGTCACATCTACCAAAAAATGGTTGCCATCCGATTACGTCGAAGAAATCCAATTTATTCCTTTTGTTATTTTATTTTATCCAATCGGCACTGTAGAGCACAATACAATTAACTCACTATTTATTTCCGTCTTTATTACGATGAATGGAAATTACATCCGGTAACGTAGTCCTCGTACCATTGTACTTTTTCTCCCAAGTAATTTAATAATGACAATAATATGGCAGCGCAGGATCGAGCGCCGTATCGACGGGGCCAGGGTACTCATCAACTAACGCTGCTGGTTGCGCTTGGTGAGGCAGGCATTCTCGGGGACTGGTATGAAGCAAAAAGTTTATGCATGGGCGAACCGTATTCGGTGGTATAAGCGGGGGGTTGATCTGTACTCACAGAATCGCATGTTCCAGAGAGATGAGAGGTGGGTATTCAGAGCAAAATATAAAAGACATGTGCGCCCAGATGATGCGGCCACGAGTTCTTTCTGGTTCATCATCTGGGCGGTGCCCGTCTGTTATACTGAGGCTGACTGGATGCGTGATATCGAGCGCGAGTGTGAACCTATCCCAGAAATGGAACCAATCTTAATAACACCATTAATAGATGTAGCCAGAGCAGTTCGTCCGTTACCGAATAGGAAGTAACCGGGACAGGAAGAACTTCGCAACTTTTGGCTTAAATGGCTTAGTAGTTCACACACTTGCCTGGCATCACAATTCCCGACATTCTTAGAGTCTGGGTCCCTACCGCAGTTTTTAACAAAAGGCGTTCACCCACCTGCTTCATAAGTCAGGTAGTCCCGCGGAACCCAATAATTATAGACCACACATTTTGAGAGCGAAAATGAATACAACCATTGATAAAAACTCTATTATGTCTGCCTCTCAAAATGGATGTACGAACGGGTCCCGCGGTAATAAGGAGCTTCTCCTTATCGACATGGCCATTAGTTAGCCAACAGGTTCGTCGATTCCGCAAGGATCAGTCGACATGTTGGATAGATTATAAGAAGGCCTACGACTCGGTGCCACATACATGGCTCATGAGGGTGCTGGAGTTGTACAAGATAGATGTAACTCTACGCGCCTTCCTTGGTAATCGAGGACGGTTCTTCAATATCAAGGATGTCGACAGATCCAGGGGAACGATGAGCCTGTATGGATTCAACGGGGATATTCCAGGGCGATAGTCTGAGTCCACTTTGATTCTGGCTAACCCTGAATCCTCTAAGCACATTGTTGGAGGATTCAGGTATAGGCTACCGGTTGAAATATTTAAAAATATGTAAAATGTGTACATAGATAAATAAAGGAAATAATAATATAAGAAGAAGCTGGCAACACTAGTCAACACGTCGCTCAAATTTTATCCTCAAATTTTAGGCAATTTAAATAATTTATACATATTTTTAAACAGTTCACATACCACATATCCATTCTTTTTAAATATAATAGTTTTTAATTAACATAACACAACAAGATGGACCCATTTTATATCCATAAACTGAAAAGAAAAAAAAATGGAATTTCAAATGACATATGTCATTTATGTGAAAACTGAAATAAAATACGAATGACCAAGACAAAACTACAATGTTGACTCGTGCAGCAGCAAAACGCGCACGCCTTCCGCCTCCGGACCCGTCGCTCAGCTCCGCCTCGCCGCCGCCGGAATCCAGCCCCATCGTGAGTGCTGTGACATCGGCCGTGGCAGTTGCGTCGATTTCGAGCGACGAGTATTTCTCCCCGCCCACGACGCCACCACCTGCTCGTCGACGGGGAGGACGCCGGCCGCCGGATTGCTTAGGACCTCGAGGCCCACCGGCTTCTCACTAAAGGATTGAGTGAACATCGGTGAGGTCTTCACAGTTATCAAAATAGTTTGACAACAGCGAATCCAGAACAGCCACCAGCGCCCTATTTTTGTTATGCATGGGCAAACGAGGTAAGCGTGGCCTAAGGTCGGGTTGCAGGAACCGATATTCTCGAATCGCACCCTCCAAAGCACTCCTCATTTCCTCAGCAGCTGCTCTGACGGGGTAATGACATGGCTACTCTGCATTTCAGTTCGCAGGCGATCAAGTACTGAATAGACTCGGTTGGGGCTATATAAATAAACTAGTGGACTGTATGAAATATAGGTGTAATACCACAATTAACATCGATTAAAAACTAGTGAAGACCGTACAAAGAAATGCCCGGAGTGGCCGGCGTCTGTGAGCTCAGTGAGTGGTAGGGACCGCATCAGCGGTCGCGTAGCCGGGTTCGGTACCCCCGAGTCCCGCGCCCTCCCCGCGGTTGTCCACGCATATGTGAGGCGCCGACATATTCCCCGGGTTGAAGAATTCAATCTTCTACTGGAAGGGGGCAGATGCAGTTGAAGGCACGGCGAATGGTGCCCCGCTTCGTCTTCATTTCTGCCACTCTCGTGACCCCGTCTACGCCGGGATAGGTCTTCGTGACCCGACCCAGGGACCAGAGCAGAGGTGGCGTTGTCTTGTCCTTGATCAGGACTAATGACCCCGGCTTCACTTCACCTCTGGAATCAAACCACTTTGATTTCGCCTGCAGCAGAGAAATGTATTCATTATGAAATCGTCCCCAGAAATGTTGCCTGGTGAGCTGAATCCGCTTCCAACGATCCAGCCGCGTGATGTTGGCATCAGTCATCTGAGGATGTGGTACTGATGAGAATGGTCGTCCAATTAGGAAGTGAAAAGGAGTGAGAGCCGAAAAATCGTTAGGGTCTGAAGAAAGAGGAGTAAGAGGACGTGAATTTAACACCGCCTCTATGTGAGTGAGACAGGTAGCCATCTCCTCGAAAGTGAAGTGGGTAAGATGCAGTAACCGTTTTAAATGATGCTTACAGGATTTTACAGCAGCTTCAGCCAATGAATTAAAATGAGGGCTGTATGCAGGCGTGAAAATGAATTCAATACCTTCCTGCGCCATTTCAGATGCAACATTTGATGATTGCAAGAACCTACTCATCTCATTTGATGCGCCTACGAAGTTGGTTCCGTTATCGGACGTGATGCTTCGTGGCTTGCCACGACGTGCCACGAAACGATTTAGAGCGGCCATGTAGGCCTCAGTGGTGAGGTCGGTGACGAGCTCCAAATGTATGGCTTTTACTGCCGAGCAAACAAAGATGCACATGTAGGATTTTGTAAGTTTGCATCCTCGGCCTTTACGATTGGCTACCAATACTGGTCCAGCATAGTCAACGTAACAATTCAAAAAAGGAAACTCAAGATTTGTTCTTGAACTAGGTAGTTGACCCATTATAGGCTGTACGTTCTGAGCCTTATGTCTGAAACATTTAAGACATTTATTCACGACAAACCTAGACAAGTTTCTGCCACCTAGTGGCCAGTAAGTTTGTCGAATATGTGACAATAACAACTGTGGACCAGCGTGCGCAAGCTTCATATGTTGCATTTGAAATATAAGTTTTGTAAGTACGTGCTTACTGCATAAAACAATAGGATGTTTCACATTAAAATCGTAGGGGGAGTTATCGAGCCTCCCGCCCACGCGAATGAGGTTACAATCGTCAATGAACGGTGTCAGAGGAAGCAATCTACTTTTGCGTGGTAATTTTTGTCCAGACTTTAACAAATTATACTCTTCAGGAAACATTTCAAGCTGTGAATGGTGTATAATTAAATTTAATGAATCTTCAAGTTCTGTTATTGAAAAATTACCTTGCAATTTATTTTTATTTTTTACATTGTAAATAAAACGTTGTACATATGTAAATATATTTTGTATTTTTGTTAGGCTAGAATACTTTACTAATAAATCATGAATGATTGATGAAGGAATGGTAAGGTCTGAATGATTACTACTGAATGAAAGACTGTTGCTATCACCACTAATGAAATGAGTCACTACTTCCGGCAGACTATCCTTCCCAGTCTTTGGCATCCTGAGCCACTCACTTTCACTATGCTGTAAAAATGAGGGTCCAGACCACCACAGAGGTTCGTTTATTAGAATGTCGGCCCTCAGACCACGGGAAACAAGATCCGCCGGGTTGTCCTTCGACGGTACGTAGCTCCAGGTATGACCACATGTACTTTCCTGTATTTCATTGACTCTGTGTCTGACAAAAGCCTTTAATTGATTTGAAGGAGTAGAGAGCCAACCCAGGACTATAGTTGAATCACACCAGAATCTACATTTGTGAATGGGCATGGTAAGCGATTCATGAACCTTAGTACACAGCCTTGCACCTAACAAAGCTCCACAAAGTTCAAGCCTCGGTATCGTTGTTGGTTTGATGGGCGCTACGCGATTTCTAGAGACTAGAAGTTGAACGCCTATGGATCCACTGCCATTACAAGACCGAATGTACACACAAGCGCCATACGCCTTCTCGGACGCATCGGTAAAGACGTGTACTTCATGCTTAATAGAGTCTTCCAGCAAAACCCAACGAGGAATATTTAAATTGTTCAATGCCGTTATTGTGCCTTCAAATGTAGACCAAAGGTTTTTGATTTCATGTGATAATTCATCATCCCAGTCATACTTATCGAGCCATAGACGCTGCATGATCATCTTTGCTTCGACGACGCACGGACCTACGAGGCCTAGTGGGTCAAAGATCATACTGATGACAGAAAGGACATGACGTTTGGTGACTTTAGTAGTGGAGGTGATATTTATATTGTATGTAAATGAATCTGAGTCACAAACCCAATTAAGACCTAAAGTTTTAGATTGAGATGAGTTTGAACCTTGCTCAGAAAAATGTAAAGTATTATGTAACTCGTCGTTATGTGTGATTTGTTTGAGAATTTGAGGATTATTTGACCGCCATTTACGTAAATTGAATTTTGCAGATGATAGAACCGAATGTACCTTTTTAGAAATTTCAACAGTTTCAGCTATGGTATCCCCTCCACTAAGAAAGTCATCAACGTAGAAGTCACGTCGTATGGCACATTGGGCACGATTATCCTCAATGTTATCAGCCAGACTTACAAGACACTTAGTGGCTAAATAGGGTGCAGAAGCGGTACCATAAGTAACCGTGTTCAAAGTGTAGGTCCTAAGAAGTTCTGAAGGTTCATACCTGAAAATTATTTTTTGAAGTGGTCTTTGGACTGGATTCAACTCAATGGCCCTGTACATCTTCTCTACGTCACCTGACACCACGTACCTATGCTGACGAAAACGTGTTAAAATAGAAAACAGATCGTCTTGTACTACGGGACCGACCATATGAATGTCGTTAAGCGACACGCCCGAACTGGTAGGAGCTGATGCGTCGAATACTACGCGTAGTTGTGTGGTGGTGCTAGAACTACGAATAACTCCATGATGTGGAATGTAATATTTATTCATAGACTTTTCTGGTGAAAGAGTACAGTCTGAGTCTAACGTCATATGACCTAGGCGCTCATATTCTCTCATGAACTCGTTGTATTTTTTATGAAATAATGGATCGCGTTTAAATCGCCGTTCAAGGGAAAGAAAACGATTTCTAGCATTAGTAAAAGAATGACCTAATGTACTAGGATCCCCTTTTAACGGCATAGTGACGACGAATCCCCCACCATCTTTACGAACAGTGGTTTGAGCAAAAGATTGCTCACACATTCTCTCTTCAAGTGAGAGTGAATGTTTTGAAGCGACGTTGTCAAGCTCCCAAAAATAAGTGAGGTCGGGAGTGACATTGGAATGATGGCAAAGATGAATAGCGGAAAAACATGATTGGCGCGAAATACTACCTGAAACTAACCATCCTAACTTGGTCTCGCATAATTTAGGTAGGTTTTTCCCTAAGTCTATTGTTTTGCTACCTAAGACATTCCAGAAAACTTCAGCCCCTACCAGGATATCTACGACCGACGGAACATTAAAGTTCGGGTCTGCTAGTTTAAGACCTGAAGGAATAGGGACGTGTTTAATATTTATGAATGAAGACGGTAGAACCTTTGTGATTTCAGGCAAAATATGACACTCGATATCGACAGTAAAGGCACAGCATAAAGACTCTATTGAGAGGTGACAAGACTGTGTACTGGTGGATATGTGATTATTAATACCCGTTACCTTGGTGCTCGTACCGTGTCGTAACAAACCCAGCTTCTCTGACAAGCTCTGCGTTACAAAGTTCGCCGTACTGCCGTTGTCCAGTAGTAGGCGCGCAGTGTACTTCTTACCCGTCACGCCAGTCACGTTCACCATCGCTGTGGACAGTAATACATGCGCAGAAGTAGCAAGCTGCATGGAATTGGCTGAAAGCGATATATTTGAAGAAGGTGAAGCAGAAGGCAAGGCAGAAGGCAATGGATTGGAAGCAAGTTTTGGCTCGTTACTTTCTAAATGTAAAAGCGTGTTGTGTTTTGTTGTGCAATATTTGCAATGTGAAAATCTACATTTGTTTGAATTATGTCCAAAGCGTAAGCAATTAATACATACTTTAAATTCAATTGCCTTTTGTAAGCGATTTTCTATGGACAAGTTTCTAAAAGATTCACATTTAAACAATGTATGTGCTTGGGAGCAAAGTGGACATTTCCTATTTTTATTAATCTGATTTTCTGTTTTTTTATTTGGTTGGTTAGGCTTAGACTCAGTTCTGTTGGAATTATGGCTATTATTTAAGGCAACAATAGTACTCCTATCGGATGTTCCATGATTGGACTCCACTGATTCTAACCAGTCCGCTTTCCTGCTTAAAAAAGAACAAAATTGTGTCAAAGTTGGATCTTCTTTCAAAGTGTTGTTTCTATGCTCTTCCCAGTCACGTCCTGTTGTTAAATCTAACTTTTTAACCATAAAATAAATAATAATATCATCCCAATATTGAGTGGGCTTTTTTAATGTTGTTAATGCCCTGACATTTTTATTAATAATATTAACAAGGTTTCTGATGGAAACACTTGACTCATTCGTTATGGGTTCGACATCAAATAACGCTTGAAAGTGGTTATTCACTAAAATACGGTTGTTATTATAACGTTCGCACAATAGGTCCCACGCAAGATTATAATGATCGGCTTTAAAATCTATATTTTTAATAATTAAAGCTGCGTTTCCCTGGAGTGAAGCTCGCAGGTAGTGGAACTTGTTAATGTCACTTATGCTAGTGTTGTCGTGAATCAATGACCCAAAGGTATCCCTAAACTCAAGCCAGCATTGGTAGTTCCCATCGAAATGAGGCAAATCTATCTTAGGCAAACGAACAAAAGAATTCCTAAAAGAAACATGTGCACCTGAGTCAGCATCTTTGAAGCCCACCTCCGACGCAGCACCGTTGGCCGAGACTCCGAGCAGGCTGCGCGTGAGTGCCACCAGGTTGAAAAACTGACGGTCAAAGTCCTCACGCTCCGCCAACGCAGACTCGTCGTCATCGGAAAGAACTTCGATCTGTGTCTGAAAGGCGTCAAATTCGGTGTGTAAGGTTTCGAATTTATTAAAACGCTCCTCTAAATCCAAACGTTGCAACTGAGATATTGCGGAACTACTTTTTACTAAATTTAAATAGTTGCTGTAAATAGTAAGCTTCGATTTAATTGAACTACGTTTCTTAATCAATGTTTTTAAGTTATCTGCCATTGTTAAGTTAAAATAACAGCTGCACGCACTAAAGCTAATGATCTTAATAGATAAAAAACTGCAAAACAGCTGTGCGTTAGTGAAAGGGATCGAGAATCACTGTCAAGTTCAAGCGGTCAACACGTGTTAACGTCGTGCAAGTTAGCTAATTACCACGCGTTTTGGTGCAAAATATACGTGTTTTACAAGCAGTGATATATATGAATAAGGGAAAGCATTTATTTTGAACCACTGTATGAACACTACAAAATGAGAAGATTAAATGACGATTTTTTCGGCATGAAAAGAAAGCAGAAAAAATAACTAATTGGAACGGACTCACTCAAATACAGTATTATACTCCCATAAGTATGACTGAGCTCCCACGATGACGATGTAGGCTGCTTCGGGAACGACTCCTTCGTTTAAATCTTCGTGGTCGTAACGCGTGGCGATCGCGCGCGGTCAAAGTCCGCACGGGTGAACACGTCGACCGATGATGTTGACGGCGTTAATTACGGCAATTATACCGGTACTTATTTTTGCGCAATCGAAGGACCAATGAATAGACTCGGTTGGGGCTATATAAATAAACTAGTGGACTGTATGAAATATAGGTGTAATACCACAATTAACATCGATTAAAAACTAGTGAAGACCGTACAAAGAAATGCCCGGAGTGGCCGGCGTCTGTGAGCTCAGTGAGTGGTAGGGACCGCATCAGCGGTCGCGTAGCCGGGTTCGGTACCCCCGAGTCCCGCGCCCTCCCCGCGGTTGTCCACGCATATGTGAGGCGCCGACAAGTACAGTGTCATCCAACATACGATTACACTGGACGACTCGCACTTGATCCGACAGTCGTTGCGCCGACACGTTGACAGCTGGCTCAAGCACCTGAAACAGAGAGAGCATCTGAACCCGGTACGCGGTCAGGTTGTTTCCTCCCTCTGTAGCCCCATAGTATGAGCGCATGACGTTTTCATTGATGGCTTGCGTCCATCGCATGCGCTGCACACTTCCGCCGGGAGCTTGGACCCTATTCCCGATACCGGTGGGCTACTATTTTATATATTTTTAAACGTTTTTTTTTATAATTTTTGTTACTTAAAATATTTTAAAATGTAAATAATGTGTAGAAAAATGAATAAAGAAAAATAATAATATAACATTTATTTCAGAAATTTATTCCATAGTTTTTTGTTAGTAATACAGCTTACATAACTATGTTAGTACCTATGCTTACTTACAATTACTCTAATAATAATAATAAAAAAAAAAATCCATAATTTTCTTTAACAACTTCACTAAAACCCACCAAAAATTTGATTAATCTCCCTTTTTTTATATATATTCAGTTTTCCATTTCTTAATTTAATTAAATGAAGCCTTTTTCTAACAATAAATACAAAAGAAAAAAACTGTGATCAAGAATGACGTATGTCATATCAACAAAAATGAAATAATGATAAAGGAAATAATGATTTCAAGATAACGACGATGTTGACGAGATCAGCTGCACAACGCGCACGCCAACCGCCTCCGGACCCGTCGCTCAGCTCCGCCTCGCCGCCGCCGGACTCCAGCCCCGTCGTGAGTGCTGTGACACCGGCCGTGGCAGTTGCGTCGAGCTCGAGCGACGAGTATTTCTCTCCACCCACGACGCCACCACCTGCTCGTCGACGGGGAGGACGCCGGCCGCCGGACGGTTTAGGACCTCGAGGCCCACCGGCCTCTGATAGGGTCCCAGCTCCCAGCGGGAGTGTGCAGCGCATGCGATGGACGCAAGCCATCAATGAAAATGTCATGCGCGCATACTATGGGGCTACAGATGGGGGAAACAACCTGACCGCGTACCGTGTTCGGATGCTCTCTCTGTTCCAGGTGCTTGAGCCAGCTGTCAACGTGTCGGCGCAACGACTGTCGGATCAGGTGCGAGTCATTCAGCGTAATCGTATGTTGGATGATACCGCACTTGATCGCTTGCGGACTGAAATGCAGAGTAGCCATGTCATTGCCACGCCGTCGCAGGCTGTGGTTCCACCACAATTTACCGCAATCCCAAATCGCGATAACGACGTGAGTAATGACATGGTTACTAATGTAAGTACCCAGTGCAGTGAGGATATGAGGAGTGCTTTGGAGGGTGCGATTCGAGAATATCGGTTCATGCAACCCGACCTCAGACCACGCTTACCTCGTTTGCCCATGCATAACAAAAATAGGGTGCTGGTGGCTGTTCTGGATTCGCAGTTGTCAAACTATTTTGACAACTGCGAAAACCTCACCGATGCTCACTCAATCCTGTATTGTGCGGCTGTAGCGGCATGTCGTGTAGCTCATGTTAAATTTTCTGATGACAGAGCTACACGACCTAAACCAGCCGAACCGGCATGGCAGTACAGGATTGAACGACGTATTGGTGGGGCCAGAGCACTCATCGGCAAACTGATCTGCTTCAGGGAGGGCAATACTCGCCCTAGAGTGATGCGTTTTGTGAGGCGGGCGTTCTCGGGGACTGATATCAGTCCTCGAGACTACATGTCCCGTGTCACAGAGCGCATCGACTTCCTGAAGCAGAAAGTGTATGCATGGGCAAACCGTATTCGTAGGTATAAGCGGCGGGTGGATCGATACACTCAGAATCGCACATTCCAAAGAGATGAAAGGTGGGTTTATAGGGCTTGGGAGCGACCGGACCAAGGTGTGACTGACGCGCACCTGCCGGATGATGATGCCATGTGTTCGTTCTGGCGCAGCATTTGGTCGGTGCCTGTCAGCCACACTGAGGGCGATTGGATTCGGGAGGTTGAACAAGCGTGTGATCCAATACCAGAAATGGGGGCAATCATCATCAGCCCCCAAGACGTAGCTCGTGCAGTCCGTCCGTTGCCTAACTGGAAATCTCCAGGGCCGGACGGACTGCACAACTTCTGGATCAAGTGGTTCACAAGATCGCACGCTTGCTTGGCATCCCAGTTTCAATCAGCCTTAGAGTCAGGGTCGCTGCCCCAGTTCTTGACGACAGGAATTACCCACCTGCTCCATAAATCAGGTAGTACTGCGGAGCCCAAAAATTATAGACCAATCACTTGTCTACCAACGGTCTATAAAGTTCTTACATCCATTTTGAGAGCTAAAATCAACCAACATATTGAGACTAATTCTATCATGTCTGCCTCTCAGAATGGATGTAGGAACGGATCCCGCGGTACTAAGGAGCTGCTCCTCATTGATATGGCCATTAGCTAACAGGTTCGCCGCTCCCGAAAGGATCTGTCTACATGTTGGATAGACTACAAGAAGGCCTATGATTCGGTGCCTCATACATGGCTCATGAGGGTGCTAGAGTTGTATAAAGTTGATACAACTCTACGCACCTTCCTGATGTCATGTATGGGGCAATGGAGGACAGTCCTTCGCTATCCAGGATGTCGGCAAATCCAGAGGAATAGCGAGCCGATAAGGATCGAGCGAGGTATATTTCAGGGTGATAGTTTGAGTCCACTTTGGTTCTGCTTGGCCTTGAATCCCCTTAGCACGCTGCTGGAGGATTCAGGTCTAGGCTATCGGTTGAGGAGAGGTGGTCAAGTTATATCTCACCTCCTTTACATGGATGACCTGAAACTCTTTGCCCCCAACGATTTGCAACTGATGGAACTACTGAAGGTAACTGAAACTTTCAGTAGCGCCATCAGGATGGAATTCGGTGTGGACAAATGTGCGGTCATGCATGTAAAGCGAGGGGAGATTGTGGAATCTGTGGGAACCCAGCTCTCGGATTCCACAAATCTTAGATCCCTTTCAGCAACCGAAACCTATAAGTATTTGGGTATGTCGGAAGCGCTGGACATCAATGTTGCTGACATGAATCAATCGTTGAAGGAGCGCTTCTTTGGCCGCCTGAAAAAAGTATTTAATAGTCTTTTATCAGGCGGAAATAAGGTGCGTGCCTTCAACGGTTGGGTCATGCCGGTTTTGATGTACTCTTTCGGCATACTCAAATGGACTCAAAAAGAACTAGACGCCCTGGATAGGAGGGTCCGTACACTGTTGACGGCATTTCGAATGCATCACCCGCGTTCTTCGGTTATGAGACTGTATATCCCGCGGAGGTGTGGGGGTCGAGGCTTTATAACGGTAAGACTCTCCACAATCGCGAGATATGCAGTCTCAGGGAATATTTCCTAGTAACCGACGTGGGGATGCATCGAGATGTGGTCGCGGTGGACAAGGGCCTCACCCCGCTCTCCTTGGCTAAAGAGAACTGGCGCAAACCTGTAGTACTTGATACCAACGACCGCAGGGAGGTATGGCAGAGTAAGGAGCTTCACGGACGCTTTTTCCGGGCCCTGCATGGACCCGATGTAGACCTATCAGCGTCCGTAGCCTGGCTACGTTCCGGGGACCTCTTCGAGGAAACTGAAGGTTTTGTCTGTGCAATTATGAATGAAGTTATGATGACGAATAACGACCGGAGATTTATTGTGAAGGACGACACGGTTGACATATGTCGGGCATGCCACCGTCCAGGCGAATCAATCCGTCACATTATCTCCGGGTGTTCTCGTCTGGCTAACGGAGAGTACTTGCATAGACACAACCTTGTAGCCAGGATTATTCCTCAGCAACTTGCTCTAAAATACAATCTTGTTGAATCGGAAGTTCCGTACTATAGGTATGTGCCCGACCCAGTTCTCGAAAATGGCAATATCACACTGTACTGGGATCAATCCATCATCACTGACAGGACTATTGTAGCCAATAAGCCTGATATAGTGGTGATGGATCGATCAGAGCGGCGCGCAATGATTGTTGACATTACGGTCCCGCATGACGAGAACCTCGTGAAAGCCGAGAAAGATAAGCAAATCATGTATCTTGACTTGGCTCGCGAGGTTGTCGACATGTGGGATGTGGACTCAGCGATCATTGTGCCGATAGTCGTGTCAGCCCATGGCTTAATTGCCAAGAGCCTCGACCAACATCTCAGGAGGCTCTCGTTAGGCAGCTGGATCAAGGGCTTGATTCAGAAAGCGGTACTTCTGGACACGGCTCGTATTGTTAGGAGGTTCCTCTCTCTGGAGTCCTGACTGCCGGTAGCTTGGACCCTGTTCCCGATACCGGTGGGTTACAATTTTTTATATTTTTAAATGTTTTTTTATGTATTATTTTAAATAAATATTTAAAAATGTATAAAGTTTGAAAAGATATGAATAAAGGGAATAAAAATCAATAAATAACCATCATCATCATTATCATCATCTATAGTTATGTTTAAGTTTTTATAATTATTTGTATTGGTTGCTGACAAGGATACCGAATTAAATTTACTATAAATTCAAATTTATTTTCGGAGAGACATTTCTAGAAGGATGAGACTAAGTTTTCGCTCACATATCGTTTATAAATAATCTGATATTGGGTTGCGGAGATATGGGTACTACAAAATGTAGGGCAGGCACCTCCGCGGTCTACCAAACTCAGGGGGTATAGAGATTAAACAAATACACGCACACATGTAACATATATTCGCGTACCCTATAGCCATGGGCGCATTGTTTACTTTCTACTTGCCATTTGACTTCGTGCGAACTAAATTTAAACCACGATCACGTGAGGAGAAATTCAATTTGTAATACATTTTGTAATTACCGGTGTTTTTTAATATCTGGGTAATGGCGTTGTTCTACCATAAATTATTTGTAGAGGTAGAAGGGCAGACTAAAAAGTGTAAGTATTTACTGACGCTTCACCGCAACACCGCATGAAAAGGTTCTGTGCCCGCCGCAATTGGAATATTGAACGCACAAATTCTGCTCTTAGCACAAGACATGCACGGGACCGTACTTAAGACGCTTGTTGTTATACCAATTGTAGATACGACCTACGTGTGCTTTTTGGCATGCCATTATTTTGGGGAGACTGTTTGACAGACAAAATAATAAATTTTATTTGTCTGCCTAAAAGTACGTACTTACTTAGCAGTATCCCGTACAAGTTTATGCAAGTGTTAGGATGAAGCAGCAATATTGTAACCACGTGTACGTGTACGTTGAAAAACGCATTTACTTCTTCACTTCAGTGCAGCTCATGTGTTGTGTTAAAGAAACATACTCAGCTCGTTTTCACAGTTTGGTATGTCCTACAAAAATAACGTGGAAAACTGCCCGGAGTGTCTCAGTATTGTACCCATTCTGGTTATTTTCATGCAGTTGAATTATTGGGACTTTAAAGAAACTTTTAGTTTTCCAACTACTTCACAATATTTGGAAGTCGAAATTACTTTCATAAAAGCGAGGACAACGTGCTACGTACAACTCGAAAAAAAGCAATTTATATTATCATAAATTTTGTGATATACCTAATATTTAATTGCTCTCTGAATATGCAGCTATCCTAATTTCATTCTTATTGGTAGTATTATATTTTTTTTATTTTAGTTTTTAAAATATAAATAAGCCTAGAAGAAAGAGACAAATTCGAAAATATAACCTTTTCTCTGAAACGTCGAAAAATAATTTGACTGTCATTATATTAGGTATGACTACACATAATGGCTAACATATTGTTACAGATTACATACATACCATATTGTTACAGACCATATTGTTACAGATTACAGAGATTCCAGATTCCCTAGATTCCTCAGCCGTTCTATCTACAATCATGGTTTACACTGTACCAGCAGCCGGAAAACTACTCAATCTAAGTGCTAAACACACTTACACCTACGTGGTCAACTGGCTAGGATGTCATAGATAGAGGCGGTGGTGAGGTAATAGACGGAGTCACCAGATATACTAACGATCTTATTCTCTCCTTAGTGACATCATTTATAGCACCCATAGAGATATCCTGTATCTCCGGACCCCGAACTGCCACTCCTGGGGTGAGGACCGGACCCTATGTATAGGACTTACCTCTTTGATGACACTAGCGAAACCCATCACTACACAAAACCATCCGGATGACGGCATACACCAAAAGATGGAGGGCTGCTCTGGCATCGGTGAAGATAGCAGATCTCATCCAGCCGGAGTCCTGGGCCAGCATAGTGTCTATAGCTGGTAAGTTCACCCAACTAGTGACGGGGAGGGATGAACTGAGACAAGAGTTAGTGGACGGAGTTTTGAAGGCCTCTAAGACAGGTGCAGAAGGAGCCGTTTTATCACAAATACGTCTGGTTTGGGAATTCTCATCCCTAAAAGCCGTACAGTGCATGATACAGTTTCTCCAGTCGCACTGTCGTGCACTGGAGATACCCGCAATACTGGACCAAGCTGTGATGCTGAAGAACAGGTGGGAAGCCGCTAGCTCAGCCGATGAAAACCTGGCGTACAGTAGGGTACGCGATGCGAACGCCCATCAAGAGCTCCACCACGCCTCTTACCCGGATCTTTATTATGCGGCAATCACTTATGCGAAGGTAAATAAGGCCTTAGGAGAAAATTTCCAGATGTCACAGACACACGCGCCCAGGCACTCTGCAACCATTGACAGATATATAAGAAAGAATGTTACCCCTGAGCTAGGCGAACTTTCTGACGGCACGAAAACGAAACTCACGGAACTTGGATACCCCATCACCAGGCGTCGCCATCACGAGGACACCGACTCCGAGAGCGACGAAGAACCCACCCGCAAGAAGAGAGGGCGCAGGAATTAAATGTATAACCCAGACCGCAACATCATCCCATTCCTTATGTATCTTTAGAAATATATTGTGGCGTATTTTTACAAAATCCATATAGACTGTCATTCAGGATGTCAACACATTTAATGATAACTCATTTCTTAAAATCTGTCATGTTGAGTAGGCTTCCGAGCGTACCAAAGAAATCGCATTACAATTCGTCTTTTATCCATTTATTTTAAAAACATAATTATACTTTTATTTTTATTAACCCCGTCCAATAATGTACAAGTGTAAAAAAATATTGAAGTTAGCTAAACCGTATTAGTAAATACGGTTTTCGAGACCTGTAATATGTAGTTTATGAAAAAAGGTTTGTAACCATTTCTTGTGTAAACTTGATTCAGCGTTTTACTTTTAACACTATTCGCAAACGGTATCCGAATTAAAGTTGTACAATTTACAAGTCTGCAAAATCAAGTGAGATTTATTTTCCGTGGTGTCGCGCGCAGGTTTGAAGTTTTAATGCGAAGGAGTCCGGTCGTGTAGTAATTAGGAGGTGAGTACGCGTCGCATCGGCTGCGGCGGCGCGACGGTCGATAGCTGGAGCGACAGGCGGTGCCGGCCCGGGTCACGCCTGCCGCGATCGATAGCGGCGCGGCGGCGGGAGCAGTTGAGCACCACGCGCCACGCCACCGGACACGGAGCAGAGCGCGGCAGCAGTCCGCCAGTCCGCCTCGCGACACGGCGACGAGCGGTGAGCTTGCGAGCGCGCCAACGCGCACACACGCGCGATATCCCATGCGACTGTCGGCCGCGTCATGAGCGGCGCCCGCCCCAGCTCCGCGCCGCTTCTGCTGGCGCTCGCGGCCGCCTTCCTACCGCAAGCCAACCATGTCGCGTAAGTACCACTAGCATGCACCGCAACCCAGCCTCACTATTTACTAACTTGTCCCAACCCAATGTGTCGGTTAATATAAAAGTTGAATACAGTCTCCGAAATGCTGGGACGATCGTAAATTTCAGCGAGCAGTAAACTGGCACGCATTAGATTTACGATCTATGACTACATAAATACTTTATTATTTATAATTAATTAAAACTTCCCTTTTCTATTTAGACACGTGAAATAAAATTCAGTTAGCTTGATTTTATAAGTACGTGTGTATTTAAGTCGTAATTTAAATTAGCTAGATCCTTTAATTTTAATTTCTAGGTATTCCAAAAAGAAAAATGTTGTTTTACAGACCAAAAAGATCTTATTTTTAATTTAAGAATTTGTTTGATGTTACTGTAGAAGTTTTTGGTGACTTGGCTAAATTGTCTGATACAGTTAGAATAAGGCTTGGTAGATGATGACCAATATGAACGAAAATTTGATTTAGAGCTTTCCACGTATATGAGAGAATTCTTTTGTAATCTTCATTTAAATAACAATGTATCATACATCCTATTTTTTTAATGGACATAACGAAAGCGAGAAATAGTTAAATTAATACAAACACTATTTGTGGGTACCTACGAGATTTGCGCCTCCCACTATTTTCTTTCATTGCGTCGGCATAATATGTAAATGTGGCGAGAACCTCCGCACATCTTGCGCCAAATCTTCATAGGACGTATTCACATGTAACACAACTATTTAGAGGCGCAATTCCAGGTCTTACTAATATTATAATTAGTTCCATAACAGGTATGTCGGGACCGAATGACGTCACGGGCCTCTCGTTCTTTGTAATTCGGCTTTATGTTTGAGTACAAAGCCTTTGGACACAAGGACGAATCTACGGAAAAAAACTTAGGACACGCCTACTGATGTATAAACCCAAAAAAATACAACAAAAATGAATTGTAATTATTGACAGATTCGTTTAATGTGTCATTAATTTGTATTTGCCAAGTGATTCAAATTCAGGCGTTGCTTACGAGTTGTTAATAACTTGAAAATCATATTTTGGGGAAGGTACCTAATAGAAAAAAAACGTAACTATAAAATGCATATTTATTAATAATCATATAAGTAACACTGTATTGTGGGTATTTTTCTCATTTGCACAAAGTAACTTAATTACATTACTTTCAGGAGACTAGAGAGTATAAACCTACCTACTATGTTCATTTTTACTAATGAAAAAAACAGGTTTTTTTTCATTAGGTACTAAACTAATTAAAATATAATGAAACATTACACCGCGGCGCCTTTTTTCAGCTAATTATCAGTCTGCTCCTGCTATTTACTTAACAGTACTCGGTCTAGAGATTTGATAAAAATAGAAATTTAATTAATATAAATGGAGTAGATATGGATGGCTATAGCGGCTTCATTGTATACCTTATTGTAACACAACTGTTTATGACGATCATAGCTGAAATCTATTTGTAGTATTACCAATTCTCGTTGCAGTCAATATTGACACTAGTCTACATAATATGATCACTGAGTCAATCGCCCAGGAAATGTTTGCAATAATAAATCCTAGTGAAGAATTCTCACTACGGTTGCCGGCGTGTTAAGGCGAGAGATACACTGTGTGTAAAAACAAATGTACCGGTCAAAGGTGTCAGAAATCAGTTTAGTGAAATATTAGTTTTATGGTACCCCACAAGTTCATTGCTCATTGAATTCTACATAAAAGTAGTCTGCAGAAGAGTACCGTTCTCAAGATATATTTTGTGTAGACTTCATACTGTTGGGATGACGATGCATTGGGCACCGCCTTTTAGTGATCCACCGAAACTTCCCTTTACTGCCTCGTCGATCTAGTAGTTGCAATCGCGACTGCTGAGCATGAGGTCCTAGGATCGATTCCTGGGTCGGGGAAATTGTTATTGAGTTTTTCCATCAGGAATTCTCAGTAGCAGCCACGGAATCTGGATTTGTGCCCGGTTGATGGCAATAGACTCCCACCCTATTACATGGGACTTAAACATAACTGGCGAAATGTGGGTGTACTTAGGTACACCTCTGCCTAACACTTCCGGATTACAGGCGTGATGTTATGTTATGTTACTTCCTTTTAAGGCCATTCTTTGGTATAATGTATTATAATATAATACGATGAGAAATGGCATTTCCTTCGGGTTCTGACGTTTCATACAGACATACAATATATCCTGAGCCATTTAGATCGACAATCATATTTTGATAGTACCAGAATCCTTTCTAGATGATCATACTAAGTAACAAATAATCCTGTACCTGTATAACACATTAACAAAATTTTACAAAATATTCGCAACAATCAGACTTTTTCCAACTGTACTTTTTACTGATTGGTGGTGAGATAAACATTATGGCTTAGCTCTGGCTTTAACTTAAGTAACTAGTAGTTAGAGAACTGTGCTCCAGTCTCGGCTCCCCACCTGAAGCACAAAGGCCAACTTTGCTTACTTGTTACGAAATGTTCAGGCGATGCTGATCCTGTGCATTGCTTATACGTCTGCCTTGAAGTTTATTGCGTATGAGTATAATGATAGCTTCGAACGAATGGTTGGGACCACAGATAACTCTTTCACACTTGAAACAACTATTTATAATTAATTGCATGTGTATTTAAGTTTTTTTTAACTTTCCCAGTCCTAGGTAAAGACCGTCCGCATTCCTTCCACTTATCTTGATGTTGCGCCTCTTCTCGTCAATTAACAAGAATGCCATCCAAGTCGTCCCGTCATCTTCTCCTCGGTCTGCCGCGATATCTTCTAGCTGTCTTTGGGCTCCAGTTTTGCGATATGCGGGCCCACAGTTTTGCCGGCATATCTTCTAGCGGTCTTTGGGCTCCAGTTTTGCGATATGCGGGCCCACAGTTTTGCCGGCATATCTTCTAGCTGTCTTTGGGCTCCAGTTTTGCGATATGCGGGCCCACAGTTTTGCCGGCATATCTTCTAGCGGTCTTTGGGCTCCAGTTTTGCGATATGCGGGCCCACAGTTTTGCCGGCATATCTTCTAGCTGTCTTTGGGCTCCAGTTTTGCGATATGCGGGCCCACAGTTTTGCCGGCATATCTTCTAGCTGTCTTTGGGCTCCAGTTTTGCGATATGCGGGCCCACAGTTTTGCCGGCATATCTTCTAGCTGTCTTTGGGCTCCAGTTTTGCGATATGCGGGCCCACAGTTTTGCCGGCATATCTTCTAGCTGTCTTTGGGCTCCAGTTTTGCGATATGCGGGCCCACAGTTTTGCCGGCATCCCGTACACATGGCCTGCCCAGTCCCATTTTAGTTTTGCAGCTTTATGAACTACGTCAGCAATTTAAGTTGGTACTTTTAAACATTTTGTGTATCACAGTGGGTCTCGGTGAGTAACTAAGTATGTATAAAGTCGCACGAAACCTTACACTGCGCCTAGCCTAGCCGGTTTCAATACATACATAAACTCACGCCCTTTCCATGGGGATAGGCAGTCTGCCACCGCTGCTACCTGCTACGATTCTTACATAGTCCTATCGCGTCGTCGACGTTCACACATCATTCATCATTCGCTTTTTAATATAATTATTAAAAATAAAACTATATAAGTGAGAATGCCTCAGAATAAAGACGTTCAAAAGTGCTGATACTCTGTTCAATTCAAATTAATGACTCGATTTTACTAAAAGGAATATACTTTAATATTTTTATTCGTTTTCCGAAAGTGAAGTAATGATTTAAACGTGGTTTAAACTTACCTTAAAACAATTTATCTGATAAGGTACATTATAAATATTTCTGCAAAAAATGCTATTAACGATAGTTTACTTATAATTATAACATTTCTTTTCAACTATAAAGTAGGTTATCGTGCTGTATCGTTAATAAAAAATATAACGTGCAATGTTTACGTAATTATACTTTAATACTGGAAAAGTATTCAAATCCGATTTTTTTGCCTCCACAAGTTGCTTTAACGCGCAGAACTTGTATTTGCATACACGATCGAGTGCTCACGCGACGGTTTACACGCGAACATGTATTTAACTGTCAGCCTTACTAACCTTAGGTATTACACCATTTTTTAAGTAACTCACATGATACGGTGTACAACGGTCAAGCTTTGCTTAATCACGCGCCTTCGTGACAAATCGAGAGTGGAAACAAGTAAGAACGCCACTAAAGAAATAAAAGGACATTTGAGGTCCTTGACCCATTAGGATATCATTTCAGTAGTTTTGGGTAGTAGTAGCTTTATGCTTATGACTAAGTTGTATTCCGCCGATAACCTTGTACAGCCGGGATATTCGGAAACATCGAGCAGCCCACGATCGTTATAACTTTCTCACCCCTTTCTGTACGACACCGAGATCTATCCCAGACAACAGCTTCAGAATTTTGGCCACAACATTATTACTTTTGTCATATCTGACAGTTTCATTTTCGTGTAAATCATCACAAGAAGTAATTCAATAAACTTGCTCGTAATGTGATTCTCATTGCATGGCAGTTACATTCACATATGACACGTGTGCATTTTACTTTGCGTTTCTGCACTAGTGAGGCACTAGGCTCCAATACGACATTAGCCATGTAATAATCAAACAACTTTATACTATACGTAGGCAGGCACATGATTGTGCACTGGTAGGATATTACTGATCACTGACAATTGAACATCGTTTAGATAGTCTTTAGAGAGGGACTGGTTCTTGTAACACAGGACTATCACCTAGCACAGGAATAAAGGACTTCACATAATATTGGAACCACTTTCTTGTGTGATAAAAATTATTATTGATTATTGAAAGTAGCCAAAAAATAGTACAAAGTCTATCTATGATTAAGGACCTAATTATTTACTTGTATACTTTAGACTAAAGAGATATATTTTTATAACTTTTCAAGTTACTGGCACACCCTCAACGCGCCGTAGCGCCGTAGCGTCGGAACAACGTAGCACATTGCTACGCCGCGCATGCTCATAAAATTGGCTTGCTTGTGATAGAAAAATACGTTGAATTCCTTTCTACGTTATATTCTTTTTCTGATGAAATGAAAATAATCCTCTATAAAATGGTCGTCGCATACGAACTCGTTTGGTTATTTTGTAATTCGTTCTCGTGTACGTAATTCGTAAGACGTTAAAACGAGTTATCCAGAGTTTATACGAACTAATACTATTTATGTAACAGATTGAGAAGGTACGTACATTTTTCGTACATAATCATGTTTACTTTGTTTAAGAATTAATAAAAACATACCACCACTTCAGCACAATCCTCATAATCGGCACGCTTTGTATGAAATAGGTAAACGTGGGTACTCAGATATTATAAGTAGATATAAAGATAAATGAGCGCACGGCAAATTCCTTCACTCACGGAATGACGCGTTTTCTCTAACCATTAGCAATGGCTTATTGGTCATAAAGACTGTAAGGGAAATTGAATTTATTGTGATAGTCTCATTTTATTTAAATTCTTACTGTATCTATAATGCCACGTTGTGTTAAGAAGGCATGCTTACCTGCTACTGCTGCCTAGATAGTACCGGAATTTTAGATTAACTTGTAGTTTTCTTGTCAGTTTACATAAAAGACCGATAACACTGGGATAAATTGATGTCATAAGTTTGAAAAATTCTAAAGTTGCTTATTTCTTGCCTGTGGATACAGTCGTACCTATGAAGCTTATTATTGCATTTTGAGTCACATCTGTTACTTGTATTTTCAGTAATTCGATGATTCTTTTTATTCACATCAAAACTGGTAAAATTAATTTAAAGTTTAAAATAATTATGGTATCATATCTAGGATAGCCTGCGGAGTGTGCAACCGCACTTTGTGTCATCTTCGTCCAGTGCAAACTGACATAGGGTCAGTATGTAATAACAGTGCAAAAAAAATACAATTGATTATATAACTGTTTCCTTTCTCAGATCACTAAGGTAAATATGCCTTTTGAATAACTAAATTTGTGCCAAATTAAGCCATGTTATTTTAAGATTATTAATTATTTTGTTTTTCCAAGCTACAAACGCTTCAATAAAATATTACAATCATTAAAGTTCCCATATTCAATATCATAAATGCGCGTCGTGGATAAATTCAACACAGAATATTTTAAATAACAGTATCAGTCATAGAGAATTAGTCTTTGTCAGTACTCTAAAACGCGTAACACATTATTTAACCTATTGTAAAATTCTTTTAGAGCTATTTGGGGACGTGTTAGGTACTTGTTAAATATTAAGATTCTCGTGGACATGGCAGAGATGACACAAAATGCCTATGTACATCAGTTACTACTTCGTTATTTTCATGAAAGTAAAATTTTCATCTCTAATTTTCTTTTCCTCTAATACTGATCGAAAAGACAAATACCAAAATTTCTACCAATGCAAGTACCTAGGACGACACAAACTAATGTATTAGGTTGGGCAAATGGTCGTGAAACTATATGCGAAACACAAACTACTTTAATATTTTTGAAACCTCAAAACCTAGCCTAACCGCTATCGGTCTATTAAATAGTATATCACAAGTACATCATCTGCCTAGCCTTTTCAAAAGTATGTCAACTTTTCGGGCCACACAACCGGGACCAACGGCTTAACGTGCTTTCCGAGGCACGGAGGAATCTCGGTAAGTAATGGGTGATCAAGTGGTACCACGCATCAACCTAGGAAGCGCGGCTTAACCTGAAGATCGACCCGAGCGTTTGTCATTATTTAGCCAGCTCCTCCGAGTATATCACAAGCATTGTATGATGAAAATTTTCATCTACACTATAAAGGTTGACTTGAAATCGTTGCTGTGCATCTATTCGCATAATCAATGTACCCGTAAGGTTAGCTCGTATCTTGATCCTGTAGTACCAACTACGTTCAATATTCGATAGTCATTCTGAGACTGGATATTTATTGAGTACCTACCTCATACCGTTTTATCGGTCGATTCATGAGTTACGTGACTTCAATAGACTATTATGAGGACAATGTTTTGCCTTGGAACCAAAATAGCAAAGTATTATGTCCTTCTTATATTTTAAGCTTAGTCATTCTAGGTTGTAAAACAATTTTTTTTACCAAACATGGTTTGTTGATAAACATTGTTTCATTCTGTACGCGAGCAGGTAGGTGCTTCCATAAAAGTGCGATTCCACCGGTGTACGGCCCTAACATGATCAAAATGTGCGCGTGTTCACCACAACGTGCGCAAAACTGCGAACTTTTGTGCGCGCACACGTACAAACGAAGGAGTCGCGACACGCACTCGCTGTTCGCGCACTCAGTTTAGTAGTAGTGAAAATAGTACATTTTGTTACAAGTCGGGAAACGTTGTCATTGCCACCGAGGGTGTGATGGAGCATAAAACTGCAGTGGCAAATGCCCACTTGTTTTAATACACTTACAAAGAAATACAATAACAGAACGAAAAGTATTTTTGTCATAAATCATAATGAAACTACGATTTCATTTGCTGTTTTCCCCGCACTTTTTGCTGGTTAAAGTAGTAGGTCACAACTAAATGTTATTAATTTGTTAAGAAAAACAATTATTTTACAAATAAATAATGTTTATTTATTATATTCTATTTAAAAACACAATTTAAATATTCATAAAACAATCAAGCCTTAATTAATTCAGCTATTTGATGAAACTAAAAAAAAACAATCACCGCTGACTACAGGAATTGAACCACGTTATATTTTTTGTTAGCCTTAACTGTCCCAGTCATGGGCTAAGGCATCCTACCATTCCTTCCACTTTTCTCGATGGACTTATTTTATCTGTGGAAATAAAGCACTAGTAGAAATAAATGAAATAATTCTACGAGTGTGAAATACACTCCAGCCAATCCCACTGACAAACTATTACGCAGTTTGATGGGTGTATAAAATGAACAAACATGTTTGGTCCTGAATAAATGATTTGTTATTTTATTTTATGCATTCTGAAAATATATTTTTGGTAGCTTAGTACGTATTGTCTGACAAAATTTCGTTTTCAGCATTTAAAATAGATTGTTAACTATATTCTGAAAATCAAACGGATTCACAGTATGTTTTCTGCGTGAACAAAAGTTACGCATAGCTTTGCCGGTGGAAACGGATGTACAGCTCAGTGCGCGAAAATTTTGTGCTGCACAAAATGTACGGAAACAAATGTGCTGCACAAATTTTCGTTATTCCATCCACAAATACGCACTTATTTCATCAACGCTTTCAAGTAAACTGAACAAGAATATGTCATAATATCAATGCTAATGAGGGTAAAACAAAATAATTAAAATTAGATACAATAAAAACCTGAAACCTGAAACTTTTCAGATAGTTTCAGAAACCGATTTGTTCTAAATGGAAGCTTCTTTAATTTATTTGATTTAGAATGCGAACCTGTGGACCGCCATGACGAAGAAGAATACTACTTTTATCTTAAATAAATATTTTCTTAATATTAAAATTACGTTTACGTTTATTACAACTATGTAACTCTACCTAATACAATTTATCATCGCGGACGTAAAACTGAATGTTCCAATTACGACGGACTATATATTACTGTCGTACGTCCCGTCGGTCAGGTGCGTTCAGTCCGCCCCTGTAGCAAATGTATTAACATGAGACTATTATTAGTAACAACATTGTTATTAACTAAACAAACCAACTTATTTCAATATTACCTATATGCAGGGTGGAATTTTGAGTTGGGGCATTAAGGGTAGGTGCCTCCACGCCGTGATAGCTCTCGGCCACCGTAGGCGCGGGCCTGTGGACGGCGAGTAATGGGCTAGCTCGCCGTCCGTCCGTCGTATGACGACGGGCAGGCCGTGTCGACGGCGCGTTCGTGTTCCACGCGCGCCTCAAAGAGTTGTCAGCAAACGGGAGGGGCCCGCAAGGGCCGGTGCCTGCCAGGGCTGCGGGACTATTCGAAAGAGATACCGCGGCCCTGGAACATAAAGGGCCAATGAAGGAACATGGGTGTTTTTTAGTCAGTAAGAGTCTGACACTCCCTTCCGCTCCGCCCAGAGCGGGAGGAGTCATTTGATGATTTCTCACCCCCAAAAAAAAAAAAAAAGGGTAGGTGCCTTAATCGTTGTAGATAAAGGAAGACGGTCGAGGGAAACAAACTATAACTTCTTGAGAAATATCAATTTGCATTTAAAGATTTCGGAAAAAGCGGACTGTCAGCAAGAATCTCCAACCACTAAGTAGCTCATCAGGTCATGCACTAACTCCTCTTCTAGGGGCAGTTGAGTTAATCTCAAACTCAACACATAAAACTCATTAGCGATCATTAAAATCGACAATAATCAAAATCTAACCATCACTGCTTTCAAGACACAATCCACATCCCTAGCGGAACTAGCAGGGTTCCGAGTCAATCATGAGGTAATAGCATCTCTGTTTAATCATATTGAAGGGGCGCGCACGAACGCGCGGTGTAAAAGCAACGTAAATACGTCTATTTTAAAATTTAAAATACACGTTTCAAATAGAATAATTTCATAATTTATTCGTATTAGACGCATTGTGCTTGTTGCAAAAAAAATGAAACTAAAAGGCTAAATATAGTATACCTAATTTATTTTTGATTCAAAACTAGACAAATAGACGTACTTACGTCAAAATACGCGCTTTGGACGTGGAGTTGCGGACACCAGCCCGTTATACAATACAATAGACGTACTTATGTTACGTTAACACCGCGCGTGCGTGGTAGGGCCTGCGGTCTCTACTGATAAGTTATTTGAATGTCATCCATGCTTTGTTAAACTATTTAATGACATCCCGATAGAGAACAAGATCAAACGCAAGTCGTTTAGATGTCCTTTTTGACCAGATTCTATCTAATAAAGCTTAATGAGTGAGCATTGAATAAGGGGACCCCCACTTCATTCAACAGCTCCTTCTAACCAGCTTCCTCTCCCCTAATCATTCTCTTCACCTTTTAATAAAAAAAATACTTTGACAAATAGCGAGGACACTATCTTGAAGGGATATAATTTCCTCTCAAAGTAGCCATGACCTTTGAGAAATTGAGCAACACAGTGATCCACCTCAAACCTGGCGTGCCGCTCACGAACTGACGGACAGAACTGTGGATGTGTCGGCACTTAATGGATCACTCATTGCTATTCAGATGAAAGTTCCAAACAGACGTCGGTTTGCGATTTAGTAACGGTTCAGTACCGGTCACGGACAATATTACACATCCTTGAAAGTAAAAAAGGTCATCAGTAAATGGCATTACTTGGTTCGAAAGGCCCTAACTAAGTTCCTTAACTTAATTACACATAATATTGCACAGCCACGACGATCAACTGAGGAGGAGGGACTCGTGTTCTGTAAATGTTAATATTTTAGCAGAAGTACAGACACACGAGCTAACATGAACGCTTTGGTTAGATCAGTTGAAACGTCTACGCTTCTTCTAATAATACCAATTATGGTAAACGGAAATCAGGGGCGCAGATATGATTTCACATTACTATTTCGTGAAACATACTCGTAGTAGTTAAATATTGTTCATAGGTAGCCTTAAATTATACCACTGACTGAAATAACTCAGTTATTTAACTAGATCAACCGTATTGAATATTAAATAGAATAAACACAGCTTACGTACATAATTATGTTAATACAGTAGTGCAGTAGTAGCAGTAATACAGTAGTAGTACCGTACTAGTATAAAGATGGCCACAGGTTTTAAGTCCATACATTTTTATGTACAAGTTGTTTCCTTATATTAAAAATAAATATAAATCTCGATTAATAATAATTTAAATTCATACCGCAAACCCTTTTGTAAACACTACAAATTGTTATTAACCTAACTTTTTGTGTTTCTCTATAACTGTGCCTCCATAAATAATGCGTGTAATTTGGGTGTTAAAGTTAATAAATATCTTTAGTGACATAAAATTGGCAAGATCTTCAAACGGTTTTTAGCTAAGTAGCCGAGTTCAATTAGGCAAAGCTGTGTATTTGCCTAATTGCACTCGGCTCCCTTGTGACCTGTGTGCATCCATTAAACGCCATGTTGGTCTGTTTATACGTTTTCAACGAATTAGTAAAAATAGTAGAAAAAATTTACTATTTTCTTCATTTCTAAAATATAATATACGTAATTAAGACATTTATTTCTTTTGTAATTAGTAACTGACTCTTTCACGCAGATAACTGGGCATACAAATGTTCCAGAAAACCATATTTATTATGAGTGAAGTGACTAAAAATTCATTCGCAAATATCAGGAAATCGTCTGTATGCAAAGTGCGATTGGTGCTCGTGGTTGTACAAATATGGACCCTGTACGCCACAGCAAAAAGTAATTTATTTTACTGTCGTTATGAATTTTCAACGTGCTTTGCGTTGATTCGATTTTTGCTTTATCTGAATGCTTTTTTCAAGTTCCGGTACGGGAATTAATTTTTAGTCAAAGAATTTTCATAGTTACGGATACAAACTGTTTACTGCGACTACTTCTCTTGATAATTTTATACCAACGAAATGATTAAAACGCTACGCTCCTTCTTGCATCAAAATGTTGCCCTCAGGACGCTTCAACATCGATCAATACTAGGGATCAATTACATACATAGCTACGAAATATTTGTATTGGGTAACTTTTACGAGACAATAACGAAATATTGACAGACATTCAGTGTATTCACGCCAAAAACCTTTTTCAAATCTAAAAGTTTGAATATGCATTGCCTGCCGGATAGTAAGTACAAGCGCGGTGTACTGAATGTTAAAGATGCGCCAACCAATGACGGTGGGGTGAACAAAATTAAACCCTGTTCCCGAAAATACAAGAGCAAAGATGTCCCGTTCAACGGAGTCCCGCGCACCGCGCAGGGCATGTTTTAGCCTCTCCCTCACTCCAAGATACGGCGGCGTCTATTTTTAGACAGCTGAAAAAAGGCGTCAAATCCCTTAAAAATTTAAGTTCAGTGCGTATGTTTGAGACTCGTGAACGTTCTTTATTTGTAACGTCGGTAACATATACGTTTTTAAACAGTCATGGTCACTAACATTAACACTAGGTAGAAACGGGGATATTTACCATAATTATTGTTTTGAGTTCCCGATATTTCGACGCTGTTGCAAGCACCATAATCATGGATGAACTGAAATTATTGCGGGTGGGTGTTTATGAGCAGACACATCGGTTAACCCTCTTTCTTGTTCGTTTTTTGCACTCAGTATCGCTACCACTGCTAGTTTCAACTGGATTCTGTTCCCGACGCACGAAACTAACTGTGTGCGCTATGTCCGAACTTTTTTCGGTACTTTTTCGGTTTTTACACAGCTGAACCATTGGATTCCAGGCTCCGATATATGACTTGCCGTAACTGCAGTCTAGTTTATAAACACCGAGCTTTTCCAGTGGAAAGTTATCCTTCGGCGAACGCAGCATCTGAGACACATTTCTGATAGGAGTGAAGATAGTCTTTATGGCGTATTTCCGAAGAATGCTTTTTAAAATTACAAGTTCTATATTTATTTAAATAAAGCACACAATTAGACCTCTGGGGTCTATCTTAGCATGCCAAAATGGTTGCATGTTGGTTGCCTCTCAACCTCGCATTTCCGGTGCTTACAACCAGTTTTTTGTTTATGTTGTGCGGGCTTCCCTGTATATCCGTTTCTCTCTAGGACCCTCTGCACATGTGTCAGCTCAGCACGTAAATGTTCCTCGTGGCATAGATCATATGCGCGGTTGGTGAGTGAATTCACTATAGTGTTCAGCTGTCTGGGATGGTGCTGAGAACCAGCGTGTAGATATCGATCCGTGTGAGTCAATTTGTTATAGACTCGAGTGGCTTAGAGAACTGGCAGTACGGACCCCTACTTTCACGTCCAAGAATAGAATTGTCGTCTCATTTTCCATACCTTAGGTAAATTTTATTTTACCATCTACGAGTATGTATGCTGTTAAGGTGTGCCAAGCATAGTTCTACCTCTTGTTGGTCTCCTTCAATGATCCCAAAGACGTTATCCACATACCTTTTCCACAGTTTTATAGATGTAGACGCCGCAGTGGAGACCGCCAATTCTTCAAAATGTTCCATAAAAATATTGGCTACCACTGGAGCCATTGGATCGGGAACTCAAAACAAACAGTAAACATGGTAAATATCCCATTTCTAGTATTAATTATATTAATATTATTTATTTATAACGAAAAATAAAATTTGAGAATATAATAATATTTAAGCTTGAGTTTTTACTGAAAAATAATGTGGTCTTTACCCTATACATAAAAGCGTGCTGAATGTAATCTACACTATTCTATTCTGTAAATAGTAACCGATATTTGGAACCAAAAAAATCACAAATAAAATGTCCTATGCATCTGTATAAGGCTATAGCTACATCAAAATCTAGGCAACATTAGGAACTCGATAAAAATAAGACGATTTAACACGACAGAATTCCTAGATGTACAAAATCTCCAATTTTTCTTTGACCTTTTCACAAATTACTGTTACGATACTGGCCAATAGTCATTCTAGTAACTTGGCGACGAGTGAACAAGCGACAAGTTAATTAAAAAAACAGCGAAGCACACTCGTGGACGAATGTTTTATAGAAAACAGCTCAAGCATCATCAACCTTTTAATAACTTCGCGTCGTTGTGAAATATAAGCGCTACATAATTTGACCTTTTTTTTCAAGAATAATACAAAATTTTATTAGATTGTCATTTAAATAAAAATAATACACGTTTAATTTGCCATAGAATACACACATACTTAAGTAGACAAGTACCTGTGAATGGTATCATAATAATTTTTTATAGTTGTGGTATGGATAAATGAAAAAATACTTCGAGATTGCAATTGCATTTAGTTCACACATACTTTCAAACTAAATGCAATTGATACGAACCTATGATGTTAAAAAAGTCATACTAAAGTACCTATACTATCTTTAAATCGAACTCGATTCTATTTAATTGAAACAGAGTATTTTTTTAAATACATTCTAACCTAATTTACTCTCAAATAAATCTCTCCATATTAAATTAGGCACCACATGAACAAATTTTCCACCGGCCGCAGCATTTCTGTAGAATATTTTATGCGATAAACGCCCGTACTTCCGCCGACAACGTAAAAGTTGGCCGGTAACCTCCACGTATCGGTCTCCTTGCAACGTCAAACTTTCACAGCAGGAATAAAAACCTCGGAGATATTTTATTCGAACCATCGTTAGTGTCGGGAAGTATCTGAATTTTCATACCTTTTTAGAGTTTGTAAGGAAAAAAATATTTTATAATAGAACATTTTCTGTGGTATGGATTTATTGGAAAAATCTCTGCTCCAGTATTTTACATGGAGCAACTGCCTATCAGACCTCTTCAACCCAACTACTGGGTAATGCGAAACCCCTTTGGTAAGACCGGTTGTTAGACTTACGGGCCACTACGTGTAGTGACTGTCAAAGATCTACAAATGAAAGCCGGGACCAACGGCTTAACGTGCTTTCCGAGGCACGGAGGAAACTCGGTATGTAATAAGTATGTAAGGTGGTCACCCATCCACAGACCAACTTAGGCAAGCACGGCTAAACCTTAAGATCGCCCCGAGCGGCTGTTATTGTTTAACCACGAGCTACTCTATTATCTCTATTGATCTACAACGTAATTAAAAAAGTTAATATTTTAAACACCTCGAATTTGGATATACATTCAATTTACGGTGGTTTTTCTTTTGCTTTTTACGTCATTTTTGTTTTCAATTTGTCAAAATAATGAAAATGACAAAGGTGGTCATTGTCGTCTTTTACCATCATTATTGAATTACTATAATGTCGCTAACACCAGAAGAATGTAAACATATCGTCACTATGTTAGTAGAAGGCAAAAGTCAGCGAAATACAGCAAGAACAATAATGTGTCACTTTCTAGAGTCTAGTGTAGCGAGTCGTTCCAACCTTTCCGAGAAACTAGACAGAATATAAGAAGATCAGGAACTGGTAGACCTACTACGGCTCGAGAGGATCGATTGATTGTTACGACCATGCTCCGAAATCGACACCTCACGGCAGTTGAAGTAACAAATCAACTTCGGGAACCATCGATAACTGAAATATGCCTTAGCGGAAGAATGGACCAATATCCCACAACATCGCATTATAAGAAACTTAACAAACAGCATGCCCAATCGCCTGGTAACTGTGAGCAGAGCCCGGAGAGGCAATACAAAATATTAATTTTGCTTTAAAGTCCGCTTTTGTGTTGTTATTTAGTTGTTAAAAATTATTGATATTTTATTTTTTTATGTAATTTTGACAATTAAAATTATAATGCTTCCAATATTTGGTGTTGTTTTATTAATAGTGTTCCTAAAAAGGTTACAAAAGATTATTGCAATGTTGGGCATGAGTATGACAGCCGCTGCGTGACACTTAGCTGCTAAACAAGTATCGCAAGCAATAGTTTAATGTTCTTAAGACAAATTAGTGCCAAGTCGAGTAGTATGCTTCAATTTTATAATAATATATATGCAATGCCAACACCGTAAATCAAATTACGAGTACCTTATTCTCTCGAAACTATTCCGAATCTGCATTCAACTACATAATATTTCACCATTGCAGTGCAACGCTAAATGGAATGGCTCCGAGACATTTGGAAATAGGTCACTTCAATAAATATTTGAAGCAATTATGTAGTTGCCTACATAAAGCTAGGAGGAATTGCTGACCCCCAGTGGCATCTAAATTATCAGAATATTTTGATTTTGCTGTACGGAAAACTGTAAACATGATACATAGTTTTGAACACAATAGTATACTACATGGCATAATGTTTGCATGTCTTGTAGTTTTGCTAACCTTAACTATTCGATTCCTGGGCAAACGCCTCCCACAATTTAATAATATAAAAATTATAATCTAAGTTCCAATTTTGATAATGGGCAAACAACAGAGTAATGTTTATTGATAATGAAAACGAATACAAAATCAGAGGCGAAAATCGTGTTAAAAATACAGCATGGGCTCATTGCCTCCGTAAAAGTTAAAAATACGGCGTAATCAAATTATTTATTTACATCGGAAGCCGAATCTCGGAATCAAAACCAATTTTCATTTTAACTGATTTAAATTACCTTTGAATATGTTACGAGACTTTAACAACAAAAATACCTTATCATTTATTTAAAGGTCATTGGGTTTGTATAACACAAAAGGTGCAATGACAGGTCCTCTGACGTATAGCTGGGTAATACTGCTTGTGGTAGGATAGGGGTATATTGATTTTAACAATAGGGAACGTTAATTTGTTAGTGGTCGAATAGAGCCTTTGAGTTAATGCATGCGAGACGAGAAAGGCCTTCGGCACTGCACGCGACAGTGAGCCGACCACAACAGTACATTTTGACATACTCGTCGTCGTACTCTCGAAGTAAGGAAACTTTGTTATTGCAGTCGAGGCGGAATCGAGCGAGCGAGTCACAGGCGAAGTTGTTATGGCGTCGAGAATTTCAGTAACAAAATCCCACGTGTATCAATTTAAACTACATTTTTCAATACACTTTCGGAAAAATAAAATAATAGAACGAAAAGCATTTTTGTCATGAAGGGAAACCATGATTTAATTTTCGTTTTTTCCGCGCTTTGCTTTCGCCAGGTTGAAGAAGAAGCAAAGGTATGAAGCCGCTAAACAGCCTAATTTAAAAAATAGAAAATTAAAATATTTTAAATTTAGAACACAAATAAATGTTAATTTGTTAATAAAAGTATTTTTATTTATGATATTCTGTTTGTAAACACAAATATTCATAAAATATTTACGCCGTTAAGACGCATCTTTGCCGAGATTTAAAAAAACAATCACCGCCGACTAAAGGCACTAAACCAATTTAAGAATAAAATGACCACCGGTCATGGTCTGGCATGACCACAAGCAAAACAGCATAAAACATTTTATCAAACTTGATGCAGAAGCCAATTCACATAATGTGGCATAACATGCTGCGAGTATCTCGTACTTAAGCATGTGTAATCATGACAATTGTATGTCAGCCAGCAACTTTACACGCTGATGGGAATCCAGGTAGCAAAGAATGATCCCGCTCTCACTGCGAGGGTATAATGTACTTACAAGATTATAACGCACATGGAATATGCACATGGTAATGTCGTCTCGCGACTTTCATGCTCATGGGTGAAAAGCTTATATTTACATTTAACTTACCGAGATTATGGAGATCAGAAAATGGGACTCACTTGCCATGCAATTAGATTTTCAGTGTTAACCATGACTTTGTTAAGGACATCTCTGCTCATCTCATCTCAACTGATAGTTTACCATCCAGCTAGTAAGATGGGATTTGTTATTGGGGTGTCGCGCACCCACCGGAGGAAAAAAACTTTAACAAGCTTCCATATTAATTTACAGTGTTAATGACCGCCGTAGCGCTTCAATAAGCACCGTGGATATCACGTATCAGGAAGTCAGTTAAAGCCAGGCATTCTCACACCTTAAGGTTGTGGCCAGGCATACGCGCTTACACTCCTGTTTCACCCCTGCTTCTGGGTGGTACTCTGACCAATAATCCCCCTTCCAGTTAACGTTGTTCACGAGCACTAGCGCAATCTTTACTTGCTCAGATTTCTGCGTGTCGGGTTTACGATTACTACTAGTCTCGGGATTAAACTAACGATGCACTAAATACACTTCCTGTCCCTCGACATTTTGTTATTTTGGTAAAATGTAACGTAAACTTAGTTTTAAATTAAAAAAAAAAGGCATCATCTTAATTTCCCATCCCATAAAACCGAATTCTCTTCTCACTCTTTCTCTGTTCACGCAGTACGTTTGTGGAATAAATTAATAATTTGGCGAGAAAGAAGTTTTTTTCTTGCGTTGTCGTTAACGCGCTAAAAAGAAAAGTGACGTTTCTTTCATCTTTCAAAACGGGAAAGGATGATACGAATGTTGCAATTCTTAAAAAGATTTATTTTTACCATCTAAAATCGCTTACTAAACTACATTGTAATAATTTTTATTTTTTAGATTACCACGAAATGAAATCGTAACACGTGATTAAATAGTAAGCGAAATATGGTACAAGTCCTGCTTATTATAATTGGTTTATTATAATATCACAGTCCGGAATGTAATTTTAAACATTACTGTGACTCGAAATAATATGATATGATCCTGCATTTAAATAAAAGATTCCATAATACAAACTTTTAAAGGATAGAATCTAGATCTCGAGCAAGCCCAGAACAGTTCGCAGCTTTATTGGAATTCATGGAAAGGTCCGAAAATTATCAGTTAGGTGTTTTGTAAATATTTTCCTTTGTTATGCAAAAACCCATAATACTCGGGCACTTGACAGTTTGAAACATAAACAATGACATGATACGCGACACAGCTGGATCGTATAGACGTTGTTTTTATCGTTAACTCTTATTGGGTCTCGGCGATCGGTAAGTGGCCGTTCAAAAACTTCGAAATAGTTTCGTTCGATTTATATGGGATGTAGCGATCAACTTTGTAAAAACGATTACATTTCATTCCCTCATTTTGAACGATCTGATAAGTTCTAAAATAATTTTCTATTCGTTTGTTTCGACCACGTGACTTGACGTTGAGATGGTGTCATTCCTATACATTTGATTAGTTTTCTATTAGCGTTAACGATTGTAAATTCTCAACTTGGCTAAGCCTGCTGATCAACAGCCCTTATTATAAAAAGTGGTCTAATTAACTAATTCAGATTATTTTGTATGGGGAGTTACGTTGTGCCTAATTTAGCAGCAAATGGTAGACCAAATAAACCCATACGATTCATAAATATAATCACACCAGTATGTCATGTAAACCTCAAGCTGATCGTAGGCTTATCGTGAGCTGCGCTCGGCTGAAATGCTTTGTCAAAGATCGTTCAAACATTTTCTCTACGGCAAAACAGATCAGGAGGTCGAAAATGTTGCACACACGCCTCATCCGAGTATGGGTACATTTTTATTGCCTCTTAGACTAGGTCTAAATGCATGCAGAACGACCAATTGAGTTGTTTCTTTGCTAACATGCCCTTTATGCTAACCTTTAGCATAACTAACATATGTATGGCTTGCGTGACGTACACCACAACACATTAGGAAAAACTCACTCAACTGATTGAATAATCAAAATGGAGTTTACAGCATTAACTGTAACTTATTTTAGATACTGCACGCTAATTTAAGTGCTAAAATTGATAAAAGTACCTAATTACATTTTTTGTCATAATCATGGTAATACAATGACAAGACTGTAGAACCGTAAATTATGATACAAGTGAGGAGTCTCATTTTGTTTGTGATAAGGATCGTTTGAGATTGACTGACTGGCTTACCGGCACGGACACCACGTTTAGGTAAGGGAGTATGACATTTCTCGACATTACAATATCTATTTTACGGACGGCGACCTATCAAGCTATTTAAAACCGGTTTATGCAGATTGTACGGTATTGTACGGGAAATCCATACAAAGCGAGGCCATGTTTTACTGGAAAAGTATACCTTGATGTGTCGACGTGGGTATGGTTAGCTACGCTCTTTTAGCGTGTGCCCAAAATCTGAACTATTGCCGCCATCTTGTGTCTTCAATACAATTTCATATTTGTTTACCAACAACGCCTCCTGATAATATTATTCAAGTTGCTCAAATAGCTATGTAGCACTATTTATATTTGAGGACACGTATGGTGCGTAGAAACATTACTATACTATTAATACGATTCTACTGTTTAATTCAAAAATCCTTTTATGTTACCAATGACGAGCTTCTAGATAGACCGAATATATCTGAAAAAGTATTTTTAGTATACAAATAAGCTCAATTCTCGAATCCAATCAACGTTACCAATTTTCCGCGTCCCGCTGCCGCAACTCATTCAATGGCAGCACTAAATTATATTTAAATGACATGTTTTTTGTTTTTATTTCAGGGGTGCCGGTGGGGGAGGGATGTTCGGCGATGTCAATATTTCAGCCATTTTGGATTCATTTAGTATAAGTTACGACAAAAGAGTAAGGCCAAACTATGGAGGTTAGTACATATATATAAATATATATATCTTGCATCAAATAAGAAAATTTAAGTTTTAACATTACTTTTTTGGGAAAGGCTGTGTTATATTTCTCAAAACTAAAAATATTTCAGGTTTGAATTTTTGTAGAGTTATTAGAAGATAGTCTCAAAAGGACTAATCGATGAAATCTCGAAAACAAAGTTATAAAGCAGTTATAAGCGGAAAGATGACATTAAAAAAAATGTGATTTGTCTATATCACTATACATTTACAATTATTCGTTACTTCAAGATTGGGTTGCTACTTTCCGCAAGTTTAGTTAGTAAATCGAAGCATTAGTAGTGTTATTGTTATGCCTAAGAGTGCCCAACCATAAAACAAAAGCTGAAACGATAGTCTCCTTGGAACAATGACTTCTTACATTATACAGTTAGAAACAAACGCATCAAATAAAATTAAACACTGTCTAGCCCTTGCAGTTACTAAACCTTGTATATATTGAACGAATTCAACGTAAAACGAAGAACGTAACGTCATTTGACTCCGACGTCTGACGTTTTCAAGATTGGGCACAACTTGAATCTGCTTTAATATTAAAAACTGATTTCTTCCTTATTCCATTTTCGCGGCAAAATGTGGCATTGAGAATAAATAAGGACTAGCGTGATACAATACATGTTCTTTTAAACTCCGTGTTAGTTCAGATTTGTAAGGTATTTTTTTCTTTTATGAGAATACGTGAACCCAACTGATGTTGGATTGCTTGTCGAAAAATCTCGATGCCTCTGAAGCATTTAAAATTATCTCTGTAATGATAAATCAATACCAGTAAACGTAGTTAAAACAATGGACTTTTCAGAAAAAAATACGGCACCCACGTCGTCGGTCGGGTCTTTCCTCCATCTTGTATTTCTCAGTTGAGTCGACCTTGTAATATGTACGAGTACGTGTATGACTTCGGTACTTGTTGATCTGAAAACTTTTTTATTTTGAGAAGATTGATGATATTTAATTTTGCCGAGACATCGATATTTTTTGGAATTAATACGGTTCTTTTTTACATTTCCGACATCCATAAAATAAAGTACTACCAAAATGGCGTTAACAATGGAAAACATTGCTGAAATCAATCTAAACTACATAAACGTAATTAACTGGCATATTACAACAAAATGAAAATTCTTAAATTCTAAATATTTGATGAAAAAGAATGTAACTATTAAAAACCTATGCTACTGTATAAAAATCTAGGTACACTACGTTTGCAAGTGTAGACATCAAAATAAATAAATAATTTTGATTTCAAGGAAGGAACAGTTAAAACATAGATATTTGTTGGTAAATTAAGTATCATAAGACTTCATAAATAACCAATACTTAGCTACGGACTGTGCTATAACGGACGTTAAGAGTAAATCAATTTTGAGAAAAGCCATTAATACTTATTTCAAACATCAACAGAAACTCACATCACATCGACAGCCATAACTCGAAACTAGAATCTTTATAATGTCATCGTCTTCAAAAAAACGCCAAAGTTTTAAGCGCGTTCCTCATTCTGTGTGGCTTTGATACAATGCTTAAGAAATATTCTAACTGGAGAGCTCATTACAACAACTCAGAAACACAGCTATTAGGTACTACGGATAACTAACACTGGTTATGTGTTGTGTATTGTGTCGTTTTCAGGACCACCCGTGGAAGTGGGGGTTACCATGTACGTGCTCTCCATCAGCTCTCTGTCTGAAGTGAAAATGGTATCTTATTTTCAAAGCAATTTTAAAGACACAACGCATACATAGCAAGATTTTATCCCTTAGCATTATCACCAGCATTAACCGTTTCATCGTAGCACCTGTGTCCACGGTTCAATTGTATTTGATCGGTGTAGGCGCGACACACGGCCACGCGGTTGACGTAAGTCTCATGACGCGTGCAGCTAACAGGGCCGGGTGAACCGCGCCCGCACTTCACGTGCAGCTAACAGGGCTAAGTGCGCCGCGCCCGCACTCCACGTGCACCAGCAGCGACCACTTCATTCCCGCAGCCACCCCGCGCCTTTCGCGACCCTTTTGCCCCGCTCGCCCGGCGATGGGGCACGTCACCGTCCTCTGGTTTGGTTTTCACGGCGCGAAGCGCGCGCGCGACTCACGATTGGGCTTGATTGCAGGTCCGCCAGTGGAGGTGGGCGTCACCATGTATGTGCTCTCTATCAGCTCCGTCTCCGAAGTGCTCATGGTACTCGCCACTGTCAGCTCACGCTTGTCTCGGTCGCTCCGGCCGCGCGCTGCGCCGCTGCGACCGAGCAGCCCCAGACACGAGGCTGCGAGCATGTCCGCGTTTGGTGGAGCAGATCGCCCTTTGTCCGCCCACTTGCTTTCTTATTATGTTTTCTTGTAAAAATGTTGACAATGGAGAAATAAAAGGACCATGCCCATTTCTGACCAACTGTTTGCAGCATAACCAACCAAAAGCACTTTTTTTTACATAAAACCAATAGAAATGGATTTGGATAATGATCTAGGACTCTAAAGTAAGCGGGGGGGTGATTGGAAAAGTATTACCTACTCATAAATATATCGTATAATTGTATATGTCAATAGATTTTTTATTTGTTGTTTTTTTTTATGCACAGCAAAGTTATTATACATGAATTAATGTTCAATATCTTGTCACTTTGGACAGGTCGGTCTGTCCAATTGACAATTTTGGATCTGTGAACTTCTTAGCGTGCTTATGGCAATCTTTTTTAATGTTTATTTTCGGCGTCAATAATATCAAACCTACTTGTTTCAACAAAAGTAAAATCAACGTGTCAAACGTTACATGCATTGGCGGAACAATCGCCATTGGCATTATTTAATAATGAAAAAAGCAGCGCTTTGCGCGTGTCAGATCGTTAGTTTTATGCCATGACTGAACGGCGTTTAACAGCTGTTTAAGGTCTGTTTATTATTATTATCAGCCATTTGTGTCCACTGCAGGGCAAAGGCTTCCCTTCCCTAAGGTTTGGGATAATTTAAATAGCACGTATTTGCCTATTCTCTTTAAGTCAGGTGGGCATTGTCCTTTAATAATGAGATCATAATAAGAAAGGCAACCCGTTGAACCTTAAAATACCCAGTTGTGTGTCCTGCAGTACTCGTAACTCCAAAGTTGCTGCCATACCAAGTGATGACGTCTGTTCTCTGATTACTTTTTTGTTTGTGCAGATTTTAATAAAAATTTGGTTTCTAATTTAAAATCAAAACAATATTTGCCAAAATCAAATAAATTAAGTCCAACAACGCTATAATGCATTGGAAGAACCAGTATAGGCTAGGGCTTCCAATTCCGCAGCCTGTATTCAATATCGGTATTTCCGGGACTGGGAATTTTCAATCCCGCGGGATCCCGGTATTTGCGGGATCCCGCATAATTATAGAAAATATTAATATTTATATAGGGCAAATAAAACAATGAATTAATCAACATAACTCCACATGTAGTTGATAGATTTTTTGTATATTCGGTATTTGTTTGTTTTCTGTGATAAATAAACGGTGTAATTCGATTGATCTCATGCTAATAGTAAAACTTAAATACATGTGGAGTTATGTTGATTAACTCATTGTTTTATTTGCCCTATATAAATATAAAAAGTTTCTATAATTATGCGGGATCCCGCAATACCGAGATCTTGGTATTCCGGGATTGAAAGCCCTAGTATAGGCGTTATTCATGATATGCATAGATAGCTGATAGCTTTGGACACGTAAACATTCGTAAAAAGACCATACTGATCGTATATTGAACTACTTCAAAGGGATGAGCATACAATGTCATGGTATTCTCTAATGTTTATTGATAAAAATCAATAGACGTACTATTCGGTATTTATTTAAAATTGTATTAATTATCTGTATTAATACAGCCAACAGATTATCATCACTTTCTTCGCTAAGGTTTGACGTAGAAGCAAAATAAAAGTAACCATTACAAAATAAAAACAGCATTACATTTTCGTTTTAAATGGCAATGAAGGCGGCCTTTTAATAAAGGCAAGATCTTAAAATACATTTAATTAAAACGTACATGAAATGTGTTCAGGCTCTATGGACTTGCGACGACTGTATATCTCTTATCGTGACTCATTTTGTAGTTTGTTGTGAATGTACGTATTATGTGTATTTACTGAAATATTGCCAATAAATTGTAACTTTCTAATCTCTCCAGTGACTTGGAACATCGATACTCTCTGACCTTATTTAGTTAAAATTATGCTTTCGTGAGTTTGCTATTTTTGACACCGATTTCTCCTAAATATTACCGCAGTTAGTTGGTCAGATATAAAACCGAATTCGGTTTTCCAATATGTCAAACTGTGTAAGCTTGCTAGGCGTATGTTTGGGTGAAGGACCCTGAAGTGGAAACCAAATCAAGGTTGGGAAGGTCACAATGAGACGTGACCCATGGCCCAGGGTGGGGAGGTTGCCTAATTCACAATCCACAAACTCTCGAATCGACCTCATTAATGAAAGTTAATTTGTTCCACATACCTGGTCCAAACTTTATTGGTGGCAACTTGTATACGTGCCGGCTTGTTAGCTTGAGTCAATAGAGGATTGCCTCTATCGAGCCGTGGGTGTCCGCCTTCGCCGCCACCCACACACCTCGCCCTCTCCTGTCACTTAGAGCACCCATAATATCCCCATTCATTCTTAGACCTCACCTGTGTTCATGTCACCATCACACTCTCTGCACTTTTTGTTTTTTTTTATAACTCTTAAAAGCTTATTGCTCAATTTGACTATTCAATGTAGTGCTGTGTATTCATTCTCAAGTGTTATTTCTGTCCGAAGTCACGAGAACCAAGCTTCGACTTATTGTTTTTATTTTTATAAATATTATTAATTAGCCTCTTGTAAACATCTATCGCAGTGTATCTATACTAAGACATTGTGTAGGATGAAATACTTTTGGAACAACGCATGCAGATGTTAGATGTTAATATATAGTTACCCAATTATGTACTGTTTATCTTGAACGTATTGTAGTACAGTGAAATATTGATACGTATGAAGGTGTCCGGGAATTATAACGTTCCTACTACACATTTAATACAACGGTGCCGATCTTTGACGTCGTGGTATTTTTTTTACTTTGAACTGTTTAGTGGGAACGGACAGTATCATGAAACCTTTTCCTATAATCGTACTTGAGTTTGCTTTCAAGCTGATCATTATTTTTTCTATTAAAAGTGTGTCACAAGATTTAATGTTAATGATTTCCTTTCTCAGGATTTCACATTGGACTTTTACTTCAGACAGTTTTGGACCGATCCCCGATTAGCATACAAAAAGAGAACAGGAGTTGAGACATTATCTGTGGGCTCAGAATTCATAAAGAACATATGGGTGCCTGACACGTTCTTTGTAAACGAAAAACAATCTTATTTCCATATAGCAACAACCAGCAACGAATTCATACGTATACATTATTCTGGCTCAATCACTAGAAGTATCAGGTAAAATCAAATATTACATATTTTATTCAGGTCAATCAATGATGTAACTCCAATACATCACTGATTCCCAGGAGAAAATATTATAATTTCTAGTGTTATAATGATATTTGTTTAAATTCCAGATTGACGATCACAGCTTCGTGCCCCATGAACCTGCAATATTTCCCAATGGATAGACAGCTGTGCCACATAGAGATCGAAAGTTGTAAGTATCTGAACTATTTCAAATAAGTTTGTCCGCCAGTGTGTGTGTTGTTGATAATCTTGTACATTAATCACAAAATGCTAACTTTGATAATACAATATTGTTAATGTTTTAGCTAATATGAGAGTGTTGCTGAACAACCGCACGCTTTGTGTGTCAGTTGCAACAAACGTAATTTTGTTTTTAAGAATCGTAATTTTCGACGGGGTCTATTATGTTATATTTAACTTTTTAAATTGATAAATAAAATGCAGATCAACGCACTTTTAGTTACAGATGACCAAAAAAAAATCTCTAATAAATCGAAAGCAATATTACTTCTACGTGTGTATTGTTCTCACCAAAGCAATCATTTATTTGATTCTTTACCACGATGCAAATCTATCACTAGGCTTACAGATATTGTGTTGTGATCACTTTCTTGTATCACAGATGCTACTCAGGGATACCCTGTGAGCACAAGCGTACTACATAATCGTCGACACGTGCTGTGATTTCCCTCGTGTTTTCATAAGTTGGAACGTCTCCTTCTCGCATACAGCACCCGCAGAAGGCAGACTCGTAAATAGTAAGCCTTTGTTCTCACGAGCATTTAGCGAAAGAAATGATACTGAGACATCGACGCTGCGATATGCTGAGCGGGTCGAAGGAGGCGGGGGACGGTGGCGCCCGCGGGGTCTGCACAACCACCGAGGGCCGTGCCGCAGACGAGGCACCGCACACCCACACACCCTCGCACCACCGCCGCTTACGCTCATCTAACGCACACTAACTGACTGCACTCGCATGATTTTACATTTAACGCTTGCCTTACTAATCACTACGCGTTATTATTTCATCTATTTAAATATTAGCCATCATTATACCTAGTATAGTGATATCATCATCATTTGTGGTTCTTTATCATCCTTGGAGGTAGTTTTATATTTTATTGTCATTCATATTAAGCCGTACCCCAGTACAATATCGCGCCTGCATTCAACAAATCCCTGGGTTCGGCTTACTTAGTAATTTCTCGCCGCGAGTCCCGTCCTCGACACAGGCGCGGCCGCGTGAGTGAAACGCGATCCTTCGCAGCGTAAGTGATAGCGTTTTGTGTGTTTGGCATGTCTCCGGAGTCGGGTACACAATGAGAGACATTCGGTACCATTGGAAAGATGGGGTGACCAGCGTCGGTATGAGCAACGAGGTGCAGCTGCCGCAGTTCCGGGTGCTCGGCCACCGGCAGCGCGCCACTGTTGTTACACTGACGACAGGTAACCGATCGCAGTAGCCGCTCTCCCAGCACAGCACGTTCATACCTCCGCCACCGACCCCGTCTCCCTCAGCCCGTGTGCAGACGATCGAAATCGCGACACAAGCACACACGCTAACTACATGACACGACAACCGCACGACGAGACGCGCGAAATCGAACTCGCGACTCCCCCGCTCTTACCCCAACCGAAAGACGATTCGTGTTGTAAAACCCATTGCGATGGGCCTGGGGTTGTTTCATTTATAATGTCCGCTGCGCACAGTCGGCTACACCATGCGGGACATCAGATACAAATGGAACGAGGGGCCCAACTCTGTGGGTGTTTCCAGCGAGGTGTCGCTGCCGCAGTTCAAGGTGCTGGGCCATCGCCAACGAGCTATGGAGATCTCCCTTACCACAGGTACTTGGGTTCGCGGGGGAATCTAAGAGTAGGGATCAAAGAAAATATTTGAGACACCACAACGTGGAACACTGGACAGAAACAGCCACGATTCTTATCACGTCCTGCTTTTGTATTATTGCACAAAACACTATGAGTGGTGTGAAATAGTTTTTATGTCATGTCGTTTAATTTCTATTAAAAAGATATAATATCCTGATTAGCAAATTACTATGTGTGTGACGAATCTCTCTTGTGTTTTTTGTCTTAGCAGAAAACTTTTATAGAATTAGACTGAAGTTCTTTAAAGAAAGCTCCTAATATTCATAATTAAATTCAGATAAAATTCACTTCTTTGCAAACTTTACTGTTACTATTATAGCAAGAGTTAATAACTATTATATCTAGAGTTAATAGAATTGTAAAACTACTATCATACAAACTAAGAACCGTCCTAATATTATTTATAAACTTTTTGCAGGAAATTACTCAAGATTGGCATGTGAAATACAATTTGTTCGATCTATGGGATATTACCTTATTCAAATTTACATTCCGTCTGGTTTGATTGTCATCATATCATGGGTATCATTTTGGTTGAATCGAAATGCTACACCGGCTCGAGTAGCGTTGGGTGTCACCACTGTATTGACGATGACGACTCTCATGTCATCTACAAACGCCGCTCTACCCAAGATATCGTACGTCAAGTCTATCGACGTCTATTTGGGAACCTGCTTCGTCATGGTCTTCGCTAGTCTACTAGGTAATAATTGTGTTTACCTATTCACTATTGCAAGGCGATTTACTAAAACTATGGCTAATGTATTTTTTTATCCAAAGCGAATGTAATAGCAGAGCAATAGTTTCGCAAAAAAATAAAAATAACCTCGTTATGGATGCAATTCTCTTATCTTTACAGAGTACGCCACCGTAGGCTACATGGCAAAGAGGATACAGATGAGGAAACAGAGATTTGTGGCCATTCAGAAAATAGCGTCCGAGAAGAAAATACCTGTTGATTGTCCTCCCGTTGGAGATCCACACACGCTATCCAAAATGGGCACGTTGGGCAGGTGCCCACCAGGGAGGCCATCGGTAAGCTATTTATATTATAATTCCCCTTTATCTGCTTTCACAAGTACGTATCATCATCATCTGCCTAGCCTTTTCCCAACTATGTTGGGGTCGGCTTCCAGTCTAACCGGATGCAGCTGAATACCAGTATTTTACATGGAGCGACTGCCTGTCGGACCTCCACAACCCAGTTAGTGCTAGGTAATACGATACCCCTTGGTAAGACTGGTTGTCAGACTTTCGGGCCACTGACTACCTGTAACGACTGTCAAAGATCTACAAATGACAGCCGGGACCAACGGCTTAACGTGCTTTCCGAGGCACGGAGGAAACTCGGTATGTAATGGGTGGTCACCCATCCACGGACCAACCATAAACCTTTCACAAGTACGTATGTGTTTACAATATTTCAAATGTGATTTTCAGGAGGTCCGGTTCAAAGTACACGATCCAAAAGCTCATTCCAAGGGCGGAACCCTAGAGAATACTATTAATGGAGGTCGCAGTGGAGCAGAAGAAGAGAACCCAGGCCCGCCTCCGCACATTTTGCATCCCGGCAAGGTGAATACAAAATATTACATAAATTCCATTTATTATTTTATGAAGCGATTTAAACTTTACATGCGATTTTAATTGCTTTGCGATTGCAATGTTTAATAAATGTTCCTTAAGTGAGCTGAGCGGGTGTAATATTTAATCGATCAGCACTTTATAAAACGATTTTATAGCGCTAAAACCTACACACACCGGAATATTTTGCGAAACATAAAAAATAGGTTAAAAACTAGTTTTTGTTACATTGCTGGTTGGTTTTTATTTCATTTGATTTTAGAAATAATTATTTCAAATTTAGAATTCAATTGACGTGACCTTTAATGCGATTGTTTTAATTTTATTCGATCTTACATCATTTCGAGCGATATTCCCATAACTATAATTTTACGGTTCTGGTTAAACATTTCGTATAATTTTAGTCATGCACTTTATCACTTCTACTTACTTTGAGTTCAGCTGAGATTGCTAGGGCACTTAAGATGAGGAGAAATGATCAAACCAACCGAATGATCTCAAAAATTACCCCCTGGACTGTTTCAACAATTTAACGCAGTATCAAACGATTCAGCGAGACGAATGCTTTTGTGAAAAGACCGGAACGACCGGAAGGAATCGTTTTATTCACGTCTAACGGCCGTTAAAGCCCGAAATGAGCTTGAGGAATTACAACACAACAATACAATTGTAACAGTAAGCGAGCGCACGGTATGAAGAAGATTTAAAAAGCTGCTTTTGATTCATTCTTACCGCCAAGGCAAACTTGAAGTACATCATCGTAGAAACAGACTAACTTTTGCTCGGGAACATCGTCTTTAAAACATCGACCAATGGGGTAAAGTATTGTTTAGTGATGAGTGCAGAATTCTTATAAATCAAGTTGACGGAAGGCAAAGAATATATAGACGCAACGGAGAACGATACAAACAAAGAAATTTTGAAACTATAGTGGCATATGGTGGAGGGCCGATAACGGTTTCGGGGGTAATGTCTGACTGCAGATCGCAATATAAGAGACAATTTAGAAGAAAATGTGGTACCGTTGCCCCCGTCCCTATCGGTGACGAATTCGTTTTGATGCAGGATAATGATCGGTCGTATACTGCTCGTTCAAACCAATCATATCCTAATAATGTGAATATCACAGTTATGAAGTGGCCGGCGATATCACCGTTTAAGAATCCGATAGAACACGTGTGGGACCTGCAGAAACCAAGAGTAAAAATCTAGAACCCCAGTTTACATCAATGTAGATTCGAGATCGTGAAAATAAAATCCTTTGATCTTCAATAACGGAGTTTAATTTTACATGACTCTCTACACCCAAAAATCTTTAGTCTTAAAAATATCGTTACTTATAATACGTCTTAATCCAAGCAACTGTCATTCTCCACTCGCCGTCCATCGTTCTCTCTATCCCTTTCATACTATGTTTCTCTCACTCACACCGCAACGTTCCGTTCCACATACTTTCATGCGTTTCTTTTTAATCCTATCCTACATCAATGAGGGTGAACTGTGAATCGCTGTAGTTGAGGAATTGCAGAGACTATAGATAACATCATTGTCATCATGTCTAGGCGGGTGGAAACTTTAACAGGAGACGTGAAGGAAACACACGTTATATATTTGTATTTTTTTTGCTTTTAATTAACTTTTATTATTGTAATTTTGCATGATAAGTAAGTTAAAATATTGTTTAGACAGTAACCAAACGATTATTGAACTACCCTACCTACCTAGTGCACTTATAATGTGTCATTAACACAGAAATAACTAGATCCCACGACACAGGGTATCCTAGTGGTGGGGTCTAGCGCTACTTTATTGCACTATATCTTTATTTTATTTTTTCCTATATTTTATGTGTTGTGCTTATCATGTCATCAAAATGTGTCTAAATAAATTATTATTATTTCATTGGTGACTTTAAAAAATAGAGAAAGTACTAATTTCACCAAAATTTCACAAAAATAATATCAAATGTGATCTCATTTTTTTAATGTTTTGCTAAATATGTATACGTGTGTGTATTTCGATTATTTTAATATTGCATTTCACAGAACAACGTTTCATCGAATAATTAAATTAGATTAATTTATGATATTACAACTTTGATCAATATACAGTTGGCTAAAAACATTAAAAAAAATGAATTTCACTCGACAGCGTATGGATTCCGGTCGTTTCTTTCGTTAATACTCAAAAGTCATCGAAATTAGTTCTAACGCCTCATACAAAAAAAATCATCTGTTATGTTTTTGTGAGTCATGCTAAGCGTTTTCGATTTTGTATATTTTTCGTGTCTATGCGTACAACGTTTGCTTAAATATGTGGCATACTTAGAGGTCTTTTAATTTACAGGACATAAGCAAATTGCTGGGAATGACTCCTTCGGACATCGACAAGTACTCTCGCATAGTGTTTCCAGTATGTTTCGTATGCTTTAACTTAATGTACTGGATCATTTATCTGCACGTTTCTGACGTCGTGGCTGACGATCTGGTTCTACTGGAAGAGGATAAATAGAGGGCGCTGTACGTAATCCACTTATTTTCCCACAAATGCAATTTAAATAATAATTTGAAACAAGTGATTTAACTAAATTATCCGCTCGTTCGTAGATCTATAAGAAACATGTTGACAGTAATTTATTTGTAGATTTAACTATACATTAAATACAAAAAGTAATGTAACAATTCTTGTAAATACTTAAAAGACTCGAAAGATACGAATAATTATTCGTATCTCTAGTATTCGTACCTTAAAGAGAGATATGATGTAGTAAAGGAAATAACCCAGCTAGGATACGCGAAAGAAGATATCATTTACATCCATCTCTTCTTGCCCGAAAAACAATGCTTCACTTCGGCAACATATGCAGATCTAGTGGTAACTGCTGGGGTTCTCGAAGAATTCCATGATGGTAGCAAAACTCTTGAGAGGTATACGGCTAAGACCGACAACACAACAGTAGATGTTCGGCAAATAAAAACGTTCTTAAGTGCTCAATCGACAAGGATGACAATTGGAATAGATGTAGAAACACAGAATTCATTAAAGGCCTATTTTGGAGAAAGTGTTGATGAAATCATCGGAGAAGCCGACAGAGTCATGAAAATTATTGCAAAACAACACAAAATTGACTTTTAATCTCTCACTCATCTACATTCGATATGTCTCATTACGGTCGATTTAGCGTAAGATCTACACTTTTTATAACAATCTGAAGTAGAATGCAAACGACTGAAGCTATTGTGTGACGTTTAGAATTCGTGTGAAACGAGCATTTTTGGCTACTGATATCAGATTTAGAAATATAGAGACGATTCAAATTTCAAAAATCCGCCATTTTACTTTGTTTTTTTTTTACGATATATAATATATCGATTCCTTAATTGTCGAAATCCATCCAGCCATTTGGAAGATACAAGGTTATGAAGAAATTTATAAAAAATACAAGATACACGCGAAAAACATAACCCTTCCTTGGCAGTCGGGTCAAAACCATTCCCCTTTGGGAGTGAATTTTAAAGCCTGAAACACGTAATTCATAATTTTTTACCCTAAGTTTCATGCTAATTTAATTGCGCGGTAAAATTCTTTTACTATTAACACTATACTCAGCTCATCTATAGTAGGACTCGTAAACCAAAGGGTTGATACTATCGAAATCATCCCGTATCACCCCTTAACCACCCGATAGAGTTATGGTGATACTATTAAATAATTATGATTTCTCTTCTTTCTCTGTAATTGAGATGCGACCTGGGTACGTTTTGAATCGTCTTTATTCATTTAGTTACCTATTTTATTTCTTTCAGTTAATGCGAAGTATTAAATAATTGAATGTCTAAATAACACTATAATGCTAGGTATAAATCTTTTATTGTTTTTAAAGCGTACAAGTCATCGAGCGTGTCAATATGTCAACCGCTATCTACCAACGATACAAGCTTTAGAAATGTGGGGGGGAGTAGTACCTTCACCTGTACGTGTGGGTATCGCTCCCTAAAACTTAATCTAGTTTCAAATTATTATTATTTAAGTGGTAAAATGAGTGGAATAATGGAATATATGAATAATACGAATCTGATGCTCAAATTTCTCAGCTTGAATGATTTAATTAGTTTTAGTAAAATTTTGTAATTGTGTCATAAAATTAGTAATTCGTTTATTCTTTGCTAATATCGTTGTAATAATATCATTAGGAATTTTGTTTTTAACTGTAGTTGCAAACCATTCCAATGTCCTGAACAAACTTTTTTTATTTAATATCGTTGTTTTACTTTCTAACTTGTAAATGATTAATGAATGTTTTGAGCAATTGATTTTGCTTTTCATCATCGAATGCGTGTTGAGTTTTGATATTAATGTTCTTAATGTTGTATGCTTAACATTGGTAATTATAAATCAATTAATTACTGACAAATAACTTACGTCAGAAATCAGCAGCATTCAATTATTCTTAGAACATGTCCCTACGCTAATTGGAACAGGTAAATATTCACCAATTACCATAAAACTATTCTTATTTCCATCATTATATCGGAGCAAATCAGTTCCATTAGAGGCATGCAGTCGCCAAACGTTAACAATTCTTAAATCCAGCATGTATGTTCCCACTTTCGTCATATTGTACTTTTTCAAAACATCGAATTTGATTGAATAGTCAAGCTTTTTCACTTTTATTGGAGTTCAGCAAAGAATTGTTAACTAAAGAAATTATAGTTATTCTAATTCACATCGTTTTTAATAATTTTCGGCATACCATCACTAATTTGATTTTTATTACTTCTAACATGACTGTATTAAAACAATTAATTTAGATTTGTGAGAAATACTAAATGCTAAGTGTCTTTTTTATCAGCAATACTGTCTAAAAGCATTTGAAAGACTACAATATAACTAACTTGAATGTTATAGCAATAGATAAACCCAATTTACACCCCAAAATTAAATAACCTAGATTTCATTCCACAGAATATAATGGTCATTCCAAGTGAAGTAGTATTTTTTATCACTTGAAATAGGTTACATAGACGTGACTTCATGTTTCAATAAAAAGTCTAGCATGCAAAATCATTTATTTATAAATGATTGTGTGGTCAGTGTTTGCGATTGTTCTAAAATTTCCCTAAAGATGGATTCGAATAACCGTCTCGTCTATGATTCCGTATATCCGGTCAATTTTTGATGCCTACTTGCTATGCTTATAGGCGGTATGCCAAAAACACGATAGTAATGTAAATATACCTAAAGAGAACTTCCAGTAGCTAGATATTTGTGGAATATATTCATCCCTTTTAAAAACAGTCATACCAACCTGCATTTAAGCCAACGTACACATGCTCGCCCACCTGTTGATGCAGATTTACTGTCACTAGTAACAATTATATATTTGGTTTAATGTAAACCGTATTTACTAGAAAAGTAAAGACATAGTTTAGTCCTCCTGTATTTAAATAGTTTTACCTCTGAGAATATTTGCTATTTCTTTACTAACCGCACAATAGTCCATGCAATGCTTTCCTAAATTAGTACAATTTAGATGAATTAGCTTTTTTTGCTCGCTAGTATTCTACTAAAGCAGTAGTTGAAGCATAATTGAGCATTAGAAATGTGTTGTTAATGTGGGAATATTATTCGTGGGCGAGTCACTAATCAAGTGATGAGTACCGAATAAATGTTCCTGTCTTCACAACGTTTTTAATTAATTTTCCCACCCTCAAATATCTGACAAGCAGGGCTCCTGTCTTCAGCTACGACTCACAATGGTTATGTTGTGCGTCATGGGTTCCTTAAGGTTTGAATTATGGCAAATAGATAAAATATAACATTTTGGACGTCGCGGTTAGCCTGAAGAATTTAAGTTCAAAGTAATCATATCAAGTTGGTATAGAACACCAAACAGTAATCAATTTATGAATGAAATGGAAATTGTTAACTTTACTTTGAATGAACAGTCTAGTATTATGTATAATTAAAGAATATTGGATAAGAGGATGTCAACAAAAGAATTGCCAGCTACACTAGTACATACAAGGCGTACTGCTGAATTCTGTAATTTTGGATGTATTTTCAAAACGTCCCAGGTTGCGTCGAAAATTTATTTCAGCAGTCCACCTTAAAAATCTTATGGAACCCTGTTCGATGAAGTCTATTTGTCTGATTTGCGCGATAAAATTGGTGGAGAACAAAAAAAGGTTTCAAGCTAGATTTATTTATCTTATGTTTTAAAATATCAAATAAGTGTGATCTAAATCAAATCTATTGGCATTTTAGGAGTAAATTAAGAAATGAACTCACTTTGTATTGAAATGTATTCAAATCAAAGCTTCATTGATTATTATAATTATTTAATTCCATATATTAATTACATTGTGGTAGATATTAAAAAGTAGCCTCTGTACATTTTGGATGACTAATTTAGGCATAATATTGTACTGTATAGGTACATGTTTAGGTCGTAATGTACATAAGAACATTATTTATTAATTAATTCATATAAACAGCACTCAAAATATAAGGCACCGTGTAATCTGTGTATTCACTTTTTTATTTCAATGCAATTTATAACGACCATGAAGGTCTGTTGTATTACTTAATAACAATTTTAGGTTAAGATAGGCTGCTGGTAGAAGAATAGAAAGTAGATTTTAAGACGCGACATCCGCCACGTCTCTCCGAAACGAAATTCTAAAATAATTGTCTAGTGACTAGCAACTAAGTTCAAGACAGATAGGTCTAAAAGAACGCATCTTAGATAATTATTGTCTTAAATTAATATAGCTATGTGTAGTTATGCACTTTAAAAAGTAAATCACTCATCCTACGGAACACATTCAAGATGTCAGTAAAACTATCAACGTTTTACTAATTAAAATTGAAATCAATACTACACTCGAGTCGCATATAAGTAAAACTAGTTGTTGATAAATCGATGGAAACGGATGATTTACTGATGTATGAAATCGTTAGATATACGTAAGAGTTATAATTATGTACTTACTGTAGTAAATCTTTTCTGAATGTTAGAATCAGTAGAAAAGTGAATTAAATAAATTTCATCTGTATTTATACCATATGTTAAAAAAACCTTGTCCGATCCGTGTGGGTATTATAAGGTATCAACATTAGGTTCTACGAGTATTTATGTAATCCTTTTTTGGAGAACAAGTAAAAAAATACCCCAATTTCATTTAATTTTCATTAAATAAAATGTACTGAAATGAGGAAACTTCTATGGCAACACACAGGCGCGAGCGGTTGCTTCTCGCGTAATGACGTCATACAAAAACAATTGACGATCGAACATACTTATGCCAAAGATGGTGTTCATTTGTGTCAAAAATCTTTTAAAATTCATTAATAGTTTTATTTTCATGAATATTTAATGTTTCCTATTCTATTTAGCAATGTCATTGGTATACGGATATGTCCTTTTCGGATCGGTCAGGTTTTTTCAACATAGTGTATACAAAACCGTTTTAAAATTGAAATCTGATACTTTGTCGTATCAAGAAACAATATAGTGGACTAGTATAAATTGGTTCAGTTCCAAAAATGAAATGAAATTGAGTACCTGATGAACAAAATTGCTTAGAAATAAAGAATAGTCACGCCATGACTATATTAAGTCAAATAAATTCTTACAATATTAGCATAATCTTCCCTAAAAAGTTTTCATCATCTAACTAAACCTACCCACTGATCGCTTCTATCATATATAGATTATAACACTAGTGTCCGACATTAAAATTGATGTGTCTCTCTGTATGGGCGCTCCCATTGTTATACTGGGGTTAAAACTATTTTCGTAACACGTGTGCAGAAACATTGAAATGTTAGCGGCAATTTATACTAGTCTTGTGAAACTTTTACTTTCCACTATCTTGAAGATTTTCTGTGCTTTTTATATCCTTTTATGATTATAAGTTAGTTTCCTTTTCCTTTTTAATTCAAACTAAAGATGAAAAGACTAATCACTGTACAACTAAACCACTATACCCTTGCACACTCTCGATTTCTCTCTTCCTCAATGTTTTACTGATTCATCGCCAAAATCTGTCTGTATTGAGATATTCGAAGTATCGAAATCATTTTATATTATGAAATCCCAGTTTCTTGATCCTTCGATTTACTATGATAGGTGATCGTACTCTATAAAATGTCCTACTATGCGGTCATGTAATAACTAATTGTACAACTAACTACAAAGTAAAGAAAACGTACATACAACATATTTTTTATAATATTGGTATGTACCGCAAATAAATTTGGAGAGATCTGTGTAGTAACGGGATCTATTTATTAATATATGTACAAGATACAGACAATTAAATACTAATAATGCAGCAGTAAGTCTTTTTATCTATAGACAGTATTTTGAGAATGTTTACGATTAAAATAGTTTTATAATAATATTTCAGTCACATTTTAAATAATGTCGTCAGATATTATCTATAATAGTATGAGCCTAGGTATTCATAAAGTGGGTACAATAAATTAGGACTACAACTACACTGATCAAAATTAATAAGATTTTATCCAAAAAGTTACCTTTTAGAAGGTTAATTTATTAATATATAAAACGAGTTTTGGAAGGAAGGAAGGCAAAAGCCAGAATTATGAGAAATAAAAGTAACTGTATTGTCCTGCCATGGTTTATCGATGATTCCGTAAATTAAAGCAGTTTTTTTTTTACCATCTATCACGAAGTTTTCTTAAAGAAAACTTCATAAATTGCTTCAGTTGTCAAAAAAGCGACGGTTTAGATAAAAACTCACTTTATATTTTAAAACTAGGTGAATATGCATTACCTAAAACCAATGTATAGTAACTTGTGGTTAATTGGATGTCATGAAATACTTGCAAATATAAAAAATGTGTCGTTTCAATGCAATTTTCCGGTACATGCTCGTAATAAACAATGCCATTTCATACATAGTTGCTACAATATTGTTAAACAATTTAATGAACGCCAGCAAACTATTTTTACAAACAGAAAATTAATCTTTAGAAACCTGAACCTTTACCTTGCAGTTCTTACAAACGTTGTAAGAAAAAAAATCGTTTCGAAACAAAGAAAACACCACCACTTACCATTAGAAAATATTATAAGAAATATACATAAATTTTGTAAAATCGTAGAACATAAGGTAACTATAAACAATAATATAACATGCAATAATCATGCCCCTTTATTAATGATATTAAAAATAAAAGAATGTACCCTAACCATTTTAAACATTCATAGATATTCTGAAGAGACGCTAGATAACCATTGAAAGATGTTAAAGAATTGAATGATAAAATTGAACGCACGTGTCTTAGATATTATAGAGTTTTATAAATAGATTTACAATAGTTATAAATACCTATACATAGCCACAAGTTCTAGGAAGGAGGAAATAGATGACCTCCCTTAAAAATTGTATATAAATTATGTACTACTTTTTTGTTGATTTCTGTATTCAAACAATACATTTTTGAAGATTAGCATTATACTACTTCTACTGCCTTCAAACAAGTCGAGTTGCCATTACTACCAATTAGAAACAGCAGTAGATAAAGCGCATGTACCAAAGTTTTAAAAACATGAATCTTTAATAAAAGCTCACAATTAATTTCAACCAGTCTCTTTAATGTTCATAGCAAAGGAAATTGCCTTAATTTTGGAGCTAAATATTATGTTCCAGTTATAAATTTTTAAATAAACAATAGGCAACCAATTAAGTAAAAGGATTTTTTTATTATTTTCTTCTATATTCCAAGGTTCATTGTTCTGGCTCCTGAAATACAGGTACTCTAACCTAGCTCTGGAGCCAGGGCCTAACATTTTTCTGTAACCTGTTTTTATTGCAATAAAGAAATTTATATTATATACATTGTGACTGCAAAGTTTAATAAGCAGACACACACACAGAGTTTATTTACCTCTCGTTGATATAAATTATATATATTAGCTCCTAAAACGCTAGAGTACCCACGCAACAATAACCTTGCCCGTAAACTTTGAATTTATTTACAAAGCAAGAAAATAATAAAGAAAGTAGTTGGTAACATATATTTATTACACTTATGTATACATCAAAAGTTTTTCACCACTAGTTATTAACGCAGTATTTACTTGCCGACAAACCAAACAGTAAAAGATATAATTTGAAAGGTAAACTAAAGGCGCTCCCTTGCCGGGAACTTGCGCATCTACTCGTCGTGGAACAGATCAGAATCACTTGTTTCGGTACAAAATCGAATCTTGGATAGTAAAAGGCGACTACTCCAGATGAGAAGCACCTTAAAACCAACCTTCTTGTAACATTTCCTTTCTTGACAACCACAAACTATTTTACATGTACAATTTGTTTGACATGTGCATTTGCGTACTTACTATTTTTATGTACAAAATAATGAACACGGACGTTTAATACTATATAGTGTAAAAGTTAATAATAATGCTTTTAATTTTATTTAAAATCTTGACATAGGCGTTGTCATCTCTTCCAATGTATGTCTGAGGTTACCTCCCTAGCGTTTTAACTTAGCTATCAGATATTTAGAAAATAGAATTAAAAGATAAATATTTAAGTTCATGATCCTCAAGAATAAGTCTCTCCAATTTCTTCCATATTACTGAAAGTTCTTCACAAAACTTAATTGCCTCCAATGAATTGCATAGGCACTTCCGCATGTTTTATAAACTGCGTTAGTTTAATGACAAATTATAATCTAGTAAGTAATGTTAACTGTATTGCTCACACTTAACCTAAGTATATAATGTTGGAGAAATAATCTAGTCTCAGACTTATTGCACATTTCCAACACCTTACCTACTTCCAGATTATATAGTAAGTAAGGCTGCACTTTTGCTTTGAAAGATAACACTGAATATAAAGTAAAATGGACAACAACGTGAAGGAAACGATTTATTACCATGAATCGAATTTTTATCACTCATTTTGGCAAGTTGCTAGAAATATTACCCATATAGAACAAACGAAATATAGGTAGAGCGAATAGACGATCTTACAAAAATAGAGTGTGATCATTATATAATCGTACGAGTAGAATCAATAAATAGAACAAAATTAGAATAATAAAATTGTGAAAGCTGTTAACGAAAATGACAGATCTGATAAGTATTAAAACTGAACGTTTAATGTATTTAATGTCTGATTTGGAGCTTGAATTTGAAAACCTCACGGTATTTCTGCTATTCCGACTTAAAACTGACTGTGACACACTATGTTTTAGTGTTCGACTTACATGCTTTACAAGCGCCCAGAGACATACTTGATGTCAATATTATTAATTAACGTGACGTTTTTTGTTTTGTCATATAAACTTCTTAATTTATAGTAGCTTAACAGTGGGGTCATTGCGTAACACACTCGCATTCTCAATGCTATTTGTTTTGACAATTCAACAACATTCATTGCGTGATATACGTCGTCGAACTGACGAATTTTTAAAACTCGCAAAGTGTGTTACGTAATCAAGGCGCAAGTATCGTTATAATTTGCAACACTATTGTTATTTGTGTATGTATGAACGATTATTAATATGTAAAATGATAATGAAAAATAAAACTTTTTCAAATAACTTGACTTGTTTTTCTTTATCTAAAATCCTTGGGTCAATACATAATTATTACACTTACCGAAACGATCTTCTCATTCCCTGCATCACCCACATGTTGAAGCAAAATATATTGAATGATCCAGGCAATGAGAATATTAAATGAATGATATTGAAATCTATCTCTATGAAAGAGCGTTTGTAAAAATGCAATGACTCTAGGCCTGCAGTCTCGACATTCGTAACGACGCTGTCGCAAATTTGCGATCGCAAAATAATAATGAAAGAGAGAAACGCAAGTCTCTACATCCAAGATAGCGAGTAGTCTTATATTATCTTGACATAATGATGTCGGTACGCTAGCGAAAAACTGTATTCATAGTTCAGCTTCAAAGACGCAAGAAGCATTTTTCATTGATAGCCAAAAGTACAGACCTCCTCTGTTAACCTGTTAATGCGTTTTGTCACTAATTTTTACAATCACGCATTCAGAAATCCTGACAACTTAACTTAACCTTATTATGATATCATTATATGCTTATGTTTTACTGGAGAAGTTTGGATCAGTACCCGCAATTTCGAAACCTGATGATGATCAGAAATAATTTTGGATTTTTATGATTTTCCAAACCGGGTATTACCGCAACCGGGTACCTACATGCACCAGCCTTCTGGGAACTTTTTGACGATTTTTATTGTTCCGTAGTCAACAAACAAGGAACCCTTATAGTTACGCCATGACCGTCTGTCTGTCTGTCTGTCCGCAGCTTAGCTCAAAGACTCTTTAGTACTAGAAAGATGTAATTTGGCGTTAATATACACGACCAAGTAGTAAAATAAAATCTCAAAAAGTATTTTTTTAGGGTATCTCCAGTAACTATTCGTTCGATTCGTTTGTGAAATATTATTAAGCTTTAAAGTGCAAATTTTTGTTAGACTCCCAGTGCCCCCCCCCCCCCCCTTACCAGCTAAACGGTTGTGCTTGGGTGCGTGAAAAAATTCACGATCATAGTATATATAACGAAATTAAAAGGAAAACTACCACAACTAAGTAGGATTTACAAGTTTATAAGTAATAGTCGACCATAACACGAATATGAACATATTTTCCTAAACATATTGTATGGGAGCGCAGGTTTTACAACTGAAATGTAAATATGGTTTTTATTATAACAATAAAAATCATCGTTCGGAGGCAAATCGAACCGCAGGAAGTGTCTTCATATTTTGATGGGCAACTACGGAACCCTACATTGTGGCCCGACACGCAGTTGGCCGGTGTTTTTGTTGTCCTGTAACTCTTTATCTCTTTTGATATATACGTAAATATTTTCATATTATTATTTATTGACAACAAATTTAAGATTAGCAAGCAAATCTTAAGTGTAGCCACACTTTTAGCCTTTTGGCTAAAAATAAAGAGTGTTTACAGCAATATAAAAATACGATTATTACTGGTGACTTGAATGGTGCTTCCTCGACGGAACAGCAGCCGGGTGTGGATGTGAAGCTGTGTCACAAAACAAGGCTCTTGTTCTGACGATAAACCTCAAAACATTGCAGCCTTAAAGACCTCTGCACTGCCACCGACGACATGGAGCTTTGGGTCCGATATTTAGAATACTGCGGTACCAGCGACAAGAAGAAGAATACTAGCGATTTGATACAATCAAATTGGATGTAGCGCTCGGTGACACAACTATTTTATATTTTAAACTGTAAAAATAAATTTCCAAAGTAACTTTGACAATTAATGAGACAATCAATTTTTCCTCTGATTGTAGTGTCTCTACATCAATTATTGATTTTCCTCTTTATCAATAAATCTCTTTATCTCGTTCAAGTAAAAAATCTTTATCTACTTTTGTCTGTGATGTGTGTAACTGTAGATATTATCATGAAAAAGGTTCGACATTTGTGGATGAGTAATGACGACCAAAAAAATGTTAACGAAACGACAAAACGAAAGATACATTATTATGTAAATCGATTCAACACTTTATCTGATAAAGCCAATTCATAAGACTGTTGTAATATGATATTAGCTTTATAGAATTTTATGTCTATTAATGACTGGCAGTTTTGAAGTTTGCGAGTTTTTATAGTATGAAGAAGTTACGATTCGAATATAGAACGATGATTGTTTTTTGAGTTTGAAGTACAGAGAAAATTTGTCACAGTTGAAGTTTAAGAGTTGAGGTTCTAGTAACAGGAAAAATATGTGTAGTTGAATATTGTGTGTTCAGTTATTTGGATAATGTTTTGATTTTGGTAATGAGTTAATTATACAAACAAAATAAAGTTTTGATATGTTTTATTGATAGTAATGAGTGAAGATCCCAGGGCAAAAGGAATTTCCACCTTACAATGGTAAGAGTTTAAAAGAATCCAACAAGAAAGACATCAACTTACTAGAAAACAAAAGAATGCAATGCTTGTATTATGTTAGAGTGAAGGGGAAATCATTTCTTTATTGTTCAAATTATTTTTCTTAAACATTAAACTACAGCATTGTGTAAAAATGTTTCAATTGATTTTTTAATTCGACAAAATTGAAACTGAGAAACTGATAAGAATTCTGTTGTAATATGATATTAGCTTTATAGAATTTTATGTCTATTGATGACTGGCAGTTTTTAGTCTAAGGTTTTCTTGATGTTTAGAAGTTAGATTTAAAATAAGAACGTTGTTGGTTGATAAAGATGAAGTAACAGGAAAAATTTATTTGTCACTTGGGTTTTAGCAATGAGTTGAAAGGAATGGCTTAGATTTATAGAGTTGTGTTTTCTATTTGTTAGTTTACGTTTATTATTATAGTCATGAATATTTGATATATGGTTTTATTGTGAATAGGGGATCCCAGGGAAGATTCAATTTCCACCTTACAATGGTAAGACTTTTATAGATAGAATCCAACAAGAAATTCTAGCAAAGAATAAGGTAAAGTTGCATACTATACTCCATTACTATAAACCATAAAGACTGTCTGTTTGCCAAGAAACATCAACAAAACAAGACCACTTTTCACAAGACGTTACCAACTTTAAGACTAATTGGATTTGTGTAGCTCAAAGTTAACCATTTTCCATAAGTATAAATTATAATATACGAGTATAATAAATAACCACCCTACTACTGCCCCACTGTTGGGCAAAAGCCTCTTCATGCAGAGAAGGCACGAACATTGATCACCACGCTTGCTGGAAATCGCTAACGCGTTATTTATAAGTACAGGTTTCCTCACGATGTTTTCCTTCAGCGATGTCAGTGTTATCCAAGATAAACATAGAAAATACATATGAATTGAAAAAGACACATTGGTTCGAGGATTTGAACCCACAACCTCGTGCATGAGAGGTGAGACCTAAAACTCTGGGCCATCACGACATCACAAGTATATATATAATATATACTATACATATAATATATACATATGCTGTTGTAATATGATATTTGCTTTATAGAATTTTATGTCTATGAATGACTGGCAGTTTTTGTAGTCTATGGGTTTTCTTGATGTTTAGAAGTTAGATTTAAAATAAGAACTTTGTTGTTTATTAAGATGAAGTAACAGAAAAAATTCAGGTGTCAGTTGGTTTTGGCAAGGATCTTTGAGAGGGATGGCTTAGAGTACTTTGATATATAGAGTTGTGTTTTCGATATATGTTAGGATGGTTTGTTTTATAATGTGTTAGTTTATGTTTATTAATATAATCATGAAGTAAATATTTGATATAATGGTTTTATTGAGAATAGGGGATCCCAGGGCAGATTAAATTTCCACCTTACAATGTTAAGACTTTAAACGAATACAACAAGATATGCTATATATATGTTACGGCTAAAGATGGGTGTCAACAAACTTAAGATTAGCCGGCTAAACTCCGACGTCAGGGGCACCCCGAGGTTCGGTTAGTTAGGTTCCTGTAAACCTTGCAGACAGAAATAGGAGCCCCGCGCAGCGGGGATCCGTCGACCTGCTGATGGAAACGCTAACCCTAGACGGTCGACGACAGGGGCACCCCGAGGTTCGGTTAGTTAGGTTCCAGCCGTCGGAGTTTAGCCGGCTAATCTTAAGTTTATGTTGACACCCATCTTTAGCCGTAACATATATATAATATATACATAAAAATATCAGAAATTATAATACAAACAAATCCTCCTGCTACGCTCCACAAATTTTTACAAGAGTACCTACGTAAGTACACACAACCCATGTACAGATGAATCTCACAGCTGACATAGAAACAGAAATCACGGTCAGTGGGTAGCCTTAGGGGCACTAAATTGGAGCAAGATAAGTTGCAAGAATTCAAAATACCCTAAAATAAATGGGTACCTACAAATGTGCATCAACTTCAGAGCTTGTCATTTGACCGATTGCATATTTTATAAAATATAATCTTCATGTCATCGAATTTACACCGTTAAATAAATTGTCCATCATATTTTTTCATTTCTATCAAATTGGCAGCCATTTCACACTAAGACATTACTTTGGCCCCACCTTAAGAACTTCAATCGAACGTCCATCGTCGTCGTCATCAGCGTCGTCGATACAAGCCGCGGCAAACCATACATAAGAACGCAATACTTTACAAAACGGGCGTGACTTTACAAAACGAAGAATTTTTGAGATGCTGATGATAGCTCATTTTGGATAGCGATACATCAAGGCAGCAAACGACACTTTAGTTGGTTAGTTTGAAAAACTAACGAACTTTAGAACAATTCGATCCTACCAATAATCTTAGGGCACTCGATTTAAATCTTGTGACTACGGCACATTTACGTCGACGATCTCCCAAGCTTTGTATCTCATAAATCCACAAATACTAAAGAATTACAGCACTGACAGATATTTGAGCTTCATTTTTATGATTTCACAACGTTTGTAATACATATTATTAATCATAATTTTAATAATATCTAATGGAAAAAAAATCTTGGTCATTGTAAATGACGTTTTCTTCTTGACAGATTCAAACGTTAACTTTTTTTGTATAGTGCCAACCATAATAATTGCCAGAAAGTAGTTTCGAATTGAATAGCTCTTTTCGTTTAATACTGCTGTTTTTGAATAGCTTTTAGATTGCAGATCTGGCGGCGTCCGTTGAGAATCGGTCACTGGGGCCTATCACCACCTCTAACTTCAGCCTGGGAAAAAGTTGCAGCTATACGTCCTGCAAAGCGTCCACCATCTTTTTCTCATACTGAACTAAGATCAAAGGTAACTTAATTACTTGTACGCATGGGCCCTACCGCCACCTGCCGAAATATCTAGGTAGGGGGTTGGGAGGGGTCTACCGCTATAAGTCTAGATCTTGTGACGTAGTACATAGCGGAAAGAGGAAACCGCAAATATGATGTTGTTTCATCTTTTCTAGGTTTAACTGTATTGTGGAAGGGACTAGGTACCTATATTTTCGTCACTTCAGTACAACCAATCTTTGAGCCTGCATGATATGCTATAAAGTGCATCTAGTTTATCAAGGCATTCTGATGCAGTACATTAATACTTAGTTCTCCAGTTAGTTTCAGGCCGTGATATTCTGGTCCACCCTAGCTAGTTCCTTGAGATGTATTAATCACTCTTTGGGGTGGCATGCCAGCTAGCGTTTCAGCACCAATTAAGCACTAGACCTATGGATGACGTCGAATAATGCAAACGCAAACGCGCCATTATCAAGAAAAGGCGAAAATTATTATATTACAGTTACATATTGTCAACTGTTGATCAACTTCAATAATGAGATTCGTGATAGGTTTTATCGTTTACTTGACATGTTGTTACAGCAATATTATATAAATTAACATAAGCATAATCAGCCTATAATGTTCCGATGTTTTTCTTCACCGTTTTTGAGAGCATTAGTGATCAAATAAATTACACAAAGTAATGCGCCTGGGTTCGAACCCACGACTTACTGTTCGTAAGTCGGGGCCGCCACCACTGGGCCACCGCTGCTCTCTGTATTATATAAATTAGATAACAAAATAGATTTGCGCGACATGCGCATCTTCTCGTGTACGCGGAAGAGAGAGCCTCGATAAAAAATGGCCGCCACCGGCGCAGGCAGCCCGTCGCGTTCCGTCCGCAACGCATCGACGACCTTTAGCTTAGGAGCCTTTCAGCTCCGTTGCGAACATCCTCCCCCCTTTGGGGACATGTTCCAAAAGGAGCTCTTGGGAATCTAGTAAAGATAATTTTGAGACGGGCCTATTAATGACGCCGTTCTCAGTCTTCACACCAACCACTCTGCATACGCCGTCAGCTCCCGGGTACAGCTTGATGATGCGGCCCATGAGCCACTTCATAGGTCGTCTAGGATGAGGACCAGGTCACCAACACGAACATGGTCTTGTGCACGCTGCCACTTGACGCGTTGCTGTAGAGTGGATAAGTAGTCCTTTGTCCATCGGTACCAGAAGTGGTGTCTCAAGCGCTCAATCAGCTGGTATCGGTTGATGCTTGCTCTTTGGATAACGGGTGAAGGTAGTGAGGTCAATGGTCGGCCCACAAGGAAGTGTCCCGGTGTAAGTGCTGACAGATAGATAGAGATTAACACATGCAGCATAGGCATTTTTCGAGGCATCAGTAAAACAGTGAGCCTAGCTATGTAAATAGGAAAAATTACAGAAAGTGTATCTAGGTATCTGAATGTGAGCAAAAGTTGCGTCTCTTTATAGAATTCTATCCATGAGTTTTGAATTTCTTTTGGAATTTCATCATCCCAATCTACTTTAAGTAACCAAAGCCTTTGCAGTAAGATTTTATGAAAAATAGTGCAGGCAGATAAGAGACCTGAGGGATCAAATATTCGACACAAGTTCGACAATATAGAGCGTTTTCATACCTTAGGAATAGATTCATTTTCGACTGAGTAGTGTAAAGTATCAGAAATAGGTCACCATTTTAATCCTAAGACAGAAGATTGTTTACTGAAGTGTTGAGATTGGTCAGTTGTAAGTATGCTATCAAAAATATCAGGAGAATTTGTTCTAAATTTACGCAAAGGGAAGCAGACTTCAGCAAGTTTGGCAATTACTCCTGAAATAGTCTTTAACAGAGATATTGAGTCTGGACCAGTATTCAGGTCATCAACATAGAAGTATTGGCAACAGCTTCATCACTACACTCCGCTGCGAGTTGGACAAGACACCTAGTACTCAGATAGGGAGCTGAAGCTGTCCCATAAGTGACAGTATTGAGTTGCAAGGTTTTGAGTGGTTGACCTTCGCCTTCCCTCCAAAGAAGCTTATTCTTCGTAAATGACGCTGTGATTCATACACCATAACCTTTCTATACATTTTTTCAATGTCACCTGTCTCCACATAGGTACTACTGACGGAACCTGAGCAGAATTGCCATTAAATCGTCCTGAAGTACTGGTCCAACAAATTGGATATCATTTAATGACTTATTAGTAGAAGTTTTACAAGAGGCATCAAAGACTACTCTTAAGCGAGTGGTTTCACTGCTATCGCGAATTACTGCATGGTGAGGAATGTAATATCCAAAGCCAGGACGGTCTACTTCAGATAAATGTCCTAATCATTGATATTCGTTATTAAAATCAGTATATTCATTTTTAATTTTAGATTTATTAGTTTCTTTACTAAGTTAAAAAAGAGCCTTTTAGCAATGAGATAAGAGTTAAAGCCATACTGGGAACTTCACGCAATGGAAGTTTTACACAAAATCTCCCATCACTCAGGCGTGTTTTCAATACAATGGTTTTCACAATTATATTGTTTCTCATTGGAAAACTTAATATTTTCATTTGGCAAAGAGCAGGAATATCCTCAACTTCCCAGAATCTAGCCAGAGAGTTCCTAATTTCCTGAGAACGGTTCTAAGACGGCACGGTTGGCGCAGTGGTCAAGCGATTGACTGCTGCGCTGCATGTCGCGGGTTCGATTCCCGTACGGAACAAATATTTGTATGACCTACAAGTAGTTGTTCCGGGTCTGGGTGTTTTTCTATCTATAATATGTATGTATTTACAAAAAAAAAAATGTATATATGTAGTTTATCAGCCATCTAGCTACCATAACACAAGCATTAGGTTGCTTAGCTTGGGACTAGATGGTGCTGTGTGAAATGTCCAGGGATATTATATTATATATTATATTATTATTAATTAGTGGTAGTAGTAGTAGGGCTCACACCGGCACGGCCTGACATGAGCTAACCCAGTTTAGATTTTATTAGTGTAGGTTTATTTTGCCCTAACCTAATTTGCTTAGAATCTACAATTTCCCAATAAATATCAGCTCCTAGCAGTAAGTCAATTTCAGAGGCCATATAGTAGGTAGGATCTGCTAGTTCTATAGATTTGGGAAGATTCCATTCAGAAGTGTTAACCCTTGAGCTGGGCAACATGCCAGTAATATTAGGCACTAAAAGACATGAAACATTCGCATGGAATAGGTTAATCCGCGATTCAAGTTTTATGTTACACCTTTTAGTAGTATTAGTTAAGTTATTATTTATACCAGCAATTGATATATTAGTATTAGAGCAGGGTAAATTCATTTTTTTTTGCATTCTTTGAGTAATACATGAAGACAGGCTTCCATTATTTAGTAATGCTTTCACAACCTGTGTTTCAGAAGATCGGCTATCAATTAATTTCACTTGAGCAGTGCACAAAAGCATCTGCCTAGGCATTGCCACGGAGAGTGATACAGGATTAAACATGGCAATAGTAGATGTCTGAGAGGAACTGGCTTCTTGAGGAACTGATGTATATAATGATAAATTATAAAATGTATCATCTGCCTAGCCTTTTTTCAACTATTTTGGGGTCGGCTTCCAGTCTAACCGGATACAGCTGAATACCAGTATTTTACGTGGAGCGACTGGCTCTTTGACCTCCACAACCCAGTTAGTTCTGGATAATACGATAATTTTGGTAAGACTGGTTGTCAGACTTTCGGGCCACTTACTAGCTGTAACGACTGTCAAAGATCTACAAATGACAGCTGGGACCAACGGCTTAACGTGCTTTCCGAGGCACGGAGAAAACTCGATATGTAATGGGTGGTCACCCATCCACGGACCAACCTAGGCAAGCGCAGCTTAACCTAAAGATCGAACCGAGCGGCAGGTATTATTTAGCCACGAGCGAAGTTAAAATGTCTCTCTAAGTAATTTATGAGAACATGTATTTCAATTGCGAATGAAAGTTTGTCTAGGGATAAAATATTTAATTATTCAACCCCTATACATAACCCTTCTTTTTGCGAGCTTCGAGACGCACTTGGTCGGTACGTCCAAATGCAATTAAGCATTTTGTCAATGTTTTCGTGACAATATGACTGTATAGCATCGGAATATTGTAATGCTGGCTGTATTTCATATGTATATGAAGGCGAAATGAAAAACGAATGAAAATACAATAATTTAATTTATTGCACAAATTGTACACATAATTAGTAAGTTTTTAAAGATGAAAATTGATTAATTTTGATGAAACAGTTATTTATATATATATTAAAACCTGTGAATTCCGTATGGACAGCATATGGACGGACCGCTAGTTTATGTTTCCACTAACATTCAATTGTAAAATTGTTAAAATCTGAAAACAAAAAGTTTGTTATGATTATAATTATGCAGATTCATTTCAAAGGAATACTTGGGCGGTTAGGCTCCTATTTTATTAAAATTAAAGGATTACTTTATGCTCACTTGACAGAACCCAATGAATATCAACAGTACCAGGCATCGACGTGAACCAGATACTGCAAAGTCTAAATGGAGCCTCTCGGCTGGTTAGCCTCGGCATGAATTTGGAAAAGACTTGCTCGTTTTACTCGCCCGGCCAAGTCCAACCTACATAATTGATAAACATCGTCTCTACTTGAAGCTGTAAGGAAGCATGTTTATCTGTGGCAGGTCATCAATCAATTCCAATGTTATTGTCTTCTCAAACGCAGCACTGAAAGGAAGGTAACGTTTGCACTGCATATATAAACCTATAAACTACGTTTAGATTACATTAGGTTTAAAAACCTCTAAGCTTAATAATTTTCATCAAAGGTATTTTTTATCTTAGCGCCCAAATGCAACGTCTTTCCGGTTCCCACGGCTACCCTCGAGGGACATCAGGATCTGATTTTGAGTCAATTTTTTTTATGAATACTCAGTACGATTAACGTTTACTCTCTTTGAATGTGTTCTTTGTAGCGATTTTAGGTGTATCATAAAAAAGATATCCTTATTTAATTTTTACCAAGGATATCGTATTACCCAGTGGACCAACTGGGTTGTGGAGGTCAGACAGGCAGTCGCTCCATGTAAAATACTGGTATTCAGATGCATCCGGTTAGACTGGGAGCCGACCCCAAGATAGTTGGGAAAAGGCTAGGCAGATGATGATGATTTCATTTTTGAGTCGTCAAACTTCCGATGTAGTGAAAGGCCACAATATTTTCGAGAAGTTTAAACTTTTTACGAGAAGCTAAAACTAGACGTTGATGAACAGTCCGTCGTAAATTTTTGGCCCATTTTGAAAACTGAAAGTCGGTCCTTGTCGGAAGGGTTCCTGTCTGAAACTTTTCATAGTATAATTTTAGCGTTCTCTCATCACGCCCTACCTACTCAACTACCAAAATTTCATGATGTTATTGAATATGCTTGCTAAAAATCCTCTGGGCTCCCCGATCATTAAGTTGGCTAATATAGTTATTTCATTCGGCGACTGCAACAAAAATGTTAAAAGTATAAACTCTTTGGCAGCTTTAGACCAAGAATTTATAAAATACGTTTTTAATAAACCTCTAAAAAACTACCTAGGCTGATGAAAATATGTATTGCGTTAGAATTGGCAATCAATAGGAGAAGCTTTTAAATCGAGTACGAACCACTTCAGCGCCACATGCCGTGCTCAAATTGCAATAAACTACTACGTCAATCAAAATCACCCGTAACCCAATATAATTGCACTCAATCGGTTGTGCCGTAAACAAATCGTATTAAGTTGTCATTATGATTGATTGAATGTTTGAATTTCATACACAAATCAAATGCACAGTCCATTTTAAAGTCACAATCGGAAAAAAGCAAACTTAGCTGTGCAGGTTTAAGCCCAGAAAAATGTTTTACCGCTAACAACTTAATATTTTGAGTTTATCACCTTTTCTCTCGTTAAAATCTAACTTCATCCGACAGCGTATATATGGTCCGGCTTTTCTCCATTTTCGTATCGTCTCCACATTTTCTCATAAAGCGCTTCAAGTCCACGAACATAGTGTTGGCAGTCGAATAAGGTGCTCTCAAAACGTGCTTTTGAAACCTTTGCCCGGATATATCTTCGACTGTAAAAGAACATCCATATTCTAAGTATGATTCTTGAATTTGAATATAACATATATGTTTTATGAATTGAGCACGTTCACAAGTGACAGTGGAGCATGGTGCTTGGTAGGAAAATGATGATGATAAACAGTCCGAGAGGCAGTTTGGACTATTAGGTATTACGGTCAAAAACAACTGAACAGTTGTGTTAGCTCCTCGGATGAAATTGAAGTTGATTGGTCATTGGACCTATTAAGCTTATAGAGCCTACAGACCAAAGCCATGGCTATAAAGGCATTTGCCGCATAGCATTAATAAAACATTAACTATACAGTTAACATTTTTATGCAAAAACTTTAAAAAAGAGCCGTTATCGTAATTTCCTGTCGATATTTTGTGATTAATAAATAAATAAATAAATAAATAGACATATTATAATGGATGAGAAATTAAACAACGTCCACGGAAACACATTAAATAAAATACTTACTAAATCCGATTTGTTCCCAACTCAACAGCGATATCTACGTATTGTCTTTTACTAATGGCTATCAGTTCCGGACAACCCAGAGCGTTTAGCTGCGATGCGGCAACTCTGTAAAATAAAACAAATAAAAATTCTATGAATAAATAATTCCATCTTCTTTGAAACTAGTTTACTACAATATTATTCACTAAGGGGATAAAACAGTGTCTTATATCACGGGAGCTATACTGAATTACAAAGGTAACGAAAGATTTCCCTGTTAAGACTAGAATCCAGAGTGCAGCGAGGGATTCATGTTCACTCAAGATGAAAACACCTTTATCCCAGAGTAAAAGGTAAGTATTGCGAGGCTATTCTAGAATTAATGGGTGTTTCTGATAAATCACCGTGAAATATCTAGTGATTTAGTTAAGGGCAGTTTCAAATGCCATTTTATTTAATCTCAAGCAATTTAACCAAAACACAGCAACTAAGTCGCCTAAATTCAACTTTCTACGGAAGTACGCGACACAGCATCCGATCAGCTATTGCGATGACATGCCGCAGAAACAACGGATGGGAGAGTTTTGCATGCACATTATTTCATCATTTTGAACTTGACCGTATTACCTTAACCTAATTGTTTGAAATGTGGTAATTATTTTTGTTACTTATTCATAATTAATATTACAGTCCACAATAATATCACTATTCAGTTGCGTTATTTAATTATTTTGTACGTCGATGAAAACTAAAACCTGAAAATGAGAACTTTGGTCGAGTTGTACTTTCATAGAATTTTTTTTTTTGGTTCTGTTTCCAAATAGTATTGGTTTATTATTATTACCAGCGAAGGAAATATTAATACTGGAATTTGAATTCAAATTTATTACCCAGTTAAAGCCTTGGGCAATAATGACTTTCATAAGCCAAGTTTTCTTGACATATAATTTGACACTAGCGAACAGGACGTGGTGTGTAAATAAATTATGGTATAAACATACCGAGAAGCTAAGGTTTCTCCAGGAAGTGTTACGACTGGTGTGCCTGCCCACAAAACGTCCATAGCAGTTGTATGCCCGTTGCACAAAGGCGTGTCCAAACAAATATCTGCTAATTGTCCACGCCTCACGTGTTCTTCCTTGCAAGCGATGCTAGAGAATATGATGCGGCCAGGTGGTAACCCTGCAAACCATTAAAATAGTTACACACAATCATCAATCATGTCTACAACCAGTAAACAAATAAAGTCAGTACCTAAACTCTGGGCATATTTATGTACATTCGGTTCGCCAGCATCGGGGAAACTTAACAGCCAGAGAACGCTATTCGGTACCTTGTTCAGTATATTCACCCACATTTCCATGACTCTGGGGTCCATTTTGTACAATTGATTGAAATTACAGAAAACAATTGCATCATCCGGCAAACCGTATTGTTTTCTTGATGTAAGTATTATATTTTCGAGTATTTTCTCAGCGGCTGCTACTTTTTTATTACATGTGTTTACCGATAAACCGTTCTGTATGGATATATCGTCGAGCAATACCTGAAACAATAAAAAATAAGAATTTTATGTCAACTGATAACTTAGAATTAAACTATTAGTAATAATAAGAAAATACCTGCGTGACATTAGGGTCTATGGTAGTCTCAAGTACCGAATTTGGAATGTTTATTTCCTTTTCGTATATTTCAATCGGTACTAAATCTTCAAATTCAACCGTTTCAACTTTTTCATTAACATCTAATATTTTGTTCATATTTATACTTTCAGCGCTATTTATAAGAGCCACATTTTGATGAGAGTCATTTTCTTTACCAGTTATAGCTTTATAGTAATTTTTCAAATGTGGAAACATTTGTTTGTGGTCCCCAACGAAATATGTGTATGGCATAAACGCAAACTTCTCACTAAAATCTGTTGCAGTAGACACAGGCGAAGATATTTCGTCAGTTATAATGTAATCCATGTATTGTGCACCGCTTGTCCCCGGATATCCTAGCCACATTACTTGAATGGGAGCTGGTTTTAAAGCAAATATCTCATTCCGTGCGCCTTTAGTATAGCCATTCATATTCACTAGAATATGTATACCGTCTCGGTTTATTTTCTTTGCAGCTTCAATATAACAGGACACTGAAGACAGATCGACAAAATGTTCGGAATCCTTAACTATTCTACGTCGGAATGTTGTGCCATCATCAACATTTAAAGCATAGCAAAAGATTTCTACTTTTGAGTGATCGTGAAGACCTGGTATGGACTGCATTAGGTGAGAAGTTGGATGGTTACCAAAGTCACTGCTAACATATCCGATCCGTAATCGATCTTTCCGTTCTTTGTTATGTAAAAATATTACCTTACCCAACATATTCACTTTCTCTGTGTACAAGTTGGCATGTCGCGTGGCTATATCTTTTCTTACTTCATTTTTCAATGGATATAAAATGGAATGATGTGGATGTACGGAGGTAAATTTTTCCATATTTAATTGATCTTCTACTATTGATACTATGTTATGCATTCGTTCCTCGTAACCATCCCAGTAACAAATTATTTGTAAACAGTGTGTTAAATTGCAATAAGCATCAGGAAAATTGGGTTTGTATTTCAACGCGTTTTTATATGATTCAATAGCTTCATTAATACTCCCCATATCTTTATAAATACTTGCTAAATTACAATGCGCATCGGCAAATGTCGGGTTTATCTCGATTGCTTTCTTGAAGCAAACAAGAGCGCCTGTTATATCTTGCAACTCTCTGAGAGTATTTCCCATATTGCTATAAGCGTCAGCGAAGTTTGGCTGAATATTGATAGCTCGTCTGTAGTGCATCAACGCTTCATGCAGTTTGCCTGTAACAAACAATAAAAACAACTATTTTATTACTCAAAGTACCCGGTCATGGAATGTATATTGTCACAAATTAATAACCTTATTACGGAAATGTTTTTGTTACCAAGGTTCCATGATCATGACGTTTCAATTTTAGCACTATTAAATTCCTTCTGCTATACATTCTAATTTAATACTAACGAATATTAATTACCGCATGTTACTACATACAAACTAATTATAGTTTTCTACACATGTATGTACCATTAACACAATTCACAGATCGACATAAACAATATATCCTGACTAATGGTATTGGTAGTTAGGATTTTTTTCACGTACCTATAGGTACTACGGTAAGTATATAGACCTATCAGTAATTTCTTAGTTTTAAACGTCATATTTTGCATTTGGTAAACGTTATCGAATTCGTCAAGTTTATAGATACACAAGTATATATATACAGATACATACCTTGATGTTGTAAAAGCGAAGCTAGGTTACTGTGAGTAGCCGCGAAATCCGGAAATACTTCCAAAGCTTTCATGTACAGTTTGGTAGCTTCATAAATTTTTCCTTGTTCTCTTTTGACATTTCCGAGATTGTTAAGAGTATCAACGTGTGAGGGGCAGAGTCGTAAGGCATTGTTGTAACATTCCTCCGCCTCGTAGACGAGGCCCTTTTCTTTGAGTGCATTAGCGAGATTGCAGTATGCGTCTGGAAAATTAGGCTGAACTTCTATGGCTCGCTTGTACGTGTCTATAGCGAGATCTATGAAGCCCTGTTTATAGTAAAGACATGCCAAGTTTCCATGTACGACTCCACTGTTTGGAGTCAACTTCAATGAATGAAGATATACTGCTACCGCTCTGAAATAAACAGATGACGTTGTAGTTTTATTATACGTAGTTTGAATATTTCGAAATACTCGTATACCGACTCAGTTTAGTGGAACGCGATAGAATTAAAAATATTATAGAACAACGACCGTGGACGCTCTGCTTTTTCGTCTTGAAGGTAGGTTAAGGCCACTAACAGGTGCTTTTAAATGATGAAACACTTTGATTTTTATTAATTTGTTTTTGGTTCCATTTCTAGGTATGACACAGGCGCGAACAGTTCAAGGGCCTGACCTAGTTTAATTAATTTCGGTTTGCTTTTAAAATTATTTAATTACTTCGTTTCATTCAACTGCCGTCACCGGTCACGTAATTATTTTAGGACAATCCCAAAAATATATAAATAACTTCTTCCTAACCATTCACAAGAACTTCAGTTTCTTTCTGCTCGTTATATACATGTATATGAAGAGTTAGTTTTTATCAAAAACTTTTACGATTTTTTGCAAAACTGATGATGCTTAGACAAGCAATCCATGAAATATACATTGCTGGTGATCATATCTTTTTATAATTAATTAAAGGTATTATACACCTACTAAGTTTTGTCACTGTTTCTGTTCGTTACGTTAGGTTCAACCTTTGGTCAACCATAGCCCTACAGGATATTAAGCTGGTAGCTTCCGGTTTCGAACCATGTGTGTTGCAGTTTCAATAAGTTTAGTGACGATTATGACGTCTTGAGTTTAAAAATCATATTTATTTATTTTGACATAAAATTATTGTGTCATATACCTAAACAGAAAATAAGGTACTTCCTACTTACCTTTTGATCTTGTTTTTAAACCAGGTGACACAACCGTCGGAGAGTTCTGTCGCCTGCGCGGTGAGCCGCGGCGGCGCGATGTTGATGACGGTGTAGACGACGATGCATTGGTAATCCATAACACGGACATGTCCTCAGCGCGAGCAAGGTTGTACTGACAGGGGCAGACCGGAGACACGGCCGAGTCAGGGCCCACGCGCCACGTCACGCCGCACGACGCGCCGCGCGCGCGCACCGTGCCAACTTCCCCGGAGCGACGCTACGTCGACGTAAGTCGCGGCCTTCGTTTACCCGCTCGTTTATACACTCAAATCGTGAGCATATATCACAAGATCTATTAACGACACGAAGACCATGCGCACACGCCATTTAGTCGCGTCCGCGTTATATTTACGACATCAATCGTTCCATATAATCTCTAAATTCTCGCCGGCGTTCTGGAAGACTTCATCGAATCAGAGACAGTTTCAAAATACACTATCTTTACATATTTACTAATAGAGATTTTTAAATAGCTCCGAACTCTTAAACATAGTTATGCCAAAAGACGTGATTCAAACTCCGCGCGTTATTCATAAGAACGATCAGCTGTTGGCACAAAAGTCAGCTGATACGTGCTCTGGTATGTTTCAGCGTCTATTGTTTACTTTGCTATGGAATTCTGTCACAGTGGCACAATCCGTATCAAAGGCCAAACGAGATTGCCACGGTGTGCCTATTTTTGTATAAATCGTGCTAAACAACTTATTAACGTCCGTAACATGAAGTGTAAAAAATCGTGCATGTGCGACGGTACAGTAAATACGGTAATATCGATTTACGAGTAAGCAGGCAAGCGACGGCGGCGGGTTGCGTGGCGACGCGACGGAATCTCAACGCGACTGCGGCCGTGAGCCTACTTGCTGGAAGCTGGCACCCTACTCCTCCACACTAATACTAACAACTACTTAATCAGTTCACAAAAACTTTTATGCTTGTTCAAAGAACTTACTATGTTCTCAAATTGTGTTACATTGATTTTGAAGTTAGCTATAGCTTCAGTCAAGTGACAAAGATTTCGCCCCTCCGAATGCTATTGCTTTGTTCTACTGACCTATTTTCAGCTATCATAGAGAAGGAAATTATCTAATATCAATTCGAATAAAAGTATGTTTCATTGGATGTGTAGGTACATTTATAAATCAGTCATAAAATAATGGTGATTTTTTTATTTTGTCAATTAAACATTACAGTATTTTACCAATTTATAGAATAATACTTACTATACACACATTGTGTAAACATGGCCGGTAAGATTTTATGAAAATACATAAGCAAAAAAAAAACAATATCTATATCTGTAAAATAAATAAAATTGAAGTGTCTGTTTGCAATATTAAAATAACCGCGTTCTACTACATGCATTTGAATGTATATACGGTACATATACCAAAATAACATTTTTTTACCATTTTTGTCTGTCTGTCTGTCTGTGTTTGTTCCGGCTAATCTCTGGAACGGCTGGACCGATATTGATGGGACTTTCACTGACAGATATCTGATGTAATAAGGAGTAACTTAGGCTACTTCTATTTTAGGAAAAATAATTAGGGTTCCGTGCAAAAAAATTAAAACCCGTTATGTTTTATTAAAAATTTAAAATATTCGGCATCTGGAAACTTGACCAGGAAAGTTGACGGCAGACCTCGAACTGCAGCAGTAAAACCACTCAACCGCAATGCCACACTGAAAAACACTACCAACAGATTTTTAATTAGCTCGATGAAAACGCTTCCGTCTTTGCTGCCTGCTGCTGCGGTCGACCGGCGGCCGCAGAGGGCATACCAGTAGTACAGTCAATGGTTCTCACTAAAAAGCGAAAAGAATTTTGAAACGTTCAGAACCACACTTTTTTGTCCGACTGTCACAAAGGTTTATTTCGAGATCCATGCAACTAGTTTTTAAGAAGATATTGGTACATAATTATATAAAAGGAAAATTTTAGCGATTTGTGAAATATAAGATTGTTGAAAAATAATGGAAGGCCTTTTGACCCGAATAGTATTTTTTTCCTTGACAACATCCCACTTAGATGTAGGTACGGTTTAGAACCTAGCGAAGTTTTACAATAATGCGCAATACAGTGACTACGGTAGGCCAGCGACCGTTCTACAGACTGCTACGTTTATGTGTTTTGCTTCGGAAACTAATTGTGTGAGCCCGACACACACTCTAAGGCCCGTATTACAGAACGTCACTCAATACTCAAGCATCATTTAAAACTAGATTCAAGCCATTTGATTGGTTGAAACTAGTTTTAAATGATGGTTGAGTATTGAGTGACGTTCTGTAATACGGGCCTTAGTGACTTTCGCCCTGCGTGAAAAAGTGCTGCTAGCGTCAAAGTTGCGTCGTCGCGTTCGGAACTAAAACCGCAACGGCATTGCCTCTTGTTGTTTCTGTCAGTCTGCGTTCTTTTGTAGAAGTGTGTGTACCTTAAGTAGGAACCTAATACACATTTCATTTTAACAAAATTATAAATGGGAATAAACATATATTTGAGATTTGAAAGTGGCGAAAAATTATTTTTTGCTAAAGGAATCTTTCGCCACTCTCAAGCTACTTTTACAAATTATAAATTATTAGGTTAGACTACGGAGTAAGAATTTTCTCAACGCCCATAATATTCGAAGTATCAGGTTATAAGATTTCCGGAAGGTCTTCCAAAGAATACCACACAAGGTGAATGGAAAAAATTGGACATAACCAGATGAGAACAGAAATAACCAAACATATTATGCGACATCAAAATTTTCAATGTTAAAAACTAATTTTAACACTAGTTTTGTCGCGCACTTGCCAACTTTCATATGATTTTGACAGATACGTAAGTAGCTATAATTAAATTCAAGAAGCATTGCCAAGGACTCCGTAATGTAATATCAGAAGATATTACGTTCCGCATTTTGTTAGGAACATAATACTACCGATAAATTATTGTAAATGCAATAAAGTTTAGTTATTAATAATAATTGGTTATTTGCCATTTCTGTATGTTTGAGCACTTTGATAAGGAACATAAAATATATTTAAAATTTTTATCTTAAATCATTCGAGTTCTGAACACGACCTCATTTTTAAACAGTTGCATCACATGTTTTAAAAAAATTAATGGTTTTATATTCTGGCTTCGTGCCAAACTCATGCCAGTCCCGACCTCTCAGTTATGTGTAAGTGTCGACTGATAGTTACTGATCGTTTGATCCGGATAACATGATAGTATGTTGATACTGCTTTATCAATGATTTACATGTTTTATGTTTGGACTACGAGTAGCACCAATATAGATGGTTTCGAAATGATGATATCTATTGCTCCCAAGACAAAAATGGTGACTGCTAATAATAATTTTGAATCATCATCTGCCTAGCCTTTTCCCAACTATGTTAGGTTCGGCTTCCAGTCTAACCTGATGCAACTGAATACCAGTATTTTACATGGAGCGACTGACTATCTGACCTCTAGTTAGATCTGGGTAATACGATACCCCTTGATAAGACTGGATGTCACTTTCAGGCCACTGGCTACCTGTCACGACTGTCAAAGATCTACAATTGACAGCCGGGACCAACGGCTTAACAAGCTTTCCGAAGCCGAAGGAAACTCGGTATGTAATGGGTCGTCATCCAAGGACCAACCCAGGCAAGCGCGGCTTAACCTAATAATAATTTTGTATATCGTTGATAAACCAGAGTTGTCATTATGTTTACTTGTCACCTGTACTTGTTATCTAATTACTGATAAAAGGGAAATGGAAAAACTCAATTACTTTCAAAGTTAACAAATAATACCCTGTGGTTTATCCCATCCATTCACTCGTATTATCTGAGCGAACGTGTTGCAAATACAGTACAACTTTTCAATCATACAAAATGGAAGAACGACAATTAAACAAGTTATTTACAAAATGTGAGCCGCCCCTAAGACGACCCACTGACCATCATTTTAGAAGTACAAACGCCTGAAATTTTCATTTCACTTCAGTAAGTTTGTCTATTCAGATTTTTCTTCAAACAAAAGCTTAAAATAAAACAACTTTCAATTTTGCTACCATATTATATATTCGATACGTTTACGTAGCAAACAACAATCCATTCGTTAATTATAATACTTTGATAAATATTCGGTAATACAGACAATTCCGACATAAACATTCAATGTTAGTAACAGTAAACTATGAAATACCTTTAGGCACATAAAGCTAAATTTAGATGCGTCCGTCTACGTGTTAATTATACGATACAAGATATACTTCGATACATACTGGCAGAAGATTATATTATTATATTATGAAGTAAGCTGGTCGAAGTGACCTGGTCTAGAAGCGTGACCTAGCATTAGCGGTCGAATATATGGAAAAGGATGAAACAGGTCTTCAGACGTCAGGTTGTTCTGATTTCTTTGCTTCAGGTCGAGGCGAAGCACCACGTTCCGAGTTGGGAGTGCTTCCGCCAGAAGTGCTCTGTGGACTCCGTTCTTGCACCTGACGAATAAATCAACATGTTAGTCTTCTGTGTATAAATAACGCATAGACTAATCAAATTTCACGTATCCCAACGTGATTCGTGTTTTAATCCATGCATAATTATTTTTGAAAAATACTCAAGGTAAACCCATTTCGGTTATTCTAATTTTGTATGAGAAGAATAAAAATAATTGAAATATAGCTTTCTGTGAAGAACAGTATTGTGGTGCAAAAGCATTCGTACTAGGCACAGCACCTATTAATAGTCTCTTCTGCGCTCGATGTGATGAGTGATTTTTACCTCACTAATAGGTAATATAATGATAATAAAAAATATTTGTTAAAAAGATTATCAATCAAAATGTTGCACGATCTGTTAAGTGTTAGTAACGTATCTACAGTTTATTTTAATTCACGTTATGAAAAATATGTATTTGAAAACCATAAAGCCCTAATGGCACAAACAACAAAGAAAATAAGCAAAACACTTAACTTGTGTAGACTATTTTAAGAACTTCCAATGGTATAAATGAACTTAAAATTATTTAATTGCATTGCAGCTGCCGAACGAGCGAACTAACGAATGTTTCGACTGTTTTATTGCTATTAAATCTACACCATTTATTAATGTCTGTAAATAAACCTTACTTTGAACTCTGATTTGCTTTTCTACGATTTATAGTACCCATTCGCCTCCACAAAAATCAACAGTTAAACATTATTTTTCTGATAGTTTGGGAACTTTTCAGTAACTCTGACTGTTAAGATGGTGTAATAATCAAAGATATTGTACCTGAAAACGCCACCCTTTTGATTGCTAAGATGTACCCTCTATCCACACAATATACTACCCACATTATTAACACTTTCAAACTATTCGTTCGACTAAATAAATATTATGTAAAGCCGGATTCACACCAGACTAGTCTTTACGGTAAGAATGAACGCAATTCTATATTTTAGTGCTCTATTAGTGTGATAGTTAATTTTTTCACACAGAATGATCACACATTTGATAGCTATTTGCAACGACACATTTTGGTTGCACCCTTTTAACAGGGCAAAAACCATATAGTAAGGCAGTGAATTACAGCAGCTTCAAATCTGAAACCATAATAAAGATATTTTATGAGAGGTCGACGTCGCAAAGCGGACCATATCGCACGTTCGGAAATCCGTCGCCAAATGTTGCGACTCGTTCTACCCCGGCCCTGCTTAATGTCGGTACGATGGTGAATCATTCGGATTCCAGTAACCTGCTGCGATCTGGCGCCATTTAACGTATGAGTAACGTATATTTCTTTACGGCTCCATAAACAGAAAATACTACTTAAATTGCCATTAAAATTTATGAGCGCAAGATGAATACATCGCATGCCAGCCATTCATCGCTGACTGACTTATACTCGATCATATGCTTGAGTAATATTCACTGTTCATTCAACTTACCAAATATAATATATGATCTAAATATACCTATATAAATCATTGACAATAAAGTGTTCATAAAGATCTTACATTTTTTTAATTCTAATTCTCTGGATTAAATCTTTAAATGCTCATTAATCAAAACCTCAAGATGTAAATAGCAGTAGTCTATTACCGATCGATAAAGCGCTAGGTCGAATCCCTTATAATATATTTAGCTGTTCGCCCGCGACTTCGTCCACATGAATTTCAGGCTTTCCCCTTTAAATTTCAATATCCCCCCGAATTTCCCGACCCCGGTAGAAAAGACTGAATGAATTTTCAGAAACGCTGTTGTCCCTCCGTCACATAAATGATACACTTACATACTGTGCAAATTTAGATTTGTGCTCTAATCGGTTTGGCATGGGCGGATTATGTGTCAGCCGGGGATGCTTGCCTTTTTTCCTCAAACGAGCTGGTGGATAATTGATTTACGGCCATACAAGCAAGCCGTGTGTGGAGGAAATGAAATGTCGAAGATCCAACCAAAAACTTTTAAATCGAGCCAGTAAGGGGTTTAGTTTACATATGTAATGTGTGGTCACTCATTCACGGAACGAACTCGACAAGCGTCCCATAGCTAGCCTATATTATTAAGCCAGCTTATTCGATTTCGAAACCCACGAGGTGATATTATATATTATGTTACCGGCTAAACATGACTTTAGGTCCAACTACATAATTTGTCCACATTTGGCCGGCGAAATAAACAGTAAACACACATAATGGAATCTTTCCAGCAACTCCTTAAGTACCATGTAATCGTTGCTGGGAAATCTTCTGTACCATCTAACCATTTTAATTATTAATGAACCGCCGTAGTGGGTGGCATAAAAATATCGAACAGGTAAACAAGTTCCAAGTCCTTATGGCATGTCATGTGGAGAGTCTGTCTTGCCTGTTTGTTTGCTACGATACGCAGGAAATAACGTTGTTTTAATTATTACATGGAGCAACAGTATCTGTTCATTTGTAACCAACGAGCGTAATGTAATGCTTTATTTAATATCTAAAACAAACATCATTATGTCGCCTTTGATCCTATGATCAACTAGCAAATCTTTGAACAAACAACAATTGTACGCTTATTCCTAATGAACGCATCACACTTTAAAATAATGTTCAAGAGACTGACAATTTTAATCCTATCCTAATCCTTATAAATACGAAAGTAAGTTTGTTTGTTTGTTACCTTTTCACGCCTAAACCACTGAACCGATCATCCTGTGTCTATACTTTGTCAGGTGTTCAGAAACGGACATAGGGTACCTTTCATCTCGGAAAAAGTACTGCTCCCGAGGAAAGCAAAAATAACGTTCGTAGGATACTAAATGGTGCCACTTGTCTTTCGAATTATGATTGAATTATATTATTATAGAAACTTTAGTAGTGAGAATTGATTGTCAAATTCTAAATTAACGCACACGAAGCCGCGGGCATAAGCTAGTTTTTTTTTAAAGAATTTTACATCACTTCTATTTCTGGGTTTACAATACTCTTTGCACATTGTTGCTTATGCAGACAAGGGAATTAAAAAATATTACCAAGCTAAATGTGTGTGCGAAATAATATCTGCATCTGAGCTAGCCGTTGATGAGCTATTTATAATTGATATCTATTATTAACGTAGCAGACGTCTTAATCCCTCGTAGCGTGAGTAATTAAACTTCGATTACGCACGAATGGAATATTTTCTACGATTAGATACAGTGTTGAAGGTTTTCAGCAAGATGGATTTAATTAATGGCTAGAAATACGGTAGAACAACTTATAACGAATCATACGTTTTAAAATGGTGCTTTTATTTTCTTAGACGTAATGCAATTATCGATACATATCAGTAAGCACATGACTATTTTGATGTTTTATATATTTTTTTTTCAATGAGAACACTGATAATACGATGACGTAATCGATTTTTTATAACACTTTACCATAGTAAAAATAGCAACAGATTTAGAACAGCATATTACGTTTGCTGTCTGCTCAAGTTAAGTGGTTTCAATATCGATTAGGAATACAAAATCTTTTGATCATTGTACTTGAAACGTATTCTAGGAATTTATTTGTTGTTAATCTTTTTTTTTCCATCCTTCTAGAAGCTATAAAAAAATTCTTTCAATACGTATGTATGTCCTGTACCTAAAGAGATACGGGTTTACGAGTTACAGTCACACTCAAATTGTCATAGAAGGTTCTTCTCGCATGCAATTTGTACAATTTGTGGAAGGCACGACGTACTTCGGACCATCTAAGCTGAATAAATATGAAATCATAATGAGGTATTAAACACCCTTAATGAAGCTATGAGATGCTTGTTCCTCTCGTCAATGCGACATTTGTTTGTTCTGGACCATACCTGGGAACCTTTTGGTTACTGGAGATATTGAAATTCAAAGTTCCAAATTCTTCATCCTTATTTTTTAATCCATGTTTTAAATGTTTACTTTACATAAAGTACCTCCGTGACCCCCGTTCAATGCAGACATCAGTACAATGTTTCAGTGCGTTACATTGAGCGAGACCGTAAAACCATGATCTATCACACCAAGAAAAAATCGATTCCCAGTAAATTTTTGTACAGTGTTACTTAGTGGGATGTACAGAATGCTTGGTTGTCGGCTTCGTGAAGGGTCCGTTTACACCCTGTTAAATTCGTTTGGTTGGTTATTATTGTATTGTTCAGACATCAAGCACATCAAGCTACTATAATCTGTCAAATTTCTTTAATAGATTTTCAACTTTATCGCTAAAGCATTAGTTTCAAAGTTGATTGGGAAAATTTGACAGTTTTAGCCTGATTTGTACAAACGCCAGCAGTGCGAACTGCCAGATCAGAGCAGTTCGTAACTCCATATCCAAAGCGCGTATGTTGCGTACCGTGCAACGGTGGTTAGCGATTAACTGCCATGATTTCAATTTGGAAAGTATGAGATATTATTAAGAACTCAAATTATATTCGTATGTATTTCAATTTACCTGCAGTCCTGTATGGAGCATGTTTGCGATAGTCTCGACGTCCAAAGTTGCGTCTTGGGCAGAAATCTTCTTGATGGCGGAAGACACGATGCAGATGTCACCTCGCAGCTCTCTAACTAAAGCAGTTATCTTCTGAGCATTGCTGAGAACCTCAACACTTTGAGTATACGGGTTGTACCGCACCCCAAAGGGACGTTGTATGCTGTCCGCGAAAGCCCTGTGTGATGAAAGTTAGTTCACTACAATTCATATTAAGGATTATCAAAGTAAATTGCGGTGTTTTAAGTAGAAAAAACGAGTGGAAGCAAGAACTAAGTCGTTGTTTTAAAAGATGCTCAGGATGCTCATGGCTTTTGAGTTAAAAAACACGTTGTTGTAAGTTACATTCATTTCAGTTGTTTTCAGTTTACATGTTTTGAACGCTTTAGTTTCAGTTAAGTTAATCGTTGAAAAGTGGTGTGGTAACCTTAAAAAACCAAACCTTTTTTATTTAGATTGTTACTCTAATAGCACAAACCTCATCTTTTCCTTCGCCTCTTCAAAAGAGTCAGTGTAGTAATAAGCGTTTTGGTAAGAGGTTATAATGCATTCTTCGTTGACTGTTACTTCAGGATCGAAGCGCTTGATCTTATCTGGAGTGACCAGGGCATGTTGTAACTCAGCAACAGACGACAATAAGCCGGCCCCATACACTCGGAAACTTCCATCGGGTTGCCGACACAAGCCAAACTCAACGGTGAAGAAGTAAAGCTGAAATATAACATTAAGTACATTGTAGTGCCGATGTTTTCATGTTATGGAATCGATCCAAAGATTTATACTTCCTGATTTCGAGTAACGCGATCATTCAACGCAACATTTAAAATTGTTTAGCTTTGCTACTATAAAAATAAACGTGGAACGTGATCTTCAATTTATTTACTTTCATTCGCTTTATTTTAATCTCCCTAATGTTCAATCTTTTCTAATGTGAAATCAAGTTGGAATAGCTAAACATAAGCCATAGATATGGTTCTGTAATGTAGTTACCGTTGCCAATTTGTCGATGTCTTCGTCGGAAGCGCCGAGGGATGCGAGCCCCAGTTCTTGTGAAAATTGTGCAAAGCTAGGGTTGGCAAGCAATGGCATGTGACCCAGGAGTTCATGACAGCAGTCACTGCAAAGGGACAAGTGATAAGTTTATCAACTGAATCTGTTAAGTAGCGTAACGGATTAAGTGAAGCGGATTGACCCATACAGTAACCTGTAGTATAAAATTTTATAAGTATCGTTTTTTTCATAGAGGTCGTAACATACGTACGGTTCAGGAGTATAAAAGGGATCCGAGGAATGACGAATGTATTGAGTGCAGTGAAACACTCTGAAAGCAAGTCCTGACAGAAAATCTCTAGGAGACAGGTATCCCGCGACGGGACGCAGTTGAAATCCAGTTTTACGCTTGAGAAAAGCGCTCACGTCCTCCAACTGAAAATAAGTCACGTGGTTAGTATAAAAGCCTTCATCGCATTCTGACATTTGGCCGAGCGCCAAAAGGTTCAGGATTATTATACAGCCCAGTGTGTTAATAGAAATAAGAAAAAAAACATTTGTGATTGTTTGTAGACTATAAATTACACAATTAATAAAGTAGAACCTAATTCTACGTTTTTGGACTCGACGGTAGTTCCTCGTAGAACTCAGGGTGGAAGAGAAAACGACGTACTAATGATTACCACGTATTCAGTATCATTCCCCTCCCATATAAATTTTTCATCGGCAATCGGTACGTTTTAAATCGGTTAAACGCATGTAACAGAACTTTATTACAGTTTCATTATAAATAGTGCTGACAAGTTCACAAACCTTTGAGTTAATTTAAAAATGATCTATTACTGACTCATTATTCTAGGTACCTAATCTAAATAGAAGACAAAGTTGTTAACCTGAGGCAAATTGTCCTCCCGATAGCCGCAGTACTTGACCAGTTGGGGCCAGTTCTCAAGATACTCCTCGCAAGCGTGCTTCTGGTAAAGTTTGTGAAGTTCACGGAACACGATGCCCCTGTAACGAAGACACAAGTTCACCAACTACTTTTGAAGTAATAATGGCGTCACTAACTAGACAAGACGCGCTCCTGAAACTTGGAAGACGACAGCACACGAAATTAACTTTGATAGATGAATTTCCTAAGCAAATATAAGCAACAAGTGGGGACACTAAACAAAGAACGTCGAGAAACACGCTACACATATTTATGATACAGATATAAACATAATACAGTATTAAAGAGATACTTGAATTGTCATAGTATTATTATTTTCTATGGCAAACCAAGTCATTTATGGTAAATAATATTTAGGTATTTGATGAACAAGAAGTAGTTTTATCTACTTAATGAACAGAACGTTTTCATTTCAACGTTCCGGAGCTTATAAAATCACAATGAATTAAATCTGCCTACGCAAAGCCCAAGATTTAATATAGTTCGCAGACAGATTATTTTACCGTCTATATTCAGCAATATAAATAAACTAGAAGACTTTTAAATTAATAATGATTTTATTTCGCAAGAGCAATTTAAGAATTATTATCGCTGCTTTGCAACACAACATAACACAACTCAGTTTTGAGAATTCTATTCACAATAATTTAAGTACATTGAAGCCAAAACAGAACATGATTTCAAATAAAGCGTTGAACTAATTTATATGTTAGTAAACACTTACCACGTCTTAATTTCCACGTCAGTGTATTGTACTTTGGGAATCGGATTGCCACTGTAATACGAAAACAATCATTCAAAAACGACATTAAATATTTTTCTTCTTTTGACATCGATGCTACATCTTTATTTTTTTACTAGCTGTGGCCCGCAACCTTCGTTTGCGTGACATTGTTATTAAATTTTACTTTCCTATTTGAATTGGATTTTGTTAAAAATAAGGGTTTTGATTTTTTTGCACGGAACCCGAATACTTTTTCTAAAATAAAACTAGCCTAAGTTACTCCTTACAGCATTTAATTATCTGACAGTAAATCCCGTCAAAATCAGTCCAGCCGTTTCGGAGATTAGCCGGAACAAACAGACAGACAAAAAAAATAGTTTTTTTTTGTTAAAAGTACCGTATATACGTTCATATGCATTCAGTAAAAGGCAGTTATTTGAAATTACAAATAGACACTTCAATTTTATTTATTTGTATAGAAATTGTTTGGGCCATGTTTACTGCGGGCGGCATCAGAACCATTGTCAGATCGTCAAGCGAGCACGTAAACAGACACTAGTAGCACTCCAGCTGATGCGCAATAGTATAATCAGGGCCGCACTTGCACATGGTGTTGGGAAAATCGATATTAACCCATTTCGCCAGATTATGTTTACGAGTTTCGGGAACCGAATAGACTGTAATACGCGAGGATGGTCCTAATGAGGATTTGAGGAAGTCTAAACACATGGGCGATTGTACTAGTTATTTTCTGAAGTTAGTACATAAGTTGGCCAGCTACTGCGTTCGTTCTTCCAGTGTTATATAATGTATTAGAAATCAACACAGTCACAAAGCACCAATACACACCTTCCTAAATTTAAAAGTAATTTTCGCGAGAAATAACGATTGTAACTAGGAGATACGAATATTTTTCATAAAAATATGAGTTCCAGAATACTATGTTCGTAACAATATGAAATTTTAATGAGAAGAGTAGGAGAAAAACACTTTTAAAAGATGTTAAATGTTTATAATTATATTGGTGCTCGTGACTGTACTCAAAAAACCAACTAACTTACGAGGTTCGATTCTGATATTGGCATTATCCAACCCCGTTATTACTTTTTAGATTTGAATCTTATCTATTACTCAGCCCTTTCTCATTTTCCGCTAGCTCTCTCTAATGCGTTTCCTCGCATATCGAGTTTGTATGGATGGGTGGCTGTGTTAATCTTGCACACAAAAACTAAAACTGCTATGTGAATATTGATGACAACATACGAGTAGCTTTTAACATCAAATGATATACAAAAAGCAAAATACAAGTAGGTAAGTTTTTAGTTTTTCTTACCGCAGTCGTATTTTTTAGTTTATTTTATTTTATTTCTAACTTTTCAGTTTAATAATGGTAAAGCTTTCGCAGAAGATTTTTTTTTTTCTTCGCTCTTTATACCGCAGTCGAAAGCTAGTCTTGTATAAACTAATTCCCGAATCGTACTGGGTTTAAAATTAGCAAAAAGCAAATTTTAATAACTGCTTTGTCATCAAAGCTTTATGTAGTTTTATGTAAATTAAGTTATAATAGATATTATGAGCTAACCACGAGACAAGCTTTGATTATATTATATAAAACGCAATATCACTTTGACATCTACACCATTATTTTTAGGTCGTTCTGGAACCGAATACCATTAACTCGATCATCGAACTCGAAACGATTGGGACTATTTTTTCCAAAAAGTAACAATAAAAAAAAACACGAAAGGATAAATTTAATGTTTTTTTTTTTGTGAAATAATGAGAATCGATCGATGAATGAATTTTTCAATGGGTATCGTTCGCATGTGTTGCCGATCGTGGATACGTTTTACAGACACATATCCATTTAAGTTCTCATTATTTCACAAAAAAAAACATTAAATTTATTCTTTTGTGTTTTTTATTGTTACTTTTTGAAAAAAATTGTTTCGAGTTCAATGATCGAGTTCATGGTATTCGGTTCCAGAACGACCTAAAAATAATGGTGTATAAGCAGAATTTTCCACATCGGCACTGATTGTCATAAGGAAATTAGAGAAAAAGACTTTATGTTTGGTTTGGCTCATGGCTACGTCCACGAAAAGGCCTTATTAGCATTATTGGCCTATTCGTGGACGTACCTAGTATTATAACATAGCTGAAGGAAGATAGGCACAACCAGTAAATCGGTGTATTTGTTAATAACAACGCATAAAATGTGCAAAAGTGTCACATTTAAATGGCGACCAGTTTTCATTTTGGTTTGGCTTTCTAAACCTGTAAGTTTGGTTTCTTTATATCCTGCTTTTTAAAGTCTTCGCAAGTGATATACTCCCGTTGAAGTTGTACGGTAATTAGATAAAATCTGTGGGAGTAAGCCAACATCTTTGTGCTTTTAAATTAAATTAGGGAGGCGCTGCCGCTGTTTAGTGACGGTCTCTTTGGCGACAGTTAATGTGTTAATATTTATATTTATTACTATATTACAAATAAATAAAATTGAATTGTCTGTTTGTAATATTAATATAACCGCGTTCTATGAATGTATATACGGTGCATATACCAAAACATTTTTTTATTTTATTTTTTGTCTGTCTGTTTGTTCCGGCTCTGGAACGGCTGGATCGATTTGGACGGGAATTTCACTGGCAGATAGCTGATGCAATAAGAAGTAACTTTGGCTACTTCTATTTTACGAAAAATAATACGGGTTCCATGCAAAAAATTAAAACCCTTGAATTTTTATTGGTAATAAAATCCGGTTAAAAAAGGGGAGTTATATTTTTTATACAATAATTTCATGCGAACGAAGGTCGCGGCCAACAGCTAGTATATTATACAATAAGACGTCATATAAAGTGTGATTTAGAACAACTCGCTGCACTGTAAAAATTATGACCACGAGCGTCAAGACCCTATCAAAAATAGGTATATTTATTTTAGCTGGTAATGCGCCCAACAGACTGGTGGCATTGCCACGTTGTATGGCAATGTTTAGCTCCTGGCCGAAGTAAAAGCCCGCCCCTGTTGGGATATTTTTCTTAAAAACGCAGTGAGCACACGTGCCTCACGGTCCGAAGGCTTAAATCGCAAACGGCTCTAAAATATAGTTACCAGTAAACTATATTCATGCTGCTTAAGGTACTCCGCAGCCGCTGCGGTAGCGCCAGCACAACACGCTGAGCTAGGATGAATCTAAACTGCCCTGACTTAAAAAAGTCTCTGGGAGCCTTGTTTCTAAAAGGACAATTCGAACGTGCTAGCTATTAAGAGTGGCAGTATCGACGCCAGGATATTTGGGTCACCCAATCACTTAAGGCACTTGAATTCATGAATTTATTTTACTATGGAGGAAAGTCAAGTTCGTAAACACTCCGCACTATACGTCAGCTACCTAAGGATTTTTTGTCATTGTTCAATAATCCTGATTAACATTAACACTAGAAACCGGGATATTTACCATGTCCACTGTTTATTTTGAGTTCCTGATATTTCGGCGCTGTTGCAAGTAACATGATCACGGATAAACTGAAATTATCTATTGAGGGTGGGTGTTTATGAGCAGACAAATCGGTTTACCCTCTTTTTTTTCTAATGTTAATGATAATGTAAGTGATTATAATGCTGATTTACTTTTATCCCTACTATATATATATATTATATATGCGAAAGTAACTCTGTCTGTCTGTCTGTTACGCTTTCACGTCTAAACCACTGAACTGATTTTAATGAAATTTGGTACAGAGATAGAGTTGACCTTGAGAAAGAACATAGAATAGTTTTTATCTCGGACTTTTGAAGAGTTCTCTTGGAAACGCGATATAACCGACCTCGACGCGGGCGAAGCCGCGGGCGGAAAACTAGTTTCTTATAAAAGTTAATCAGCCAGCAATAGTTGAGTCCTTGTAAAACATAAACGTTGAATAAAATGAGAAAACTCGTTCCCTAACAACAGGAGAGTAGTATTATAATCCAGAAAATCATTAAAAAAAAATTATGGTAACTGGATTACACTTGTTATGATAAACAATTATAGTATGAATGTTTAAGACATAATCCGTCTTTCTTATTACGAAAGAAAATCCTGCAAAATAATTATTTGTATACGAATGAAGGGACAGCAACTGTGCTGAAAAAGTTTAGGTTGGTACTTACTACTTGTAATTGTTGGCAATGGCAGCGAATTGTTCCCGTCGTTTGCGGTAAATAGGGTCCTTGAAGCCAGGGTGGTCGGCATCCAGCTCCGAACCATACATAAGCACGTTTTGAGCTCGATCCAGGTCAGAAATTTTACGAGGGAACCAATGCATCTCCCCAAAATCTACAAATTCATTTTTATCGTCAACACGTTTTATACCGGTGCTCGAAAGTCCGCAGTAAATTATTCAATCAAGGAGTTTTTCTTACTTTCATTTGAAATTGAATTAATTTAGTTATTCAATTTAAGTTCGATGGAATTTTATGCAAGGATCGACAGAAAATAAAATGAAGATACTATACGTTTCCATAAATTTCGGTATTTTATAATGAGAGAAAACAATAATATCGCACAAGTCAGAAATACAACTTCTAAAGATACAAAACTGGGACACTTTATAACATTAAAAAGTTGATATAAATTCAGATATGATTTTATAACGTAAATTGCGCATCAAAGAATATTATTCAGCACTCTAATTAAATGTCAATAAATCATCTAAGGCTTTAATTAGTAAATACTGGGTGGATCAAACAGTAAAATCATAAAAAAAATGTTCCCTCGTGCCCAGCGGTATCCGAAAATACTCCATGTATGTTCCGAGATTCTTAACGTTATAATTTCTTGAAAATTTTGTGGGAACCGTTTCTAAATATATTCTATCTTTATTTTTAGCGAGCTTTTTTATATATTATTTACATTAACTAGAGGCATTTGTGACTCTCGTTAGCATAAATAGTAACAAAAATAAGCAAAAACTCATGATTAATAATATGGAAGTACAAAAAAATACTTGAGATTTCTAAAGGGCCTGTTTAAGAGACGGGTTGACGAATACTCAAAAACTATTATGAATCGCGGGACATAAATGGCGTCATATTTTCGGATACCCCTGGGCACGAGGAAACAATATTTTTATGATTTCTCTAAGGACATGGACTACTGAACATGAAGAATATTTTTTTTATGACGTCACTATGTGTTAAGAGTAATTAGGTAAAAATATGGACAAAGTAAAACCACATGATTACCAGAACTCCTGGAGTGTGCCATAACTGTTCGAATTAATTGTAACGTAAAGTTCTCGAAATATATTTACCGAAACTAGCTGCAGCAGACAGCGGCGTAGGGGGTGGAAACTCCTCACCAGTTTGGGATGACACCACTTCAAAGTCTTGAACCTCGCGCTTTAACATCCTCTTTAATTGTTCCATGCGATGAGGATCGCACTCCACATCCACCAAAATGTCAGACTAAACAACAAAATATCTGAATTAAACCCCTAAAATAGTTGGTATAGTAGCATCTGAATGATTTCGAAATAGTTGATTAGGAAATTAAACTTAAAAAAAAAACAACAAATGAAACTGTGTGAGCCTTAGAAGATTTTCAATCATGCAAACAGCTTATCGAAATCCAAAAGAAGTTGGTGACAGTTAACAATATAAATTAAAAGTAAGACATGTGCCAGCACCGACAATGTAATTAGAGTACCAGCAAAACACAAATTCATTGAAATCAACTTACTGAGGAAACTTCAGTAACTGATTTTCGTGACTCAATATGGAGGACATTTATGCCGAGATCTTGGAATACAGTTAGAGCTTTAACCAGTCCCCCAACTTGGTTCCTCAAAGTAAATATCACTGAAATCCTCTCGCTCTCTAAAGTTTGAGCCTGCTGTTTGGCTGCCATGTTAAGTTCACCAAGTTTAGGATGGTGTTGGGCCTCGTTTTTGACTTCCCATTCCGATCCATTTCTATAGAGCCAAAGTCCTAAGAGACCTTTTCCAGAACCACTCATTTTCCCTCTGAAATTAAAACTTATTTTATGACTAAAACAAAAAAAAAAACGATTTTTAAAAAGGCACTGAGACAATTACTAAAGTAAATTACAGTTTGGTGAAAAATTCCTTGAATTTACTGAACGTGAACTGATATAAAGTTTAATGTATCTATGATGGAACTAATTGAGGGATGTATCGCTGCAATGTCTGGGATGTACTGCGCCCTTCCTCGGGATCTGTTCGCTTATAAAGAGAAGAGGCGCGGGAGACTCGACGGAGGGTGGGTATATTTGATTGGCTGAATCAAGTGTTCGGAGTAACTTGGAAAACGTTCTCTTTTCACACCGTAAAGTCACGGACACACTTTGGCAACGTTCTATTTGTTTTTAATCTTTTACAAATCTTAGACTGAGGAGGGAAGTTATTCTGCGTCGTTCGAGAAAATGGGGCAGTAAATTAAAAATATAAACTTAAGAGCTTAAATAACGGCTGTGTAAATAGATTTTGTTTGAGTTCAATGTTTGCAATACTAACAGGAATATTGCTTTGACATATTTTGCGGTGATTCACACATTTTGAATTTTCATCTTACCTACTTATTTTAATGTCAATTCATTTGCTTTGACATTTTGATTATGACTGTAAGAAACACTTTTTGGGTTACAACTCTAACAGACTTATATTTCGAAATTAGCATGTGTGTTTCATAACTTATCGTATCATCGGCATACCTTTAAAACTTGAAATCAACAGAAACTAGAAGATCTTCCGATTAAACCTATTTTTAGGTACTTGTCCTTTTGATAACGTTCCATTGAGGGGCAGACGTTCTCAAAAAATAGGTTTTTCGAAAGCCGAAACTTTGGAGAAAATCGGAAACTTTGTAAGGGTAAAGTTTTACAAATTTTCTGAACAGATCAGTGACTAACAGTTGCGTCGTAGTGAACACTTACTTAAAGCTTTATTACTTGTCCTTTCAAAATTCATTAAAAATGCGATCAAAGTTTAGAAATTGTGTACAATAGCTAGGTACTGAACGAAACGTTCTGGCGAAAGGCGTTCTGAAACATTAAGGAGCTCGAGAGGTGAGATTACATTTTCTAAACTCAATTTTTTTCTAGTCTTTACCAAACTGTAGTAAAACATTTTGCTATCGCCGCTAACGTGCACGCGAGTTTATATGGTCGTTACCCACACTGTGATAGTTTCTTTAGTAAGTGTGGATCTGAGCACAAGTCTGCTACCTCGAAGCCGTTGGCTGACGGGCGGTAAGCGATCCAGTCACTGTATTTATTACCATTGTTTAGCGAAAAGAGCATTCCGTATCATTCATTACGAAGAAACGACCCCACCATTTATTCACTCCATTTCCTTAGCGTGTGAATCGTAAAAATAGGTTAGCTCTTGAAATATATTTATTACAAGGATATATTTTTTACTCTGATTCTTATAACACTGTCGGGAAAGACAAACCTAAATCTACGTTTTAAATTAATTTCCTCGTAAAGTCAACAACACAACATCTTCATGGTGTTTAATATTAAGTTAAGTCGACGTATTTTTTTTCCATTAAAAAACAAATAAATTGGAAAATAAATTTGCAAGTAACATTCCGTGGCCACGAGCCCCAATATTTTTCTCTGTTGACTTGGCTTGACTTCAGTTGGCTGTGTCATCTGCCAGCCCTTTTCTCAACTAAATACAACTGAATACCAGAATTTTCATGGACGACAGCCTGTCCAGCCTCCGCTACCCAGTTCCTGCATAAAACGATACCCCTTGGTAAGTCTGGTGTGCATATTTTCTGACGTCTCCCTACCCGAAACAATAGTCAAAGATCTATAAATTACAGCCAATACCAATAGTCAGGCATAGAGGGATCTCGCTATGTAATGGATGGTCACCGCCATCCACGCACCGGACTCGACTTGAAAGCATGACTTAACCTCGAAGTTCAACCCTTTGTTACTATTATTATTTAGCCACAAGCGCCTCCCCACACGAGGCTGTGTATATGTGAAGGTGAGTCTTGTACAGTTTTCTAGACTTTCCTATAAAATTCAGGCGTGCATATTTCTATTGCTGCGGGACTGTTTGAAAGCGATACCGCGGCCCTGGACCACAAAGGGCAAAGAAGGAACATGGATAGGTTTTAGTTAGTACAAGTCTGACAATCCTTTCCGTTCCATCCAGAGCGGGAGGGGCATTTGATGATTTCTCATTCAAAAAAAAAAGAAAAATAAAGAGGCGTGCAGTTTAGATGTCAGATTGACTGGAAATTCGTTGTTATGTTTTGCTTAATTTTCTAACTGCAGCATGACCTACTAGACCTATTATACATATCTCATTTAAACATCACTGACATCCTTGGACATAGTGAACTAGATACGACCCTCATGTCGGTTTTGCTTTACTATAACAAAAGCTCATTCTGGGGTGACGTTCCCTATTATCTTGACTTATTCATGGCTCGTTACACAGTAAAATTAACCTAACGTTCTTATTCACTTGCTATATGTAGCTATGTTGAAACTATGCACGTATGTATGTTACAAAACAGTCTGAAATTATTCAATAGTTGATATTCTTTTGGTTAGCGATAGTGTATTGAGTGTGTTTAAGCTATAATTTTATTTTTTTAATTTAGTCGGTTTCTAGTGCTGCGATATTCATGAGTTGATCGGGTAAGGAGTTGGAAAAGGGCTAGGCTGGTGATAATGATATACGACTATTACTTGAGAAAACACGAGTCTAAAAAACACTAATTTTAAAATCACTTTAGTTTCGGAAGTCAGTGGTAAAAAGTGAATGAAACAAACAAAGTAACCGATTTCTGAAACAAAGTGATTATAAGTTGGTCGAAGTCGATTTTTTGTTTTTTTATTTCACCCTTTTTAGCTGTAGTATACCACCACACAAATTCTTGTCACGAATCAATTTTACGTTGTAACTAGAACATACTAAGGGACCATCATGTCGTCAATATATTAGGCCAGCATGAAAATATATGTATTAAACGGGAGCTAACTCAATCAACAATAAAAAAGAGAAGTCGGTCCTTTGAACTCATTTCTAAAATTCACTTAAATTGAGCTCGTGGCTAAATAATAGCAGCCGCTCGGGTTGATCTTCAGGTTAAGCCGCGCTTGCCTAGGTTGGTCCGTGGATGGGTGACCACCCTTTACATACCGAGTTTCCTCCGTGCCTCGGAAAGCACATTAAGCCGTTGGTCCCGGCTGTCATTTGTAGATCTTTGTCAGTCGTTAAGGTAGTCAGTGTCTCGAAAGTCTAACAACCAGTCTTACCAAAGGGTATCGTGTTGCCCAGTGCTAGCTGGGTTGTGGAGGTCAAATAGGCAGTCGCTTCATGTAAAATACTGGTATTCAGCTGCATCCGGTTAGACTGGAAGCCGACCGCAACGTAGTTGGGAAAAGGCTAGGCAGATGACTTGATTAGAAAGTCTGTTCAGTACTGACTACATTTTTTTTACAGTATCATCATCATAGCAGCCCGGAATCACCAACTGCAATATATATATATATATAAATTGGAAATAATTCTATACTGCAAATAATTATAATTATTACTTATAATTTCTGTGATGATAAAATCAAACAAACCATTATATTTCAAAGGGAATAAATAAACATTTAACTTGAATCGCAGACGAACAAGCTTTTAATTCAATTTCCTCAGAGACGCCTCTCAAGCGCCTTTCTGATTTGCAGCGATTTGTCGCTTGTTATTACTACACAGTATCTTTATTCAGCTTTTATTATGCCGTAAACAATGTTGTGTAGTCGTATACAATATGTATTTTCTTTAAATTAACGATGTTTATATATCTCCTATTTTTAGGGAGTCATTGTCCGACTCTGTAAGTCTGACTGGTGACAAACACATCAGGAAAGCTCAGTGTGGATAGACTTCTATAGCTATTATAGGCCGATAACGCTATTGTCCCATTCCTGAGAAAAGGACCCGTTGACTGTTATTATTACTCTCTGTAGTTATTTATAAAATAAACTTAATATCCTTGTTATTAAGAGTTATTTAATATCCCTAATCTTTTCATTTGACCTAAGAACCCTAAAATAAGACGTGGATTTATTTAGTAGAAATAGAGCGTGCTTATGTGGTGCGTACCATATACATTATCTCAAAGTAACTAAGCTAGCCGCACCCTATTAGCTAAAGCAAATTGATTCTTCATGTCCTACTTCAGACAAAACTCATTTATAAACTGCTCTACTTAAACTATAAGTATAAGTTAAGGGGTACCTACATTTTGTAGAAGTACTACCAGGGTGATATGTGAATACTAAATCTACAGCGTCCTCCAAAAGTCAGATGATTTTGTTCACTTCTGATTTTTCATTGCATAATGCTCTAAAATCATAGTTTTTATTGTTTTGACTGTCCACTATGACTTTGCTTTTGTCTAATCTAACTGTCTGTGTTAAGTGATGGTTATAGAAATTTATTTTCAATAAGAAATTACAAGGATTTCACTTACTTGAGAACATTTTTGGAACTTAAAATATAAGTAGTATAACGTGAACTTTGACGTATTTTAAGTAGATGTAAATGAATTTTTGCTGCCAACATTTTTTGATACGTTGGATTAACTATATTTATTTTGATGACAGTTCAAAAAGCGGATTTTTGTTCTTATTAGGTATTGCCCGCAACCATCGTCCGTGTGAAATTATTATAAAAAATATTACATCCTCATTTTAATCGGATTTTGTAAAAAAAATTTTTGCACGGAACCGTAATTCCTTTTCTAAAATAAAAATTAAAAAATCAGCTATTTGCCAGTAAAAGTCTCATCACAATCGGTCCAGCCATTTTGGAGATTAGTCGGAACAATTAGACATACAGACAGACAAAAAATAAAAAAAAACATGTTATTGATCGTACCGTATTGCATTCGGAAAAAAAACAGTTATTTTGAAATTACAAACAATTCACGAGGCCGTAAAAACACGAGTGTTCACTTATAGTGCAATCATACTAGGGGTTTCATCTCGGAATGAGAGATATAAGCTGTAAATTCGAATACACCTTCATTTTGGTGTTCTAAAAGTTGTCTCAAAAGTCTTATAAAATCTCGTGTCTGCGTCGTAAGTTATTCAAGGTCAAAGGTCACAAAAATCAGTTTTACGCGATTATCTCGGTTTCTATTGCTCCAATGATGTTAACATTTATTATAAAAAAAAAAATGTAGGGCATAAAGAAGATCGGCTGTTTGGAGCTCTGTTAATTTCGGAATCCATCATCAATGAAAGTATGTAGATTATAATAATATGGTACAATTACGGGGCTTTCGTTTCCATGTACTTAATATCTTTTTTTTATAGAGGTCCACAATGCAAAAAAAAAGTAATAAATATTTTACTAAACGCAATCACTTGAAATACAGAAACGTAGAAACAGTGACGGAAGTAATGGAGTTACCATATTCAACAGAATATGGAATTTCTATAATAATACTAGTTAATGATTTCGCTGGTAGTCATAGAGAGTATCATGAAACGTTTGCTACCTAGTATTACAAGACAAGCAAACCATTGCTGCGATATCTTATGTTTGTCCCATAAAATCTAAGCCATTTTGAGTAAGACTCCTCCTATCTCTTGAAACACATGGTTTCTTTGCTTTTAAGCCAGCCTCTTGTTCGATTCGCAACATGTTTTATGTTACCTACCTACTAAATCACCATGTTATTAAATAAATTATTAATTAGTGCCTGCTGTTATTAAAAACGTTGAGTAGTTACGTAACATTTTTTTGGAGAATTTAGTTTGAATTGCAACATTCAAAGCTATGTCGTCTATGAAAACAGAATTTATCAGAATTGTCATAAATATACATATTTGTCACTTCTCTGTCTTGATCAATTTAAATCTAGATGTGTGGTTTTGTTGTGAATAGTTGTGCGTTTTAATTGTTTAACAGAGAACTTACATTCGCTCATATTTTGTATTTATTTATTTATTTAATGAAAAACAAACAGTAGCACACTAAGAATTAATCATGATATCATATATCATTTTAAAACTATTATGCTACCCACTACGTTCTCCACAAGTTACAATTCATAGTATTTAAAACTAGCTAGTAACAACACATACAATACCTATACAAAGGTCATTGTCCTGGAACTAATATCTGGATTTTTAAATATTTTTATATAAAAGATAAAGTACCTAAATTAAATTACTTAAATTTAAATTGTGTGCGCATTTAACTATACTACTGTAACTGTATACCTACTATTCTTAAAATATTATCATTTGATATATTGGTTATAAGTCTATTTTGCAACATTTACCGTGTCTCTGGAGTAAGATTTACCGAGTAGGGTAGTGAAAGTTCGAAAAAAACGATGATTACCAAAGACATTCAAATATTTACGAGCGATAGACGGGACAAGATGAAGAAAATCGTAAAACAATACTTGTTACTACTTAAAACAAATCGCTCTGTCTAATTTCATACGTCCGCTTGTCAGAATCGAAAATGTTCGGAATCAATATTTTTGTATGAAAAAAATCCCTATGTCCGCTCTATGAATCTTTTAAATCCCTCGATGATTACAAAATACTCTTTAACCAACTTCGGCGATGCCAAAAGGAAGGGTTATAATGTATATATGTTTATATTTACGTATGTTCCTTCGTAACGCCTAAACTATTCATCCAATTTTGAATTAGGTGTCAATCGATTCGTTATTACGGTCCGGGTTACATAGGCTACATTTTAACCGACTTCAACAATAGGAAGAGTCGATTTTACCTTGTAAGCCCCGAATTTAATTAGAGCATAATTTTTCAGTAGTCGGGTTTTTTAGTTTCATTATACCACACACATTCTTGATACCATTACATTATTTTACCATTAAGTAAATCTTAGGATTTATCTTAGTGAGAGCTTTTAAATAGTAACATATTAATTAGAAGAAGGATTGCAAAATTCACAAAGAATGGAGAATACATCTAATTATTTGAAAAAAATGTTAATACAGTACGAGGTCGCGATAATCCCACTTGTGGACGTTATTTGGGATGTCCTAAAGCCGTTTGAGAGTAATTTGGGGCGATGCCAACCAAGCCAAGCTAGTTTTATGAGCGGAGGTGTTACTGTTACATCGCAGACTAAGATTTTCGTCTAGAATTTTCTTACCAGATTATTGGCGATATTAGGTACTGTGGAGCGAAAAATCAAGACAACAACTTGTTACTATATTCTAAGTACCTACATAATAAATACAACACTTTCTTTATGGACAAAGCCCCTCGGGTCGCTCTACAGCTATCAATACCAGGTAAGTACGGGTTATAATGAAACGCTCACTTATGTCTAGTGTCTACCCATATTTGCTGATACAAAAATGCCCTCATGAAAGTCATATCAATTCATTATTCTTATTGTAAGTGGGCGTTGCTTACCCAAATATTATATTATTACAATTCACTACGTCTTTCATACCTTACCTACGTATTTATTCCTGAAGATAAAACCTATTCATTTATACCTTTTAGCTTTTTGTTATCTGTAGAATCGAATTATGAAGAAATAGAGTTCTTTACAGCCAACTCAAACTCATTGTGAAACAAAATCTTTCCAGCTACCATTTTGAGAGGTTGAGAGTAGAATTGTAAATTCAACCTATGACACCAAACAATATATTGACAGTATTTTTAACGCAATGAGCGTGCGTATAAGTAAATTTACACTCAACAGCAAAACCAGATTTGTTTTTCAAAGTCTGTTATTTAAAAACAAAGCTACTGCACGAAAAAGTCCGAGATCTCAAAAACGAAACATCAAATGTTATCCAAACCAACTTTTGTTGTAAGTTCTTATACGTTCTACGGACCCAATTTTTTTCAGAATTTACCTCTTCTTACTTTAGAAACTAAAGGGGGCACAATTTTTTTAACTTACAAGAGAATATCACATCAACCAATGACTTGAGAAAAAAAATACAGACGGTCAGGGCTACATAAAGTTGTTTTTTAAACGCGAGCAACGCACGTTATGTCACGTCTTGACGGCCATTATTTTTCGGGAATTCGGCTGATCTAAGGCATAGTCACACTACTCATTTTTAGAAAACATCTAAAAATGAGTAGTGTGGCTAAGCCTTAGACGTTTTGTAGACGAAAGATGTGAAGATGTTTTCGTGTATTTTTCATTCAAACAATTAATATGCATACGCATAGAGAAATACGACAAAAATAATTTGTACCTATGCATGTATATTATTTTTGTCAGTCGCTCCATGTAAAATATTGGCATTCAGCTGCATCCGGTTAGACTGGGAGCCGACCCCAAGATAGTTGGAAAAGGCTAGGCAGATGATGTATGTATATTATTTTTGTTTGTTAAACCCTTTCATCGAAATAAGAAATTAAGCAAAAATGGTTGAATGTGATTCCCGAATCTCGCACAATAACTAAAAGTTCTGTTGTGTGCAGTCTTCATTATATTATTACACAACTACACGCATGAAACAACTACAATCATTTCGAAAAAATCTGACAAGTCTTATCAAGAATGAAAAGGTTAAATTGGGAGTCAAAGATCACAACGATAGACGACGAGTCCAATCCGGACGAGAAGGGTACAGACGCAGAACAACTAGAAGAGAAGCCCCCATCGACTCATAACCAAAACCCATGGGCAACTCCCTCTTGCTCTCCTTGGGAGGTCGAAGACCAAAATCACTCAGGTCTAGATTGCAAAGTAGACATACAGGAGAGCTCAGAATCAGAGTATGCCTCCGAAGAAGAAGGACAGGTTGAATCTGACAAGCAATTCGGAAAGATCGCAGAAAATGCCAAATCGCTTGTACAACGAAAAACACTTGACTTTCCCCTCTTTGGAGATTCTTGAAAACGACAGACAACATCGATCTAGTGACGAACATCACCACCGAGACTATAAAGACTTTTTACACGATAAGATGTCAAGTAGCTTATTAGAAGCAAAAGCAAAAAGGCTCATTCGTCTTCTCTGTGACAAATAGGGTTCTGTCCCCTCCGACATGCTCCTCAGAGTCCGAATTATCCCTAACAGAAACGGATGATGCATCAGCTAAGACACTTGCCGGTGCTATTCAAGACATCCTCCAGGAAGGAGTGTCACTCCTTCCTTTGAGGAAGGAGTGACACTCAAGCCGCGGTTCAGTGGGATAAGACCCAAACAATTTAATATCAAGACCAAAGGGTTCACTAGGGAGACAATTACGAAGATTGTGGAGCAGAACTTTCCGTGCACCCGTCAGGGCATCATTCGTTTTCTAAGTAAGCAAACAGGTGAGTGGCCCAAAATTAGAAATCTATAGTCATTCTCATCCGAATCGGCAACAGTCCTAACTTGAATGATTAAACGGCGGATTTTCATATTACACAATTACGACGAGCGTTAAATGCTAATGCAGTACCATCAATTTTTCCAGTGGTAAGGATGTTGGATTTACCATTTTTATCATCAGTATATCTGATGTACTGGTGACTGAGAGAATGTTATGCTCACTCAAATGTCTCGCTGATGGTGGCGGGTGTTTCGGGTCATTTAGTTCCCTTCAATATGGTTGAGTTGAATGGCGCTGATCCATGCGTCATGTTCGTGAACGGGCACTGTCAGTTGGGACTGGTCATCTCTTAGCTGCCACGGATTATTTTAAATACTTTTTTTTATTGTTGGTTAATCTTTTACTCTGGAGTCCAGAGTGCACACATTAGGAGCGTGTACACCGTTCTCACATATAATATATATAATCTCAACATGAATGATGTAACCAAGATTTTATAACAATATATTGATTTAAAAGAGTGTCCATGGAGTTTCTTGCCCATTCTTCTCCATAGAGATCTACGCTTTTGGAATGTGCAACTACAGTACTTCCGCAAGTTATTATGCCTTGTGACTGTGACTGTAGCTTAGCTTTTTTTTTACTTCAAAAGTGCCTGTAATGGTCTAGTTGAAATAAATGATTTGAGTTTGAGTTAAGTGTGCCTAATAGATGTTTTCAACATTGATTTATCTACATCAAACACCACAGGATAAACTCGCGCAAAGAAATTTTGTTCGAGCTTCTAAGTTGTTGCCATTTTGATAGAAATCAAAGACACAGCAGCCCCGCAGAAGATGACTTAAAGCGTAAATTCAAAATGCTTTTGAACAATTTAGATTCTTTTTTAAGTATTATAAAAACGTAGCAAATTGTGACGAAGTTAAACGTATGATGAGAAACAATTTTATCAATATACACAATCATTTAAACAAACACTGTCTTAAGGTTTCAAGATTTATAACTAAACTTACGTTGTACTGAAAAACAAATCGTCCGAAAGAGCTATACATACCTGTATATCTCTTTCGGACGCTTTTTTTTGTAGCGCCATCTCTTTCCCACACTGGAATTACTCTTGCTTTATGACGTCATAGTAACCTGGTCACTTTTCTCAATCTGATGTCATACATAGTTTTATAGAAAAATAACATAGCATCACGCTTGTCGGTATCTGAAGGATTAGGCAGAGATATACAATAGTGCTCCCACATTTCGCCAATTATGTTTGTACCTGTGTTATCCATAGGTTACCTGGGCGAGCATATTATTTTTATAGAAATACAAACATTGACAATCAAAATTACATGGCTGGCCCTCACTTGCATTATTATTGGAGACAAAAACTAAGAGCTTCATATAAGCTGCATGAAATTTATTGCGAGTAAAGTACTTCAGGACTTTATAAAAAAGACAAGTAAAAATAACTGAAAAGCCAGTGACTACTAGTATTTGCGTTGGTTCGTAATCGTTCATCCTAGCAGCCGGGAAGAGGGCACGTCCCAAGAGTTTTGTCAACACGCTAAGCCTCTCCGCCAGTCGTCACAATAGTCACTACCAACCTCAAACCCTCTAGAGCCTCTCGAACTAAACTTTTTTTATACTTACTACTAGCTACTAAAATAGCTAAACACATAAGAGTACCTACCTAAATCGCATCAATTTCCCTGTGACATAACAGCTGACAATGTCATGTGCGATACATTGATATTCTTCTCCGATTTTTATTTAAACATTTAATAAATTACCAATTCTAATAGTATGAAAACATCTGACCTACATTACGTACATTCTAATTCTTTGCATCCCAACCGAACATAGTGTTGTATATCCTTCAATTTTACATTAACCTTTGAAAAACGAACTGTTTTTCAAGATGAAGACGCCCTTGGTTTGTCAAAGGTGATACTGTGCTTATTTTGTGCCTGAGGTCGATGCCAAACCAGTGGACCAACATTTCTTTAAGGACGAGAGGCCTCTTGTCACCTGGTAACGCTTGCCTGGGCTGCGCCGATATGAGTTCATCGGCGGCGTAGCACCCGAGACCCCATGGCGACTGCGCCGCTGCATCATGAGTGCCGTGTCATATAGACCTTTTGACTTTTAAGTAGTTTTATTTGATATTTTTGATGTGAAGCATCTTTATGCGCCTAGGCAGTAGTACCTACTAGTGCCGGGCCTCCCATGACGGCCAATTTTTTTTTAGTTTAATAACTAAAAAAAAATTATCAGTATCTGTGTGTACATAAATAAATAAAACTTTATTTTATAAGTGATAATTTAACTAAGCAGCAACGACGTGGAGGACAATATCGAAAAATTCAAATACTCCGTTCCTGTACTAAAGCGAGTACCCCGAGCGCTAGACCGCTTGTAGTTGAACCACTGCTTACCTTTCCTTAAAAAAACTATAACAACGCAGAGTAAAAAAAAAATAACGTTTCGGTTCATGATTTAGATCCAAAATTACCGACACAGAGATACCCCTCTTCAAGAGATATATCCAACCTGGTGGAAACGAGGGTAGAAGGAAGGTGACACTAGCGGAGCAGCGGGATTCTCTTCAGTACCGATGTGGTCGCACCGTGTTCTCCACGAACACTCGCAGCTCTGGTAACCGAACACCATGCCCCGGATGGCCTTTCTTTTCCCGAATCATCATTACAGGTCGAGTTGACGCTTCCCGTGACTTACTATTCTATGGCTGAACCTTCAAAACCACGTTGTATGATAAATACGTCCCGACATGGACACTGACAATGAACGAAGTCGGAACCGCCTTGATACAAGTTGAAGGTATAAACGATGCAGTAAAAAAAAAAGTTATTTCGTTTGAGCCTCTAAGCCGTTGAATTCAGAAAGCAGATAAATACTTTTTGCTACTTTTATTTGCTGGCTGGATGCTTTCAAGTCGATGCAACTCAGTATAAACCGGACCAGTGATATGCGAACTCGAAATTTTGTTTTCAGATCTCAACCCTTAAAGGCGAAACAGTTCTCAGTCCTTTATAGCAGTGATAGCCTAGTGGTGTAACCATCGGACCGCCAAGTCATAGGTCTCGAGTTCAAGACAAGCCACGCAACTCTGATTTTTTGGATTCATGTGCTTATTGTATAATTGTCACTTGCTTCGGTGAAGGAAAACATCGTGAGGAAACCATGCCTATGAGATATTTCTTGACGGCATTTAAAGCCAAGTCAGAGGCCCATCCATTGGCGGCATAAAAACTCTGACACCAGGTTAAGCACTAGCCACACGATAAAGAAAGAAGAAGGCAAAGAAAAACGATTTTATTTTATTATTTTTCTTAGGATTAGTTCTTGATAGCTGATCAGTGCGCGCGTCACTGAGACTTTAAAGATCGGAAACTTAAAGAACGAAGATTAAAACTGGTATTATATTAAACTAGCTAAAAGGTGGCTTATCACATGTAACTTTAAGGTGCATTATATTGGTGTACTATTGTTACATCTCTGTCTTATTTATCGAGAAAATCAGACTGCCATTTATACTGTATTCTTAATCAGTATAGATAGTTATACCTGTCCCTAATCATACTCGCATAAAGTTCAGTTGGGCCCTTAGTCGTACAACCCTAAGTGTTGAATGGATTTCCCGCTGATGCATCATTCGTTATACGACACCCACACAATGATGTATATTTATGTAGGGGTGAGAAATGCACGCGTGCGCCCTGCAGGGGTGACAGCGGTGCGCGCACTAGGTTTGAACATGCGCACAACAAGCCCCGTCCCTCGTACTCGGTCGATACAGTTGCGGGGGGCTGGTCGCGCATGCGGCACTCTCTCTACCCAACAATCAGATGTAAAGCGACATGGCTGATAGCGAATTTGAAGAATTTCGGCGTGTTTTCGATAGATTACCACAACACATAAAGGCTCCAACGCCGTTTTATTCGTAAGTACACCTTTTCACATACTTTCCATACCGATACATAACAGCCCTCTTGAGAAACAGTGTTCCATTCCGACTAATTTGTCACGTGAGTTCAGAATAAAGATTTTGAAGACGCATTTTTTACCATTAAACTTAAAAGAAAGCTAGCGAAGTATTAACTTTTACCTTTATGTCATAATTAACTATTTCAGATTAGTGCCAAATGTGGGATTGGATGATGATTCCCCGTCATCCAAGAGCGAGTGTTCGCCGGAGGAGGACACCAAAGAGGACATGCATCCATGTATGGTGGATGGGAATACAGGCACCACAACCGTAAAAGATGATGTCGTATCACCACCATCGCAGCCTGACATAACTGAAACGCAACGAAGCCCTCAGCATTACTCATTCACGAACGGCGAACGCAAAAGGAGAAAGCTGCCGGAGATTCCAAAGAACAGAAAATGTGAGTAAATAGTTTATTTTAATCATCATAACCCAATTTGTTTTCATTATGTTTAATAGGGAAAGGTCATCGGTTCATTTACATATATAAGCTCGCGTCGCGAGAAATTTTATCAACTGCAGCAGCGCCCTTGCAATTGTTTGATTTAATCAAGAAGGTACCTGATAATGCTGCTGGCGTAGTCATTTGTCTGTGTAAACGTCCATTCCATAAATAATGGGTAGGTTGACTATAATCTATTATTATGCTCGTTTTAAACAGGAGACATGTGGTTTTAGAATTTCGTTAAAAATCATTAAAAAAAATGGTGCCCGTTTCCTTTTTAATATCAATTACATTATTTGTATAATTGCTGGCATAATGTTGTATACAATCAAATGATTATATATACCATAAAAGATACCTTTAGCCTGTTCTTGGAGTCCATTTTATAATTTATTTGTTAATCTGTTTCGTTATTAGCACGTATACCGATTTGTTAAGATTTCGTATTACCACTTTTTAGATAAAAAAAGATTACTTTTTCGAAAACAGTTACATGTACACATGAGCTTAATTATCATTAACACTAGACATGGGATATTTACCATTTATTTACCACGGGATTTTTTGACATTTCTAGTGTTAATGATAATGTTAGTGGCCATGACAGCTCAAAAACGTATAGGAGCTTAATTACTTCAAATTCATTTATGCCATAAAGGGCGAACTAATATAGCTAATACTCAATACACGTAATCGATAAAAAATAGTTTGATTTTGATTAATCGTGTGTTGTACTGACAATCAAATATAATCCCACCTACTGGGCTGTCAGTATAAAATGTTAAGTGATTTTTGCTTGCTTACAGTTACTTTTCTCGGTTTCCCACCCACTTCCTATTAATCTTATCAGCATTTCTAGACAGTATATTCATTCTTAATAGCGGCACCCTACTTACACAATCAATTATGGGCAAAAGCCTCAAAATGATGAAGAATCATTGCGGTCTAATACAACTTTATATTGTAAATGAATGAGACCTACACTGGACACCCGTATGGGTTGTCGTTTACTGGCTACGCATAAGTTATCTTAATTTTATGATTTAGTAATGTTAATGTACTATGTGTGATATAGGCAGTGTAACTATGTATTATAAATCGCAATACTTACCATGTATGTAATCATCGCAATAATATCATGACAAGTATTTTTTGCAGAATGAAGTTTACCTATTGATACCTTAGGTTTTTATTCCACGTACGAATAATATAATATACTTACAGTTCATTAAAATAAAATAGGTAGGATATATTGCAAAATACATAACAGTCGAGTGAAATTAGACAAAGAGGTGGAACGCAGTTTGTAGTGGTCGGATTTTCACGGGATTTTTAATGAGTTCCTAAAGGAACAAATATTTCACCACTAGCGACTTTTTTTGCGCTTCCTTTTATATATTTTTTCGTATGAACAACTTGTAACTTCACTAACATATACAGGGTTAGTTTTCAATGACCAGCCAAATTCTAAGATATGATGCAGTACAAAAATCAGCTGTTCCATATATTTTGACCGTGTAGGTATTGCACTTTTGTAGAAAACAGCTGTTTTTTTAATGACATTTTGATGAAACTTTTCTATATGGCCGGGATCAGAATGATGTACTGCATTATATCTTAGAATTTGGCTGGTCATTGAAAACTAACCCTGTATATTGTGGTGTAATAGAGTGACCTGTATGTATCCATTAAACGCCAATTTAGTGATTTTTTAGTCAGTACACACATGTATGTGATTTTCTTAAACATTTTTATTCCCAGTTATCTGTGAAAAAATGTCAGTTACAAATGAAAAAGTAACCTAAATCTTAGAATTCGGAATGTAAGAAGTAATTGAAGAATATAGGAAAATATCAGAAAAGAAACATGAAATATGCATTTCGTGAAAACAATGAACAAATAATCATACCAAATTGGCGTTTAATGGATGCACACAGGTCATACTATTACGCCACAATTCAAAGTTATTGAATCTCAAGCTATAAACAAAAAAATGTGAATACAAAAGGGAAAAAAATCTTTACAGCTCCACACTTCCAGGAACTCAAGTCCCATGAAAATCTGACCACTATACAGTTCGTTCCACCCTTACATAAGTATTTTTTTGTGTTATTTGCCCTCGGCCACAAAGACAAAACCACAATCGATATTACTAAAATGTATGCCATCATTTTGGACGTGTGTAATTGACGCCAAAGTTACAAGCCAGCATATATATTATGTGCGCATATGTATGTATCAATAGTTTGGTAGAATTTAATATATGTTTTTCTTTTCAATCAAAACGTAAATAAAGATAAGATTGACTAATTGATTGATTGATTTAAGCAACGATAGCTTTACATGTATTTTTGTTAGTTATGCCATACTACGCTGTGTGGCTTTAGTCTAAACATGATGCACGTAACGTTATTCAGATTCATTTGACCCAGGGGCCCAAATCCGCTAATAAAATCGTGCAAAAGTGGCCGGTTGATTTTGACAGTTTTGTTACACTTAATTGACAGGCGTTATTAAGATTTTCTGATGGCGTGCCACGAACGAATACTAGGCATACAATACAGCATGTATCAGTTAGATGTGGTCACATTAGACCACACCTTAAAGATACATTCTGCTAGTTCGAGTTCATCGATCTATAAACTATTATTTTAACATTCTTTACACCGATTACAATTAAATTTGTTTCACTTATATACAATTATAACACACCCCAAGCGACGGTTATCAATTTTAACACTGAGGCCTTTGGTTCAATGCTCCTGGCCTTATCTTAAAATGGTGTTCATAATGATCAATTAATTGTAGAATTTTTAAATTTTCTCTTTAATAACAAGTCGTTCGAATCGTTTTGAAGTGAGTTCTGTAGATTCAGATTCATTTGTTTGCCTGAAATATGGTATTTTACAGATTTTATAACGCATTTACAATAGTTCTTCATATTTCGCCTACTAAATTCGGCATGCAAATTTTGTGATAATAACAATGATTCCAATTTAATTAATTTAAGTAAATAATTTAATTTCAATGTAGGACTTTACTCATCCAATATTGACATCATCATCAGTGATTTTGAAATCCAAAGCCACTGATGACGTTTTTAATATTTCCAGCAAAAATTCTAGCATGCAACCAACCGGCGTCCCTAGCAGACGAGCTTGGTGCTCTCACTGGTCTTCTGATCCGGCCGGGATGTCATACGAGACCACTTCTTGTGCTCAAATGCGGGTACCTTCTAGACGAGGACTCGAGCCCAGACTCTGAGAGGCTGCAAAGCCTAGGCGATGTTGACAGCGGTCACAGTACTGCTCACTCGCCGATTGACACTGGACCGAAAAGTATATCACCAACTCCGCTACAGCAGAATGGTTAGTGTATTTACTTGGTGTTTACCTTCATTAACGAAGAGACCCGATAAGGGTCGCTTGTTCACAACACCAGTTCCATCATCATATAAATTTTAACATTATCATTACTTAAGTGTTTTTTTATATTACTAGATAGGAACTTAGGTGCAAGAAAGCTAACTAAACTTATAGAACATAGGTATACAATATCAACAAATTGTATAAAATGATGAATTAATTCTCAGATAATGTTTCTTATAGCGAGCTTTATCTCCGATACAGTTCAGGACATGTCTTGTTTGTTCAAGTGCAGAAAAATCAGTATGGTGAAAGATTGACCATGCCATAGAAACATGTTCTTTCGTGGTTGTCATGTAATAAGTTTAAAATGTTTAAAAGCTCAAACGCACATAAATGTGGAACTGAGAAGTTACCAGTATCTACTAGTTAACTACGTACAGTTGGCGAACTTTTAGTCTTAAAACGGTAACACAGTAAATATTGTCAAGTTTGTTATGTGTCAACAGTACCAATAACTGCTAATGGATTGCAATACACCTATTTAAATGCTCTTACGTTGTATTCATGTCGTTGCGTTGCAAGAGGGCAATTTAGTTGACTGCTCTTCCCTTAACTTCCAGTGTCTCCAGCTTCGAGTTGCAGCATCACCGGATTAAACTTTGCCGGGAACATGACAAACATTCCCCACAGTCAGCTTGAAATGCTTGAAGCTACACACAGAGGCCTCCATAAGTTTAATCCTCGACATCACGACGAAATTGAAGTGGAAATCGGCGACCCCATTTATGTCCAGAAGGAAGCTGAAGATTTGTGGTGTGAAGGTAATTTTAATAAATTAATCAAAAAATCAGCAAAACACGGTTTAAAAAGTTTTACAGACACCATTATGGGAGCAAAATAGCCCTTTGAGGCTGATTTTCGAAATATTCTTTTTTTAGTTAATTCCTTTTATTAGTATAACTAAAAAATTAAGTTTGATGTGTAAGAGAGTCTTAACCCTATTATATATATCAGTGGCGAAGGTTCCATACAACTCGATTCCTACCGGCTTCCCGTTGAAAAATGGCACAGTCAGTATTCTATAGACAAATATTATAATCACATTAAAGATATTTACTCCGGCTTACCTCTTAAAAAATTGACCGTTAGCTACTGATATATATCCATAAAAATCCATCCATCATCCATTTCTAATTATAGATTGTTGGGTTACAGCGTACACGACTACCTAATCAATTTTAACAATTTTCCAGGAGTCAATCTAAGAACTGGCCAACAGGGAATTTTCCCGTCAGCCTATGCGGTTGACATGGATTACAACGACTTCGATCCAGCAAATGCTAAGGACAAAAAAGAACGATATCTATTAGCGTAAGTTAATCTAAAGCACAATATAGAATTCAGTTAACATTAATAAAATTACTTTCTGCAATCGAAAGGATTACTCAAGATTACTTTACGGTTTATACGTTTTATTAAAGGCACACGCAATTTCAATATTATACTTTATTAACTAAAGTGCCTGGTCTCTTTGCATAGTATTCTGTATAAGTAAGTTATAAGCAAAATATACTTTACTAATGAAAAACCATTTCGTTACAGGTACATGGGCTCAGTAGAAACTTCAGCTCACAAAGGTACGGGAGTTGTATGTCAAGCGGTAAGGAAGATAGTCTCGGAGTGCAATGGAGAACCTACAATGCAGCCGTGCATACTGGAAGTATCAGACCACGGACTTCGTATGGTTGATCGATCGAAACCAGCAGTAAGTGCTTCAAAATTACTTGTAGCCATACTTTTGGTTAAGTATTACTTTAGGTATAGTAATTGATAGGCCATTCGTTAGTGATATTTACTTTTTATCTCGATAATTTGGATGAATAAATAGCTACGTCATCGAATTAAAAGGTATTTTGTTATTTTCAATGATGACATCACGATTGTTTACAGTAGTCTTTCTTACACAAACTTATATTGTATATACAGCAATGATTACATTATTTATATGTAATGTGGACTACCTTACCTTACCTACCTTACTAAGTACCAAAAAAATGCGTATTCCAGAGATTGGCATGATCTGGAATAATTCAACGAAAGTCTTCAACGTTTAAACAAACAATAGCGCTGAGACAATCGCCTGAAATAAACCAGGCTAACACGTTTGCTGACAGTAGCTACAAAAACTTCTAGTTTATCTAACAGTCAAACAATCAATCAATTATTACACGTTTACATCATAAAATAAAGATAATAGGTGCATTGCGGGTTACATGCATAGTTTCTTGTGTGCGAAAAATAATAATATTTGGTTAAGCTTTTGAAAACATTTGAATTATAATTCATTTAACTGTAAACAAATGCTGCAGTTAAAGCATACAAACTGGTTTATTTTTACGTGAGAATCAGCATTTTTTTTTACTCTAAAATGTTTTAACTGGTTTAAATCCAGAGTATACAGAGCTTCATTCATCTAGATTATTTTAAGTCCTTAACTAAAACTGTTCCATTTCAATTCGTTTAAGTTAGGTTAGTATTTGTGTCCAACCATTACATACCGAGTTTTCTCCGTGCCTCGGAAAGCACGTTAAGCCATTGGTCCCGGCTGTCATTTGTAGATCTTTGTCAGTCGTTAAATGTAGTCAGTGGCAAAGTCTGACAACTAGTCTATCGAATAACCCAGTACTTACCTTACTGGGTTATGGAGGTTAGATAGTCAATCGCTGTATGTAAAATACTGGTATTCCGCTGCATCCGATTAGACTGGAAGCCGACCCCAACATAGTTGGGAAAAGGCTAGGCAGATGATGACGATGTTAGGTTAGTATTTAATAGTTCCTAGGTAGGTAAGTATAAATATAAGTATAAATATGATACAGTAATAGCAAAGAAACGTCAAGTTGGGCAAACGCTAATCGTGCCTAAACAGTTTCCAATGCAAAAATATAGTGTATCAAATGTATTTCCTTAATACGTTTTCATTTACTTAGATGTGTTTGTTGGATGATTACGCACATTATAGTAGAAAACTTAACACCAACTGTACAACTTTACTTGAAGAACATTATTATTGTGAGCCAGACGCTTTGAGGCGGTTTGTTGTAATTTGCAGTATTTTATTCTCAGTTTATTTTGGATTTACAACCATCGCTAACAAGCGCCTGTTCACTAACAGCAGACCATAAATTGACGCATGGCGTATGTTAGCTCAATTAATCGTAGGCGTTTGGTATCAGCTTAGTATAATTTTATTATAAAGATAAAGACAAGCTAATTAATACCACTAATTTATTAGTAGTTAGCTGGTTATGGTTTTGTCATTCAAGATTAATTTACCAAAATAGTTATAATTATTGTAACCTGAATGCTTTAAAATACATGAATTGACAGTTGGGTGCAGGCAATACTCAAAATAATTATTCATAAGTACTGTAGGCAAATTTAAAAACATTTTGAGTTGACTAATTTTGCGAAAAACAAAATGTAACTCCCAAAATAACAGTTTTCATAACAGAAACGTAAGCCCCGATGCTTATGTTTATTTATAGTAATGTAATGGTTTATTTAATGTTTTTGAAAGGCTCGTGGAAAAATAAGCGTGCTGGCCTAGGTTGGTCTGTGGATGGGTGACCACCCATTAGGTACATACCGAGGTTCCTCCGTGCCTCGGAAAGCACGTTAAGCCGTTGGTCCCGGCAATCATTTGTAGATCTTTGACAGTCGTTACAGGTAGTCAGTGCCTCAAAAAGTCCGACAACCAGTCTTACCAAGGGGTACTTATATATAAATAGTATTACCCAGTACTAACTGGGTTGTGGAGGTCAGATAGGCAGTGGCTCCATGTAAAATACTGGAATTCAGCTGCATCCGGTTAACTGGAAGCCGACCCCAACAGAGTTGGGAAAAGGCTAGGCAGATGATAATGGTTTCTTTTATGTTTATTTTCCAGAGAAATCGAAATGGCCCATGCATTGACTACTTCTACTCATTAAAGAATGTATCATTCTGTGCGTTCCACCCACGAGACCACAGATACTTGGGCTTCATTACGAAGCACCCGACGCTACAGCGGTTTGCATGCCATGTCTTCAGGGGTCAGGAGTCTACGAGGCCCGTAGCTGAGGCGGTGGGGTTCGTATTCACTTATTTAATTATTAACACTTATACGCAAAGAAGACATAATAACTTTAACTGCTCTTTCATTGTACCGAGCAAGTACACACACACACACAGCACAGCAGTAGTCACAGAATAACGACCTCTAACTTCTACGTACATACTGTTCCTCGAGAAGAGCTACCTACATCAGGTATTTCTGATGTAAAAAACTACATATAAATCAGATCAACGTAGTTTCATTGCATTGTAATTGTTGATTACTTTACGTCAGAGTTTTTAATTGTTATCTTTTTCTGTTTCAGGAGGGCATTCCACAGATTCTACCAAACATTCATAGAAACTGCGTACCCGATCGAGGACATCTACATAGAATAGATACTAGAACCAAATTAAAATAAAACCACTAACGTATTACACTATCATTAGCTTACTTCTGCTGCAAGCGTTGAAGGAAATGTCTAGGATTGGAAGGATGCTATGTACCTAATGAAAATCCGATGTAAACGTGCATCTAGTTTCTAGCATTCTAAATATTTTCAATGTTGCGCTGAGGAATTAAATTTAGGCCATCGATTTACTCTGTAATATCGATGAAAAAGGCTATTTATTTTCCGTAATAAATTCATGCATAACACTCGAATTCTAGTAAATCGCTGTTTGCATATAGCCTTCCTGATGTATTGAGAGCTAAGTATCAACTTAAAAGGATTATAAAAATAAATAAAAATAAAATTCATTTAATTCAGATAACATGATCCATACAGTGCAATTAAAATCAGTAAAATAAAATAAATTAACATGAAACCAAAAAATAAATAAACAAAAAAATTAAAAATAAATTACCATCAAAATTAAAATTAACATTAAAATCAGAATAAATTAAAATCAAAATTAAAATTAACATTAAAATCAGAATCAAAATAAGATACAATTTAAAATTCAATCAAAATTAATACAATAAGATAAAATAAAACATTCAAATTTATAATAAGAGACAAACATTCAAATTACCCGCCTAATGAAAGACACCCATATCGGAGAAGAGATCCTGTCAGCTACAGTTTTTAGAATTCCGTTGCAGCTGCCACGCATTATGACGTTTTATAAATATTTAACCGTTAAAATTCGACCCAAGAGCTGGCTTTTACCTTGGTCAGAGGCTTGGCGTACAGAGCTTGCCATACAACATGGCATCGCCGCCAGTCTCTTGGGGACATTATCAGTTGACAGCGTTGAGGAGCAGTTTTTTGACGCCATTTTTTAGTTTATTTTTAACTTAGTTAATTTAGGTCATTTTAATTTATAAGTGTATATAATTATGTTATGATTTGGCTTAATAAAAACTAAAACATAAAATTAAAAAAAAGTTAATCCAAAATAACAATACAGTTGAAATGGAAAATAAAATAATGTATAATTTCTTAGATGAAAAGATCGTCAAGCTAATACACGCGACTACAACTGAATAGCAAATTCCTTATGTTAATCGGTTGTTCTGTAGCGCTCAATCAATATACATAATGTATATTTTCATGTTACATAATATCGTGTATTTGTTAACACCACAGCGAGAACGTGTATAACCGTTGTTGGCTTTGTAAGCCTATATGTTTTATTCTCCCGATAATGAAGTAAAAATCTTCAGTTAAAGTAATACTTTAGTACTTACACTATTAAATAAGGTAGGCAGTAGACACAGTTTTAAGTCCGACACCCTTGGCGTCAAGTGTGTTGACTTCAGCACACCAACTGTGGTATGCGTATGAATCATCCTTAATTTCGTTGTGAACAATAAAAAAGAATTTTAGCGCTTTATACACAAAAAAAAACTGTTGTTAAAACAACCTTTCGGACTGAAAACTTACAAGTAATTAACTGAACAAGAATGCGTGAACTTCTGCAGGATCATTTATGGAAAAGAGGCCACATTCCTACCCAAATAGGTTATTGAGCTAATTCTCACACCTTAAGCATTTTACAAACTATGCGTAGCAAGTTACTAAAAAAATGAAGACGATACGCAGTTAGGTTTAAATCAAATACTCACATAAATGGATCAAAGAATTATGGTGTGTCTGCTCATGAATTAACGTGAGCTGCATGTATTAATGTATTAGATTTACTGCCATGAGCACTATGTCTAGAATTATAATTAACTGGAAGAGCAATCAAAGCATAACTATACGCACACGAATCAATCAATAGAACAGTCAGACAACCGACCAGTCAACCGTACACAAAAAATATATCTTCAATTACAAATTTTTATCCACAGAATAAATTTCCCGTCCGCCAATAAACAACAAGGAATATGAAACAGAATCACCTTGTGTATAAAACGTTGTAAACTACTATTACCTCTTTATTGCATTGTGACTGATAACTATTAACAAATGTACAATTGCGTAGATAGATATTTTACAAACGACAAAGGTTATTATAATAATTCAAGCGATGACACAATAATTACTATATCAATAAATAAAATAAAAGTAAAAAATCGATCAAAGAGAGATGGACCAGATTTGTCGATTTGACACTGAAAACGATCTTCCCCGTGTTTATTTTGCTAACAAACAAAAACGCATATTATAATTATACATATTCATATCAATAAAAATATAAAACTATGAAGTAAAATAAAAATAATTAATTATAATCGATTCTCAACCACTGTGATATAAGCAGTTGATTTTTTATGTCTGTAGGTAAAAAAATATCTAAAGACAGCCCTCTCGTGAAGGTAGTATGATTGGATGCTAATTTGTACTTACCTGATAAGTATTACTATCAATATGCTTAATCAATTGTAACTATAATGTTTGTAGCTATTTATATTGGTTAGGATATCTGAAGCACTTGAGCAAGATTTACTTCTTATGTGGTATGTAGATACCTTCTGACAGTAGCCATTGCTTAAGCAATGTTATCTAATTAATTCGCTATCGACACGTTCACGTTATTATAGCTCTATACTATGAATTGTAAATAGTTCTAACAAAGACGCGTTCACATTAGGGTGCGTCACGATTGCCCGGAGCTAACTTATCTTAAAAACGTTTGCCCGAATATCGTTCGGACGAAAGAACCTTTCACCGAAAATTACGCGTGCTCTACATTAGAGCTCAGAACTTACACACATAAACTCACGCCTTTTCCCCATGGGGGTAGGCAGAAACCGCAGAACGCCTCCTGCTACGATCTTAGCATACTCCTTGTGCCTCGTCCACGTTCATACATCTGAAATTCTGAACATACACGCACGCCAGTTGCGAGTACTACGGACCTTTTTGAAGAAACTCACCAATAAGGTCAATCCCAAAAAGGACATACACTGACCATATTGGTGAGGTTCTTCAGCTCAGAACACAAGACACAAGGCTTTTTTCGGTCAAACATTCATCAGACAAACGATTTTAAGGCTAACGTTTTTTTCCAATAATCATTATTTTGATGAATTGGTCAAAGGATTATTCGGGTAAGCGTTTTTCAGTGAATGTCATATAATCGTGACTCAAAAACTGACTCTCTTCTTTTAACAACAAAATCATATTTGCGTAGAGATGATTTGGTTTAACAAAAAAACATAATTGGTTGAAAGTTAACAGGTAGTCTTTAAAACGAATGCTCCATTCGATAGATAGAATTAAACTGTTTGTATAGCATACAGCAGCAGCGTTTACGTTACTCTGCTTTAATGTTAGTCGTTGAATTCGGCTGTCACGACTTTTCGATAAAACTAGAGCGATAAAGTAGAATTGTTGTGAATCTTCAAAAAATATAATTTAAACACCAGAAAAGTTCTGAAATAACTGTTAGCTGTTATTTGAAAACAGACGCATAGGTACTGTATAGTTTTATGACTTTCAACCAACCTTAAATTGAGCAGGCTTATAGCTGCATTTCGATTCTTAAGAAAAATAAGTAAGTAAGTAGTAATTTAAAAAAGAACGCATTTTGTCTTTGCACGGAAATGACAATTGAATTTGATCCTTGTAAAAATGTGGCCCATTTATTTAAAAAAAAATTGGCAATTGTCGCTGAAAGCCCTTTTATTTAAAGTAGATTATAGCCTCAACGTCTATATTCTACAGTATAATACCTGTTATTTATTACAATTTTCAAACAACTTTAATCCGCCTTATATTGAATAATTATTTTAAACCGAAAATACATAATTTATTAATTTGGGTTTTCAATAAACATGATGTATTAGAAACATTTACTTTCAAATTAAACTAAGACACTAGTTTAATTTGAAAGTTAATGTTTCTACAATGTGGCATCCATTATTTCTTTTATTCATCTTGATTTCCTTTAAATTGATTGCATATTCATTAATTATCTTACCAAAATAAAATATAATCCTCCATTGTAATGTGAACGTAATCTTGTACTTGTAAATACAATATAATCAGCAAAAAGCAATCGTAATCAACAAAGCTGAATAAAGCTGTGAATCAAACAAAATCATATATATTTATTTTTCCAATAAATGTAATATGCGTATGCGATATAGTGTGTAAGGCATGAAATAATAATAATAAATATTATTTGGGACTGATTTTAAAGTGTTTTATTTTATAAAGTACGTTTTCCTGATGCTTGGTTTTATATTACGTGGACAAATCACATTGGTCTAAGTCACTCAATTAATGAACATGCACGTCTGCATCTTTATCAATTACAGTACTAGAAATATCAACTATCCTGGCTAAACTAATTTCTTCAAATAGTTCAGACAGGCTTCAAATAGTTCAGACCCGCTAAAGTAGACTCAGCTTTCATGGGGTACTGTTTGAGATGCTATAATAAAATTCCAAAAAGTATTCTTGAACTGAATGAGACGAAATTTAAAACATACGTTAAACGCACACTATGAAAGCAGGCATCTTCCAAATTGGACGATTATATCGCGGATATAAATGATTGGCTCATGGTCCTGCTTTACAAGGACAGGAGTGCATAAATTGATAGCATTTAATAGTATTGTTGGAGCTGCTGAAGATTGTACAACTATCTTTGCGCCATATAAATTTAATCTTTTTAGTACAACACTAGCTGTGCCCGGCATGCGTTGCAATGCATGTTTTCCTACCTACTACTTTCACTACCCTACCTACCCTACCTACCCTACCTACCCTACCTACCCTACCTACCCTACCTACCCTACCTACCCTACCTACCCTACCTACCCTACCTACCCTACCTACCCTACTTACCCTACCTACCCTACCTACCCTACCTACCCTACCTACCCTACCTACCCTACCTACCCTACCTACCCTACCTACCCTACCTACCCTACCTACCCTACCTACCCTACCTACCCTACCAACCCTAAATTTTCTTTGCTATAAACCTCACAGAGCCCGAGACCTTTCCAACGAATGCAAAACCGTGGAAATCGGTTCGTGCGTTCTGGAGTTTTAGCGTCAGGAAGGAAAACCCGACTTATTTTTATATAGTAGATAATCGCATAGTCCATATTGTGTGAGTACTATGTACACACTACCCACACGACACACTTACCTGCAAAATTGCATGGATACCTTAGTGTCTATTTTTCAGTGCACGTATGAGTTCAAGTTTTTGAAAATAAAAACTAGATGGCGTTGGTTTCTTCACAACTATGACTAATTTACGAAATGTATTAACTCTTCAATGTGTCAGGCATGCCCTGGTAACTTAGAACGTTTTTTTATTGCGAAGAGCGCCATCTATCCCGCAAGCAAAGAACTTTTTATTGCAGTGTTACCAATTGAAATATTTGGTACTTTACACTACTTGTTAATATTGCTATTTTTCTTTAATTAGATCAGTTGCACAAAACAATGATTTAACAACCAAGTATAAATTATTATAATAATAAACATTTATTTCAGACCAGGTGGTCCATATCAATGTACTTAAAAAAACCAATGTTAGTATCGAATAATGTTAGTATTGAATAGTATCAAACAAAACGTATACGCGAAGTCATCATACACTGTGCATATGTAGGCTAGATCATAAGGTAACAGCCAGGGTTCCTGCAGCGCGATGACGTCAGCCACTCCGCATAGTCTTCTCACACAATCAGCTGATCGAGTGATATTTTTGCAATTAAACGTCGCTAGGTATGTTTTTTATTTCCTTATCCATTACTCTGAGATGAATTTATATTCAAAATGCTATATACTATCTTATATACTATATTATACAATCTTTATAAAATTATTTTAACATTTTATTAAAATTTTATATTGTTAGTGTTTTTTTTTTATGATTATAGAATTTTTACTGATACCGACACTGAGTCTCAACGTCTGAAAAAATACACCGGTATATTTGCATGCCCGTGCGCAGGTTTTCATGTACATTTTGGTATTTTTGTGTTATTACGTTGAATTAAGCTTTAGTTCCTCCGTATATTCCAGAAATACCGAAATTCCAGCATAGATTGTACTTTGTGAAAGTGTTTGTGATATATGTAACTTACTTTAATTACTTGCTATGAAAGCAATAAAACTGATCCCGTCTTCCTCCGAGCTCGAGTATATTATAATAAAACAGAACCCCACTAAGGACAGGATAAACGGTGGAAGGGTGCGAAACGAGAGGCAATTAGGTGTAGTAATTAATGTTCAATAAATTCATTCAATAATATATTTTTGTTTTATTATTGCCTCATTGCCTTTACCCCATTACTTAATATATATTTATATTTCGTTTATTAGTTTACATAATTATATATACGCATATAATTATGTACGTCGAAACATAGTAAACGAAATACTTAGCTATAAATATCGATATAAGTAGACGCACCTACTTATTCTAAATATTTATTTAGTTCATTGCTTGGCGTTAAGAGGGCGCTGATCGGTAACTAAACCGATTATATTAGTCTATGTTTGTAGGTAGCAGAAGCTGAATGATTTTTTTCTACGACAGGACAATTTATGTAATTTCTACCTAAAGAATAATAAAAATCTCATATGTCCTTTACAATCTTATCTTTACATAATGACAATACCCAGTGTCACTTGTAGGTGAAATACAAAGGGGGTAGATGTTTGTCCTATCTAAATGTAGCCTATTTTGTTGAGGTAAAGGAAAAAAAATATGAACTTGGCCATGGGAATTGGGATTGGTATATCTATGTATATATATGTTGGTAAGCATTTATATCTATGTCTATGTAAGCTTTAGTGCAGCATTACATTTACTAGCATAAAAAAACAAAAGAAACCGATAGGAATATATTCATTACGCTAAAGATTTTGAGAGTGGGTATTAAATTTTAAAATATAATATTCCAGTTGGTAGTTAGTTAGCAACAGGAAAAAAGAGCAGAGTCTCGCAGGTAAACAGGCTCGCCAAACAACAAAACACAATTAAAAAACTATAGAAGTTTATTCCTTACAGTTTATTATTTAAATTTAACAGTCGTTTATTAATTACCGTATAACATTGTAATATTGTGTAAAACTTCTTATTGAGGCCATAGCTTAAGTAGTCGTTTCCAAAATCGGAAAGAGGATTGAAGCTTTCGGAACCTCAATAAAAACAAACAGGAGACCAGATAATTCAATAACAAAAGTCAAACGGATTAAATGGACTAAATGGGTAGGCTTAAAACTACAAAATTGCACAAAAACGTACCAAATGGTTAGTGAATAAGATAAAAAAAATGTTGTGTTTGAACTTGAAGTGTTCATAACTTTTTAAGTTATTAAAAATACGTAAGTACATAAACAAGTCTCCAGCTAACATAAATAATAAGTAAGTACTAAGTAAATTAATATTATAAAAGTAGTATCAAATATTTATAGAGTAACCACCATTCTGGTCGATAACAGCTTTCATGCAACGGGAACGCATTGAATTAATTATTTTTTTCTACGCAAATCTGAACCACAAATCCTCTCCCATATTTGTAAACAATGAGCCTCTAACGCATCTGGAGTACTCCACCACTGAACACCACCACATTTTGATTATTCCACCGTTGAACGATAACACCCCAGGGACTTAAATCCGGTGATCTAGCAGGCCAAGACATAACACGTGCACACTGTGCGAACGGTGTACTGGACAATTATCCTGCACAAATTTCATGTGTGGTAATTTTTCTCTTGGATACACATTTCGAGCTTGGGCAGAAATCCAGTTCCTTCATACTCTCTTATCATGGTTTGACGCTGCAATGTGTTTATAAGTCGTGGTCTACCAGTACTTTGATGGTGTTGCAAAGAACAGTCCTTTTCAAATCGTCGTAACCATAGAACAACTGTTTTTCTCTGCAACAATAAAATAGAAATATTAATACGCATTAATGATTATAAGCTAGTTATATAATATAATAACTAAAAATAATCGAGTATTTAAATTTGTGCGTGTAAAAACAAAACTACTTATGTTAACACCGGTCTCTCTGGCTATTTCTGACAAGTTGTCTTGATTATGCAAATGCAATTATTTGAGATTTTGTAACGACATCAATATATTAACGAGTACTCATTTTGGTAAAATAACT